>OY992764.1:40017144-42517144 GCA_963921325.1 Logfia minima
AGATAACAATTCTTGATAATATAAAAGCCCCATAATGAACATGGAGAAAATATGAAAATATGTGCAACTACAAGATTAAAAGCTAATTATTTTGGATGAATGATATAAGATATAGAACTAATGTGTTAAGATTGCATATTGGTGTGAAGTCTAAGGACTATTGGTGTAAATTACCTTTTGATGAAAGATGAGTAAAATGTCAATTTGTAACCTCTAAAATGTCTACTCTAAATTTCAAAGTTGTGTTAAATTCCAAACCTTCAAATTATACAGCTTACAATGCAATTCGTTTCACTTTAGGTATCTAGTTAATGGATCATGTAATTTCTCATTCACATTTTTCATTGTATCCCCTAATCCATCTACTATATAAGGCACTATCCTTTGATCACTTGTTTAAGTTTTGTTTAATTATATACTATTTCTTTTATCCTCATTTCCTTCTGTGTTTCTTGTGCAAGAACAAATCAAATATGGTGGCATCCAGTGAAGCAATCACACATCGTATTCTTGCATGCATCGGCACTCGTTTGCTGCTATGGACAATAGGTAAATATGTCATTCATTGTTTATGAGTTAAATTATGCATATCCACGGATTCTTTCGTATGTTTAATGTTATAACTTACATTTATACATTCTGAAAATTTAAGTTTGTCAATAAATGTTATGTAAAATCGTAACTTGTTGGTATTTCTTTTGATAATCTATCTTGCTATAAATTTCACATATGGGGCACATATATATGTTGTCCCTTTGGTATTTATATGAATGCTAAATAAAAATAACAATTTACCGTGTATGATGTGTTTCAAATGGTTACATTTGATTTTATTATTTAAAAATTATATGTGAAGTAATTTGTGGTCCTCAAATTATGACTTATATCAAAGCACATCGGCCCATGATTTATCCCTCAAATGATATTGGGAGTTGATTTTTGTGTCTAGGGACGAGATATATATACATCGTAAAGACATATATGGTATTAATACGTAGAATTAAGAGCCCAACCAACTTTCGTTATAGTTTAGTTGGGAAAATATTCATTTGATAAAACCTATTTGAATTACCACATATTTAAGGAACTTGAGCTACGTCGTTTAAAAAGGTACAATACATCGACGACACTAGAATCAAGTTGTTCCCGTTAGTGGAGTACGTGATCTGTTCCTTTTTATATAGATAACTTAATTTAGATGTCCTTATTTAGTGATCACTTCTTATGAACTCTGTAGTTTATATATTGCTATATATCATTGAGAAACTTGTCATTTATTAACGTACTGTTTTTTTCTTTTCAGGGCATATCTAATGATGATTGGCATGTCGAGTTGCAATATGGACCGCGTTAGAGTAGAGGTGCACAAAATCGGTTTGAATCGATTTCTAAACTGGTTTTCAAACCGAATCGGTTTGGTCAAACATGATCAAAACCTGTTTAAACCAAAACTGTTTCAGTTTGAATCCGGTTTGTACCGGGGAAAATCCAAACCGGTCCACACCGGTTTCGAACCGGTTTTGGGCCAAACCGATTTCAAACTAGTCCAAACCGGTTTTTGCAGCCTGATATAGGTTTATCCGGCGGGTAGGTTTCCACTATCCGCAAAATAGGTCTAATTCTAGTAAAAAAACTTCACAATTCAAAGTTTAAACATTCTAACATAAACTATTTTTTGATCAACGAACGTTTTTGGAAAAAATTTCTTGTTAATTTTCATTTCAACTAACATTTGAATATACATAAATACATCTTCAAAATATAACAATATAAACGAAAATCTTCGAGTCGTCGTTGTTTATGAAGTCTTTTTTCTCTTCGAGTCGTCGTCATTTATTTAGTCTTCTTCATAAGCCATGTTGCCTAAGTCTTTTCTTCATAAGCAATCTCTTGCGAGGTAATCCCATTTCAATCTCTTGCTTGTGTATTTCTTGCTCAACCCTTACCATTTCCCCTTCGAGTGGTGAAATATTTTGTATCCATTCAACGGCGTCAAGGTAGTCTTTCAAACAAATGCAAACTTCCACCTACAAATGGGTGAGTTTGGTTCTTCTTGTTGAGATAACTCGTCCACTAACCTAAAAAGCTAACTCCGAAGCTATCGTAGATGCTTAGACGGTTAATAAATCACGGGCCATAGTGGCTATAATCGAAAATTGAGCTTCATGCTCTTTCCACCAAGCCAAAATATCTAGATTGTTAAACTCTTCAATAGTGAAGTATGTCAAAAAGTCGGAACCAATATACCTTCCTAGTTCACTACAAGGAGTACTTGATCGAACTTTTTTCGTATTCTCATTTCTTAAAGTCGAGTTCAAAGCGGTGGAACAAGTTATAAAGGGAGACATTTCCTTAAAATATTTTATAAATTTGGCTTTTATTAGTTGTACCATGTGTTCAAAAATGCCGCCCCTCACTTCAAAATCGTTTATTTTGGAACACATTAAAAAAAAATTTGGTTTAACACTAAACAACTAGTCGGATAATAAACACCCGACAAAAAAGTAGTTGTTTGTTTAAAAATAGCAAGTATTTCGGTAATTAGTTGGATAGTATGCCAATTCGACTCCGAAAAATGTGCAACCCGATTACGTTCCGTAAGAAGGTCATGAAGCATTTTTAAAGTTTCTTTTTGTCTTAAAACACTTTCAACCATATTACATGTCGAATTCCATCTGGTAGGTATGTCCCAATTCGGACCTAACCAAAGGGAATTCGAATCAACTCATATATTTAAGTTATCTAGTGTTACTTGAACTAACAATATCACGTAACACTTGTTTAAAAATTTATTTTATGTTTGCAATACAACTAAGTTCATCTTGCACAACCTAGTGAGTGATATGTGCAACACATCGACTATCAAAAAATACACTTTTGTAAACCGGTTTATATTTTAGTTGTAATTGTCTAACGGTGGCGGTGTTATTTGATGCATTATCAAAAGACATAGAAAATAATTTTCCTTCTAGTTTAAAACCTTTTATAACATAATCTAAACTTTTATATAAATTATAGCCGTTATACGGATATCTAAATAATTCAAACGCAATCGTACGCATTATCATTTACCACATATGGGGATTAACACAATGAGTAGTAACACAAAGGTACGAATCCGGTGAACCATGTGGAATCGTCCAAACATCACAAGTTAAATTTATACCGGTTTCTATATTTTGAAAACCTAAAATCATTTCACTTTTAGCAATTTTCCACATTTTAATAACGTCTCGTCTAAGAGCTGAATGACTTACACGTGTATAAAGAGGTTGTAGCGTTTCTTGGATGAATTACATGCATGTAAAGATCTATCACATATAATTACATGCATGTAAAAATCATGACACATGCATTTACATGCATATAAAACTAAACATATGAACATAAAGAATACATAATTATCAATTAAAATATTTAAGACTTAAGGTTTATATATATACCTTAGAATGATCCTAAATGTCAATATATTTGGGATGACTTGTTTGTTTATTGCTTCTTTTATCCTAGACAAAACCCTTCTACTCTCTTAGTGCTTACACAAGCCCCACTAACACATTTCTCTTTCTAAAGAAAAAAACATACGTACAAGTGAATGGAGATGGAAGAGATGTACAAAATGAATCACATCTTTTGGAGATGGAAGAGATGTACAAAATGAATCACATCTTTTAAACAGTGATGTCTACATCTCGCCAATCATCACCCTATCAATAGGGTGGCCACCACTTGTTGAGATGGTGATAATAGACTACTCTTAGACTTGAGGTGGGTAATGTACTATTGGGCAATTATGGAGGTGGATTCCAAAACCATTCAATTGTTCATGCATTTTAGGCTTGTACCTTGAGCATTGAGTAAATACACTCAATGGTTAAATCCTAGCAAGCTTTCATCCCTTGTACATAGTGCTTTAAAAAGTGTATATTATATTGAGTTATAATAGTGCATCCCTCTATTGCACTATAAGCTTTAATATATGTACTATTTGAGTGTAGAAAAGACATATATTATTCATATTGAATAATTAATATTTATAAGTATTTAAATAGTTAATATTATATTAGATAGTATATAGAAATATGCAAAGATCTAGTTCTTATTTATTCCAACTTTACTAGTTACATAATTATAGCATTTAATATACTAGAAGTTTGGGATGTTACAATAATTTTATTCAACATCCATGTGTGATGTGTATTCACGAGTTTGACATTTACATAAACGATTTTAACATTCAAGTAAACAGAATGTAATTTGATTCTTTATGTGTACGTATACACGATTTTATAATCTAATATAATAATATAATACAACTCTTTACCGTATAAAAACAAACATAAATGACCTTAAATAATGACACTATCATTGCTTTACACATTAACATTAACATTAATATTATAAGATATAACAAAACTATATTTAAATTTAAATATATTATAATGTAATGCATTATAATATGAATTAATATACTATAATATAATGTAATGTCTAAGTTTTATGGAGCAAAACATGGATTTAGAGTTTTGTTTTAATTCAAAGTTATTTTAGAGTTTGAACTTTTGGATATAGATTTTGATTTGTTTTTTTTTAAAACTTGTTTATGTAGATTATTATTTAATAACAATTATTGATGATTATTGTAAAGAGATATGTAATCTTCATTTTCGATTTATTAATTTTTTTATGATGTTTAGATATATATATATATATATATGTTCGTGTTTTCGTTTGTGTTTTAAGTCATGGATATAGAAAATGTTCGTACCAATGTGCACTTTTGTGTAATAATATAATAATGTACATTTTGTGTAATAATGTAATTAAAGACTACTTTTGTAGATTATATATTAATGAAAAAAAAAGTCCAATGTATTTAACCTTCTATTTGTCGGTATTCTACACGACACTTCGATAACTTACTTCAAATATATATATATATATATATATGTATATATACAGGTGACGGATGTAAAGGGAAACTCCAAATTTAGAAGAATGAAGAAGGCGTAACATGCTTTTAGAAGTAGTTAATGTTCTCTTCGACAAACATCAAAATAAAGTAAAACTAATAAATGTTAAGTAGAATCGATAGTAGAATCAACGGATGAATATTAGATCAAAAATCGTTAACATTCATCCTAACAGAGTGTTACTAAAATGAAAATAAGATTGACAACCGTTATCAACGTCGTCTATTTGACTAACATTAATTGAAAGAACATGATGGTTAAGTAATAAACTTAATAATATTATTTTTAGTAAAATGTTTAAAAGAATGTTATTGAGGGAAAGGAAAACAATAACATGCTTTTCGGGATAGTTAACATTTTCTTTTCGACAAATGTAAAAAAAAAAAAAAAATTTTAGCCTAACTGTTAATCAGAATCGATACTATAAATGTTAAGCTTCCTTGATAATTTTTTTTATCTAGATTATAACATTAATTGATGAATACTAAATAAAAATAGTTAACATTTATCATGACTGAATGTTACCAAAGTTAAAAAAAAGTTACCAAAATGAAACAAAAAGTTGACAAATGTCATCATAAATGTATATTTTACTAACATTTATTGAAAGAATTATCCATTGATAAATGTTAAGTGATAAACTCAATACTATATTTTTTTAAAAGAATGTTATTGAGTTTATCACTTAATGAATTAATTTTCAATGAATATAAGTCAAATACATATTTATCCATCACTTTTAATTGATAATATCCATTTTGGTTAACATTCAGTCGGAATGAATATTCACAATTTTCTTTAACATTCATCAACTGATATTATAACTTATGAAAAAATAAACTATGAATGAAAATTAGTAAATACAACATTGGATTTTATTAATATTTATTAATAAAAACTAATTTTTTGACATTTACTGAAAAAATATTAATTACTCGAAAAGTTATGTTATTTCTACTCCCTCACTCAAAAAGTAATACTATTGGTGGGTCTCCTCTATATATACATACATATATATATAATACTATATAATATATTATTCTTACTTAACGAGTCACTTACTCAAATAGAGAATCTAATATCATGAAGAAATTTTTTATTATTTTTTGTATTTGTAGTTAAGATAGTATAAAATTTCAAAAGCCATATATATATATATATATAAAATACAATATAATATATAATAATATAATATTATTAAAATATATACTAATTATATTGACTTAAGTTATCTTTCTAAGTTTAATCATGATAGTGTATAAAAACTTAGACTTTATGAAAGAGAAAAAGATCCGGAGTTTGTAATCATCGACTTGTTTGTATCCCTCACTAAACTCCAGATTAATTAACTTCCAATATATAATATAATACTATATATTATATATGAAGTTGATTATCATAAAATTTAATATATAGACTTGGTTATCAAATCAAAAAATAAACTTTAATGTAAAACAAGTAAAAAATAATTTCAACCATTAAATTTACATTTAATAACTATTAAAATGTTAGTTAATTGTTAGCTTTTAATTATTTTTAGGAGTATAATTGACATTTATGGATTAAATGAGTTTTTTCCTCTCTTTAAAAATATGGTGTACAGATTTTGATACGAACTGGTGCACGACATTTTATCGAAGGTGTACGGTTTTTCTTGTGAGTATCATATATCCACACGATGTGAACAGTAACAAGAACAACTAGAGAAGAAAAAAACACAAAGGTCGGTACACATTTGTATAATCTTGATTTGATGCACGTAGTTTATATAGTCTGGTTCACATTTATAAACTAGTAAATGGTGGCAGTTTATTTATTTTTTATTTATTAAATGAGAATAAATTAAGAAAGTCAAATACCCAAAATAACTTTTGACCAATTTTAAACTTTAAGGACACATATCATCACTAGATTCTATCTTATTTGTTTTACAATAAAGATTATTATACATAATCCAATCCCTATTATATATAATATATAATATAATATATATAATTAGAATGTAATATGAAATAATGAATGCGGTCCGTTTCAGTTCAACTATATATTAACTGATCAGTGATCATCTGATTTCTCATTTACATTTTCATACCACCTTCAAATTCATCTGCAATCTGTACTTCAATCCTCATTACTTAATTACTGTGTTTGTTGTTTCAAAGATGTACATCCACTTTTCGCAACGGTGGAACTCTAAAGAGAAGCATTTGCGTAATGATTTGTTAATGATATGCATGTTGATTGCTAGTGTGATTTGGATAAATGGTAAAGATATTATTTGTCAATATATTACACAATATTATCTGTTTGATTAGATCATATTTTCACAAGCGATTGATGCAAATTTCTATGTTTCAATTTTCATCAACTTAATTGGATTCCACTTTTTTGTTAATGTTAAAAAAATGATTTTTTTTTTAAGAATCTACCAACTTCACATATAAGGCATCTTATACTAATCTTAGAGCAAAATCACCAAATATATGACACATATATTAAGTTATTGTTTTCCCTTTTTATTCTTAACTTATATACATACTGATCTTCGTATATGTATTTCTTACAGTATGTGTAGTCATGGTGACGCGAGTTGAAGAAGCTGGCATCAACAGGGTCGGCTTGGGTTGTTCGCTCTTGATACAGCCTAACTGTTATTTTGTGAACTCGATGCATGTAAGAATAAAATTCTCCCTTTTTTAAAAAAGGTTTTTATGATTTGTATTTTAACTATTGTTGTCTTATTGAGTTACTACTTTTGGGCTCAAATAGGTGGAGAAATCATCTACCGCTGAAACAGGAGCAATCATGTATGGGTTCAACAAAACACCGCCTCTTGATGTCTTAACTACATGGACAGATACGCATTACGCATCTCCTCAAGCTAACATCACCAATGCAAGTTTTCTTTTTCTCTTTTTGTGAACAGCAACATAGTTAAGCAACTCAAGTTATTATGCTATCTAGTTATCTGTCCATGTCAATTTAAATGATAATAGTTCTTAACACTACGTGTACCTCAGGACTGGATATATGCCTTGAATAAGGGCTCTGAAATCAGCATTTTTTATAGTGTTCCTAGCTCGGCATCAATGCTTCTTACTATAACTCGAGGTATTAAAATACTTGAACTTTCTTTTACCGTAAATATTTCCCAATTCAAGTCTGATTTGCAGTTTGTAGCAATCAATAGATGATGTCAATCAGGTTAAGGAATTTTATATCCACGCTTAATGGTAGCTCAATGCATGAATAAAATTTTAGTCATTACAAATTAAAAAGAAAATAAAACTAATTATTCTAATACAAGATTGAAAAACTAGATGATTTTATTAAAGATTTGCAGCAGCAACATGACACTTAATTATCATCTTTTGCATTTAAGTTTATTAGTACATATAAGGGGCACTTCAATATGCATATATCATCTAGCGAATTTTAAACTACTTTACAATATTATCTGTTGTAGGGAGTTATATTTCTGGCCGGTGGTACTTTGATCAGTCCTCTCCTGATAGATCCTTGTCTTGGAATATCATTCACGGTAAGAATGTAAAATTGACCGTTGAGTTTCGTATATGCAGTGACCCTTTTTTACTTACTTTCAATTCTATATTTGGAAAGGAACTGGTGTGATTAAGAAGGATATTCAACAATCCAGTAGGTATCAGATTGCTGTGAGAAGCTTGATCAGATCACAAGTGGCTGAGGTACAACCTTCACAAACTATATATTAACTGTTATTCATTTTCAGATGTCCATTTTCATATCCAACAAATGTTACTCTTATCAACGTTAAAAGCAAATGTACTAATATGTTATGTACTCAGCAATTTCAGTATTAATCAATTTATCACACTATTTGTTCAGAGTTCATAGCATGATGTCTACTCTGGCTATCTTTTAGAGCATGCATATAAATACATTAGTACTAATTAAAGTTGTAGTCGCACATTTATAAACTCACTACGTTGAACAGGTGCAACTGAATATGACAGCCAGAGCATTCGTTTACAATACGACTGAGGCTTGTTACACATGTATGCTGGCTCAAGGTCCATGTAGTATTCCTGTATTATTTGGTGAAGAAAACCATGTAGTTGTGACTACTCCTCTCAAGCAGGTAAGTGTGTGCATCATGTATCTTCTGTCATTTGGTATTTGTTACTACTCATTTCTGTTCTGCATCTCTGTATGTTAATTCATTATATCAAACACAATGATTAATAATGTATTCTGTATAATTAATTTGCAGAGTCCAGAACAACTTTTACTAAGCTTTAAATAAATCTAATTGAAACTGTAGCTTAATTATAATAGTCTATTTCTTTGTAAATCCATATTTTGAGTCTTTTTGTTTATGAATACAAATGTGCTTTTTTCTTAGGGTGTATCTGATGATGAGTGGAATTTGAAAGTGGCGTATGAAGGTCGTATGGCTGTATTTTTTGGCGGCATGGGTACGAGTTTAACTTCCTTTAATTAAGAATGAGTATAATTCTTACAAGTTAGTTACTAATTATATGTCCTTGACTTCTCTTATATTGTAGTTTTGTGTAATCTCATGATATTCGTGGTTATCTACTCGTTCAACATACTCCTGGAGTTACACAAAAGTACTGATAGGTGCGCGTTTTTAAGATCTCTGCGTCCGTGCATAGCCAAGAATATGCCAAATTCTTGTTGTTTTGAGGAGTCAGAGAGCCTGTTGTATCATGACAACTTGATATAGAGACTAATTAAGTGGTTCAATATGTGATTAGTATCATTATCTATGGTTACTGAAGTTATTAAAAGATTATCATTTGGAGGTGTCGTATAATTGATGCTCCTAATCCCTTGTTAAAATATTATTGCTAAGTAGTAAGCACAATTGGTTATTTCATGGTATCTTGTTTGGATACTTGGATGGTGTATACACCAATTCTTATTTTTAAGATCATATCTAAGATTTTGCTATTGAAAGGTAATGTTTTCATTTTTAGGATATTTAAAAAATGAACTCAATATACATAATTAATTAAGGTATTTAATTTGTTTATACTTTTATATCTCTATCATTAAATTTACCACGTATCTTTCAAAAAGAATTAAGCTCCCTTAAATGGCATAAACTAAATATCTACGGTTCATATGAGGTAAAAGTATAATCTTTTTAACGAGGATATCATATATATTGTAATAGTCGGTGTAGTTTGATGGAAGATGATCCCCAACTCCTATATATACCCCATCCTCCATATTTACCCAACAATTAAATTACTACTTTTGACAATTTACCCAACAATAAATTGAAAGAAATTGCCATTCATGTAAATTTTATTGAAAATGTGAGTTCCAAAATTAATATATGTGTAACAAGAATAAATCCTGAAAATATGACATGAACCTAAAATGTCCTAAAAATAAGTAGTATTACCATGATGTGATAATGGAAATTGTTGATTATCCAAATCAACCTAATACTTACTAAAAACTATATAAGACCAACTTGTTTATAGATTTTGTTCAATTCAATGAAGAAACCAAAGATTGATCAAGTGGCAAGAAATGATGTTATAATGGATGGGAAATTTGAGGCACTCATCATTGCCTTCATCTACACCTCTAAAATTGGCATTATCAACACCACTATCCCGACTCCCTTTTGACTAATTTCCTTTTCATAAATAAAGTTTAACACCCACTACGTTGGCTTTGTCATATTACCGCAATCTTTATCCACCACTACTATAATAATACAGTGTAAACACATCTTAATTAATAAAACACAATAGATTTTGGATATGTTTGGTGAAGTAGCTATAGGATGTAGCTGTAGTTTTACGTTTGGAGCTTTTCGCGAAAAGCTACTTGTAGTAGCTTTGAAAATTTGAGTTTTTCGTTGGATTCTAAAGCTACAGCTTGTACATGACAAACAGAGCTTTTATTTTCATAGGAGCTTTTTGTTCAAAAATTAAAGGCTAAAGCTCCGAAAAGCTCCTAAAAGTTTCATGCCAAACAGGCCCTTTAAATTCAAATTTTCATAAGTAAAAATTTTAGAAATAATACTGAAAAAAGAATACTCCTATAAAACCACGCACAATTGAGTAAACAACACGCGTCTTTTCAAATAACATAAACAGATAATACCTTACCCGATCTATAATATAATAGTCTTAAAAGAGTTTTATACTAAAATTATTGTATTGATATTATAAATAAATTAAAATAAATGTCAGAACTTGATGATACATTTGCAACAACTTTGATAATAATCTATAGTATATCTATACTCCATTATAAAGCATTTCCACTTTTTGGCTTTAAATTTGAAATTTGGAAGATCGGAAATGTCAATTTTACCCCTATTAACTCAACTAATATGTCAACTCTATTAAATTCATTATTCAATCAATAAAAATGGAAAGTATATATTATCCTACACAAAACACTCATCTATCACAATTAAAAAGTCAAACATAGTTAATAACATTTAAAATTTCTTTTCAAACTTTATGTAAAAATTAAAGTTATTTTTCCACTAATTTCTTTCAAAACACATGTTTTTTAGTCATACTAAACAAGACATCTTTGCTTATAAAATAATCAACTTTAAATTGTTAATAAATAGAAAGTTTATGAATCTAAATTCTAATTCTTACAAAATTATAAAACAATCGACTTTACATTGCTATATGAAATGAATAATTGAATTCTAATCCCTATAAATTTATTTAAAAAAAGACATTATTAACATAGTACATTGCTAATTTTATTTACACGTGACAATATTTCTTATTTGATATTTATTTACTCTCACCACATAACGTACAAAATTATACTTTCGTTTAGTTTTCTCTTACCTTCTTTTGGACAATCATTAAAATATGAATTAAATATATTAGTCTTATTGTTAAAACCTTATTAACTTACAACTTCATGATGAGATACCATATACTTAATTACAACATTACGAAAAGCATGTATGAATATATGGGAACCAATTGATTAAATATTAAACAAATATATATTTGCAAATAATTTACATGTTTTCTGTTTTCAAGAAAGTAGATACGTTAAATATTATAAATACATTAAAATTGACTTTACAATTGTGACAGACCAATTACATAAATATTATTTAAATGGCAAAACATGATATATTATAATAGTATAAAAAATGATATAAACAGCCAAGTTAAAAAAAACACTATTCATAATAACTTTATCTAAATAAGCATCACACATATATTAATTTACATCTGATGAACACAAATCAGTTTACGTACCTGCCATTTTGTAACTACATTTGAAGATAGTTCGTTAATTACAATAATCAATATGGATTTTAAAATTTTCTTATTCTGGTAGACACATATTTTTATATCATTTCACTACATGTAAATTAAACTATCTCTTATTATTGTAGATAATTATATGGTCGACGATGTGAAACCAATCTCTTCATGTGTGTTTGGATTTTGCTATTTGAAGTATAATTTTATTCTCAACTACCCTTTTATGTATTTTCTTTTTAACACAGTATATATAATATACTCATATATATTGACATGTGACATTTTTTAAATGTTACATGATTTTTTGTTCAAGTATTGTTTATTATATTACTTCATATTATTTGTTTGATCTAAAATCCACTATTTAAAATTAATTGATACCTTATTAAATATACAATTGAATAATATCATCGTTACTGTCATGTTGTACGGTTACTAGTTAAACAATAATTAGACATACAATTCAATCTCAACTTAATTAAGCAATCCGGTCATTCTTACTTGCAACTAAATAACCTTAAATTCAATGTGTACTTTAATCAAAATAACTCTGTAATTAATAACCACATATAAGAGACATTTTTACGACATATGAACAAATTATATGCGACAACAAACATGAATGTTAAAGAAACGGATACGTGTGCAACAGAGAGCTTCATATATTCCATATATCTTATATCCCTGTGTTTAAAGTATCCTAATAATAAGTACAAAATAAAAGATACATTAGTAAAGTATTTTTTGTACTTGATTTGAGACAGGCAGATTATATACTTTATTAAACTGTGGAGCGAATCATCTTAGTTTATTAATAATAAAATCTAATAATAATATAGAGTGTTAGACATAAACCATGTTTAAGTGTAATATTATCAATTAAAAATTTAAAACTATTATAATTACAGAAGTATGTGGTAATATGTGAGAAATTCAATTAATTAATAACTTTTTAAATTAATTTTTTTGTAGATTCTGATTTAATTTTAAAATGCCAATTAATACTCGATCAATTAATATAATTTTTACAAAAAATTGCGGAGTAATTCAAATATCACAATGTTTATATTGTGAAAGGGTATTAATATTTTCACTATTAATTTTGATAAATTCACTACAAGTGTATATTAATAAATAATAATAATAATGTATAGATAAACAATGTATGCTTTTAAATTTATCAAAAGCGATAACGGATTAATTTGCGAAAAGGTACAGTAAATAAGTAATTGTTGCACCTTAATTATCAAGTCTGCCTGCGACTGGAATTCTTTGGGGCCACGTATACTTAATTCAGTTCTCAAGTTACGATGTTAAGTTTGTCATTACGCCCTCAAGTCTTGTTTATTACCCCGCAGCCCCCAACTTTTATTATTGTTTTTTCATTCTCTCTTAAAAAGATCAATGCTAACAACGTAAACACCTAACATTGGGAGGTCAACAAAATATAACTAACAATAGAAATATTGAATAGAAATATTGAGTATCAAGTAGGTCAAAATTTAGTGGGATAACCTATCAATATTCTACCATTAGCTTTATAAAATAAGATCAGTTAAAGCTTACGTTACATGCATATATAATAAATATAAATATTTCTACGATACACTATAATGTACGTAATACTAGAAAGTAAAATCTTTACTAAAAAATCACTTTCATTTAACCCAATAACAATTATATGAAATACAATAATATAAATATAAATATAAATATACATAAAAGTTCGACCCATATTTCTACATCATTATATCCCATAACTTATAAGAATTCAATGAAATTGTCAATGAATTATATATTCAACTAACAAGTTATTATATTTTTATATGGTTAAGAAGTATAAACAATAATATATTTTTTTTGAGAACTTTAATGCATACAAAGAAATATTTTTAACTTAATACATACAACAATTGTAAAATTAACCAAATTAAATTAAATTCAATGTAATTAGTTTTCAGAAGATCTTTAAGGTAGATATATTTTTCTTCTATAAAAACATCCTTTTTTACATTATTAGGTTGTGAAAACGTCTGACTTTTCTCTAGTTGAGAGAGATAGTAGACTTGTAAAGGCATGACGTGAGCCTCTACAAGAGCCTCTACAAGGACTACCAAGGAGACTTTCATCAAGAGATAAGTGACGAAGTGGTTCGTCCAATAGATGAGGGGATAAATACTAGCCGATTTTATCAATGTTTGTAAACTAAAAGGACTTAAATTAACAACCAACATTGGCCCAATCTATTCATATCTGTCTTCACCACCCCCAATATATCCAACCTTTCAAAACCCAAAACTCACCACTTTCATTTCCCCCTCACAAAACCCCCAACCCAAACCCAAACAATAACCATGGACGGAACCGGAGTCGTCGCAGTGTACGGTAATGGCGCGTTAACGGAAAGCAAAACATCCACTTACTCCGTCAAAGTAGGCCTCGCCCAAATGCTCCGAGGTGGCGTCATCATGGACGTAGTTAACGCCGAACAAGCACGAATCGCAGAAGAAGCGGGTGCATGTGCAGTGATGGCGTTAGAACGTGTGCCGGCGGACATCCGTGCACAAGGTGGCGTTGCACGGATGAGTGACCCACAATTAATTAAGGAAATAAAACAGGCGGTTACGATTCCAGTGATGGCGAAAGCGAGAATTGGTCATTTTGTTGAAGCGCAAATACTTGAAGCGATTGGGGTTGATTATGTGGATGAAAGTGAAGTGCTGACGTTGGCGGATGATGTGAATCATATTAATAAACATAATTATAAGATTCCGTTTGTTTGTGGGTGTAGGAATTTGGGCGAAGCGTTGAGAAGGATTCGTGAAGGTGCTGCCATGATTAGGACTAAAGGGGAGGCTGGAACTGGTATGTTTTTTTTTTGTTTTGTTATAATTATTATTTATATTATATTTATATTATATTTGATGTTTGATTTTGTGTTAATTTGGTATGATTTGGTTCAATTGTTTGATTATGTAATTGGGTTGTAATCTCTGCAATAAGGGTTTTAAAGTTTTTACTATTGCAAAAAAAAAGTTTCGTTACTTATTTTATTTAGTTATCTATATCTATATTTGGGGTTTTGAAAAACTTTATCTATATTAGCAGAAGCTTATTTTTCAAAGTTCTTCTGCATAAAATTTCCTTTTTGCCAGTGAGGTACCCTTTAGAATGGGTAGTACCATGATTTTTGATTCATGTGAAAAACTGATGCATTAATAAGTTGTACTATATGCGTTAACAATGTGAAATTTCGGTGTATGAATAAAAAATGATAGTGTATATATGGCCTCTCTGTTAGAAGTGGTATCTGGATGTGTGGTTG
This sequence comes from Logfia minima, assembly GCA_963921325.1. NCBI lineage: Eukaryota > Viridiplantae > Streptophyta > Magnoliopsida > Asterales > Asteraceae > Logfia > Logfia minima. Next base: position 40,032,720 of record OY992764.1, read on the forward strand.
GAAAGAAAATATTCGATATTGAATAACCAAATCAGATAATTGATGATGATAGTGACAGTAATAAGTGAGTGACTGGTCATAGTGTTTGGATTTGGTACTTCTGTTGACAAATTTGGAAGTAGTCAAATAAGGCTAAATTAAAGTATGAAAGTAATTTTGTTATGCTTTTTAATAATCTGGTTTGGTGGACTAGTTCTATTATAATATGTTTCTTCATGAGCTTTAATGTATTATGGAAGAAAGTAAAGTTTGTGACATCACTATGTCAAGTTTATAATTTTGCAATGTATAGTATGAGAATAGTTGCTTTCTATGTTTCCAAATTTTATTATGGGATGGGATTTGTATATATCCACCAAAATTACTTTGTACCTTGTACCATCGATAGTTTGTCTTGTTCTATTTTGGTGGTAGAGTGGTGTACAAATCGCCTCCCTATTACTCATGTCCATGAAACAGCATATAGTCGTCTAATTCCACGTATTTTGATTAATTACTTCACAATGTAAGTGTTTCCTTTTATGTATGCACGTTGCCATATTTGGTAGGGTTTCTTGAAATACAAGGTCATTCGTTCCATTTGTGGATTCTTTTGTATTTGGTATTTCTTGGTTGGTTATCCGATTGTTGCCATTTCAATTCATAACATACATATTCTGTTTTTTAGTACCTATTTATTTCGGACAAAAATTTTTAGGCCAACTGCATCAAAACTGCTTTTGATTTACAGGTAACATAATTGAGGCGGTAAGACATGTGAGGTCTGTGATGGGCGACATCAGAGTTCTGGCAAACTTGGACGATGATGAGGTGTTTACTTTTGCCAAGAACATCGCGGCACCATATGATTTGGTGATGCAGACAAAGCAACTAGGGAGGCTCCCAGTGGTGCAGTTTGCAGCGGGTGGTGTTGCTACACCAGCTGATGCAGCTCTGATGATGCAGTTGGGATGCGATGGTGTGTTTGTTGGGTCAGGGGTGTTCAAGAGTGGTGATCCAGCTCGTAGGGCACGTGCTATTGTTCAAGCGGTCACTCATTACACTGACCCAAAAATGCTTGCAGAAGTGAGTTGTGGGTTGGGTGAAGCAATGGTTGGGTTGAACCTTGACAAGAATGTGGAAAGGTATGCTAATCGATCTGAGTGATGGAGATTGGGAAGTGGAAGGCTATATGAATTTGGTTTATTTAGGTTCTGGGATTTTAGTAAAAGTGTTTTTATGGTTTGAACAAACAAGAATATACAACTGTTGTTGAATGTTTGTATTTGTTCACTATGCAATTAATCTTAATTTTATGACGTCGGTACCAATGTTGGTTTTCTTCTGTATGCAAACAAGGTGGATAAAAAGGGGTTTAGTGTATGCACATAGGTTAAACCTTATTTATTACTTTATAAGTGAAAGTTAAAAAAGCTTACATGCTTTTAGTCGTACTTGGCATTGACCGGCGTTATATATTGGCGTTAGTGTCGGTTACAATTGGAAAGAACGACTATTCATAAATGCTTATCTAATATTTACCGAATGGGAGTCCTGTTTTCATTCAAAAATCATCCCCCGCATCCCACACCTTGAGCATACACTTTAACCGAATAACACGAAGGTAGATTGTAAACCTCTAGTAAACTGGTTGCCCATAACTCGGCATCTATAACGACCTGTTCTATGTCTGCCCATAACTCGGCATCTATAACGACCTGTTCTATGTCGTAATTATAAAAGTTATTCCTCATTTAACGGCAGAAATGTAATAACAACAACCTTTGCATAGTTTGTTTCTTTTTGATAGGAACGTTTGCATCTAGGGATCAGAATATAAAAATTGAATGTTTAAAATTAACGTACATTTTTCTTATTTGTTGCTGTAAAAATGTTGAACTTTCAGGTTGGAATGGAGTCTTGTACATAAGACACTTTATTTGAAAAACCATGTTAATTTAAATAAGTTTTTCTTATGAATTGTGTTCTGATTTGTTATTTATTTATTAACACGTGTTGATATTATTTTTAGTTAATATTATTGTTCACTAATAAAAATTCAATTTGATAACTAACTAATGAGTTTAATTGTGACAGTGATAATTTTTAATTAAATTAAACGACTTAGATGTTTGCAATCGTTAAAGGTATACTTTTTAATCTGTATGTCCAATCAACTCGTTTACTTTTTAAATAAATGTTTGAACTTTGAAGTTTGCTAAATTAACTTGCTAAACATGCAATGTAGCTTAATTCAACCTCTCTTGACTAAATTGGTCCAAATTGTCACCTGTAATACTAGAATGTATTCCCATAAAACATCAAATTCTGTTCCTGATTGTTTACAAACTTAAATTACAAAAACATACAGAAGAGAGGTAATTAGCTTTGATTTGATTTTACAGAATTGTAGAGATCGTCACCTTCTTCACCCATTAAAACCAAAAGTTAATACAAGACAAATTGTCTATTATGTTTTTTAGTCGAGGTGCTCTTCTTGATCTACCATATGCCGATATTTCTTCCAGGAATCGATTCCCACCAACATGATGCAGATAATCATAACTATTTCAAAAAGAAAAATAAAATAAAATGTAAAAGAGTTAACTATGTAATAAGCATTTTAGTTCTTGTTGAAGGAAAGAAGATGAGCTAGTTACCAATGACGCCAAAGAAAAAGTCATCCATCGGAGGTCCATATGTCAGTGTCACGTACCATTGACCGATAACCTTCAATTTAAGAACTTATAGTATGAATAACATCAATAATACTTGGCTATTAACATATATGGGTGATAAATATATAGCTTTTAGAACAAATATTGATCAAACACAGATCATTCCTATATTATAGGATTTAACAAACTACTCTATCAACTTAGCATAATAGAAGTATTATATCCACATTATATTATATCCCCATGGATTGTAAATTTATAGCCTCTTACAAACATTTGAAGATATACATGTTTACCAAAATAATATTTATTAGATTACTATGCACCATAATTTTTTCCCTTTCACGTGTTGCTAATTCTTACTTGATCAATATTCTTTCCCAGTCGGTCAAAAACTAAATAGTGAATATCATTGCGTACTGTATTTTACACTATCACATACTCCTTAGAAAAAAATGCTCGAAAGTGTTAAAGCCATTGTCGAATTCTACATTAAGTTCTACGCTAGACCACTAACTCGTGTCGTAATAGATTATATCTTCAAAAATCATCCTAAATTGATACACATTAAATATTTGTTATTACATTCGTCACATAATATTACAATTATGTTACATTTCATTAAATAATATAATTTAAAATATAATATCGTTATATGTAAAATATATAATTTCACAAAATAAAAAAAAAATACAAAAAGTTATATTTTATGAATCTATAGAACATAATTCATTCCTCTCGTAATATACGCTCCTGATTCTCCTCTTTTGCCAACTGAGAGAAAGAGAGTAGTTTCTTCATTCTTGAAGCCCCCAGCCTCCATAAACTCCACTAAAGCTAATTAACAACTTTACTTATACATACATTGTATAATTATACATCATATTTAGTTTTTTACATATAGAGAGAGATTTGTACCTAGAACTGAAAGAGAAGGATAATTTAGGCATGGGTTTGGATTACTAGAAGGTCCTTGAGGTCGATCGCAATGCAAAAGCTGATGAGTTAAAGAAAGTGTATCGTAAACTGGCAATGAAACAACAAAACTGAAGCCGAAGCTAAATTCATAACTATTTCTGAAGCGTACGACGTATGTATCCTTATTGATCAATACAAGTTATATGTGTTTATTCACAAGGGTTTTCATTAAAGTAAATTCTTATATAATTCCTTGCCCAATCAATTTGAACATTAACTATATATAAAAGTACGGTTCTATTAAATTCATAAATTTTTATAACATATTCAGAATGATATTAATTATGTGCATGCTGAATGATATGTATCTAAACCTAAAGTTTTCCCAATTTTAATAGATGAATTACATATATGTATTTTTCTTGGGGTTTATTGTATCCATATACATATTTAAAATTGTTTTTCTGTAAAAGAAATTATTTAATTATTTTATAATTTTATTATGTATGTGGGTTTCAGGAGATCCTCAAAAGAGAGCAATCTATGATCAATATGGTGAGGAGGGTTTGAAGGGGCAGGTGCCACCCCCGAATCGTTTTGATCCAAAAAGTGCGGATGAGCTATTTGCTGAGCTTTGGGAAGCCTAGCTCGTCTAGGTCGACGGGGGGAATGGATGGATCAGGTCCATTTATGAGAGGTATGTTCGGTAAGAATGTGATCAGATTATTCTTTAGGGAATAACAAAGAGAATGAAGATTAGGCTTTATTCTTATTAATAAACTTTTAGATCCTAATATGCTAATTTCCTCCGTTGAAGTGACTTAAGAAACTAGCTATTTTATAACGGAAGGACCTTGAGGAATAAAAAAGACAGATTTTTCTTCTATTCACTCTTTGTGAATCTTGGAGGATTGTTGGCTACAATTGAACTTTTTGGATTCCGTTATTATACTTAAGGAAGAAGGCTGTTTCTACCCATTGTTAAATTCTGATCGATATCTGGTGCCTTGAGGGTTAGATAGATTTTTATGGGGCGTCACTGAATATATTCAAGACCTTAAGCATAACTGGATATGAGGACACAGGAAACTCTTTGGTCTACATACTACACTTGGTGAATAGATGATATGAAAACATTAGTTGATAGTAGTACGGGCATATTAAATGATAACAGAATAAACCTCGAGTTTAAGTGTGTTCACTTTCTATGTTTAAAGTAAAGATCATGGAGTATTAGGTAACTTTTTTCTTTTATCGGTTTGATTTGCTTCTCAGGATAGATTGGAAAAGAACAGTACTAATTTGGGAAATAGAACTGACATTAAATATTGTCTACGAGGAAACCTAGAGTTTGAAATGGCTCGAAAACTATTATGCATCTCCCAACCACAATGTGAACAAAATAACAAATGAAACAGAATTGTTCTTAAAATTTTCATTCATTCTTGCAACTGTATATGGTTACAGTGCAGAGCTAGCTTTATGACTCTGCAAAGAAAGAATCTGTTTTTTAAGTCAGTTGTTAAAACACAATACTTTGCGTATTGGAATTTGATATACACTACTTTAGTTTATACCTTTGTCTTCTAGTATGTACATGTTATACTACTACTATAGATAGAAGTAAAATAATACGAACCTTTGTCTTCTAGTATGTACATGTTATACTACTACTATAGATAGAAGTAAAATAATACGAATACGGGATGAAGAAATTTATGATATAGGGATCTCATTTTGAGAATTGAGATCGTTTCAGTCTATGTTAATTTATACGATGTGACATTTGCTTTTTATCGCAATAATGTTTTCTTCATTTATGAATATAAGCTTCTTTTGCGAGTATATGTTTAGCTTGTTTAAATTGTTTACTTTTTCAAACAGAAAATCAACTTCAGTCGAAGAGATTCTGACAATAGATATCAAACAGGATGGAAGAAGGGCACAAAAACTACTTTTCCAGAAAAGGGGATTGAACAGCCAGGTACCATTCCTTCAGATCCCGTCTTCATAATTGATGAGAAACCGCACATTGTTTTCAAAAGGGATGGTAATGATCGTGTTGTAACCCAAAAGATATCACTAGTCGAAACTCTTGCTGGTTACATCGTTCACCTGACAACACTCGATGGACGAAGCTTAATGATCCCTATAAACTCCGTAATTAGCCCGACTTATGAAGAAGTGGTGAAAGGCAAAGGGACGCCTGTATCCAAAGAACCTACGAAAAAGGGGAACCTAAGGATTAGGTTCTAAATCAAGTTCCCTACAAGACACAACTCAGACCAGAAAACAGGCATCAAAAGATTGTCGCTGCTGCGTGAATGCGTACATGTTTTTAACGTCATGCCTTCACTGGTTTCGTGTGTGCAATGAAGTTTATGTGTTTCTAAAAGTGTTGGTAAATTAGAAAACTCAGTATCTAGGGATTCCTAGTTTGTACCTTAAATGTATGTTTAGGTGTGGAATGTACGGAATGTTGTAATTGCTTTACTTAAACTTGTTCTTGGAGTTTAATATGAGATCTAAACATGTGGGTTTTTAGATTTTGTATTTTTAGATTGCATATATGATTAATTATGCTATAGCTCGCTTAGTCGCTTAAACATGATATTCGAATGATGGAGACACATGAGGAAATGTAATGCGATTATCTCCTGCAAGTCCTACTAAAAGCCACATAAATCTAAATACTATGTGATCTAGTATGAGATTTAAACACTATATGATCTATTGTTGTATACTTGACAGTGTAGGCTCCGAACTGTAGGGGCTTAATAATGTCAAACTACCAATTAAGTAGGCGAAATTACCCAAATAGACAGTCAATTGACCCCTTTGCCCTAAATAAATCGTGTTAGTGTATTTTAACAAAACTAGATAGAAAGATCACCGAAATACAACTTACAAACCGGCTAACCCAACGATTTTACTTAACCCAGTTAAACTTTGCCGCGTGTCAAAGAAAATTCGCCGGTCAATACAAATTACCCGAAATATCGCCTACCACAAAAAATTGCCACGTGTCCACACAAAATCGTCGAAATGGAATTAAATCCCGGTGAACCCGATGATTTTCTTAAATTCTAGGTTTGCGTGCAAAAGGCCGAATAAGGCAAAACCAGTGGGGTCTTCTTCCATTTTCATCTCAAAAAACCCCTAGGACCTCCGACGATCAATATTACATCCGTCAACAAAAATTTTCATCAATTTTTTGGGATTGTAGTACATCAGTATTGGTGTTGACAACGTTATTGGTTTTGTGTTATTGTTTGCGGTTTTCGTTATGGTTTGCGGTTTTGGGTTAGGGATTTCGGTTGTTAGGGTTAGTAGTACGGAATGGTAGTGATTGGTGTTTGTGGCAGTAGTTTGGTGGTGGCAGTTAGGGTGATTGTTGGTGGTGGCATGGGGGGTTGGTGGTGGCAGTGGGGTGATTGCGGTTTGTGGTGGTGTTAGAGGGTCAGTTTTTTGGTGGTTTGCAGTTGTTTTCGTTGGATTGTTGGCAGTTTGCGTCGGTTTGGTGTTGTTAACGTTTAATTGAACGGGTCAATCAAATGGGGGCGAATTTCAATCGAGACGAGGTATTGAAACAATGTTTTAAGATACTCGTATTAGTTTCGGTTTAATTCTTATGTGCTATGTAACCGTTTAAGGGTGAATTGTGTTTTTAGCTGATTCAATTTAGATGTATGAATTTTCTGTGTATGCGGGTTTTCTATGTAATTAGGTATATATTGTTGCGGTTTGAATAACTATATTAAATAATTGCTTTGTAATGCTTTAACTTGAGAAGTGTTGTTGAGCTATTCGATTGCATAATTGTATTAAGTAATTCTTATGCAATTGTTATGTTATTCATATATATTTATTGTTAATATTTGAAATATATAATGGCATACTTACAAAATGAAAAGGACATTATGAATATATTTTAAAATATTTTTTGCTCATATTTGAAAATTTAAATTAATATGTGGTTTTGTTTTTGTAATGTAATCAAAAGTTACATGTTATTCATTAATATTTCATGTTTTTTGTAATGAAGACATATTTTGCTAATGTCACTATGAGGAGTAGGATGACTCTTTTTAACAGAGATGAAGAAAAAGTTGCACGGTACACGTAGAGAAACATTATTTAAGGAGACATGTTTTCGCAATTGGTTGGATATTCTTCATTGCCATTAGAGGGGCATTTGGTACATTTGATATTGCAGATGCAAGTCGAGTTGCTGCAGCCACATGATCCGGAGGTTGATCCATTGATATATGAGGTCGCGGGTCACAGTCTAAAGTTCGAACCCAAACCGTTTTGCTTGATTACGAGGTTACGTTTTGGAACGATAGATTGGGTGAAATACAAAGCTAAAGACGATCCCCTTTCAACATCGAGTATTCAGACACGTAAGAACAAAGTCCATTTACTTGGATGATGTTCATAAACTGTACGACGGGCCTGATTTTTCCACTCTTACCGACTTAGATGCAGTTCGTGTGTCTATGTTAATGGTGTTGGAGCTTGTTTTTCTTGGAGCCAGTGGTGACATGCAAAACGTGGTGGACTTGGATTTTCTCGAGCTAGTAGAGGATTTGAATGAGTGGAACCGTTTTCCATGGGGATCTCAGGTGTGGGTCACTACACACGCACAACTTAAGGATGTGGTACCTATTAGAGGACTAAGCATTTAAGGGGAGTCAAACAAAGTCCTCCATAAAAGGCCCACTATACTTATGAGATTTATATGGGCATTTAAGGTGAGATAATTAAGAAAACTACGCAAGCTTTTCAAATGGGATGTTAATATAATGTGCACCTTTTTCAAACGACATTATATTGTATCCAATTTTAGTTAAAAGTTTAAATAATGCACATGTACAACAATATTACGAGAAAGTTAACAAACAGACTTTTAATGTTATACAATTGTCTAAAACTAACATACAATACATTACAACTAATTTGATCACGCAACAATTCATATCTTAAAGTTAAATTTATATAAATAATTGCGAATAACTAATACAAGTTTATAGTTTTAGATGATACCCGTTTTTGCTCAGAACGACATAATATTGAAAAAATACTTCTTTCCCTACCACTAACAACCACACACTACCACTAGTTACTAAAGTGAGTCACACATCCACCACCGATAACCCACCTACACCCAGCGCACTACAATAAGTCACTAAAGTCAGTCATCACTCCACCACCGATAACCCACCTACAAACCACAAAAACTATCACATAACAAAAACTACCATTATAAATGGAAAACCAAATAAAAACCGAAATGACTAACAAGTACCCTCGCCTACTATAACCACCGAAGTAATTTTGCTTAAAAACTACAAAAAAAGCTCTCTCAGCTTTTTGCATTTTTGGCTAGAGAGAGTTTTTAAAATGAATAACGGATGACCAAACACACAACGTATACTAAATTCGCTGGTTTCACAAAAACCTAGAATTCGAAAATATAACCGGGTTCGCAGCCCTAAAATTGCATTTCGGTGATTTTGTGTGGACACATGGCGATTTTTTTTGGTTGGTGATATTTCGGCGATTTTGTGTTGACCAACGATTTTTCGGCTATTTTTCTTGGACACGTAGTGAACTTTAATTTACCTAACTAAATCCGCCGTGTTCGCCGATTTGTATATTGAATTCGCGATTTTTCATTCCATTTATGTAAAATGTGACCGAGTTTATTTTATGCAAAGGGGTCCGTTGACTATGTATTTGGGTAATTTTCTCAATTACGTATGGTAGAAGCAGCATTGACGTGGGATTAATTGCGGCAATATATAACAAGTTATTACGACTATATGCTCTGGTTTTATCGTTGATTTAATCTCTAATTTCAAAATTAAGTGTGAACTGAATTTGATCGTATCTGATTAAAAGTTTAGGGATTTTCTGTTTATATGTTAATTAACTGATTCTGGGAACATATATCATAATTCAAACCCAATCCATGTTTGTATGTTACTTAGGTTCTATGATCGTACATGTTCTTTATAAAGAGACTATTACTCTGTTTATGTGTTGATGTTTGGTTTGATCGTCTACCTGTTCATGTTGGAAACTGAAATCAAATCCCCGGGGGGGGGGGGGGGGGGTGGTGGGGGGGGGCACTATTTTACGAAAGGGAAATACTATAACCACAAAATTTTTACAAAAAAATATCCATACAATGATATGGACCAATAGTGTAAAGATAGAGAAACAAACTTGAATTATGATTGGTTCATCTAACTTTCCACGTCATTTTGTGAATTTTATTTTGTGACTCTAGCATCCCTCTATACGAAAATAATTTTCTCAAAGAAAAGAAATGAAAAGTATTGATGAGAAACTACACCCTATTTCGTAGGGGATGGCAATGATCTTGTTGCCACCCAAAACATATCACTATATAGTCCAACTGTCCACTTTTAGCGGATGTAACGTATCAACTCCCATCAACTCTGTATTTAGCCCAATTTATGTGCTGAAAGAAGAAGGTACCTATACCAAAAGAACCCACAAATAGTGGGAACCTAAGAGTAAAACTGAAAATCAAGTTCCCTACAAGATTAAGCGATTTGTCGACGAGTTGGTGATCATTAAAAATGCCAAATTAAGACACAAGTTTGTATGCATGTTTATGCTTGCCAAATTTAGGGTTTTTTCCACCGTAGATACACATATATATCCAACAAACTACATCTTGACGATTAACACCTGACCAGAACTAATAAGCTAATGAAAAAGGCCTACGCACAAATCATAAGACAATGTTTGAAAAACACGAGTTTAATGAAGACGTATCACATAGCTGCAGGTGCACATGAGGATAGAAGCAGATCATTGAAGTAAAAAAAACTTCAAACAAATTTGCAGAAGGACCAACCTTAATTAATCTATGCTCCACAAGAAAAATAAAACATCAAGACTTACACAGCATATTTATTAATCAAATACACTCGGACACATAGGTGAATGAAGATTCCTGTCTTCACAAAAACTTACCGATTAATAATGGAGTTACACAAACATTCCAGCTCATTGTGCTTGTCAACAATCTCATCCGTTTCTGCTAGCGTATTTAACTGAAGCCACATCATAACTTCTTCAATAGCCTCATTCATTCTAATCAAATCTTCCTGTCTTACCCTTCTCCTGATGTTGCTATCCTCCACTTTTGTTTTCATTTCATAAACATAATTCTCCAACGCATTATATGCCTCAACCCTCTCGTTGTATAATTGATCCTCCAATTTGTATCTCTCCGCGTCTTCCAGCATCCTCTCAAGTTCTTCCTCTGTTATATTTCCATTATGGTTTGTAATCGTTATGTTGTTTTTCTGGCCCGTTTTCAGTTCCTCTGCAGTTACTTCCAGAATGCCATTAGCATCAATGTCAAAACGAACTTTTACTTTTATAACACCCCTAGGGGCAAGAGGGATATTGGAAAGCTCAAATTCACCTAACAAGATGTTGTCTGTCGATCTACTTCTCTCGCCCTGATAAACCTTAAACAAAAAGCCGGATTGGTTGTCAACAACTGTTTGTCGAAGTGATTCCTTTGTAGCAGGTATGGGCGTGTTTTTGGGGATCAAAACACCCATTACCTGTCCAATTGCCTCCACACCAAGTGAAAGAGGGGTGACATCAAACAATGTCATATCTCGAACCACTTGATTGCCTTTACCGGACATGTTTGCAGCCAAAACAGCCGCACCATATGCAACAGCTTCATCCGGATTAATCGTCTTGCAGAGGTCTTTACCATCAAAGAAATCTTGTAACATTTGTTCTATTTTGGGAATTCTTGTTGATCCACCAACTAAAACCACCTCGTCCACCATGTTCTTTTGGAACTTTGCATCATCTAAACACCTTTGCACACTTTCCATACATTCGTTAAAGTAATCCATATTTAGCTCCTCAAATTTAGCCCGAGTTATTTTTGATGTAAAATCAACACCTTCATACAAACAGTCGATTTGTACGTCAGTCCGAACTGCTGAGGAAAGAACCCTCTTTGCTTTCTCGGAAGCGACCCTCAACCTACCCAATGCTCTCGGATTGCTGCTAATATCTTTCCTATGTTTCCTTTTGAATTCTGCAGCAAAGTGTTTCACCATTTGATTATCAAAATCCTCACCACCCAAATGAGTGTCACCACCTACAGCTTTGACGTCAAAACTTCCTTTGTCAATCGTGACAAGCGAGACGTCAAATGTACCACCCCCTAAGTCAAAGATAAGAACATTTGTTGCACCACCGGTGGTACCCCTATTGTCTAGCCCATACGCAATTGCAGCTGCTGTAGGTTCATTCAGCAAACGCACAACATTAAGGCCAGCAACAGTAGCTGCATCTTTAGTAGCTAGTCTTTGTAAATCATCAAAATAAGCAGGAACAGTGATCACTGCTGATTTCACTTCAGCATTAAGGAATGAGGTGGCTACCTCTTTCACCTTGGTAAGGACCATGGAGGATATTTCTTCAGCGGCAAACTGCTTCTCTTGATTCTTGTGAGTGAGCAAGATCATAGGCTTACCACTCTGCCCTTCTACTATCTTAAAAGGCCAAACTTTCATGTCATCCTGTACCTTACGATCACCGAACCTCCTTCCAATAAGACGTTTAGCATCTACAGTTCAAATGGAAAAATATTACATGTTGGCCTTAGATTCAGAATAAAATATAACAAAGTCAATCCAGTATCATTCGAACAACCAAATCATATTACGGTTTCGCTGTATTTTCTAATGGAAATTTTGCAACTTGATGGAAATATCAGATTCACTTCCCATTTCCCAAATTCTTTTGTACTTTTTGGATGATATCACCTTCAAATATTATTTTTTTCATACATTTATTATTGTTAAATATATGAAAACGAAAGAGAGTGAGACAATAAGCACGGTTTACAGTAAATTGTAAGGAACATGTACCAAAAACCGTGTTTGTAGGGTTCATAGAGACTTGATTTTTCGCTCCTTCACCAATTAAACGCTCTGTTTCGGTGAAAGAGACGCAAGAAGGCATAGTTCTGTTGCCTTGTTCATTTGTGATTATCTCAACTCGTCCAGGTCTCCAAACAGCCATACAAGAATATGTTGTACCTAAATCGATTCCAATCACTGGCGCTTCACGTCTTAATCCAGACATTTTATGGACCTCAAAATAATCAAAAACAAGTTGATTGTCTTCAAAATTTAACAGCACCGTTATACATTTTATGAGACCCAGTACCCACGCCAGATCATGTCCGTGTCTCAAAAATGTTTACATATCAGACAAAAATCTCAGGTCAACTACAAAAAGGTTGACTTCCTTGGGGTATCTCTATTCATGACAACCATACAACAAGACCAAAAGACAGAATTAATGTTTGGAATTAATTTTATAGTCCAATGACTTTCTTTTAAATAGTTAATCATATCAACTATACGATTCCCTTGAACTAGTACACTCATTGAAATATTCTTGAATCATGTTAAGACTTTTTGGGTTACACTTTACTTCTTCAACCTATGTTCATCTATCTATTGATTAAATAAGATTTTACATAGTTAATCATCAGCTTGGTTAATGCCTAAAATACAAAGTCAACCAGAAATATCCAATATCAAATAAAAAAATCATTACCTAATTGGATATATAAACAGAGAAATACAAAAAATAAAAGAAAAATAAAAATATACATATAAAGCTTCAGTCTTCCTGTACTCATCTTAATTGGAAAATTGAGGTTGAGGGACGTGGCTGTTCAGAAGTACTTATTACTCATCGCTTGTTGGAAACTATTTTAAATCACATAAATCTATAAGAAATAGATCAAGTAGATGGGAATTTAAATTAAAGAAAACTCAAAGGAGACAATGATTACATAGCGATACCATGCCTAACAGATGTTATAAACACGACTACATCTTATTGTCACATGAAAAAAAAAAAAACAGAGAGCAAAGGCACAGATAAAGGAAAACTATATTTATTAAGTACAAACGAATGGTAATCGGAATGGAATACAGTATTGAAATGCATACATGGAGACTCAAGCGTCAAGCAGATCCTTAGCTCACGAAAGAATAAACAATTCACAAAAAACGCCGAACTTCTTGTATCCTTAATCACAAAGAATATAAAGAGTCACAACGTTGATTGGGGCTTCACAGAACATGGTTTCTTGCGACATTATCGGTCATATACGTGTACCTGCATGCAGCGTCTCATTTCTTAAAACTCACCAATTATGGAGTTACAAGACCGTCTCTGAGTTTTTAGAGGACCTGGGCAAAAAAATGTTAACCGCAAAAGTGAGCCCCCAACAAAAGAAACATACCTATTTTCTTCGGAGGCTCCAAAAAAAAGGTTAATCACATAGTAGTACGTAAAATAACTCAATTTTTTTTCAACCCAATCAATTTTGACACAATTAGACATATTTTCTTTTATTTCTTAAAACAATAAAATTATAGATGTACATCTATATATATATATTCTTTTGAGGACCTTGTAAATCGGAGACCCTAGGCAGTCGACCACCTTGTCCACCCTCAAAGACGGCCATGTGGAGTTACATACTTGTTGTACTTCTTTCATAACCTCCTTTGTTACCTTGGTTTCTGCTAGCTTATTACTTTTAAGCCGCTAGATTACCATGTCCACCACATCATCCATATGCTTCAAATCTTCTCGACTTAGCCTTTTCCTAATATAGTCATCACATAATTTTGTTTGTATGACATAAATGTAGTCCACCAATGCATTATAGTCATCAACTTTCTTAATGTACTCCAGATCTTAATCTTTGGATCTATCTGCATCCTCCAACACCTTCTCATTTCCTTCCTTTGTAAGACTTTTCATAATGTTTGTGATTGTGATAGTATTCATCTGACCAGTTATTGGTTCTTCTGCAGAAACTTTGAAAATGCCATCAGCATCAATGATGAAGCAAACCTTCACTTTTGTAACACCTCTAGGGTCAAGAGGGAGGTTAGAAAGCTCGAACTCATCTAGCAAGATGTTGTCTTTCGATCTAATTCTCTCGCCTTGATAAACCGTAAACAGGAACGAAGATTCGTTGTCAGTGACCGATTGACGGATTGATTCCTTGGTAACAGGTATGGGCGTGTTTTTTGGGATCAAAACATTAATAACTTCTCCAAATGACTCGCCGCCAAGTGAAAGAGGAGTGACAACCAACAATGTCATATCCCGAACAATTTGATTGCCCTTACCACTCATGTTTGCAGCCAAATCAGCTGAACCATAAGCAACAGCCTCATTAGGATTGATCATCTTGCAGAGGTCCTTACCATCAAAGAACTCCTGCAACATTTGTTGGACTATAGGAATTCTTGTTGACCCACCAACCAGAATCACCTCATCCACCATGCTCTTCTCAAATTTGGCATCATCAAGACACCTTTGCACAGCTTCAATATACTTGTTAAAGAGGCCCATATTTAGCTCCACAAATTTAGCCCGAGTTAATCTTGATAAAAAAAATTAATACCGTCGTACAAACAGTCGGTTTGTATGTCAGTCCGAACTGCTGAGGAAAGAATCCTCTTTGCTTTCTCAGAAGACACCCTCAACCTCCACAACACTCTCGGATTCCTACTAATATAGTTCCTATATTTCCTATCAAATTCTGCAACAAGGTGTTCTACTATTTGATTATTAAAATCCTCACCACCCAAATGAGTGTCACTACCAACAGCTTTAACCTCAAAACCCCCTTTGTTGATGACGACAAAGGAGACACCAAATGTACCACCGCCCAAGTCGAAGATAAGCTCATGTGTTACACCACTGATGCTAACCTTTTCGTCTAGCCCGTAGGCAATAGCAGCTGCAGTTTGTTCACTCAGCAAACGAATAACATCAAGGCTGGCAGCTGTAGCTGCATCTTTTGTTGCCTGTCTTTGTAAATCATCAAAATAAGAGGGAACAGTGATCACTGCTGATTTCACATCGGCATTAAGGTATGTATCAGCTATCTCTTTCATCTTGGTAAGAACCATGGAAGAAATTTCTTCAGTTGAAAACTGCTTCTCATCATCCATGTGTGTGACTGCTATCATAGATTTACCAAATTTCCCTTCAACAATTTTAAAAGGCCAAGCTTTCATGTCATCCTGCACTGTAGCATCACCTTACCTCCTTCCAATCAGTCGCTTAGCATCTGAAAAGTACAAGGAACATTATTATTAAAATCGTTGATCAGCCACTGTCATACAGAAAACAATTTCATAAATGTCTGAATGAATGAGAATGACACAAGAATTATACCGAAAACTGTGTTGGTGGGGTCCATTGCGACTTGGTATTAGCTCCATCACCAATCAAGCACTCTGTATGAGTAAAAGAGACGAAAGAAGGTGTTGTCCTATTGCCTTGCTCATTAGGAATAATCTCAACTAGCCCATTTCACCAAACACCTACGTAGGAATATATTGTACCTAAATCAATTCCAATTGCCTGAGCTTCATGTCTGCCAGCCATATTGTTCACTGTAAAATTATGATTTTCTCCTAAAAAGTGTCCAAAAGAAAACACTCAAGTATAGACTCTGCCAACCTGTTGAACCCAATATCAAATAAAAAATAAATTAATTAGTTAATATATATTTTATCTATTTAGTGTTCATTTACTCAGCCCACAGGACCCAGCTCCTTCACATGTCACGCATGATGATTTACATGTCAAACCCAGTTCTCAAGTCAACTACAAAAGTGTGTCACCATAATTAGGAATTGAGACTTTTTTTAGTCCATTGACTTTCATTTAAAATAGTTATTAATTCTTTTTTGTCTTTGATTCCGTAAAACTAGCACTCAATGATTTTTTTTTTACTCTTTGGAAAGGATAAGTTTAATTAATTTAGACTCTACTTCTCTAACCTTGTGTTCATCTTGGAGTTGTAAATCTGTGTTATTTATAATCCTTATTGGGAGGTCCATGAGCATCAAACTACACCGTTAAGCCAGCTATTCATGAAACAGGAGGCCTCATTTGTTTAGCTTCTCTAAATCATTTTGTGTTATCAGTACCCGTTCTATTCTGGTGGCTGGGAAATGAACTAACTTGGATATCGACTGTTGCTCAATTCTATACTCCTAACTTAAAACCATGATGCTAAAAGAAAATAATGGCAATGCATAATCAGATGGAGTATGAATGGTTTATGGTTTCAGTTCGGTGATTTTAACGCTATCTGATGTGCTGTTGTTAACTAAACAGGCACTCAAATTTTAATTCATGGCTAACTACATTAACCCATTTATACTTGACGGACTTAAAATCTACGAGAGGTAAATTCATATTAATTCAAGAAAAATGGAACTCAATTGAGCAACATAGATCGGTTTCTTGTATCCTCTGCTGATTCTATTAATACTTGGCTCAATGCTGAAGTGGTTGCTTCATGCCAAGTGTTCTGTGTATTGATCAACCTTGAATCACTCGTGACCAGTGTGTTAGATTAAATGTTCAATCAAGTCAAAAGCTATAGTCTACTGTAGTCAACATTCAATATTTCGATTGACATTAAGATTAAATCAGCAATGTTAACAATCACAAGTATCAATCAGTGATAATGTAACAATTACTTACAAGTTAGATATAATCGAACAATTAATCAACACTCACAATAGTCAAACAATTTAATAATTGAAAACCTCAAAGTTCTTCACAAAATCAAAATTCAAATCATTAGCATAAATTAAACCCAAGTAGTATATCTCATCTTCTCAAATTGAACCACGGATGAATTAGGGTTTGTATAACCTAAATCAAAAACAAAAACAAGTAAACGAATGTTATAACTAGTAAAATTGGAAGAATAAACCTAACCAGAATTAATGGATAATGTAATTGAATCTCCCCGTATTATTTTCTCTTGAAAACCGCTCAAAAAAATCTCCAAAAGTTAAAATCTATTTGTCAATGTTTGTATACACGTGGAGGTTTCTAGGTGGGTAAACGGGCCATGTTAAGCAAGTGTAACATCAAAAAATTGATCTATTTGGGTCAATAAGTACACAAGCCCTGTTTAAAACTCTGGTGGCCCATATTTTGAATCTTGTTTCCCGCGTTACAAAGTTAGTTATGAAAAAAAAATAAAAATTAAATAAACTTTTACGTTCTTCCAATTGGGTTTAGAATATTTTATGAGGATCTAATATGTGCCAAATGCCTGCATCAACATCACATCATCCAAAGAGTGACTTTTTACCTTCATTTCACATTTTCACTCTTAACATTAACCTAATCCTAATCCGTCTTTCCATTTTGTCTAACATTTCACTCTTAACATTAACCTAATCCTAATCCGTCTTTCCATTTTGTCTAACAGGAAGCAATCTTACATGTCAATAACTACACATGAAACTTTCACATGTTTTTATGTGGTTTTGATTGTTAGTGGATATATAAAGGGGTTACTGTGTACTAATGCATCAAACTTTGGTCAAAAATTCGTAGTGTGTACTCTTACGGGTAGTGTTTTTAATGCACTTAACCTATTAAAACTTACAAAAAACGCACTTTACCTGGAGCCTTCCTACGTGTAAAGACACTTCGATGCCTCGTAATAGTTTGAAATGCAGAGGAATGCATTTTACTTACCCTAAGTATCTATTGAGTGTAACCAACTAACGAGTGGTATTTTTAATGTACGTAACCCGTTAAAACTCACACAAAACGCACCATCTAAACAATAACCCAAAAAATGTTCTCGAACGTTTCATCTAGCGTACGACCAACAATTAATCAATTATAAAATAACAAAAGTTTCATCTTTTCAAATCTACCATTTCTTCTAACCTCAAATCCATCTCATTCTCATCCAACATCAACACCCAATCGTCTAGTTTTATGAAATTTATGAAACCCATTTCTTCATTTTCAATATGTACCCTCGCGTCGATTGAATTCTTAGGGTTGGACCGGATTCAAAGGTCATGAACCGGGAAGTACGGTTTGAGTTTGTCCATGTAGTCCTTTACTATCGATTGGACTCCTGGTGATCGAATTTTCTATCTGTTACGATGTATATGGATTGTTAGTAGTATTTTGGTTTTTGAATTAACTTGAACATGCATGGTGTATAATAAATTTTTTATATAAAACCAATAAACCCGATGGTGGTGGTGACCAGAGGGTCTCGAGCTCGCCGAAGAAGAAGATCAAGGTTGTCGGAATTTATGGGTAGCAAAGTGTTTGAAAATGCATCCAACTTATATATAATGTCTATTGTACGTACTGTGACGTGTAATGCCACGTGTACACATTATTTGAAAAAAGTCAACCGGTGACCGGCTAAAGGTCGAGCCGGTCAAAAAGTATATCAAATAATGATTTTTGAAAGTTAAGTGCATTAAAAACACTACGCGTAAGTTGGGTACACACTATGAATATTCGACCAAAGTTCAGTACATACGTATGCACTAACCCCATATATAAACCCATTGTTTATGGAATGAGTTCGGCCCATATTTAAAAATGAAACCCTAATCTAATAATAGGCCGAACCCAGTCTATAAACAATGGGCTAATATAGCCGCTAATAGCCTAATATTGATCACATTATAGTGCCGGTCAAATAAAATTCAGCTTAATTACCTTATGATAAATAGGGTAACTAATGGATGTCCAATGTACAAGAAGCATATGGTTATGGCGTAGCTTTTATCTTGATTGATTATGTGATTTTTAAACTTAAATTACTTATGAACATCTTGGGGTATTTCATCAAAACTGTAATATTATGGTTCACCCAGCTCAACTTTTCTACTTTCTATGCAGAGCCAGTAACCAGATCGTTAAGCTTATGAATATACTGTTTCATGCATTTTCTATTTTACTTCATTTAGATCAAGTCTAAGCACCACCAATCCTAGCTAAATACATTTGTGTGTGAATTAAAATTTAAACATGGTATCCATAAAAAAGCATATATCATATATTCGGTATTCTTTATATGATATAGTTTCATCAAGTTGATGAATTTTGATTATAAAAAACCATAAACTAACTAAGCATTTTAATTCAAGGGAATCATTAATCTATTTTACAAAAAGTCAATGGACTAAAAAATTAGTTTGAAGCATTTGTGTGACTGCCATAAATAGTCTAATGAATACTTATAATGTAAAATATATGGTCTGAGCCACGTACAAGAATGTACTGATATGGTTTTGTTGTTAATAAAAGTGAAAGACTAAATTATCGTGTAACTTTTCATTTTTTCAGACGATAATATGGCTGGAAGAGGTGATCAAGCACCAGTGATTGGAATCGATTTAGGCACAACGTATTCCTGTGTAGCTGTTTGTCGTCATGGAGGAGTGGAGATAATACCCAATGAGCAGGGAAACAGGACGACACCTTCTTGTGTTTCTTTCACGGACACAGAACGGTTGATTGGTGATGGAGCTACAAATCAAGTCTCCATGAATCCTACCAACACAGTTTTTGGTATATACATTTACAGTCTACTGTACTCTTGTGTCTATATATATTATTCATCTCTTTATTATCTCAGTCTTGCTAGTTATGATAATTTTGAGCTTTGTTTCTGTAAGAGACAAAAACATATAAAAGCTTAGGTATCTACTAGTGATTAACATGGTGTACATCAATTTGATTGATATTGGATTTTCTTGTTAAATTTTAACCTGCTATATGGGAAAGATGACTTTTTGATGATTTATGTTTCCAGATGCCAAGCGACTGATTGGAAGGAAGTTTGGTGATGCCACGGTGCAGGGTGACATGAAAGAGTGGCCTTTTAAGATTGTAGAAGGGCAAAGTGGTAAGCCTATGATCGTTCTCACATACAAGGATGATCAGAAGCAGTTTACAGCAGAAGAAATTTCTTCTATGGTTCTTACCAAGTTGAAAGAGGTTGCTAACGCATACCTTAATGCCGAAGTGAAATCTGCAGTGATCACTGTTCCTGCTTATTTTGATGATTTACAACGTCAAGCAACTAAGGATGCAGCTACGGTTGCTGGCCTAAATGTTCTGCGTTTGCTAAATGAACCTACTGCTGCTGCTATTGCCTACGGGCTAGACAAGAACACTACCATTAGTGGTAGGACAAACGTACTTATCTTTGACTTGGGTGGTGGTACTTTTGATGTCTCCCTGGTTACCATAAACAAAGGGATGTTTGAGGTTAAAGCTGTAGGAGGTGACACTCATTTGGGTGGTGAGGATTTTGATAGTCGAATGGTGCAACACTTTGTTGCAGAATTCAAAAGGAAACATAGTAAAGATATTAGCAGCAATCCAAGAGCGTTGGGTAGGTTGAGGGTTGCTTCCGAGAAAGCAAAGAGGGTTCTTTCCTCAGCAGTTCGGACTGACGTACAGATTGACTGTCTGTACGACGGTGTTGATTTTTCATCAAAAATAACTCGGGCTAAATTTGAGGAGCTAAATATGGATTTCTTTAAGGGGTGTATGGAAGCTGTGGAGAGAACTCTAAATGAGGCCAAATTTCTTAAGAGTATGGTGGATGAGGTGGTTCTAGTTGGTGGGTCCACAAGGATTCCCAAAGTCCAACAAATGTTGCAAGAGTTTTTTGATGGTAAGGATCTCTGTAAGACGATCAATCCTGATGAGGCTGTTGCCTGTGGTGCAGCTGTTTTTGCTGCAAGTATGACCAATATGGGCAATCAAGTGGTTCCAGAAATGAAGTTGTTAGATGTCACACCTCTTTCACTTGGTGTGGAGTTATTTGGAGAAGTCATGCATGTTATTATCCCCAAAAACACACCCACGCCATGTACAAATGAATCGATCCGTAAAACAGCTGTTCACAACCAATCTTCCTTTGTGTTACGGGTGTATCAGGGCGAGAGAAGTAGATCGACAGATAACATATTGCTAGGTGAATTTGAGCTTTCTAATATCCCTATTGCCCCAAAGGGTGTTATAAAAGTAAAGATCCGTTTTGACATTGACGCCAATGGTATTCTGAAGGTTTCGGCCCAGGAACCACAGACCGGTCAGAGAAGCAACATCACGATCACAAACCATAACGGATCTCTTACGAAGGAGGAAATTGAGAAGATGTTGGTAGATGCTGAGAGATACAAAGTAGAAGATCAAGAGTACAAAAAGAAGGCCGATGCGTATAATGCATTGGAGGATTATGTTTATGAGATGAAATCAAGAGTGGAGGATGTAAACATCAGGAAACGACTGAATCTAACAGATTTTAAGAAGATGTATGATGCTGTTGAGGGGGCAATGAGCTGGCTTGACACAAATAAGCTAGCAGAAACTAATGAGATATGTGACATGAACAACGAACTGCAAAATATTTGTAACTCTGTAGTCAGTATGTTTATGCAATGAATTAGAGGAAGCTTCACTCATGTAGGCATGCCATGTTATTTCTTAGATGATGCTGCAAGAAGTTCCGACATGAAAACCCATCAACATTCTGCAAGTCTTTTTATTTCTCTTTTGGGTGCAAGGATTACTTGAAGTTGATTTTTTGGTGAATTTGTTTCCCCTTTTGTGGCCTTATCATTCTGCTTGAATATCCATCTATGCATATGCAACTATATGCTATGTCATTCATTTTTGCTTACTAACTATTTATGTTATGATTTTGTGTGTACGTCCTCTTAGTTGATTGATTGTTGTCATGTGACTACCCGGCCTGCACAGTAATAGAATCAATAATGGCTATACATATGCATCTATTATAAAAAAAGGTTGGCCAACAGCATGCTTCATTTATCATAGTAATCAATTGTATAAATTGTGTCCAATTGGTTATAAAAACTTAACAGATCTTAGATGACCAATAGGGATGTATTTGAAAGATCCTAGCAGAAATCCGATAGCAGTAAGAGAGTTTCCCTATTTTCTATATTGTGGCCGACTATCAAATGAGCAATTCGTAAATTTGTGTCTGCTGAAGAAAATACATAGTTAATGCACAACAGCACCAGAGTGTTAATAGGAACAACATGTTGTATTAAGGGGATCGGGTTGAGTCGGGTTCGCGGGTCAGGATTAGTCAACCCAAACCCGACCTAATTAGATAAACAGGCTAACCCAGACACAACCCAAATAACCCTTTTATCTAATAATGTTAATAGGTTGTCAGGTCAATTTGGGTTAACATGTTGATTTCGGGTCACATGGGTCAATATGTTCTAAAATTATAGTTAATATATATAAGCCTAAAAATGCTTATAAAATCCCAAAAAAAGTTATATTACCTATTACATCCACTCAAGGAAATGTCAAAACTTTTAGTTTATTACATTTAATAAAAAATATTAAAAATTTAAATATGTATTCGGTTTGGCGGGTCAACCCGAAAACCCATTGTGTGACCCAAACCCGACATAGAAAAAAGCAGGTTCGAGGGTCAAGAGTGTTAAGAGGAACGACATGTTGTAAACTAGCAATTACAAAGGAACAACATCATGTATATAGTAACTAATAACTAATGGGAGCAATGTTGATGGGGCTAACTACGACAAGGTTCATAGCAGAATTATCCATCATATACTCTGTACTTGCATGAAAATATCATCACTCCAATATAAACCGATGGAGTATCGAGTTACACACTTGTTTTACTTCCTTCATGACGTCTTCAGTCTCCTTGGTTTCTGCTTCATTATTTATTTCAAGCCAACCCATTACCATCTCCACCACGTCATCCGTATACTTCAAATATGCCCGACTCAGCGACCTCCTGATCTGGTGATTTGTCATTTTTGTTTTTGTGACAAAACCTTCAACCTCCCCAACGTGTTCGGATTCCTGATAACATCTTTCCTTCTACATTTAGAAAAAAAGTGCTCCACCATTCGATTATCAAAATCTTCACCACCCAAATAAGTGTCACCACCAACAGCCTTAATCTGAAACTTCCCTTTGTCGAGGGTAACAACAGAGACATCAAATGTACCACCACCCAAATCAAATATAAATATATTTATTTCACCATTAATGGTAGCATTCTGTTGTAGCCCATAAGCAATTGCAGCTGCTGTAGGTTCATTTAGCAGACGCAGAACATCGAGGCCAGCAACAGTAGCTGCATCCTTTGTTGCTTTGCGTCGTAAATCATCAAAATAAGCAGGAACGGTGATCACTGCTGATTTCACATTGGCATTAAGGTATGCATTAGCTACCTCTTTCACCTTGGTAAGAACCAAAGAAGAAATATCTTCTGCAGTGAACTTCTTCTCATCACTCTTGTGTGTGACTACAATCATAGGCTTACTACTTTTTCCTTCTACAATTTTAAAAGGCCAATGTGACCCTGCACCCTTGCATCATCATGCCTCCTTCCTATGAGTCGCTTAGCATCTAAAAAATTCAAAAAATATAGTTCTCATTTAATTTGACATTTTGACTTCATAATCAAATCCAAGAGGAAAATTATGTATAATTCAAATATTAACAAAAAATGCTCATAATCAACTGTAATTAAGCTTCAAGCTATCTTTAACTGTAAGTCCTAATAACTTTTATGATTCCTAGTTAGCTAGAGAGGTATCTCTAAACAATGGATACTTTGTACTTATTGTACTATTTCAACTTCAAACTATAAAATCAAATTATCAAAATTAGTGAAAGTAAGACAAGAAACAACAATATTAATATTATACACACAACATCACTAAATTGGAAAAAATGTATACCAAATACTGTGTTGGTGGGGTTCCTGCGACTAAATTTTTAGCTCCTTCACCAATTAAATATTGCTATTTATCGGTGAATGAAACGAAAGATGGAGTCGTCCTGTTGCAATGCTCATTTGGGATGATTTTAACTCGCTCGCATAGCCACACAGCGACACATGAATATTTTGTACCTAAATTAATTCCGATCATTGGCACTGCACTACTTCCTGAAGCCATATTATCCAGCAATCAAACAAACGACCTGATACAACCCAAAAGTGTACACAGACTACCTGAACGGTCCAGAAATATACTGCTGCTTGTAAGACAGCAATCACATTTTATTCTTATAGACAGATGACCAAGACTACGAATAAATTATTCTTAGTTTTTTAATAGACTTATGTATTCTACATTTTATGGGACTACAAGACCCGGCTCATATCCTTTACGCTCATATATAAGCATTTTACGAGAATTTAAAGTCAACCAAAAACGATGGTAAACTTCCTTTGGTATATATAGTACAATATATACACATAACTTAAATATTAATACTAATAACATTCATAAAACAAAGCAAATCACATAACTAAGTACTTGTTATCAACAAGAACCACCTCATCCACTTTCCTTTTCTCCCATTTGCCATCATCCAGGCACCTTTGCACAACTACCATACACTTATCGAAGAAATCCATATTTAGTTCCTCAAATTTTGCCCGGGTTATATTTGACGAAAAATCAATACCGTCATACAGACAATCAAGTTCTATGGACGTATGAGTTGTTGAGGAGAGAATTCTCTTAGCTCTCTCAGAAGCAACCCTTAACCTCCCTAAGGCTCTCGTATTCCTACAATATTTTTCTTATATTTCCAATTGAACTCTGCAACAAAGTATTCTACCATTTGATTATCAAAATCCTCACCACCCAAATGAGTGTCACCACCCGTAGCTATAACTTTAAAGCTCCCTTTGTCGATGGTGAGAAGAGAAACGTCGAAGGTACCACCGCCCAAGTCAAAGATAAGTACATTTGTTTTACCAGTGATCATAGTCTTCTGGTCTAGCCCATAAGCAATTGCAGCTGCTGTAGGCTCACTTCGTAAACGAAGAACTTCAAGGCCGGCAACAGTAGCAGCATCCTTTGTTGCACAACGCTGTGAATCGTCAAAATAAGCAGGTACAGTAATGACCGCGGATTTAACGTTGGTGTTTAGGTAT
This sequence comes from Logfia minima, assembly GCA_963921325.1. Lineage (NCBI taxonomy): Eukaryota > Viridiplantae > Streptophyta > Magnoliopsida > Asterales > Asteraceae > Logfia > Logfia minima. Next base: position 40,058,193 of record OY992764.1, read on the forward strand.
GCGTTAGCTATCTCTTTCATCTTGGTAAGAACCATGGAAGAAATTTCTTCAGCAGCAAAACGCTTCACATTACCTTTGTATGTCACTGCAATTATTGGCTTACCGTTTGGACCTTCTATGATCTTAAATGGCCATACCTTCATGTCACTCTGCACTGTGGCATCGCTATACCTCCTTCCAATCAGTCGCTTAGCATCTCAAAATTTCACACAATAAAAACTTTGCCTTAATTTTGGATTTCATCCGAGACCACTTTTCAGCATCATTTGAGTGGACTTCTATTAATTCAACAAACAAGAAGTGAACTGCCTTTTTCTTTTTCAATTGATCCTATATTTGTTCCTTACCTTGTATTAAATGTCCAAATAACTTTAATGGTACCAACTTAATGAAATAATGGAAGTCTGACTACTAAGAAGAAAATATGTATGTGCTTTTTAATTATGTTCTACTTTTCGAATGACTGCAAGTCTGCTACTAGGTAATGTATTTTCATCGAACGATATGATTTATCTCAAATATGAAAATCAAATATACTGAGAGAATAAAACATAAAATTTACAAACAGGAGTAGATAGATTTAGAAAATATGTACCGAAGACCGTATTGGGAGGGTTCATTGCAGCTTGATTTTTAGCAGCGTCACCGAGTAAACGCTCTGTATCAGTGAAAGCAACACAGGAGGGTGTGGTCCTGTTACCCTGTTACCCTGTTCATTCTCGATTATCTCAACTTGTCCATTTTGCCAAATTCCTACGCACGAGTATGTTGTACCTAAATCGATTCCGATCGCCATTGGCACTGCCTCTCTTCGCGCCATATTATCGATGAAAAATTGAACAGTGATAAGAAATAAGGTTACAAAACAACCGACACTGATTAAAATATATACTGCTTGCTAATCCATAGTTAAAAATATACAATCACGCGTTATTCCTTCTCTGAGAGATGACCAGGACTCCATCAGCATCTTTCTAACCTAGAAGTTTCTAACTAATTTTTTTAGTCCATTGACTTTTTAGAATTTAATTTATATCCTTTGTAAGTTTACTCTCTACTTCTTCCACTTGAGTGCATATTAATCTTGATTGAATAATATTTTATGTTTTAAATTATTATTATTCAGAAGTCAAATAAGTATGATTGGGACATAGTTATTATATTTCTTGCTTTAAATGCACAACACAATGATTCTGCAATCAACCTTTTCTCAAGTAACTCGTATTAAACTTCCCAGAAATTTTCAGGCATTACAGGATTATTTTTTATTTTTCTTTTTGTATTTAGAGATTTTATTTTAACATTTCCTTTTTTATATTTGAAGATTTTATTTTAACGTTTATTGTTTCCAAATTTATATTGTGGTCTGCCATAGGTTCGGAGTAACTCCAGGCTTGGTAATGCTATCGTCTGTTGTTTGTCCTTAAATTTGCAACTGATAACCCCTGCACAGCTGCACATAAACCAAGGTACTAAAGTACTACATTTTGTTGGGTACAAAATTCAGAAATTTAGAAATTAAGCTTCGCGTGGACCATATATTTCGTGGAACTAACCTCACAAATTGAACAGTATAGAAAAATACAAGGAAGATCAAACCCGATGACCCAACCAACATCTGTCATATGCATCTTCAACGTCTAGCCAGGCAGAGTTTAACAGGAAGTTGAACAAAACAAAGGTGTCGATAAAACCAAAACAGACTGTAGAATTCTGAAACAGTCAGCACCAAAAACCTCCAAGAAAGATGAACAAAAAATGCAAGAAAAGATCTATAACCGCACACGGTACATGAAATATATACTTGGGGACATGGACCATGCACGGTCCAATATGTAACATTAAGCAAGATGCGCACGGCTAGCAACATGAATCATATTACATCATACAAACAGTCAACTTCTGTGGAAGTACGAGCAGTTGATGAGAGAATCCTCTTTGCTCTCTCGCAAGCCACCCCCAACCTCCCCAACGCTCTCGGGTTCGTGCTAATATCTTTCCTTTCTTTCCTATTAAATTCTGCAACAAAATATTCCACCATTCGATTATCAAATATGTCAATCATCTTCACAAGAACCATAGAAGATACTTCTTCAGCAGCAAACTGTTTCTCAACGCCCAAATATGTGACTACAATCATAGGCTTACCACTTTCCCCTTCCACAATTTTAAAAGGCCAAATTTACATGTCATTGTGCATAGTTGCATCGACATACCTCCTCCCAATCAGTCGTTTAGCATCTGAAACGTACATATGACAAAAAGTTATTAACTTTAAATACTAATCAAACAAACATAATATTATTATATTGACACTTTTGCCAGAAAATGCCCTAATAACGTTGCTATTTTGTGATTTAGTCAATAATAATCAATGTAGAATCTCTAAATAAAAGAAGTTTGAAAGAAAATTCAAAATTGTAACCTAGCAAGCTAATTGTATCTACATTTAGTACAAAAGTATATAATAATGATAATGATAATGATAATATGATAACAATAATAATAATAATAATAATAATAATGCTCCCACTACATACTACGAGTTGGAAATGATATTCCAACATTGCAAGACGTTAAATCTTAGTTTAGGAAATGCTTTGCGATGAAAGATCTAGGTTGAAGTAGCGTACATCCTAGGGATAAAGATCTATAGGAATAGATCTAAGAGGTTAATAGGTATCATTCAAGGTACATACATTGACAAATCTTGAAACAGTTCAAGATGCAAGATTCCAAACCTGGCATTATACCCAACATTAGGAAGTTCATTGATGAAATATGCACAAGAAGCTCTCAGAATTAGGAAGGTCAATGATGAACTCGGCGTAGTACACAACATTGAAAAACCTAAGGAGATGTACTATGACAATGTTGGTGCTTTAGTACTTACAAAGGAACCGAGGTTACATAGAGGCAGTCGACACATTCTTTGGAAATTTCATTACATTCGTGAAGTTGTCGGAATATATGAATTAGTATTCTTAAGGTTCATACAGATCGTAATGTAGCAGATCCATTTACAAAACCCAAGCCTCATATTAAGCATGATGATCATGCGAGAGGCATTGGACTTTGTTTTCCTAGCAGTTTGTCTGATTTGTAATTTTAGTATTTGGATATTTGGTACATATAAAGAGTTTTATTTATGTAATGAATTGATATAATTTGGTACGATCATTTTCATCAATATTAATGTATTATATATTAACATGTTTAAACCCATGAATAACAAGATTATTCTAAACTTCCATAGTCATTTTATGGGGATAACAATGAATTAAGACGGATGTGAATGTTGGTTAATACTCATTGTTAATAAATATGTGACTAGTTGCGACCAAATTCACATGTATTCACTATCGTTGATATCAGATTAACCCAACCGTGAGATGTTACTACATGGATCGACGTCGTTGGTGAATCTCGAAAATGATTGTGTATTTATATCCTTAGACTTGCGATACATGTTGGTTCCCGAATTTATAGATCATTATGTTTTATATAGTGAAACGTTCTTTTAAATAAGGCAGTTATAAAGGCTATCATTAGACATGATATGAAATATATGATAGACGCATGTAGTCAAGATGTTATTTGTTCCTCTACAGCTGAGAGAATGATATTACTAGGGCCCCTCGATGAATCGAATAGATATGAGGGTATGCATACCCAAACAACATTGATTGTTGGTCAATTTAGTTTGATGATCTTATTCGAGTTCTAGATCGAGAAACCATTTATTGAACTAATATGAGAATGATTTGATCCATGCCTCAAGGTTATTTGATAACAGTAACAAATAGACATTAGACAACAAGTCATTATTTCATTACAAGTTAATGTATGTTTTGTAGAGACAAATATTCATATATTGTTAGGGGTAGTGGCGTGTTGCAAGACACTAACCACTATCTGTATACTTACTTGACGTTGTGTCATGTACAAGTGAGAGTTTGTGGAAAGTACGTGCATAGTACACCGTTTATAATCATTCTACTAATTATATATAAACCTATAGGGTCACGTACAAAAAATTTCAAGACATCAATAAATAATAAATATTTTATTATATATTATTCAAGCAATAAAATAAGTAAGTATTAAAAAATCTTGATGGAGTCAAAAATCTTTTTGAATTGTTAACCACGTAAAAAAAAGGAAAAAGGCAGGGAACGTTATTCCACTGAACCTTGACAAAAACTAATTATATATATTTTTGGTTTGCTACTTTTAGAAATAGACAACAAAAATTCGTTTTGGTTTCCTTGGGATTTGAAGACTACGAATGAAAACAACAATTAAAAACTCTTTCTTGTATGCGTCGAACAAAGTTCTTTTCTTTTTTTTTTATTAAATAATCAGTTGTGATTATTTATTATTATATGCATGATTAAAATTATTATTTCATTACTGATTTTTGAAGTGGTCGTATGTGGATCAATATTAGAGGTGTTCAATTCTAAACACTCATTTTCACAATCACATTGATCTACCTTGTTTGCTAAATGTATATATAACTACATCTTTATTTCATGATATGGTTAATCTAGTAGATTTAATTGAATCCGAACTGAAAATCATTTTATACAATTGTGTATTTATTGTTTTCGATACGTCCTTGATAATAGTTATATATACTTAAAATTGTTTTAAAAGTCACTGATTCCCAACACCCATTTGGCTGAAGTAAATGTTAAAATTATTATTTATCCAACAATTATTTTAATGAGATTAGACATTACTATAATCTAAGTGCATATGATTACATAATTATTTGTGTAAATTAGCATATAAAACAACTACAAATTCAAGAAAAAAATAAAAATAAAATATACTATTATCATAATATTGCCCTAAAACGATAGAGTTATAAGTTTATATAAATTTTAAGTTAACTCATATTTGAGCTTTGTTACATCAAATTTGAAAAAATAAGATGATAAATAATGTTATGTTCTATATTTATACAATTTTAATAACATAGTTGAAAATAATTTACACTATATACCTCGTATAATATTTTAAGACACACATTATCATCTATATATTATATACCTACGCTAAATTGTATTCAACCTATAATTCCGATACTCCAAATTGACGTTACATTTTTGTTGACATGATCTAACTTACAAAAATATGAATGTACTAAATAAATATTTTGTTCCTACGTAGAGATCATATTGATACTTATGTTAAGTAAATATCAAATTTGCATTAATTTATTTACAAAATAAATCATTCATTACTCTTTAAATACTAATACTAATCATAATAATAAGCAAACTATATATAACGATAGTTGATAACGCGTAAAAAGTCACGTTTTTATACATGTTATCTTACTCATTTTAATTAAATAATTAACATTATGTAACATCCTATTTCGCAATCTGGTAATTTCCATTATTTTAATTGATTATTTAATTGTTTTAGAACTATTTAATATTATGTGTTTTATTGTAAAATATTAGTTGATTCAAAATTTGTAATTTTTTTGATTTTCTGCGACACAAGGGTTGTGTCGCAGGTGGTGTCTGTGCGACACAAGGGTTGTGTCGCAGGACTGTGTCGCAAAACGGGCTGAACTGAAATTAAGTAAGGAGCTTAAGTGTAATTGTAAGATTAAATATATATATACACACCGTCTAAGCCTTCAAAATCATTTCCAGAACATTTCTAAACCTTTAAACTCGTTTTAGAGAGAATTAGAGTGAGAAAAGTTGAAAGTTGGGTTTTGATTCATTTGAGCTAAATAGCTGCGTATTTGAGGTAATGTTGTAATTATTATGTGTTATTGTTGTTTATAAGTGAATTACATGGATTGATATAGGTTAATTTGATTATTACATGTTTGATTTCGTGAATTTTGAATCTGGGATCTGGTCTGTTCTTCATTGCGACACAAGGCTTGTGTCGCAGGTTGTGTCGCTTAAATGTTATGCGACACAGTTGTTATGTCGCTAAAGGCGGCCATTTTGAGTATTGCGACACAACGTTTGTGTCGCAGGATTCTGTTGTGCGACACAGTGGTTATGTCGCTAGGGCTTGCTGTGCGACACAATGGTAGTGTCGCATGAGATTATAAAAGAATTTTATTTTGCAAATTTTGAAAATGCGTAAGTGATTTTGGAGACGCGGTTTTGTGAAAATCTCATTAACTCGGATTTAATTGAAATTCGCATAGTCAATTGGAAACGACCTAGTAATCAAGGCTATATTCTAATAGCCTAGGCAGTTTTTGGCCATCCGGGGTCATCTAGGACCCGAAAATGGCATTTTTCAGTTTTAAGCGGTATTGCGGACTTTTTCTGAGTTTATTTCTGATTGAACTTTTGTTTGTCTAGACTTCAGGGATTACCTGATTGGATAATTAGACTATAATAATGTTTATGGAACGAACTTCTGACTTGTGTATGATTTTCTGTTTCAGATCAACGTAAGACTCAGTGATATAAGAATACTGAGTGTGCAGACATCAGAGGTATCGGTGAGTGGATTCGGAACTCATCATTTGATTTAGTTGTAACTATTTGGTTACAACAAGTAAACGTAGATGTGTATTAGACTGTTAGTCTTGATTATCGATTATTGATCTACGTGATATGTGAACCAATGTGTACTATGTTATTGAGGTCAACGTGTAGTTGGACTTCTGGTTATTATGTGTTTTTACACAGGTTTTGATTCATTTGTTGTGTTTGAGACCTGTGTATGTGTTTAATAACCAGTAGTTATCGGTCTATTCTGTATTGGCCATACGGATTGACGGTAAGTGTTCTTGGGGGAATCCCCGGGTATTATGATATCCCCAGAGCCACCGATCCTCATTGAATTATGTGTGTTTACGTTTTATTGGTGTAATTAGCTAGTTATGCTAAGTTGAATGGAGTGTGATGAATCTATTCACTTAGCTTCGTGCTAACCCCTCATCTTACTTCCTGCAGGATATGTTTTGTTTAATTGTGGGTGCAGGAGGTGATTGGTTGATCAAGGAATGTTTGACTGCGCTTGAGGACTCTGATATGGTTTTTGTAATAAACCTTGTTTTGTGAATTTTTATAATACCCCGACTTTTGTAGTTTTTAAACAGTTTGAATTTGGTGTATATATACTAAGGTAATGTACCTGAAATTCATGCTTCCGAGTTTATCAATATTATATTCTTATATTGAAAGAGGGGTGTTATACATTACAATGCAAATATTACATTATTTATGTTATCTTTTTAATTATGTCACTATGAAGACGATGCAAAAAGAATAAACGAAAATGAACGAATAACAAAGATTTTAAAGTGAAAATGAAGAAACAAGTTACGATCTCGCACATAAGACTCGACAATCCTGCATACACGGGCACACCCAACCATATACGATTGAGTGTGCCAGCCGTATACGGTTTCACAAACCATATACGGCTTGTTGCAGGTCATATACGGCCTGTACCAACCGTATACGGTTTAGTGTGAGCCATATACTGCTCAACACCAATCGTATATGGTTCACATGACCTGGATAAGCGTAAATCTTGCATCTTGATACGGTTCGTGCAATATGAGTGTCTTTTATGAAGTCAAATACGGGTTGACTTGGTCAGATACAGGCTCCAACATCTCCTATATATATTCAACTTCACTAACAACCAAATCATCCAACTTTAATCATCTTTCTTTCAACAAACTATTAGTTTCTCTTTGTAGCTTCCTCTCTCTAGATTAGTTCTCAATTATTATTAGGTTAGTAATTAATTAGAAATTAGCAAATGAAGAATTGTAATAGGCATGGAGTACGCTCGGAGTCCTGCTCTTGTAATTTCAAGTTTATTCCAAACCCGTTATAATCTACGATTATTTCTTTCCTTTATCTATTTTAATTACAATGCTTGTTATTATTGTTATTATGCTAGATTTAGGGCTTACCATGATTAGCGAGTAGTTACCTTATGTGTTTGTTGTGATGTAGTTAGCTGATTAATTATGGGATGATATTATGCTATTTAATTGGAAACGTAGTATTTTAATTATGCTTTCTATTTATGATTTTATACCTTACTATAAATTATTGTCTTTCCACCAATGAACGTGATTACAACCTTGATATTAAGACTTCGAGAACCTTATTACAAAGTAATTAATTATCTATGTTAAAACTATAGTTTATTTACACCACCATATAATCATTGTAAAAGTACATCATAGATTACTATGGAAACACTATAAGTGAACTACATCGTAACTATTATGGAAACACTATATATGACGCCATGAGTATTTAAGCAATGAAATAACTAATCAATAGTTGAAATACATTGTTAATAACCATATAACGTTTTCTAAACATGGTATGAGTTTGAACCTATGAAATGCTAAAAGTAGGTTACATAGGCAAAAACTTAGGGATTCCTTGATATATTTTGAGCAAGGCTAGTTTAAATCATAAATGAATTTTCAAAGCGCTAAAATAAAAACTTAGTTCATAAATCTAAAACGAAAGACCAAGGATCATCAAATGGATAATCTTTGATCTTAAAGGAAAATAGAGAACCATTATAAAGCAAAGGAAATACAAAAAAGATGACTAAGTATGTGGTATACCAATAGAAACACCACTGAGTGTAGTACACTTGTGAAAGTCACGAGAAGAGTCACTGTTCCCGTACATGGGCAGTGTTAAGAGTTGAGCACGGCCATTCCGATCAGAATTATCATGGCCTAATTCCTGGTGACATGCTAATTGATTAGTAGGGACTTTATTGTCTACAACAATAACATCCAATATAATAATACCCATATGTTATGACCAACGTTTCCCTTAAATAAAACTTAAATATGCATCATCCCATAACCTAGCTAATAAAATCACAACAAACAATGTTTATCTATCATCCGATTGTACATTACCTTTTATTCGCTTTACTTTCATAGTATAAATATAAACCCAAAATCCCCCTAGTTTTTAAAAAACCCATCACTAGTTAGAATACACTCGTCTGAGACGCTTCAGTTTCAAATTCAGTTGGTTTTAAAAGAACGGCCCCTTAGTTATACTTACCACAAACTCGGCTTAGTAAACCCTACTTAGTGCATGTACGTAGGAAATAATTTATGATACTCTGTACTATAAATATAAAACACACACTGAACCCCCTCGTCGTTTCACCGTCCGGCAACAACCACAATGACGACGACCTGCCGCGACACGACGATTCTGGGGGAGCATCAATAGCCATACAAAGAAATATAAATACAACTAATTACTTATCATCTATATACTTTGAATTGTACATATACGTGTCATAGTTTATAGATAACCAAAAAGAAAAATCCAATGAATGACAAGAATGTTACTGTTCATAAGCTTGATAAATGTATATATAAGTAATTAAGTAAAGTGCATTTTGTAGGCATTTAGCCATTTAAAGTAATTTAAATTTGTGATTGTAAATTTGATATAGAATTAATTTTTATCAAGTAAATTTGATTGTAAATTTGAAATATGAACAATCAGTTTCTTAAAGTTTTACTTTCATATAATTATTTTAAATAAGATTAATAAAAGGGTTTTGAGTACATAATTTATCCATCCTTTTCATTTTATCTAATTAAATTTAAAAAACCTGATCGAAAACGTTAAACAAATTCAAAATACAAATAATACTTAAAAATACAAGTAAACAAACTTTAAATTGTATCATTTCAGTATGATTCAATATAATAACTGTACATTTTTTAGCAAAATGTAAATCTAGATAATCAATGAGCTTATTTCAAGTAAGTGCCAAAATTTTGACCCATCAATCCTTTAAAATTGTGCAATCGGATGTAATGATAATTTGGCCGAATTCTTGAATCGTGTATAATCACTTTCAAGATAAGGTATAACGACCCTACACTGTATAGGTATCATGAAATTCTTACTTGGATAACTCAATAAATCACTCAGTATCTTGGTAGAGAATTTTAAGCGTAACAAAGAGATTATGTTGTGTTTTCGTGAGTTCAAGAGAGACCAAACGATTATGTATTAATTATGCTTCAAATTCCGTTTTGAGAGTTACTTTAACGAACAATCATATGCATTTTCATTTTGACAGTTTCCTGGGCATTAAGCTCGGCCCACTAGACCCTAGCAGGGGACACCACCCCCTTTGATCCCAACTTTTCAGTGGTGGTACAAGTTAGTTTATACAAATGTACACTTCACATTTGTCAACTTATTTTATAACTTAAACTGAAATACCTTTTAATCTTAAATAAATTTCAATTACATTAAAATTAATAACACAATTCAACTCAATTAAGATTGCCACCTCAATATTGTGCTTCTGTCTCCAAAATATTATTTCTCACACTCCTATGAACTTTATAAGTTATTACTGTATAGCATGAATAATTTGTCAGTCGGTTAGTTATATTATATATATATGAAATAATAGTAATATAGATAGATGTATTTCAAGTTTATCTAAAAGTGTTTGTCAACTTCTTTCCATCACACGTCGTGAAGTATAGTTTTTAGCTTAAAAGTTTAGGTTCGGATTGAGATCTATATTTTAAAGCATAATATGGCTCGTATAAAACTTTTTCTATACATTAACGATTTAAAAAGAAAAAGTGAGATTATACTTGATTGGTGAATAAAACTGTTTTTAGACAAACGGTGACTGTAGCCTGTAGGCTAGAAATAACATAACCTTTAAAAAATAGAAACCGTTATGTGAGATTAAACCCTATTTGAGAATCTTGACGTAGGAAAAAGGAAGGAGGTGAAGAAGAAGAATGAAATTGACATGGAAAAACAAAAACAATAAGCGCCCAATCACCACCATATCTCCATTATTCGATCAACAACATCAACAGCAAGAAGAAATTAGCAACGAAGAACGATGTGAATCTGGTACTAGTGATCAGACATCTACAGCAGATGCTGACGACACCATTAAACTTTCTCAATCTTTTCAAGCTCAAGGGAACAACCTTGCTGACGTAACTATTTCGCCTTCAACTCTATCTAATTTTTTTTACAATTACTTGTTATAAATTTCAATTTTGATATTCAAGCCAAGAAATTAGTATTACTGGTTTAGGTTTTAGTCTTTGAATGTTTAATTTTTGCTTTATTTTACTTGTGTAATCTAATATAGGGCAAGTTTCAGATTTAGGTTTCAAAATTTTCTCAATTAAAAGGATTTTAGGTTCAATTTTATATTCCACAAAAAGGTAACATGAAATCGGGATATTAACGAAAAAGGATTGAGCTGTCTAATGTAGGTATCCAAATTCAGGTTTAACTTTTGTTGATCAAAATGGAATTTTAACTTTTGTCCATATTGGAAATTAAATTTCCAAACAATGTTTGGTTTGCCTTCATTAGGAAATTTTGGTACCTATTTAGGAGATTTTATCTATAATGTAATAGTATTAATAAATTAATAAATTAATAAATTCTGTGTATATAAACATTGAAGGTGGGAAAATTCCGTGAAGCACTTGGAAAGTGGGAAGCTGCTATCACATTAACGCCTGAGAGAGCAACTTTACATGAGCAGAAGGCTCAAGTTTTACTTGAAATCGGGGAAACGTGGAAATCCTTAATGGCTGCAACTCGTGAGTGATATATTACTGAAAATAATAGACTCATAATATCTAGTTTAATCCTACAGTACATTATTAGCGATGATGAGTGTTTGGGAAGACATGTGTAAAGTATTCGTTTCTTTTGCAATATCACTAACTACTTGTTCTGTAAAACTAAAAGTATCATTTTGATTTTTTAGCACATACTAAATTTCACTGGTGCATTCTATAACAAGGCTCAAATGAATATCCTCTTGATGTTTTCTGAAGCGCATTACATTTAGTTCTTATCTTTGGTAGATATTTATGTTTAAGAATATCATAACGACTTCACCCTCACAGTCTGTGAAACACATTGTCTTAGTAATTAACTTAGTTCTAATTTAACTCTATTTATCTTATCTTTTATTGTCCTTTGGGTAAAAAAGCAAGACGCCTAAGACGAATGGTTGTGTTGGATGATGGGTAAAACCAGGAAAGTCAGTCAAAACGATCCGGGTTAACCTGCTAATATTCTTTGTCTTCTATGTTTTTATTACGACAACTTTTACAAAAATGGTCCAGTGTTTGTTAATAAAACAACCTAGGAGCTTATAAACACTTATGTCGTCTGCTAATTTTAAACGCACTTATTTTTATAGTATGTTCTTAGATTTTACCCATTTGACCAGTTAGCATTAAAGGAAAAGCCAACTCAACCCAATTTCACATAAACTATGACCTTCCACATATGAACTTGCTCTACAGATCCCATGTCTTTTAAGAGACGACGTAGTATATGGATCAAAGTCCATAACATAGCAGAGCCAATGATGCTCTTATGGACCCAATACCTTTTGCTTACAACTATTTATTTGAACACTATTGTATATGGACCAAATCAAGCCACTGCAAAGACATTTTTTAGGCTATTTTAATATCTAGTTATCGTACAAATGCACTTCGTTTACTCCCTTGTATTAATTTGTACTCAACTATGTAGGTGCTACCGAATTGGAGCCTTTGTGGGCTGAGGTTTGTATCAATTTGTTCTACACTACATTCTTAGCGTTTAAGTTAAAATTCACAATCATATCAATGTCATCATTTATGTCTAATTTAGGTAAAAAAATCCAAACCAAATCGCCCTCAGTAGTTGGTGATCTATTCTTTAGTTTATAAGCCATGTTTCTCTATCCATTAATAACGAGTTTAACTCCTTTATTAGTTACTCTGATTTGCTAATTTGACAACTACTGGTCATGAATGATGTAGTTGATATGATTGTGGGAAGTAAGTATATGGTTGCTATCTGTAGTTTTTGAGGTACACCTGTGAAATAACAATTTTGTTCATCTGTTTCACCCAGATAGTTAACAATGATATATTCATTGCACGATCATTGTATCTACAGTTGGCTATTTTGACCTATTTGCTTATGAATGGGTCCAAGTCCAATTATGGTCGTCTTTTCTTAGGACGAGTAAAATGGGTCGAATCAAAAAATATATCTAAAAAGAGAACAGGTCAGAAGTTGCCCAAATTTTAATTTTTATTTCATACAACGACCAAACTTTCATTGTAATAATATTGGTTCAGTAATCACGATTAAGATAATTATATTTTTTTTATTGAAAAAGAATAGAAACATGTTTGCGGGTCAACCCACCCAACCTATTTTGACCAGAAATAGAAAATGATATGTTTCAACCCGATCCCACCTGCCCACGCACGCATGGGAAAATGAGGTTTTACATGGGTTGTTGATTGATGTAATCTACCTCATGAACAGCTTACTCATTTGTATGTAATTAGGAATACAGACTTCATGAATTTGTTGAAACAGGTCTGTGTACTTATGTTACAGTATTCTAACTTCCATCACTATTTGTTGGTTCTCTGTTTTTGCAGGCTTGGGTTACACTTGGTAGGGCACAGCTAAATTATGGGGAGCCTGATTGTGCTGTAAAAAGCTTTGACACAGCATTAGCTATCAAGGTTCATCTTCTATACTTGCATTATTCTTTCTCATTGTTAGTCGAGCCTGAGCTATATTGACAATATTTTTTGGGCAATCAATACCAGATAATTGTTTGACACTTTACGTGTTGTTGAAACTTAAAGTTTAATCAACCCTTGCAACTGATGTAAAAGACCATACTGATTTTTTTTACCTTCTAAATCTCCTCATCGAACAAAACTTCATACTTAAATTGTAATTATATAGTTTTGTAATCATATTTTACATATTAATTTATTTATGATAAGAAAAGAAGTTGAAAGAAGTGTTTTTGGGTCGGTCCAACCCAACCGGGCATGGTTGATCTGTTCTAAGAAATTACCCGTTTTGATTTGAACCTATTTAAACTTGTTACCTGACCCTTCTGATTCGTCTGTTTGTATTGTGGCACATTAATTTAGCCTGATTTTGTGGAGGCAAAGGAGGACAGGAAAACTGCACAACATCTGGTTAAAAAACGAAAACAGCTTCATTCATCGGGCCTAAGTGTATCTGAAAATCGCTATGCGGTTGGTGAGAAAACCCAAGAAGACCATATATGAAAGGCTCGGCAATCAGACATATTATAGGTGTAGCTGCTCTTATGTTTTCATACATATAAATTGAACTTAATACGGGTTTAGATGTTCTAAAATGCCAATTTAAAGTTAAGGTCACATAGTTCTCCTTTAACAACTTCTATTATTGTGCGTTTGTATTAACGTCTTTCGTTTCTTTGAAGCTGCAATCCCGTAGGGTCGTGTGTTTGTGTTTTTTTTTTTTTTTTTTTTTTTTTTTTGCATATCACTTTTGTTAGTTGTAAACAGGTATATGATCTATAGCTATACCAAAATTTTATTTTAGTAAAAGAAATAAACTAATATACTATAAAATTTCATTATACAGGGGCGTTTACTATTGAGATATAATCGAACTAACCAATCAGACAATTTTGATTGAACTATTTGGTTAGGATATTTGATTTTTTTGATCAGGTTGGTTCAAAGCTGACTAATTATTTTGATTTTGGATTGGTCTTGGTTATAATTATAAAAATCAAAGTTCAAATAAATATAGTAACATATTTTGGTTATACTGTTGTGTGCACATTCATTAATTTATTCACCCAATCTTATGTATACGTGACACTATTATTAACTTTTAATAACCATTTATCAACAAAGTCTTAACTATATCTTAGTTTTGCTTAATAACCTTATAAACTTTACGTCAAGAATTTTCGTAGCGTGACAATTACCTTTCTCTAGTACTCAAGTTCTATAATTTTGTGTTAATGTATTTATTAATATATGAAAGTATAAACTGAACAAAGCGAATAGTAATTTGGTTCGATTTGATTTTTAAGTTTGTTTGGACGGTTTTCAATTTCAATTTTTTAAAACTGACAATCAATCAATTATATCACTTTAGTTCAATTTAGACCAAATTAACCAAATAAACACCCTCTTACATTCAACATAAAATTAACGATAAAACAATTCATACCACAATATATTATCATACCCCTAGGTTTCAAGATAATCAACATCTAACTAGAAAACCATCAAAGTTCATATGATAAGACTACGATCCTATATGAAACAACAATAAACGAACTTTAGATTGTCTAGGCTCTTCAACATTCAAGTGTTAAGATCGTAAACTAAACTTGAACGAAAATATTCTTTTGGGATATGATTCAAGCTTTAGAATTTGGTAGAAAAAAACAAATATTGTTAACTTAAGTTGAATAAAGATTTATTTCACACATACATGAATTATTTTGTTCAGGTGAAATACTTTTATTAGATTAATCTGCTTGATCCGAATTACACACAATTATACAAAACTATATACGAGTATAACTAAAAGTGATTACTGTAAATTACCTGAATAAGAAGATATTAAAAGCGATTTAGTGTAGGAATTTCATCGCATCGCAACGCGTGAGCATTTTAAATCTTGTCTAATTCAAAATCTGGTTCATAATTATATAAAGAATCATAAAAATGTGAAATCGGGTCATGTAAATGTTTCTGAACTGTAGACAAACAATGAAATTAACTTATATCGTTATATATTATTCATTGATTAGTTTAATGATTAAAGATGTTTCTTCCATGCATCCTAAACAAATTAGACCCCCAAATTTCTTATACTTAAAACACGCTGCTCTTTTAGGTGCTTTTACGTATGAAGACTAATACGTAGTGTTATTTACATACTAATGGGAAAAAAAATATAGTGAAAATTTGATTCATTAATTCGGTTAGTGGGTTCGCTGATATCTGTGGTCAAAATCAGCCTCGCCAAGTCGTGATTAGTGTGATTTTAACATCTCTATGTTCTTTGTTGTTATAATAATCTAAAAGTGAAGTTATAGCACCACTCAACCCTTAGCTTTTTTGGTTTGCATGTTAATTGCTTTACGTAACAACTCTGGTTCGAGAATAATGGTGTGTCAAAAAGGTGGTGAAACGGTATTTTAAAGGATTAGGATTCTCTCAAATAAGTAACATGGTTAATCATGTTATTTTGACATCGGAAATATAAAATAATAAATAAATTAAATAATATTTACAATAGTGAATTCAATTTATTTCTTCCACAAAACATGATAGATCACGTAAAAGAATCTTAATCCTATTCAAAAAGCTCCTGATATTTCATATTGTACACATAAACTTTTTGTTAATTGACAAGTATTCCCCTACTACTCTTTTACCGTCACATCTCTCACATAATTCCATTTTTCTGCCTTTCATCCTCACAACCACCTGTACATCAAACAATTACTTACACTCTCTTCAATCTCAGACGACCTTGCTCACCGTCAATGGCCTTTTCTTGACATGGACTAACTCCACCGCTTTCGCTTATAAAGAATAACTTTTTTTGGAAGAAATCCACCAAAAATTGGGGTTTTAATTTCCCCCAATTTATTCATAACATTACTTGGAGAGAGCTTTATGTTTGATGATAAACATCCATTTTACATCTCATTTTCTACAAATTCGTGAGGTTCAGTTTTGGATTACTTTCATATCATACAAACAGAAAACAAAGCAATAATATTAACTATTTATATTACCTTTTCTTTTGATAATTATTTACAAATGCAACTCGATGAACAAATGGGTTAAATTTTCAATTAGATTTTCAGATATATTAGTAGTGTTCCTCCATATTTAAGTGAAATTGAACTTCCTCCAAAGTTCTCAAGTTTCCGCTAAAAAGGTAACCATATAACTTTAGCTCGGAAGCATAAAAGTACTTTACATGCTTTTATATATGATTCAATTCGGAATTATTAGAAAAATTCTTTACGGAAACAAACAAGTTTTTTCCTTGACCTTTCCAAGAATTTATTCCATTTCGCGGAGGTTATCTACACAATCATTTTTCACCTATAGCTAGCAAAATACAGAACATGATATATGTTGGCAAAGGAAGCTATTCTACTTGTCGCAGGTAGGTGGATCACATGGTCTAATATTCAAAGAATGAGCAATTCGACTTCAAAAGTCAAATTTATATTGGATCTTAAAATGGTCAAGTGCATGCAAAGTCGCAAACACATCGACAAAGTAGCTAGCATTTACATAAATGTTGCTAAAAACACTTTAATAACAAATAGCATAGATCTAAAGAGCAAGATCTCGGCGTTTTGTTACCTTATCATCATGACTAGTGGCAGCAGCAGCGGTGTTAACCTGTTTAGACAAGTAAGCTTCATAAATATCTACAACAAGCCGAGGATCTTTCTCCACAAGCTCTAGATATTCTTTACGCTTGCTTAGCTTATCCATATTGTCCAAAATCAACGATAATGCAGCATCAAGCAAGGTTTTTGCATTATGCTGATGAGCAAATGAGTAGTTCATAAGTGAACTTTCCCAGTTGAGTTTCGATATCAAGAATTTCTCACAGTAGGTTTTTAGATGCTTCACTTCGTATTTGTCAGCTAAAATTAGAAGATCACAGGCCATGTCATCATCAAGAGACGTTTCAGCTGTGTAGAGGAAGTTGACAAAGGCACGCAGGGCATCAAATGAAACATCACCTAATTTGATTGTGCCACTAAGGCTTTCTTCCATTTCGGTTTCAAGCATGGCTCTGAACACTGGTGAACGGCTTGCCTGTTTATTGAAATAGAGATAAATTAGAACTGACACATGCTTGCACTGAAATATAATTGCAGAAAATGGATTCAATCATCTCCTTTAGAAACATGCCTCAGACTTGCAAAATCGATTTAATCATTTCACTTGTACTTATTTTTCTGGACAGTGTACTATACGGGTAAGTAATTAAAATCTAAGGTCCATAAACATTCTTTATCCATTTTTAAATAATGCATTAAAAATGATTAAAAACACTCTAGTCTAAAAATGTAGTATAATTTTGGGATTCCCAATCCTAAATTTATTAAATAAAGTGATTTTGGAGGCTGATGCATTTCATATATGCTTTGAGAAACTTTCAAGCCATTTGAACCATTTCCTTTTCTGTTTTTGGATTTTATTTTATTATTTTACTTATTTGAACCATAAAGATAAAACATAAGTAAATGGGTTGACTGCATTGACCAATGAGATACAAAGTAAGCAAGCTTACATCAACTTTTGTCTAGAGTCTTATACGAAAGTGACCTCATAGTTGTATCAACTCAAATGCTATCACAAAAGAAGATCACTAGCATGTACAGGACATGAAGAGAATTATGATAAAACTCTTTGGCAACATAATGACAGCTGCGCAAAAACTCAAGTTAACATGTTGAAACATGTCAGTTGATTTTTAGGATATAGAGTTCCATAAGCAATCTTTGGCCTTCAGGCCTGCCTTTTGGATGGAAAGTAAATGACATAACCTAGCACAGGTCTAGGACCCATGAGTTGGACCAACTGTCCAGTACGCAGAGAGAGAACTTGATAGTTCAAAGTAAGAGACTGACTCATTTATAAACAATGATTAGAAACACAAACATCATACGTGCACTGATTAGAAATTTAACGAATGTACCATAGCACTTTAAATGTAACAAGCTTGTCAATTCTACGTAAAATATTAATCCACTCAGCATCTTATTTATAAGTGACCTTAGGCAGGGATTTTTACATAACCTGATACAGGCCTCATGGAACTAAAAGACAGAAATACAACATTTGCTGCTAAGAGCTAAAAAGTAGAATTGGAGTCCTAAGAAAGAAACAAGAGCTTGAAGACTTCAAAACACTTGAAAAGAACCATAAAAGAAGGAATTATACCCTGATCCAAAAGATGTTAGACTTCACAAAGAATGCATGATTGCATTGTAGGGAGACATGAAATCCAGTAAAGATGAAGAACCTTTGAAGGCTGGCTATATGCAACTATGGTTTGATCTTGAGTATGATCCACCAGCTATGTAATATTGCTTTAATTTTTAAAACATGACTAGCATATCAGACATATGTGCAAAACTAACATGCCACTATGACTATCTAAAACACCATATCAGAAATATCTGCAAAAAAAAAAACTTATCATATCATACTATGATCTTTTCACTAGGCCTGTAAACAAACTGAACAAACACAAAAAAGCCTTGGCCAAGTTCATTCGTTTAACTTTAATCGCACTAATGAACAGTTCATGAACAGGCAACCGAAGAAAAAAATATATTCGTGTTTAAACTTAGATTGCTTGTATTTGTTTATGCTTGTCTGTTAATATGCTAAATAAACGCAAACAAACATGAACGAATACACATGCACATATAAAAGGGCTAGAAGATTAGAAATATGAAATTAATTAAGATGTTAGGGGTTGAATGACTGAGATGACAAAAGGAAAATTCATACTTAAATATAAATATCATACAAATATACATGAGCTTAAGCAACCTACTATAATCCAACAACTGTATACACATATAAACGAACATAATCAGACAAACATAAATCGACAAATTACCAAACGTTCACGAACGAGTGAGACCTCTGTTTGTGTTCGACTGTTTGTTTATCTAATTAGACAGCGTTAGTTCATTTCATTTACAGGCCAAACTACAATGTCTACAATATATATACTTCGCAAATAAATATATTGATAAAAGAGCAAATTCAACACAAATATGATATAAATTAGTAGTATAATTTAACAGGAAGCATAACCAGTAAAAAAGGGAACAATTACTAACCAGAAGGGCCTTATTAGCAGGAACAGGAACCGAATTAGCAACGGGTTTACCCGAATCCAAATCCACAGCAACTAAAACGACGTCGGTGAAGCAAGGGACAGTAGATCGGTGATAATGGTGGGGTCGAGAGTCAAGTGGGCCCCAAAACTTAAGAAAATTAACTTTAGATTTCAATTCTTCGATTTCACGTTTCAATTCTTCTTCAGTCTCGCTTGCTTCCTCATAACATTCTCTACAAGTACCAGCGTCATCAGCGTCGTACTCGTCTTTACAAGATACGCATTTCATCATCTCTGATGACGTGGAGTCGTCGTCGCTTTCGTCTTCTTCCGTTGAGTCGTCGGCTGATGGCGGTCGGAGATGACGGTGGGTGTGACGTCGCATTTTGCCTTTCGTAATATGTTTTGTTGAGGTGTGTGTAATTTTTGTTTATGATAAAGTTGAAAGTAAAAGGTGGGACCATCTAATATTTTCGTTTTTGTTACGACAATTACCAAATTATATAGGTTATCTTTATATAATTATATAGCAATATAATTATCTTTTTATTGTTTATAGATAATATTTTTGTAGGAGCATACTGAAATTATGAATAAAATGATTTTGAAGTTTGATAAAATTATAAATTGTTGTCTATAAAATTGTAAAAATAAAATAATAAAAAAATTTAAATTTAAATGAAGATATAAAATGTTTGAATGTTTTGTTGGACATTATATAGGGAGTTGTTATACATGTTTATAGGACAAAGGGATATATAGGTAATTTATATATTTCCGATATTATTTTAAGGCAAAGTATGAAAATGTTTTATAAGGAAATATAGATTACCTCACCGTGTTTCTTTTATCTTCTGCGTCAGCTAGCTCCACCTCTAACACTTTCCTTTTTACAAAACTATAAAAAGACTAAAACAAGGTTAACAAATTACCGTTCTTCAGAAAGACAGGATCCACCATTTATTTAATTATTTTTTCAACTAATACAATTGCAATTAAAAATAAAACATTTTATTAACCAAAAATAAAACATTATATTAACTAAAAATAAAATATTACATTAATTAATTTTAAAAAATACAATTACATTAAAAATAAAAATAACGTTACATTAAGTTAAAAATGAAAATACGATTACACTAAAAAATAAAAATAACATTACAATAATTTTAAAAAAATACAATTACATGAATTATTAAAAGAGTAATCTAGTTGCTGCTCTCGTCCTCGTTTTCGGGTGGAGGTCGTGGTCGGAAACGTGAACCATACTCTTGTTTCACTTCCTCTCTAGCTTGGTAGAGTATTTCAATATCGTTAGTTGGTAAGTTTGTTGGTATTGGGGTAGCGAGAAACTTAAACGCTTTAAACATTGTTCGTTTACTCGCGAGCGTTGTGCGTTCCTTCGCCTCCTTCGCTATTACTTCCAAACTGTTAGTTGAATTCTTGTGGATTTAATAAGTTCTTCTTGAGCGTCCTCACTCGAATGACATGTCGAAGATTTTGACTTTGTCAACTTTTGTCCCGACCTTGTGGACAGCGGATCGGTAGTTGGAAAATAGACTTTTCATTGGAATTGGTTTCGTGTTCGGAGAGTCGTCTTCGTCGAGATTAATCGGGCTGAAAGCTTTTTGTTCCATGAGTCGTTTGTTACTCGTGACACCATCGGGAAAAAGGAACTCAAGATAATCTTTTAAAATGTTTCATGCATCTTCGTAATTAGAGTTCCTTTTTGTTTGTTGTTTAAATTGTTTGTGCGCACTCAACATAATTCCCATGTCTCTGTTCCCACTTTCCAACAAAGACTTAAGTTTTTGGTAGATGGTGTTAAAAAACTTGACATCCTTTTGAATTTTATTCCATTTGCCCGTTAGTTGATCCAAGGATCGTTTGGTCTCAACTATTGAGTTGTAAGACATCATGATGTTGTTTCACAAAGACTCACGCGTTTATGAATTTCCTTGCACTACATTTTGTGACGCGTCGATTCACTGTTTGGTCAAAATTTTACTTACCATATCGCTCCAAAATACTTTTTATTCGGCTTCGTCTGAGACAACGTGTGGTGGTGTTTGGATGTTGTGGAATTGATTTTGGGATTGTGTAATTTGGGGGTATCGGTCGTATTGTGGGTAAGAGTATTGGTCAAATCGTTGTTGTTGTGCTTGGTGATATTTATTTAGATGGAATTTGGATTGTGCGTCTTCGAGTGGAATTGAATATGGATTAACAAGATGTACGTATGGAGCACAACTCATTTGATTTGCGTTGGTATTACTTGATTGATTGAGGTGCGGAAGACGAACCCGTTGGTGAATAATTGATATTTGGAAGAGGATTTTCAACTAAATTATTCCACATATTGTTTGATTTTGATGATTGAGGGTTGTGTATTTTTGGACATTTTTGAGTGTGAAAATTAATATAAGTTGTATATAAATAATATAGGTGATAGAAGTTGTAGTTGGATGAAAAAGAGAATGAAATTACATGTTAATAATATAAGTGACAGAAATTGTAGTTATAGTTGTATGAAAAAGAGTATAAAGTTGTATGTAAATAATAGAGATGATAAGAGTTGTAGTTGTAATTATAATCGTGTAAAAAATATAATAAAGTTATATTTATATGTGTACATATATAGAAAAAGGAAGAAAGAGACGCAAAACTCTAAAAAAACAAAAAAGAAAAAATGAAGATATTATTACGTAACTAAAGTGCCTTAACATCCGTTCTTTTATTATGAGGAACCTTTTTCTTAAAGAAAAAATCAATGATTGCCAAGAAAAAAATTAAATTGCTAAAAAATTTGAAAATGTACTTCAAATGGTAAATGGGTGTTGCTAGAGCGTTAAACAACTCGAGATCTAGACCAAACCAAAAAGTGAAAACAAACGAAAAGTGACGGTGGAAAATACTCGATACCTAATGTGATATGAGGTCAAATCATTTAGCCTCATACCTTTAACTACAAAAACTAAAGGTTGAAAAATGTGAAATAGATCAATAGCATTATGAGTGATTCAGAATGTATTCAAATTCATCAAACCTACTAGATTGCTTCACTATAATACTAACGTCAAATCTCACGCACATCAACGAGTAAAGATTTCACATATTGATATTGAGAGAAAAACATTTAATAGTATCTAAATACAATAATAATTTATATTTCTTTAATGAAAGTGATTTTTTATAATAGTTTAAATTATTGTAATTGAAAATTTAGTATTGTGAAATATATGTATTATGTTAAATATATAATATTAATTGAATGATTTATATAATTAATAAGTGAAGGGATAAGTGAAAAAATAAAATAGTAATTTCCGATATTTTTTTTTTAAGAATTAAGAAAGAGTAAACGCTTAATAAGAGTTATAGATTATAGATGTGTTCACTCATCTACCAAAACCAACTGTGCGATCCATCCCCAACCCATACAAACCGCCAATTTTACAACCCCTACCAAATACCAAACTAATTTCAACAAGTTTAATACTGCTTCAGAAATCAGTTCTGGCGAGGATAAGGTCAGCTGCCTATTTAAGGTCCTAGGTTTTGACATAGTATCTCAACCTATTTGCATACAAACTAAAGCATATAATATTATCACCGGTCTGCTTAGTTTATAACTTTTGACATAACATACTTAAATGAAAACTAACTACACTGCATAATAATATGCTGAATCTTTTTGGGAATAAATATACTAAAAAACGCTACCAGATTCCATGTGATAAAGTAATAAACCAATAAAGCTTCTCTAAAACATTAAGAATGGTAAAAGAGGCCAGAATCATACTACACGAAGGAGCTTCTTCAAATTTACAACATTTCAGGCAGGATAACATACATAGAACTCACCTCTCATCAATACTTGCAGGTCAACCCATAGACCTGAGTGGTCGTGGCTGGAGCCCACCTAATCAAACAGAACCTCACAAAATAATTACAAAAAGGAAATCAAGTTTAATCTTGCTGATAAATCTTACTCGGTACTCCCCAGGTTTAGAGAACCATCTTTCATTAACTTCACACTCAAGCTGTTGAATCTTCCTCTTGAATAATGTCGAGAAGCTTTTCTCCAATCAGTTCCTGTTTTCATCATGGCTGCGAATTCCTCATAGCTAATTTTTCCATCCTGCATCAGTAGATATCATAGTAGAAGTAAGATTAGAAGATTGCTAAAAGAATGCAATTTTCCAATTTTAACGGATGCCCCCGAAGGGCCTATGGCTTAGCGGTAACAAAAAGGAAGTAACCCAAATCTACCATTAATAGATAATGGGTCGAAACTGCGACTTCCATGTGTTTAAAAAGTTTGGATTTACCTTATCTGTGTCAACTTCTTGGAAAATGTCATTAGCAATATTTGAAGAACTATCATCTCCATCTTCCATTAAGGTATCCCGAAGCTCATCGGGTTCTATGTAGCCGTTACCATCTTTGTCAAAGTATGAGAAAGCCTTGTGTAGATGCTCATCATTTGCCATCTTCCTAAGGTGTAGCGAGAAGGCAACGAATTCGCCATAATCTAGAGTGCCTTTTCCATTCGTATCAACCTATAACCAACAAATCATGCTTATATATCGAGTAATTGTAAGATGAGGCTATAGTTTTTGTCTTCTTTCACCAACCATAGGAAAAGAAAATTAGAACTTCAGAATTCAAGTTTCAAGTTTATGTAGATGGATGAAGAAACTTGATTCACCCTAATCATAGAGATAGACTGATGAAAAGGAAGAAGAAAAGGATTCTAATACAACTTGGAATTCCAGATTACACCAAGCTCACAAACCTGAAGCTCTGTTTCCCAGATGTCCAACCACATAATCTTTAGAAACCTCAGTAATATGTACATCTGAGGTAGAGGTGGCAAAATGGACTGATTGGGTAACGGGTCAAAGTGGCTCAGGTAGAATCAGGCCGTTTCTAAAAACACAGTAGATTGGACCGTAAACAGTTTTCGACCACTTTTAAAAAGAATGGAAGTGTTATATGCTTTATACTTATATACAGAAAGGGAAAAAAAAGGAAAAAAAAAAAAACAAGAAAAAAGAAAAGAAAGAAAAAACTTATATTACCACAATGATAATCTAACTTTTTTGAATAAAGCACTTTAAAAGGTTGTATGTAAGATAAACTTCGGGGAACTTTTGACCTATTCCCCTTTTAGCTACTACTTTTTTACATCAACTCAACTAAGATAAAAGATAACCCAAAGCGGCCCATTCAGAAAGTAAATGGGTCCAAACTGCCAACGTGTGGGACTAGGAAATGGGTCAAAACGGATGACTTTGGAAAGAGGCAAACATATTATGGGTCGGGATGGCCTATTAATTCTCTTAATTTACCCGCATTACATATATTAAACTTGATATGATGTTCATTGGTAAAATAATACATGCATTGACTTCTTTAACAGCTTTGTGCATAAAAATCATTATTTATAAATCAAAAAGTTTCAAAAATTAAAATATGAAAGATTCTATAACAACTTTGTTTATTAAGGAAAAGAGTAGAAAACAATGTCAAATGCCCAATTGATTATCTAGGCATCTAGCCACCACCCACTTGATTATCTGTACCCCAAATGGAACCACTTATTTTCTGATATCGAGTTTCTGCCCAATTCAAGCTGTAAAGTAACTTTTTATGGCTGGTCTAGTTTGGTGTTTTGCGCGAAAATATGCAGAAGATATATATGGCAATAGAATCTAGAAGTGCAACACTTTCAAAAGATGGATGATATGATATCTGTGATTAGATACTAACAACTAACGTGAAATTAATAAAGACTGGGCATGTAGTTAGACTTACAGCTTCAATAAAAGACTGTATTTCACACTCCGCAAGGTGCGTATTCAACTTCTGCAATCCGGTTTTTAATTCTTCAACTGTAACGGTGCCATCATCGTCGGTGTCAATCTTTTTGAACATTTCTTTAATGTCTTCAACTTCTTCCTCGGACAAGAAATCAGCAATAACCTATACAAAAATAAACCATTACAATACAGGCTGAAGAACTGCACTCATACAGCATTTGCAGTAGATGTGACAATCTCAACCCCTTTACGGATTATGTTTTATCTCCAACACGTCAAACGGGTAAATTAAGAATATCTATGAAAGAAACAGATCGAACACGTTGTCTTCAGTGTATCTTTTATTCACAAGACCTCCTAATATCAGTATATAATATTATTCAAAAACTAGATAATTAGTGAAATAATACAATTATTGTAATCGTAAATGACAGACTAACTGTTAATATAAACTTTTAAAATTCTGGACAGAAGCACTTTGGGTCAATCAACTCTTCCTGATGTGTATCAACCAGTACCAGAAATGTACCCATTTTGACAGTTTAGCCCAACCGATTATTTTGTCACCTCTAACATTTTATTGTGTAAAGAAGAAAGGAAGAGAAACAAAACTAACCCTAAGAGCTTTTCTCTTGAAGCGATTCATCAGTGAGAACTGCTTTAGCCTTGACTTGACAACATCACCAAGGGGAACATTTGGAGCCTTTTTAGCATTTTGGATCCAAGAATGTTCTGTAAGCACAGAAAATCTTACATAAGACAAAAATTAAGATAATTAGATGTACATCTAGATGCACATAGTCATACAGTACGTGAGACCGGACAACATATCTATGAGCTGTCACATAACAAATATCAAAACTGCAGTTGTTCAAAGCAAATATCATCCATGTCCCAAGAATACTGCCGACTCCAGCCAACAATAATTGAAACATCTGACCCTATATGTGTGTTTATGATCTCATGGACGTTGTTCACCATCAGACAAATGCCCGAATGACCATGAACAGACATAGTAAGGCATATCATGTGATGCATAATCGAATACTAGATTCTTCTAATGATCATTATGGTGCCAATAGGTGATTCACGGATTTCCAGAATATGAATAATTGCAACTCTTGTGAGGCATCCCAAAAATGGAGATTTTATGTACATGATTGATAAATAACTACGATAACATCATGCAAGGGAGATTTTATTTACAAGTTATGTGATAATCTTAAATGCATGATATGATCAGTAGGGTAGGGAGAATGTTGCATAATCTTAAATGGGCAGGGAGAATGTTGCATCTCATGTGGGCATGCAATCCTTCAACTCTTACCATATAAAATCCAATTTGTAACAATCAACGTGTCAAGTCTTTAATATAGAACATTTACTTTTTCATTACTATTCACCGTGACATTCATAGCAAAATAATTATTAAAGCAGAGTCAATGTTGACAGAGAGGAATTGGATTACAAATAGGAAAGGTAGTTTAGATAAAGAGAAACTAGGAATCAAACAACCCTTTAACCAAAAACATACCGAGCACTTGTTTAGCTGTAAGCCTAAGCTTTGGATCGGGCTCCAACATCTGACGTACAAGACTCTTGGCACCTTCAGAAACACTCGGCCATGGTTCACGTTTGAAATCTATTAGCCCACGAAGAATAGCTTGTGCAACCCCTTGTTCTGACTCTGCATTATAAAACTCACTTTAAGCATATAAAATTTTAACTTGTACAATAAGATGAGTAGCATAACAATGACAAAGAGGACCTGAATGGGTACTCTAGTCAGTCACTACATCACACACTCTCACTTAGCCTATAAAAAGTCAGCGAAGAGCCAAAAGAAAGTGTAAATGATAATGTAGCACCTAGTGCTTACATCCCCTTCCCATAACAACAAAACACAGGCACTATAACATGTTCATTTATAATGCATATATTGTCTAAGAAATACCTGCCCAAAATGGAGGTACACCACATAACAAAATGTAAAGAATAACTCCTGCACTCCAAATATCAATCTCTGGACCGTAATTACGCTTAAGCACCTCTGGAGCCATGTAATATGGGCTTCCAACAATCTCAGAGAACGTCTCACCTGAGTATTTATAAGTTGGTTGTCAGAAAATTCATTCGAACAATTCATATTTGATCCACATGGTACGTAATTTTGTAAATCAAACTACCATTCTCCTGTGTATTTGATAAGTTGGTTATCAGAAAATTCATTCAAGCAATTTGTATTTGATCCACATGGTACATAATTTTGTAAATCAAACGCACATCGACTTCCCTTTTATATAGTTTTTACACGAAAGTATCTTTGGACTTGCCAGTGAGAAGTTTTATCTAAATCAGTAACTATGGATGTTGATATGACTTAGAATACATCAACGGTCATCCAAAGTGATAGAGGAACAAATAGTTTTATGCGATGTCTCTCTCTCACACACACACAATAATTTAGGTTCATGTCATGTTGAATCATGTAACTTATTTAAAGCTGAATCTAGCTCAATCTGAAAATATATAATTAAACAATAAATAGCAGACAACAAAACAGAACAAGGACTACCACACAAATGGAATTCTACCAAACTTTCTAAACTAGCTTGGACCTGGAAATAGCGAGACTTAGTTGAACTGATTCCCAGAAGCATGTACATAAGGAAAGGGTAAAAGTTCAAACCCTCCATTGAGTCACTGTAAGGATGGATCCTAACAAATGAGGCTACCTATTAGGCTATTACAGCAGCCCGTTGATAACCAAGAAGGAAATATAATAGATATAAGAATTAAGAAAGATGTGTCAGTTAAGTAAGGTTTCAGTTCTTTGTAGAGAAGCTTTTAACCTTCTGGGGAAAGAATGGGGATTCAACCTCATAGTGTAGTTCGCAGGTCTTTACTGCAACACATGTACGAAAACAGTAAACAACCTGTTCCAAAGATCTATGGCTCACGTAGTTGACTAACAAAGGCAAATCTTCAATCTAATCCTACAGCCTTCGACCTTACTCATACTAATTTTACAGAGTCCAAAGAATCTCCTTTTCTAGATATTGGAAATATTCAGCTCATAAGCTTCCTTTCGTATCTTCAACTTGAATATTGCATTAGTGACGTCCTAAACACTTGTAAACATTTTATAAGGAACCGTCCCAGAGCAAAAAGAGAAGGAAACCAAGACAAACTCTAGAAGTAACATAATTCTGATCCTTTCCACGTCCATGCTCTCTTCGCATATGCAAAGTCTACTACTCTACTTTGTCGTAGAGCATTGGTTATAATGTGCCAACCTATATATCATTGCACTTGCAACCAAAAGGAGCTTATGATAATAATAGTGTATATGGGCTAGATGGTCCTTTAACTCAAAAAGTATAATAAGAAATCATAATAAAGTGCTGAGTCTCTTCACGGTTTTCCAATTGAAAGTCCCCAACAGTGAAAGTAACAAAAAATTAAAACTTGAAAACAAGGCTGCAAGTAACACTTTAAGCCGTTATACTTAGGTGGATTATAAAGAATTGCAGTGGATACTAGAGCCAAAAGTCACACTAATTATGGAAAAGATGTCACTTTAACTTAATAAATTATCTACCATCACACATTTAAGAACACTATAACTACAAGATCGTCTATGACATTCATTTAATAGATAAAACTTCATATTAAGCTATATTCTCCAACATAAGTTATACAGCTGAAATTAGTCCTAACATTACCCAACAAAGCAGAATAAAACAGTCACTTTACTAAATCCAACATCAACAATAATGAATGGCTTTAATCTTACAAAAAATCACCTGGCTTGAAGAAAATAGACAAGCCGAAATCAATAGCTTTAAGAGGCGAATTCTCCTTCTTATTCGCAAACAAAAAATTCTCCGGTTTCAAATCTCTATGAATCACTCCATGTTTATGACACATCATCACAACTTCCACAATAGTCCTAGTAACCGCAGCAGCAGCACGCTCTGTATAATGACCACGCACAACAATCCGATCAAAGAGTTCACCTCCTTCACACAACTCCATCACTAAATGCACAGCATTTTCATCCTCACACGCCTCTCTCAACGTCACAATACTCGAATTCTCAGGCAAGTGTTTCATAATTTCCACCTCTCTCCTAACATCATCAACATCTACAGCTGTTCGTAACTTCCGTTTCGAGATCGATTTACAAGCTAGCAATTCTCTCGAACTCCGATCTATACATAAGTAAGTTACACCAAATTCACCACGGCCTAGCTCTCTATCTAACGCATACTTATCTTCAATGTTTACTTTCGAGACATTAGGTAAAACAGTTACCGGTTGTTTCTTACCGTTTCCGCCGCCGGCAGCTTTCTCGCCGGAGTAATTTTTTGATTTTACATCTTCTCTGGCAACCGCCGCCGGAGATCTGCAACAGTTTCCCATCTAATTTTTGAAACTTAGAAATTGAGACAGAGAGAAACCCTAACCCTAGCTTACTGTAAGCTAGGGTTTCAAATTTAGTTCAAAATTAAAAGCTTATCTTATTATGCCACTGAAAATGAATTGTAGAGAGAGATAAAGTTGAAGGAAGTTTTGTACGTAAAAGGTGAAGTGTTTTTTTAGTATAAAAAAAGAAAAGATGGTGTTTGTTGGTGATTTGTAATTGTTGTGTGTATTCTTTTTTTCTAGTTATAGCCCTCAATGTTTTCAAGTGGCCATGTTTAGTCCTTCGTGAAAAGTTTTAAGAAAAAGCAAGAAAAGTACGATTTAAAAAATGGATTTCGAATACAGGACATGTATGCAGGAGATATGTATGGAACGGTGTTTGATATAAAGAGGGTAAATTGCAAAATAATAATAATAATAATAATAAAATAATAATATAATATTCAATATGAAACACCAAATATATCAAGAGGTTGTTAAATAATGAAAAGCATGGCTATACGTGATTTGTATTACATCAACTGCTATTTATATAGTGTACAGATTACGTAGAAACGAAAATGTATTCTAACTTATCTATACAATCAGACTGGATTATACTAACTTAATGTAATGTATACACTAATACTTCCTCGTTGTTGGAGCGTGAGAAACCGACGCTTAAACAGAAACGTAAATACATAAAATTATGAAAAATAAATGTAAAGTAATAATAATACTGCACCAAGAGGCACAACGTTTGTAATGCGGCGACATAGATGTGCATTGATAGTATCTCGGAAAGCAACAACATGAGCTACGACTGTGACAACAAGGGACGAAGAGTGTCAGCATCGGCAACTATAGCCTAATAATGAGAAGAGCTACGACTGTGACAACAAGGGACGAAAGTTAGTAATTTAATCGAAGGTTACGAGAAAGTAACGTAAAAGGTTATGCGAGGAGGAGAACGGTTTTTTTTCACGTGAAAGATATGAATAGTGTTGATAAAAATCAAAACTTGTAAAAAATGTAATGTAACTTAATGCTTTAAGCAACGAACGCATAAAATAGAATATATTATGGAAGTAGATTTTTGTATATATTTGTTGCTCTTGTTTTAATAATGAACGAAAGCAAGATAACTAAAGCGAACTAGATAAATAAGCCATAAAATCACAAATAAAGTGGTTGTAAAAGAGAAGAAGAAGATAAGGTTTAAAAAAAGAAAAAATGTCAACGTGAAAAGGGAACAAGTTTTTTCACTGTCTTTTGACGGAAAAATAATATAAGGTTAAAGATACAAATAAAGATCGAAGAAGAGTAACTGATCAATGGCAAAGTAGAAAACTTCAAAAGATGTATGAGAGTGGGGGCGGACAGGAACGCATAGAGAAGATATAAACCTTAGAGAGCTAAGTTATTATACCATGTTGAATACTTGCACTACACTGATCGCTATTAATAAAGTAGACGAATTCATAGAAAGTTATAAACCAAGAAACATGTTGGAATCTCCTGGGCAGCAAGAATCACATGATGATGATGATGGTGGTAAAAGAACAGGAAAAAGGGAAGCACCATGTAAAAAATGTTGAAAAGCGATTATCAGTGAAGGTAGAAAACATAAAAATAAAAGTAATTTAGTACAACCCACTAACTAAATGAAGGCACTAACGCAGAAGTTTTTTATAATAAATTGTGAGCCCTCCAGATGATTGACGAGTAGCAAATGACTGAAAAATCTTAAATTCTCAGCGATCTGTACACAGAACTCTACTATATATATATAGGTTCAGATTTAAATGTAAAAATCAAATAAAAATGCAAAAACTACAATAACTACTAAATTATATATTTTCACATGCGATTTAAATATACACTAAAATATATATTTTTTTAAACCTCTCTAGTGTTTCTCGTTAAAATGAAAATAATCATATAATTTGATTTTCTTTTATGGTATATGTAATATGTAATATGAATTGAAAAATATATAATTTATGTAAAATAAATTATGCATGTTTGTCATATGGATACGTACTTAGACCCAGTGAGATTTGTTTAATGGCCAGTATTGTAAATTTAGGTGTCAAAATCTTCAACAAAATTTAACCATTAATTTTAGAAGCGTTTGATTTAGGAGCCGTAACATTAAAATGAAAGCTTTAAATTTGTCTCATCAAACAAACTTTTTTATCGTGACAAAACTTTTTATTTAAAACAAAAAGTTTAAAGATGTAAAAAGCTTCTAAAAAATCCTTGTCAAATAGACCCATCATTAAAATTTGTAAAAGCTTTAAAAAGTTATCCAACTATAAATACGTCACTCACTTTCCAAATTAATGTGCTTAGACCACTCCCAACCGTTACCGTGTCACTTTCGTATCAGTTATGCCACTTCAGCGCCACTTCACTACTTTTCAAACCGACACAAAACCGACACACCCGTACCAACCGTATGTGTGTCACTTTATTTATGGGTCCCACATTTACTAATATACCTCCATTATCTTACACTACAAAAAAAAAAAAAAAAAAAAAAAAAAAAAGCGACACACCCGATTTTGAAATCGGTTTTCCGACGCAAACCAAATTGACACACCAACTGATTTGATGGTGCCATTGGTGTCAGTTTACTGACTTGCGTCGGTAACCAAACCGACACACCGATGGGAGACGCCTTATAGTGCTTAAATAAAAATGTTCTAGCTATATTTGTACGATGCTTAAAACACAAAAAATAAGCATTTAGTGTTCATAAGTTAAAAAGAACTTCATAATTGGAATTTAAGGGATGGACTTTGCAGAGGAGGGACAATGTCACCAACATCATTGTACAGACCCTAGGGTCTGAGGTATAGGTCTCGAGATGATTCAACACGGCTAGCTTGAGTCATCTCTGTTCATAGGAAGCACAGGGCCGACGATGGTAGGCAAGCTGAGGGGAGAAAGATTACTTTGGAGTTGTTGTACGTTATTTTTTTTTGAACGGCTATATTATAAAAAAACTAGCAAGGAGTTAGAAGAAATTACAAAATAATATTACTTGGTTGCTGCATCCAAGTATTCCAATTAAATTTAGATTTACATTGACTAGAACACCATGTGAAAGATAAATGAACTAAATCGTCAAAAAGAAGTTCCCTTCGAGGAAGCTTTTTGCCAAAAATGAAGAGATTTCTGAAATGCCACAAAAGTCGCCACATAACATAACAGACGCCTTCAAAGACTTCCTTTAAACCTTTAGACATCCGAAGATTATTAAACCAACAAAACCATTCCTCATAAGAATGAATGTCAGGATCAACGAGCTCCCACCAACGCAATAATTTACTCCTAATTTGACGAGCCAAAGAGCACGAGAAGAAAATATGAGAAACCGACGCCACTGATACACTACATAAAGGAAGAGAATAGAAGTAATTTCTACTCCTCTGAGGGACAAATTCATCCGTGTAGGAAGTTTGTCCAATCAAACTCTCCAAGCAAATATATTAATCTTGATGGGAATAGCTTTAACCCATCTAGTAGGAATGTCAACCTTTGGTAAGAACGAATCATCTAGAAGAATACGGACCGATTTCACCGAAAACTCACCCGAAGCGTCTAACGACCAAACCCATCGATCTTTCATATCGGGCAGAATAAGACAGTTGATGCGCGTAAGAAGAAGATGATGATGCTCCTCCTCGAGTCGTCCCCTAGTTTCACGACGAAAAGATGAAACCAAAGAAGAGTGAAGCATTTTCCCCGCCACACTAATATCTTTGTGTAACTCTAAAGCATAAAGTCTAGGGTATTGATATTTCAAAGCCTTCTCGTTTAGCCAAATATCCTCCCAAAAAAGAGTATCTTCCCCGTTACCCACTTTCTTTTTAACGAAAGACAAGATATCAATACCTTTAGTAGAAAGCGTAGATACCTCACGAACAATGTCAAAACATGTAGAACGCCTAGCTATAGAACTGAAACAGTCAAGAGCACCTCGATCGCTATAAATAGTTTTGATGAACCTTGACCATAAAGAGGAGCATTGGGTTATAAAACGCCATACCCATTTAAAAAGAAGAGCACGATTAAGAGCATGAAAGCTCGACACACCAAGACCTCCATTTTTCTTAGAAGCCAAAACATTTTTCCAACTACTCCATGGCATTTTCCTGTCCAAACTTTCCACACTGTTGAAAAAATTTCTTCGAATAGCTTCCATATTATTAAGCACGCCCATGGGAACTTTGAAGATTGACGTGTGATACAACGGGATGGAGGTAAGAACAGATTTGATTAAAGTAAGCCGACCACCTATGGAGAGAGTTTTGAGCTTCCATTTAGATAACTGTGAAGATAATTTAGAAGTAACATCATCCCAAGAGCTGATTCTCGACATCACACCTCCCACTTTAACTCCGAGGTAGTTAAAAGGCGAAGTGAAGGTTGAGCAACCCACAATTTTAGCTGCTGAAACATTATTGTCGGATTTAACACCAACCCCCATTAGCTTACTTTTTTGAAGGTTTATCTTGAGACCTAAGACCAAGTAAAAGCACTTCAAAACATGAACAAGAGTTTTGATGTTAGAAACGTCCCATTCTCCTACAAAGACGGCGTCATCAGCATAAAACAAATGGGACAACATCAAAGAAGCATCCATAATGATCCCCTTATATAAACCTGCATTTAAAACCCTTTGAAAAGAAAGATGCAAGCTTTTCCATGATTAGAATGAATAAAAATAGGGATAGAGGGTCTCCTTGTTTCAAACCTTTGTGAAATTGAAACTCCGATGTCGGGCTTCCATTAACGAGAACCGATCCCCTAGCCGTATTGAGACAACCTTTGATCCAACCACGCCATTTATTTCCAAAACCAAATAACTTTAAGACATCATCTAAATAATCCCATCTAACGGAATCAAAAGCTTTTTCGAAGTCCACCTTGAAAATCATAGCCTTTAACTTTTTGTATTTACACCACAAAAGAAGCTCATTTAAGATAAAAGGCCCATCAAGAATTTGGCGGTTAGAGACAAATGCCGATTGAACATCGCTTATAATATCCGAGATCATATAACTCAATCTATTAGCCAAAATCTTGGCAATGATTTTATATACACTTCCAATTAAACTTATAGGTCAAAAATCCTTAACAACTTTAGCATCTTGAATTTTCAGGATTAAAGCAATAAATGAGGAATTACATCCACGAGGGAACGTACCCAACGAGAAGAAATCAGAAGTGGCATCAAATACATCGAGATCAATAATCTTCCAATATCAATAATCTTCCAAGAGTTGTTGTACGTTATTGAAAGGAGACTATGATTTATGAGTATTTTTTTCGTTCGATTTGTGTTGTGTTGTGTTGGATATATACTTTCTTCATAACGATTTCAAATTTCAAACCAAAAATTACATCTTTGATCAAGTCTTGTTGATCTCAACTTCAGATCCTTCTTTACTTATATAATAGGAAACCTAGTCTTTAGGTAGGTTTATTCTTCAAGATAATCTATTTAATATACTAATTTGAATGCAATAGGATAAAGATATAACACTCCAAAATAATGAAGTACAATATGTTTATAGAGGATTATGACTTGCTCCTTTGCAAAAGTTAGTTTTCTTGACAACCTCTATAAATTTCATTATATTATACATGTATACATTAACCGAGTCCGTGCTTGCTTCTTGTTTTGAGTGTATATCTCTATCGTTTTTTACTATTTATTAGGGATATATTAGTCTTTTTATATAAACTTCATTCAATATTCAATATATAATATATATTAATATTAATATTAATATTAATTCCGTGACATTTTAGAAGCAAGTTTCTTCCTAGCCTAGCTGTAGTCAAATATGATAATCAACGTTTAAAAATCAAAATGGCGCCAAATAATGTGATAGAACTTCTAAACTATTGACTTAATTTATAAATTATAATGTTTGACTTATATGATTGCAAAGTCAGCAAATATGATTATCCTACTTTTTATTACTTTCATATGCATTAGACTTGTTTTAATATTTTCTTTATAGAACCTTTTTATCAGATAAAATATGATATGATTGATGCTTATGTGTGGACATTGTGTCATATTGGAACAGTATGTGAAAGATTTATGTGTTATTTTTCAACAAAAAGTAGACTGTTCTATCGAATTTTGTTAGAAAGTAGTCAAATTATATTAATATCAATTACATAAATCCTGAATTTTATCTTTTTTATATAGATTCTTCGTCGCTAAAATATTATTCATTTATAAAAGTTATATCAAATTGAAAAGTAGGTTATTACAATTTCATTTGCTAATATTTTCATTTGTAAAAGCTATATATATATCACTGTTAACTTCAAAACATTATATTTAAATTATTCAACAGTGTCATGAATAGATAAGGTGTTATTTTAATGTGAATTGGCGACTTATGCTATGTAAAGTTAACGACTTAAGTCTGCAACGAAGCGCGACGGTAACAATCCTCATTATAAACATATGTCGAAGAATAGGACAATGACAATAATACCTTTAACTTTAGCAAACTAAAATAATAAAATATTGATTTTATAACAAATACTTAAATTCGGTCAAGTTAATGACATTTTTGTCATTATTTATATTATATATAAGAGCACTCATCATGGATTCCATGGTTGCTACAATCACTCAAGTCACTTTTTATACGTTAGACCCACATTAAAGACATCTGTTTTTACTCACTTTCATCAACTTAAATATTTTCCATTGTACGCCATGCTTTATATGTAGTACAAAAGGAAAAAAGAAAACTTCACGTTGGGATGACGATTTGGGAGAACCAACGTCAACCGCGAATCGGGCACTATGGGACCAAGATGCACGCCACTTCGGCGCCAGACTAACACCAAAACCACCGTGTATGGTCTAATTTCGGATACATGGCCGAAATTGGTACAAAAGGAAACAAAAAAACATTACGTGATGACCTAAATAGTTTTTAAGAAATTGAAAGATAATATTGATTAATTATTTAAATGAACTTCATGTATGTGAGTCGATCAACGTTATTAATCATCCAACATTTTTACAAATACAATAGCCATGTTTAGCAAAACTACATGGTATATACAACTCTACTTGTTAACTGTTAGTCTTGGACTCTTACTAGCTACAAAACCTTTTAACTTTACTACACCAAAACTTATCTAAAATACTTGACCGGTTGATCTTTTATTAAATTGGTTCAAATGTTCTAGTAAATAATGAGACAACAAATAATAGAATTAAGAGACTTGGGCAATTAAGGATAAACACTTGAAGGTGTGTGTGAACTAAAGAAAGGGTTGTGGGGCTACACACATGAATAGCACGTGCATTCTGACGACGTCACACACCATTGCATTCCAGTCTCAAGCTGCCATAACGCGTGGTTTCAACAAATCATCATTTACGTGATTCTATAAGTCCGCTGATTTGTATAACATACATTTTATCTTTATATAGAATATATAATAGAAATAGAATAGATGGCTTGCTTATAAATAGTATAAATTAATTAGGCAAAATAAAATTTATAATAGTGATAGTCTAATACTAGTTATCTCTAGAGTGAGTGCATCTTTGTCAGAAATAACAAAAATATTAATTTATACATATTTAATGCGCTTAATTTGATTGTTGGTTTATTTATATTTGCTTATAAAACTCTTATTAATATTTGACTAGTGAGATTTTTATTGTAATGTATATTGTCTAATTGTCTATTGTCTATTGTCTATTTTCTATTTTTAATTGATTATAATCAAAAGAAATTATCCTAAATTATATGGTACCGGAACTTATACCCTACAACACGTTCTCTCCCAATAAAATTTTTTGGCCACTTATGAATTCGTAAGTCAGAGTCGACGTAAACCTTTCTACAATTCTTCTTCATCGTAAAGATTCTCTTTATTGCATATTATTAGCTCTCACAGTCAACAATTGTTGACCATATATTATTAGATCTTTGTTCTTGTACGTTGCACACGTGTAAAATAATCGGTATGGTTATGGTGAGACATTTTACCCTATTGTTTGATCACCGTACATATTACACTTACTTTTGTTGTCACTTATTATCAGTCACATTATCAGTGATGTTAAGAATGTATTTCGTAATGGACACTTATTTAAGGCTGTATATATGCACTAGCCATCCGGTCTTGTTGGTTGAAAGTTTTCTAATCAGGTGTGTCCTAAAGAAATCTTTATATGTGCTTAATCAAGCCCTTCGTGCATGATTTTAATGTTTCGCAGAATATGCCACTTTGGGTGGGATTTCAACATAGTCGATGCACTACTTCTTTGTTTATTTATCAGCATGGCTCGCATATTACTAAAACTGATTTTAGTGAGAAAATGCATACTTTACATTGAACAAATACATGTATATATACTTCTATATGACATGCAATGGTTCAGACCAATATTTTTTAATTTTTCATGTGGAGCTGGAGAAACCAGTTCAGCTGATGTGTTGTTTTACTCATAATTTATGTGTGATGTTTCAGTTTCAAATATGATTTCAAGTGGTGTGACATGTTGGCCATTACCCAGTTCAGATTATTTATTGGTTATATTTTCATATTGTTGTTCACAGGGCCGTCCCGTTGATTTCAAAGGCCCTGTGCTACAATTTCAAATTAGGCCTTTAATCGATTCTTTATATAAGCTCTATGTTGCTTTATAGTATTTAGGTAAATTAGTTAATTGACTTATTGTTAATTATTTTTAAATCCTAGCAATATTTTACTTCAAAAGTTAATTTTTTAACATTAAATTTCATATACCAAATAAAATAAAATTTCACTTCAAAAGTAAATCTATATATTAATTTTAAGAAACTACTTGCTTGTCCACATGCAATCTTCTCATTACTCACTATGTTATTGTTCATCTTCTATCTTTTTGACATGTGACTTTACTCATTTGCTTCATAACCTTTTTAAAACTGTTTTAAGAGAAAAATAGAATGTCAATCTATTTAGTTTTAGATAAATTTGTTATTTCGTAATTTGAAGAAACAAAATAATTGTTACTTCATTGTTAAATAATTTCATCAATCGTATTCATTATATGTTTCATTATCAAATACTTATAAATTTCAAAATATTTATTGACGTAGTCCTACATAGTACGAATGTTGTAATGATAAAACAAAAACTAAATAAGTTAGGCAATTTTTTTTTATCAAATAAAAATATGTAAAGAAAATAATGAAATAACTAAGTAAAACTGAAAACCTTAATCAAGTACTTTAAAAAATTTACTTAAAATATTTGAATTGGCAAAATAAATGTCAAAAAATAATATTTGAATTGGAAAATAAAAAATATACAAAAAAAAGGATCTTAAAATTGAAAACCTTAATTGAGTAGAAATTTATTGAATATTTGAATTGGCAAAATAAATACCATAAGAAATATTATTTGAATTATAAAAAAATAATGTTGAAATTCCTAACAAGAATCGAACTTGCAACCACCTGATTCCCTTTGCAATCTGTTTTCCGCTAGACCAAGTGGGTTTTCATTATAGAAAACAGTTTCATAAATATATAACCCCAGATTAAAATTATTTTTATGGGCCCCAAATCAAAATGGGCCCTGTGCAACAGCCCATGTTGCACACCTTCGTATCCGGGCCTGGCTGTTCACATGAAGAAGACAATGACTCAAGCTCAACTAAATTCTCATGTTGAATATGAATAGAAGATGATGTAAAGTAGGGCTCAACCTCAATAAGAAAACATCTTTTGATACAAAAACACGTTTAAGAGTTAGTAAGTAACATTTATAACCCTTTTGAGTGGGTGACTTACCCGATGAAGATACATTTTTGAGCTTGAGAGGAAAGTTTGGACTGACCAATCGAGTGGTTGGGGACAAAGGCAATGCTACCAAAGGCCTGAGGTGAAACAGAAGAGACTGGAAAATGTGGGAAGTGGTGCTGAAGGACTGAAACGGGAGTTTGGAAGGATATTGTTTTGGATGGCATTAGATTAATCAAATGACATGTTGTTAGAACCAATTCTCCCCACAAATAATTTGGCACATTCATGGTATACATAATAGATCAAGCGGCTTCTCGGAGATGACAGTTCTTTCGTTTCGAGACAAGATTTTGTTGAGGGGTGTCGACACACGAGCTTTGATGAATAGTTCTATCACAAGTTAGATATTGACCTAAAATATTATTAAAATATTCTCGGCCGTTATCTGTACCAAATGTGAGAATTAAAGTTTAGAATTTATTGCATGAAAGTTAGTAAAAATTTTAGGAGCTTCTAATTTTTCTTTGAGAAGATGCACCTAACATACCCGTGTATGGTCATCAATGGAGGAGATGAACCATCGTGAACCTAAAATGTTACTAATACGACATGGACCCCAAAAGTCACTATGGATCAATGAAAATAGAATAGACTTAATATATGATTTTATTGGAAAAAGGATTTTAGTATGTTTCGACATTTGACAAGCTTCACAATTAAAAGATTCTAAACTTTTAGATAAGTAAATGTGGTAACAATGGTTTTAAATATCGAAAATTAGGATGACCTAATATTCGTTGCCACAATAAAACATCATTAATACTAGAAACAGAAAGAGTTATTGCTTGTTTATTCTTGGAGATATCACCACCACGCCAAACGTACAATCCATCTATCAACTCAGCATTGCTAATCATCCTGCGCGAAGGGTGTTCCTGAACAATACAAACATTATAAAAGAATTTAGCCACACAATGATTATCTCGAGTCAACTTACGAATGGACAATAAATTACACGATAACTTTGGAACAAGTAAAACATATCTAAGTGTCAGATTGGATAAAAGTTTTATGGATCCAATTCCTGATATGAAAGCATAGGATCCATCATCAATTCGCACCTGTGGTAATTTGTGGCATGGTGTATACAAGTTAAACAAGAATGCATCACCTGTCATGGAATTAAAAGCACCTGAATCCAACCGTGTGTATTAGTAGTAATTGTAACAGGTGTATTTAAGGCATTACCTTGATTGCCGGTGGTAAGTGGTGACTGTTGGAGGAGCAGTTTGTGAAGAGCCTCAAGTTGAACCTTTGTGAGTTGAACATTTGACACGTCATCTGGTGCATTAGTGGGTCCAATAACATTAGTGACCAGTGATGCTTTGTGATTAGGAGGAGCTCAGTGATCACGATCACAATAAGATGAAGCTTGAACCTTTTTAGGGAATACATGTCGGTGATAACAAGTGGCTCGAGTGTGTCCGACGCAGTTGCAGTGATTGCACCATGGTCGATTTCCAAAAGTCGCGGGTTATCATCTTGACGGACTTTATGCGCTCTAGTGTAAAGAGCAGTAGTCTCCGAGGGACTATCACTATAAGTATTCACACCCAAAATTTGATTTATGTTACCAAGTATCACGTGTTGGCAATTTTCTCCACGACGAACTTCAGCAAAGGCTTCATTAACAACAGGTAGTGGTCAAGATCTCAATTATGACCACAAACTTCATCAAGATATTGTTTAAGAAATGCAAGAAATCATAAAGTATTTCTTTATAAAGGTTGAATTGGAATTTTTTGTTGAGAAATCTGATTTGAGATCTTGGGTTTGATTTGGCCCCTTGATTCAATGAGTGAATGGTTATGCTTCATGTTTGCAAGTTATCTCTTATGTAATTGATATGAATGGAGATATGCAGAAAACAGAAGATATATATATATATATATCAGAATATATACATCAGCTATATATATAAATAAGCAACAAATACATTGTTTTGAACATACATATTCCTTATATACATGTTGAAACGGTGCCTACCAAAAGGTGTAACTTTTGGTTGTGATTCGGTTATTTCCTTGAACCATTGCACAAGTTCACTTATTAACTAACTACCTAAATTAACTATCACATTAAGGTTTGTTGGCCCATGGCCCAAACCCGAATATAACTAACTTTATTCCTTTAACCAACTAACTTGCTTAGTTTGGTTTAATTGACATTAATGTCCAATATTTTTTCCGCTTTTCAGCGTTTCCCCACAATGTTTCGTGTAATAAGTTGAGTTCTTGCCACATCACTTTCAAAGAGTTATGGTAGGTGGTAACCTCGTCCAACTCATATCGAATCTCTTTAAATTTAAGCTTGAGTTAAAATACTTGTGAAGACTTTTCAAGATCAAAATAGTTTTCTTTGACGGCGTCCCAGAGTCCTTTTGCTGATTTAAGAAGTAAGTAGGTGCGATGTGGCTCCATAGATTGATCAGACATGCCATAACGATGAAATTGTTAAGTTACCAAGCATTATATGTTAAATTAGCCAGAGATGGACGAGGTGACTCACCAATAATGTAGCCAAGTTTTCCTTGTCCACGAATAACAATAAGAACAGGTTGAGACCAGGGCAGGAAATTTTTTCCGTCAAGTTTGTGGTTAGTAATAAGTAGAGAATTTTCATTAAATGATTAATTTGCGTGAGAAGGGGTTGTTGTGAATATGGTGGTGCTATTGGTAGTAGAGTTAGTCATGATGCAATAGTAGGACGATTGAAGACAAACAAAAGATAAGAAAAGAACGGACTAATATGACAACCCTAAGCTCTGATAATAAAACTGATTTTAGTGAGAAAATGCATACTTTGCATTGAACATGATACGAGTATATATATACAATTACAATGAAGGTAAACTAGGAATGTAAATCACTAAATATCTAAATTCCTTGATTCTAGCAATTATCTATAAATAAATAAATAAAATCACATCCCTACAAACTTGGGATTGACAGCCTCGATACACCGATAATTACCTGTTTATTGTTGCATGTGGATAACATCGTTTTTATTGCTTCTTCACGGCCTTTGTTACGACGTGTTATTGTCTCCTTACACAAGGAGTTTTCTATAACTTATCTTAGACCACTTAATTATTTTATGGAAATATCAGTTGCTCGCACAAAATCGGGCATATTTCTATCTCAATGGAATTATGCCATTGAGATTCTTCAGAGGGCCCACATGCTTAATTGCAATGCGTGCAAAACCCCGGTGGATTTGAAATCCAAACTTGAACCTGATGGTGATCTGGTATCTGATATGACTTTATATCGTAGTCTTGTTGGAGCTTTGCAGTATCTTACATTTACGAGACCTGATATTACCTATGCTATGCAGCATATATGCTTATTACCTATGCTTTGCAGTATCTTCATTATATTCAGGGTACACTTTCTCATGGTCTTCAGCTATATGCTTCATCTACTACTACTCTCACAGCCTACTCGGATCTAGATTGGCCCGGTGCCCTAGCACTCGTCGTTTGACTTCTGGTTATTGTGTGTTTATTTGAGACAATCTATTGTCTTGGTCGTCTAACCATCAACACATCATTTCTTGCTCTAGTGCGAAAGCTGAATATCGGGAGTAGCCAATGTGTTGCTGAAACTATATGGTTACGTAATTTACTTCGTGAGTTGCATAATTAGTTGTTCACTGCCACTACTGTCTACTGCGATAATGTTAGTACTATATATGTGACCACTAATCCGGTGCAACATCAACGCACCAAACATATAGATATCAACATTCATTTATTTCGTGATTAGGTTGCCACGGTCAGGTTCGTGTTCTTCATGTTCCGTCTAGATATCAGTGTGCTGAAATTTTCACGAACATATTGTCATCTTCCCTATTTGCATAGTTTCGCTTCATTTTGAATGTACCGTCTCCCCTTCAAACTGCAGGGCAGTATTGGCCTATTCATATTTAACGGGCTCAACCCGATTGTTAGTTTAGTAATATTTGGCCCATGAGACTCTTATTGTAACTATATATTGTCTATCTTTAGTTGATTATAATCAAAGCAAAGTATCCTAAATTACAAAAAGGTTTTGGCTTCAAGGTCGCGCACCTCCATAGTCACAACTAGTGAGTAACTCATATACCCGTCACATTATGAATAGACAGTCAACTTGTAAACTGATCTGGATTGTCTTTTATCAATCTTTTGACAAAAGAAATTGATGAAAAATTAGTAAATCATAAAACATTCAACTATAATAATTCTACTTCAACAAAATTCGATAACATCATGTCGACCTACGAGTAGACGGAGACCAAAAGTATTTCCACCGAGGTCAAAAGTTATGACGTTAAGTAGTTAACAAAATTAACCATTAAGAATACATCATAAACTACGGTCAAAATCAACGATCAAGAACATGATCGATATGCTCAATTCTCAAAAGAGGATATTCCTTGACGATCAAGAGAAAGTTTATATCAAAGATTAATAAACTACTCCGTATTATATTAAACATTCTTAAGAAAACTAATCCAACAACCCTCTTTTTCCTACAAATGATTATTGTCAAATGAGTAATGAATTGATCGATCCCGTTTCTAAAATTCGAAATTACGTAAATAACCATAAAGAATGACTTTGGTCAAGTTTGACCTTTTTTGACATATAAAAAGAAAAATCTGTATTGAAGTATCAAAGTAAAATATGGATA
The DNA here is from genome assembly GCA_963921325.1 of Logfia minima. Lineage (NCBI taxonomy): Eukaryota > Viridiplantae > Streptophyta > Magnoliopsida > Asterales > Asteraceae > Logfia > Logfia minima. Next base: position 40,102,700 of record OY992764.1, read on the forward strand.
TAACCTCTTACTATCAGAAAATTCTAAGAGCAATAATTGAAATTTGGAAATTGTATGAAAATTTTTTCAAGAAATTGGTCATATATAGAGATTGAATCTATGACCCCACCAATATATATATATATATATATATAAATCCTTCGTAAGCATGACTTTTACGATGATGTAATTGGAACAAAGTTTATTTGCCCGGCTTCTTACAAAAATGTTACTGTAAGTTACGGAGTATAAGTTTTAGTTTTGCTTAATCTTCCATTAATTGTGGTATATTATTTTTATTAGGAAAATTTCAATATCCAAACTTTTTGTCAAAAATGTTAAGGATGTAATGAATTCTAGTTTCAAGGGGCAGTATTTACTGGAACGAAGGGTTTTGTGATATGTTACTACGAGTAATTAACTAGCCATTTTTATGCATGTACCAAATCATACAAATCTGGTCTAGTATTATATGTTTGTTCATATTAATATTGTGTCCCTACCATGCGAGTATCTGATTCTGTACTATTGAAAGTATACGCATTGTTTTACCAATTTGGTATTAATATAAAACTTGGTAATGAATGATATGTTGTATTTCCAAAAAGGGAAAAATACATGGTGTTTTATGTTTTAATGCTAAATATTTGATTTGATTTAATACGTAATCTCATACGAAATATATTAATCAACCAAATATGTAACAAAATTGGTGAGGGATGAGAAAGAGGCTGATAGTTTACGCGTCGAAAGATGAGAACAGCAAGAAATTTGAATAATGTCAACAAATAATAATTATTATTTGGTTCCTTTAACTATATATATATAATATATCTATATATTATAACTGTAGTACTTATATAGTACAAATAAACAACGCATATGAACACATTTTAATTTTAACACATTTCATTTCCCATGCCAAAAACACAACCAAATTACAACTTGGCATTCATGCATATAACCATTTTCACACCTTGAATTCACACAAACACGCCAAAATTATCATATAAAGCCTCACAAATCTTCTCAACCTATCTTTTCTTTCTCTCTCAGATTCATCTTCAAAAGCACCAACAAATTATATTTCCACAAATCTAAAAAAGTCCATAAATTTATACATATATACATACATATTTATATAATAAATTTATTTGTATATATTTATATAAATTTAGATGGAGCATAGTCACCTTCATCATGGTGTGGATCCAAGTATAGCTAGTGGAGGCGGTGGCGGTGAAAGGTTTCCACAATGGAGTGTTCAAGAAACGCAAGATTTCTTGATGATACGAGCAGAACTGGATCAAACGTTCATGGAAACAAAACGTAATAAGCTTTTATGGGAAGTGATATCGAGAAAGATGAAGGAGAGGGGGTATAATCGCAGTGCTGAACAGTGCAAAGCCAAATGGAAGAATCTTGTTACCCGTTATAAGGTTCGCAATTTGTGCTCTTTGAATCTAGATAGCTAGATTCGATCTGGTAAATAATAATATGCATACATTAATCATTTGCTTTTTTTTTCCTAATAAAGTCTTTCTTATAAACCCTAATTGGCATGTTTCATGATTTTTTTGCACTCTCTACTCTTTTGTTGAGTGTCTGCTTAAAACCATGGAAAGGGATCAGAAGCCTTAGTAAACTGATCGAAGTTTAGGTTGTTCTTCCTCAGTGTTACTGATTATTTAAGTAGTAAACCATAAGATTAAACCTAAATCTTTGATCATCAACTTATCAAGAGTTCTACTTATAATAGCTATATATGAAGTAGTTTTTTAAGAATCTGATCTAATATGTTTAGTATATATATTTAATAATCGAGTATACTGATCGATCGGCTGTAGTCATTATTTCAAGATCGCAAGATCATGTGTATTTTTCCAGCCTATCTGTAATAACATTTTTTAATTTCTACAAATATTCATGAACTAGGATGAAGAGCTTCCTAATTTCTTATTATAGACCATAGATTGTTCTGTGAAAAAAGAGAATGAAATATCTTGTTGGCAACAAGATCGATTAACAAAGTCTATTGTGTTAATTAAGCTTAAAAGAGAACGAACTTTTCTTGACCGAGCACATGACTTATGATAGGAAGTTGTGAAGGGCTAGAATTAAGATTGATGAGTAGAGCGTTCTTGACCGATATATCTTATTATATGTGAGTAGGGTAGATAGATATTTTAGGTAAATAAATTTATTTATTTATTTTTTTTACTATTATTTTTTTATTATTATTATTTTAATCTTCTCAGAGTGTTCTTTTAGGTTTATGATAGATGAGTATGATGTTTTGGCCAGAGAAGATAAATATGTATGGTGGCTTAGGTAAATAGATACATATGTATACTACTATAATTATATTATATATTATCTTTTTAGCTCTAGCTATATGCGTACGTAGGTGATATATATTGGCATATACATATATATATATATATATTAATATCCATATTTCTTTAATATCCATGTATATACATATATACTTCTAACTATTTATTTTGTTACCTCTAACTAAAAATGTTACTAGGAGTACAAATTTTATTCTTGGTTTTTATTACTCAATTTACTATCATAAATTGTAGTATTTTTAACTATTTTTTATGCATACGGCTCGACTGGAGGTCCTTCTAGAAGCAGTACGTCTCTCTACTTTCAAGTAGAGGTATGAGTGTCTCCTCCATATCTCGCCCTTGACAGGATTTAGTAGTATTGTTATTGTACTTGCTAATAATATTTTATTTAACTAAGAAATATTTATTTATTGTTGTTGTGTATACATCTTACTTTTAGTCATGAGTAAGTAAATGTACTCTTATTGTCATACTTAATTTGATAAGCAAACCTTAACGGAACTTGTACTACATAAGGAGCTGATTTTTCGATGGATTATTATATATGAGTAACTTAGCAAAGTTTTCCTTCATGTAATTAAATGATCATATGGTGAGTATGTGTGTTTATGATATAAATATGGAATGAGCTAAATTTAGTTAATGAAAAACGTAGGGATGTGAGACGATGGAACACGATGGTACGAGGCAACAATTTCCTTTCTACAATGATTTGCAAGCGATTTTCACAGACCGAATGCAAAGGATGCTATGGATGGAAGCAGAGGGTATAGCAAGCGGATCTAAAAAGAGAGTGATGCAGTTATCTTCAGATGATGATGATGAAAATGAAGAAAACGATCTAGAAAAGATCACAAGTGGTATCAAGCACAAGAAAAAGAAGGCTAAAACGACTAGCATAGGTAACAATCCTAGTGGTAGTGTTGTTAGTAACACACAAGAGATACTAAATGAATTCATGAAGCAACAAATGCATATTGAAATGCAATGGATGAAAACATTCGAGGCAAAAGAAGAAGAGAGACGATTGAAGGAAATCGAATGGCGACAAAAGATGGAAGCGCTGGAGAACGATAAAATGGTTTTGGATCAAAGATGGAGAGAAAGGGAAGAACAAAGAATGATGAGAGAAGAAGTACGATATGAAAAACGAGATGCTCTTATTAATGCACTTTTTGATAAGCTTAGAAGGCAAGATATGTAATTTAAGTTCTGATATTGTTCTGCTTATATAGTTAACCTTTCGCTTAGTTAAATTATAAATAATGTCTAGATTTTTTTGGTAAATGAAAGAGATTTTTCTCTTTACATTATTACCAACCTCAAGAAATTTTAAGATAGAGAAATTTGAAGCTATATATGTCAAATATATACTTCTTAGAAAACTTGGTAGTATTTTAAAATAGTTCTCTAAGTCTTTTGAGAAAAATATAATAATACTAAATGATTATGAAGGACATGAAACATCGACTTGAAGAAAAGTAAAGAAACAACGTATTCTTCTACAGCTATTTTCATATAAAATGATTTGGTTTTAAGGTCTTTGCAAGTTTTTTAACGAACTCGGTGAATATACAAAATCACAACTATAGTTTTGCTACAAACATGCATTTTGTTGTTGTAGATTAGGACTCTCTTCGACCTTCTACGTTTCCCTTCCTATTACTTTAATTGTAAAACATTCATTTAAACTAATCGGTACAAAACCTCTTTTTTATCGAATATTGAGAGTTAATGGTAAGAGTTAGGCCTGTAATTGAACGCGAATGGAATATGTTCATATTGTTCATTAAGATTTTATCGAACAAACGAACGAACACGAATGGATAAACGAATGAATTTTGTTGTTCATGTTCTTTCACTAAGAAAATATGTTTATTCACGAACATAATTAAACACAAACAAATTAATATAAAAAATTAATGCATTCGTTCGTTACTATATTAACAAAACACAAATGAACCTACACAAACACACACACACACACACACATATATATATATGAGAATGATCTAGAGGGAAACAACATTTTTTGCCTTAAATATTCATTGATGAATGTTACACTCAATGAATATTTTGTGTGAAATAATATTCAGCGAAATATTCTGTTGGGATTTCAACACGTTTTCAAGAAACAATTTAACAACGGAAGCGATTTAGAACAAAACTTAAAACGTTTTCTTAAAATGTTATCCCACCAAGATCACATATGTATGTATTATGAAACTAAAGTAAACAACCATAGGGTGTTTAGTAGATACAACCTTTGAAGAGTAGTGGTAGCCAAATAATGGAAATGACGAAGAACTAGAACATGTTCTTCTCCAATCGGATGCACACCACGCAAGATGTATCCAAAATGCTAGTTACAAATGCAAGTCAAGAATTACCTCATAAACTAACTTGTTTATAAGGTGTTGGAGGAAGAAATCAAACAACTATAAGAACCAAAGTAAACTATACTAAGTGGTAGCTAGTTTACTAAGTTTCTTAATGTGTTATTATTCAAACTTTTTCACTTTTTCCCTTTTGGTTACTTAAAAACTCAGCTGAGTTTTTCACCTTTTAAAAACACTAAAAGCCCTCTATTTAGTCCTCAAAACATTTTGGCAAAGGCTTACATACGTAGGGAAAGAGTTGGTGTATGGGGGCACACTAAAACTAAAGGATAATGATGCTTTTTGGTCTTGGAACTTGGAAGAAGACTTTGGAAAGCATCAAGCCTCCAAATTTCTACGCACATAGTTCCCCATGCTAGTTTACTTTATCTCATTGTTTCATATAACTTATTTAGTTATTTAGTTAGTTGCCTAAATATATAACTAACACATGCATGCAACATTTCAATACATATCCATGCATGAGATATTAGATAAGGTATGAATGAATCAATAATATATAGATTACAATCCATATATATATATATATTACATGCGTTATAATGTTATATGTAACTTCATAAAGGTTATAACACAACATTGATTCATTTATTATCTTTTAACGTAATGATAACAATCTTGACTTTTATCAATACATTTAAACAAACTTGTTAGAAACGTCTAACGGATTAATTGCGTAGTGTGTAACCTTTAGGGATTATATATCAAAGGTAACATTTGATAAACGTTGTGTCTTGTACATATGATCCAACAATATTCATCAATGAATATTTAAGCAAAAAATTGTTGTTTCCCTTATTTCCTCAAAATATTCAACATTACAAAACGACCAAAACTGATGTTTAAGTCTGAGAGATGAACATGTTTTCAAACATTCACAAACGTAAATAAACGAATGAGACATATGTTAATGTTAGTTTATAATTAAACAAACATACATTTTTATTCATATTCATTCATATAATCACAAGAACAAAGATAAACGAACTTTTTATTAGCAAATTCACGAATAGTTGATTCACTTAAAAGTCTAGAAAATGATTTCATTAAAAAGTATGATAGAGCAAAATAGCATCAAAAGAAGTCAAACCAAACAGTACGTGTGCAATTTCATTTCACCGCGTCGACATCTCAAATCATGACCACTTACAAAACGACGTCGCCAGCCGCTTTCATACAAACACGCACGTACCAGGGATTTCACATTCCTTCTTTTTGACTTAATTTATTGTAAATTAAACTTATCATAAAAGGATAATATTAATCCAGTTGAAATACCTTTCTTTTATCAACATTCATATGTTTATTGTCACACATAAAAGTATTGGAAGTTGGTTAATTAGATAAAATGTTATTGGAGTAGTTTTTATATATATTTTTTATTTATTGATTCATGATGCGGTAAACTTTTATGTTTTTCTATTGTGTGTGGTTAACTTTGAAATTTTTTATTAAATGAGGTAAACTTTAAAAAACTCTCTATTGTATGTTGACTTGCCGTGTTTGGCCTAGATAAAAAAGGTAATTTTCCTTTTACAGAATGGTCAAAAAAGGAAATATTACATACAATAGAGAAGTTTAGAAAATTTATCTCATACAATAGAAAATTTCAAAAATAATTCTATATAATCAAAAAATGTAAAAGTTTAGCACATTACAAAACTAATAAACTCTTTCTTTTATCTATTGAGCTTTTAAGAGAAGATCTAACGACCCCTAGTTTTGATGTGCATTAATAAATATTAAAAAAAATGAACAGAAGAACGTCTCCTTGATTTGTGTGCCCATCTCACAATATAGTATGCTAAAATTATATGTTTGCCTTTTATTTTGTTTAAATAATATTGGGAAAAACTATTAGTGCATTAACATCATCAAAAGCTAAGTGATATTAAACTATACGAAGAAATTATATGTGTACATATGATAAAGATGAATGATATAGCATGTAAAATATAATTGATATATTTGGTCAGTAATGCATAAATTTGATGTAGTTGATAGTACCTGTAATAAAATAAATACAACACTAATAATTTTTGTGTGATAAACACATGCATTTGTGACCGAAGAGTTAAAATACAGTAAAGGTTTTTAATTAGGTCGTTAATCTACAAAATCAAGTTATATCAAAGTAAGGTCTAGAATTATATAATAAAGTCAAACATGAGAAATAACGTTTCTTATAAATAATTAACTTTTGACTCTTTAAATATTTGATATATTTATTTAAATTGATAAATAGATTAAATATTTTATTCATTTTAAAAATTAAAAAGTCTATAAACTATATAAAAAAATCAGCCACAATATTTTATTCATTTTGTTAAAATTAAATTAGTCTCGCGTTATAGCGGGTCTATTTACTATATAAAAAAATCGACCAAATAAAAATTAAACTCGACCCCCAATTCATTTATAAATATTAAATTTGTCGCGCCTTATCGTGGGTCTATAAAATATATAAAAAAATAAGCCACAAATGGACCACAATATGTTATTCCTTTATAAAAATTAAATTCGTCCCGCGTTATCGCAGGTTTATGACCTATATAAAAAATCGACCAAATATTTTATTCATTTATAAAAATTAATTTTATCTCGTGTTATCACGAATCTATAAACTATATAAAACCGGGCACAAAATTTTTTTAATTTATAAAAATTAAATTCATTGGGCATTATCGTGGGTCTATAAATTAGCAACGGTCAACATTATTTTTTCGTATAATTACACTTTCGGCCCTTAAATATTTGATTTATTTGTTTAAATTAAAAAAGTCGGTCACTATAAAAAAATCGACTAAATATTTTATTCATTTATAAAAGTTAATTCATTGTGCTTTATCGCGGGTCTATAAACTATATAAAAAATTGACTACAAATCGACCATAATAATTTTTTGATTTATAAAAATTAAATTTGTTTCACATTATCGTGAGTTTATGACCTAGTTCTCTAAAGATATGAAAATTTAAAACAAATTTGAACATTTAAATTAGTGACCTTAACTTTATTATTATATTAATAATTTTTCTACTTTGACATCTATTTTATTTTATTGATTGATTTTTATATATATATATATATTATATACTAGGTTTTACACCCGTATATATATACGGGTCATTTTGAGAAATACGAAATAATTCTATTTGAACATTTTTGAAAATAATTGCAAGTGTAATTCGTGAAATATGATTAATAATCTTAAATTCGAAGCACTTCATATAACAAACAATATAAAACTATCAAAAACCTCAAAGAAACCGTTATGCAACCAAAATATGAAGAAAAAAAACAAATTGTAGAAGAAGGTGTGTTGCATATAGTTTAGGGTGATTTTAAACATAAACTTCTTGTAAGTTAAATAGTAATCACCTATGACACTATTAACATAAATGTATACAATTAATTTATAATCATATATCTTTTTTATATATCTTAAGGGTTAATAATTTTTTCAAAAAATAATAGAGTACTTAAAATACCCTCTATACACACTAATATTGAATAAATAACCGTCTTTTATTTATTTGAACATTAATTATGTTTTATCTTCTTACACTTGAATCTTATTATTAGATGATTCTTAAACTATGTTTTTGAAATGAAACTACCTAAAAAAAAATATTCAGTACATAAAGTTATGATAATAGAGCCTCTAATCACAATGAAAATCATGTATCCATCTTACTGCACAAAATATGTCTTGTTCCATCCTAAATTAAAACCTACTCCATACATTCATGAAAATACAAACAAATTGTAATATTAATATAGTTTGTTGAATAAAAATTAATATAATATATGATATAGATGCTTTAATAAATTACATTATATTATATTAATCATAAGTCATAAGCATGCTCATGAAACGTTGAAACCTTATTAATTAACTTGAAACCCAAAGCTACATACCTAAATAATTTTTACATAAATTTGACAATAGTTTTTTATCCGATTCCTTTTGTTCCTGAATATACGTTTTTAATAAATACAAAAAATATTAATTCATTCATTAATTAATGGTATATAAATTAGATAATGTTAGTAGTATTATTTACTAATTATCTTGTTTACTATGTTTATCCTTAAAATAGTTATTTGTTTTATTTTTTAAAATTATATTATATTATATTATATTATATTATATTATATAGGGGAGTGTTCAATGGGGAAGCTTCAATCTTGAGGGAAGGGGGTAAGTAAATCTGGGCCGTCCGTTAACATTCACCTAGGAGAATGTTAACATTAACATTCCCCGTGAAGAATGTTAATTAACATTCTTTACGGGCAGTTAACAATTATATATATATATATTATATAATTAAAAAAAAAGATTAATACGAAAAGAAACAAATTACGGGTACAAGTACATTAGCCACTAAAATCTCTCTCTCTACGAGACTACAACACATAGGGTACGTTTAGTTGTGGGAAAACCAAAATTTCATCTTCCTTCTTCGTTATTTCAATTCTCTGATACGGATCCTCGAATTAACCACCATGACTATTCAAGGTATATCTATCTATCAATCTGTGTATTGTAAATATAATTATAATTATAATCATCATCATTTTTTATTTTTATTTTGTTTGTATAAGTATATCGACACATACTCTTATTTCAGTTAATAATAACTCAATTTTGGAAAAAAATGATTTTAGATCCATGTGATAATTCTTGTCTCTTCTTTCATAAATGACTTAGGTTTCCATCAGTTTTATGTATATTAGTATCAGTTGAAAGCTTGATATAAAACATTTTTATTGTTCATATTCATGCCCTTTAATTTATCATCCTTTCAGCTATGGTACATTGATTGACATAACTACTGTGATCTCAAACAAATAGATTTGTATACGCAAACTGTATACAAGTTTACTCTACTTATACAATATTTTTTGGTCAAGTACAAATAGATTTTTCTATAATTTCTAATGTCAAGTTCTGTTGATTTGTTTTCACACAGATGAACAGAAAAAGGATTCGCCGAGCTCGTATTTTAATTATCCAGCACTGGATGTCTCCATGGCATTTCCTCAAGCAACACCAGCTTCAATTTTTCCACCTTGCAGTGAGTGAGATTAATGAGACTATTTCAAGTACATATAAGACTCGTATATTCGCACTACTAACATCTTTAATGCCTACAATTGCAGAATCAGACTACTATCAGTTCGATGACCTTCTGACCCCTGAGGAGCAAGCTCTAAGACTCAAAGTTAGGGAGTGTGTTGAGAGAGATGTTGCTCCAATAATGACCAAGGTACCCTTCCGTTATCTTCTGCTCAAGATTGGACTCTTTAGTTGGGCGGATTTGGGTGCTCCGGGTAGTATGTCAAAACTCTCTCGGGCCAAGTTGGATCAGAAATACTTTTGTGTTCATTTTTAAGCTTCTTAGTAAATAGGAATGCATTAAATTTAATTACAGTAGCAATATTAAAATAGTAATGTAAATATATGAGTAAAGCAATTTAGGAGGTTGTATCCATTAAGAGAACACTCTGGGCTACGCAACCCTTTTGTCCCATTAAGCCCATTTGACCTGTGCACTTTTTAAAACTTTTTTGTGTGACTATTGAGATTAACAACAACCTAGGCTTCACCTACATAAGCAAGTGGGTTAATAAAATTTCTGTACATTTGTAAACTAGAATCTGATGTTCAGTTTTCATGAGTGAATGCAGTACTGGGAGAAGGCGGAATTTCCATTCCAAATTGTTCCAAAGCTAGGTGCTTTGAATGTAGCTGGTGGAACTATAAAGGTATTTTGATATTATACATAACTGTTTGAATTTCTTTCTGGAAGGTATCGGTGTTTGAGGTTGTTGTTCTATTTTTCAGGGTTATGGGTGTCCAGGTCTTTCTGTCACTGCAAATGCTATAGTTACTGCAGAGATAGCCAGAGTTGATGCTAGCTGCTCTACTTTCATTTTAGTGCATTCTTCTTTGGCAATGCTCACTATATGTAAGATCTTGATTACAATATTAAAAGTTATGGAGTATCAGTATTGTATATGGAACGAGATTGATAAAATGTTTTACTTCTTGATCTGTTAACAGCTCTTTGCGGGTCAGAAACACAAAAGCAGAAGTATTTGCCGTCATTGGCCAAACTAGACACAATAGCTTGTTGGGTAAGTGAGTCTGTTATCTTTTTTGAGATGGCCTCAAACTATGATCTAATATTTTTTTGCATTAGGGTTTGACTGAACCTGACTATGGAAGTGATGCAAGTGCCCTTAGAACAACAGCAACAAAGGTAAATGCCGTGATCTCTTTTCTTTAGTGGTTTGGATTCTTTATCACCAGTGTTTAGTTTAGTCAAAAATAGAGGTGTCAAAAATGGGTGGGTAACACGTCAAAACAATATGTTATGGATTGAAATAGGTCCGTGTGGCTTAAGCCGTAGCACTTTTTGTCCGATAATTTTTAATCTTTTTATAAATAGTTATTATGTCTTATAATTACAAAAATTAGGTTATTGTAAAATGATTAAGCAGGTTTTATGTGGTAAAAGACACTTCGGTGGTTTTTTACCCTTTTCTGCCTTTTGACCCCGTTCCTCTTACATTATTTTTAAATTTATTATTAGTTTACTCGTTTGAGGCGTTAGAGATAAAACATTAGCTGAGTTGATTCATTCACAAGTAAATGGGTCGAACTCGTTACCTCTATTTGAGAAGGAATCATAATTTGTTGTGTTACATTTTTCTTGTAGTTCTGATGATTTTGAATAATTAGGTAGAAGGAGGTTGGATTCTTGAAGGCCAAAAACGTTGGATTGGGAACAGCACCTTTGCAGATATCTTGGTTATTTTTGCTAAAAACAAAGACACAAACCAGATAAACGGGTAAGAACTTACTTTATGGTGCTACAAGTATCATAAAGTGTTATTTCTCTGTAGCAGAAGGTGATTGTTAACAATTGAATTTGATTTCCACACAACAAATATTAGTTTTTGACAATCACTTTTGGTTGAGTAGAAGTCTCTTCCCTTACCTTTACCACAAAAAAGGAAAAGTGTCTTCCCATATATTTTATGGTATTAAAATTGCGGAACTTAATGTCGTATAAAAATGCATAATTCCCTACTTTAAAAAAAATATTATAAGGAAGCTGACAGTTGATTACTCTTTTGCTGTTCTTGCAGATTCATTGTAAAGAAGAATGTAGCTGGCTTACAAGCTACAAAGATCGAAAATAAAATTGGGCTGAGAATGGTTCAGAATGGAGATATTCTCTTACAGAGAGTTTTTGTACCTGATGAAGACAGGTTACCTGGGGTCAACTCCTTCCAAGATACAAGCAAAGTACGATTTTAGCATTTTTCTTACATATATGTCATATACATATGGAAACAATTTTGCATATATTTTTCTTCATTTCAACATGTCGACTTACCCCTACATGAATGCAGGTGCTTGCTGTTTCCCGTGTCATGGTTGCCTGGCAACCTATTGGCATCACAATGGGTGTCTACGACATGTGCCATAGGTATTGACATCCAAAATTGATATGTTCCACCTGAGATATCAAACTGATCTTTAAATTTTTTATTAGTTTATATTAAGATAAATGTTGGCCATGGTTGATAGATACTTGCAAGAGAGAAATCAATTTGGAGCCCCATTGGCAGCTTTCCAAATCAACCAGCAGAAGCTAGTTCAAATGTTGGCCAATATCCAAGCTATGTTTCTCATTGGTTGGCGTCTTTGTAAGTTGTATGAGAGTGGTAAAATGACTCCTGGTCAAGCCAGCTTGGGCAAGGTCCGATTTCTGGTTAATTTATCGTAAAAATTTAAAATTCATAGAATAGCAGTTATTTGTGTTGATGTAATGACCAGTATTATTATCCAATATGCAGTCATGGATCACGTTGAGGGCTAGAGAGACTGTTGCACTAGGTCGCGAGTTACTTGGTGGGAATGGAATAATATCCGACTTTTTAGTCGCCAAGGTATTTGTCACTTCTATAAATTATAACCACCGCACTTGTTTGACCGATTTGACCTTTCCCCATTTAACTAAAGTTTTCGTTTTGACCTATCAAGATAAACACAGTCCAAATTGACCAATTCCGAAGTAAATGGGTTGAAATTTCCTTATCTGTGCTTGTTTGATCTGTTATGGTTTTTGATGTCTTGTCTTTCTACATTTTTTTAACTTTTTAGTATACATGGTATATAAATCATTCCTCTTGGTGGGTTTTCTTCTACACAAGTATTTGTGTAAAATCATAATTTAAAGTTATCATTTTCGGTGACAGGCTTTTGGGGATTTGGAGCCAATCTACACATATGAAGGAACATATGACATTAACACCTTGGTCACGGGTCGGGAGATTACAGGTATTGCAAGTTTCAAGCCTGTTGCAAAGACGACTAGAAGCCGCTTGTAATTCATGTTTCCTGTTGAGGAATGTGTATGTTGTTTAGTTTATTGCCTGTAACAAGTTATGAAACTATGGATAAGCATAATAAAGAAATAGGCATTTTGTAGTCTTGATTGTGCCTCTAGTCGGATCTGAATCCTCTGTCAATGAAGGCGATTGGGTTGTCGTGGTGTCAAATTGAACTTGCATGGCAGTATTGATTCAGGTAATATTTAGTTGATAAGTGAAGAAACTAATGACACAGATCAAGCGGGTTGAATGGGCTAAACGGGTTGTAAGGCTTTTAGACCGCACGGAGTCTTCCGTGCTTGGCCTCCCGTGCAGTTACCATGGACCGTCACAGCCAGAGTGGTTTCGTGGTGAGCCCTACTCGTCACAAAAATCACGAATGAACCCGGGACAAAATCAAGCAGCACCACACAAATTTTTAATTGTTTTTTGTTTGTTTTGATGATTTTTATTTTAGAAAAAGTTTTTTTAAACTAACCCCTCTTTTTCAAAATATAAAAAAGAATAAAAAAACAATATAATTGTTGCCTTCGACAGTTGAAAAAAAATATATTTTAATAATTGTTTTATTTATTATACTCCTGCGTAAGTACACACCAATTATATAATCTTTTAATACAACAACAAGATTCATTAAATTAACCTCCATGCATATTAACAAACACTATGATTTTTCTAGCCATGTCTAATCCAAATGAAAACTTCTTGTATACGAATCTTTTCACTTTCGACACTACGAATACCTCAGTTCTAGCTCATCACTGTCAAACCCGAATAATCTACAATCCAATATGTTCCAACAATCGTATTACCCACAACAATCATTCCAATTCAACCAACAATTCCAACAGTTCTAAAATTAATTTTATAGTGTTTTATATTTAATTAAAAGTAATTGTGTTTTTAAGAAAAATAAAAAATAAAAAAATAGTGGATCTCAGTGATCCGTTGTGACCTGTCATGAAAACTCCACTGTAGTTAGTGGTAGATGACAATTCATCGTTTCACTCAAGATGAGTATCGTGACTGCGGGTGGTCTTAGGGACCAGAGTATATTTATACATTAACAATCTTCCAAATCATTATTATATTTAAGAGTTGAATAATTATTTTGGAAGTACAAGGCATATTGGTTGGTAGTGTACCTTCCATTCAAAGATGTTATTTGTTGGTTAAAGAAACAGATTCTCTCTGGTCTTTCAATGCGGTCAGGTCCATACAATAACTGCACAATATGAACATACACGCTAAGTAATCTAATCTCACAAGTAATGCAAAATTACCTACTATGAAGTTTATACATGGAAAAAGACTTGTACAATTTACAGGGAGATTTAAGCTTACAACAATACCTAAAGAATTGATTAGTTCCTAACCAAACACAGAATACCTTTCCATGTATGCTTTAAGATTATAACCAAGTTCGCTTACAAGATAAGAAACCACATTTCAACAATCGAAAGCTACCATCTTCCTTCAAGTTTTCAAATTCTATAAATCTATACATGACAACCATATAATTTCCATTCCAAATTACTAATACAGCCAATAAGTTAAAACGAGTACTTACTTAACATGGAGAAGGTTGGAAGCAAGAAATTAGCAGTTTTAGTAGGGTGCAACTATGCAAACACTGCCCATGAGTTGCATGGTTGTATAAATGATGTGTTAGCCATGCGACAAGTGCTTATAGATCGATTTGGGTTTGAACCAAACAACATCCAACTATTAACTGATGCACCTAACTCACTTATCTTGCCTACTGGAGCAAAGATAATGGAAGCACTTAGCCGTATGGTTGACGAGGCTGAGCCAAGTGATGTTCTTTACTTCCATTATAGTGGTCATGGCACACGAATTTCTTCAAACAGACGGGCACACCCTTTTCATATGGATGAAGCAATAGTTCCTTGCGATTTCAATCTTATAACAGGTGAGTTCTGGTAACAGACATTTCATTGTCAATGGGTCAATGGGTCAATTTAAAAGAACTAGTTGAAATGGAAACGGGTCAAATGGGTTATACCGATTGAAATTCGCCCCGAATTCATATTTAATGCATACAACTTCCTTGTTTTCTCAAATACTCAAGTGATTATTGTAATCATAATTAGTTAACGTATTAGTTGTTTATTAGAAAAGTTAAAATGATGAATAAGAAAGTGTTGAGGGTCAACCCAACACTGTCCGACCGATTTTAATCCGACCCTTTCATCTTGTCATCTCTGTTCATTCTTGACTGAACGTTTGTATGAATATGCAGATGTGGACTTCCGAAATCTAGTGAATCGAGTGCCTAAAGGAGCAACTTTCACCATTCTTTCTGATTCTTGCCATAGCGGTGGACTAATCAACAAAGAAAAAGAACAAATCGGGCCCTCTTCACTCCCAGCAAATTCCGTTCCAACCATTAATAACATTACAAAATCCAAAACCATCCCTTCTGAATCAATCCTCCATCATCTCTCATCACTCACACAGATAAACACCCATGATCTTGGCACACATTTGCTCGAGCTTTTTGGATCCACTGCAAGTCTCAGCTTCTCTTTGCCTTCACATGAACTAGATACGATTCCATCAATACATGAAGATAATGGGATTTTATTAAGTGGGTGTCAAACAAATGAAACTTCTGCAGATATGAATCCTCAAGGGGCTAATGGGAAAGCTTATGGTGCATTTAGTAATGCAGTTCAGATTGTGTTGAAAGAGAACCATAATGATTTGAGTAACAAAGAGGTTGTGTTGACGGCTAGAAATGTGTTACAAAAACAAGGATTTAAACAACACCCTTGTCTTTACAGCAGTGATGATCATGCAAACTCTGCATTCTTGAAACAGATCTGAGACTGGCTCAGTTTGCTTAAATTATTTATGGGTCAATGTTTGGTGAAGAAGAAAACAAAATTGTATGTGTGATTGAAATTCAAGGTTGTAAAGCTATAATTGCATTGTGTAACAATTTTTATTGCAGTAAACTATGAACAGTGTTTGGATATGAGTTTCGAAAGGCATTATGCAATACTAAACAATCACATCACATTAAGATCAACTGGAACATACATGATTTTGTCTGTGTTTGCAGTTGCAGGAAACTAATAACCACATAATCAGTTAATGGAGTATTCGCAAAAATCAATTATTTTGGAGAACTAGAAAACATAAATGATCAAATTTTAACAACAACTTTTATCCAAAAGATTACTAAAATATTACAATTTGTTATTTATTTAGTATGATTTTCATTTTTTTCTATATTATTTGCTAACAATTTGTTTTACAAGTATCCTCCTATAAAATTTGGATAATTTTGAGAAAAGGTAAAACGGTAAATAACTAAATTTAA
The DNA here is from genome assembly GCA_963921325.1 of Logfia minima. Taxonomy (NCBI): domain Eukaryota; kingdom Viridiplantae; phylum Streptophyta; class Magnoliopsida; order Asterales; family Asteraceae; genus Logfia; species Logfia minima. The sequence goes on from OY992764.1 coordinate 40,119,196, forward strand.
TACGAGTAGTTTTCGAATAATAAGACGAGCATTATTATGACCACTTAATTTAAAAACTATCAGGTTATCACTTCAATAATCAAATAATCAATTTTATAACCCCCACAATTAAACAAGATAAAGGGGATTTGTGTTCATGCTGGTAAAATGAAGTATTACAAGTGAAAACAAGACCTGTTCAATGCTCATTTCTTAAACAAACCAGCAAGCTCGCCCTTTTCATGCATAGATGACAATATATCACAACCTCCAACGAACTCACCATTCACAAATACTTGTGGGAAAGTAGGCCAATTACTATAACTTTTAAGGGTCTCCCTCAATCCACCATTATGTTCTTCATCAAGTACATCCACACTCTCATAATCCACGCCTTCCGAGTCCAAAATTCCAACAACCCTTTGTGAGAATCCACATTGTGGGGCGGTTCTTGATCCCTTGATGAAAGCAACCACCTTGTTTTCTTTGACCATACGGTCAATTAGTTCCTCTAGTGGGACGGTTAGTTTTGTGTTTGGGCCAGGTGTTATCCTTAGATCGGCCTTCTTCTTGGGTGCTTGCCGGACCCAAGTGGTGTTTCCTTTCTCATTGCCGGGAGGGACTTTTCCGGTGACTTCTATGTGTTCTTCCATCCATGATTTCCATGCTTCTGTTAATGCTGTTCGGTCAGGATTATCCACCACTCCAACCTATCAAAATAATGTTCTTTTAATTCAAATCGTTGCATATTTTAGGTAGAGGTGGCAGAATGGGTGGATAACATAACAGGTCATATACAGTTTCAAGGACCATTGATTAAAACTAAAAATAATTAATATAAATTACTTATGATTACAAAAAAGTACAGTTACATTAAAAAATATACATTTAAGCAATACTTATGATGACTTAGGTTGGCTGCAAACTATGTAGACATAAAACTTTGTCATTTATCGAAACATAAATACTGGATACAAAAAACTCTTCATAGCCTTAACTGTTTATAATCTAAGAAACAACCATTCAACTGCGCACCAACTTAAACTTATAAATCACAAGAAGCATGCATTAAGTTCAATACACAAACCTACCAAAAAACAAGACCAACGATAAATATACTCCATAATAAAGTACAATATTTTACACATGCTGCAAATAGGTCTTCATTATGAAGTTTTCTCATCAAATACCTATCATTCCTTCACATTTGGTAGACAATACATATGAATCCATCAGCTTGATTACTACTCATATAATATTCACCAAGAGTTCCAAAAACAAGGTTACTTTAAACTTTTAAGGGCAACCAATAACATTTATAAATGAGCAATTACATACGTCCAAGAAAATTTGTGTGAATTATAACTTAATACCATGTTAGTACCAACTCAAGGTTTGACTTTACAAGTCAAAATTATCTATTCACATGAAACTATAACAATAACATCATGAAAAAACAAAACATAAAAATCCCATTTAGCAGCTTCAACCAGAAACTAATTTACCTCCAACAAGCCAATATTCATTATAATTAGCATCAATTAAGTCAAAAGGTCATAATATTATATATATAAATTAATTATTCTATATATCTAATCTAATTTACTATGATACCAAAAAAATTGTGGGTAAAGTAAAGTAGGCACCTTTATTGAACCACAAAGCTCAGGAACTGATTTCTGATGAAAAACAACACTCGCTTGAATGTTTCTTGACAACCCCACAAACTGCAATTCACCATTTTTATCGTAAACTGCATAAACACCAGAATCCGACGGAACCACGGCGTCGGATTCAGAACCAACGGGAACCAATTCAGTTTCTGAAATCTTCCCAACTGCAGAAACGACGAGGGTTAGGTGATGACGGCGGGTTTGAATTGTGTAGTTGGGTTTGAGAGAAACTGAAGGAGGGGATGTGAGAAAGGAAGGATTTTTTAGGGGAGTGAAGTGAAAAGATGAGATTTTAGAGGGGGTGAAAGTGTAAGTTCTCCAGTTTGTGGTGTAAGTAGGTGATGGGAGGTTAATCGCCGCCATGGATATGGAGTGTGGGAGAGAAAGAGGTTGTAGTGGAAATGATGACGATAACTGGAAATTCTTGGAGTTAACCGGGTAGTTGTTTATCGGGTCGGGTTCTCTATTATAGTAAAAGGAAAATTATTTTACAAGTCTCCCAAACTTATTTTTTCTTTTTCACAAGCCTTTCATTTTCTAATTTCTAACGTTGTATGACTTTTTATTTTATAGCAAATCAATTATGGAGTAATAAACTTTTTATACTCTAAATAGGTATAACATTTTGTATAGTTTTAGGTGCAATAAAGATATTTAAAATAACTAATGTTGTAAATATAATAAATTAGGAAACTTAAAATGTATAATTTTAATTTTATTTTATCATAAATTATGTGCATGCAATAACATATATGTTAACGTTACGCAATTTATGTAGCATTAAATGTAAGTAAGAAATCATAGTTTTGGATGTTTAGAGCTTAAAACTTTGAAGAAAAAAAATGGTATGCTAACAAAACATAATGAGTTTTTGAATATATGACTTTAAAAATCTGTACTTATATTTAAATTTCCAATATGATTCGCACTAATATATGTGGTTATATATTTATATATAAAAAAATACAGTATGATTTGCATTAACATGTTAATTGTTTTATTATACATTTTAATCTCTCAATTTTTCATTTCATATAATATTTTATTTAAAATCCCATTATGATTTGCAAAGCTATACTTATATTTAAAAACTCATTATGGTTTTCATTAAAATTGACGTCGACGGGCATCGTTATCGAACATCTTCGGAAGATACCGTTGACACGACATCTTCTTCAACAGTCTTCGAGCTCCCGTCCTCGTGTTTCGTCCTAACCAAGAAGTTAGAAGACGCAAACCATGTAAGACCCACAAGCTTTTAACCTTTTATTGTTTGTTTATAATTGTATATGCAGGATCCACAAGCTTTTCATCCTTTTTTTTGTTTGTTTGTAATTGTAAAAGTAAATGGTAGGATCCAGTTTTTTTAAAGAAGCGTTTTTTATTGGCAGTGTTCAGTTTTTTTTAAGAAGTATTGACGTAACAATGAGCTAACACGAAAAATGGATAAACACGTCATCTTTTAAGAATGGTCTAACAAGTTGAACGTTTTTAAAACATTTTAACCTCTCATTTTTTCTTTATATATATCTTCTAACTAATACATCAAAGTTATTATTATGATAAGATTAATAATAACTTTTAACACTTTTATCATATAATTTTCATTATAATAGTAATTATTTTAATCATTTTACATTCTAGTTCCTCTAATTACGTTTGACAGCCTCCAAATATTTTATTGTTTTTTTTTTTTTTTTTTCACATTTTTTTTTTACTTTAAACTAACTTTTAATTGGTCGTATCACCGGCTTAAACGTTTGTTTCCCCTCGTTTCCGACTACAAACAGCCCGTGCACACCGCCACCGACGCACACCGCCACAAGTAATGGCATCAGTAATCTCAAAAACCGCTCAACTCCGTCGAACTTACCGCCTGTTCTCATATTACACGTCATCATCTCGTCTAACACCTCATTTCACCAATAAAAACCCTAATTCACTACTCCACCGACCTCTCAATCAATCGGTTCGTCTTCCATCATATAATCTCTCAAAACATTTATATAATAATAATTCTATTGATTAATATTGGATCATTTTACAGGAATTAGGATCATTTACAAAGCTCCCTCGGTTTTTATCTACTAATGCTCAAGCTGATTCACCTTTGAAACAAACAACGGCCGATTCTGAATCTAATCAGGGGAAACAGTCCGGTGATTCGAATCAGAGTTCCGAACAAGGAAAGTCGATTCGAGGCGGGGTAAGTTTATTGCTACATTTTTTAAGGTCAATACACTAATGTTAGTTAGCCGATAATGTGGCTTGTTTGCATATCATGAATTTGTAAAATGAACAGTATGTTTTAGTGAGCAAGTTAATGTTATATGATATATTAGAACTAAATGAGATGTTAGACTGTTATTTATGCTTTTGTTGGATTTTAGTTCACTGAATCTAAGTTAACTGATATAGTAGTGTTCCGCAGCCTATTTCTTGGTTGAGCTTTCTTTTGCTAGTTGCTACTGGAGCAGGGGTTGTCTTCTACTACGATCGGGAAAAGAAACGGCATATTGAAGGTAGATTACTATGGTGAGTAGGATCTATGCATAGTTGTAGGTTGATTAGATAGATTGGACTCTGTTATATTTACTAAACGTAAAACTGCTTTTATTATATTGCAAGTATACTCCATGACTAAGATAACTTGTCTGATTTTCCTAAAGTATTGTTAGATAAGTTTCCAGAATGCAAGTTTATGTATGTCCTGTGAATTTCATGGAATTGATATTTGTTTTGGCCACCAATCATTACATGTGCTTCTTATCCAGCCAATCGGCCATACAGAAATTTTAGCAGCCTTAAACCTTTTTATGATATATGGCTATCTTTTGATTAGATTAAACATTCGAGTACATTAGTGATGAGAAGAAAAGAACCGACGATAGTACAATTTCATGCTCGTTATCATCGTCTTAGTGTTGTTTTGTTGATTGTGTTATGATCAGGGCTTTTGGCAATTAAACTGTGGTAGAATAAGTTGGAACAATTTTCTGCTTTCTAAGTGTGTCATTCTATGTTTATTATGATTTTTATTTTTATTTCTTTCTAATCACGAGCTTTTATCATATCTTAAATAACATTTTAGTTAAGGCGTAGGTTCGAAATCTTGGCGCATATGTGGCCGTATGGAGCTTGAGTTGTTTTCTATGTATAATACATGTTCCTTTGGCGTACAACATCATTAAGAACAAATTTTTGTCCCAAGCTACTAGGAATTGTTCTTTACCTTCTAATCATGGGTTTGCATCTTTTATTATTGTTATTTTTTTCAATCATGAGCTTAGTTATATACTTATATCTCTAACTTCAAATTTAAGGTGTAGATCGAACTGCATATGTGGTAGTGTGGAACTGGACTAGTATTCTAGGACTTCTATTCCCTTTGTGACAGTATCTTCATGAACCTACCCTGTGTCTCAAAATCGTAGGGTTAGCTACATCGGTGCAATTTAAAATAATTATACTTATCAAGTAATGCTGATATGTTTATATTATTGAAGCAATTCACATGAGTGTTAGACAATTTGTATTGATCAGACAATGTATATCAGAGTTTTAGTTCAGTTGATGTTAATAAGCCTACAAAACGTTCACTATTTTATTTGTGGTAACTATATTTTAACATATCTAATAGTCCCTTGTAATAAAATAAAATTCTCCGAATCCCGAACTTCACAATTTTCGCATGGATTTTTTTATTCTTCATATTGATCAATGTTTGATTATATATCATGCTCAGCTGTTTTAAATATATGATTTTATAAACTTTTGTGATTCATGAAAATTCTGGTCGGTTATTTTTTAAGTTATTTCAAGGACATTTCTAACCTAAACTGTGAACTACTAATAAACAATAATCTTTTGCATTTCTTTATATGTTTGTTCAAAGTTCTTCATAGTATTTAGTAATGATGTTGGTCAGTTTGTTACATTTAAAGCTAAACCTGCTTCCTAAATACATGATTGTTTATTCAGTTCTATCGGTTGCTTATGTAGTATTCTTTAGCGGTATATAATTATCATATTAATTTGTTGCTAAACAGACAACATCTAGTTCATCAAGGCTTTAAACAATTGGATGAATTACGATTAAAGGATCACGTCCCATGTCAACTTTTATAGATTTTACCACAAGTAGTTTTATACATATGCTGTTGCTGCAGATATAAATACGTCTTCAAGTGCAGTAAAGCAAGGACCCTCTGCTGGTAAAGCAGCCATTGGTGGTCCATTCAAGCTTGTTGACCATAATGGGAATTCTGTTACTGAAAATGACTTCAAGGGGAAATGGACCCTAATATATTTCGGGTTTACTCACTGCCCAGATATATGTCCAGATGAGCTACAAAAACTTGCTGCTGCAATCGATAAAATAAGTAAGTCATGAATATGATATTTACGTACCATTATCAAGTACATTGGGCAGATGCTACGTGTTGAAGTGGCAAAGCAGGTAGGTCAGGCAAGACGAGTGACTGCTCAAACTGGGTCTGGGCTGAAAATATTAGGTGCAGGTGAAAATGGCTTGGACTGGATGACCTGCCAACACATCTTTGAATTTTTTTTTTCAATTATTTTTCATCGTTAATACTTGATGTATTAAAATATGATTACAAAAACTATATTATGAATATATTATCAGAAAAATGATTTAATTCCTTGTAAGCATATGCTTACACATGATGACTTTCAACCCTCTGAACCTGTTCAACTCTAATGACCAGTCTGGCCTGGGATTTAATAGATTACTACCCGAATTGACCAGTTTGAATGTAAAGGGGTTGACATTGTCACCTCTAGTGTAGTAGTATGCGTTAACCATACATAAAGTGCTGCATTTAGCCAATTTACTTGTGTTTTTTGCTTTGTCATTATCATGATGTAGTCTTGCATGCTAAAGCATGTAAATAGGATGAATGAATAAAATATTTACTTGCAATTTTGCAGAGGCAAAAGCAGGTTTTGAGATAGTACCGGTTTTCATTTCAGTTGATCCTGAGAGGGACACAGTAGAGCAAGTTCGTGAGTATGTCAAAGGTAGATACTATGAAGATTAGTTTTGAATCATAAAGCTCTATGTGTGAAATTCGTCTTGTACTACATGAGTTGCATAATTTTTAACTTTTTTGTTCTTTGTTGCAGAGTTCCACCCGAAGTTGATTGGACTTACTGGTGACCCAGAAGAGATAAAAAAGGCTGCTCGTGCTTATAGGGTTTACTATATGAAAACAGAAGAAGAAGGCTCAGATTACCTGGTTGATCACTCAATAATTATGTAAGTGTACCTTTATTGTATCTGCTTTGAGACATGGGTGTATTATGTTTTAGTTACTCCAACAGGTCAAATGGGCCAATTTAAAAAACTTGTTATTTGAATTTTCTAAACCACCCACTTTATATTTTAACAGATTTGGTATTATTCTAATAGTAAAAATTTGGTAATAATATTTAGTTTTCACCTTAATTATTTTTGAAAATAAAAAGTTGGTCATACAATCAAACGGGTATATCCAACCCAATTGACTGGTAAACATTACCTGTTTGGCCTGTTACATAACTTGCCTGAATGCCTGACCCCCAGCCCCTCTTGCAGTCTCTAATATCGTTACTTAATTTTGGATATTGCTATGAACTTGGATAGGAGTTTGACTTGTAAACTTTGAGAACAGTGAACGCTTTAATTTGCTGTGTTTAAGATAAAAAAATGTACTTTAAATTGTTAAGGTTTCTCCTCATTCTTGAAACAATTTTGTAAATTTGATGTTAAATTATTAAAAAAACTCTGACCCAAGTTGGGCAATTGACGAACCTTTATACGTAGTCTTACCAATTCTATATGTTACTCAGGTACTTGATGGATCCGAACATGGAATTTGTGAAGTTTTTTGGGAAGAATAATGATGTAGATGCTCTTACAGAAGGAATCATTAATGAAATCAAGCAGTACAAAAAAGCTAAAGCATGATGCCTTTAGCGTAACCAATTAGGGGCGTGTTCTCTTTACGGGTCTAGTTTTAAGCATTTTCTATATGAAGAGGTGTTTGACAACATTATTTTTAACACCGGGATATGATTGATAAGCTTGCAGTTTTTTTTCTAGGCGGATCGTAGTATTAATTGGAATGAATCAAGTAGTTCCCATTTTTCTCACTTTTACTTATTATCAAGTCCATTAATCATAAACTTTTACATTGACTATCCATATGTTGGTTTCCCAATTTCGATACCCAGTCGAAGTATTTGTATCTGATTTACGCTTATAAAATATATAAATGTAATCAGTTTTGTTTCGGAAAAGTATATTGGAGGCTCTGATTTGAAGTATATGTATCATATTTATGTGCTTCAGATCTTTTATATGCATACTTCAACTGGATAAAACTTCTTTTATGGGTTGTGAGTGTGATCTTTAATGTGCTGTGATAAAGTATACTTGAGACAGTAATACTGAAGCTGCTTTATCTATTTAGGTGCCCCTTAAAGCAATCCACATGCAAATTGTTTCAATGATGCTGCAGCTACAGGTGGTTATTGACTTATCGTTACTGAGAATCATATTAACGACAATAAACAAAAGGAAAACAAGAACAGACAAGATAACAAGAACTATATGACATAGGAACTTTACGTAGTTATATTCGATTCAAGTGATTGGTTTATGAAGGCCAAATAGAGTGATTTTTCTTTAATACATTATGGTTGTTTATAAAGAGCTAATAATATTCCAGAGGACTTTGCCAAAGCAGTAGTTTCCTAGTATCGTACTACAAATCTATAGCAAGAAACTTAACTATCTATTTACTTCAACAAGGATTTTTAGTTAGTTGTCATCACTTTTAAAAACATATAGTTACATTGTCAGGATAAGATGGTAAATGCATTTGTTACTTTTCTAAGACATTCTACAATCATTTTTACATCCCTAATAATTTCGTTTGGAATACCGCAAATTATATTAGATTCTAGTGATTTGTACACATTTGAAAGGGTAAATCTATCTTTGAAATAAACTCTGGTTAGTTGGTCAATTTCATCTAAAAAGTAAAAACCAATAGTCATAATAAAAGGTATTGAAATCATATTTGCTGATAGGGTCGAGTGAGTGTTCGGTGTTTAAAAAATATTGAGAAGAACACTAGGACTGAGAATATGAACATTGAAAAATATTGAGTTTTCATTGTTCTTTCAGTTTTTTTCTTTTTTATTTATTTTATATTGCAGCTAAGTTAATAAAATTAAAACAAATAACATAATAAATTAATTAAAATATAATGTATTCATTAAATAAAAAATACATAATAAAAGTACTAAAAAATAAAAATTACGTATATAATTAAAAGATATATTTAAAATACGACATTATTAAAAGACCAGATAATTAAGCGTGTCCCGATCCGAGTCTGTGTACCATCCCAGGTTCTCATTAACCTCATTCTTTTCCATTTGGAGAAATACGTGTTCTCCTCAGACAACCCGTCCGTCGACATTTTCAAAATTCTGAGAGCGGCTTAACGTCTTGCATCTTGTAGTAATCTTTTTTTGTTGAGTGATTGACTCAAAGTTTGATGTAATCAAGTCATCAAATAAAGCAAGAGACGAAGCAGTAGAACCATGGACGTTTTTGTGTACAGATCCACACCATATAGGGCGGCATTCGTATTTGCGGTATCCTCCGTTTCTTGTTCCAAATCCAAGTCGTCCAAATTCACAATTTCTCAGGGTTCGTTTCGTGTTCCGAATACAACGGGATTGAAATGTAACCACATTTGCCCTTTCCTCAAAAACTCCAACGCTTTGTAACGTTGAAAACAACCGCCTTTTTCCTTCTTATATGTCGCATCCACCCGAATACGAAATTGCTCGTCAACTTCACCACTATGCGGTTTACGTTTCAACCTATCCCAAATGCCATTAGTTATTGAACTACTTGCAGTTAGCATTCAACTTCGTCCATTTCGATGATAACATGTCCTTGGTTCAGTTGTATGGCGGGTCGCGTTTCCGGTACTCCTTCAACACAAGATACCAAAATGAATTGTCATTCATGGCGTTTCTTCAGTTGGAATATGCAAAAACGCAAATTCAACTTTCCTCCAAAAGCAATTCGTCGTCATGCGACCAAAGATTGTGCTTTTTGATGACTTTCTTTGGTTTTGGTTGTGTTGGATCCTCCAATTTTTTACCTCTATTTTTAGTTTTGCGTGACGAGGTTGGTATCGACTCCGCGGTCTCGTCTCCGAGTGATTGTACATCCGATTGTGGTTGTTGTTGGGTGTTTTGAAAGCATTGTTTTTGCCGCCAAATTTGGAAATGGTGATATTGCTCTGGTGATACGCATTGTTGGGTTTCAAGGAATTGTGTTTGAGGTATTACGTATAGATTACCGAAACCCGCCGTAGGTGTGCGTTTGATGAGGTTGATGTTAACGGATTTGAATAGGATGAAGCATATGAAAAGGGGTTCCATTGGGATTGTAGGTGGTACGATGCGTTGTTGTAGTTTGAGTTGTTTGACATTGTGAAATATATTGTTTTTGAGGGTTTGAGTTCTTTGATTTTTTGAAGATAAGAAAGAGTGGTTCTATGTGTTTTAAAATGTGTTTGAAGTTTACTATTTAGAGAGTACGGAAATATGGTTTAAATTTTTTTTAAAAAGGTGAAAAAGCCATTGGTAACTGCTATTTTTTGATTTTTTTTAAAAGTTTGTGGCAGTTAAAAAATGAAAGAAAAAAATATGTATCGAGATCGCAGCGTCCCGGGCAAAATTCCAATCGAGAATGCATAAGAAGAACTTCAGACTGGATTGAAGAACGTTGACTTCTCGACGTTCTTGATGGCGAACGACAACATGAAATAAGCGACTCCTTTGTTCTAACAAGAGTACACGTTCTATTTCCAGATTATTGTACAATAAATAAAATTACATAAATTTATAGAAAAAATATATTTAATGCAACTTTTTATGTCTAAGAGAATGAGAGTTTTATCATTTTACCACTAATAAAACGCTTTCTTTATGGTTTTGTGATAGGAATTTGAATCGAGGGTAACATAAGAAATTCAAACCACTATACATATTTTATACTCCTACTAAATAGATAATTCTGTGACCAAATTTAAGAAATAATTTTTAAAAGATAGACATATGTTACGTAAGAACACAACAACATATGCTGTCAAAAATTCTAAATACATTCGTAATTCTAGTCTTTAAACTTTCCACGATATACATAAAATTATCCTATATAGCTTCACATAAACTTAGGTTATACTACCTCTGACGATGGGAATATAATTTCCCCTCTATTTATATTTATTTATACGGAGTATATAGTAAAATAAAGTATACTGTATTTTCGTAGGTAAATAAACAATTACAAGTATTGAACAGTGAAAATAATTTTGACAATTTTCGTCGATAACTTCTACATTATCTAATTAAAGTTTTACTAAAACTCTATTTATAAAACCTTTTTTTGTAAAAAACTTTGCTCCAACTATTACCAAACTAATACCTATTCCGTTTAGTTTTTTATGTGTTCCTGTTGCGTTGAATGTAAATCTAATAGCGGTTTTTATAATATATTAATATATGATTTGAGATATCTTAAACTTTTTTTTAAGAGTCTACAATAAATTTTTTAAAAAAACTCTGAAGTATTTTTAAATTGTTTTAATAATAAATTCTTTTAGAAAAAGCTATTGTTAGAAAAAGAAACTAGAAGTACTACAAAGACGGGAAATAAACCAACAAACGAAACCCATTGAATTGAAATTGAAATTGAAAAATAGAAACAAGAATCAAATAGAGGTGTTATCTCTTTCCCCCTTAACTTGTTCAATGGCTACTTCTTTGCTAAATACTATTTCTTGTTCCATTAAACCCAATTCAAACAGGCGTTTTACTCTACCATTACCAACACCCATTTCTCTATCTCGTTCTTGTAAGCTTAATCTTGTTAACTTTAAGATTAATTACTTGAAGTTTCTATTTTTTCTAATTTGCTTAAGTTTTCAATGAATTGGTTAGGTAGAAGGCTAACAATCAAAGCAACAGAGACAGATGCAAATGAAGGTTTGTGGCAATGGGGGCTTTAATTCCATTTCTTAATTAATGCTACACTTATTTATTTGTTTATTTTTATTTCTTACAGTTTTAGTGTAGTATATACCATTTTGTCCTAAAGTTTATAACTTTATCAATTTTTTTATATGAAATACTGTTTTATTTTTGGGTGTTTAATTGTTCAGTTTTTTTTGTTCTTCGTCTAATTTAGCAGTGAAAGCAAAGGCACCAGAGAAAGCACCAGCTGCAAGTGGATCTGGTTTTAATCAAATTCTTGGGATTAAAGGGGCTAAACAAGAAACTGTAAAGTTTCTTATTTCCATTTCTTTTATGCTCTTTGTGTTATGATCTATTTGTGAATTGTTATCTTTTGGTTATTTTCTGTGTTTTCTGAAGTTAAAAGTCAACAAGACACTGGTTTCCCAGTTAAATAAACTTTTTTTAATCTAATTTAGTACAGTAGTTTTTAAGTAAGTGTTGGTAATTCTTACAAGTCTTGCTCCGTATTTATTAGGTGAGCATTAATGCTCTAGAAATTCGAAGAATTGTGGGTCCTAGAAATTTTACAGTACTATTTAATGGAGTTTTTAATATACTATCTGTTTGAATGTACGCGTATAGCAATTGGGCCTGATAGTTGCACCTAGAGGTGTGAAAGTGAATTATTCTGTCCTAGAAGTGTTCCTAGCTTATGAAAAGAATGAGTAAGCATATGGAAAATTTAGTGATAATTGATCAACTTATTGTATTAAATTTATAAAGTTGTGAATCTAGAGGTGTTGGCTACAAATTCATCTAATTATAAATGACGTGTAAACTTATTTTTGGATCTTAACAAAATTTGTTTCTGTTTTCGGTACAGGATATATGGAAGATCCGTGTTCAACTTACAAAGCCAGTTACTTGGCCTCCACTAATTTGGGGAGTTGTATGTGGAGCTGCTGCTTCTGGTACTGTAAAAGTTGAACCTTTTGATTTACACTATTCTTGAGATATAATATCTGGAAGGCAACTAACAAGCCACATTATTAGAAACCGGTTTCATTGTGGTTGAATCCGATTTTTTGAAGTGAACAGTAGTCTTTCATGTTTAAGCCTACCCAGGGGCAAAGGCAGAATATTTAAATTTCGGGGTGCGGATTTCTTTTTATGTTCTTATTTACTTTTTTAAGGGGGCAAAAATTAAAAAATGTCAATATTACCTCTAAAATATTCTTTTTACGTGATTTAAAATTGTTTGAAGGGGCAGCAGCCCCCTTGTAGATCTGCCTCTTGCCATACCTGCATATAATATCTGAATTAGTTATTCTAAGCCTTCCAATCTTCAATATGCGGAGCCCACAAAATGAAAGTGTCAAATGGCTAAAACAAACCAAATGTCAAGCTGTTGTTAATCAGTTTTGTTTTAAACTTTGTTTGCATTGCAGGTAACTTCCAATGGACTGTGGAAGATGTTGCTAAATCAATTGTTTGCATGATGATGTCTGGCCCATTTCTAACCGGTTATACACAGGTAGATTTCATGTTCTTTATTTCCATTTTATGAAACTTTTGGACAATCAAATTACATAATTCATGGTTTTATTTCCATTCTACAGACAATCAATGATTGGTATGATAGAGACATTGATGCTATTAATGAACCTTACCGTCCAATTCCTTCCGGAGCCATATCTGAAAATGAGGTTAGTTTTGTAACTTTTTATTGAGAATTTGAGTTACTTTTTCAATATTTTAATGGGCTGTAAGTCATATATCTTGTCAATCTTCAGGTCATTACTCAAATTTGGGTACTTCTTCTAGGAGGTATTGGATTGGCTGGGATACTGGACGTGTGGGTAAGTCTCGTCATCAGCATTTCTGTTTTGTATTTTGAATTTTAAACGGTAGTTCCTAAGGACCATTTTGTTTCAGGCAGGGCATAAGTTCCCTACAATATTCTATCTTGCTTTGGGTGGATCATTGCTATCTTATATCTACTCAGCTCCACCTTTAAAGGTAATTTCCTTTTCATTTTAAGCTTACGGAGTGTCTGGATGTGAGGTCTGAAAGTGCTTACTGCTTATGCCATACAGAACAAATAGAATCACACAAACAGCTGTAACAAAGGGGATCGTAGGAGTAGATTTTGAGTATTAGGAAAACTTTCATTACTTAAGAAAACTATACATAAAAATTACCAAAAATGACCTTCGGTTGGAAAAAGGATATGTCTTCTGAGATGGAAGTAAAAGTCTCAATTTAGGTTAAAAGAAGTGGTACTTAGGTAATTTTATGTATCATTTGATACTCAATTTCTATGTAGGGTTGGTAAATAATGAATTGAAGAACACAATTCAAATACCCATTGAATATACTCTCTAATTGAAAAAGGTAGTCCTGTTTTAGTTCTCCTTTTAAGATTTAGAAACCTCACCCAAGTAAACTGACGGGGTGGAAAATTGTCGTGAACCCATTGACACACACCTAGGTAGTTGGGAACAATAACTAATTGTCCCTTTAATCAAGCCTTTGATTCATTCAACACCAAATTGTGCTGTTTTATCAAAGCGACCCTTATATTTCTTGTGTGTTGCAGCTCAAACAGAATGGATGGATTGGCAACTTTGCATTAGGAGCAAGCTATATTAGCTTACCATGGTCTAATTTCTTATTCCTTACCATTCCGGTTTTAGTCTTTATGATTAACTAACATGTGTTGTCAGTTTATTTAATACCATTGTCAGGCTTGCTAAAGTCCTGTTTGACTAATTTGAGTCAAACCTTGAACTTCGTTTATGTTTAAATGGACTTTGTACTATCTATGCATGAAATTATTGTATTCCTATGCTTACACAAATAAATGTAATATAAATATCATTTTTAAAGTTGCTAAATTCCTTTCATTATCAAAAGTCTAAGTTAATTTCCTTATTTTGGACTAGACTGAATATTGTTTTTGGTATCTTTAGTTTGTAGAGACCTGAGTTGAATTCAAAATATGAACTAAGACAAGCTCTAACTCCAAATCTAAAAACCATGGTCAAAATACATGATGATTTATGCTCTGACTACTTTTTGACAGGTGGGCTGGTCAAGCATTGTTCGGAACTCTTACACCTGACATAGTAGTTCTCACACTTTTGTACAGCATAGCTGGGGTATGTAAACAAATGTTATATACATGCGATTAGTGGTCCAACACTTCTGTTAATCTATGTTTGGGCTCAACTGTTACAAATTATTAAGGAATGGAATAAGTACATGATAAAATTCAGCCATAATTAACCTTGTTGTTTTTGACTCTTTCCAAATTGAAGCTTGGTATTGCTATAGTAAATGACTTTAAAAGTGTTGAGGGAGACAGGAAAATGGGGCTTCAGGTTAGCTACACACACTTTCTTTTTGCTTTAATATATAATTATTTTGACTTCTATTTAAATCATAGTAATTTTGACCTTCACATGTTGATGCATATAATCAGTCCCTTCCTGTGGCTTTTGGTGAAGAGACAGCTAAATGGATATGTGTTGGTGCCATTGACATAACTCAACTCTCTATAGCAGGTTTGACCATTATTTGTATTTGAGTGATGATGTTATGCTCTATTCTTCCTTTTAATTGCAACAACTTGCTATAGTAAAAAGTAGGTGGCAGTTAGACCAAATTTACCGATAAATGGGTCGATTTGGGTTATGTTAGATTTATCTAATTGGTCAAATGAATTAAGCATAAGTATCTAACTAATAAGGATATGGGTCAAATGTCATATGAAGCATATTCAAATGAAAAACCCTCCTAAATTGCTTTGTTAAGAGTTTGGTTATTTTTGTAACTAATATATATATATATATATATAGTTTTATAGTCATAATTTGGACATTAATGATTCTAAAATTTCAAAAATCCAGATAAAAGAAGTCTTTGTGGGTTGGCCCAACCCAACTAAACCAAACCTGTTTTGATTTCCAACCCATCCGAGCTACCTATTTTTCCATCTCTAATGGTTAGCAATGGTCCCCTCTATTCATGAAGTACCAAACCACAGCTGTTTTGATGAGGTTGTTGATAAATCCGATCTACTTCTATTGTGAGTAACCAAATTTCATCTCTTTTTTCGGTAGCAAGGACATTATATGCAACAATCAAATAAACTAAAATCATGGTGGAGTTTGTTAGTATTCCACAACACAACTAATGACTATTAAGTGGCTTCTAGTTCTTACTATCAACCAATGTCCCATGGGTTATTGATATATGGCCATCCATGCATATCATTAAATAATGACTGGTAAATATTATTCTTGAGCATAATGTAATATCCATTTTCGGTGGCAGGTTACCTATTAGGATCTGGTAAACCATATTACGCCTTAGCACTTGTTGGGTTAATTGCTCCACAAATCTTTTTTCAGGTAAGGAAAATTATTGCTAAATGCCCATCTCATTAGAGTGACTGATACCACCATGTTCAAAATTTTAACTATTACAATTTCACCTTTTTTTCTCTATAATATCATCTCAGGAAAAGTTCAAATTGTAATAATCAACATTGTAATTACTATTGTTCAGTAAATGTCATTAATTTCATGACGAGTGCCAAGATTTATAATCTTTTGATAAGTAAGCCTTGTTTGTTGCTGCAGTTTAAGTACTTCCTTAAAGATCCAGTTAAATACGATGTCAAGTATCAGGTATGCTCTCCATAAATCATTATCAACCCATCACAAAATATGATATACCCTTCGACTTTTATGATCAAGCCTATTATTTACCAATTCCGCAAATCATATGGTTATTTTTCTCTTATACAGATATAGCATAAATGATAGTATCATGTTGTTTTTGCTATGAAGTTGACCGTCATTCTCAAACATCTAATCTCAAAACTTATGTTACATATAAGCCCTCTAAAACATCTTTGTAAGCGTGCTGGTTTCAACGCGTAACTTTTGTTCGTGCAGTTTTCACCGGTAATATGAAGGAAAAAATTGTTTGGCAGTTTTCACTGCTCGATTATTTATGCACTCATTATAACATTGTTTGTTAGGATTTTGCCATTATATACTCTTGAAAGCTGGTGTTATCAAGATTTAGATGATAATATGCCAGAAATTTGGAGCTAATGAAGTTGTCTAATGCTTTAATTTCAGGCAAGTGCTCAACCATTTCTCGTTCTTGGTCTTCTGGTGACTGCTTTAGCTACTAGTCACTGATATACAGTTTGAAACATGTAAAAGTCACTAGATAAAGTAAGGTCAAAATTTTTGTAGCATCATTTTCAAGCTTCTGCCCATAATTGTTCCCGGTTTTGTTCCACCTTTGTGTTTAAATTTTATTGTTGTTGTTGTTGGAACTTTCCTGTTTTTCTGTATGTACTAGTCGTTGGCCTTCTTGGTGCGAGATATGACAATGATTGTTGTAAATATAGCATTATTTGACTGTAAACTTGTTTATTGCTCTCCTTTCTTTCCTGAAATCTGAAACAGGTACTACTTATCAATGTAACATTTGTGAGTTGAAGTTTCGGTACGTTGATTGAAAATATATTAAATAGGAATGCGTGTTAAGTTAGTGTGGTGAAAATATATTTTCAAAGAAAGAAAAGGAACTTCAAAATTAAAACAAAAATGGCCGATTTAGTAGAATATAAGATGTTTGATTTCAGATTAATCCTCTTGGACTTTTGACTTCTCAAAAGTTGACTTATAATAAGAGGATTTTACGTAGTTCACTGGAGATAGTTAATAGCATTAATTAAAAATTTAAAATAGTCAAATTAAAGTAGGAGATTAATTATCACAACAATTTGAGATGTGTTACTTGTTAATATCGCGATAAGTTAATTTCTAGAATACATATATATACGAGATTAGTATATAGAAATGCAATTAACTTTAACCCGATTTCTGTAGTGTGTAGTCAATTTTTATTTTTGTCTATATGTATTTAACTTTCAATTTTGATTTACTGTGTGTATTTGATGTAGTTGATATTTTTGACAACGTGACAATTGTATAAATTGCCACGTCATTTGACACACTATCGACACGTAATCAAAAACAGGTGTCACGAAGTAATAACAAGTTGAATACACACAATAAATCAAAATTAAAAGTTTAACATAAATGATATCAAAATAAAGCTGAATACACACTATAAACATTGGACTAAATATTAAGTGTGTTCTTTCCCACTAATTCCTATATATATATATATTAATATTAATTGCAGTCGTGTGTATTTTCTTTGCTTGTATAAGTTGTGATAGTAACATTCATATATGAATAATAAACATACATCTACATCAGGTCTTTGTTTTAATAGGATTTAAAATATACTTAAAAAACTTGTTATTAACCAATTAGTTAGTAGTTCAAAATACACTTCACACTGGGTAATAATCACCACATTCCCTAAAAAGTCAATTAGCATGTCATCTTGGAGATCTTTGACCGGTTCTTGAGGCGACAAATTATTTATTTTAATATATATGCATGTGAGAATATGTGATCAGCAAAAGTCAACTATATCCACCATGATTGGTGCATATTATCCATCGACTTACTTTAATAATATCTAGTCAGCGGGATACAAAAATGTTTTAAAATCAATCAAATTTTCATATATCGGGAATCTCGGCCTTCATTTCCTAATTTTGTTTGTATTGAGCATATATCCATTATTCAATTTGATTTAGGAACTTGTCTAACTTATTATTCAGTTGACCAGCTCTGTGTATTGAATTGAACCATTTCATTAAGAAAAGTATAATTTCAACTGTGTAGCATAGCAGCGAATGGTTTTAAGAGAGCTAAACTAATTACAGTATTCTAGCTCGATTCTTGTTTTCTTTGATTTTTTTTCAAATACATTTATATGCATTCAAGTTCCCCGAAGACCTTTTACAAGTGATCTCATTACAAGAAAAATGAGTATTTGGGAAGGGGGAAATTAGACCAAGTATTAAAAAAACGTATCAAATAATATTTGGCATGGTTTTGACACGTTTTTGTGTCTGTACTAAATATGAGGGTGTCAAATACAATTGACACGAACCAAAAGCGTGACAAACATCTTTTGATCTTTTTCTGATAGTAATGACGAAGAAGGATAGATAAATGGAACATTTAAGAAACAAATTAAGTTTTGAAGGGGTAAAAAATTTCTGATAGTAATGACGAAGAAGGATAGATAAATGGAACATTTAAGAAACAAATTAAGTTTTGAAGGGGTAAAAAGACTACAATACGCAAGAAGTTGACAAATTAAGTGCCAGCCATCAATAAATAACAATAACAAACAAAAGCTCATCTATTTCATCCGCAAAAACAATTGGGCACCTTCCTAGCTCCTTTTGTCCAACCACCATGAAGAAGTTCACAAGTAACATTCATTTTCTTCTCTTTTTGTTTATCCTAACAGTCACACAATCTTCATCACAATTAACCAACACCACCACCACCTTTGATCTTAATTCCATCACGAAAACGGCGAACATAAGCAAACCAGGCTGCCAAACCCACTGTGGAAACATAACAATTCCATATCCTTTTGGTATCGGTCCAGGCTGCTTTCTAAGCGAATGGTTCGAAGTCACTTGCAACAATACTTTCAATCCTCCCAAACCGTTCATCGACCGTCTCCCAATACTCGAATTCTCTGATTCCACTTTGCGGACACCTACCAAAGTTGCAAACCGATGTTACGATCAATTTGGAAACATAACTGAGGATAACCCAGTTAGCACAAGTCTAGGCTGGACATCACCTTTCTCATTTTCTCAAAAGAATCAATTCAATTTAATTGGATGTGATGATTTCGCTTTGTTTTTAGGGCCACTACAGGTAAACTTCACAAGTGGATGCATTGCATTGTGTTCAAAACCCGAGGAGGTGGTCAATGGGTCATGTTCGGGTGTCGGGTGTTGTCAAACAAATATTCCAAAAGCACTCAAGTACTACTACACTTCGGTTGGTAGTATGCTTTATAACCACACTAAAATCTGGTCTTTCGATCCTTGTACCTACTCGTTTTTGGGTGAGCAAGAACAGTTTACGTTTGGTGGCGTGTCAGATTTTATGGACCCGAATTTTAGGAACCGGACCAGGGAGAGTGTCCCAATGTTGGTTGATTGGGTGGTTGGGAATTTGAGCTGTAGTGAGGCTAGAACTGCAGGTGTATTAGCTTGTCAAACAAATAGTCGATGTGTTGACTCGGATACAGGGCTTCCTGGTTACAGATGTGTTTGTAATAAAGGTTATCAGGGTCAGCCTTATCTTGATCCAGGTTGCCAAGGTTAGATTTGTGATTTTCGTTCTTTTTTTATTTATTATTTTATTTTATGTTAGTTTTTCAGAATCAGTGCCTATACGATACATGAACTGATTGTGTTTGTTTGACATTGACAGATATTAATGAATGTGATGATCCTAATAATCTTTGTGAAGGGGTTTGTGTGAATACTCCTGGAAGTTATACTTGTGGTTGTAAAGATGGGTTCGTTGGTGATGGCCTAAAAAACGGACGTGGTTGTACTAAGAAAAATTCGCAGTTTCCAGTCATCAAGTTTTCTCTAGGTAATCTACCAGCTTTATTCTCATTGAGACTTGAACTCGTTTCAATTCTTTTGACCGAGTAGTTTTAAAAGTATTTCTTTTTATGTTTTTCTGTAACTGCAAAAATACTCGTACATATTACACACCATTGTAATACGTCTATGTTTCAATTGAGACTTGAATTCACAACTTATCGATTCATAAGATAGCCAAAGGTCCAAACAGATTCTTAATTAGGATAAAAATTAATTGAAGGATATATCTTCTGCGTGACAGCCAAAATTTTCTATAAATTAATTCCATATTTAAATATTGATGTCATTTAAAAGATCTTATAATCTCAAATGATTATGTATGACTTGGTCAATTGACAGATATGGGAAATCTACAACTTTGGATACAATGTCTAATGTCTTTGGGGATTCTAATTCATTCTTTCATGCGATAAAATGCAGCTATGGGGTTTGGTTTCTTGGCCATTTTAGTAGGAATTACATGGCTCTATTTTGTCTTCAAGAAAAGAAACCTTATTAAATTACGCAAGAAATTATTTCAACAAAATGGTGGTTTGTTACTCAAACAACGAATTACAACTAATGAAGGCAATGTCGATTCAACAAAACTCTTCACAGCACAAGAGTTGGAAAAAGCCACCAACAATTACTCCGAAGAAAGAATATTAGGTCGCGGAGGTTATGGAACTGTATACAAAGGCATTCTAACTGACCAACGAGTCGTTGCAATCAAGAAGTCAATAGTAATGGACGAATCGCAAATTGAACAATTCATCAATGAAGTAATTATCTTAACTCAAGTTAACCATCGAAATGTGGTGAAACTTTTGGGGTGTTGTTTAGAGAGCGAAGTCCCTTTACTGGTATATCAGTATGTATCGAATGGAACTCTTCATGATCATATTCATGGTAAAGGCACAATAACTTGGTTATCATGGGAGAATCGTTTAAGAGTAGCAGCAGAAGCCGCAGGTGCACTTTCTTATCTTCATTCTGCTGCAGCGACCCCCGTTATTCATAGAGACGTGAAATCAGCCAACATATTATTAGACGATAACTACACCCCAAAGATAGCAGATTTTGGGGCTTCGAGGCTAGTTCCAATTGATCAAACACAAGTGGTCACACTCGTTCAAGGAACGTTAGGGTACTTAGATCCCGAGTACTTTAACACAAGTCAGTTAACTGAAAAGAGTGATGTTTATAGTTTTGGAGTCGTACTAGCCGAGCTTCTAACGGGTAAGAAACCCTTGTGTATGCAACGAAGCGAAGAAGAACGCAATCTAGCTACTTATTTCATAATGTCGCTAAAAGAAAATCAGTTGTTTCAAATTCTTGAGCCTAGAGTTGTAAGGGAGGGTACTCTAGAGCAACTTCAAGAAATTGGTGGACTTGTGAAAAGATGCCTTAATCTTACGGGCGAAGAGCGACCCACAATGAAAGAAGTGGCGATTCAACTTGAAGGGTTACGAAAGTTTACTCAACATCCATGGGCGAACGGACAAAATGATGAAGAGAACACTAACTTGCTAAATATGGAAAACGAACATGCAGATCTTTATGCAGAATCGATAAACCCATATTCAAGTACCGTGGAAAACTCTTTGGGTTTGGGTTTTAGTATAGATAGTAGTCTTGTATATCCTGATACTGTTCCCCTCCGATAAGATACGACACGGTAAGAACCTTGAAGGATCATTATATGTGTATGTTTGTTTGAATGTTAATGAATTAGTCATCAGAACTGTATTGTTTTGAGTCTCTGTTTTGAGTTATGCAAGTGTAATCTACGGTTTTATTTATATGAAGAGTAAGATTGCAAAATAACAATCTCTTTAGTTATTGTTGATCGGAGAACAGAGCAAAGGCGTACGATTTGAAGTAAAATATGAATATAAGATATTTTTTATTTAATTACACATTAAAAATAAATTTCATACCGGAATGCATCTATCTATTAATTAATCTATATATTTAAAGAGATGTTGAGTTGGTAGGTATTGGAATCAATTAAGGAATAAGTTTGGTAACTTAATATAGAGTTTGGTTAATACGTTAGACTTTTTAAAAAACACTAAGAGATTAAACCCACCAATTTAGTCACACTCTAAAGCATGTACGTTGTAAAGAGTCTAGAAAGATTACCGTACACTCGAAACAGGAAAAAACACTACTTGAATTTCAACGACTTGTAACTATTACCACATTTAACATGTAAGATGGGTACCTTCATCTGTAGTGTGATGAGCTTATTTTAAGTTTTATTTTCACTTTTAATTGTCTTTATCTCATTATCATCATAATCATCATTACTCTACAAGGAAAGACCGTATCATCTAAATTCACGACACGTAACACCCTTAAAAGCTGACACGTAGCAAATTAACTCCAAAACTGTAAGCCAAAAAAACCCTCACACCGCCCCCTCCAATTAAACCATCGTCTTCTTCAATATTTTCTTCGTTGACGGAAAAAAGACGGTTCGCCATCCCCTCGCCACCGCCGCCCATCGCCATATCCAACATGAGAATGCAATCCCTTATTTGCATGCTTGCAGCAAGGTAAACCCTAGAATCTCTATATTCTTTAAGGGCCATGCAATTTTTTCTTATTTCTTTTTCTTTCTCTTTTATGATTATTTAGGTTAGATCATTATGTTTATAAGATCTGAAAGGTTAAACATTGTACTAAGTTCAGTCAACTCTTTGTTCAATGAAGAATCATTCAGTAAAGATGTTTATAGATTTTTTTTTTTAAGTGTCAATGTTGCTCTTGTAAAAGAGAGGTATGAGTAGCAATTATTAATCGGTTCATTTGATGCCCCTTCCAAATGGTCGTAACAACAACTAAGTATTCTACACTCTGGTATATTTACTTAAGGGTACGAAGAATGCTAATGAGCTAAAACCAACTACTCTACATTTTCAGAATTTTGCGTACTAGAATATTTCAACATACAATTTATTTGATTATTATAGAGATTTGGTTTGCTGAAGAGAGCAAAGTAGCAAGCAAAACTGAAAGTGAGTTGCCTGAAGGACTAAAGGTAATCTACATTTGTATGTTTCAATTTGATGATCATTTTTACATTTATTTGAACCATGGTTTATACTTTTGAATACATCAAGAGTCATGATGGTCTTCTCAACATTGTTCTTTGAATTGTAATGTTGTCTTGCATATTGTTACTTTTCATGTTTACAAAAGTGACTAATTATAACTCTATTAATGACATGATTTATGTTTATATAAGTTATATATGTAGAATCTCACAATCAACCAACATTCCAAGGTGCATTTACATAGTTCACCTTGACAACAACTAAGATTTCCTTTAAACTAACACAACTGAGTAGAAATAGCGTCTTCATGGAGATAGTTTTAATAAGCTTATGAATCTACAAAGATATTGGATACGAATAAATGCTACTTTATTTAAAGCAGAATTGCTTTAGCTAATTTCTTTATTGCTTGTAACACCTGATTTTTTTTTAAACATATTTTGACACATTTAAATTCTAATTTGTGTTAATTGTGACTTTTACAGATGTCAAACGTACGACAAGAATGAGTAACAAACCAACCAAACTGAATTTCAAACAAACATAACTGAAATTTTAGCTGGACAAGGGATCACATCACGATCTTCCATGATTGTTGCAATTGAAGGAGAATCGTGGCGCGAGTTCTGGGCGGATACCTTCTGATCAACATTTGGACGAGGATAGCGTTGTGATTTGAGTCTATCGCAGAGCAATTTCTGGTGGAATCATGCCGCGAGTTCTGGCGGATACCTTCTGATCAACATTTGGACGAGGATCGCGTTGCTATTTGAGTCTATCGCGGAGCAATTTCCGGATGGACCCGCACAAGACTCACTTACAACGACTTTTGACCCAAAGTTTTCCAAACACATCAATAGTTTAACAACACAAAATTCAAACGGACCTATTTTCGCTAAATAATATTTGCCCATAACCAATCCATATTGTAACCTCATTCCTCAACATAATTCCATACTCTGAGGAAGTCAAGATCAAATGGATATGGCCGGATTACTTGTGTATTACCAAAATCTTAATGTAATTACACCCAGAAGTTTCTTTTTTAAAATAAATGTAACTTTTCAGTTTGACTCTCGACCTACTTAGACCTTATAAATGTAAGTAACACAACAGAAACGACATACAATACACAAACATAGAGTTTTAGACTAAATGGAGTAATCATGCTGCAACTCACCCAAAAACCCACTGTGACTGAATTGTGGCGCAACATAAGTTATTGCGGTGTAATTATGTTTTTGCACTCTGATCGCGGTGCAATTAAAGAAATCGCGACGCGATTTTGACTGCGGACTGTACAACATTGTTTTTGACATAAATTCTCAACTAGGCGCAACTAGGAACGTTCAAACCATTCATAAATACAAAATGCCTTCTATCATCTATAATACATGTTTTCTACGCATATTGCAACATAAAGTTTTTGAAAGGTTCTTGACACATTTTATACACTTACAACGACATGAAAGATCCATTACTTTACCTTTAAAACAAGTATCAACAACATGCCATAGACCAATATCAAAATTCTACCACAATACAAGATCAAAACCATCTACACAAAAGACTACCACCTTCAGCTACACAAATACATGACCATAAGCTACTGTTTTGACCCAAAATACACTTTAACAATTCTACTACAATACACATAGTTGACCCATTTCCAGAACAACAATATTACAAGTGTTCATTATTCACTTTCTCCAAATATGATTAAAGGTACAAGTGGTACTTGTTGTTGGGTTTATTAGATCAAAATAATGTTAAAAACAAAGTTAATTGCAACGGAAGCTTAATTTAGTTGATATTTTTATAAAACGATTTTACAAAACCCACCAAGATCCAATTACATGTTAATTAAAATATACAATCATAGGGTGTTTAGTAATTACAACATTTGTAGTCTTTGAACCCTTTGTCAATTAGGGTGTTAATGAAGATACTAGAGCTCAAGTTTAGAACTCCTCTATAGTAAGCTCAGAAATAGCACTTGGTTCACAATAGATGCTAGTCTTAATACCCTTGTAACTAACTCTTAAGCTCTTAAGAACAAATCACAATTTATCTTAAGAGAGAGCTTGAATTCTCTATCCTTTCAACTACTAACTTTTTAGTGAGAATTGAGAGAGTGACGTGAAGAGAAAAATTGCACTAGCCTTAGAAGTCTTGAACCAATGAATGTATCTTATACACACACATGCTTGCACAAAGTCAAAGATAAACCCATACATGGAGATGCATGCAAGTATGGATGAATAAGCTTCGCATACCCACAATCAACCAAGTAATACTCCACCAAAGGGAGGACTCCCTTTGGTGGCCGGCCTAGACAAGAGAGGAGGGGGAGGGGGGCCAATTTTGATATCAACCAATCAACTAGTTGTGTACAAGATTAATTACCAAACCTTTGGGTCCAAAATCTTGTACATAACATTTATTTATCTCATAAGACTTTTAATATATGTTTAATCCAGTGGAACAATAATATTTCAATTAGATATTAATTTCCAATTAATACAAGCGTAATTGACAATTAGCAAGAATCAAATTCTTATAATTAATCAATTTGTGTTTAATGCTATTAATGTGACCCTATAGGATCATGTGTCATTAGCAATATTAATCTTATAATTAGTCTTGAGCATTAAGATCCAACACTTGCACCTTAACAAAATGGGTGTACATATCATGTTGACAAGGGTCAAGAGAAGACTCGTTACCAACTAAAAATGAATTCCACCACTAGAATCCAAAGCCCGAATCATCGCTTGACCCATTTGTCTCCTACAACATAAAACATAATACGATAAGCTAATTGCTTATTGAGATAACATAATTAAATTATTCATGTAAAGACGTGATCATGAGCATTCATGTATAAACATGATCATCTAATACACTTGAGAATTCACATAACTTTACGTGCCTTCCACTACAACTATTACATTCATTACCGAATACAATTCTACTACAACCATTACATTCATTATTGAATGCAATTCTAATTAATTACCGAATGTAATTCTACTAAAACATTACATTCATTATCGAATGCAATTTTACTATAACATTACATTCATTACGGAATGCAATTAGACTAAAAACATTATAAGATCTTATAACATGACCATACCCTCATACTAAAATAATTGTATTCCGGACATGTCAAGTTATTCATAACTATACAATTACTCACCTTGGTCGTAGGCTAGAATGACTTGATTACGTACTTTCTTCATGTTTACCTATTCAAACATATTTAGACATACTTCATATAATCATAATTCGTCAATTCTTGATAACTACATATTACTTAACCATATTTTCACTAAATCTTACATATACATGGTGTTTATAATCAACACCATCTTTTTCAATGTTTCATACCACTATAACTTACCTTTACATAAACATGTTACTTAACCAATTTATAGTATTATCCGAAATTTCGCCCTCTAGTAACACCTTTTCATTTAAAAACACATATTATTTGAGTGTTGGTTTATAAGCTTCCTTAACGAATTTAACTTGAACATAACATATTATATCCATGACTATATTACATAGTCACTAATTATCCAACACTTTAACATATGTAAAACTTATGAAATCATAAATTAGTCTTGTTTTCATGTTAATATATACAATTAACCGTCCAAACTTCTAAGGGAGCTTCGGAGTCCGCTTTTTCGGTTAGTGGTCGAGTTATCTCACCAAGAAGAACCAAACTCACCCCTTTCTCGGTGGACGTTTGTATTCGTTTGAATGACTATCTTCACGGCGTTGAACGGATTCAAAACATTTCACCACTCGAAGGGGAAATGGTAAGGGTTGATCAAGAAATACACGAGCAAGAGATTGAAATGAGATTGTTGGTATCACTTACCGCGCAAGAGCTTGTTTATGAAGAAGACTTACGCAACATGGCTTATGAAGAAGACTAAATAAACAACGACAATTCGAAGACTTTCATTTATGTTTTTATGGTTGAAGATGTATGTATCTCCAATTGTTAGTTGAAATGCAAATAAAAAGGAAAATTGCCCCAAAAACGTGTTTTGTACATTTTGTAGTTTATTAAGTTGGCGTTGATCATAAAGGCTCTATTCGGCACATATGTCCAACCAATTCGATAGATAGGTCTGAACCCAACTGCAAAAACCGGTTTGCACATGTTTAAAACCGGTTTGAGCCAAACTAACTCCAAACCGGTGTGAGATTTCCCTGGCTCAAACCGGTTTGAGCCAATTGAACCCCAAATCAATTTTGAACACCTCCTGTATCAATGCTACACAATAATAATAAAAAGAAAAATAAAAATAAACATTTTATAATTTTACATATAGAGAAGTTCCCCTTAAGTCCTTACAGTGATAAACTTTACAAATAAACTTTACACTAAAGTTCTTTTCTTCACGAATATGACCTGCAAATAACAAATATATACGAACCAAATCCTAATCTAACACATTCCTAGTAAGATTTTATTATAAATTGTATCACTTACTTCAATGGTCATGTCAACGTATATAATGCTAAACTTTTTATGGAATAAAAATATATCACAAAATTAATATATATATATATATATATATATAAATATATATAGGAGAATGATCCATAGGGAAGCTTCAATCTTGAGAGAAAGGGAAAGTAAATCTGCGTCGGCCGTTAATATTCTTTACGGGCAGTTAACATTCATGAATGTTAACATTCCCGTGAAGAATGTTAATTAACATTCTATGAATGTTAACTGCCCGTAAAGAATGTTAACGGACGGCCCAGATTTACTTCCCCCTTCCTTCAAGATTACCCCTTCTCCATTGATTACTCCTCTATATATATATATATATATATAAGGGGCTGATCTACAGGGAAGGAGGAAGTAAATCTGGATCACCCATTAACATTCATGAATCTTAGGAGAAGGGGGAAGTAAATCTGAGCCGCCCATTAATATTTATGAATATTAGTTAACATTCATTAATATTAACTGACAGTCCATATTTACTTCATCTCTTCCCTCAAAATTACACTTTCTCTCTTGATCGTCTATTTATTTATATATATACATATATTCGCTAAGGACGTCATGCTATATATCTTGGAGAACATTGACCCGTTCTTGTGGCGACAAACATGCATGTGAAAATATGATTACCGAAAGTCAACTCCACCTATTTTTCATTTACACTCTTGGTTGACATCTTAAAATATCTAGTTAACTAACACAGATATGGTTCAATGTAAACCAATTATTTCATTTGGAATCTTAGGGTTCTTTTTCATCTACTTTAATAATTTTAACTGTATCGAGCTTCCGCAATTTAACTATGATCAGTAGAGCTTAATTTAACTAATATGTAGATCAAATAACCCACCACCAAGATGACCAGTGGTTGGGGTCCCGATATACTCTCAGGTCTAAACCTCACTAGTTGCACCTCTTGTTGTGCCTACGGAAAAGGTCGAAAATCGTCATGAGGATATCCTAATTAGACCGCATATATCTCAGTCCTCGAGTAACCTGTACAAAGAAAACCTCCTTTGTTAAACTAACGTAGATCAAATCATTAGAGCTAATGAGGTTAAAATTAAAGTGATTTAAGCTTTAAAACTAAATCTAAAGACCGATCTAGCAATTCACAGCACCTAATCCGTATCTAATCCGTATCTGTAATTACTCAAAATTCTTTGCTTAAATCATCCCAAAGAATGAGAAGCAAACATGTATATGTGATATAACCCATCAAGAGTTGGTGGGAGGTAAATACATATACAATACAACCAGTTGACAAAATGCCAACCATAAATGGAAAATAAAGATATTAAAAAAATTAAAACAATTCTCCTTAAATACATCCCCACTGCAAAACAATTTAGTCTCATCATCCTTCTCAAGAACCTTAAAGATGTTCTTAAAAAACATTATTTTGTTCTTGTTCTTGTTTGATCTCATAATCATACAGTGTACATCTCAATTAACCACCATCACAAACACCACAGGGGACGAACTTGCCACCATCACAAAAGTGCCAACCGTAAGCAAACCCGGCTGCCAAAGCCAGTGTGGTAATGTAACGATTCCTTATCCTTTTGGTATTGGTCCAGGCTGCTTTCACAGCCGCTGGTTTGAAGTCCAATGTGAAACGAGTTTCAATCCTCCAAAAACTTTCATCGGCACAACCAAAAGTCTCCAAATCCTTGAATTCTCAGACTACACTTTTCGAGTTCCCAGCAAAGTTGCAAGCCAATGCTACGATCAATTAGGAAACGTAATAGAAGAGGTGCCAGTCAACACAAGTCTAGCCTTGGCATCACCTTTTTCTTTTTCCCAAAAAAATATATTTACTTTAATAGGGTGCAATGATTTCGCCTTGTTTAAAGGCCCAAAAAATACTAGCTACACTACTGGTTGTATTGCATTGTGTTCAAAACCCGAGGAGGTGGTCAATGGGTCGTGTTCTGGTGTCGGATGTTGTCAAACATCCATCCCAAAGGCAATGAAATATTACTACACTACTGTAGATAGTTTTGTCGATAACCACACAAAGATCTGGTCTTTTGATCCTTGTACGTACTCGTTTTTGGCAGAGAAAGACAGGTTTACATTTCGTGGGGTGTCAGATTTTATGGACCCGAATTTTAAGAACAGGACTAAGGCTACTGTTACAATGTTGGTTGATTGGGTAGTTGGAAACTTGAGCTGTAGTGAGGCTAGAACTGCAGGTGTGTTAGCTTGTCAAACAAATAGTCAATGCGTTGATTCCGATACAGGGCTTCCTGGTTACAGATGTATTTGCAATAAAGGTTATAAGGGTCAGCCATATCTTGATCCAGGTTGCGAAGGTTAGTTTCGTAAATTTCTCAATCTATTCAAGATTCGTTTTTAGATATGTAATAAGCGTTATTTGCAAATGATAGCTCTTAGTGCTCTCAGTAACAATAAATTGATGTATTAACTAAATTTCATTCATTTCTAATATACAATTTCATTTAATAAGCCTTGCTTAAAGTTTGAATGTATTGAATGCAAAGATTGGGTTTATTAAATAAAATTTTGAATTTAAAAGGAAATTTTAACATGAACTAATGCATCAATTAATTTTTTTCTTACCGGCAGCCCAAGTTGAGAGCTGTCATTAGCAAAATCCTTGTAACTAATAATAATAAATAACCAATCAAGTTTGAATTAATGTTTTTTGTTTGATCTGGACAGATATCAATGAATGTGAGGATCCTAATAGTAATCTCTGTGAGGGGATATGTACGAACACTCCTGGAAGTTATACATGTGGTTGCAAAGATGGGTACGTTGGAGATGGCCTAAAGAATGGACGAGGTTGTGCTAAAAAACTTACACAGTTCCCCGTTATCAAGTTCTCTCTAGGTACGTAATCAACCACTTGTGTTGTTATAATTTTCTCATAGCTCACAAACTCCAGAATAGTGTGCTTTTGAACTCGAACTCACACTAGACTTTCTCAGCCTAAACATGATCTCAATTATATCTCTACTTGATAACGTTTGACTAGTTTGATGAGCCGATCATGTCAAGTAAACACCTGATTATCTCAGAAAAAGTTAACTATTTTGGATCCATATATATAATAATACATGATAAATTTAAGATTCTGATTAGGACTTCGATATGGTAAAATGCAGGCATGGGGTTTGGTTTCTTGGCCATTTTAGTAGGATTAACATGGCTCTATTTTGTTTTCAAGAAGAGGAAGCTCGTTAAACTAAGACGTAAATTGTTTCACCAAAATGGTGGTTTGCTTTTAAAACAAAGAATTACGACCAACCAAAGCAATGTCGATTCGACTAAAGTCTTCACCGCACAAGAATTAGAAAAGGCCACCAACAATTACGCTGAAGACCGAGTCTTGGGCCGCGGTGGTTATGGGACAGTTTACAAAGGCACTTTAACCGACCAGAGAGTCGTTGCAATCAAGAAATCACGAGTAATGGACGAAACGCAGATTGAACCGTTCATAAATGAAGTGATTATCTTAACACAAGTTAACCATCGAAACGTAGTGAAGCTGTTGGGATGTTGCTTAGAGAGTGAAGTTCCGTTATTGGTATATGAGTATGTATCCAACGGAACTCTTTATGATCATATTCATGGTAAAGGCACAATGACTTGGTTATCGTGGGAGAATCGTTTAAGGGTAGCAGCGGAATCTGCCGGTGCACTTTCCTATCTTCATTCCGCCTCATCGACCCCTGTTATTCATAGAGATGTGAAATCAGCAAACATACTATTAGATGATAAATACACCGCAAAGATTGCAGATTTTGGGGCTTCAAGACTAGTCCCACTTGATCAAACACAAGTAACCACACTTGTGCAAGGGACGTTAGGGTACTTAGATCCAGAGTACTTTCACACAAGTCAGTTAACTGAAAAAAGTGATGTTTATAGCTTTGGAGTTGTGCTAGCCGAGCTTCTAACAGGGAAGAAACCGTTGTGTATGGAAAGAACGGAAGAAGAAAGAAATCTAGCGACTTTATTCATTATGTCGCTAAAAGAAAACCGTTTGTTTCAGATTCTTGAACCTAGAGTTGTAAGGGAAGGTACCCTAGAACAACTTCAAGAAATTGGTGAGCTTGTGAAAAGATGTCTCAATCTTACGGGTGATGAACGTCCAACGATGAAAGAAGTGGCGATTCAACTTGATGGGTTACGTAAGTTTACTCAACATCCATGGGCAGGACGACATAGTGACGAAGAAGATACAAGCTTGTTGAACCCGGATAACGGACAAACAGATCTTTATGCACAGTCGATACATCCATTTTCCAGTACTGGGGATATCTCTTCAGGTTTTAGTATCGATAGTGGACTCGTATATCCTGCAAATATGGCCCGGTGATATGTAAATTCACGATAATGATCAATGAACCTCTGCTCGCAGGTTCATTGGATGATCACATAAAAACATTGAAAAAACTGTATAATTGGTAACTGTAATATATGTGTTTTTGTTTTGTCAAGGGTATGATTGTAAAATAATGTTTATATATGATTGTTCTTTCTTTGCTAAAAATCATCTCATAAGCTTCTAGCATCACAAAAAATCCTTACCGACCCTAGTAACGTATATCATTTCCCCTTACATATAGCTTCTTATTAAATGATTAATTATGTATATCAATTTCATTTTTGACATGTTCAAATAAAAGTTATAAATGCAGTAATAAATATACATAATAACTTAAGTTCACTTTCTAAGATAAGTCACAGTTGTGACTCTACGGTTTTATTACACGATAGAAAGTATAAATGTAACTTGTTGGTATCCAAATTCCACATCGAAATAATATAGAAACTAAAGCATGTAATTAAGTTCATGGGCTACTCACTGTCTCACCGATTGATTTTAGAGTGAAACTCTAACTGAGCTTATACATTGGGCTTTGAGATAGTTGGGATGAAGAAGGTCATGTCAAGAGGTATTAGAGCTACGATAACTGTAGCCCGTCGTTGATATGGATGGAATCCTTGGTGACCCATCTAACTCAAGTTTCAACCATCATGATGGATGAAGACCTTATCTGTCGTGCGACCTCTCTCCAACACTAGATCGATCTACAACTTTAGGACAATATTCATTTTCGGTCATTTTTTGTTTTTTGTATTCCTATAAGTTTTTCTTGAATGTAGCGTAGTCTAGCGTCCTTCAAATATTTCTTCTTTTGACGAGGTATTGGGTGGCTCTATCTAGCGTCCTTCGAATATGTCTGTATACATTTTGAGTTGTTTGCCTAATTGCCTTTTCATTGTCTCCATAAGTTAAAATGCCAACAATAATACTAAACATTTGAGGGGGTTGTAATCACAATATTCCGATCCCTAAGGAAGTCCGCGAGTTATCTTGGAAAAGGTTGACTATTGACTTCGTAAATGTTTAGTCAACTGCTTACAAAGAGGGCTTAAATAAATTTGGTTTTCATTTGGAAAGCTCGGGTTTTATAATGAATGTAATTTTCTAACTAAGAATAATGAGAAAAATAACAATAAATAACAAAATTGATGTGCCTTAAATAGATCCCCTACTGCAACACCAATTTGTTCTCATCCTAAGTTTGATAAATAAATAACCTTAATTTATTTTATATGTTCAATTTATAAAATAGGCATCAATATCTAGGCATACGCTACATGCTACAACAAATAAATATGTTTAGGTTGAAATTGATTTTTTGTCCCGTCACAAACTTAATTTCACACTGATTTCCGCTTTCGAACCAAATACTCCTTTAGAGAACTTTCCCGATTATTTTCAATCACCCGAAAAAACTACAGTTAGACTTTCACGTTAGATATATATGTCTTCAGAAAATAAACTTTTTTAGTAGTATGACTTACCTCCTAAGTTAGGTTACGGCTCCCCACTACGGGTCCGAATACATGCATGATTGATTCTATTTTCTTGGACTTGGCCAATCGAACTCGTGAGTTACCTTTATCGCAACAGAGTGTTAATTCAAAATATGCATCCTAGCTAGCTAGTTTAATGCTTAAAGGGTTTGAAGGATCAAGTAGTATCAACAATCTTTTCAACACTATTCGACTAGAAAAGGAAACTTCTATTTATTTCTAGTCTTTGCTAAAACTTAAAAAGAACCTTGACTAAATCAAGAAATATAATTCTGATAATGTAATCCAAGTTCAAATGCGTCTCTATTATAAGTTTGTCATTGTAAACAAACGTAATCGTGCAAGAACACAAAAATATTACCAGAACTATCTCGTGTATGTCAAAATAACAAGAATCCAAAATCAGTGAATCACAAAACCCCTCACTACAACCCTCAAAATCTCAACCTACCAACTACTAAGTCAATGTTCAAGATCGTGTAAACAAATATCGAAATTACATAATACAAAGAAAGCTAGGGTTTCACCTGTTTTGAAAGAGAGAATTGTATCACTATTACACAATAATACTGAAAGGAAATACAAATAAACCTTTAATATTTGTACACATAAAGAACTTTCCATTGAGTCCCTACAAAAATAAACTTTACAAATAATACCCCGGAGTGTGAGAACTTAAGGCGCTTACACCAAAGTTCTTTTCTTCACACATATAACCTGCAAATAACAAATATATACAAACCAAATCATATTCTAACACATTCCAAGTAAGATTGTATTTATGAATTGCAGAGAAGTTCATATAAAATAATATATTATTGTGGTAATAGTTAGAACCATTAAATAATTGACATGTGTCTTTCCTGTCTACTACTTTTAACCTAAATCTTATTTGCATCTTCATTTCTCACCACACCTCTCTCTCTCACCTCACATCACCTCCCTCCACATTTACCCTCAATCCACTCAGCCACTGCCCTCAGATCGTTGTCCACCGTCGCCGATCGCTATCCACCGCCGCCATGCGTTGGTTTTCGAGTTTTTTGTGTTAAATTAGTTGGGATTTTTGGTTTTGGTGTTAGATCCTTCGGTATTATAGTGGTTAGGTGTTAAATCAGTTAGTTTTGGGTTGGTTGGGTATTAGATCTAGCCAAATTTGAGGTATTAGATGTTGATGTAGTACAGAACCTGAAATATAAGTTTAGAAACATGTGTGGGTGCAAGGTGTTGTTCTACGTTGCTATTCTGAAAGAATTGAAGCCTATATGTGTATATGTATACAAATTAATTAAGAGGAAAGTATAAAACAAGGAAACTGAGTTTATAAATAAAGTCGTGTTGGGCTATTGGCATATATCCTCTTATCGTCTCTGTTTTCTTGTTTTTTTGGAACTAATCTATGCAGATCATTTTTGGATTTTTTTTAATTAGAAATAAAATGGGATACCATATCATGTTATATATAAAAAGAATTGAAGCCTATATGTGTATATGTATACAAAAAGAGTAAATTCTTTTTATTCTACACGTGTGTATCTATTTTGATTAAGTTTCTTTTTTTAAATGAAAACATATGTTTATTATGGATGTAGTACGTTGTCACAAATGAATATAATTTATTTATGATTAACATGTGTATATGTTTTGATTAAGTTTTTAAAAAACGGATACACATATATTATTATAGATGTAATACTTTGTCACATATTAATATAATTTGTTTTTATTTAACATGTGTATCTGCTTTGATTAAATTTTTTAAAACAAATACGTATGTTTATTATAGATGTAATACTTTGTCGTAGATTAATTTGATTTGTTTCTCATTAATATGTGTATCATAGTTATAAATTTGTTGTGTATCGTATACTTGTATAAAATAAAATTAAGAATATATTAAAATAGATCTTAAATTAAAGAGAATTAAAAGAATGAATTTATGATGGAACTTATTTTACTAATAATTCAATTATGTGAAAGTTACATTAGACTAAATGATCATGCGGATAAAAAAAATCCAATTGATAAAAATCTAGATGCATAATGCGTGAGTGCATGCCCATATATTTTGCTTCGTATTGCTTTGACACTAAACTTCCACTTATTTACAATTTTATCACAACCTTTTTCTGTAAACTAAATCTAATGATTCAAATTCAATCCGACAATTAATACACTAACATATTAAATTACAATAACCTTCCCTTTATCACTTACTTCATTAGTGATGTCAATGTATATAATGCTAAATTTTTTAGGGAATAAAAATATATCACAAAATCACTATATACATATGGAGTATTCTATTTGGACCCCCTAAAATTTCTGAATGTACACCCTAATCATTCAATCAAATCATTATTTAATTTGTCTTTTGTCTATTTCGTCTTTTAATGTATGATGTTTTTTTTGTCTAGTTTGTCATTTAGTGTATAATGGGTATTTTTTTTATAAAATTTAAAAAAGCATTTTTTAATATAAAGACGTATTTTATTTTTTATATAAAAAGTGTATTTTATAAAAATCATATCTTTTGTATATATTTTTTTCTTTTTTGTATAAAAAACATATTTTTTATAAAAAAATTATATAAAAATAAATCTTTCAAATATAGTAGAAAACAAAAAATAAAACACAAAAATACAAAAAAGAAAAGTTAATTTGATAATAGAGGGGGTGTACAATAAGGAATCTTTTATATAAATTTTTTATATATATATAAAAATGGGTATCTTTTATAAAATAAAAAAACGCTTTAATAAAATAAAAAAATGTTTTTTTAATAAAAAGTATAAAACTTTTTTTATTTTTTTATATAAAAAGCGTATTTTATAAAAATTCCATATCATATTTTTTTGATATATAAAAAACATAGTTTTTTTTTTGTTTTTTTATATGAAAATGAATCTTTCAAAAACATTTGAAAAAAAATAAAAGACAAAAGTACAAAAATTAAAATTTAATTTGATTTGATAACTAGAGAGGGTGTATAATTAGGAATTTTAATAAAAGATAAAAAAATAATGATTTTGATAGAATATAAGTTAAAGATGAAATCTGAGATTTAATAGTTGAATGAGATAAATGATGAGACAAGAGTGTCCAAATAGTAGGTCCCTATATATATTCGCTATGGACGTCATGCTATATATCTTGGAGAACCTTGACCTTTTCTTGTGGCGACAAACATGCAGGTGAAAATATATGATTACTGAAAGTCAACTCCACCTACTTTTGATTTACACTCGTGGTTGACATCTTAAAACATCTAGTGAACTGACACAGATATGGCTCAATATAATATAAACCAATTATTTCATTTGAAATCTTACGATATATTCTCAAGTACTTTTTTATGTTAAAAACAATAGGATGAAAAAAAAAATATGAAAAAAGAATGTAATATAAGATATCTCACATGTATTTTTGAATCGGAAGGAAAGCAGAAAAGAAGAAAAATAGTTAGATGTATTATTTTCCTTTACAATCACCTCAAAATTGAAAGGAAAAGATTTATAACTAAAAATCCATTCATTTTCATTCTTTTCCTTCCTACCAAAAAACGTAAGAATGACTTTTTATTATTTTTTCAAACTCGAGAATGCAGCATTAGGATTGTTTTCCATTTTACTTTAATAATTTTAACTGTATCGAGCTACGACAATTTAACTATGATAAGTAGAGCTTAATTTAACGAATCATATTAGTGTAGATTAAATAACCATCACCGAGATGGTCTATCGGTTGGGATCCTAATATTTTTACAATAGGTATGAGGTTCAAACCTTACTAGCTGCACCTCTTGCGGTGGTGGTTAGAAATTGTTACACGGATATCCTGATTAGATCACGTACATCTCAGTCCCCGAATAATCTAAACATGAAAACCTTCTCTGCTAAATTAATGTAGATGGAATCATTAGAGCTAATGAGGTTGAAATTAAAGTGATTTAAGCTTTAAAACTAAATCTAAAGACCGATCATTCACAGCACCTAATCCGTATTTGTAATTAGTCAAAATTCTTTGCTTTAATTATCCCAAAGAATGAGAAGCAAACATGTCTAATATAACCCATCAAGAGTTGGTGGGAGGTAAATACATACACAATGCAACCGGTTGACAAAATGCCAACTATAAATGGAAAGTGAAGATATTAGAAGAAAAAAACAATTCTCCTTAAATACATCCCCACTGCAAAGCAATTTAATCTCATCATCCTTCTCAAGAACCTTAAATATGTTCTCAAAAACCATTCTTTTGTTCTTGTTTGATCTCATAAGCTTCTAGCATCAACACCCCTAGTACATATATCATTTCCCCTTACATAATATATAGCTTTTTATTAAAAGATTGATTATGCATATCAATGTTATTTTTGACATGTTCAAATAAAAGTTATAAATGTAGTAATAAATATACATAATAACTTAAGTTCACTTTCTAAGATAAGTTAAAGTTATGACTCTACGGTTTTACACGATAGAAAGTATACATGTAACTTGTTGGTAGTAAAACTCAAGCTCCACATCAAAATAATATAGAAACTAAAGCATGTATATAAGTTCACAAGTTACTCCTCAGAGTAAAACCCTATATAAATTTATACACGAGCTTTGAACAAGTTGGGATGAAGAAGGTCATGTCAAGAGGTATTAGAGCTATGGTAACCGTAGCCCGTTGTTGATGTGGATGGAATCCATGTGACCCTCTACCTCAAGTTTCAACCATCACGATTGATCAATATCTTATCTGTTGTGCGACCTCTCTCCAACACTAGATCGACCTACGACTTTATTACAATATTCATTTTCGGTCAGTTTTTGTTTTTTGTATCCCTATAAGTTTTTCTTGAATGTAGCTTAGTCTAGCCTCCTTCGAATATTTCTTCTTTTGAAGAGGTATTGGGTGGCTCTGTCTAGCGTCCTTCGAATATTTCTGTATACATTTTGAGTTGTTGGCCTATTGCCTTTTCATGGTTTCCATAAGTTGAAATGCCAACAATAATACTAAATATTTGAGAGGGTTGTAATCACAATATTCCGATCCCTAAGGAAGTCGGCGTGTTATGTTGGAAAAGGTTGACTACTGACTTCGTAAATGTTTAGTCAACTGCTTACAAAGAGGGCTTTAAATAAATTTGGTTTTCATTGGGAAAGCTTGGGTTTTATAATGAATGTAATTTTCTAACTAAGAATAATGAGAAAAATAACAATAAATAACAAAATTGATGTTCCTTAAATAGATCCCCTACTGCATCACAATTTGGTCTTATCCTCAAGAGCCATGAAGTTGTTAAGAAACAGTCTTCTGTTTTGCTTCTTGTTTGGCCTATTAGTCACACATTCTAGATCTCAATCCACCACTCCCGGAGATGTCATCACCATCACAAAAGTCACCAACATAGGCAAACCCGGTTGCCAAACCCAGTGTGGTAACGTGACAATTCCATATCCTTTTGGTATCGGTCCAGACTGCTCTATTGACTGGTGGTACAATGTCACTTGCAACACTAGTTTCAATCCCCCGAAAACCTTCATTACCGGTATGGAAATCACTGAATTCACTGACTATACTCTCCGAGTGCCCAACAGAGTCGCAACCCGATGTTATGATCAATTGGGAAACACCACCGATTTCTATTTATCTGAAGCTAGTCTTGGCTTGGATTCACCTTTCTCATTTTCCCAGAAAAATCGATTCTTTCTAATTGGCTGTGATGATTTCGCCCAAATTCTTGGCCCAAAACAGCAAAACTTCACCACCGGTTGCATTTCAATGTGTTCAAAGCCAGAGGACGTGGTCAATGGCTCATGTTCGGGTGTAGGATGTTGTGAAACATCCGTCCCAAAGGGACTTAAGTACTACTACACTTACCTTAGGACTATGCTTTATTACCACACCGAAGTCTGGTCTTTTAATCCTTGTTCATACTCCTTTTTGGGTGAGAAAGAAAAGTTTATATTTCATGGGGTCTCGGATTTTAAGGATCCCAACTTCATCAACAGGACCAGGGATACAGTTCCAAGGTTGATAGATTGGGTGGTTGGAAACTTGAGCTGTAGTGAGGCTAGAACTGCAGGTGTGTTAGCTTGTCAAACAAATAGTCAATGTGTTGATTCGGATACAGGGCTTCCTGGTTACAGATGTATTTGCAATAAAGGTTATAAGGGTCAGCCATATCTTGATCCAGGTTGCAAAGGTTGGTATTTCTCAATATATTCAAGATACGTATTCAGATATGTAATAAGCGTTATTTGCAAATGATAGCTCTTAGTAGGGGTGAGTATTCGTATCGAATTTATGTTCCTCTACCGGTATTGCACCGGTACCATACGAATCGGTACCAACCGATTTCAAACGGTTTGGTATTTGGTACTCACTTTCGAACCAAAAAGAGAACCGGTACTTCTGGTTCGGCACTGGTATTTTCCCACCTTTCCCGTTTTTGTACCATACCCGAAATATATATGTTTTCTATTGTTATTGGACGTTTTGTTCTTTCTATATTTTATAAGATTTATTTGGAATAAAAATTAGTGAGTAAAACATTATTTTTGTGATCATATTATGTGTATATGAATGCAAAATGATACTTTTTGGTGATTAAACAAAATTATAGTCGACTATCACGTAAGCATACAATTGGAATTTTATAGAAGTCTAGCTGGTGCTTTTTAACACAAAAACTCACGTTTTAGCACCCTAGTTAAATCGAATTCCAAAAGTATTGTTTAATAATACATAGCTAGGGACCGTGACATTTATGTCATTACAAAATCACATGACATGGTACAAGACAACTTTTTTGTATATATACGTTTTTGTCATTGTTCTTCTATGTTAAATGATGAACTTTATTTTTTTTAAATACATTGATATTTATTGCCTTTGAACTTTATTGAATATAAAATACGTACACAAGGGTTCACTCATATACGTATTAGTTATTTTGTTTTATTATATTTTCGGTACCAAATTGGGTATGGTACTACTTTTACCGCACCGGTATCACAACCGAACCGGTACCATACCGCTTCCAACGGTTCGGCATTCGGTACTCACTTTAGAGCAAAAAAAAAATCGATACCAACATATTTGGTACGATTCGATACCGGTTTCATCCTGAGCTCATCCCTAGTTGTTAGTGCTCTCAGTAACAATAACTTGATGTATTAACTAATTTTATTCATTTCTAATATAGATTTCATTTAATAAGCCTTACTTAAAGTTTGAATGTATTAAATGCAAAGATTGAGTTTATGAAATAAAATTTGAATCTAAAAGGAAATTTTAACATGAAGTAATGCATCAATTAATTTTTTTTCTTACTTGCAGTCGAAGTTGAGAGTTGTCTTTAGCAAAATCCTTGTAACTAATAATAATAATTAATCAATCAAAATTTAATTTAATAATTTTTTGCTTGATCTGGACAGATATCAATGAATGTGAGGATCCTAATAGTAATCTATGTGAGGGGATATGTACGAACACTCCTGGAAGTTATACATGTGGTTGCAAAGATGGGTACGTTGGAGATGGCCTAAAGAATGGACGAGGTTGTGCTAAAAAACTTACACAGTTCCCCGTTATAAAGTTCTCTCTAGGTACGTAATCAACCACTTGTGTTGTTATAATTTTCTCATAGCTCACAAACTCCAGAATAGTGTGCTTTTGAACTCGAACTCACACTAGACTTTCTTAGCCAAAACACGATCTCAATTTATATCTCAACTTGATAACGTTTGACTAGCTTGATGAGCCGATCATGTCAAGTAAACACCTGATTATCTCAGAAAAAGTTAACTATTATGGGTCCACATATATAATAATACATGATAAATTTAAGATTCTGATTAGGACTTCCATATGTTAATGCAGGCATGGGGTTTGGTTTCTTGGCCATTTTAGTAGGAATAACATGGCTCTATTTTATTTTCAAGAAGAGGAAGCTCGTTAAACTAAGACGTAAATTGTTTCACCAAAATGGTGGTTTGCTTTTAAAACAAAGAATTACGACCAACCAAAGCAATGTCGATTCGACTAAAGTCTTCACCGCACAAGAATTAGAAAAGGCCACCAACAATTACTCTGAAGACCGAGTCTTGGGCCGCGGTGGTTATGGGACAGTCTACAAAGGCACTTTAACCGACAAGAGAGTCGTTGCAATCAAGAAATCACGAGTAATGGACGAAGCCCAGATTGAACCATTCATAAATGAAGTGATTATCTTAACACAAGTTTACCATCGAAACGTAGTGAAGCTGTTGGGATGTTGCTTAGAGAGTGAAGTTCCGTTATTGGTATATGAGTATGTATCCAACGGAACTCTTTATGATCATATTCATGGTAAAGGCACAATGACTTGGTTATCGTGGGAGAACCGTTTAAGGGTAGCAGCAGAATCTGCTGGTGCACTTTCTTATCTTCATTCCGCCTCATCGACCCCTGTTATTCATAGAGATGTGAAATCAGCAAACATACTATTAGATGATAAGTACACCGCAAAGATTGCAGATTTTGGGGCTTCAAGACTAGTCCCAATTGATCTAACGCAAGTAACCACACTCGTGCAAGGGACATTAGGGTACTTAGATCCGGAGTACTTTCACACAAGTCAGTTAACTGAAAAAAGTGATGTTTATAGCTTTGGAGTTATGCTAGCCGAGCTTCTAACAGGGAAGAAACCGTTGTGTATGGAAAGAACGGAAGAAGAAAGAAATCTAGCGACTTTATTCATTATGTCGCTAAAAGAAAACCGTTTGTTTCAGATTCTTGAACCTAGAGTTGTAAGGGAAGGTACCCTAGAACAACTTCAAGAAATCGGTGAGCTTGTGAAAAGATGTCTCAATCTTACGGGTGATGAACGTCCAACGATGAAAGAAGTGGCGATTCAACTTGAAGGGTTACGTAGGTTTACTCAACATCCATGGGCAGGTCGACATAGTGACGAAGAAGATACAAGTTTCTTGAACACAGATAACGGACAAACAGATCTTTATGCATAGTCGATAAATCCATTTTCCAGTA
Organism: Logfia minima; assembly: GCA_963921325.1. NCBI lineage: Eukaryota > Viridiplantae > Streptophyta > Magnoliopsida > Asterales > Asteraceae > Logfia > Logfia minima. The sequence goes on from OY992764.1 coordinate 40,161,955, forward strand.
CTGAGTATATCTCTTCAAGTTAGAGTATCGATAGTGAACTCTTATATCCTGCAAATATGGCCCGGTGATATGTAAGCTCACGATAATGATCCTGAACCTCAGCTCGCGGATTCATTGGATGATCATATAAAAACATTGAAAAAACTGTATAAATGGTAACTGTAACATATGTGTTTTTGTTTTGTCAAGGTATGATTGTAAAATAATGTCTATATATGATATGATTGTTCTTTCTTTGCTAAAAATCAGCTCATAAGCTTCTAGCATCACAAAAAATTACTTACCGGCCCCTACTAACATATATCATTTCTCCTTAATATATAGCTTCTTATTAAATGATTGATTATGCATATCAATTTTATTTTTGACATGTTCGAATAAAAGTCATAAATGTAGTAATAAATATACATAATAACTTAAGTTCACTTTCTTAGATAAGTTAAAGTTATGACTCTACGGTTCTACACGATGGAAAGTATAAATGTAACTTGTGGGTAGTAAACTCAACCTCCACATCGAAATAATATAGAAACAAAGTGTATATAAGTTCATGAGCTACTCCCTATATGAGCAACTCGTTTTAGAGTGAAACACTATCTGAACTTATATACAGGGCTTTGAACGAATTGGGCTAAAGAGGGTCATGTCAAGAGGTATTAGAGCTATGGTAACCGTAGCCCGTTGTTGATGTGAATGGGATCCATGGTGATCCGTCTACCTCAAGTTTCAACCATCGCGATGGATCAAGACCTTATCTGTTGTGCGACCTCTCTCCAACACTAGATCAATCTACAACTTTAAGACAATATTCATTTTCGGTCAATTTTTGTTTTTTGTATTCCTATGAGTTTTTCTTGAATGTAGCTTAGTCTAGCCTCCTTAGAATATTTCTTCTTTTGAAGAGGTATTGGGTGGCTCTGTCTAGCGTCCTTCGAATATTTCTGTATACATTTTGAGTTGTTGGCCTATTGCCTTTTCATGGTTTCCATAAGTTGAAATGCCAACAATAATACTAAATATTTGAGAGGGTTGTAATCACAATATTCCGATCCCAAAGGAAGTCGGCGTGTTATGTTGGAAAAGGTTGACTACTGACTTCGTAAATGTTTAGTCAACTGCTTACAAAGAGGGCTTTAAATAAATTTGGTTTTCATTTGGAAAGCTTGGGTTTTCTAATGAATGTAAGTTTCTAACTAAGAATAATGAGAAAAATAACAATAAATAACAAAATTGATGTGCCTTAATTAGATCCCCTACTGAATCCACAATTTGTGGATAGTGGCAAAATGTTCAGTAAGCTAAGGGTTATGATCTGCTTCATCTTAAGATTCCGAACAGCTTATAGTGACTGAAGTTTCAGTCATTATATCTTTTAGACTTCTTCTGACTGATACTTGATGCAAGTATAGACTTTATGTGATGGCTCGTAGTGACTCATTTTCTTAAGTAGGAGTAGCCGAAAATGACTTTACTGACTGTTTTCCTAACTTTACTGACGCTTGTTTTCGTCATTAAATGTCACTAGTTTTGTAGTGAACACAAAACTGTAAATGAAATTCGGATTAAACAGAGGAAAAACTAAAAGATTAAAATCAATGGCCAAGAAACCAAAACAAGATAAATCTAAAAGGGCATTGAAGTTCAAGGGTCTATTTGTTGAATATTTGATAGAGATGGGTAAAGAAGAGGATGAAGAGAAAGATGGTGATGCTTTGATCGATCATGATTGCAGTTCTGGTTCTGATGTACATAAAGATTTTGATAATGATGATGATACTCCTATTGGAATTATATATGCCAATTGGATTACTATCGGTCTTTAACTCTATTCATGCACTTAGGAACATTCATATTTCATAAAAGGGTCACTTAAATAGTATTGAGAGTTAAGCAGGTCATTATGGTGATATGCTAATCGAGAAATCATTTTGTAGGAAATTTAGTGTTTACCCCAAATAGTATTTACGAAGATAAAATACAAATCTTTTAAAAGATGTTTTTAATATTAACTCATCCCACAATCCAGCTAACAAAATCACAACAAATACTTCTTTCCTCCTGAATGATTTCTCATTATCCTTTAATTTCTTTAATTTCGTAGTTTAATTAGAAAACCAAAAACAAACCCCCTAATTTTACAAACCCTCGCTAGATGAAATTGATTGTCGGAAACGTCTTCATTTCAATTCAGTTGGTTTTTAAGAACGACTCTATATCATACCCACCACTTGTTCACTCTTAGAATAACAACGATAGATAGCTTAAGCCCTGACAATTCTATAAATTATAAAACCCACTGGTCGATCGTCACTGAAATCAAATTACCCCTAACAGTCGCATCAAAGATAATGAATACAAATCTTACTTTTCATTTCCATAGTTGATTTCCTAAATTATGAAGTAGTGTCACACTTGACTTTTCATTGAAACTCACTTGAATTAATAACAAGAATTTTCATTTTTAGCCCTTTAAGTAACTTGCAATAATAAGTATTGTTTCTAATTATACACCACATTTGTTATTTGATTGCATATTACTTTCTCAATATAATATACTTGCTAGATGAATGAACATTACAATTTGATGTGAAGCTTCATCAATAAGGATGACGAGTTTGTGTGTATATATACATCTCTATATGTATATATAAGACCTTTCTATTATGTCTACACAAAACATAGATACAGGAATTAACCATGACCATGGGTCTCAATCCGGTAAATCAAATAAGTTATATCATTGTGCGTATGTCAATTCATAATAAAGGAAAATTGGCCTATTATCATTATGTGTAAATACTCTCAACCGTAATGTATATTTTAAATTTGTATAGTTATGATATCCGAGAATCACTCAATGTTAAATATGTTATTGCTAATGTTTAAAAGTTAACTTATTATTTTAATCTTAAATATATTACAAGAAGCGGTTTAATGGTGTTATTATTCGAATTAAAATTTTAATTTATTTCAATTTAACTTAAAAAAAGTTGTTGATATATATACGTTACATTTGTATTCATTTATGTATTTAAATAGTTTTTTAGCAATATTATTATATATCTTGCTATTTTATTATTAAGTTATTACTCTTTCGTATCAAATATTAATAAACTTAACACAAACACCCAATTAACACATAAATATCTACAATAATCGAAAATAATCATAATCAAAATAATTATTGTAAGGTTTTAACACATAGTATTATTTTATTGATGTGTACGGTTTTAAGATTTAAATTTTGATACTAAAAATCTTACGCTTTTACAATATTGTATAGTAAACCTTGTTGATCTTTCATAGTACTTTAAATGCATAGGTTTTGATAATAATCTCGATCTTGAACATATAGAATTTTAGTATCTTAATTTGATCCGATCTTACATGTAGGGATGTCAAAAAAGTCAATCCAATCCCACCCAAACTCTACTAAGACTAGTAGGATCGGGTTTAATAGGGTGAATAAAGCTTAATTGAATTACACGGGTTAACCTGATTAATCCAAATACTTATTAGGTTAGAATTATGGTTTAAAAGAGATTAACTTAATCGGGTACGAGTTGACAACATTAATCCACTTTAGCTAAGTACCATTTTTTTATTAGCTTTTATTTTCTAATTAACTTACAGATAATAATTAAAGTTGAATATGTTAATTCTTTGCGGAGATATGTCTTCTATATATGTAAGAGCGTAAAATATCTTTAATAGTGATCAAATTTTAATTAGCAACAACTTAGCGACATATACGATTGTGAAGAATTGAAGAAATGGTTATAGTTGTATGATACTCTCGTCGGAATGCTAACGCATAGTTGCATTCTTCAAATTCCGTAATATGTCACATGACTTGCAACTAAAAGTATTTAGAGCCATTTTCAAATCAAATACATAAATTTTGCCATGTCTTTATTAATAATTTCCAAATAGATCGTTTTTACTGATATGTTTAATTTAATTATAAATTATTTTTTTGCATATTCAATCATTTATAGTTAGTTAATATCTACTTTTGAAAAAAAAAATTAAAATATATTTGTTTTTATCCGTAGCTAATTAATTTTCTTATTAGGAAACATTTTTTATAAAAATTACAAATGCTATAATCATAAAATTTTCGTAAGGAATTTATTCGTGATGCGAATGACCATCTTAGTAGCTTATATATAGTTTTTTACATATTAATTTTTTTATATGTGAAATAAAACTAAATTATTTACAAAAGTTAGACTCGGCGACAACAAGTATACTCGTTGATATGAACATACTAATAAATTAGTGACGAATGGTAAGATTTTTGTGTGTCTATGCTACCTATACTCCCTGATTTGAACTAACTCTATTATTAGTGAGTTAAACAGTTAGATTAATTATAATCAAATTACACTTACTAATTGATATGCCCAACAATTTCCGTATATGATACAACGTTTTATGATTTAAAAACTATGCATTTAATTTTGAAATTACTACTCCGTACATTCTAAGAAAGATGTTCATATTACTATTTTTGTTTGTCCTAAAAAAATTGTCCAATTCCAAAAAATAACTATTAAACTCCCAACTTTACGACCGTTTATTATTCTCCATAGCCTATTTCTTAAAAAATTTAAGTCAAACGTGTCTCAAATATAAGGGCAAAAGTGATATTAATTATCATATCTTAAATTGACAGATATGGCTGACATTTATTTTTTTGGGACAGATGAAGTAGTATTTAAGGTGCAATGTATATTTAACATCTAGTTGGTATCATATTAATGTTATTTTATATACTACAACTTTACCATTTATAGTTAGTCATGTATTATCATATTTCTTTATAAAACGTTGTTTTGACTTATCTTAAATATTTCGGTTACAAATCTACTTTTCACATCATTAAACTTCGTATACAAAAATAATAACATTAATATGACGGCTAAATGTTGAATATACACAGTACCATAAATACTACAAATTTCAAAATTCATCGCATATTTTTTACTTCATATAAAATGTGCTATTTTTATCATACACATTATTTGCTAAATTAATATAATCAAATACACAATTAATAGTCCCCACATGTATACACGAGTTATAATCGGGTGATATAAGTATATATGATAACAAATGTTGGTCATAATTTACTCATGAATATCATATATTATCAGTAATAATTTACTTATAAATAACTAGTGTTTTAATTTTACATTTTCATTTATCCACGGACTTAACAATAGTTATAAACTAAACAGATTATATGGATCTATGAATAAATTAATATAATTAAATACACAATCAATAATCCGTATGTATGATGATATAAGTATATATGATAACAAATGTTGCTCATAATATACTTATAAATATCATATATTATCATTAAATTAATTTACTTAGACCACTCCCTATGGTGATGCTTCCAAAACTGAGGATGACTGAGGACTGAACTCCACATTAGCGCCACATCAGCATGAGGACCGATGACTGACCCCAGAACTAAACGATGCCTATCATAACGCCCCAGAACTGAGAACTGGACGCCACGTCAGCGCCACATCATTTCTCACATATTAATACAAATACATTTATATTTTTTTAAAACGCAATAATAATAATAAAAAGAATTTACACTAATAATAAAATTTATATTAATTAAAAAGAATGTATGTGACATTAATACTAATAATAAGAAAATAGTTGGAAGGGATCCATTTACAAATTGATAAAAAAGAAAAGTGTTTTAATTATATAGGTTGTATGTATATATAGTTGATGTAGTAATTAAAGAAAAAAATTTGTGTGGAAAAAAAGTGATAGTTGTATTGTATGTAAGTATATATAAGATGTTTGAAATTGAAAAAAAAATGTTAAAAAGAATTAAAAGTATTTTTATTATTTGAAATTGGCTTCACATGTTCGTCCTGCTCCGTTCCCAGCAGAACGAAGCTACTAGAACGAAGATTGAAGACGGTGTCATGCCTACACTTGAAGATGGAAGACGGCTTGTCACATCCGTGAGAACGAAGAACGTTATGGCAGTGGTCTTACATATAACTACTTTTTTAATTTTACATTTTACTTAACGATAGTTGTAAACTAAATGGATTATATGGATTTACGGATATAACATTGTATAAGATCAGCCACGGGCATCTTGACCCATGCTATGGATCTACGGATATAACATTGTCTAAGATCAAGCCACAGGCATCTTCACCCATGCCCGTACCGAATATTTCATGGATACCGATATGTTATGGGCGGGTATGTATAACCGGGTCACGGTCTGTCCTGCCCGACTTGCCATCCGAAGGAAGCATCTGACGTGTCATCCAAGGAGTAAACCCTAATAAACTCGATAACCGAAACACTCCTATCTCTATATAATATGCACCGCCGACCTCCAAACCCTAACATTTCACACACACCATATCAACTTCAATTTCTTTCTTATAAAACCCTAATCTCACATCTCTCAATCAGCATCTTAATTTCATGTAAACACTTTTTTCTTCAAATTGTAAATTCCGTATATTTTTGTGTTTGTTAATAGTATGCTTACTGATTTATAATAAATTGTTGATTTTTAAAGAAAAATGTCAGACGATGAAAGAGCGGAAGAGAAGGAGCTGGATCTTTCATCTCCAGAAGTTGTAACTAAATATAAATCTGCAGCTGAGATTGTTAACAGTTAATATTTACTCTTTTTTATTTTTGTGTAATTATAGAGTACATTTATTTATAGCTTACAAATTTCAGAAATTTGTGTGATTAAGTAATAGACTGGATTACTGGAATGTGAAAAAAAGTAATCAAGTGACTTAGCAAACAAAAAGATGTCTACTTTTTCTTATAAGTATTTACCGTTTGGGGTCAAGAGTTTTGAGAGAAAACTAACTGTACTGTTTTGCCAATTCGTTCTTTTTTTGGAAGCTCGGCCATGTTATAGATGTGGAACTAAATACTATTATTATTATTTTATTTTGTTTTGTTTTTTTATTTCCTATGTAGAAGTTGTAATTCTTCTTTTTAGTACATTATTTTTCTATTTATAAATGTACAATTGATGATGTCGACCTTTTAGTTTGTGCTAAGATTGATTGAATTTGCATATAATTATCGTGAAATGCATTTGTAAGCCGTAAAGATAGATGGAAACTGAAGTCAGTTGTGCACAATAGATTCTATGGGACAATGACTGTAGTGCTTGTTTTTGCTGCTACATGTTCATTACGTTGACTTGTTTGAATTCTGTATTTAGTTTTTATGTGTCTGAATTCAACTATACAGAGGCCTTGCAGTTGGTCTTGTCAGAATGCAAGCCGAAAGCCAAGATTGTTGATATTTGTGAGAAGGGAGATTCATACATCAGAGAGTAAGTTTTATTTTATGTTATGAAATGTATATGAGAGATTATATATTCACTGTTGTCGGGTGTGATTTTTCATTATTTTCTAAATATAGGCAAACTGGAAGTATGTACAAGAATGTTAAAAAGAAGATAGAAAGGGGTGTTGCATTTCCCACATGTTTGTCTGTGAACAACACAGTCTGTCATTACTCCCCGCTTGCCAGTGATGAGACAGTATTGGAAGACGGTGACATTTTGAAAATGTAAGTGTAATTTTAGTTATTTAGGCTTTGATGATTGTCCACGTGATTCTTAACTAAGATTCAAATGTGATGCGGTGAGTAAATGATTTGGTCTGGGTGGTTTCAGTGACATAGGGTGTCATATAGACGGTTTCATTGCTGTTGTGGGGCACACCCACGTTCTTAAGCAAGGCCCTGTAACGGGTAGAGCAGCTGATGTCATTTTAGCTGCAAATACTGCTGCTGAAGTTGCCTTGAGACTTGTGAAGCCTGGAAAGAAGGTAATTCAGCTGAGCTGTTCTATCTTGTATGTTCTTGTAAAAGTTATTGGATGCTTGCTACGTTCTTTGCATAGTCTTTTTTGACCATGCAAGCATAAATTAGCTTTAGGGGTTTCCGTTAATTAAGTAGCTTATAGTTGCCAGAAACAAAGTGAATTACATTCTTTTTTGTTTTTATGGATTCTTTTTTGGTTGAGTATTACTGTTAATCAAACTTGTGTCCCGCCCAACAAACATTGTATTTTTGACAAGGCAACTTTGCCGAGGTGATCACTTGCATATTGATTTCCTCTTTTTCCCTGTTGCCTACATTGAGCTGGCTTTATCTTGGATTTTTATGTGCAACTATTGTATTGGTTGCTCATGAACCTTGTGAGCGCATAGCTGTTTTTCTAAAATGTCTTAAATCAGTTAAATGCTATGATATCTTTGTGAAGGTCATTGGTTTTTGTGATCTACAAGTCAGTATCTCTCGGATGCATCTCCTATCTTGGTTAATTGTGCTCCAGTCTACGTTTTGAATGTGTATTTTAGAGTTTTAAGATGGGGCAACTTTGCCGAGGTGATCACTTGTTTATTGATCTCCTCTCTTTCCCTGTTGCCTATATTGACCCTGGTTTGATCTTGGGTTCTCTTCATGATCCACTCAGTTGTTTGATTGTGCCCCTTGCTAGCCTACATTTTTGATGGGTGATCTACTTGTATACCACCAGTTAGATGCTACTGCTACTTTATCCTCTCTTTTGGTTATTTTGTGTCTTGTGAACTTTTATCTTTTGAATGGGTTTTTGTCTTACTTTGTTATTTTTGTGTACCTTATATCTGATTGTAAGCAAAGTTAAAAGTTGAGTTATTTATCAAACATAACTTCTGTAAGCCTGTGTTTGTAAGTATATATATTCACTTGTGTTTCAGATAGGCAACTTTGCTGAGGTGATCACTTGCTCTTGATTTCCTCTTTCTCCCTGTTGCCTATATTGACTCTTGCTTTGTGTTGTTGTCTTTCATGTTCGTCCACTTAATCGGGTGACTGTGCCCCATCGTAGCCTATGAACTATTAATGGTACTCTACTTGTATAACCAGCTCCACCCTTTTGTTCATCTCTGCCTAATGGTTATCTTTTTTCTGCTAAATCTTTTTTCTGTCCAGTGTGGTGTATGTCCTCTATTTTTGTATGTTTATTCAGTGAGAATTATCAAATATCAGACTGAATCAACACAACTTAAACTTCTTCTGAACTTGTGTTTTAAATGTATATTTTACTTCATTTATATGCTAGGCAACTTTGCCGTGGTGATCACCATTGATTTCCTCTTTTTCCCTGTTGCCTATATTAACTTTGGCTTGATCTTCAGTGTCTTTACATTCACCAGTTCAATTGGTTGGTTGTACCCCTTCTGAGCCTATATTATTGAAATGTGTATTCTCGTTTACTACTCCAGTATCATTTTAGTTCATATTGTCATCTCACTGATATACTGATTGCAGTCTGTTTCTCAAGAATACTCGGCTTCCCCTTGTTTTAATTTGTGGATGCTTTTAAGAGTGATTTGAAACATGATCTTTCTAAATGATGATGATATATTTATCGGCTATGGAGTTGCTCCTATGATGCTTATAATTGTCATAGTTACGCTGATAGAAGTTCATGTCCCTTTTTTTTATTTCTGGTTACTGTGGGTTCTAATATAATTGCTAAGTTCTATATATTTGACATATCAAAATTCTAGTGTTCTTGTTTATAATTCTTTTGTTGCAATACATGTCGACCAATTCCATTTTATTAGTTAATCTGGTCTTGAACCCTTGGTATTACATGTTCAAATACAGATGAATTCGAGACAACCAGTTTCTAAATGATGAGTACTTATCGAAAGCTATGGGAGAACATTCCAAGTGTTGCTTTTGTCATAGTTACTCTGATAGATGTTTTTGAACAATCACTAATGATTGCATCTGGTTTGTCATTTGGATTCCTCTGGACATTAAGGTTTTGTTGCATCAATATAATTTTCAATATCTTTTTGTTGATTCAGAACCAAGAGGTGACAGAAGCCATTCAAAAGGTTGCTGCTGCATATGACTGCAAAATTGTCGAAGGAGTTCTCAGCCATCAATTGAAACAATTTGTGATTGATGGGAACAAAGTTGTTTTGAGTGTTGCAAATCCTGAAACCAGAGTTGATGATGCTGAGTTTGAGGAGAATGAAGTGTACGCAATTGACATCGTTGCAAGCACAGGAGATGGCAAGGTGATTACGTGTTTAATCTTCTTAAGGAGTTCTCTTTTGTTTAGTTGGGTAGACCATGAGGCATAATGGATTCTTTGTTGATGGTTTTGCAGCCACGATTGTTAGATGAAAGACAGACCACAGTTTATAAAAGAGCAGTTGACAAGAGTTATCACTTGAAAATGAAAGCATCTCGGTTTATATTCAGTGAAATAAGTCAAAATTTTCCAATCATGCCATTCTCAGCTAGGTATGGTTTTGTTTTGCATTATGTTTTTCTTCTTTATTAAAAATGTTCAAAGTATAAACTGGTGTGTTGGTGACAGGGCTTTAGAGGAGAAACGTGCTCGGTTAGGGTTGGTGGAATGTGTGAACCATGAACTTCTGCAACCTTACCCTGTTCTTCATGAAAAGCCTGGTAAGAGCTATTTTTGTTCAATCCTATTGAGTGTGTTTTTAATTTTTAATGCATATCTAAACAAAATTTTCATCGTTCTTGATACTAGTGGCTTATTAAAAAAGATTGGCAACTAGTGTTTTGGGCAGTCTGGCTCGATGAATGCCAAATGGCCTGTTACACTATCTCCATGTACCGCTTGTATCCACCCATGTTGATGGTTGTGTGTTTAATTCATTTGATTTGTGGTTGACAGGTGATTTTGTTGCGCATATCAAGTTCACCGTTCTTCTGATGCCAAATGGGTCCGACCGCATAACCTCACATGCACTTCAAGAATTGCAGCCAACTAAAACAGTCGATGACTCAGAAATCAAAGCATGGTTATCTCTACCCGTAAAGACGAAAAAGAAAGGTGGTGGCAAGAAGAAAAAAGGTAAGTTGAATATTGAGTCGGCACGCGGTGCATACTGTCTTCTAATCTGTTGTGACTTAAAGCAGTAGATGACATTGATCTCATTTCTCTGTTTCAGGAAAGCGTCTTGAGAAAGGTGAAGGTGAGGCTGAGCCAATGGAAGAAACGTCAAACGGTGGTTCCTAAGGAGGATGAGTAAAGTGGACATTTTCATATGTAGTTTGATAGATGTTCAAATCCAATTTTGGTGTCTACCTTTGTATTAGAGTTTGTTGAATGATTATTTTCTAAAGATGTGTTTAAAAGCATGTACACATGGTTAACTTTATTCATATACTTTTGTCTTCTAAAAAGTTGGAACCAAAAAAGGGGTGTTCACTCTAGGGACTATAATAAACCGAATGCTGTGTCCATGCTCTTTTAACTTATGGAACCAAGTATCTGTTTTCCATGTGGTGTTTTTTGTGGTTCTTTGTAATTTGGCAACCTGTGTTCTGAGCCTTCCTGACGAAGCGTTATCATTGCTGTTGCCTTTTTGGTTCACACTTTGATTTGTTTTTGTTGGTTAGAAATGGCCTGGACTCTGGACTGATAGGAGTATAATGAAGGGTTAGACAGTTGAGTTGTATAATATGAATAGATGGATAGTGCTGGCAATTTTTACTCAAACACTCAAAATTGAGTGAATTTGAATAGTTCTTTCATAAAGTTTCGGTTGTTTTGGGCGGAATAGATTTACTCATTTCAACCCTTATAAAATAGACTAGTTTCAAACAGTTTATGAGTTCTAATGGGTATTTAATTTGTAATGAGTTATTTTATTTTTATATCTTATAATTTATAACTTTCCAATAATCTATGTATAAATAAAAGATTCATAAGGAAATTAAAAGATGTATTATTTTTGACTAAATTTTAAAATAGTTCGTTTTGACTCAAGCCCATTATGATCCGTACTTGTGATCCGTGCTCACTATGAACCAAGACCGTTTTGACCCATAGTCTATGGCCACCCTGTCTGCCCGTTTTGTCACCTTTGGACGGCATAAATAGTAAGTCAGTTCAAGGATCTCTTAAACACTTGATAAATCAGATAAAGCACAAGGCTAACCAGAACCTTTTGGAGGAAGTTTGATGTTTATGGAACGTCAGAACTACGAGCTCTCCCTACTCGTTGCCTCTGTTTTATTAGTTTTTAGGGGAAATGCGGTTGCTAGAGCACTTAGAGTTTTGTGCTGCCCCTCGTGAAAAAGAATTGCTCATGTAAAATCTGGAAAGTGTAAAAGACAGTTCCATAAAAGTTGCCGTGGCAGCGCCTATCTTTGGAGCTGCTACACCCATCATGCGTAGAGAGCCAATTAGTATTAGACAGTTTAGTCTCCCTCACTCTTTCTTTTGCTTACTCATGAACAAAGAAAAATAGAGGGTTGACTTCCCGGCGGTTCTACATATGGAAAATCAAATTTTGCTTCGACTGTTTCTTTAGCAGTTTCTATACCTTGGGCAATTCCGTACCGACGTTATATAAAAAATAGGAAAATATCAAAAAAATCAGACAGTTTATCTTTTGTTCCGGTCTAATTAAGACATGATGAAAGCCTAATGTTATGTTTTTCCTATTTGAAAGAATCGAATTAACTGAAGTATTTAAAACATTCCAAAGAACTTGGTTGGAATGTTTTGAGGTAATTTGAAGAATGCGTTGTTAATCCCACAAATGTTGGCACAGTTAAAAAAAAAAAAAAAAAAATCATTGTAAGAAAAAGATGTAAAATCCAACGGCAATGCATTCGTGATTTTGATGGCAACTTTTACTAATTTTACTCGATCATATGCCGCGTGACAAAAGGAAACAAATTTTACCTGAATTCCAAATTTCTCAGATATAAGTAAAGGCCAAGGGCTTTTACAAATTTGAATGATGGTGCCACAAGTACAGCCAAAATCTCGATAGTGTTATGACTCATTTGGAGTAACATTATACTCAAACCTGAAAAGTAAATATGTTGACCATCACATCTTTAAAAAACAGACATGAAGGACCACACTATTTACACTGCTGGTTGTGCGTCTTCAAGAACCACAACAAGCCATCGCAAAAAAAAAAAAAAGAAAAAAAAAAAGAATCAGCCCCAAAACTCAAAACCACAAGAATCTGTAAATCACCTGAATCGCGAACACCATACACCACCTGTCAAAACAAACATTCAACTTCAGGAATATGTGTTTCATGAGACTAAGAGGTCTCCTTTAGAATGTATGTAACCTCTATTCTAGAATATTTTATATTATTTAATTTAATGGAATAGATTGTATAATCATCATGCAATATTAACTATATACATAAAATAATAAGGAAAGATAAAATTGATAGTGGTCCAATACAACCCAACCCATGATCACATGCTTAAAATCTGGAGTTAGAGAAATGATATAGTAGCCTAATGATTAACCTAAAGAAAAGCCTAATTACATACGGCATTCATCAATGATCTGTTACCCATCCTGCTCCTCTTACATTAACACACGACACAAATGCACATAAGGTCCATTAGAAGGATTATTTAGAGCTTTCTAGGGGAGATTAAGCTTCCAATCTTCCACAAGCTAATTTTTCCATGAAACACCCGAAATGCTATTTTAAATCCATATATGATTATAAGAGACACCCTAAATGATAGTTTCACACTTTCCTACAAAAACACACAATAAAAGGAGTAATTTGAGTTCACATGCCACTTGATAACTTACCTCATGCTTTTCCCTTGTAGAGAACAGTGGGTATCTTTTGCCCCAAGTCTGATCTTACTTGGGAAAAGGTAAAGAATGTATATTTCACAAATAGTATTGGAAGAATTATGTCATTTTAAGAGCCTGCTTTAGTTGGGCAAGTGCTGCAGGATGCATCCTAGCCATGGCAGTATTGAAGGCCTCCCCATGTAGACTAGCACATGTTTGAAGGTTGTCCCTCACTGAGTTCTCCAACGACAACTGATTTATAGGGTCTGAGATTTTCATCTGCTAACATACGAAATAAATAGGTAAAATGGTACATTTGTCAGAATGTGGATACTCAATAAACAGGTAAAATGATACCTGTCTCCTTCTGAATTCTTTACTTGGAAACTGAGGTCGGCTAGAGCTCATACTATCACTGCTGCAATTTTAGTTATAATAATAGAATCGAGCTTAAGTAAAAAGGGAACAAGAGGAACATAAAAAGCTAGTAGGTGTTTCCATAAGCACCAAACTAGAGGTAGCAATCTCGACCCATCCACTTATGAACATGTCAAGTTATGTTTTATATCTAACAAGCCAAATGTGTAACATAAAAGTATTAAAAAACAGCTATCAATAAACAGCTCAAATAGGTCGAACATGTCAAAAAGTCGTTGCAAGTGTACTTATTATTACACTCTACTAGACCGCCTATTCATCAAATTAGTTTATTATGATGTGAATATAATTTTTGTATTCATATTTGTTAACAAAGACGGATTATTTATATAAAGAAAATAGTGAAAATTGGGAGGACTGAGGAGGGGGAATGTTTTATACACAGCCCATACCAAATATATACTGATTTGAACCATTACCCAACTCACCCAATTTGCCACCTCTAGATTGAGCTTAGCTTGACAGATTCATAGTCGTGTATCACCTCATTTATAAATACTAACCTAGACTCATCTTCAGTTGTGTCTTCGCTTCCACCCAAAATTACACTTGTACATACACTGCCGCAGATAAAGATTAACAATAATTACTTCATTACAAATAAATTTATTATGTTCCTCAAACATTGATCCATGAAATTTATTCTCAGCTATGTACCTCAGTATTAGATCTAATTTATCAAGTACTTGAGGCAACCGTAATGTCAGAATTATAGAGAGTGCAAACCCAAATGTCTTTTTCTGAATATAGTTTACATTGTCAACCTGCAACGAACAATGCACAAATGGTTAAATTCAAAAGGTGACTACATAATTTCATCAATTTTATAGATGCCGAACTTCTACTTCACTCGTAATCTTAGTTCTAATTTAAGGAATCAAGATAGTTTAGCTACTTCAAAATATTAGACTATCACTAGATTGAAGAAGAGCCAATGTCCTTGTCCTTTCTTCATTGCAATTCTTATAAATATACTTCTACTTGCATACCTTACGGACCTAAATCATATGTTCCTTCTAGCCATTGGGTCTTTGATTTAACCATTACAAATTTTCCACTTTCACCCCTTGGGTCCTAATTTAACCTTATTAAATTAAAAAAGTTAAATGACCCCTTAAATACAGTGATCAAATTTAGATATTACAAATCCAAAAAATTTCACATCTTCCAAACCAAAACCGGTCCTCGTTGAAATATTATTGATTAACAAAAACTGTGTCAAGCAAGCTACAATATATTTTATTCCTTGACCCCCTAGTTATAGTGATCAAGCTTGAATACAAATCCAAAGAACTTCACACATATAGTACTTTGAATCAAAACCGGTCCTCACCGAAATTATGATTGATTAACAAAATATATGTCAAGCAACCTATGATATATTTTATTCCCTCATCCTAAAACAAATACATTTTGGATTAGACAATAAGAACAGTGTAAAGAAGTGTTCAACCGACAGTCAAGTGTCTAGGATTATAATCAATACAATGTGTATCGAGTACTAACGTCTATATAATACTAAGTACTAACCTTGTCAAGCCATACATCAACCAGACAAAGAAGTATATTTTCTCCGACAGGGAAACCAGCATTCTGAAGGAGCATCAAAAGGGATGATTCTGATGCTAACTGAGCCAGAAAATTGGTATTTGTTACCAAAATCCTTGCCAGAGTGGAAGCTGCGGATGCCTTTACAGCTGTACTGGTGGGAACACGGTCGTCTCCAGTTAAGCATACAACAATCATTTTCTAGCATATTGTTGGAAAAGGTAAACTTCATCAACCTCAAGCCGTAATAGGAAAAAAAGGAAAGAAAGCATATCTTTGTGATCATATTAAAACATTAATGTTTATCAAATTTTCTTAAGAGAACATATTTTTGTGATCATTTTTGACACCCAGCCAGTTCTAAATTGTACAAAACTTACCCATTTAGACATCGTACTCAACCCACCCATTTTACCACCTCTACTACTACTAGTACACACAATATACCTGAAGGGTACTGCTGATTAACTGCGGCCCATCAGAAGGAGAACACTGTCAACAGCAAAGCAAAAGAGATCTAACTATCAATGAAATACTAACATATGCAAACATTATCATACACTTAAGCCTAAAAGGAGCTTTAAAAGTTACATTTAAGATGCTAAAAGTAACTTGTCACAGGTAAAGTTGTAAGTAATATCTAATATTGGTAACATATACCCAAATCTCTTGAAAGAAGATACCTGAATGAGGACATCAATGACAGGTAGTATTGAAAGTAACCCTCTATCATTGACATTACCCACAACTGCATCAAAAAGCTTAGCAACACTTGAAGCATGCAAACTCAGAAACTCACTTCCCCCTAAAATAATGTAACCTTCGATGATAGACGCAGCAACCTTACAATTACCAAAATTGTGATGGTCAGCTTGCTGGTCGATAAAATATAAGCGAAGTAAGAACAAGATCTCAATCAAACCTTCAAGTGATCAAAACTTCTTTCCAGTATATCCACCAGAGAAGGGAAGTATCCCAACAGTTGTGGGACCATCGATGGAGCGTTAGAAATTGCGGCTTCCCATAGCTGCACAGGTAGCATGCCACATTCATCATATTGAGAGTGAATACAAAGTTGCTTATTACTATAGGTGACAAGATGTTCAGATTGGGTAATCGATCAGCCCTAATCAGTTTTAGTACGGGTCCACATGAGTCAGGCCGAGATGGGTTGACCCCAAAATACTTTTTTACTTTAAACTTTTAATATTTAACATGTTGAGTAGTTATTATGACTAGAAAGAAACTATTATCACAATAATCATCTAAATCTTTGAAAAAGAAGTCAGGAGGTTGTATGCCTTAAGAAAAAAGGCTTTGAGTGACTGTCAACCCATTTAACCTGTCCCTCTATTAGCTTAAGTTTTTCATTTGACCCATTTAAGATAAAACATAAGCCAATCTGCCCAAAAGGTAAATGGGTCAGATTCACACTTCCACTATTATTACGTGAAGAGAACATTTACATACCTGCATGCTATCCTCGAGAAGTTCATCGGGGCTATTCACATCAAGTCCACTTACTAAAATTGGGAGCAGCACAGTGTAGCACAATGGAGACTTGTAACCAAGAGCAACTACAAAGTTCTTGAGGGCAGTTAGAAGCTGAATCTGCAGAAGGCTTTCACCAGAAGATTCCTCCCATGACTTCAGAAGGCAGAATTTGCAAGTTAGGTAAAGTGAGTATTTGGTAATACATATTATATGTTCAACCAAAAGGTACATAAACTGAAACCATAATCATAAAACATATAACCATCCATACATCAGTAGCCCTACCTTTCTGGTTCATTAATCAGATAATAGTGTGATAGATGTAACATGAGCAATTTAGTATTTAGATTAAATACCTTTTGAAAAAACTGAACCAATTCATTGGCATATGGAATGATGTCACCAACATAGGCGATCAGTACAGAGATTGTGTTTAGAACTTGAACCTGGAAATCAAACCAACAATATACATCAATCAGTTCAAAGTAAGTGATCAGAGAAAGCATAAGAGCAACCATTATCCCGAGAGGAAAAAAAAGTGACGTCCTTATCCAACAGTTGAAACTACTTAACTTATTTACAGAAACTGACTGCATGGTATTAGTAAGCATCATAAACTTTTAATTCATACTTTCATAGTACATATTTTTCTTCTCGCCACTTCCACAAAATATCTAAATTCGTACATATAATAACCATAAGCCTTTTCATCATGCAGAAAGAGCTATGTTTTATGGGCAGATTGGGAGCAACAAAAAGACTGCACATCCTGTGGCATAAAAATGGAATATTTTCAGTTGTATATTTCCTGCCACAGAGATGGAACAGGATACATTCATACAACCATAAATTATTAGATTAAAATATCCATCAGAAAAAGGTAAAAGATAGGGGACCACAAAAAGGTCCAAACTGTTGAAATGTCAACCCAACCAAACCACTACTAAGTATGATCAATTCGATTCTGAACTGGCTATGAACTAAAGTACAAATATCAAAAGGAGATATGTGAAAATTAAAAGCATCTACCTTAGAATCAAACTCCTGCACATCCTCGACCAATTTAAAAGACAATTGCCAACAAACAGGGAGAAGATCGGAAAATTCTTGCTGTGAAAAGGCCGCATCTTCAATATGAAAATACAATGACCGAGATGCTGCTAACTGAAATGCAAAGCAACAGATACAAGGATTCTAAAGAACATTCAACATAGTGAAATTTTTAGATGACAAAAATCAGCAACAAACTTAAGGAAAGGTAGTGTGAACTAAAGAAGTTTTAAAGACTGCACCATACCCTGACACACAAGTCTTTGTCCTGCAACAACTTGATCAGAGCACAATAGACCGGTCGTTTGGTGTCATCTTTAATCTGCAAAAACATCAAATACAGAAGACAGCGAGTTTCAAATGTAACATAACTTAACTTGTGAGCACATGAACAAAGATATGCAAAAAGCTGCTAAGATGTCACTAAAGAGGTGACATCATAAGCAAGCTATTCTATGAATATCGATTTACTTCATCACATAATAATCGCAATATTTTGAGTCAACAAAGGTACATATGAAAATGATAGGATTTAAACAAAAACAAGAAATACTAAAAATCTAAAATAGAAATCAAACAAAAAGTACACTTGATGTTACCTCGGAAACCCATTGACCAAGAATAAGTGCAACTTTCCTATGTATGATGCGCATGTTGGGATGATCATTTGTGAGTTCTAATGATAAAGCATTATTAAACCTGAAAAAGAAAGTATACATCTCAAAATAACTCAAGATGGAAAAGCAAAAATATAGAAAACAGTATGTGTACAATGGTAAAGAAGGCACACCAATCCTTGAAGCTGAGATAATTTGATAGTTCATAATAGATGTATGCAGCTGCACCATAAGCAGCATCCTTTAAAAGCAACCCTGAAGTAATATCAGTTACTGAAGGAGGGCAACCATTCATTGCCTCTTGTAGAATAGAAACAACAACAGGACCTAGCAGCTGCAAGTACAAATTACAAATTTAGAACATCTTTCAAGAAAAATTAACAACAATCAAATTTAAACTATACCTACTTGACTATGATTGTGAAACAAAACAATGTATAGTGCTTCAGCACACGGCCTCAGTTTCTCTGACCAAAGAACTGCATCCTGCTCATGGTGAAAAGACTCGGGGTTCTGATGCCACTCCTCCAAATCACTTGCTGTTAATACAAAGTACCTGATACGCATACATAGGAGATTTGCACCAGAATTTAAAAAATAGACGGAATAACTAGAACCCATTCAAAACCTTTTCTTCAAATAGTCAATTTTTCATGAAATTCCTTTTTTATTATTAAATAACATGACTTATCTATGCTAGAGTTCAGTCTATACATATAAGTAACAACTATCCAACCATATAACTAAAGGTGGCAAGATGTGTAGGTTGGGTAACAGGTTCAGGTCAAACAGGTCAATTGTAGCATGAGTTGGGTGAACTGGTCAAATAGGGTTGTTATTTTTTTCCATTTATGTAACCTTTAACAAATAGTAAATGGATTACATATGATTACAAAATAATTTATAACAATAAAATAATTCTTTGAATAAAGCGATTTAGGAGATACCTAGGGTAACTTTCAACCCATTCGACCTATTTTGTTGCCTTTATAGCTAATTCTTTTTATTTAACTCATATGACCTGTTTGAGATTATAAATCACCCAAATTGACCCATTCATAAGTAAAAGGGTAGAAATTGCGACCTCTACATATAACTGCAGAGAATATAAGCAGATGAAATGACTCTGAGGATTACTATCCACCTACCTCCTTATTAATACATTACACAACAGTACAACCCTGTCATTGGGCAAAAGTGATGTGAGTACGTCTGCAACATCCCCAGAAATATTTTTCTTTCTCTGCTCAAGGGTGACTACATTTTCATCTATCACACGTCCAGTCATGATTGGCTTGTATTCCTTGCATTCCAGAACAATTTTTGCCATTGACATACACTGAATAAGAAATTTATCAAATGACACTATCTCTGGTTCAGGATCAGTGATCTTGTTTAAACAGAAATCCATCACTAGTGGAAGGACACACTGATCACCAAATGAGTAAGGATGTCTTGTCTGAATGGCCACTAAAATCTTCATCACCTTAGTGCATGCCCTTTTTATAAATTCATAAAGTTTTGGATGGTGTTCCCCGAAAGATGAATCTGCAAATCAACATGATTTATATTTTTCGAAGGGGATGTGACCTTTAGAGTAAAAATAACTCACTTTCATTCACTTTACTGTAAATTTTTAATCAGAATGAGGAAACTAACAGTATGGAAGGAGCGATTGGATTGCTTTCAACAGCAAAGGGCAGACCGACTTGACTGGCCCAACCTCCTACAACATGATGGATTAATTTTTAATAAAGAAGTTCTTGGTAAGGTAACTAACTACAAAATAAAGCTTAAGGAGATCCTCAACAACATGAGTACCTGTAAAGATTTTTCATCACTTGGAAATCCTGAAACAATCAGCTGACGTATTATCTTTGAGCACAGAAACCATCTTTCACATGTTAAATAAAGTTCATCATGAGAAGGATTTGAGTTCGTATTTTGAGCAAGAGAAGCAAAGCCATTAAGTATAGTCTGCATATCACTTTGCCAGAGATGCCAGCTGTAGTCAAAAAACTGGGATGATATCTGCCCAACCAACAGGAAAGCACGTGGTAAGAAAGGTAGAGTACCCACTGGAACAACTGAGAGCAAAAGAAATAAGTGAAGAGAATGAAATTGAATCAAGTCTTGAAATGCAATAACATATACCTCAGCAAAGTTTCTTTGGTCTGAAGCAAGACGTTTGGTAGACAACTCCTTCAATGTTCGGAAGAGAATCATAAAGATCCTATGTGAAGTAAGAACGTCTGCTGACTGAATTTGTTGAGCTAATACGGAAAAGAGCTCAGGCCTGATTAGGTAACCAACTCAGTGAGTCCACCAATATATAAAACAAAAGTCAATACACAACAATTAACATAAAATACAATACCCAAGAAACATGTTAACCAAAAGATGTTGAGTATATAGAACACAAAGTTATCAAAGGCTCAAAGCGCACAAACGCGCGAAGGGGTCTTGGGTTCTTGGGGTGGTAGGGCCAGGGGCGCGAGGCGCATTATTTTAAAAGCATTTTAATAGGGTTTATAGTAGAATAATAGGGTTTATGGTTGTTCTTTTATTATACTTAACCGTATAGGATGATTTAGTGCTTTTTAATTGCTCCATATTTGATTAAAATACCCTAAAACAGTATAAAAGCCAACACTGGATTTGGTCAATGTAAAAAACCCCGGTCAAGAGGCTCATCTGTTCATTAGGCGCACCTCAGACGTATAAAAGCCCCAAGGCTTGAGTCTCTGCGCTTTGGAGCCTTAGGCACGCCTCAGGCGCGCCTTCAACAACTATAGAACAAATAAACAAGCATCACAAAACAGTCAATGTAACTAAGGAGTCCATGGTATTATGGGAAGCATACCATTCTTTAGGATAGTCGATACGGGCTATTTTAGAGATTAGAACAGCCAATGTCAAAGCAATCTGCAGCGAAGAAGTATTCAATACATAACGTTTAAAAGTTAGACAATATCCATAAGATGCCAAAATAACTTGCAAACTGGTTATCTCAACAAGTTAATGTGGTTCCCACCTGATAGTTATCTTCTCTCAAGTGAGACAACAACTTTTGCCTCAAATGTGACTTCTCCTCATTGGTAATACCCCTGCAGTTACTTCTTTTAAATTAGGATTTACATAGCAAGTAATTCTCAAAAAGAACATGAAAAACGAGCATATGGCAGTATATCATTTTTTTATAAATGCACAATATTAATAGGTCAAACTTATTCTGGTGAGTGTTGTGATCTGCAACTCTTGGTAAGTTTTACTGGCTGTTGGACAGATATCTTAAAAGAAGGCAAAGAGAGATTCATGTTCGGAACTCTGAGAAGTTGACATAAGCATGCTATGTACTACATTTAAAAATTGATATGTAGTTATTCATGCAGTGAGAAGGGATACAGGATTGTGGCATCTAGATTCGGTATCATCTAGAAGTTTATACTACATATCTTCCTTTACCTATATTTAAATTGAAAGGATTCTAGTAAGATTAAGAATGCTTGGATCTTAATAAAATCTAGAAACCCTATTACTTGTCTTTTATTAAATTGCATTATTTCTAATAGCTTAGGCCTCTACATCTTTTATGACTATACGTACTGACATCTTGAAATGTAGAGCAGTTGCTAACAGCAGTCAGAGATGCCTTATGCCTAAGAGACCATTTACGCAACCCAAGGTGGGGTTTTACGAAACACCACTTATTTATCCCTAAGATATCCCCATATAATTTATTTATTCATTGAAAATGTTACTTTCAATCTTGGTGCCTCGGGGTGACTCTAGGCGAGACTTTGACATAAGGCGGTGCTTAGGCGCCTTGTGTAATTAGTGGGTTTTCTACAAGTAATTGCGTGGTTCTGTTTACTAAGCTCTAATGGGCTATTTCCTTTAAGCCCATTATTCAATATCTGTCCATATAGACTAACCTTATCCTAAGTGTAAGTTCCTAACACAACTAACGGCGTTTCATCTACGTGAGGCGCTCGCCTTATCTCCTAGAGCCTCGGCTTTCCGGCCCTTAGCGCCTTGGAGCAGATATCGCCCTTTTAAACCAAGTATTCAATCTACTTATTATTCTGCTAAGAAGATCTCACAATCCTCGAATCCAATATTAAAGATGTGAAGTAGCTCAGTAGGTTAAATGACACTCATGTTGGCCGTCGGACTGGTCAGTGGGGCCCACCAGAGGGTCGATTACCCTTTTTAGGTAAAAACATCAAAAGATAATTTCATAGTGCACGTGTAGTTCCATAAACACTCCGACCCTCCTTAAATGAGCACCTATATCTTTGTTACATCAGAAGTACCAGAATAATATTACTCAGCGCGCTTAGAAACCAGCTAGTTGGTGTTTGCTATTCTTATAATATTTGCAATTGCACATGGAGCATCAATCCTATAAGTGATAAATATAATGATAATATAAGTTGATACGAATAGACAACTTACGATAAGCTTTAATGCTCATAAAATTCAATTTAACATCATCAATTTTGAGCATAAAACCAATTAGAATAACAAATAGACAACTTACGATGAGTCACGTTTGTTCCTCCAGTACCGATTGATACTATTCTTGAAATACAATGATGCCATCAAACGAACAGCCGCTTGAGGTACCAAATCTTTTGCACTTATCACTTCCTGCACCATAAAACATATCAACACACATGACAACCTATCATTCACCTACTAAATCACCTTCACTAATCATGAGGGTGCCCCTTGTGCTTCAATATGTACTAGGCTTCTAACATGTAAATGTCTCGTAAATTCTACATTCTAAAACGACTCCTATCAAATAATTCATGCATACTGCGATCATCTTTATTACGAGAACCTCCTTAAAAGACGAAATATCTTTTATGTCAATGCCAACTGTATCAATGTGTTACATCTGAAATCGAATTTTATAGTATTTTCCATTGCTTCAGATGATTTGTCAATCACTTGTTATTAGGGCATATGTATAACATCGCGTTTCCAATCCTACATTGTAACACTTCTTAACAAATGTTCAGTAAGAACGTACGGAAAACCCTAAAGTTAAGGAAAATGTACAGGCTAAGACGATACAATGACATTCTACTTGACAAATTTCATGTTAAAATCATCAGATACATTTAAATTTTAAGTTTTAACATGCACAACTACTCATTTAACAAAAAATTTGTAATGCTAAATATACCAACACAATGTAAACCATCAGTTACATCTAAAACCCTAGAAATGAAAATAACAAAGTGTCACAAAAAAATTTACCATGAGACAAGAACAAAACCCTGGCAAGTTTTCAGACTGAGCAAGTGTAGATTCAGCCGGTTTCCGTACGGATTCATCGCCACTAAGTGAATTTGAAAGCAGTGTATACATCGCAGGTAAGTCAGAAACTGACAGTGCCATCGCGCCTGATTCTACAAATGAATAGATACAAAAAATATATATATTGAATCAATTAGATGTGATACAAATACAAATATATGTTAAACAATAATAAAATGCTCTTTTAAATTATTAGTTACTTACGTCTAGGGTTTATGGTGCAATTTGAAGAATACAGAATCGATTTGGAAATTGGGAGAAAATAGAGAGTCAAATGGTTTTGGTTGATGACAAGTGCCGAAAGTAGGGAGTAGAATTGGGGGTTTATGTTTGTGTTTCTACTTTCGCATTTTCGAAAACCATTTCAAGAGGTTTTTAATTCTTTTCTTTTAAGCTAATCAATAAATAAATAAATAAATAAAATGACGAAAAGGAGTTTAGTTTCTCATAATATAATAGTATTAGTAATAGTAATAGTAGAATTAATATTTTTTTATTTTTTATTTTAATATTAATTAATTTTTTATAAAAGTTTATATCAAAATTATTAGAATCCTATATTTTTTAATATAAAAAAAAAAGTTTTCAAAAAAAATATATATATAATATACAAATAAAATTTGTGTATTACTACTTTATAATTTTTTGTGTATTACACTAAAAAATTAATAGTGTATATCACACATAAAAATTATAAAAGTTGTGATATACAAATTTAATTTGTATATCATATATATATGTAAAAAATATATTTCATATTAAAGAACATAAAATTTTAATAATTTTGATATAATTTTTTAATTAAAAAGATTAGTTAATGTTAGAATAAAAAATAAAAAATTCATTTCTACCATTACCACCATAACAAACTTTACTACAATAACCGCTTCCCCTCCATACAATAATGATCTTCAGAGGGAAGCTAATCAATTAATGTCTATTGAACATTAATTGAAAAGAAAAATATCATTGATAATCAAAAGTATAAATAATATATAATTATAAAAGAAAATTAAAGAGTTTATTAAATGAATATCTTAATTTGATTGAAAATTTTGAGTGCATTTAGCCAAACTTTAGTTGAATCCTCGATCCTAGCTAGTTTGTTTCGTCAAAATAATGTTCTTGGTTGGCTTTGTATAAGGAAGCTTATCTCTCTAGCCCTAAGTGAGCCATAGATTGTCAGTGAGCTTTCGGGAAGTAAAGATCGAGTGTAGAATACCAGTCGAATTTTTTTTAAGAAATAAGTTAGTCAAACCCTAAATGTATATTGAATTACTTTCTTGTTACTATATAGTGCGTGGAATTTTGCTAATTTCTAAAATAAAATTTAAGTGTACATTAAAAATATCACTAGCTTTTAAACCTATGTATACATACCAATTTCGATGTACGAATCATTACTATTTTTCTTTTCAGTTAAAAACAATTGAATATAGTTTTTCATTTGTAAATAACGAGATTGAATTGTGCGCACATTGTGTCGGGATAATATTACTATTTAGATATGCTTGATTTATATAACTCGTTTTTAATTTCGTTCTTCAAAAACTTTTGAAAGATTTACCTGTACGTAGATATTAGTTAATCATTTTAGTACTAACATTTTTAGTAGTATAAGAAAAGTTTTTATTTTAATATAAGAATGTTGCTTATTTATATATTTATTATGGGGAAGGATCCATGGGGAAGCTTCAAAATTTGGGGAAGGAGGGAAGCAAATCTTAGCCCTTGATTTTTTTATTAAAAAACGTTTTTAACATTTATTGGTGATGAATGTTAAATTTTGAAATTTTTTGTAATTTTTAAAATTCATTTATGATGAAATCAATAGTTGAGATTTGCTTCCCTACTTCCCTAATTTTTTTTCTTCCCTCTTGATCCCCACCCTATTTATTATAACCCTTTTTCGTGAAATATTACTCTTATAGTAATCCATAAGCATGATCATTCTCAAAATACTGAAAGCAAGAGTGAAGCATATGTTTCGTTTACATTTTAACAATTTTCCCATACTTAAGAGAGTCAAGACGAAGTCGTGGAACTGGCTTCTATCTAAAAAAAGATGATTAGTTTCATCTATATAAATGGATCATTCTCAACTGTCCGAAGGCAACCTAATGAACCCAACTATTCTTTTTTGGGGGAAGATAGAGGGAAGAAGCTGCAGCGGCACCTCACGAACTTCTTACAGTGCTTTAGAGTCTAGAGCTCATCCAGGCTGCGAGTAGTGACCTCCCAGACTCGCCAAACGAATGACGTGGCTCTATACCCTTACGGTATCGGGAAGTTAGCTTTGAATGAAAATCTAATAAAGAAGCTAGCGTCTTCCATACAAGGGGTGGTGAACAGAGTGAGTGATACCCCACCCCAGGCAACCAAACAAAGAACTCAAGACACTCCCCGAGCTCTAAAATAAAGAAACTAACCTATGGAAAAATTATTGAAATTAGATTACGATTACAAAGGCTAAAAATAATCCAGGTGTCTACGTAATCAAAAAGAGCTGATTAACTGAAACTAAGCACATACTAAGCCTAATAAGCCTTGCCTGATTGCTTCCGCTCTGACTGAGCTGACCATCACACTTGATTTCTATATCCCATTATCCATAGATCTCCTTCCTTATCGTTGTCGGCCTAAGTAGAAGGTTGCTAACAGAAGTCTGGTGAACACATTCGTAATGAGTATGGGTCTAATAGGTGTACTAGGAAGGAAACGAGGTACTGAGTTTAGCGTTGACAAGGCAAGTAGTAGATCTTTATCAAAGGAAGAAATCAAATGGATAAATACTCAATTCTCTAAGTTCTTTTCCCTAATGTAATTGAACTTTAGGGACCAAAGGCATGTTTAGATTCATTTAAATACTTAAGCATGCAAATTTTCCCCTTGTCTTTTTAACTGTATGTTCGTCGATTGATAAAATGGTGTAGCGTTTTCTCATGAGATTCTAAGGGGTACTATAGTAAAAGGCTATTATATATCATAATAAATTATCTTGCTAAAAAAATTATGATATTTTGATAGTTCAGTTTGATCCTAAACCATTTAAGCTCTTGCATAAGGAATTCATAGATTAAAAAAACTACACAATCACCCCCTTTTGATTGTATACTCATTGCATAGATTTTCATTTTACAATTGCATTTAGAAATTTTGTTAGGATCGATTCAAACTAACCTTACTAATAGTTTTGATTTAATATCAAGAAACTTGCGGAATAGTACTTGATAATTATAAGAATAATTCAATGATCAAACAATAAAGATGAATAATCAAAAAGCTCCAATATTATTAAAAATAATAATACAAATACACAAAACTGTATTAGGGTTATAACCTTGAAGCTCTGTCTCCTGTTCTCTATCGGATCTCTATTTATATAATATAGAGTCCTTAACAAGATTTCCTTTAAACTAGGAAACTATCTATCTATTTAGTAAAGTTTTATCTGTTACCAAAAATACGTAATCAGTAGAAACTGTGTAACAGTACAAACTATCTATCAGTATAAACTTCATATCAGTAGAAACATTGTCTTCAGTAGAAACTCAGTTCTTCAGTAGAAACTTCATCTTTAGTAGAAACTTCATCTTCAGTAGAAACTCAGTTCTTCAGTAGAAACTCAATTATCAGTATAAAGATTGAGTCAGTTTAAACAACTTGATCAGTATTAACATAAGATCAGTATAAATAATATTCAGTATTAAATATTACAATCAGTTTAAATTTGAATATTCCCAACAATCTCCCCCTAAACTTATACTGTACTTCAATCAGTACTAAGTTTCTAACTATTCAAATAAGACTTTATTTCTTCAACAAGACCTCCAACATATATCTTTCTACAATTTTGCACTCTGATCCTCAGCATACTTTCAAGAATACTTTTATTCCAGGGATATCTTTTTCCAACAAAGAAAAATCCCAAACTTCCATCTTGTTGAGCTGTATGATGAACTCCTGAAGTTTCACAATAAACCCATAAAATAACTGGTGAAAATGGTTTATTGAATAGTGCCATCATCCTGTCAGGTTCATACAGTTGCTTCATGTAGTTATAAAGCTGCTTGTTGTCATCATATTCCTTTTGATCAGCATATTTAGTTCTTGCACTTCTCCACATCTGATCCAGCTCTTTTCTATTAAACAATTTCACCATAGAATAAAATGATCTGTGCTTTTCTCTCACATCCCCCGCTCTTATAACCAAATATGTATGCCTGAAGTCAGCTTCCATAATTTGATACCAGTTTACAATACTGTATTCTGTCTTCAAAGGTGTAGGAGATAAAACCTCAGATGCTACTACTATTTCTTGCACCTTCTCCTTTTCTTTCTCCTCTGTAGCTGGCACATCAGTATGCACATCTGTCTTTTCTATTTAAGCTTCTATCCTTTTCTCATCCTTTTTTACTTCAACACTTTCTCCCACCCTTGCCTTCTTCCTTTCACCTTTGTCATCTACTCTCTTTACACTTCTCTTCCTTCTTTCAAATGTTTTAATTACTTCAGGTTTGGGTTCATTCATTCCCTTCAATTTTCTATCCTTTATCATTCTTTCTTTCTCCTCAAGCTCTTTATTTTCATCATCTATTTTCTTAATTCTAATCTTTTTTTTTTCATACAAACTCTTCAGACTATCAAACTGCATACTTTTTAACCGTCTGATATGATGTCCACTTGACTTTAAAAAAGCAATGTAGTTCTGTTTTTCTTGTCTCTTGGTTAACGGTTTTGCTTTCATCTTATGATATTGATCAGCTGATAGTTTTGATCTCCTTTCTGCTAACAGATTCTCCAACTTGATCTCTCTTACTTCAGCAGATACCTCAGCCATATATTGAGCACTTAACTTCTCTGCCAATCTAGCATCAAATTCAATCTGTTCTTTTCTGGTCATTGGCCTAGGTTCTTCAACAACAATACCCTTACCCTTATCTTTTGCACTTATCTTACTTTCTTTAATAAAAAGAATATTTGAAGATGGTTCATTAATGCTTATTCCTTTTTCCTTCGGTTTTTCCATTTCTTTGGGACTCTCTGATACTTTCAATAACACCTTTGCTGCAGTAATTTCATCTTCTAGTGCAGTAGTAGAGCTTGGCTCAACTGTTTCATATTCATCAGCATTAAATCCAAAATCTTCTCTTGCAGCATTAACAGCAGCACTAACTTCAGCAGTACTAATTCCATCAGTATTAACTTGAGCAGTTTTAACTTCTTCACTTGCAGTACTAACTGGAGCAGTATTAACCTTATCCGTACCAACTGTTGTCTTTTCCCTTTCAGTACTAATACCAGTACCATCAGTAGTAACTAGAATAGCACTTGCTGCATTTTCCATTTCTATATCATCAATGATTATAAATGATTTATCAACCTCTACACCTTGAGCAGATTTTCCAATTGATTTGCTCCTTGTCATCTCCCTTTCCTTCAGCAAATCATCTACCAACTCATTCAATCTTTGAATCTCCTTTCCCTGAGAGTTCAATAACTTTCTCTGCTCATCCACTTCTATACTTAATTTGGTACAAATATCCATCAATTCCTTTAGTAAAATACTATCTTCATTACCTTCAGAAGTGTTACCCTCTTGTGGTAAATCATTAGACGATTTATCAACTGATTCATGCCTAGCATGAGCATCAGTGATCCCTTTTTTCTTGGTACTTGGACCTGTACTTGGATCAACCTCCAAAGAAGGTTCATCTTGTACAGTTGCCTTTGGTTGGGTCTTATTGATATTATCACTGTCCTGCTCTGCCAATGAGCTAGAGTCAGTAGTGATAGCCCTTCCAGAATGGTCACCCCTCTCCTTATAGACCACCTCCTGTTCAATTTGTGTCTTAGAAATCTGACCAGCAGGAGCATCAGATGACTGTTTTGTTTTCTTTGGTTTGGCTGATTTGGTCCCTTGTTTTATTTTGATCTTGCCAGCAGCTGTGGGTTGAGAACCAGATGGGATTTCTGCTTCTTCAGCTGAGGCAGTAGGTGCAGCAAGCATTGTTGGAAACAATGCTGTAACCTTATTAGAAAAACCAGAGTTCACTCTCTTCATATTTGCAAACAATTTTTGAGTATGAGAGCGAACTATGAATATCTCAGGATGTGCAGATAAATCATTTAATTCTTTATTTAAAATAGTCTGCACAAACCTAGGATACATTAAAAACTTTTTAGCAATGGGCTGTTCAAGATTTCTTAACATTCCATCAAAAATGAGTTTTGAAAAATTAAATAGTTTGCCAGTGGATAGACACACAATTGCAATAGCAAGGGTGCTTCCAAACTGATCCCAAGATGTTCGTTTTGAAGTCAGACATTGCTGAACAGTATGAATTAAAAATTTCCATTGTGGGGAGAAGAGAGCTTTGTAAAAAGTGGATTTATTTGTTTCTCCTTCATACCCCATCAATGTAATGTTTTCAGAAATAACTGAATCATCAAGAAATTCGATACCTGTAGAATCATCAAGATTTAGATGATTTCGGATTGAGTCCTCTGTAACAGATATCGTCTTTCCTTCAACAGTTGCGATTATTTTCTTTACTCCCTCATCATTGCTAATAGCAGCGCTTGACCAGAAACCATTTAAATGATTTAGGTATACAGTTGGGTTTATGGTTAGGGCATAATGAATACGGTTACTTCTCAAAAAATCAATGATTTGGTAGAAATCAATTGCTTCTTTGGTTTTCTTTAAAAATGCCACGAGATTGTGGTTTTCCACCGTCGGTAATCGGGTAGAAGATGAAGAAGAAGCCATAATGATCAAGAATTGAATTAGGGTTTAATTTGAGATTGAGAGATTGAGAGGTTTTGGTGATTGGACAAAAGTAGAAAGTTGGAATTATGTTTCTATACTGTGAAGAATGTATATGTATACTTTGAAAAATATCAGAATGTCCGCAGTATTAGTGAAACCCTTGAACAGTATTAATTTTAAGTGCAGTAGAAACTGTGCTTTCAGTATAAACTTTGAACAACAGTATAAACTGTAAGTGCAGTAGAAACTGTGTTTTCAGTATAAACTTTGAACAACAGTATAAACTGTGCTTTCAGTATAAATAAGAGCTGCAGTAGAAACTATTCTCAGTACTAACTCCTCTCAGGAATGACAATTGCTCTTTCAGTACAAAGTGTTCTTTACTGTAAGTGCAGTAGAAACTGTGTTTTCAGTATAAACTTTGAACAACAGTATAAACTGTGCTTTCAGTATAAATAAGAATTGCAGTATAAACTATTCTCAGTACTAACTCCTCTCAGGAATGACAATTGCTCTTTCAGTACAAAGTGTTCTTTCAGTATAAACTTTCTCCCCCTGAACACGTGTACTGAAAAGTAGAACACTTGCAGTTTTTTTTTTTTTTTTTTTTTAAACATAAACACATAAAAAGAAGCAGTATTAAAATATGCAGTATTAACAAAAACATATCAGTTTAAGTTAATACATACAGTAATAATATTATGAGCTTCAGTACAAACAGATACTACAGTAGTAACAATCACATTAGTAAAACTGAGCCTAGAGCAGAGAATGATTAAGGATTCATCGTACCAATACTGGTAACCAAGTAAGTAAATCTGCCCACATCAAAAGCTTTTGTGAACAGATCTGCAAACTGATGATCAGTATGAACTTTAAGGATATGAATCAGCCTCTTTTCATTACAATCTCTGATAAAGTGATATCTGATCTCTATGTGCTTAGTTTTGGAGTGTTTGACTGGATTGTTAATGATACTGATAGCACTATTATTGTCAATGAAAATAGGAGTATTAAGAAAAGACAAACCATAATCAAGCATCTGATTTTGAATCCAGAGAACTTGAGCACAGCAACTAGAAGCTGCAACATACTCTGCCTCTGCTGTAGATGTAGAGACAGTGGTCTGTTTTTTACATTGCTAAGACACCAGCCTACTTCCCAAGAATTGACAACCACCAGATGTAGATTTTCTATCTAAGTTTGCTCCTCCATAATCACTATCTGTGTATGCAATTAGATCAAAAGCAGAACTCTTAGGATACCAGAGACCCAGACTGGGTTGACCTTTTAGGTATCTAAAGATTCTTTTGACAGCAAACAAATGAGATTGTTTAGGGTTTGCTTGGAATCTAGCACAAACACACACAGCAAACATAATGTCAGGTCTAGAGCTAGTGAGATACATTAGAGATCCAATCATGGATCTGTATAAATGAATATCTACATCCTCCCCCTCAAGATCAGCATGCAATGGTTTATGAGTTTCCATTGGAGTACTAGATATCTTTGCAGCCTGATATCCAAATTTGTCAAGGATATCATTTACATACTTGCCCTGATGAATAAAAGTACCATCTGACTTCTGCTGTACTTGCAGACCCAAAAAGAAATTTAGTTCACCCATAGAACTCATCTTGAATTTTTGATGCATTAAATCTTCAAACTCTTTGCATAGACAATTCCTTGTAGAACCAAAAATGATATCATCTACATAGATCTGAACTAGAAGAATATCATCCTTAATTCTTTTGATAAACAAGGTTTTATCTATGGCACCCCTTTTGAATCCATGATTCGACAAGTATAAAGACAGAGTGTCATACCAGGCTCTGGGTGCCTGATGTAGACCATATAGAGCTTTATCAAGTCTGTACACCTTGTCTGGATGCTTAGGGTCCTCAAAACCTGGAGGCTGACACACATAAACCTCCTCTTCTATAGTGCCATACAAAAATGCACTTTTCACATCCATTTGATACACAGTAAATCCTTTGAAAAAGGCATAAGCTAGAAATAGTCTGATAGCTTCTATCCTAGCTACTGGAGCAAAAACTTCATCATAGTCTATACCTTCTTCCTGTGTATATCCTTGTGCTACTAACCTAGCTTTATTTCTTATGACAATCCCTCTTCCATCCTTCTTGTTTCTAAAAACCCACTTAGTTCCTATAGCTCTCTTGCCTTTAGGTAGATTAACCAAAGTCCAGACCTCCTGAATTTTAAACTGTAGCAACTCTTCTTGCATTGCTTCAATCCACCCTGGATCCTTTAATGCATCCATAACTTTCTTTGGTTCCAGCTGAGACAAAAAGCAGACAAACAAAGAAGTGTTGATTTGTTCTTCATTATTTCTGATTTGTTGTCTAGTTTGAATTTCAGAGTCTATTTCACCAATTATATTCTCAAGAGGATGATATCTGTGAGAAATATAGTGAGATGTAGGAGTCATGGGAGTAGCAGGATCCAGATTTGTAAGATTGATGTCATCCAATCCTATTGTATCGTCTAAATCAGGCATGTCAGGATCTGTTGCATAATCATCAGAAGCAGGTACTGTAGTGGTAGATTCTGATGATGTTGTATTTGCTGCAGGTGGATCAGGTGACCACATAGGTAGAACAACATATTCTGTTGAAGTCTGAACAGAATCTGCATAAACAGGATTAGTAGTACCTGCAGGGGTTTGCTCCTATAGATATTGAAAAGATTTGGTTAGGGCATCAATATCAAAAAGCCAATTTGGACCTTTTCCTTCAATATTAGAAGTATGCTCATTAAAGGTCACATTCATAGTTTCTTCTACAATTATGCTTCTTTGATTAAATACTCTGTATGCTTTACTTTGGGTAGAGTATCCTACAAAGAAGCCCTCATCTACCTTGCTGTCAAACTTGCCTAAATGATCCTTAGAATTTAAGATAGTACAAGGACACCCAAAAGGTTTAAGAAAACTAATCAAGGGTTTTCTGTTAAAGAAAAGTTCATAAGGTGTCTTGTTCTGAGACTTAACAATGGAAATTCTATTTTGAACATAGCAAGCAGTACTAATAGCTTCTGCCCAGAAAGTCATGGGCAGCTTAGCATCAGCTAACATAGTCCTAGCAGCCTCAATTAGTGTCCTATTTTTTCTTTCTGCTACACCATTCTGTTGTGGAGTTCTAGGAGCACTAAACTGTCTTGAAATTCCTTTCTCAGCACGGAATTTATTCATCTCATGATTTTTAAATTCAGTGCCATTATCACATCTAATGATTTTAACATGCCTAGTTGTTTGAGTTTCTATCTTAGTAATAAAGACTTTGATTATATCACTGGTCTCATCTTTTGTCCTAAGAAAGAAAACCCAACTAAACCTGCTATAATCATCAGTAATCACTAGACAATAAGACTTTTTACCTATACTCATGATATTAATAGGTCCAAACAGATCCATGTGTAAAAATTGTACAGGGAAACAAGTAGAACTGATTGATTTGGACTTAAAAGAAGTTTTGTGTTGCTTGCCTTTTTGACAAGCAACACAATGATCATCACATGAATATTCCTTTTCAGGCAATCCTCTAACCAAATTATGTTTAACAAGTTTGTTTATAGTTTTATAATTCATGTGACACATCCTTCTATGCCATAATGCAGATAAGGTAATTGAAGCTTTAGATAACAGACAATTTAAATTTTGTTGAGGTTTCATACTTGCTAAGTCACAGCAATATACATTATCCTTTCTTGGAGTTCTTAAAAGAATTAAAGTTTCATCAAGTTTAAACTTATCAGAAAGAATAAAGCATTCTGTGTCTGTAAAAAGAACAGGGTTCTTTTTATCTGTGATTTGACTCACACTTAGAAAATTGTATTTTAACTGCTCAACAAAATAAACGTCGTTAAAACTTATATTTTCATTGCTTACTACTCCTTTGCCTGTGATCTTTCCTCCTTTGGGATTTCCTCCAAAAGCTACATATCCACCATTGATGTTCTTGAATTCCTGTAGCTGTGTTCTATCTCCTGTCATATGCCTTGAGCAACCACTGTCAATATGCCATAGTTGTTTCTGAGAGTTGCCCTGCACAAGTAGATAGGTAATGTTAATGCCTTTTGGGAACCCAAACCAAAGTGGTTTTAGGATTCCCATATGCATCAATATAATCAAATCTCTTATAGATCATTGATTTTGATGCATTGTTGGTGTTGGAAACTTTTGATGTGTCAGTAGTAACTGGTTTCCAAACCCAACAGATGTTAGACTTTATTGCAGCATTTTTTGGTCGTTCAGTATTAACTGTGTTATCAGTATTAATATGTCTAGCAGTATTAACTGTGTTAACATTATTAATATATCTAGCAGTATTAACTATGTTAACAGTATTAATATGTCTAGCAATATTAACTGTGTTAACAGTATTAATACATCTAGCAGTATTAACTTTGTCAACAGTATTAATATATCTAGCAGTATTAACACTTTTAACAGTATTAACTGTTAATGTTGCATTGTAAGTCTTTCTACTGTTGGCTTTATTAGTTAGTACTGATGCCTTAGTTTGTACTGCAGCAGTTCTAACTATATGTGCCTTGGATTTCTTCTGTCTAACAGCATTCATAGAGTTATTTTGGGATTTAAAGTTCATATGATTGACTCTATTAGAAGCTGTCCATGCTGGTCTTACAATCCTGTTATGATTATACAATCATGTCCATGCTTTCTCTTTAACTACAGAGAAATTTTGCCCTAATTTATGTGAAATCATTTGATTCCAGTTTCTTTGATTTCCCCTAGGCACAAATTTCTTACTCTGTTTATTTGTGTGACACTTATAGTAATTGCAATTATTTTCATTTGATTTGATAGCATTGTTTAACTTAGGCTTCAAATGTTTAGGTGCAGTTTGCTTTTGATTCAGTTCTAAGTTAGTCTTTTCTTTATACAATCTCTTTCCCTCTGCTAACTTATCACTACTAATTGCAGCTGCTTTCTTTTCACTATCATTTGATGATTTAGATGAAACCGTGACATTATCCAATTTTATATTATTAGTTTCATCTTCATCATCATCAGATACCCAGCTAGCAATTTCTAACCTATTTAAGTCAATGTCATTCTCTGATGTAATTTTAGATGGATCAACCTTAATAACATCAATAGAAACGTTCTCCTTTAAGGTATTCATATCAATATCAGACTTAGGAGGAAAGTAGTTATTGTTATAAGGTGGAGGAACATAATTGTAACCTAGTCCAGTTTTAAGTTTGTCATGTATCTGAGACTTAATCAAGTTCTGAACATTCTGAGATGCATTTTCTAAGTCATTAACCTTGAGTTTTATGCTACCTCTTTCATTAATTACAGTTGTTAGTTCCTTTGTTAACTCTTCTACTTTATCTTTTAAGCAGTCTCTCTCCCATCTAGCATATTCAATATCATAAACATATTGTGATTCATTCTTCTGATATGCCTTAATTTGTTGTTCTAAATTTTCAATTGATGTAATTGTGCTTCTGTTTCTGACTTCCCATTTTTCTAGTTCACCACAAATCATTAGGTTATGATCTCTATAATGTTTAACAGTTTTCTTACATATAGTAGAACATAATTTATTTTGTACCTCTTGTGGAACTTCAGTTGATGATTCTTCTTCAGCAATGGCCATTAGAGCATGATTATGAGTCTCTTGATCAGCTTGATTACTCCAGTCAAAACCAAAACCATCCTGAGATACAAGAGCTGATGAGTTAGAAGTCCCTTGTATAGGAATGTTCCTTCTCTGTTCTCCACTTTGTCCAGAAGTTCTGGGATCACTTTCCTCTGATCTTGTAGAGTTTCTGCATTCCCTTGCAAAGTGACCCATCTTATGACAATTATAGCATTCTACTTTGCTCTTGTCAAATCCTGCACCATCTTCTCTCTTGTAAGCAAAGTTATTTCTTCCTGTTCTCTGAATGAATCTCTTTGCTCTAACAGTTAACATGGCCATTTGCCATTTAATATACATCTCCTCTAGATCATCTGGATTAACTTGCTCAAGTTCCTCATTAGTTAATGATGAACTTACATGACTTGCAAAGAAAGCTTCCAAAACCTGATCACATGATTTATCTTTGTTTGAATTTGAAGTGCATCCAGATGTATTGATGCCTGATGAATTTGAGTGATAACCTTGTGTAGTTCTCATAGAGATAAATGCAGCATTATTTGTATATCCAATTGATTGCTTTTTGCTTTCAACCTCTGATTCAAATGATCTCAAATCATAATATAAATCATCAAGTTCTTTTTCATCAAGATCATTACCTTGTCTTAATGCCACTGTATACATAGTCCATTCATCACCTAAAGATCTAAAAAATTTCCTATTAAGGTCATCTTTATCAATCTTAACATTATGATTTTCAAGATCACCAACAAGCTTTGAAAATCTATCAAAAGTCTGAGTTAAAGTTTCAGTCTTTACAGAATTAAAATTTTCAAACTGTTGTTTGAGAATGGATCTTTGTGTCTTCTTGGTACTGTTATTACCACCAAATCTTTTGGCAATAGCTGACCATAGTTCCTTAGCATCTACACACTTCTCAAATCTCCTTTGATATTCATTAGGAACAGACATTAATAATGTACTTAATGCCTTCATCTGTGTTGCTCTTTCTTTTCTTTCAGCATCTGTAGTTGGAAGAGATCTGGGCTGTCTTACACCATCTGCTCCAATTCCATATTTTGGCCCATTCTCTATCACCTCCCACATCATATAATCAGTAAGCAATATGTATTGCTTAATCCTATTCTTCCACATATCATACTCAGTTGGTTTGAGCATTGGGATCTTATTAACCTGAATTCCATCTGTATTCTCAGAAGTCATCTTGAATTGATTTGAAATTTTCTTATATCAAAACAGATCCAATGGCTCTGATACCACTTGTTAGGATCGATTCAAACTAACCTTACTAATAGTTTTGATTTAATATCAAGAAACTTGCGGAATAGTACTTGATAATTATAAGAATAATTCAATGATCAAACAATAAAGATGAATAATCAAAAAGCTCCAATATTATTAAAAATAATAATACAAATACACAAAACTGTATTAGGGTTATAACCTTGAAGCTCTGTCTCCTGTTCTCTATCGGATCTCTATTTATATAATATAGAGTCCTTAACAAGATTTCCTTTAAACTAGGAAACTATCTATCTATTTAGTAAAGTTTTATCTGTTACCAAAAATACGTAATCAGTAGAAACTGTGTAACAGTACAAACTATCTATCAGTATAAACTTCATATCAGTAGAAACATTGTCTTCAGTAGAAACTCAGTTCTTCAGTAGAAACTTCATCTTCAGTAGAAACTTCATCTTCAGTAGAAACTCAGTTCTTCAGTAGAAACTTCATTTTCAGTAGAAACTCAGCTCTTCAGTAGAAACTCAATTATCAGTATAAACATTGAGTCAGTTTAAACAACTTGATCAGTATTAACATAAGATCAGTATAAATAATATTCAGTATTAAATATTACAATCAGTTTAAACTTGAATATTCCCAACAATCTCCCCCTAAACTTATACTGTACTTCAATCAGTGCAAATTATATATAGGTACATATATATTGTATATTTTGTACGAGATGATCAAGTATAAATATTTTTTCTAAAAAATAAAATAAAATAAAAATGTAATTATAGCAATAAAAAATAGTGTATCAATATCTTGTCTCTTATATATAATAGGATTTTATTTCATAAAATTATAATTAATAGAAATATCTTAGTTATACTTATCTTCTCCTTTAATAGTTGTAGATGGAAATGGAGATGGTGGTTTGGATGTTATGAAACACTTATGAAAAAAAAAACATGGTGGTTTAACAATAGTGTATAATGTTGGCAATTGGTCGAAAGTGACGACCGGATTTGATTAGTGAAAGGAGTACAGAAGATGAGGATGAGAGGTTATAATTATGGAGAAGGAGAATAATTTACATATAATTATATGTTTTAATCCATTATATAAACGAGGACATGTATCGATTTTTGATTGAATTTTCATACTTCTCAACTAAAATCTCCTTATTACATGAATCAATCTCTAATAATATAATAATGAATATAAATGGTAACCTCTTCTCTCTATCTTATACGGAGTACTTAAGAATTGTTACGATATTATCATGTTCAAATTCTACTTATTAGGGCTTCAAATATTATATAAAATATTGTTGGATGATGTTCTTATTATATGAGATAGATAGTTATTGACTGATCATCTAACGTAAAAGTTGCATGATAACTATTATAATCTTCTTATATAAAGTGCATAATTATATCAATCATTAACAATTGATAAGATACATATCAAACAAGTGAGGTCACAAGCAAACTTTAACGGAGAAAAAACAAACATTTAACACCACCATACGGCATATGCTACATTCAATCGAGAACAAGGATGATAACGGCTTACGTTACATGATGCAACGATTTGTGAACTAGTTGTAACAAAGAATGATGTTGAGTAAAACCAAAATCAATAAT
The DNA here is from genome assembly GCA_963921325.1 of Logfia minima. Classification (NCBI taxonomy): domain Eukaryota; kingdom Viridiplantae; phylum Streptophyta; class Magnoliopsida; order Asterales; family Asteraceae; genus Logfia; species Logfia minima. The sequence continues at coordinate 40,201,380 of OY992764.1, forward strand.
CTTTGAGTAGCAATGACCTGCATAATTAGAAATGATGATCTTGTTTAGATTGTCTAGATTATAAAATTCTCTCGAGAATTAATTACACTACGGTTTCAACAATTCATATATTTATTGAAAATGTGGTTAACACATAAGACCCGAGGATTTATTTATATGTACTAAGTGAAAGTGAAAATATCAAGTAAAAAATATGTAATGTGACGTGTGAATTATTTCATTTACGACACCACAATTGATACACGATGTACCAAGAAAAGAAAAGGAGTGCATCAATCTCAATACAATAGTTAACATTTTGGTTGTGCTAAGCACAACCAACTTACATAAAAGGACTTACAAGATCTTCCATGGGATAGGGCGGGGATGGGTGGGTGGGTGGGTGGGTGGGTGTGTGTGTGTGTGGGGGGGGTGTAGTTAGTACAAAGTTTGAACCCATAATACGTGTCAATTTCTATAGGAATGAAAATGTGAATTACTTTTCAAAGTCGTTATCTCACTTAGATCAGACATATATCTATAATGGTGGGTTTGGTTCTTATTTATAAAAAAGAGACCCCTTTACCAACTAAATTATTGCAATCAAACTCATCCTCTCGTTCTCATGTCGACAAATTAAAATACCTTAAATACTGTAATAGTGTAAATCTAAAAAAATAATGTGAAACCAGGGAAAAAATAAAGATTGCTAAGGTAAGAAAATATGATAATTGATAACGAGTAAAAAGTTAAGTTTTTACGTACGTTAACCCCCTATGTCCTATAATTCAAGAAATTATTCTTAATTAGTCTCATACTGATTGTCAGGTAATTACGAACACGTGAACTCAAAAATCGCTAAAAACAGACGAATGATGAAGAAGTTAGAGCCAAACCAAGACTTTAAGAATTACAATCCAGAACACTAGGCCTGCAACCAAGCCATACGGCTTGGCACCAGGCCATATACGACCTGTGCAAACTATATACGGCGTGGCTAGGCCAAATACGGTCTACGTCTAGCCGTATACGGTCTGGATAGGTCGAACATGGTCTAGTGCTAGCATATACGGGCAAATGTGATGTTTGAGCGTACAAAATGCAAATTTTATACGGTTTGGATATATGAGACGCATTTTTGAAGCTCAAATAAGAGAAAATGAAGGGTGTATCAGCCACTAACTTTTGCCTATAAATATGGAGCCATTTTTCATCATTTCTCATCAACCAACTCAGCCAATTCTCTATAGTTTATCTCTCTAGCTTTTTTTTTCTCTCAATATTTTTCTTTTCTTTTACTTTAAGAATAGTTATGTAACAAATTAGTAAGAGCTAACATTTTGTAAGGCTTATTATTTAGAAGAAATACAAGTGTTATTATGTTCGCAATTATTACGGGTAATAACTGCTTTTCGTTTATGAATTTGTCATAATGTTCTTTTTTTATGTTTGTGATTTATTAATATTAGAAAGGTTTATTTTCATGTTTTGTGAGTATAATTGTTTGTATGTTTGCCACGATTTAGATGGTTACAATTAGAGATGATATTAAATTAATCTTTTCAAAGTTATAAATTAGAATTATTAAACTTTGTTATCATCTAAATTTTTTTTGACACTAGATCTAGTTTATGGATTACCCTTTCCATTTATTTCATGTGACTACAACTTATATTTTTAGAAAGTAGTTAATTCTAATTCTGATAGGTAGTTATATGGGTTATTGTATGAAACAACTGAAACACCATAAAACAACTTAATACTTAGTGTAGATATGGAAACACCATAAGGGGTGGAATACATCGTGAAGCGACAAAAATGATGTAGGTGGAGTAATTTTTGGATTACCAAGTAGTTACCCTGCTTGAACATGGTCTGAATATTAATCTATGGATACAGTAAAAGTGAAACACATCGTAAAATGTCTAGGGATGAACGACTGATAGTAAAGAAATGTATATGCATAGACTTAGGTGTTAAGTACGGTCATCAATTATAGCGGTTTGTTGCTTTATTCATGCACCCAATTTTATTCCAATAAGGATCACTTATTTCGTGATAGGGCAGTGTTAAGGTCTGCGCAACCTAGTATGATTAGAATCACGATAACCTAGTTCCTAGTGAAATGCCAATTTATAACATAGGCTAAACTGGTAGGGTTCTAGTGTTCACACCAAGGTTTATATGTTATCTAACTAAAAGTGTCATCATCTATCTTTATAATGAACACCATCCCAGTAATGCATTATCCCAAGTCATGACAAACCACGTCTTCTTTATCATTAAGTGTTACATATGTTAGGTTAGTTTATTTTTATGCTTTAGTAGCTTAAATAGATAAAAAAATAAAAAAAAATCTTATCCAAACCCCAGCTTGACTACTTAATTTTCCAAACAAGTTCCACTTCAAATTCGGCTATCTAGAGACGACCCTGTATCATCCTTACCACGTACTAGTATTAGGTACTCGTATCTAGTGCCAGTAGGTAATTTAGAGGTTTAGGCCCTGACAAATATCAATCTTTAAAACTCCCTGATGTGCCGTTGTAACTAATGACTGCGCGTGTCGCACCAATAACACTCACAAGTCAAGTTAGTTGCCGTTAGCTATGACTAGAGCAGTTGTAATGGGTCGTAGTTATGGTTCATTCATGCCGATATAACACTCACGAGTAACGACTAGACTATTATGATGGCCAGTGTGTTAGTGATACGACATACAATTGTGCCCAATCTTAAGACATGACAAATTACGTACTTTTTTTAAAGGTACTAGTGACATTTAAATTTTGTCTCCTCAAAGCTATAAAAAAGTAAATTAATTAATGTTGTCCTTTCATTAAAATTCTCTAACTATGCTTCTGGTCTGACCCGTTGACGAGTACCGACTGCTTATACATTTGTATGTATATGTATGCAATGAAGATTTCTTTACTTGTGCGTTGCGGCGGGGCATAAATGCATATAGCTATGAATAAATGAATTAATGAGGATTTTTACTTGCGCGTTGCGATGGAGCATAAACACATATAGCTTTGGATGAATGAATTAACAATGTTGACGAAAAATTGCATAATGCATGTACATGTGCATCCTAATACATATTACATCGAGGAATGATGAAACATAGAGATACGATATTAACATACACATTTGAATAGATGTTAGTGCATACTTAATTGTACATCTAAAACGTTTTATTTGATATATATCATGATAACGTATGCAACTTACAGTAAGAATTAAATTAAAATACATATAATCCATTAGCTAGGAAAGTATATGTTAAAATTAATAAAGTTAGTTATAAGTCAAAGTTAATAATTTAGAAAAACTAATGAAAATCAAATATGTTAAAATTTTAAGAATAAATAAAAAGAAATGGATGGTCCAATATCTTGAAAGTATGAGAAGTGTAAGATGAGTTTGTAATTTTAATATAGGAGTTTGCTATTTATAGCCCTAAAGGCTATGTTTAAAAATTAAATGTATGTACAAATCAGTGATACATTAAGTTGGTTGAGAGTACTTATATTCATGGGATGCGTGATTATGATTAATGTTCAAACAATTTAGCATGCCTGAATTTCTTAAACATAACCCTTAGAGCTAAATTTAGCATTTTCCTTTAATATATTAGATTTTTAATATCCTATTCTCAATAGTTTAGGTGAACAATATTAAAAAGATGGTCCAAGGTTTTGAACATGCAACCTCTTGTATAAACTTTATTTTTTTGAATACTTAACTATATCTCTTATACGTAAATAGGTTATGAAAACAGATACCCAAACAACATGCCCATAAAAAAGTAACGTTCTCTTTGACTTGGGATGCACGCCATATCGTTCACTTTTAACCCTCCCGCCACCGACTTTGTTGCCGGAGGTCCAGTGATGTAATTTAGCTCAATCCAGTGTCTTGTTCAATTGAAACTTCACTTATTAATTAGTCATGTTTCCTTTTTCAATTGTCTTCACTCTTTGTTTGTAAGTGTTGATTTTTTGCAAAATCCTTCAACCACTTATTCATCTTCAAGTCTCAAAACCATGAATAAATCTCTTTTGTCTTTTTGAAATATAGATACGCTTCAACAAGTCTCACTAACCGTAAATCTATTATTCAATCAATTATGCAATCTTGTTTTGCTTCACCTAACTTTTGAAATCTTAGATCTACTTTTCATTCGCCGTTTTTGGGAACTAGATATGCTTCTATCTAGTCAACTAACTATAGATTTGTCACCACTGCGATATGACCAAATTTAGATCGTCTTTCACCTTCGTCTTTGAAAAATATCTTCTACCTTTGTGGTGTTGGTCGTTTTCGATTGTCTCTCTTTCCCATCTCACGTTCATTTGTAGACTCTTTTCTTTACCACTGCGTTTCCACGACCACTCTTTAACAATGTCTTTTGTCACTGTCAAAGACCACTCGCAATATTGTTCCATAGTTTATTGTTTAATCGTAGTTCAATTCTTTGCGTTAGGTTACGTTGTGGTTTTAGTGGTGTTTCGCCAATCCTCTAGTGGTTTGTTGATTTGGTTTGAAAAGTTCATTTTCAATTACATCACTTTTTTGCAACATTTTTGTTTCCTTTAATGTTATAGGTTTTAAAATGATTTCATAACTTGTTAGGAACAAGTTAAGTTGCATCAAGTTAGATTATTTCGAGATTGCAGTTATTTTTAACATCATCTCAATTAAGGGTAAATCAAACAATAAAGTCAGGTATAGGTCAATAAATTTAAGTTATCAAGTCAAGTTCAAATGCAGGTCAATAAACTTAAGTTATCAAGTCGAATTCAAATATAGGTCAAATTACTTCAAATTATCAGGTCTAAGCGTTCAATTGTTACGATTTCATGTCAACGCACTACTGGAGGCTTCTTGCCTCCTCCTTCAACTCTATTTTCATTAGATTATTTCGGATCTCATATTAATATAATTTCAAATCATAAAAAAAATAAAAGAATAAATAGATTATGAATATTAAAATTGTCTTTGCTAAGTGTTCGTATATAAATATTAAGTATTTTTTATCTTATTAAAGTTTTTTACAAGTTGACGACTGATGAGGTGAGCGGCATCAAATCCTGAAATTCTATTGGTCAATAGTCGTGGAACATCCTTCGAACGCCACGTTTCCTTCTCCTCTCTAACGTCACGGAACACTCTGGATAGCCAGCCCTCTTCTCCGTTACGAAAATATAAATTATAAATATAAATTAAATTACAATTAAATATAATCCCAACGAAGACACACACTCATAACAACAAACTAAAATTCGACGAAATTTATCGACGTTGATCATCTTAAAATAACAATGAAGAACTGCAATAACCGTATCATATCGCCAATAATCGTCGTATTTTCGTTGTTATTTTTCATCTCAGTAGAATCAAAATCACTCGATCCTTACAAGGTATTTATTGAACTATATTTCTTTTTCTTCATCAATTCTTCATGTGTTTGCTATTCAAAATGTTAATGTGTATAAACACGTTAATCATATGTTTATTATTGTATGCATATATACGATATGATCTTTTATAATGATAATTATAATTATAAAATCTAGTTTTTTTTTTTTGGGATGTCAATGTCAATTAGGGTTTAGCTACTGATTAAAGCTAGATGGTTTTTTACTTTATTTACCGGGTATTAAGATACATGCTTGTGGATAAATTAGTATTAAATTTGATTTTTTTAATGCTAAAAATAGTACTGTGAAACTTGAATTAATCAGAAAAGTCAAAGAATTGGGATATTTTACCGACAAAAAGACACTTTTTTGGTACAAACTTGTTGAGCATGTTAAAGATTATCTTGTTAGAAAGTAGTAATGATCAATTTTGTATGTTTTATATGAGATTTGAAGTTTAGAAGTTCAATTGAAAACCAAATTGACATTATGTTTCCAATTCACTATTGCATTCTTCGATGCTGAAAGGGAAGATATATATGGTGTTAATATTGATTATTGCAGAAAGGATTCCTTGGCAATAATGAGTTTTTTGGGACGCTCTTGTTGAGTATGCTACCACGTAACAATGCATTGGTTAAGAAGTGCTGACAGTTATTATACGTGTTTATTGTCTGAAATTTACCAGGTACTAGGAGTCGAAAAGGATGCAAGTCAGAGGCAAATTCAGAAAGCTTTCCACAAGTATGTTCTTACATTGATTTTGGATAACTCGGCCTCTCTTGTTCTTTTGCTAGATATCAACGATCGCTTGACGAAGCTATAGTATTTTCATAAAATAGTGTATTCTTCTGTATTGTTATATTTTATTACATGCATGTCATTCATATATATCGAAATGTATGTATATAATTTCAAGGAACATTATTAAGTAGACGATTTTATTTCCTATTATGATGATGAGAACGGTATGTTTAGAATGCTATATCAGCCTCTACCAATTTTAGTAATTTTTATGTGCTCTCGTTGTTCTTTTGTAGGCTCTCTCTTCAATATCATCCCGATAAGAACAAAGACAAGGGGGCTCAGGAGAAGTTCGCTGAGATTAATAATGGTATGGTGATTCACTCTCCCAACACAAAAGCATACCAGTTTTAGTGTTAATGGTATAAAACTTTTGTGCATCCAAACAACCGTTGACTAGCTTAGATTTGAAGAACACTGATTATCCTTATGGTTCTTCTACTTTACCTGCACATTGACGTGTCTGTTTCCCAAGCTAAGATGGTTCTGTCTATTTTCACTACTCATTGACATTTCCATTTCTGCATTTTATTTGCCAGCATACGATATTTTGTCAGATGAAGAAAAGAGAAAGAATTATGATATGTTTGGGGATGCAAGGGGGAGTCCTGGATTTGGTGGTGGGGATGGTGGAAATCGTGGGGGACATACGTTCTTCGGAAGTGGCGGACCAGGACAAAGTGGGTTTAGATTCTCGCCTGATGAATGGCAAACAATGGGTGGTCAAAGTGGTAGTTCAAAATCATATTCATTTTCTTTTGGTGGAAATAGTAAGCCTGGTAGCGGGAGTTCATTTGGTTTTGATATAGGTGATGTTTTTTCTAACTTTTTTGGGGGTGGCATGGGTGGTGGTGGGAATCAGTTTGGGAGCTTTGGTAATTCAGGAGGGTCTCATTCAGGTTCAAGGAGTTCTCCTAAGAGCATAAAGCCGATTGATTCTCAGATGTATAAGAAAGAAGTAACTGATAAAGGGGTCACTTGGGTTCTGTTATCTTTTACGCCATCAATGAAAGGGATGCAGCACTATGAATCCATTATAGAGCAAGTTTCTAGTTCACTGAAAGGAGCGATAGAGGTGATTATGTTATTACTTTTGTTATATAGGCGGTGTTTGGATTGGTTTTTTGCAATTACATGATTATTGCGGCTTCTACTTGGAAGTGTCTGATTATTAAAGGTTCAAATAATCAGTTCTGTACTACAAATTACCTATTTTAGTATATTTTACTTACTGTTCACGTAATGTTTCCTATTTTCAAAAAATCCATTTATGGTCATTTTATCTATTTGTTTCTCTGAATAATTCGAATTTTTCCAAACATTCAAATGTCTAATTCTCCGACATTTACAATTGCAAACAGCAGAAGTGCATCATGGTGCTATCTTCTAGAGTTCTTTTTATATATTATTACAATTGATTATTCGATCCTGATAATTTAAAATCATTTGCTTGCTTTCAAAATGCACGTCCCAACACCCCCTTACTTTACCTTTTTGGATCATAATCTGGTCGTAATAACATTTGCGCCATCTGAATTACAGGTTGGAAATGTGAATTGTGAAGTAGAATCGTCTTTGTGCAAGGAACTTGGTATTCGTCCAAGGAATAAACCTCGAGTCTATGTTTATTCATACAAAGCAAGTGAAACTGGTTCCTTGCTTGAGTACACTGGTGATGTAACCGTCAAAGATTTGAAGTCATTTGTTCAAGATCATCTGCCAAGATTTTCAAAACGTATGACATTTTCCCAGTTTGAGGCCGACTCCATGACTGTGGAACCTTTACCTAAAGTGATGCTTCTTTCGACTAAAAAAGATACTCCCGTTATATGGCGTGCACTTAGTGGCTTATACCGCAAACGTTGTGTCTTTTATGATACACAGGTAATTTACTAACTTGGACTGGGATTCTGGCAAGCCCAGCTTAGTTTTTGTGAGCGATAACTTTTTATAGAGGTGGAAACATTTCGGGTTGGGCAGATTGGGTAATGGGTCAAGTTGAGTTCGAATCATAAAACGGTCCGGGTTGGGCTGCCTGGAAACACCTACTCACATTGTGGAAGTTTTATGCACATTTGATTATATGTTTAGGAGGACTTCTCGCCTATTTGGTCCTTAAATATCTTAAGTTAGTTGACCTGCTAGAGACAAAATATAAACCCAAATCAACCAATCCATAGTTAAACAGGTCAAAGTTGCCACGTTTAACTTTTCAGTCTATATGCTGTCCGAAGTCTTCACGACTACCTTCCCAGAAGTTCCTCGAGGAGTGTTAAGAAATGTTGTTGTAATCCGCTCTTGTTATTTAATTTAAACAATTCAATGGTTCTTTCTATTGGATAACCAATTAACCACTCTTCATATTCCCAACAATATTATTCTGTAGGTTCAAGGTATTTCTGATCCAACAGTAAAAAAACTAGGTGTTGATGAACTTCCAGCTGTAGTTGGTTGGCTATCAAACAGAGAGATGAAGATTCTCAAAAGTGGGATCCATGTAAAGGATATGAAATCGACAATTAGGGATCTTAGTTCATTACTAGAAGGGTTTGAGAAAAGGAACAAGAAGATAGCTTCAACACAGGGTAAGAAACCACATGCTGATTCAGATAAAGAATTGGTTCCTTTGTTGACAGCTGCAAATTTTGGTGCCATCTGTGGGGAAACAACACCCGTTTGCATAATTGGCGTCTTTAAATCCTCCAAAGGAAGGGAAAAACTTCATACCATACTCTCATCAGTAAGTACTGATATGTTCTTCTGTAGATAGTAATTAAATTGCTCTTGTTGGTGTGTGTGGAGTATGACATGCTTAGATGTAGAATTGTGAGAATGGGTGGATTGTGCTGGTTGGGTAAGGTGTTAAAATTGGTTGGGTCGGATTTTGATCTGTGTCCAAATTTATCCAGCATGGCGAGTACTTTGACCGCAAAGGTCAATCGAGTAAACATTATAACTCAAAATATATGTGACGATTATATTGAACTTTATCGCAATGGGTATCTAGAATTGAGTTCAAGAACTGTTTTCAGTTTTTAGTGTTCGGATAAATGACCTTTTCGTCGAAATACCTAATTAGTTGGTTAAATAATCAAAATTTTACAAAGGGCTTAAGGTATGTGAATGTACCCAACTATTACGCGATGTCTATTGTGTGTATCTAACTTATGTTTGCTATTTTTAATACATCCAACTTTCAAAAATTGTGTTTTAATGTATTTTGCTGACGTGTCATCTGTTTAAGGTGCCACGTGGCATCTGTAGAGGGTGACACATCATCAAAAGTACTACATAATACATTAAAACACAATTTTTGAAAGTTGGATGCATTAAAAATAGCAAACGTAAGTTGGGTACACACAATAGACATCACGTAATAGTTGGGTGCATTCCCCTGCCTTAAACCCTTTTACAAATGCACTTGATTATGTGATCATTACAACTTGAAACAGCCAAAGCAAATGCAAATCTATTTTCTATGGCCAATTTCATCATCTGAATTTTGTAATAGTCACTTGTACAACACGATTGGTACATCCTATTAAGTTGACTATGTTGGTGGCTAACTTCTATTACAAAATCCATATAAAATGGTATTTAAAAAGTACTAGGTTTGACATTCTATGGCTTTTCTCCAGGTGTTTTAGTTAATGTCTTATTGTTTTGTATGCGTGAATCCAGGTGTCACAGATGTCACTGTTAAGGAGGCAAAATCCAGCTTCTGGTCCAAGGGATTCAGTTTCTTATGCTCTTTTGGATGCTTCAAATCAATCTTCGTTCTTATACGCATTTGACAAATCAGGGTTCAAATCACTAGACAAGCTTTTGATAGCCTACAAGCCGCGTAAGTCGAAGTTTTCAACCTTTACAGGCGATATAACCTCAGAGGAAGTTGAAAAATTCATTGGTTCGGTTCTCAATGGTGATGTACAGTTTAGTAAGACCAGGCAAAAACCTTTAGTTAAGTGAACATTTTTGGTTTCCCTTTAAAATGAGATATAGAATATAGATATAGATGACAGTGTAAACTCCTTGTTTGCTTTACATTATGAAAAAAGTTATAACCAAGTAGTAGTGAATAGTGAATTTTGTGTATTAGAAAGTTACCTATAAAAACTTATGCCGGATGCCCTTATGAGCTCATGGCACAAGTTAGAAAATTCCATTGTTAAATGCCAATCAAGTTCAGCTGTAGAGCTGATAATTGGATCTTTGCAAGGGGTTTATCATTATGATTTATGGTCATTAAATAACTTTAAGTATAACATAAACTTACACACTCCTAAACTTACTTAAAAGTACATTACAGCAAAAAACCCATCTGGATAAAAGTTGATCAAGCTAAAAATACAAAATCAAATTCAAGTTTCAGGTTAGGATGGAGAATACAACATAACTAAAATTTAACAAGCTTGAAAAATGAAACACTGTTTTTAGAAGCAAATACAAATCCGTTTCTTCTTAAATAATAGTTTGTTTCAAAAGTATTTCCTTATTTCTGTTTCCTTTTAATTCATTTTCGATAACACTTCTATCTGAAAATTAACAATTAAGCATTGATAAAATTTCCAAATAATATGGGCGGTTTGTTTCAAATGATATGGATCTGTGTTAGACCTGAAAATCTGAAATCAACCAACATCAAAGCCCACACCCAGTATGAGAATGAAGTCATGAACCCAATTGGCAATTAGAGACAAATGGAACACGTAAAATCACGGATCATCAAACAATAATACATTTCAAACTGTGAAGAGTTGAGCCCAGAAGCGGTCCACGCAAGTGGGTATGGTCTATGTGCTGTAGCTCGTTATCAGGCTGAAAGTCTTCGAAACTGAAGATTCATGTCAATCAAGGGGTACTTTAAGCAACGTAACATACAATCGTGACAACAAAAAAGACAGACGCCCTTATTGGGAACATCTCTCTAGGCGGGTTACCAGGGTATCACAAACTCTCTCAAAAGGTATGTTTATATATAACTCGTATTTGCTTTGGATTTGCATCACTGTAACCTCCAAAGAACCGAGCAGGGGCAATGGTTTCCTCACTTTAGTTCTGAACTTGAAGTGAACAGAGCACCAAAATATGTGTTTTACAACAAGTGTGATTAAAGTCAAGTATGCTTTCAAGAATTGGAAGCTCAGAGCTTTAGTGTAAGTGCAAAGAAAACAAGGCTACCATGAATCATACAAGGTTGCAGTAGATTAGCAGGTTTTGATGATCTTTTACTTCACAAAAGCACCTGACTACCTTTTAAGCCTACATCAACTACCCCAAAAAAAGAATAGACTTGAACTACACGCGGAAATCTTTCCTCAATTAACTATAAGTTTATAACATGTATGGCAAAACAAGGTGGAACCATATCACACTAGCAAGAATCATTTTTTATGGGTGCATGCAGTAGCCGACCATTCTGCAGTAGATGAGCAGGAAATGGTGATCTGCAAATGGTGATATGTGATTTGAGCCTAGGAATGTTAGGATGAGCGCTTTTACATCGGTTGCATCTCAACTCCATTGACATGAATTTTTCATCATCATTTAGTGTAGGTTTACCCTGTTCAGTAACTTCTTGAATTACATCTTCCGAGTCACGGAAAAAGGGAGAATTGAATGAGTTCCAGTGCTTCTTGTTCTTGAGATGCTTTGAATCAAAATCCTGGCTTATCACATGAAGGTGTAGTTGTCTCATTGAGGGTGCCTAACAAGAATGGAAGCAAGAGTACTAAAATAAGTTTTGCTTTTTAGAATTTAAGATCAAACAAAAAGATAATCAACATTCAACGGTAAAAGTAATTCAAAGTTTAATTCGACACCCACTGCAAACGCTAAAAAGCATTATTAAAAATATGGAATTTTTTTTGTTTTGGTCAATCCAACCTGATACTTGGAATGTTAGACCCGTTTAATTTTACCCCTTTTGACCTGTTACATGTCGACACCTCTACAGAAAATGTTGATAATTGACTACAAGGAAGAAAGAACCACGCACCGAATGGTATCCAAGACGGAATATTAATGAATCTTTTTCCTTTATAAATGTTTCAGCCCACTTCAAACCCACGGCATGCATTGTTTGTAATATATGAAGGTGTTCCTGACCTACATCTGCAAGACGATCAAGACCCTCCGCCCGCGCAAGCACCAAAAGGTGCTTTTGTGCCTGAAAAGCCACAAGTGGTTTGCAGTTTAAGTATATATTTACAACCAACATCTGAAGGGACGAGAAAAGAAGGGAGCTTGGGGTGGTGTTAAGAAGCAACTGTGATTCAAGTTATGTTCTATCTCTAACAGGTCAAATAGAAAAGTTGGTTATATAGGAAACAATTTAAATGGTTCACCAAAAGTGTATTTAAAGGCTTAAAACCTTCTAAATGACTACATCAATTTATTCAGCAAATTATATTTTTAATAAAATATTACAATTTTGCAATCATATTTGACACACTAATTAATTATCAAAAGTTATGGACAAAAAGTTTTCAGGGTCAACCTAGCCCACCCATACCAGTTATATGACTCATTACCCAACCCACTCATTTTGCCACCTCTAGCGTTAAAAAATGAAGAGAACCTTTGGGTAAACATCATTCAGAACGACAACATCATCTGAAATTTCAATTACATCATTCCTATGTTTATCGGGATGCATGGCAATGTTGTAAAGTGCTTGAGCCCATGATCCCCAATCTTTGTTCATGTTTCCCCCTGTCTTTCCACTACTGGTCACATTTTCTTTCCCATTTCTCGAACACAGCCTTTTTGATTCATTTTCTCCTATAAATCCTTTAAATTTCTTGTTTTTCTCAATGACACAGGTACCACCATCCTTTCCCCTAACCTTCTGACCAGAGTTAGAAATTCCATGATCAGATAATTTCTCTTGAGTTCTCACAATAGATGCAAAATTTTCAAATAGTGAAGAGTAAGCTTCACGAAGAACTTTGCAGCCCATGTTATAGTCGTCTTTGAGGTAATTTGGCCGTTTTGGATTCATATTTGGGCCAAGCACGTGTATGACATGTGTTACACCCTCTTTAGAAAACAAGCTAGATGTTGAAGGAAGAGGAACTGCAATTGCTTTTCCAGGAGCAAGAGATCCAGCTCGTTTCTTGGTTTCAGAGTCAAGGTCTGGACCTGCAGCATCATATATAGCAGCATTTACACCTCCACCACCAGGTTTTAGTCTCCTGCACAAATCAAATATGAAATTACTTTATCAGCAGATTCAATGTAAAATTTGGTTGAAATCAAAGGTGGTAAGCTGCTGGGTTTGGTAGCTGGTCAACACGGGTTCAGGTTGAGATGGGTCACTTTCAGAGTGACCGAAACAGGCCAGGTCAGGTTGAATTGATCCAAAATCTCTTTATATCCATTTTTAATTTTTTTCCCATATCTAATTAAACAGTATTTATTACAATGATAATCTAAATCCAAATCTGTTAATAAAAAAGTTTAGGCGGTTGTGTGCGTTATAAATAGAGGTGGGGAAAATCTCAACCCATGTGATCCATTCGAGTCATCCACTTTTTAGCTATATATTGGTGATTTAACCCATTGCGGTTAAGGACAACCTAGACCGCACTGTCATAAGTAATTGAGTTAAAATTGCCACCTCTCTTATATAAGAGAAAAGGTGTTAATTAATCGTGATGGCTTTAAGAGCATGTCTTCAGTAATCAGAAAGATAAACATCAAACCATGGCGGCATAGGAATACTGCTTGATTAATAAACAACAACAAAACGTAAATTACCAGTTAGCAGCATTGGCTATCACATTGCAATGCAGACCTCCTGCTGACCGAAGCTTAGTAATATCCCCCACAAAGGTGAAAAACTTCTTCGAGTCGATATTCTTAATAGCAGCCTTGCTCTTCACCAAAGACAGTATCTTTGATCCACGAGACAAGTCGACCAAAACCAGCCTTCCGTTTCCAATCTTGTTTACAAATTCCTCAGCTATCTCAACTATAATTTCAGATGCTTTTTCAATATCAAACTGAAAATCAGCAGTGGATATAGACGGAAATGCTAAAGTTGGAATACCATCTAAATGACGGATCCCACTTTGGTCTTGACCTTCATTTATAGGAGCATTTTCTTTGGTAGTTTCATTTGATGGCCCAGGGACAGTTTTATCAGATGTTACTTTACTTGGAGAATCTACTCTTTTTAAAAACTTCATAATTCCAACTTGCACCTTATTATCGGTATTTTTCTCTCCATAACAACCAGACGGAAGGGTATCCGAAGAGGAAAGTGATCCATATGTATCCATGGCAGCTTGAACATCATTTTCATTATGACAAACAGTTATTCGAGTAAACCCTTCATTCAACTTAGGTAATTCTTTCTTTTGCAGCATTCGATTCACAACAGCAGCAGCTTTTCCACCTTGCAAGTTTCCTTCATGTCCAGTTCGTTTTACAGAACGAGATATACAAAGCTTTGTAGGAAGATCAAGAACCACAGCATGCACGTCTACTCGGTGAGACTCTCTAAGTTTAACAAAATCAGCTCGTTGTTCTTTATCAAGATTGCACCTGTCAATTAGAATACTCTTTCCATCTTTTAACGAGGTGGTGGACATTATTAAACATTGCGCTTTCGTTCCCGCTTTTCCGTTACCAATTATGTCCTGCATCAGACTCATTTAGCATGATCTTATGCATGTAAAATCAACAATGACATTGACACAAAATATAGTAACTGAAAAAAAAAAACTATATTTTCTTGTCACTTCCGGTCAGATAAGAGCAAAGTGTGAACATCACATAACTCATAGCAGTCAAGCATTTTATCAAACATAAACTCAGTCAAGCATTTTATCAAACGTAAACTCAGTCAAGCATTTCATCAAACATTTGGAATGCATAAGCAATAGAAAGTGCAACGACCTGACAAATACGGACCCAGGGTCGGGTAGAAACCCGGATAACATGATCACAGAAGGTGGATTTACCACTTCCAGGTGCACCCACTAATATCACCACTATGGGTTTACTCGTATTTTCTTCTACTACTGTAAAATAAAAATATTTTAGTTATATAACAAAAAAAGAAAAAAAGAATAAGAAGATGGGTTCGTAAAAAGATACAAAATTTCGACAACTGATACCTTTAGATTGTATAATTTCATCATCGATTTCCATAATTCGTGTGCTAATTCATCATCGCCGAATAGGCCTTTCTTCTTTACTTACTGTTTGCCTGTGGGATGCCTCATTAGTAATTTTCAAGAGATACCCTCAAGTATGACTTTTTTATTTTGACCCCCAAAACTGTCTGTAATAATAAATTTTAAGTACACGTTACATATTTACTACTTTTGATATAATTCTTAAAACGGGGTAATATAACTGTTGTTTAAGATTGCATCTTTTAATTTTGCACCGGTAAAACAGAGAAAAACATATCTCTAACCTGTTTACTCAGATCTATATTTTTCTTTTTGGCAAAAGACAAATACTTATTGTTGACAGATTATTTTTTCTAATTATTTACGTTTTATAAACGTGATAATGAAATACACTCTTCAAATCGCAATCCCAAACACCCCTTAAAATATATAAATCATCATCGGTGAAAAAAAAATTAGTGTATAATAGTTTCAAATACGTGCATAAACTGATGTTGACTTTTTTTTATTTTTAATTTATGTTTTCCCTTTTTTTTCCTTTTTTCTTATTGTAAATTAATTGAGAAGGAGTGGCGATCATAAGAAGAGTGAACACAAATTTTGGGAACCATTGAAGTACTAAGCTTATATGATGTGAAAAATAGTGTTGTACAATTCATGGTAGAAATTAATACTAGCATATTTGATGGACAAGTGTATCAACATACTTTTATACTTAAATCAACTTAATAACTTACCTACAATTTTTGGCTTTATTTCATTCCAACTTTAATCCTATACTACTATATTCATCAATTAGGGAGTTGTTGACTTAGCTTATGGAAGATAGAACAAGTTTCAACTCCTTGACTTCACAAGGAAAGATGGATTATTTTGTCTTGTATATTAACTAATCATGTGATAGGAAACATGTCATCTTATTAAATCTATCTAAATATTTTAATTAGTGTATATGTTCTATCACGTGGATTACATAGCATGAACTACTACTTTTAGTGGGCAATTCTCCTTCAAGTAGAAAAGTGAAGGTACATGCCTAAAGATCCACATTGTTTATTCATATTTAATTAATAATAATATCGAAGTGTTGTCCGATATACTTTTTGTAATTATAAGACGTGTTTATTATATATGTCAATATCGTTCTTTAGTGAGAACTAATTTGTTTCATCAACGGTTGATAAAAGTTATTGATGAGATTTATTAGGCTTCGTAAGTCTTGTTAAATTTGTTTTACATAGAAAATACAAGGTAAAATATATGTTCATGCTTCCTTGAGATGGCTAAAGTAACATTTAATTAAAGTATGACAATAGAATATATGGATATTCATATTTAATTTAACTTTAATATACCTTGTGTCTAAACATGTTTCACAACTTAATCCATCGACCCCGAACCGACAGTGTTTAAGGTGCCTTTGAGCATAAAACGTGATGCTCGTATGGTATCTTTTAAACAAAACCATAGGCAAGGAATAATGGATTGCGTCCATGGTTTTCCAAATAATTAATTATAAACATACTTTGGTGCCCCTTAACTTTCTTGTATTGGCTATAATAGCCCAAAACTCTAATTCACTTTAGATTATGAAAACTACTACTGTACTATTCAACCATCATCTCTTATTAAACAACTCCATCTTTAAATAATAATAATAATAAATAATAATAATAATAACTATGAGAAATTACAATATACTGTATATAACTTTGAACGTGTTAATTCTTCATCTGTTGAAGACACTAGTTTAGCTTATATAATTTTCTTTATTTGCTTTTTATCCTATATAACAAATTATTCTTTTGTTTACCCTTATGAAAGATATTACATGTACCACATTTGCAAGATGAATTAGTTAAGATTGTTGCATTTATCTTGTTTTATGTTTTTCTAGATCATCTACTTACATACAAAATTGAAAACTATACTTAAATTATGTTTTAATCTTAATATAATTAATAGTTAGGTCCTGTCTTTACACGATTGTCATATAATTACGTTGTGACAACGTCAGTTTTTCATTGAGAGAACTTTACCTGATTCGAGTGTACTTGACAGTGAGCTCAATTCTTGTGGTTTATTCGACCTAAGTCCAAAGGTCGAACACCATTATAGATAAGGAAATTTTCTTTTTTTTTAATCGTCAGCAATGTGAATAAAAAAATTAATTAGAGAAAATCCAGCAAACCTTACAAACTATATGGTCCTTAGTGTAACAAAACAAAAAGTAAAAAACAGTTACACCATCGCCTTGCGCTGCGGGAAAGCTTTCATCAACACTATTTAGTACTGTACTTTACTTGTAAACTAATTAAATTATATTAAATTATAATTAGAATAAATACATTATATAAGCAACTACTTTCATGGCGAGATAAACCAAACAACTGAGATTCTTTCCATCCATTTCTACGTCTGGTATGGCTACATTTTTAATCTTACAATTTTCTTGATTTAATTTATGTATTCTTTTGTGGGTATTTCATGATTTTATGCAACAACATCGATTCATAGGATGTATACACACACACATAAAATATGTATGTATCTTTTTTCTGTGTTTGTTGTTGTAAATTTGAGGATTTTATCATGTGAAGATTGGGTAGAGATCCTTTTGCCTTGGATCAATTATGGTTGACCTTATCTTATACTCCGGCTTTCGATTTAGTGATACAGTAATTTATAGCTTGTAAATACTAAATAGGGTAGATAAGAATACTAATGTGTTACACTGTTACTAATTGTTGTTATTCTGATGATGCACCAATCACCATGTTTACATTTTCCTTCAATCTCATGAAATCAATTTTTTCTTTTGGTGGTTGTTGAGATGTATAATGCAAGGTGAAATGTTTCATTTTATTAAAGTTTTAAGTTGAAGTTATATATTTGCCCATTGTCATCATTATATTTTGTTGATGCTACTTAAAAAGTTAAAAGTATTTTAAGCATTGGAGTGACAGTCAATTACTTCTTTTAAACTGTGTGTCGAATCAAATATTATGAAATTCATGGAATGCGATATTAAACTTCAAAAGGTAATTTTGAAAAAAATCATTACTTGGTTGAAGGGACTAACTGTACATGTCGCGTTGTGGTCCAAGAATGAGTTATGCATTTTGCTTTAATTCTAATTGAACTTTCTATCTTGTTATGTTATACTTTTATGCTAATAATGATTAACCTTTTTGATCTTGTAGTGCTATACTTTAAATAGATTTGATCAACAAAATTTAAACAACTTTTGTTTTGTTGATATTATGCTTGCTCGTTTTGTAATCTGTTCATTCATCATTATGATATAAAATGCAGGAGCTACTTGATTTGTTAAAGGAATTTAAGCATCTAGATGGTCTTGTCTTATCATCTTGATTAAAATAAACTGTAATTTTGGCTTCAAATATGTCTATTATAACAAAGCTGAGATGTATCACTGTGGATGTTACGGGGACTTTGATGGCTTACAAGGGAGAACTCGGTGATTATTATTGCATGGCTGCTAAGTCCGTTGGGCTACCTTGCCCGGACTACAAACGGGTACATGATGGCTTTAAGATTGCATATACAGAAATGGCGAAGAAACATCCATGTTTTGGACATGCAGATAAAATGCCCAATATTGTATGGTGGAAAACTTGTGTTAGAAATTCATTTGTTAAGGTAAAATATGCTACTCTTACATGAATTCTTGGTCACATTTTCTGTTCATTCATTAGCATGTCTACCTTTACTGTCCTTTCCATGATAGTTTCAAGCAAAGATGATTTAGTACTCCTATGATAGCAACAAATGTGTCTGACCATAAATCAGATGCCTAAAACACCATGCAATCATTAAAACACGGGGAGGGTATGGCAGTAACCTGTAGTATCCCATAAGAAAGAAGAATTGCTGCTATGTATTTTTAGTTCGAAAGTCTATACAAAAACATTGTAGTTAATATGGGAAAATTAGATTTTTATCACAGCAGGGGCGAGTTGTAGGGGTGGCAGGATCAGCATTACCTTAAAATGGGTTAGTTTTGGTTATTCCATCTGCAATTGGTCATATGGGTAAAACAAAGAAGTTAGTTTTAAGGGAATCTGTCAAATGGGTCGAGAAAATTTTAATTGAAGTAGCTTTTGTTATTCGATCATTTAAACTAAATACTTGTAATCAAATTGATATAAGTTTTCGTTTCTTTTAGATAACTCAATGTCTAAGTTAATTTCTAAAATGCCAGTTTTTAATTTGTAACACTATACTACCTCCATCCTGTAAAATTGCGTACTTTAGCATTTGACTATTTTCCTTTCATCGAAAATCCTATTCTATTAATATAAATAAAAGGTCTTGCAGCAAAGTGGGTTGTTCTAACATGTAAATGTTGAGGGGGAAAAACTATTGTAGTTTTTACAGGATAAGTTGACTAATTTATTAGTTAATATTACTTCTTTGGATCACAAAAGTCAGCTTGTACTTTTCTATTTGCAATATATTTGTGATATATGAGTACATTTTTAGACCCATAATCATTTCATTTGTATTTAGGCTGGATACGATTTCGATGAAGAGACATTTGAGAAGATATTCAGGCGCATATACTCTACCTTTGGTTCATCTGCACCTTACACAGTCTTTCCTGATTCCCAACCATTCTTAAGATGGCTTCGTTCACAGGGGGTGACTGTTGGGATTGTTAGCAATGCCGAGTATCGGTATCCAGATGTAATTCTTCCAGCTCTCGGCTTAAATGAGGTTAGTACCTTCCTTCTGAAACATGGCATTCGGCATAGTCTATTTCTTCTTCTTTGCATTTTCGTCTTTAAAGAGAATAGATCACCTAAAGGAGTAAATCTACTCATTTTTCGGGAGTTGACATGGCCAAATAGGTGTTTCGGGTAACATGTTGAATTTATCCAACAAAATGGGTAACATTTGGTGTATATAGAAAAGGAATTGGTCAAGTTGCATTGGATTAGGCTGGGTATACTTGAACCACTTTTTATCTTTCTAAATAATTTGAACTCTTTGAAATCATTAGTATTTCAAGTTAAACTCAAAGTTATATTATTTGAATAATAATCTGAATTATAAAATAAAATGATTTAGGTGGTTTATGCATTACTAATACACTTTGGACGAATTTTTACTCTTATGAGCTGTTAGAGATAAAATATAACAAATTGAACTATTAGTGAACGGGTCCAGATTCCCATCTGTTACTTGAGAGGATTATCCCTAAGTTTATCGTTGTACTAGAACATTGGGAGATGCTTTCTAATACACCACTTGGGTTATATTTTATTAGTGTTTTTTTTTTGCTCTAGATTGATCGAATATAAGTTCATTTTTCTATATGTTAACACTATAGAACTTTTTTACATAAGAAGCTTAAAAAAGGGTGTGTAACACATAAAAGTATCTAATACATCTGAATCCACGTATCACTTCTTGTATGTTCGTCTACAAGGAGTAATTACCTACATGTCAATATATTTTGAGAAGCCAAAAGCTGCTTTTTTTTTCCTCTGGGGGTTCGCAATAAATAGAAACTAAAGGGTGTATATGAAACTTCTAACTAAGAGTATTTACATTTCTGCCCTCTTCGTGTTGGTTGGCAAAATTATTGCTGTACAAAAAAATGTGATGAAAATGATGTTGCGACTTGCATCTTCTTTTTACACATCCAGAAGCTGATAAACAGAGGGTCACAGTGTGATTTTTGTAGATTAAGTTTCTACTAGTATGATCAAAATGCCATTATTACTGTTCTCGGGTCAAAAGGCAAAAAGACCTTTGTGATACAAAACTAGAGGTGGCATTTCTGACCTTATGAATAGGTTGATTCAAGTGATCTTTTATAAATATAGCTTAGAGGGAAATCAGTCACATGGGTCAAACCAATCGAAAGTCGCTCAAAGTGATGTATTTAATGAGTAGAACCTTCTGAATCTTCTTCATTCAGATATTAGATTACTGTTGGAATAATATAATCTATGTTTTGATATCTGACATTATATTTATAAAAGCTATTAACTTTTGGACAAAAAATGTTTCGGATCAACCCTAACTGACGTAACCTGTTTCAATCGGTACAATAATTACCCATTTATAAACCATGAATATTAATGTGACTTCTCTAACGTGTCCATTTTTGGTGCATTAGATTTCTTTATCATAGATTATTAACACAATGGCATAATATTACTGTCTTCTTGTCCTTTTGGAACTCAGGGATCTGAATATGACTTTGGTGTTTTCTCGGGCCTGGTCGGTGTTGAAAAGCCCAACCCAAAAATATACCAGATCGCTTTAGAGAGGGCTGGAAATATAGCACCAGAAGAAACTTTGCACATTGGGGATAGCATGCGCAAAGACTATACCCCAGCCAAGAGTATCGGGATGCATGCATTGTTGTTGGATAGGTTTAACACTCCCGATGCGGAGAATTGGAAGAAATCTGGTGCTACAGTCTTGCCTGATCTGGTGGCGGCTCGAGAATGGTTGACTTCAGAGCATTAGACTTCTTCATAAATTAATTAATTGTGTTTTACCAAGAGGCGATGGACTGATGGTGTTGTATGGAAATGGCAATGGTGGATACACTTGTAATTCAGTTTGAACACTCTTCCCTTGTACTAATTTACTTGAATGATAGAGCCTTCTCAGTAAATTTTGTTTGCAATTATCAGTGTATAGTTGGTGTAAATTTCGATCTATTCTCTTATAGCAGGGTTCATTTGGATTATATTTATCTTAAGTTGTTCAAAGTGCCATTAGCCTAGTAGTATCGAGGTAGCCTCCAACTATGAGGTTGTGACTTCAAGTCTCAAGATTGCGACAAATGTACATATCCACGGTGGTTTTTGTGAGTTATTGTCTTTAAAAATAAAAATAAAAATAAAAAATGAGGAGAATTCCAATCTATAAAATCCAAAAAAATCATCTGAAAGGATATATGTAAAATGCAATGTTTTGGAACCCGGGTTGACCCGGCCGGTCGAACTTGAATCGGGACCTAAGCCAGTTCAGCTACACCCGGGTCAATGTGCAAGTCAAACTCGGTCAAAGCTAGCCGGTTTTCCGGTTTATCCGGCCATTCGAATTGGGTTGAAGCGTGT
Source organism: Logfia minima (assembly GCA_963921325.1). NCBI lineage: Eukaryota > Viridiplantae > Streptophyta > Magnoliopsida > Asterales > Asteraceae > Logfia > Logfia minima. Next base: position 40,223,841 of record OY992764.1, read on the forward strand.
TGAATCGGTTTTTTTTTTTTAATTTTGAAAATAAATAGGGACCAAATATGAACATTTTAAGTAGTTTGGAGACTAAATCTGAAAATTGGACCATAGTCGAACCGGACCGATCGGACCCGATTGAACGGGACTCAGGGGCCAGGCCGGGTCAACCCAAACCCATGTTTCAAAACATTGGTAAAAATGTGTTGAAAGCCATCCAAATCATATTTTTAATGCATAAAATATCTATCATTTTTTGAAAAATTAGATTGATATTGAAATAATGTAATTTTTTTAATCTTTTATAACAAATAATTACCTATAAAAAAAGTTAAGATCTTGCACTAAATGTTTCTTTGGCAATTAAACATGACACTGCCCATTTCTATATGTAGACAGATTACATGTTTTGACTTGTTACTCAAGTTATGCAAGCCACGGATTTTGCCACCTATAGACACAACAACCGAGTGATTTGAATATAAACATGACTGAAAAAAACTCAAAGGAACAAAACTTACAAAGCCAGATAATACTAGTGATTAAAGTATATTACCAGCATATGGTTACCTAAAGGAGATTTCTTTAAATTTCATTAGTAAATTACCTGTTGCAGATTTAAGGTTTTCAAACATATGAAATCAAGAACTTATCATAAGTTTTTGCGACCAATGTAACAAAATCAAGATCCAACAATACAACTTATAACATTATCCAAAACAAGTCTATCACCAGCAAATGAAAGTTGAATCAAACCACACATCGAATCACTTAAGCTTCTGCAGCGGGCTGGGTGACACCATATTTGACCAACATCTTACTCAGAGCATCAGGTGTGCAAACCTGGTACTTCACCTTCCCAGAAGACGACAAGAAAACTTCAGCCAATTCAAGTTTGTCAGAAGTAAGACTAGTACTATCCATTGTTTTGCTAAGAACCTTAAGTGCTAACTGCACAGCCTCTTCTCTACTTATATCGTCCTTGTAGTCCTGTTTTAGCATCGATTGTGCTGCTTGATTGTTTGCACCAATAGCAGCTGCCTTCCACCCACCGTAATTTCCACTTGGGTCACTCATGTAAAGCTGGAAGCCATAGTTTTTATCCCACCCAGCAAATAAGAAAGAGACCCCAAAAGGGCGGAGACCACCAAATTGGGTGTAGCCTTGTTTGGTATCACAGAGGGACTGAACTAGTTGCTCAACGGGCATTGGTTCTTGGTAAGAGAAAGTGTAGCGTTGTGCTTGGACACGGGCTGTGTTGATGAGGATGTTGGCATCTGACATAATACCGGCTACAGCACAGGCAACGTGATCATCGATTTTGTACATTTTTTCGGTTGAAGTTGAGGTCTGGAGAAGCTTTGAAGTAACTTTCTTTTCACCAACTAAGACTACTCCATCTTTTGAGAGGATCCCAATGGCGGATCCTGCGTTTCCAATGGCTTCCATTGCATATTCAACTTGATAGAGACGACCTTCCGGGGAGAAGATTGTTGTTCGGCTGTCATACCTTCTCGACATCTATTATAAAAATTGTGAACAACAAAATGGTGTCCCAAATAATGTGTTAAAACTGAAAGCATATCTAGTAATTAATAAACAAAAACAATACAAAAGCATAAGTACAGAACTAATCAACATGCAAATAATGAGCTGAGTTGAGAACTTCGACCCATTGACTTATAAGTTTGTCAGATTGGGGCTGTGCTTAAAATCTTACGGGTTAAGCAGGTATAAAAAGCCTAAAATATGGGCAAAACGGTTGAAAGTTGCCTAAAGTGGTACTTAGAATGCATAAAACCTTTGAAAACATTTCATTCAAAAACTAAATTATATTTGAAATGATAAACAAAAAAGTTAATCAAATTTGGCGCGCTACTTATTTATAGGAACACTTAATACTTTGGAGAAAGAATTTTTCCGGGTCAAACCAGCAAGATCCTGCTCGTTTCGAAACTTACCAAAAAGTTACAAATTTTGACCTGCACCCAACCCACCTCTAGTTATCAGTTAGGTACCAGTTCAAACTTCAATGACAATTGAGGTCTTAACAACATTAGTTTAGGAGCTACTGGTAGAACCCAGCATGAATTTCAAGTTAAACTCCTATATTAGAGGACTTTATTTTAACGAGCATTATTGAAGAAAATGAATCAGATTTAGCAGACATCACAAGTCAAGCTATGACATATAGAAATAAAGTTTAAAAATATACTAGGATCCCAAATGTCTAAGAAGATAATGGCAACATCATCAGTTGTTAAAACTAATGATGCCTTGAAACTTACAGCAGTAAGCGTATGATGCCTTAATTTAGTGGTAGGTTAACTTCAGTACAGTAGCAATGGGTGAACCTGCATCCTAGGTTCTATTTGTTTTTATAAAAACATCCTTTCTAGATATTAACCTGAACAAAACTCCACATATATGAATCCTATACATTCTCCATCATTTAATCGTATCTAGAATCCACTATTTTGCATAGCTGTTTCAACTTTAGAGTTTTATTTTTGATAAGATGATGGAGATAATACCATATCTATCATCTGCGGAAAATAACTAGTAGATTACTAAACTATTTCAACACTAGTAGAAATAACTCTTAGACAACCAAGTCTCTAGTGGTGTTCCATCCGTTGAACAACATTTCGTTTTCAAACATTTCCAAATCAAATACACCTTAATTAAATCACTAACTCCAAACCCTCCCGAAACCTAAAGCCAGTTATACTATGAACAACATAGGCCCAAAACACTTATCCACCAACAGCCTCCAATAAATCAATTTAATCTCCAAACTGAATTCTTTATATTATATTTCAGTTCAGAAGTTAATTCATACAACATATGAAACACTAATCCTACGAGCAATAAAAATCTCATAAAATCATCATAAATGCTTACAAAAAAGTCCTGTAACTTCTAATGACATCTTACCAAAATTTCATTTGTATATTTCAATCAATCTTAAACAAACAACACGAAAAACACAATAACCAAACATAAACAACCTGTCATTATTATAATAAATATCTATAATAAACCAAACAGATACAAAACTAGGGTTTTGATTCAAATTCCCGAAACCAGTGAAATTAACCTAAACAGAAAGCGAGGTGAAACATAAACTAGCATATTAACCTAACAAATTAATCAAAGAATTTAGCTTAGATATACAATCCGAATTAAATCCAACAAATTCCATAATCAACAAGCAAATTCATAAAATACTAAATTGATCGGATACTACATATAAATATACATATATGCATATATCGATACACAAAAATTAATTAACAACTGACCTTAACGTGGATCTGCAAAGTTTAAGTGAGCTGAAGAATGAAAAATTTGGTTGAAGTGATTTGATTTTTATACTTCGTATAGAGTTTTATTGTGCCTCAAGTTTTCTTTTTTCTTTTCTTTTTGGAGTTTGGTGGAATTGCATAAACTACCCTCAAGTTACAAAAAAGTGTTGTGGGTTCAAGAGTTGACCGTCAAAGAGAAATTGGACCCTTCACTACATGGGCTCACATATGTCCCATAAAAATCCCAAGCCCATATTTTATCATTTTCTCCTAATTAAAATGTTTTTAGCCCACCCGACCCTTCATAGTTCATACAATACAAAAATATATGAAAATAATAGTTTTTTTATTTATTTATCATACTTATAAGAATAAGATTTCATACGTATAAGTGTGTAGTAAGTAGTAACTATATTTTTAGTTGTCAACATTATAAATGTGGGTGAAGTTTGGTTTTAGCAATATGTAAACAGTTTCTCAAAACTAATATTTTTGGGTAAGTCACGAACTTTGTAGTTCTATACAGTCTTAAGTATATGTGTATAGACATGGTAAGAAAAAATAGGTTTCCAAACTGGACCGGTTTCAAACTGGTATAACCAGATTGGTCGGTTTGACTATTTGAAGATCCAAACTGGTTTGAAATCGGTTTGGTGTGAAACCGATCTCAAACCGAATTAAATCAGTTTCAAACCAGTTTGGCCTATCCGGCTAATAGGTCATTTCTTAGGTGGAATCTAGCCGTTGGAATTGAACTTATCCGGCGGATAGGCTTAACCTATCCGGCGTATGGGCCTTTTCTGTAGAAATTTCTAGCCGTTTTCTCAAACGCCTCCTCATTTTTGGCCATTTTTTTGGACTCTTTAGGGAGTCAAACCTCCAGAAAACTTACTATATATATGAATGTTATGTTGAGGTTTACTCACAACTTACAACACTCTCAATCTAAACATATACTCTCTAACTGAAATCTATATTTCTATACATCTATACTCTAAACTCTCCACTTTCAGTTTCAAGTCTTTAATTTCAACTCTCAAACGCACACTTTCAGTTTCAAGTCTAAAATTTAAATTCTTAAACACAATGACATCATCATGTGGGCAATCACAATCTTCCGTCGGTGTTGGGGAATCGTCTAGGAATATTACGATTGTTTCCATAAAAGAAACGAAAAGGAACTCGGCGGTTTGGTGCAATTATGACCTATGTGAAATGTCACACGGTCCTGAAAAAGATCGATGCAAGAAATGTGGGGCATTTTTCAAAGAAATCGGCAATACTACTTTGAAAAATCATGCAAATATCTATTGTAAAGCGGTGAAATATGGACCGGGGCATAGTCAATCGACAATGGCGAATGATGCTACAATTTGCCAATACGAAGCGTCTTAGGTGCGGGATAGAATGACGAAGTTCATGATTCAAGAAAGCTTCCCTTATGACCACTTCGACAATCCGCAGTTGACTCGACGCATCCAAGAAATGCTCCAACCTCGTTATACCCATGTAAGTCGTTCGACTCTTAGACAAGATGTAAAAATGTGGAAAATGGCTAGAGATGAAATGGTTTTAGGTTTTCAATCTCTATAAACCAGTATAAATTTAACTTGTGATGTTTGGATGGCTCCACATGGTTCACCGGATTCGTACCTTTGTGTTACCGCTCATTGGGTTAATCCTAAAAAGTGGCAAATGATGAAGCGTACGATTCCGCTTGAATTATTTGGATATCCGCATACCGGCGACAATTTATATCAAATTTTAGATTATGTGATAAAGATTTTTATATTAGAAGGAAAAGTATTTTCTGTATCTTTTGATAATGCATCCAATAACACCGTCGCCGTCGGACAATTAAAATTAAAATACAAACATGTTTGCGAAGGTGTATTCTTTCATAGTTGATGTGTTGCACATATCATTAACTTGGTTGTGCAAGATGGAATTAATTTTATTGTAGCGATAAAAGAAAGTTTTAAACAAATGTTAAAGGATATTTTTAGTTCAAGTAACGCTAGATACCATAGGTACATGAAATTTTGTGTTGATTCGAATTCACTTTAGTTATGTCTCAATTTTGAATGTGTTAAAAAATAAGTGATTTTGAAATGAGGGGCGAATTTTTTTAAAATATGATATAACCAATGAAACAAAAATTTATAAAATATTTTAAAAATATGCCTCCGGTTATAAGTTATGCCGCCACTTTGAACCCCACTTTAAATGTTAGTGGGGTTGAAACTTTACTAACCAACATTGCTGACGATTTGGGTTTGACGGAGAAAGACCCGAATTGGGCGGGCAAAGAAATAACTGCTTTTAAGGAAGTTTTTGCAAGTTTGTTTGATGTCTATTTGTTGAAATATGGGAATTCCACACCCCTTTAAGACACTATAAGGAATGAAGGATAAAGTGGTTCAAGTTCGCATACCAACAATGAAATGATGCGGTTATACAACACATTGAGAAACGATGCTTTGAATAAAGCCTGAGGAACCACTCCTAGTAGAGAACTAGGAAGATATACAAAATCCAACTTTTTAATGTTAATGTCAATTGAAGAGTTTAATAACTTGGATATAGTAGCTTGGTGGAGAGAGCATGAATCCCAATTTCCAATTATAGCGGCTAGGGCACGTGATCTATTAACCGTTCAAGCTTCTATAGGTGCTTCGGAGTCCGCTTTTTCAGTTAGTGGTTGGGTAATTTCACTAAGAAGAACCAAACTCATCCCTTTGTCGGTGGAAGTATGTATTTGTTTGAAAGACTATCTCGACGGCATTGAACGAACACAAAACATTTCACCGCTCGAAGGGGAATTAGGAAAGGTTGAACAAGACATATATGAGGAAGACATAGCAATGAGAATGTCAGTACCACTTACCGCGCAAGAGCTTACTTATCAAGAAGAGTTACACAACTTGAATAATGACAAATATCAATGAGACTTTGTAATATATTTAAAGATGTATTATGTAAATTCACTTTAAGAATTCTTATAAATTAACCAATTTAGTGCCTCACATTTCTTTGTATTTTGTCAGTTATAGTCAGCCAAAGTCAATGAGAGTCAACCAAAGTCAATGACAGTCGACCATAGTGAATGAGAGTCAATGAGTCAAACTAAGTCAATGAGAGTCAACCAAAGTCAATGACAGTCAACTTAAGTCAGTGAGAGTCAATGACTCAAATTAAGTCAATGATTGTCAATCAAATAACTAAGAAATTAATAAAAAGTTAAAAATTCATAATACACAGTTATAACAATTCATAAGAAATTAATGAAAGTTAACTACAAACTAAAAAACATAGAGTCAGTCACTACTGGTCGTCCGGAGGTTATGAAGATGAAGGTTGTGTTGAGTAATCCATAACGAGCATTGTGTGTCGAGTAATCAATTCCCAAATGCCCGAAAAGAGATCACATCATGTCCCGTTGCCAATCAAACTGTGTTTGAATATTGGTCACAAAATTATCGAACTTGTTCTCTAAATAATCAAGGCGTTAGGGAATAGATAGAGGTGGGGCAGGCGCCTCATCATCATCATCGGGTTGCTCCTCATCATTATTATATACCCATGGAGCCAACTATAAGTTTACGGACCCCGTAATCAACTCACAATGCCTAACCATCTAGCATCCAATAACCGCATTCCCGGTTGCACTATTGTACACGTTCCCAATCCTCTAGGGGTTTGCATAACAAAGTCGCGGGCCAAACGGGTCAAATACTGCCCGCCACTAATGCTACCAGATCGGCGTGACCCTTGAGCCAAATTCTACAACAACCTGGAGAGACAACCCGGAACATTCACCAAGCCTCTATTCAAGATACACCCAAGATAAAACAAATGTGTTTGGGTGACCTTCTCGGAGCTTTCACTCTGACAGGTGATCGATGTAGAAATCATCCGGTGTATAACTCGGATGATTGGATCATAAATCTTCGTAGAAGACTTGGGCTTAGCTATCTACGGATAGGGCGAAATCCGACTCCAAAGGCCCAGTAGATTGCAATCTTGTGGACACCGAATCCCAGCAGTCCAATAATCTATGTAATGATCCATACGTATCTCCTATGGAGTGTACAAACGCAAAGCTCTCCTGACTTCGGACACACTCACCTCTCGGGGCACCCCACACAATTGGAAGCGAATAGTCCGTGCCTCCACATCCGTAGTGACATCATCAAATAAAAGTGAGCTAAAAAACTCTAGAGTGGCGTCACGATAGATATGCTCCTGAATCTTAAATAACCTCGACCAAGCCATTGAGGTGAAACCAAGCCTACCGTCATGTAACCTATACTCTATCCGCATGTACTCCCAAATTGTGTCGAAACCTAGTGTATTGGACTGTCTTTCAGAAATTTGATCAAGAATAGCCCAATCGATAACATCAGCATGTTGATTGATTTGGTGAGGTTGATCTCCAACCTCGACTTAAATTCCACCTTTTCAACAGAACTCCAATGCCGATTATTAAACTTCAAGAATTGGTGATTTCTTATTGTTTCTGGCACCGGAAGGTCAAACACTTCCGTTGCGTTGTCATTGTGGCTTGTAGACGATTCGTCACGTCTTCATACCCTTTTTGGTGCCATGTCTGCAGAAAGGTAACATTTATCAAACCTAAGCTCATTTTAACAATATGAACCGAGCACGTATCTATAAACTCAAATTACCAATTACCCTAAACCCTAAATCCTAAACTAAAAATTAGGTTTAAAACCCTCAATTACAATAAATTCAACCAATTATATACAATTACAAGTCCAACTAACCATCACAATTAAAATTGAACAAAGCCCCCAAATTATGTTATAAACCTTAATTATCACTAAACCGGCTATAAACCCTAATTACAATAAATTCCACTGCGAAAATTAAAAATTAATCATCAATTCAACCAATTATATACAACTACAACTCCAATTAACCATCACAATCAAAATTGAACAAGACCCCCAAATTGTGTTATAAACCCTAATTATCACAAAAACGGTTATAAACCCTAATTACAACAAATTCAACAATGAACGTTTAAAATTAAGTATCAATTAACAATCACAATCATAATATTTCTAAACCCTAATGTTAAAACCCTAATTATCACAAATCATCATCAACAAATTAGGTTAAAATTCAAGGAATGTATAAAAGTTAGTACTAAGAGAATCATATATTGGATTGAAGATGAAATTAACAAGCAAATGTGGATGAAAATCAGGGGAAAAATCGCCCTAATATAATTGAAGTCGAGTAGTAAGGAAAAAAGTGTGTTTTGTGTGTATTGTTTGAAGAAAATGAGGGTTTATTTGTGTTTAAATTGTTCCAGCAAGACGCTATCCGCTGGATAGGCATTAGCCTTTTTTTTTTCAACAGAAGAGGCCCTGCGGATAGGTGTAAACCGGTTTCTCCCAAACCGGTTTTTGAGAAACCGGTTTCAATCCGGTTTGAAACCGGTTCCCAAACCAGTTGGTTTGACCAGTTTGGAATTTTCAGCCTCCAAACTGGTTTCAAACCGAACCGGTTTAAGACGAAATCGGTTTTGACTAAGTTTGACCAAACCAGTTTGGTTTGAAAATCATTTTGGAAACCGGTTCAAACTGATTTTGTGCACCTCTATATGTGTATATATATGTCGACCCAATTAATTTATTTAACTATTATATTTAATATATTATATATTATTACTAATACTTAATAATGTTAAGTGAGAGTGAAAGCACGTTTAGATATAGCTAGGCTTACCTTACACAAAAATAAAGAAAGAGGTAAAGGCAGCTATCATTGTTAATTTAGTATGTCGACTCTAACAAGCAAACAATTGTTTCTCACTACACGTATTCTATCGCTACTCCATCTCTGGGTCCCAGTTTATCTAGCTTTAATATAGTGAAGCAAACAATTCATGATATATAGTAGAAATTAGTACATCCCAAATTAGTTGTATTTTCGTAGTATTACATAGCGGTTAACATATGTGTTCCTAACAGTACAAAAGTTACGTGTACTTTATCAATAGATACTTAAATAATTTTTAACATTCTATACTTTTAATCCTTCAACTTTTTAACATTCTTACAGCACCTATCCTTATATGTTGTTGACTGTATAATATATTTTCCCTTATACGGTTCATATAATTACGACGGTTTTTATCATAGGGTTTGGTCAAAAACTATATAAATAATAATAAAACAAGTTTAAACATAAATTTCATTGACAACGTACCCTTAAATTGGTTATCCTTATTTTTCTTTATTTTATCATTGAGAGAATTATACATGCAACGTTAGTGAATTTTTAGTTTTACATATTATTTTTAATGCAATTTAATCTTCAATTATGCCGTTAAAGAACTTTTAGTGTAGATTTAATTTAATGATAAGTGGATTTGAGTTTATGGGACCACATGTTTGAATATTTACTTACGTACTTTCTACTATTTGTCTTTTCTTCTTTTTCTCCGATTTCTTACACACGACCGAACATCTATACATACAATCTCCCTTCTCAAACTTGTACGGCGAGATTTGCACTCAAAAGTCTTTTGGTTGAACCCCTCGTGTACCGTTAAAAATATAAATGATCGTATAAATTCGATTTGAATTATGTCATGCTTTTGATACTTCTTCCTAGTTTACGATTGTAATTTTCTTACTATAACTCACTTTTCTTTGTTCTTTCTGCTTCATATGGTTCGGTTGTGATTGTGCTCCATATGTGTATGTGGTCAAATGTATTGTACTATGATAAATTCAAATTAAAGATAAAAGCACTAGTACATAAACGAGTATTTAAAGCGTGATGTTATGACATTTTTAAATGAAAACCGTTAGAGTGATCAGAAAGAGAGTCAAAAAATAATCATAGAGCAGTTTAAACATTAAAAGGTGGAGTCCCAACACCTATAATGTAGTAGTTTATAGCACACCATCCCAATTAAATCCATTTGTGACGGACTTCCATAACCTGCTTCAATTGTGATAAATCATTTGTAATAGGTTAAAAAACCCGTTTTAAATTAGTATATTTTAAACAGTGTATTTTAGACTGCTCCATAATTTTTATTTTAAATAGCAGATTTTTTTTATAGATATAAAATCGAAACGGTTAAATATGAATTTGAAGCAGAAACTGCTCCACAAAATTTAATGTACTTATATATGTAATATTAATTATACATAACAAATGACCTTAATTTGTAACATTTAAAATTAATAAATATATAAACATGCCTAAAAACAGGAATAAATAATATAAATAAAAGTAGTAGAAAAGACTTTCATTTACAACTAAATTAATAAAATTTACATAATAGTATATATCGATCCATTACTTGTACAAACTCAACAAATGTCACTTTTTATCCATTCTTTTTTTTTTTTTGCATAATTTTGAGCCGCTTCCAAATCTCTTCATGTTGCTTTCAAAGTTCTTTATACTTTATTTTGTATTTATTTAGAGTTTGTGTGTATTCGTTAACATAATTTTGCACCCATTTCTACTTTTGCCCTTCAATATGGAAAAGAATATTGAAAAGATTCATTTGCGAAAATGACGACATTCTTTTTCTTATAGAAATTTTAGAGATTTGAAAGAACGTGAATTGTTTAAATTATGGGGACTCGAGTTTATATACAAAGATTTGGTATTGATCTGGTCAGGCCTAAAAGGCAAATACAAAGGCTCGCGGTAAGCATATATATATAGGGAAATGATCTATAGGGAAACTCTAAAATTTGAGGAAGGAGGGAAGCAAATTTTAGCCCTTGATTTTTTTTTATATAAAAAAACGTTTTTAACATTCATTGGTGATGAATATTAAATTTTGAAATTATTTGCAATTTTAAAAATTCATTTATGATGAAATCAAGGGTTGAGATTTGCTTCCCTCCTTCCCTAATTTTTTTGCTTCCCTCTTGATCCCCACCCTATCTATATATATATATTTTTTACTGAAACACTATATATATGCAAATTGATCATATAATATATTTTGTTTAACTAACTTTTAATTCAATGTTCATAACAACGAGACAATTGAGAATGTGGATATTTTGTTATGAAGCATATGTAGCAATTCGTTATTATTATATAATCAAACTTCCCACTCAATATAAGACCTTAGTAATATTCTTTGTCAATTCATCCATTAAACTCTTTTTTAGGTTTGATTTAAAAGTTTTTTAGACTTGACGCACCATATTGTCTTATACACCCGATCAATTAGACAACTTGATACTTGTAGGCACAACAGAATTTGCAAAGAGCTACATTCATGTAACATCCTCTCCCGCGGTCTGGTAATTTCTATTATTTTAATTGATTATCTAAATGTTTTAGAAGTTATTTAATATTATGTGTTTCGTTGTGAAACGTAGATAAATAAGCCCTTTATCTTATGGTGACTAGTGAAATATTAGTCGTTTCAAAATTTGAAAGTTTCGATTTTCTGCGACACAAGGTTTGTGTCGCAGGTGGTGTCTGTGCGACACAACGGTTGTGTCGCAGGACTGTGTCGCAAAACGGGTTGGACTGAAATTAATCAAGGAGCTTAAGTGTAATTCGATGTTATATATATTAATACGCCGCCCAAACATTTCCAGATAGTTTCCTTACATCCTAAACTAGTTTTAAAGTGAAAAACAAAGAGAAAAGAGAGAAAGAAGTGAGAAATTGTGCTTTGAATCATATTTGAGCTATTTAGTTGTAAATTCGAGGTAAGGTTCCAATTATTTTGTGTTACAGTTGTTTATAAGTGAATTACACGGATTGGTATAAGTTAATTTGAGTATTACATGTTTGAATTCAAGAATTTCGAATCTGGGAACTGGTCTGTTCTTCATTGCGACACAAGGTTTGTGTCGCAGGTTGTGTCGCATGAATGTTCTGCGACACAGTTGGTTATGTCGCTTAAGGCGGTCATTTTGAGTATTGCGACACAATGTTAGTGTCGCAGGATTCTGTTGTGCGACACAGTGGCAGTGTCGCAAGGGTTTGTGGTGCGACACAATGGTTGTGTCGCTAAGTTTATAAAAGAGTTTTGTTTTTGCAAATTGGTTTTGTGAAAATCTCACTAACTCGGATTTAGTTGAAAATTGCATGGTCACTTGGAAACGACCTAGTAATCAAGACTATATATTATAGCCTAGGCAGTTTTTGGCCATTCGGGGTTATCTAGGGCCCGAAAATGACATTTTTCAGTTTTAAACGTCATTGCAAGATTTTCTAAGTTCATTTCTGATTGAACTTTTGTTTGCCTAGACTTCAGGGATTACCTGATTTGATAAATGGGCTATAATGATAATTATGGAACGAATTTCTAACTTGTATATGATTTTCTGTTTCAGATCAACATAAGACTCAGTGATATAAGAATCCTGAGTGTGGAGACGTCAAAGGTATCGGTGAGTGGATTCAGAACTCATCATTTAATTTAGTTGTAACTATTTGGTTACAACAAGTAACGTAGATGTGTATTAGACTGTTTAGGCTTGATTATTGATTATTGATCTACGTGATATGTGAACCAATGTGTATTATGTTATTGAGGTCAACGTGCAGTTGGGCTTCTGGTTATTATGTGTTTTACACAGGTTTTGATTCATTTGTTGTGTTTGAAACTTGTGTATGAGTTTAATAACCAGTAGTTATCGGTCTATTCTGTATTGGCCATACGGATTGACGGTAAGTGTTCTTGGGGGAATCCCCGGGTATTATGATATCCCCAGAGCCACCGATCCTCATTGAATTATGTGTGTTTACGATTATTTGGTGTAAACAACTTGTTATGCTAAGTTGAATGGAGTGTGATGAATCTATTCACTTAGCTTCGTGCTAACCCCTCATTTTACTTCCTGCAGGATATGTTTTGATTAATTGTGGGTGCAAGAGGTGATTGGTTGATCAGGGAATGTTTGACTGCGCTCTTGGTCTCTGATATGGTTTTTGTAATAAACCTTGTTTTGTAAATTTTATAATACCCCGTCTTTTGTAGTTTTAAACAGTTTAAATATTGTGTAAATATTGAAAAAAAAAAAAAATATAAACTGTTTATGTATAATGTTTAATATATACGAAGGTAATGTATTTTAAATTCATGCTTCCGAGTTTATTAATATTATATTCTTAAATAGAATGAGGGGTGTTATAATTCATGCTGGTCTTAACAATAAAACAGTTAGCTAACATTATATTTAGACATTTTTAGTTCTAAATACTTTATGTTGTTTTAATGATTTATGTATATGTGTTTTGGTTATATTTGGTTTTGGATTTTTAGTCATTTGGTTTTTGGATTATGCATGTAACAACATGCAGTAAAATTACATAATGTAATAAACCCGCCACAAAATAGTATCAACATAATCCACTTCACATAATATTTTTTTTGATAAAAAAATTATTGTAACCGTCACAAATGGGTTTACAGAAACCGCTCCACAGATTATTTATTTCCTGAAAAATAAATATAACAAATTACTTTTACCCGCCACCAAATGACAAGAAATATGCCGCTCCACGTAACATATATATATTTTTTAAAAAATATTTATAATCTAAATGTTAAAAAAACTTATTTTATTCGACCTTCACAAATGTTATCCAAGAACCGCTACAACAACAGATAAACCCGCCAATATGGGCACGTAATCACTACTTCAGGGTTTATTTTAACCGCTCCTATTCTGCCATTTGTAGTGGTCGTTTAACCGTTATAATTAACATGTATCCTTCTTTAGTAGCGCGAGTATATGAGATAGTCTGTTCACCGTTACACACGATTGTTTATGTACTGGTGATGTATTGTTGAAAAAGAAAAGAAAATGAACTTTTTGTTAATAGATAAATATCTTTAAAAAAAAAAACACCATAATAAAAAATATATTTTCTACCGCATCAAATTGGCTAAAAACTCCATACTCCTGAAAACATTCTTTAACTCGTCAAAAAGATCATACAATTACCATTAAAAATTTTAAATATTCCTGTGACGATTTATCATATTATAATATTAAATTAAATTAAATTAAATACATATATTTATTAAAAGCAGATATTGAAGGCAATAGATTACTAAAATGATTTAAATTTGTACCTACTTTGGACTTCTGCATCGATGATTTTGTTTCAAATTCAACAAAGTACGATTCTTGTTAATATTAATCACTCAAAGAATGAACTCTTATTGAATACTTTTCCTTAATTCTTTATCTTTTTTTTTTCTTCAAAAATCTCGTTATAAAACTGTACGTTGCTGTGGTTAACATTTTTGTCATGTTATTCGACAAAAATGTCCTATAAACGTGTATTATAGTTTTTTGATACGAAAATAAAAAATTAGGTAGCATGAAATAACTTACACGTAGAACATGTGAGAACCACATTTACGTGCAAAAGTGGAGGTGTAATGAGGTGGATACGTACGCATACACTTGTCCCAAAGTTATAATTAAACGAAGAGGTATCATTATCAATGATTTAATAGTTTTAAGCTCTTTTAAGATTAAGAATTAAGAATATTCATAACAAGAAGAATGTAAGCATAAAATGTGTTGACAATAACAATCGGGACCATCGATGTAACTAACATGACTTAATCCTTACCATGCCATGATGACGAAACCATGTTTGGCCCAACTAGACACCAGATTTTGCGAGCTTTACTTTGCAATCTTTTATCCCAATCGATGATAAATAAATTGAAGAATTGAGTTTGTGAATACATACACCTATTAAAAAAAACTGTACGATAACTGCTTACTGTTTTTATGCTTCTCTATTAGAAAACATGGTTAACAATAATTGTGACACTAAATACTTTATGTCATGGAAATATTGTTTGTAACATTAACATAAGAAATTTTCAATGTAAATTATGTGAACTATCTACCATTTGTTTCTTTATAGTACACTATTCAATATTGTACTTTTTGTCATAGTTGTAAAATTTTAATCAATATTTAGGGCTAATGTTGTTAATAACCACATCTTAGGTTGTTGACCTATTTTTGTGACAATACTCGATATCTTTAATGAGTTGGTTATAACTAAATCAACTTTTTAAATACAATGAGAAATTCCAACTACATGGTTAAATAAACAATTAAAACCTAATGATTTATATTTTCAATTTACACCACATGAACTTGACATCTCCTAACATAGAATTTGAACTTCAATATTTGACTCAAGATTGAATACTAACTATGATTATTGAGAAGATTTGAAAGCTATTGACAGGCTGTTTAAGGTACATAGATGTCAAAGGATCCGTTGAATGTTGGGGTTGATGTTGAGGGGCTTTGAGATTAAAATTCGAAGCATTTACTTAATCTAAATCGTTATTCTATAACATTCGCACTTATAATTAACAGAAAGTATTTGATTATATTTGATAAACAAGTACACAAACTTCTATGAATGTACACTTAAAAAAAGAGTGATTCATAAACCACTAATTTTTCATCGTGTATCAATAACTGTATTTTATAGTATTATATAATATAACACTATAAACACAATTAGTAATGTACGAAAAATGTAATCATCAACTTTAGAAAAATGAGAGTGTACTATTCCATACTCCAGCGTCAACTTCTGTCCAATTCCTAACTATGAGGTGTCCTTTTGATATAACTACATACTACTAGGTTCACAGCAACTAATTATCCTAAATACAGAAGAAAAAAGACGGCAGAATTGCAATTCCTATTCCAGAGCAATAATCACTAAATCCGGACAACTAACCTCCAGAAACTTGTACCTTATGCATAAAACATGTAAATTTATCTAAATATAGTTCAAGTATTAATTCAACTAGAAGCGTGCTGTTCAAGTGAAAGGCCATTGTTTTGTTAATTAATATAAAAACACACACTCTATGTGTGTATGTGTGACTGGTGTGTTTGTGTGTGGGTCACCTTAATTTCTTAAGAAGACTCTTCACCCTTCAAGCTGAAACCTTTTCTAGATTCATCTCTATTTTCTTTTCTTGCTCAATACTTTGGGTAAGACAGAGCAAAGGGTGTGAAGATATTTTTGTGGGGTTTGAGAAATTGAGGTCAAGTTTTGATTTTTTGGGTTTGAATAGAAAATAAGATTTTAATTTATTGTTTGATGGGAGTTGGGTTGTGTAGCAGGGGAAGGAAAGGAGGGACATGAGAAAGTCTTTTAAAGATTCACTTAAATCCCTTGAAGCTGATATTCAACATGCCAATACTCTGTAATTCTCTCACTCTTTTTTTAAATTTTTTATTCAATTATTGATTGTTTGAATTAATTATGTTTTAGTATAATACTGGTTGAATATTATTATGTTTGAAGATACATGTTTTCAATTAAGTTTAAGTTTGATGTTTCCCAAAAAGTTTGTTGATTTACAAGGGTTTGACATAATATTTGAGAAACTAAGGTCTTAAGATATGTCGGTTTAATTTTTTATTTTTATTTTGTTATAACTTTGTAGAAAGAGTCTTTATATTGGAGATGATTTAGGATTTGAAAGTGTTTTGTTGATTGATTGTTTTTAGGGGTTAATTTATTTATTTTTGTTTCAAAAAAGGTTGTTACTTTATAGGCGTATGATAGAATTTTTGAGTAATAAAGTTACAAAATTATGTGAATTATTTTGCTTTTTATATATTTGTGGAAAATTTTGAAATGAGAGTAATTGGAATATAAGTGTGTTGTTAATTGGATGGAAAAAATAGGGCATCAGATTATCCAAGGGAATATGATGGTGGTTGCCTTCAGATGAGATTGTCATACAGCCCATGTGCTCAGTTTTTTCTGTTTTTTGTTCAATGGAGTGATTGTCATCTTGCTGGTGCTCTTGGTTTACTCAGAATACTTATTTACAAGGTGTGTATTTATCTTGGGATATGTATGGATAACTATCAGTCTTTGTGTTTACATATATGTGTGTTCTAGTATTTATATATGTACGTAAACTTGTGACAACATGGCATTGCAGGCATATGAGGGTGGGAAGACAAGCATGTATATTCAGGAGCGCAAAGCTAGTATAAGAGAATTCTATGGTTCGTCTTGGTCGGCCTTTATTATTCTGATTTTGATAAATAACTTAAACCAAGTGTTGGAAACTCAAAAGATCGTTTACGAAAGTTTTTTTTCTCATTTAATAATTAGTTAAACACATCATAGATCGATCCATATGTTGATGAGTCAAAATGGGTCAATCTTTTGAAACGAGCATTGGACGCATGACTCCACTTTTTTAATATGTTGGCTCATACAGATGGACAATTTCAGGTTAGGTCTAGATCAAAAACCAACAAATGGACAAACCTCTCCTACCGAAGTTAGTCAGCGAACTTCAAGATTCTCCATGTTCTCTAAAATAGCGGCATGGGTTGACTTTTGAAGTCAATGATCTAACTTTTAACTTCATTATTGACCTAGATTTTACGAGATACTTAACACAAACAGTCATTCTTTTGTAATGAAGTTTAAAATTGTAATTTTAGCTTGAAAATTTCAAAAGAATTCATCTCAAGTTTTGATATTGACAGTTTGCTTGTTTGAACAAACAAATCTTGTAGGGAGTTAACACCATTTAGTAATTTTGGTCCTGACTTTGGGGTCTCTTTTATAGGTGTTATATTTCCATCTTTAATGCAACTTCAAGGGGGAATCACTGACATTGAAGATAGGAAACAAAAGGAGCTTTGTGCATCTAAGTATAAAAAATACGATGCGATGAGCAAAGGTAAACTATCTGAAGTCGATATGGAGCAAGAGGAAGAATGTGGGATTTGCTTAGAACTGAACACCAAGGTTGTGTTGCCCGATTGCAACCATTCCCTGTGTATGAAGTGCTACACAAATTGGTGAGTTAACTCCAGTCATTTATATAATTACATAAATGCACAGATATGTTGCTGATGCAAACTAAGGGTATTTTCTTGCAAAGGAGTTGCACTAAAGGGCATTTGAAGACCTAAGAATGCATCTTTTTGTTGTTACATATCTATACGAATAAAAGGTATTTAGTAGCTATACACAAGCCGGATTTAGGTTTTTTGTTACATCTAGGTAAGAAAGGTCGAAAAATTGCTGAAAATAGTAACATACTTTCAGTCTTTAATCAATCATGTCAACCGTGAGGTAAGTTACTTTCTATAACTTATGAAAGTATATTTCTCTTATTGGTAACAAAAAGGAAAGTATGTTGCTTTAATTGGTAAAGAAAAAATGATATGTATGAAAGTATAATGCTACTTTAAATAATATTCAAAGTACATATTTACTATTGGGAAAAGTGTAATATCACATTTCTATTTTGCGAAACTAACCCAAGAAAGGTCTACATTTGTGTTGTCATCTTACACATGGGATCTACCCATAATCATAATACAAGTGTATGATATATAAATGCTTGGGATGTGATTCAGGCGTGCTCGATCTCAATCATGTCCGTTTTGCCGTGATAATTTGAAACGGGTAAACTCGGGTGATTTATGGATCTACACTTGTCGTTATGATGTTACCGACTTATCAACAATTGCTAGGGAGAATTTGAGGAGACTAATCATGTACGTTGAGAAGTTATCTCTTATTGTTGTGGATCCTATTACTATTTCTTATGACCCTCATTACCGGTGAAGATGATGCATCAGTATCTTTGTGGGGAGTGTCGATTTGTAGATAGAAATGTTTGATTTGTGCATTCAACCATCTCCAAGTGATAAATTGTCATGACCAAAACCAGAATGATAGAATGGTATACTGATATGTATATGTACATTGTTTTTAGACATGAACATTTTTTTGTTGATTGGGTTGTATATAATTGGGTCCTTTTATTTTCTTGGGTTTGATATTAAAACACTTGGGAATTGTAAATTGGATACATGGTTGGTATTATATATGTCATGGTTTGAATGATAGAAAATAGCACAATAAACACTGGTCTTTTCAATTGCTAGCAACACTTGCACTGGTCTTTCAATTGCTAGCAACACTTGCATATTTCTAGGACGATTTTATATCTATGATGAATAATTCTTGATGACCTCTTATTCAACCGGTATTATTCAACTCCTGGGCCAACTTATATACTGAATTTGTACTATTATTAATACAAGTCTCTGCATCTCTTTTATATCTTTTGTTTCTTAGTGAGGTAATCATTGGATCTGAATAAATATCTTGTTTCTCACATATTATTTTAGAATTCAATGCTAAACAGCCAAATCCATCAGAAGTTGTAATTGAAGTTATTAAAACCCACAACAACAATTGAAGAATGTTCATATTATGAAGAACTACAACTGTTGTAAAGCCTAACAAGGTAACCTCGGCTGTTGTCTCTTCAGATAGTTTTCAACACTTCCATTTTTAAACGCATATACATCTCTTTATGTAATTAGGTTAGGCTATTATTGCAGAAATATCGACGTTAAGTGGATGGGTGATGAAAACCTCAAAGCCAGATATATGCTTTTTTAGCAAATCTAATATCCCCAGCCGAAGAAATCACCGATGGATATGTGCACAGGGCGCATGCTAAAATAGAACGAATCAGGGCATGTTATGTTTGTGAATTAAAATTAATAATCTGGATTGTGCTGAATTGAAGCCTGAAAATGGAAATTGATTGATGAAAAAGCAATTCAGTAGTAGATATGAAGTAAACGTAACATTGAATACTAATAACACCCAACAAGAAAATGATCTATTGGTACAAAAGCAGAAGAAAACGGTTGCCAATATATCTAGCGTACTTATATTATGTGTACAAAATGCATTTTGCCTATATGTAAACGTCCAGTTCAAACAAACTTTCTGACCTCTTGAAACATCTATTTATAGATTCATATGCATGTAATGTCAAATTTTCTGTGAGATAATATCAGCAGATAACTTGAACGCCATTTAAATTATGAATCTGAATACAAAACCACTTTTGATCTAATATATCTCTTGTACCAACTCTAACAAAGATAATAACCAAACCAGTAAATAAGTCTTTTAAATGGATGAATGGCCCCTTTAAGCAAAGTAAACGCTGTCATAGGCCCAATGAATAAGAGACTCCTATGAAATCTCTGTTTTAAACTATTGGTTTTTACTGATATCATTTAGTCAAGTATCTGTTTTGTTCTTGTAAAGCAGTTCGCTTCGCGTGCTTTTGAAATATTAGGGGTAGTTGCTGTGTGCTTGAACTAAGAATTTCTTTGCCCTCAAGTAATCTTTATTTCGAGATAAGGTGCTAATAAAAAAAGTGTATTTACTTCAATAAAACCTTCTTAGCCTTTTATCAAGCCGATACAAATTTTCAAGGTCGGTCTGTTTTTGAAATCATTCTTTACGTGATTACAACTTGTTCAATAACTTGCTTGACATAATTTAAGAGTAACCTGCAACTTGTTGCGATGCATGATCAAATCAAGATTCATGGTCTATATAAGATTCAAGTGATCCATATGCTTTTGACAAAAACCAGCCTTATTAATTGAATTCAACCAACCACAGCAATTCAATGGATGGTATTATAGATATAAAAGCTGGAGGCAATGCATGAATGGGCACTGACATTAGATTTGTACGATGGGTTTATTGTTTCAAAGTATATTATACTTTACCTCTTTTACTTTTGAATGTGATGTACTTTCAAAACTTTTATTATATGTATTGAACATGTCAATTTCGTCTATTATATGTTTTTTGCCCTTCTATTGTATGTTACTTATAACATACAATAAAAGGGCAAAAAACGAAAATATACAAACAATATACGGAATTGGTTTGTTCAATACATACAAGAGACAAAACGGAAGTACGTCTCATACAATAGTAAAATACAATACACTTTGAAACAATAAACCCTTGTGTAATCTATACAACTTTGCAATAGAATTATCTCATAATCTAAAGTTGGTAATCAAAACAGGCTTAACATAATCACTGGATATATGTCTTACTTTGCATGTTGTATATATTTGACAAAGCATAGACAGACTTTGTGTATTCTGAAAGCCATAATACACGGTACTATGATTATTTAGTTAACATACACATCCAAGAGATTTTTCAGGAGCATCAGTACGTACCAAGTAATACGAGTTTCATTATTTTCTTCTTATCAAATTAAAGCATCAGTCAGTACCAGGAACAAATGTACTTCAACTTAGAAAAGCAATTAATTTAATTTGTTTCTGTCACTCTTCAGTCTTCATGGTCCATACTATTTGGTGAAATCGAGCTACTGTCGTATGGAGTATATTATGTGACCTTACTAAAATAGGTTTCTTTTTTCTTTACCAGAAAAATATATTTAGTAACAAATTTGAAAAATTATAAAAAGCATTTAGAATTTGAGCTACCAAGATTAGAAACAATTATATGCGTGTATAGGAAACTATATTTGTTGTAAAAAATGTTGAATTATTTACTGCAAATTTTCAGGTCTAACTTCAGCTAAACGATTGCTTCCCATCTAGTTTCAGTATTTGTTTCCTTTCCCTTGTTGGCATTTGTTCAAATCAATTCTAATCAAAGTTTTTAATAAAAGAGAAGCTCTAGAACGAATAATATCGATCTTTAAGGAATCGACAGAAGTTAATGTTGAATGTGAAGATGACATCAAAAATGAGAGTTCAAATGTTGGGCCGAAAGTCACGACGCGATTTGCGTTGGTGTTTTGGACAGAGGGTTTCGTAGCAAGTGGAACAGTGGAAGTTGGCTTGTTGGGAAAGGTTGTATGGATGGGTTGCTTCTGCAACAAGGGTGTTGGAGTTGGATCGAGTTTCAACCGGTCTTCTCATGAGCTAGTGAGAGGTTATTGAATTAGAGAGAGGTTTTGGTCACAGTTTAATAGTAGAGTTTAGTTAACTTAGTATTGGAAGTCTTCCGACTCAGCGAGTTCGAGCGACGTGTCCCAATGGTTTCAGTGGTATAGGTTAGAATGGGTTTTATTAAAGTAGCGCTTAGTTATGGGTTACTTAAGTTGGGTTGATTTAATATTCAAGTGGAAGATTGTTGAATGTGAAGATGAAATCGAAAACGAGAGTTTGAATGTTGGGCCGAAAGTCGTGACGCGATTTGTAAATCGCGATGCGATTTGTCTTGGTGTTTTGGACAGAGGTTTTGAAGCAGGTGGAACCGTGGAAGCAGGCGTCTTTTATTCTCATGGCACGATCTGTGAGCCGGCCAGGAAACTTGTTTTTCAAGATTCATCTTTATGTATATTTAACATATGTATTTGTAACTCTAACATCTCCCAAAATAATAAGATTTCTTTCTAATTAGTCGTGCATTAACCAACTGAGTAAATTAAATATAACCACGTTAATTCCGTGTTTTTATTTTGTTCTTGTACAATCTTAATTGCAAGTTTACTTGTGATTCATTTGTTATTTGTGAAGTATACTATACTAATTATACGTTCTTGTTTGCTCTTATAATTCCTAATAATTAAAGGCTTCAAAAGATTCATTTCTGATCACACGAATCGATATCCAAGGCATTTCTATTCTTAACTTTGAAACTTGATTCACGTGTCAAAAAATCTTCCAACTTTTTATTCTTTTAGCATGTTTGTTCTGAAAATCATTTACTTTCTTTCCACCCTTTGTCTTATTTCAGAACACATGTTTCACAATCACATGTCTTGTCTTAATTTCTCTTTTATATTTGAGCATGTAAGAGTTGTTTTCAAGAAGATGAAACAAAAAGAGAGAGATTAATCATCATGATATGGAAATAGATGGTACAAAAGCTAGCCTCTTAAATAAATAAAAAGTGATTGATTTGGAATTTAAGAACACAAGGAATCAAAATCAGATAAGACTCTAGGAAAGGGATTAATAATATGAAATATAATATTAGAAAAAAATTCCACATCATTAAAATTGATCATGTTTTAAAGTTTGTTAACAGAAAGTATTTTATTTTTATTATTATTATAATAGTTATATACATAGTCATTAACTTGTTATTCGAAATCTCAATTTTTAACTCGTAATATGTGACTCGACTCGATTCGTAAGAGTCACTATCTTACAATAGATGTATATATATATATTTATATGTATATTATTGTTTAAGATTTTTACTTTTAAAAGAAGTAAAATATAATGAGGGTCGATAATAAAGTCATTGATCGATAATCAACACAAAAGCTTAATTTAATTGCTTTTTTATTTTTTGTATAACATTATACTAACTTTGTCTGATTGATTTTTTGATTCGTAAGAGTCGCACTAGACTCGGAAAAGTCACACACGAGTCGAAAGAGTCAATAAATGACTCGTAAGAGTCAAAATCATTTAAGAGTCGGAGGACCGGGTCACCTCGTTTTCTGAGTTTAAGCTTTTTACTCGACTTGTAACTTGTAAAAGTCTAACAGCTATTGTTAAAACCTTCATTAGTATAGATTTGTAATCTGGTCCGGATCTTTAACGGAAACTGAGATCTTTATTGCCTCCATACACAGCTATCTTCATGTTACCAAATCTTAGTCTACTTGAAAATGAAAAAGAAACACTACTTTAATTGCAAGTCATTCTTGCAAACACGAGAAATACATTCATATATAGTTGGAAGTGATTGCACTTTATGCATCGTTGCATGAACACAGTTTACTTTATGCAATATATATATATATATATATATTAAAGGAGAATAAAAGATTACTTTATATTTTATCATATAGATAAAATGACACGTGACGACTTCTCATAATTTAAAAATAAATAATTATTTAAATTTAAAGATAAACTAAAAAATAAATTTAGATAGAGTTAGATAATATTTGAATATAATAATAATTAATTAAAAACTCTATAAATCCTACTCAAACACTAATTGAAAAATAATATTAAACTATTAAACTTATAAAAATTATAAATATAAAAATTGCTTAACTTAAATTGCCGTACATCGCACGGTTTAAATCTACTATATATATTTGTGAATTCTGTTAGCTATAATTAAGAGGGCTCAATCCCTATAAGCCTAAAGCCAAATTTTAAATTGGAGCCTTTTATTTTAAATCGTTGCTTGAACACAGTTTACTTTAATTTCAAGATATAAATATATATACATATAGAGGGAGGATCAAGAGGAAAGCACAAAAATTAGAGAATGAGGGAAGTAAATTTCAACCCTTGAGTTTATCATAAATGAGTTTTTAAAAAATCACAAATAATTTCAAAATTTTACATTCATCACAAATGAATGTTAAAAACATTTATTTATGAAAAAATCAAGTGTTAACATTTGCTTCCCTTATTTCCTGAGATTTGGAGTTTCCCTATGAATCATTTCCCTATATATATATATATATATATTATATATATATGTGAATTTTGTTAGATATAATTAAGAGCTGCTCAATCCCTATAAGCCTAAAGCCAAATTTTAAATTGGAGCTTTTTTATCTACAAAAGTACATACTGAGGTTTTTTGTAATGCCTATTCATTAATTAGATTTACAAAAAGTATAAAACCTAAAAGAGTTCGTATTGATAATATATATATATACTTCTTAGCTGGAAGTATCTTAATCTACGATGTATAAGTAATAATCATTATATGTGGTTGAAAAGATTGAGCTCGCTACTATCAGCATTTGTTGATGAAGACGCAAAAGAGATTGTAAAATTCAATATTTACAAGCGAACAATTACTTTAATCGATCTGATTAAAAAATATCTTAAAATTGAAAATGAGTTATGCTTATAAGAGCAGCATGAGTGGAGCCTTTCCCGTCTACATTCAAGATCTAAAACACTATCCGATGGCGTTTTGTCACTCCCTGACAGTATTTCTGTTGGCGTTCCCGAACAACATCCAGCCCAGAACACTGAAAACACACTTGTTTATCTTTTTTTCTTTTTCTTTTTACTCAGATTGAGAAAACTTAATATTCTCCACTCCCCCTAATTCTCAACTTCAGTGAATAAGTGAGATCATTAAAAAACAGTGTCACCACTCTTCGTACTCTTAAAGGGTAACCATCTTTCTTTCACTCAATCTTTCTTTTCTTCCCTTTCTCTTAAAACTTTTGAGACTTTATAGATGGGCTTGTGTTGTTTCTAATAATACTAGCTTACTTACAAGTTACAAGTTGTTGGTCGTGCTCTTAATTTTAAAATTAAGTAAAAAAGGTAGAAAATAAATTTAGACTTAGTTGCTTACAACTTGAAAACACTGAAAAGTTAAAAGAATGGAGACATTATTGTCTCACTCTGTGCATACGCACACACAAAATTTTAGAAAATTGAGGGCCTAAAACGTTTGAGGATCTAAATCCCTTGCTTTAGTGACTTTACCGTTTAGCCATCGCTTCATCAAAATTTTACAGGCATTTAGCGTTCAAAATGATACCGATATAGTATTATGGGTATAATCAACGTAATAAAACAAATCAAAATACTACATATTAAGGACTGCATCCGTATGTAGCTTCTTACATAACACGGGAGACAGAGATTAATTTAATCTAAAATAATCGTACTTCCATATAATGATCACCGAGTGATCGAGATCTTTCAAAAACGATAAAAATGCGTTCTCTGAAATACTAGAATGTTCTGTAGATGATATAAGTTGCCAAATTAAATACGTAATTTCCTTCAAGTTAATTTCTGATGCTAGCAGTAATGAAATCTAACTCAACAATCTGAAATTATGAATGAACTGACATGATGACTAAAAAATATCATGTTTGTAGAATATAATTGACCATGACGTCATCGGTTTTGAGAAGTGCAATTTTATTTTTTTATTACTTAGAGAATGTTTTGTACGAAGCTTTTAAGAGTTTTAGATTTTAATTTTTAAATAAAAAGTTCATATAAAAATAAAGGTCTTGGTTGTCATGTACAAGTTATAGTTTTAAAAGTCAATAAAAAACTCAAAAATCTCAAAGCTACTGGAAGTAGCTTTTCATAAGAAGCTCAAAACCATAACTACAACCTACATCTACAGGTAGAACCTATAACTATTTAAGGGAGGACAATATACTACACCAATCACCATACAAGAGTAAAGTTCAGTTCATGCGAGATGCAAAGGGTGGAGACATAGCAGGGACAGTGTTAGCATCCACCCTCACTAAAAAATTTAATGTATTTTTTGTTTATTTTTTAAAATTCCACCTGTTAAAAGTAAAAAATTAAAATTATATATGAAGTACTTTTTAATATTTACTCCTTCAAAACCAAAAATTTAAACTCACTCTCCTAAATATTATTTTCTAACTCCGCCCTACTTCATGCACTACTAGATTAACAAGATTTTGCGACAACGATATGTTATCGCTAAAGCACCAAAAGTCGTCTCTAAATAACTTTTAGCGTTGTCGTCTCCAAAAAGTCATCATTACCTGCCAGCATGTGTTGGTCAATTGCGACGACATTTAGCAACAACACGCAAGTCCACACTTTTATTTCCCGACAAAAAAAATAAATCAAAATTTCAACCTTCGTCGTCGCTAAAAGGGTTATATATATAGATATTAAAATAAATTTACTAGCGACGAAGGTGTTGTAGCTAAAGGTGTTGTAGGTTTTGGTCAAATTTTGTCGCTAAATATCTTTTAGCGACGACATGTCGGTTCATGTTTCTCAACTTTGTCCAAATGCTTTTTGTAAGGTTTTGTGCTTTGAGTTATTATGTAGGGTAGGTCATATAGAGCCAAATGTGCAGTTGTTTAGTTATTTTTGTCGTAAAACTGAGTGTGGTGAATGGTTTACATTATACCCTCGAAACTGTCGTCCATTTATAGCTACTACTTTAAAAGAAAAACATTAGATATTGGCAATTGTATGTTTGGTTCAATGACAAGACGCCCACCTCTGTTCACACATGGGCTAACTCGCCTTCCCTCGAAAGAAGGGCACTTGTTACCTTCTCGTAGTGCCGCATGTTGTTGGATACCTTACTCTTGTAACGAGCAATTAAACGTAAGAACTCATCATTAGACACCAACAAAGCATGATTTTGTTCTTGCAAATCCAACAAACGATTCTCCAATTGTCGATCGACGCAAGAACTTCAAAAGTTCTAAATCGATCAAAAACAAACCCTAACCCTAATAGTCAGGAATTAAATTAAAAATAATAATCAAACTGTGAATCGATCACCACTTTGATACCATGTAAAGATTGCACACCTTATATGCAATAACAAGATCAAACACTAATGATTACATAAAAACTCAGCTGAATACATTCATCAGTTTGACGAATGAATACAAAATCTCAGGATCAAAAACTCACAAACCCTAATAGATATTGAAAGAGATATAAAACCGACTATAACAACATAATGGAATGATGGGATTAATTCCCACATACAACCCTTTTATATTTACAACAATTAGAATGACCATAATTGGTCCCTTGACTTAGAAGTGATCACATGAGCCCTTGAACTTGTATCTTCATAACCGAGCCCTCAAACTTTTCTAGAATTGCTTTCCAATCCCTCTAGTTCCATGTTTATAACCTGAAACATAAAAGTTTAGAACACACCACAAATTAGTTCCATGTTTATACCTGACTTATTCCTAAACTTGAATATAGATATTATTTTAGCATATGGGCTGTCAATCTAATAATTTGTACTTCAAGATTTGCCTCTTGGTAAGATTCGAGCTATGGAAAATGGAAATAGGATAATGGACAAATTTTTCCATGATACGAACAAAACTATCCATGGCGATATTTGCGCTAGTCAATCTGTTCAAAATCAACATCTTTTCTCACATAAATAATTTAACGAATTTGAAGGCGATCTTGGATTGCTCCAAGTGGATACTTCTCTGATCCCATATGAGTATATTTGTACGAATACTGATTTACAATCCGTAAGTTTTCAACTGAAATGATTGGTCAACATATTATATATTGGCTTGGTTATATAAAAGTTGAGATAGATAATTAATTAATTAATCTCGTTTGAATTTCACAACTCCTACGTACCAATCATTTTGTTTATATAAGTTGTGAGGTCCTATTTCAACCTGATGATGTCTGCATTCTTTTATATAATTAATTGTTCTAACATTTTTTGGAATGCAAATAGTAATCCTTGATAATTATATGTTATTTGGATGCATGTATATTTCAAGCAAGCAAGTTACGATAACGAAGTTTAAGAAAGTCATTAGTCCGTAAAATTTACTAATTGATAATATGAAGTAGAATACTTACTAAACTGTATTATTTAAACAGTGATAACTTTAATTTGAAGATTAAAACTAAAACCGTACATAATACGTTGGTTGTGTTTGACAAAATTCGTTGTAGTTGAAAGTTTATATTTAAAGTCGAAAGCTGTTGCTTATTTTGTTATAAGTGTTTGACAAAACTAAATATAATTTAAAGATATAAATTGATATAAAAAGACAATAAACACATAATAATATATAATTATAAAAGAATATGTAATTTTTTAATTTATAAGTTTAGAATTTATTTTTAATAAAATAATTTAAAACCTTTTTAAAAAAAAGCTATTAATTAAACTTCTTGTTGTATACCAAACTAGCTCAACTCAATGGATCATACCAACATTCTTATTCATCATATGTGTGTGTTTCTACATGAGACATCAACCTCCTTTTATAGGAGGAGGATTGAGTCTAAGACATAAGTACAAGCAAACCAAAGGTTGAACCTTTATTACAAATATAAGTACTAATTAAGCTAGTGTTAAAGGAGGGCAACCAAACATCAAAATGAGTTACAATACTCCCCCCTGGGTGCCTGAATTTAACACCGGATCATTCTTGTACTTCTTCGTCTTATATCTTTAGACAATCCAAAAACACGTCGCCTCATTAAAACCTTGCCGGAGAAAACCCTTTAGGACAAAAACTCTGGTCGAAGGACAAAAGAGTACGATCTGGATGTCTTGAGTTACACAAGGATCAGTAGTATCAAGGAAAATAACCATACATGATGTGTCTCATTAAAACCTTGTTAGAGAAAACCCAGTGGGACAAAAACTCTAAACGAAGGACAAAAGAGTGCACTATGGTTAAAAGTATTCAACTGGATACTCCCCCCGACTTCAACAATCCTTACATGCACACAACAGGGTGCATGGTACATGTCATTTAGGTAGCTCAGATAGCTTCCTAAGTCCAATGGCTTTGACATGTTTTTGAAACGAATATTTCGGCAGTGACTTGGTGAACAGATCTGCATGATTCTTCTCTGATCCAATATGTTGCACTTCTATCTTTTGAAGTGTTTGTTGTTCATGTGTAAAGAACAGTTTCGGAGAAATGTGCTTAGTGTTATCCCCTTTGATGTAACCATGTTTCGCTTGATCAATAACAGCAGTGTTATCTTCGTATATAACAACTGGTTCATTAGGATCATAAGCTAAATCACATGTACTTCGAATATGGCCTATTACAGCACGAAGCCATACACACTCTCTAGTTGCCTCATAGAGCGCAAGTAGTTCAGAGTGATTCGTCGAAGTAGCAACTAGAGTCTGTTTACAAGACCTCCAGGATATTGCTGTGTTCCCAATGGTAAAGACATAACCAGATTGGGAACGTCCCTTATGCGGGTCTGATAAGTAACCTGCATCGGCATAGCCGACAAGGGTCGCGTTATTTCGAGTATCATTCAGGGTAGATCCACTCGATGATGCGTAGGGATAGAATAAACCCATATCCGTAGTACCTTTAAGGTAACAGAAGATGTCTTTAATACCATTCCAGTGGCGGCGTGTTGGTGCAATGCTGTGTCTAGCAAGACAGTTTACAGCAAACGAGATGTCTGGTCTAGTACATTGGGCCAAATACAATAATGAACCTATTGCACCCAGATATGAACACTCGGGGCTCAATATCTCTTCATCGTCCTCCTTTGGACGGAATGGGTCCTTTTTAATGTCTAGAGAACGAACGATCATGGGAGTAGATGACGGTTTTGCATCATGATGACTAAAGCGTCTCAACACCTTTTGGGTGTAATTTTCTTGATGGAGTAAAATCCCATCTTTACGTTGCTCGATCTGCAGGCCGAGGCAATACCGTGTTTTCCCAAGATCTTTCATCTCGAATTCCTTCTTCAGGATTTCAGCAGTTTCAAACAACTTTTTCGAGGTTCCTATGAGATTCATATCATCTACATAGACTGCGATAATTGCATATCCTGAAGTGGATTTCTTTATGAACACGCATGGGCATATCTCATTATTCAAATATCCCGCTCTGATCAAGTATTCACTTAGACGGTTATACCACATCCGCCCGGATTGTTTCAATCCATAAAGTGTCCGTCTCAGTCTTATTGAGAACGTGTTCCGTGGTCTAGAACTACTTGATTCAGGCAATTTAAGTCCATCAGGGACTCTCATATATATCTCTGTGTCCAGATCCCCGTAGAGATAGGCTGTGACCACATCCATGAGCTGCATGTTCAGTTTTTCGGAAACTACTAAACTGATTAGGTAGCGGAACGTTATAACGTCCATTACAGGAGAATACGTCTCCTCGTAATCAATTCCAGGGCGTTGTGAGAAGCCTTTTGCTACGAGGCGAGCTTTGTATCTTACAATCTCATTATTCTCATTACGCTTCCTTACGAAAACCCATTTATTTCCAATCGGTTTAACATTGGGTGGTGTTGGAGCAACAGGTCCAAACACTTTTCTTTTCGCTAAGGAATCCAATTCATCCTGGATTGCTTGTTTCCATTGAGGCCAGTCCGTTCTACGTTGGCATTCAACAATAGTACGTGGTTCCATGTCATCATTGCTCATAATGTCAGTGGCCACTGCGTATATGAACACATCATCGATGACAGTCTCGTTTCGCTTCAAAATATCGTCTAAGCTAGCAAACTCGACAGATATTTCAAGATTATCGGGATGATGAGAACTTGGTGTTTCATCTGGAACACGCTCCTCTAATACATCACCGTGATCCTTAATGATTTCGTGTGGCAAAACGGATGCAACTGAATTTCTCCTCTGTCGAGTTGAACATCCTTGGAACCGACCGGTCTTCCTCTTTTCTTGGGAAGAGTGGTGGACTGGACAGCTGAGGGTAGCGTCTTTTGCACAGTGGGTACAACTGATGCAACATGTTCAATCGGGACATGGCGTCTCACAGGGACGTCTATCCTTGCAGGCACATTTGCAGCAGGTATATTTGATCTCGTGACATTTGTTAAGTCATTGAATGCGTCTGGTAGCTGATTAGCAACATTCTGTAGACTTATAATTCTTTGCACTTCCTTATCACTATGTGCAGTAGGGGGATCCATATGAGACAAATTGGGTACATGCCATGTTATATCACTTCGTTCCTTATCAACGTTAACATGCAAATCTCCCCCCAACGACGGGAAGATTGTCTCATCAAAGTCACAATCCGCATGTCTAGCGTTAAAGAGATCGCCTGTCAAGGGCTCTAAATAGCGTATGATGGACGGGGATTCATAACCGACATATATTCCCCGTCGCTTCTGAGGTCCAAATTTCGAACGCTTTGGCGGTTCAATTGGAACATTAACCAGGCACCCAAACACGCGTAAATGAGAGACATCGGGCTCATATCCAGTAACCAACTGGTACGCAGAAAGTGGTTGGGTGGCCATGGGCCTCAGACGGACCAATGCAGCAGCGTGCAATATTGCATAACCCCATGCAGAAATGGGAAGTTTGGTGCGCATAACCAAAGTTCTTGCAATTATTTGTATTCGTTTAATAAATGCTTCTGCAAGACCATTTTGGGAATGAACATATGCAACAGGGTGTTCAAGGTCAATTCCCAATGTCATGCAATAATCATCGAATGTTTTCGATGTGAACTCCGCGGCATTATCAAGTCTAATTGACTTTATCGGATAATCCGGATGATGAGCCCTCAATTTAATGATTTGGGCTAGGAGTTTAGGGAATGCTGCATTTCTTGTGGACAACAAAGCTACGTGTGACCATCTTGTCGATGCATCAACCAATACCATGAAATATTTAAATGGTCCGCATGTTGGTTGGATAGGTCCACAAATATCCCCTTGAATTCTCTCAAGAAAACGGGAAACTACTTTTGTAGGTTTTACATGAATTGGTTTGAGATGTGTCTTTCCAATCGAGCATGCTTGGCATAGGCTTTTCGGTTTAATCACAAAATTCTTTCCTCCAAGAGGATGCCCATGAGATGCATTTATTGTTCGAAGCATCGTATTTTGACCCGGGTGTCCCAGTCGGTCATGCCATAGCATATAAGTGCCCTCATCAATGGGTGCTCGACGAATGACTAGATTGTTTTCGATGTTTTGGATCGTGGTAACATACAAACCATTTGACAAACATCTCAACTTCTCCAATATACGCTTTTGGTCGTATTGATTGGAGGTAATGTAAAGATATTCAATACCATTTTCTCGAGCAGTTTCGAGGTGAAACTTGTTATCTCGAATATCCTTAAAGCTCAACAAGTTTCGACCGGAACTTGGACAATATAAGGCTTCAGTTATGGTTAAAGCAGTACCATTTGACAACATGAATTGGGCTTTCCCCCAACCTTCAACAAGGGTCGATAGGCCTGAAATCGTTGTCACTGAAGTTACTTTAGGCGTAAAGTTGATAAAATAATCCTTGTATTTTAGGATAGTGTGGGTGGTACCACTATCAACCAGACAATCAACTGACCCAGTATGCATGCCTAAAAGTAAAAATAATTTAAAGTCGGTCACACGTATAAAATACTTTCATAAGGAAAAAAAACTTTAAATTAGTTCGAGTAACATGATCGAGGTAAAACAAACCATAATCCAAAATATAGATAATATCCAAACAGGAAAACATAATCCAAATTAAAAAAAAACAAACATAATTAAGAGCAAAACAATAGCTCTATTCCTCCATTTGAGCCACAAAATCGGGGGTCTCAAGGAATTCATTTGTGTTTGCTTCGACAATATTTGCCTCAACTCTTTTTCCTTTATGATACTTTTGAATTTCTTCATAAGTAGCCTTACAACTCCGTTGCATATGACCATAACCACCACATTTGTAACATAGAGTTTGCTCATTATTATACTCTCTTACATTGGGACGACGGGCCTTATTGTTGTTGTTCCTAGTATGAGATTGCCTTGGAGCCACAGGTCGTCGGTACGGATTGGAGTCCGAACCTCGCTTGGCATGGTGAGTTTTAGGCTCACCATAATTCCTTGGCTTTCGGGACGACTGGCCCTTGTATCTGTTCCCGTTTCGTGGTTGAGGCCCACGAACATTATTAGCATCAGGCATTGGAATTGCCTTTGTCCCAACAGGACGAGAATTGTTATTTCTCATTAAAACAATGCTATTTTTTTCATCCAATATCAATTGGGTAATGAGCTCAGGGAACGTTTTGAACTTAGACTGACGATATTGCTTTTGAAGCAAGTTGTCAGAACTAGGAAATGTGGTGTAAGTCTTCTCCAATAAGTCAACATCAGTCAATTGTTGACCACAATAGTGGAGAAGCGAACGGATTCTACAAACTTCAGCGTTATACTCAGTAACAGAAGCGAAGTCTTGGAACCGTAGATTGAGCCAATCTTGGCAGGCTTCTGGAAGCCATATGGTCTTTTGATGGTCGAAACGTTGTTTCAAAGAGTCCCATAATTTCTTGGGTGAGGTGATTTCTATGAATTCAGACTTCATCGTGTCAGACAGATGACGACGAAATAATATCATCGCCTTAGCATTCATGTCTCGAGTAACTTCAAACTCACGATTGTCCTCGTCATAAATGACATCCAATAGGCCTTGGGCATCTAGATGGTTCTGGATATCTTGAGTCCAGTCCAAATAGTTCTTGCCGGCAGCATCCAAGATTGGGAAATCAAGTTTGATTGACATTTTTCTACAACGGGAGGAAAAATATTGGATTAATTATCATATAAAACAACAGGTTTATATATTTATGGCTTGTAATAGCACAAATTGTGTTCCGAAACAACAGGTTCGAGAAACAAAAATTTTGCTTGAAATAACTTTGTTTTCGAAACGACAGGTTCAAGAAACATAAGTATTATGTGAAAGGTGAATGGGTTCTCATTAATCGAACGACGGGTCGATTGAGACACCGATTCAAATTTAGTACATAAACACATTCGGGGAAAAAGATTATTTATCAACCCCTTTCGGTAGCTCTATTCGAATACGACCAGGAAAGACGGTGAGGGTGGTAAGCGCGTAGCATTTTAAAAACCGACCTCATTAGGATATAAATATCCTCCTTTATTTTTCCAACATAAATGTGAATATATCTATTGCACTTACATGTCCATCATCTCAAAGCATGCATATATATATATATATATAAGTGACATAAGTTGTAAAGAGACCAATTATGAATATATATATTACACATACATGTTCATCATCTCAATTCATGCATATATATAAGTGACATAAGTTGCAAATAGACTAATTATTATTCAACTAGTCATTTCATATATAAAGTAACTCATGTTTCATATAGCAAACATATATAACAATAAACTATATCAACCTAATAAAGATAAGTGAATCATTATCATTGTTACATGCTATCAAACATTAGTTATTAAAAAGTTGTGATGGTGAACATTCATTATTATTATCAACATATGTTCTACATACAAGTTAACAATAATATTAAATTTGAGAAATATAACCACAAGTATCAATACATTTATAATCACATTATATATTGTGCATCATATGCAAGTAGCAAATATGTGACATTTCATATTATCTTCATATAGTTCAAATAAAGCTTTGTTTTAATCAATTAACATGAGATTAAAAATTATATAACAATCAATATCAACATCAAGTGATATAATAAGCTTTAAAAATTTTCCATAACTTATATATGACAATATGAAATCCAAAATCACCAACATGTAGTTAGAATAATTATAATAACATTATAAATATGATCACAAAAAAAATCAACATATTTCATGGTGAATATTGTATGAAAATCATCATAATTTTTATCATTTTAACATGATCCAAGATGAAACATTCAAGCATTTTTAATCACATAAAGTCAATACATATCAAAAGCACATATATTAGAGAAATTCATACTTACTTGCACAAAGATTAGTGCTAGACTTGAAAGTTTTTGATGAGACGATATGTGACAAAGCTTCCTAGATTCTTCCTTCTTAGAGCAAGAGTGTCGATAACGTGTTGTATACCAAACTAGCTCAACTCAATGGATCATACCAACATTCTTATTCATCATATGTGTGTGTTTCTACATGAGACATCAACCTCCTTTTATAGGAGGAGGATTGAGTCTAAGACATAAGTACAAGCAAACCAAAGGTTGAACCTTTATTACAAATATAAATACTAATTAAGCTAGTGTTAAAGGAGGGCAACCAAACATCAAAATGAGTTACAATACTTCTACAATATTAAAAACTTGTATGTATTTACTAGTGGTGTAAAATCGTTATAATTATCGTCATGGTTCCCAAAAGGCTTCAATGAGGGGTTTAAATTTTCAAATAAACAACATCGATTTGCGGTCCATGCGTCTCGTGGGAAAGTGCATACGTTGGGTCCCACATCTGAAAACGAAAGTAATCGCACGATGGGCCCTGATTCATTTACATGTAGTTCCGATGACTTATTGGCCGTAGGATTCGGAATTCTTTTTGGAAGTAAATGAAACACACCATGATAGTTAAAGTTTGACCCAGCTTTTAATTCTTTGACCAGGTTTATTTAAAAAACACCATATTACATGTAATTGGGTTAAATTAATTTGGATAGTAGGTAAATTTTGATTCAGATTTTGTGGATCAAATACTTCATTATAACATATCACTCATTATAAATTATATGATTTGTAAAAATCAAATCATAGTAAATTTGTCTCATTACAACAATTACACTAAAAACATACACAATAACAATTGTACTAGGAGAACTATTGATATTAATGCATCGTTATGTCATATCATACAAATTATTTTTAATTATTATTAAATAATAATAATAATAATAAGTTTTAATTCAGCTCAATATTAAATTAAAAAAAAAACTATAAAGCATAGCTCATAATGAAAAGAAGTTGAATTAATGCATCATTATGAAAGAATTGATAGTTTGTTTAGTGTTATTACAAAATGTTATAACAATATAAAGAGATCCAACATGTGGACACGTTTTTAGTTGAAGAACAAATTTTATTAATGAATGTTGATATGCATGTCATTCATATTAAATGTTGATATATAATTGAAGATGACTAAACAACATTAATACACTACTTTAGATTAATTAATTATATATTGACAGTCTTTTCCAGTTTTATATAAATTTCATTACCTTTATAACATAACATATATATATATATACATATGATATGACAAGAGAAACATTCATATAAAGTTTTACAAAAGATTATAACTTTGTTTTAACATACATATAATCAAAAGAAAAAATATTAATATAAATTCATACAAAACTTAAACCTCTTAGCATATATATAATTTAAAAAGAGGCATTTATACAACTTTCATAACCTTTTAACATACATATAATTTAAAAAGAAATATTCATATAACTTTCATATAAAGTTATAGATTGAAATTCTTTTAACACAACAATTGTACACATTAATCCATTTCCATAATAAAGAAAAATTACGTGAAAAAGTGTACGTTTTATCTTTCTTTGGAAACGGAAAACTTATATTATCATAAAGTTGTACGTTTTATCTGCAAGAATAATAAACATATTTTTTTTATTAAACCAATCACTAAGACTACTCTCATTGGGAGTTTTCAACGATCGCTCAGTCATTATTTTAATATTAAAACCAAACAATACTTTTTATATTAAGTGAATTAGGCCGTAGATAGGAACCAAGCTCGCGAACGTTTGTTTTATTATTTTATTTATTTTTATTCAATTTTATGTTTAAATAAATGGTTTACTTTTTTTTTTAAAATTATTTTAATAGAATAAAAATTGAAAATAATAAATAATTATTTATTAAAATATTAGATTGGGTTAGGTTGCTAATGTGTGTGAAAGTGTAAGTTAGGTTGAGTTGTATGAATGAAAGATAGATAAATTAATTTTTTAATAAAAAA
The DNA here is from genome assembly GCA_963921325.1 of Logfia minima. Lineage (NCBI taxonomy): Eukaryota > Viridiplantae > Streptophyta > Magnoliopsida > Asterales > Asteraceae > Logfia > Logfia minima. The sequence goes on from OY992764.1 coordinate 40,261,243, forward strand.
AATGAGTTGGATTGAATTAAGTTGCTGACGAAGATAGTCTAAATGAATATGCAGAACTCCCCTACTTTACTTTTAACAACCATTAAGAAAAAAGGTTGATGATCGATTAAGAAAGTTAGATGAGTAATAAAAGGAAAAGCAAGTGTGAATTAAACTTGTTTTAAGTTAAATAATTAGACATTTGATGCTCCATTTCACTTTAATGAAGTAGTTGCATGTACATTTCAATGACAACCAAAATAATAGTCTCGTTCTATATAAAAGCAAAATAAATATACATGTAACTAATATTGTTTTAAGTAAATGAATTTTTTGGTTAACTAAATAACAAAATGTTTAAAGTGTTATACAATTTAAATTTTGGATTTTTTAAAAAGAATAACAACTTATTTTTTATCTTTATCATTTTGAACTATTATACATTTTTTATGATATAATCGAATTTATAAATTTAATTTTGTGATATGAAATCGTACTTTAAAAATATAAAAAATGATACGTGAAATGATATTATTATACGAAGTAAAATGTAAAATACTTTTCGATTCGAACGATCTTTTACACCCTTTTAACTTTACAAGTTTAATTTATTTATTAATTAAAAGTTTGAAATATAATCATCAAGGAGCGTGGTGATGAATTAAAAATAAATAGAAAATGACAGAATTAAAAATAAAGAAACACTTAATTCAAATATTTACTCACTTCCCCCTCTCACTCATGTGGAGTGACTATATAAATATTTAAAAACACATTCACATGATACACAACACATCACCCCCACCCCCCATTTCTCTCTCTGTCTGTGTATAAGGAATCCAATACAAATCCAAAAATAAATAAAAAAATAAATAAAAAAATAAATAAAAAAGAAGGAAAAAAGCTTCGCGTGTTCTTCACCTCTTCTTACTCTCTCATTACTTGACAAAAATCAAATAATTTCAACTCAGATTCTCAGCTCTTTCTTTCTTCCAAAATCTGTTATATATATAAATGGCTGTAAGTATTTCTAACTAAAGTTTAACTTATGTTCAGCTCTGTGTTCAATTTGAGATAGAGCGTGTAATGATTTACGATGTCCAATTCAGATCTATGTTAGTTAAATGAATGTTTAATATGTTGATTTATAATGAATAACGATAATGATTATTGTGGCTATTTGTGTTTTTGAAAAATTACAGGCGTCTGTTGAGTATCGACAAGATGAAATGAGCATTAAAGAGAAGGAGAAGAGTGATGATCTATCGCTGTTTATCGATTTCGATGCAGCTCATTTGAATCTGGAAGTAACATTAGGTAATTCATGTTTAATTTTATTCGTGTTTTTTTTCCCAGTTAAATGAGATTTGGATTCAAATTGAGCATTAATTGAATTAAAATGTTCTGTCTAATAACTTAACTCGATTTCGGAGAAAAATGCAGATTAGTTTCTGATAGAGTGATAGGTAATAAGGTTAGGAAGACCAAACCCTTGTACTGCTTTTGTCCCAATATATTCCACATTGACTAGTTAGGCTATGAGTATTAATTAATTGTCTATTTTAAAAAGGAAAATTATATTGTAGGTTTTGAAAAATTGACAACTATGATTTAACTTGTATAGAAGAATAAAATGACCAGAACTGTTTAGTATTTTTTTTCCTGAATAACTGAAAGTTAATATTAATATTCCGGACATGTGTCGTGGTGATGATGAATAGTTAATCGGGAGTGTTATTACATAGTATTCACTGCATACATATTGGTTCAATTTAGGCTGTGAAACTGAACAGTGATTTCCGTTTGGTGAATCGATGTTAATTCGGGAGTTTGTTTGTTGTTTTCATGCTTTCTCGCTTTTTACATTACGTAGTATTCACTGCGTACATATAAGTTCAATTTAGGCTGTGAAACTGAACAGTGATTTCTGTTTGGTGAATCGATGTTAATTTGGGAGTTTGTTTGTCGTTTTCATGCTTTCTAGCTTTTTACATATGATATATTATTTTGTTGAATTACTACACATAACTTTAGTTTAGTTACGTTTTTATGCAGTAAAGTTTAATGTAGTAATCAAGTGCTTTGAAGGTCTCTTAATCATATTGATTTTAAAGTTGATATACAACTCATTCGCGTCCAAAGTTGTCAATGGCTTTTATACTCGTGTACCAATAAGATGAAGGATAAGAAGCAGTAAGTGGAGTTCTATCTGTGTTTTGTTGTCACGGTTTGTTAGTCGTACTAGGACCATTTATTGGTACAAGTAACAATGATACAGCTTATAAAGTATGACCCACGCTAGCAATCAGCCATCCCGTCTTGACCGTTATTGGGAATCCTAAGCAAACTGTTGGACTGTTGTGCCACATAATCCTCTTTTCTGATCAACAATTCTATTGGACTGCTGCATATGCTGTATTATACTATCCACTGATGCATATAATGGCAATACATTAAAACACAAATGCAAAGTGGCATGTTTTTATCTTTTGGTAACATAATAGCATTTATGTTAAAACTACATTGACAGTTCAACTAAATTTATGATGAATATATTGTATGGTGCAGACTCTGAATCTGAGAACCCATTGATGCCTGACACAAGATCGATAATAAATGGTCCAGATCCTGGTGCTGATGATATTTTGAATTCTGAAAACACAACAGACTATGATTGGTATGCCTCAAAATTCAAACTGGTAGATACTATGGTGAGTTTTATCAGAGTACCCCTTTTCCCAGAGCTGCAATGACCAAATCCAGAAAAAGGTGCTTCTTTCAATGCATGAGATACAAGGCAAAATAGCTCTCTGGATTTTGCTGTTGTTGCTATGGGAAAAAGGAGTACTTTTGTCATGGCCTTTCTGATTACTAGTTGCTGTCTATATCTGATAAGATATGGACCACCTTGAAGTTTTCTTTTTATCTAAAGGCAGGTCTCCCTCAAGTTATAAACAAACAAAAATGATGTCACCAGCATCCTCCTTATATTTGTAAATCATAACTTCCCCCTTTCTTCGCAAGTCCGTTTGAGATAAGAATAGATAGTGAAGTCATATGCAAGTGCAAACTGAACATAGTACTACTGCATTTTATAGCAGCCTGATTGTCACAAGTTATTGATGGCATTCATTTTGATCTACAAAGTACCATATTGTTTGCCCTTTAGACGTTTTACTAAGTCAAACAATTCTATAGATCTGTGTGACTAATCAAATGTATTAGTATGTCAAGAATTCACCGAGTATGTATATAATTAGCTTTATAACTAGAAGGTTAGATTAGAAGCTACAACTTTTAAATCAGTTAAGAAGTTAATGGGTGAAGGAGCCTTTTTCGCCATAACACAGTTGTAGCATATAGAGTTCATTAAACACTACCTATCGAACCTGTAGGGTATGTGGATGACATGTAATATGCTTCTAGCTAAACGTTTATCTTGCATGAATCTTTGTGAATGTACAAAATCTGGTTTGTTCTTTTCTTGTTTTTACTTTTATTCACACTTGAGATTTCATTTGTACTTTGTGAAATCAGGCTTCTTTCACCTCCTCGTAATACAGCACCCTCACTGGAAATGGAAGATCAGAAAAATGTTACATGTCACAAACTGATATCTAATGGCCAATCTACATCCTCAGAGTCTAGAGTAAGAGTACTGATATCTTTAGTCCTGAGTGGTTTTATATTGTTATCTTATCTGGGCGGATTGGATAATGGGTCAAAACGTCTGGGTTGGGTTGATCAAAAGCATTTTTTGTACAAAATCTTCAACGTTATCTTTTAATAATGATTTTGTCAAATATGATTCTAAGTATTATATTAATTTAATTATTATCTATTTTGGTTAATTAAAATGATTTAGGATGTTTAATGAATAAAAGAACATTTTGGTCGACTTTCAACCTTTTTGATCCCTTGACTTTTTTAAATCAACCCGTGCAATCTGTTAGAGATTATACGTAACCAAATCAACCTTTTCACAAGTCATTGGATCGTATTGGGCTATAAGTCTTACTTTTTCTTTCTTTGTACAACTTCACGAATGAATTGTTTTATTGGCTTTCTGAGTTTGTAACTCACTTCAGTGTCATAATCTCTTGTTTTATTTGCTTTATGGCATTTAGCTAGAAAACCTCCCTGTGGATCGTACTTCAACAACCCATATAGCACCTAAACTTCCAGCATCATCCAATGGTGTAAAATCTTCCAATGCTACCATTCGACAACCATCACCATCTCGAAAGGCTCCATCAACTGGATCTAGATCTTCCACACCAACTACACGGCCAGTTGTACCTTCAACAACAAAATCATTGAGATCATCCACTCCAACATCACGGGCTACAGTTGCTGCCATTAAGCCAGTTCCTCCTTCAAAGAGGTCCATAACTCCTAAAGCCCGACCCAGCATAATTTCTGTTGCTTCTAAGTCCACATCAAGATCTTCTACCCCAACGCCCAGGCCCTCCATAATTGCTGCTAAGTCGGCATCAAGATCTTCAACTCCAACTTCAACGATTCGACCTTCCATTATTTCTGCTTCAAAGTCAACATCAAGATCTTCAACCCCAACAAGCCGACCATCTAACCCATCTGGTTTACTTGCCACATCTGTGAACAGAGCTAAGCCTTCTTCAGCTATGAAAGTACTTGCTCCATCACGTGGTAGTTCCCCATCAGTTAAATCCAGACCATCAAAAAATCCACCTGAGACGTTGCAAAGTGTGAAGAAATCTCTGCCCGAAAGGTCTGCTTCAGCAGCTAAGGAAAGGCCAGGTCCACCTACTGTTAAATTGAATGCGAGTGAAACTAACTTGAAAGCAGTACCAAAGAGGACATCATGCTCTCCTTCCAGAGGGCAGGCTTTAAATGGCAGTGTGAAACCTGTGGTTATGAGGAGTCGTGGATATTCAAATGGAAATGATGATGTAAACCCTGTCTTGATGGGTACTAAGATGGTTGAACGGGTTGTAAACATGAGAAAGCTGGCTCCACCGAGGGAAGACCATGTCACTGATCAGAATATTACATCTGGGAAGTTGTCGGTTACTCAAGACAAGGGTTTTGGAAGATCGCTGTCAAAGAAATCATTCGATATGGCATTAAGACATTTGGTATGTATTTATCATCTTTTTTTAGCCTTTATCATCACTGCCCCAAAGAATCACTTCCAGCCAGTTAACTATATCTTTGAACAACACGATTTTGAAGGTTTATTGGACTTAGGTGACCATCAACCCGGTTAACCTGTCCTGTTTTTAGCTAATCGATATGACCTTTTTGAGATCAAACACGACCCATGTTGACCCATTCGTAAGTAAATGGGTCAAAATTACCTCCTCTATACCATTAGGAAACTAGTTAGAATTTTAGTGGTGGTAGTGGTAAGGTAAAGTTTAGTTCCAATGAAGTTTTATCTCCTTTCTCAAATATCCTAAACAAGTACCAATAATGACTTTCAAGTTACAACAACAAACCTAGTAATCCAGGACTTCAAATTTGACAGATAGTTTTAGTTATTCTACATCAGAATTCAAATAATTCTGCTTTATCATGAATTATATGCTCAATTTTTTTATAAACTTGCGATTTTAGTATAATATTTGACATGATGGATATTATACTAAAACAGATCTACCATTTTGTCAAATACTATTACTCTTCAAAAAAAAAGTCTGTTTCCATATGTTCTCTACATAATTCTTTAAATGATATAAGATGAATATTTAAAATGATAAACTAGAAATCAAGTCCAGTATCTTTTTAAATCATGTATTCTTGTTCATACAGGATATAAGGCGAAGCATGCCAGGTAATATGCGTGCAATGATCACTAAAGTTCCAGCTTCTTCTGTGTATAGTGTGAGATCCGAGTCAATAAAAACCGACACCAAAAGTGCTTCAGACTCTCCTCTTGCAACAAGCAGCAGTGCTAGCTCTGACCTCAGTGAGAATGGACATTCCTACCACCAATGATTGTCTTATTTATTGTAAACGGTAACTTCACGTTACTTCATTTGTAGCAAACTTAAGTTTAGAATCGGCACTAGAAACAGTTACGCATTTTTATAATATTGTTATGTGCAACTGGATTTATCTTTTTAAAGAATCCCTTTGCAATAGGTGGTTTGGTTTATATCCTTTGCTGTTTGCCAAAAGAGTAAAAGCCTCTCATTTTTTAGAGTGTAGGAAGGGTTGGTGTTCTTGTTTTAGTGAATTACTGTTCGTAACAAATGATCTTGGATTTTAAGTGTTTCTGTTTTTTTTTTTTTTTTTGGTGATATATATGCAATTGCTACATTATATTGTCTGACAAATTTATCCTAGCAAATCAGTAACAACTAGGGATGTAAATGAGCCAAGTTACTTGTGAGTTACTCGATCTCAACTCGTTTAGAACTCAATACGACCCGATTATGAACATATTTTGAAGCTCGTTAAAAGCTCAATATACATTAATTTTTTTATGTAAGATAATATTAAATTACATTATAAACATGATTATATATATAATATTTTAAAATAATAATAGTAAATTTTATTGCGTACAGTTAAAAGTTACATAAAAACTAAATAGTATTATATATAAATGATATATTATGTAAATGAATGAGTTGACCCTAAGCTCGAATTTGTAAAATACTGAATGAACTGAGCTAGAGTTTGAATTTAAACGAGCTGAAATTGGCCCCCGCTGGGGTCGTTTACAACTCTGTAGCAACTATCATAAACTTATCACCAAACTTGCTGCTTTTATTTCTACTTGCTGGATGATAAATGTGTTTTGATAATCATCTAACGGGTTGATCTAAAGCTGAGAAAGAGTGTTAGTTACCCTCCATTAGAGCAATGGAGGAACATGCCTTACTTAAAAGAAGAGTTTTTACTAAACCCATGTTTTTACAAAACTTATTTACCAGATTCATGCCTCTTGAAAAATATATCCCTAACTAACATACATCTCTTTCATCTCGAATCGTTTTAAAATAAAATAAAAAAATTTAACAGCAAAAATAAATGAAACCTTGAAAACCCCTAGCGGCCCATTCTGATCCTCCCGCCACCTTCCCATCAACAAATCTTGTTCTATCAGTTGATGTGAGATCATCTTTTCCCCATATATTCGTGTATTTATTTATTTTAACTGTTTTTGACGTCTACATGAGTATTCAGATAATATTGAATCACTTTCACCAAAAGCACCATACTTTTTTTCAAGTGAATGTGTCACTCGTTATTGATTTGTAATCATGGCATTTTAATATGTTTTAGAGTTTGGCCTTCTGTGAGTGTTTTGTCAATATATATACATGGAGATATCAAAGCGATGTTAAGATTCTTCATAAATATGGAAAGTACTAATTGGTTTCTAATTAGGGTATCAGAAAGTAGAGGACGAGACACCTTTTTGGCTTTATATATATAAAAACATAATTTGACTACAAATTTTAGAGTCAAGTTCCCAATATAAGGATGGAAGGCACGAAGCATGGCAACAAACATAAAGCACAAGACAATGAACACTCCACTATACTTTCCCATCGTCAGGCTCGCACTAATGATTTTGGATTGCAACCATCAGGTCTTTTGTTTAGCGATATATATCTCTAAGGTATATACCCAATTAGGTGGCTGTGAATTCAAGTTCTATCAATACATGACTGTGTGGACAACCGCTTACTATATTTGATGGAATAGAAACGGAAAAGTGTTGGGATAAAAGACTGAGTAGTGCTGGTTGTGCAGGAAATAAATAAAAGAAGTTATGAATGGTTGAAGAGAAGATTGAAGAAAGGCAGTGTGTCCAATGGTTGCAGTGGCTTAGTGATCCAGTAAACGGCAGTGTCTAACTTGAATGGCTAAAATTGGATAGTGCTTAGTGCTTACTGGACAGAAGCTACACCATGGGTATTAGTCAAAGAGTGACAGAGATGGTTATTGGATGTGCAGAGAAGTACATAAACAAATTTTGTATACTATTTTTGTGTCTTGTAGTAAGGTCTTTAAGCATCCAGCTGGTTCATTCTTGAATTACTCTATCGTGCATGCTAAATCTACTTGGATTAAAATAACTTTCATACATGATTGTTGTACAACTCTTTTGAATATATATCATTATTGCAAATTGGTCAGGTCTACAAATTAATTAAAATGAAGTTAGTTACATATACCCGTAAATAGAAAGGAATAAAATAAATCAGAAAAACAAGTAAGAAACATACAATCAAGATCACAGGAACAATACGAACACAAGGATTTAACATGGTAATATCCAATCTAGATGATTGGCTTAATCCAATTTTGGGTATACAATACATAGGATTTGTTTATATATGAGGAAACAACTTGAGGAACAAGAAAGCCTCATTTTTCTGACAGTATAAGATCGCGTAGTGATCTAGCACTTTGCGGCGTGATTATTCTTGTCCCAAATTCCAGTGGACAACATCTTCGTCCATTTGGTCACATCAATATATTTAATTTTCACGCTCAACAGTCTACTATACCTGCATGATTTTATCTATGCTTAACTCATTTACAGCCACAATAACCTTGCTTGTACAATGGAATTATTCATTATTCATACATTTCATATTTGTAACCATAAATAAAAATTGGAAGTTCAATTGATTCACAGAGAGAATAAATAAAAGTAAGGCATCCATAAAACATATATTTGCTCAAGATGGACGCTTTTTATGTACAAGAAAATGGAAGAAAAAAATTATAATATGAAGCGCATACATACTAGACTGAAAATGATCTAAGATGAAAAACAATTAGCTATATATAGCTTCCTTCATTTTTATGGAATCTGATATTATACAGGACAAATAGACGAATAGTGTAGTAGGTTTGAGCCACTGTAAGACCAAACAGGACCAATGCACCAACTAGCGCTATAAAGCTCCAGGAGTACTAAAATACATACGTCTCAACCATGCAATGTTTTTAGGCCAGTATCCGTTATAGTAGGGATCCAGTTGTCTCCATTGATTGATGTAAACGAACTCTTTAACTGTAACTTCTTTACAAATATTGTTGATCATATTTTTGAAGCCTGTTCGCTAGAACCCAAATTGTTATAACTACTTTTGATTCAATTACCTTGATAATATCTTCTTTCGTATCTAATAACCCTTCCATTGCAAAAGTATATGATGTCATGTAATTGGAACTGCAGAAGAAGACTGCTCGTACGCAATGATGTTCCTCAGACCCGACTCTGTAATCTTCAATTTGCAGTTTAGGCATTCTGACAGTAGGCTTACCCCATGACAACCGAAAGAAAGGAGACCGCGATGATTTGAATTTCATTTCAAGAGTCTGACTCTTTGGATCTTTATTAGGCTTAAACTTCACCCCTGTTACTGCAAGTCCTGTAACCGAGTATGATATTGCCTTTGAAAATTCTTCACCCGAATTATTGGATAGTGTGTCTGAAATTCTGATTTCATAGCATTTGTATGCTAGTAACATGTCTAAACAAGTCCAAGAATATGATCATGATCAGTATCATCTTCATAATTATCGAGCAATAAATCTCTTCCAAAAGTGTTCATCTCTTTCAAAAAGTAAGCACGAGTTTAGAAAGAGATGCCATGGGTTTAGATTTCCTGATTGTGCATTCAAACATGTCAACAAGAACGCCTATCATTTTTGTTTTGGTCTGACCTGTAAATCATTTCTAGTATGAAACAAGCATCAACAAGCATCAACAACCATCATTTGTGCAAATTTGAGGTTGTCATAGGTCTTTGTCTCCTCTTTTTGATAACACGCCTTGATTTGTACTATTTTAGCAAGCACCATTTCAACACACGTTTTCATTAATTGATCCCATGGAGAGTTAAAACAATGTAGTAGATCAATCACATAGGTTATTTTGTGCACATCAACTCTCTTCAAACGCTTGTCTTTTTCATGAAAAGGTTCGATTGAGACAATACGAGGGGTGTAACAATTTTTACTGACATCGCGAAGGGTTTTTGGAACACGGTACAACACAACAACAACAACATTACTCAATCCTGCCTAGGACGGGGTATGGGGAGGTAAGATGTAGACAGTCATATCTCTACCGAGAGGAGAGAGACCGCGTCCAGAAAAGACCTCCTGCCGACCCGTATGTATAAAAATATGTACCCCAGACACAAAAGAAAAATAAAATAACTAATAATAATAGATCAAAGTAATACTACTAATAGTAGTAGTAAAAATTGATTGACATCATTCCGTCTTTGTTTTGTTTCTTCAACTAGAATTTTGATGGTCTCGTAGATGTCAGCAACATCTACTTGATTATCAGTGTTGTTGTCTGTCATTCGAAGCATTTGTTTTCCTCTACAATTCTGTAGACAACAAGATAAAGGTTAGGGAGTACTAAGGAAGGAAGGTGCAAATTTGGAGAAAACAGGAAGTACTTCTAGTTTGTTGGCTACAAATAGAATAATAATATACATGAAAATGAAGCCCATTCAGATTGGTTGACAGTTCTATTTTGTATAGAATTGAATTAATGTTCCGTGTGTGTATATGAATATATTGAAAAAGACTTCTACATAAAAATTGATTAAGTGCATTAAAATGTATCGTAGTGACGTCTAACACGAATAGTGTGTATCAAACTTTTATAACTTCTATTGTAACTACCAAAATTTTGATTATTACTATAAAAAATGTACATAAAAAGATTGAAACCCATAGGCCTGATTTATCCTAAGAACAAATTGATGCACAGAAACAATGTAACCAATCCAATAAATAACTACCAAACATCTGATATGATTTACACAGGAAATGGAACAAAACATCAAAGAACATGTACAAGGAAGAAGAAAAATATGGATTTGTTTTTACCAACCCATAGTCTGGTTGAAAACTACCATCAAGTCGACGCAATTCTAGATCATATAGGGCGAATAGTGAAGTAGGTCTGAGCTACTGTAAGACCTAAAAGAAGAAATCCAGCAAGTAAAGCAACGAAACTCCATGGAGTACTAAAATAAGTACGCCTCAACCATGCAACACTTTCGGCCAGTAGCGAATGTAATAGTCCTTGATTTGTTGCCATTCTGTTGTGTAACAGAAGTCCTTAACTGTAACCTCTTTGCATGTGCTATTTATCATATTTGAAGCCGGTTCACTAGATCCCAAATTGTTTATAACTACTTTTGATTCAATTACCTTGAGAACTTCCTCTTTCGTATCCAATGTCCTCTCCATAGCAAAAGCGTACGATTTAACATAATTAGGAACCGCAGGAGAGCACTGCTCGGGCGCAGTCAGGCTTCTTAAAATCATTCTGTGTAGTCTTCAATTTGTAGTAGAGGCATCTTGAAAGTAGGTTTACGCCACGACCAGCAAAAACATCGACCCCTGAATGATTTAAATTCCATCGCGTTGGTATTAGGCCTAAACTTCACCCCTGCTAAGGCTAGATCTGTAACTGAGTATGATATTGCTTCTAAAATTCTGCACCAGATTTTGATGTTGTTAATGAAACTTCTGCTGACGTGTCATGTGCATGTTGGTAACATTGCTGCAGAAATCCAAGAATATGATCATGATTCGTGTTAGCTTCATCCTTATCGAGCAGAAGCGTTTTCCAAAAGGGTTCATATCTTTCAGAAATAAAATTATAAGATTAGTAAGAGAGGCTGTAGGTTCGAATATCTTAACAGTGATCTCAAAGATTTCGTTAAGAACAAAAAAAAGGGTTTGATTTTCTAGAAGGATCAAGTCATGCTTAACATAAAGGGTCAACATATTGTTGTCAAAAAAGGAAGGGCTCTGATAACTTTTGTTATACTTTGATTTGTAAATGAGTCCTAGTATGAAACAACCATCGATAACCATCATCTGCGCGAATTCATGGTCATCATAAGTCCTTTTAATTTCCCCTTCATAACATGCCTTGATTTGGGCTAATTTAGTTAGCACTAAACTGACACATGCTTTCATTGTTTGCTCTCGTGGGGATTTTAATCGAGGAAATAGATCACCTAGATAAGTCACTTTGTGCATATCAACTCCCTCCAAATTTTTTAGATCTTTGGAAAGGTCCAATTGAGACGACTCGAGGAGTATATGAATTTGGGCTGACATTGCGAAGCGTTTCTGGAACCTTGTAAATGGAAGGTGAAAAATCATGTTTCCCTCTGTTAGTCCTATACAAAGCAATCATATGATTAAGATGTATGAACTTTGAGAGAATTTGAGAGTGTTTATTGATTAATCATTCAGTGTATCAAGTGTGTTTACAATGGTTCGTTTACAAATGAAGGTTTAGTGGTTTATTTATACCTTACACAATAGTCACACGCTTAAGCATAAGCAAGTTTATAATGTCTAATATTGATTCTAACAATCTCCCCTTAATTATAAGCATTACTCAAATTATCTTTAGTTCTGATATATCTTTTAAGATTTGAATATGTTAATAATGTTCTGTACGGTGAGTAAAACGTTGAAGTGCACTTTTTGATAATCACGACTCAAACTTTTTCTTTAATTTTAATTCTCGAAAGCATTTTTGAAGACAAAAAATTTTCCTTTTCTTCAAGGAAAACTTCTAGTCTTGAACGAATTGTTGGAATATTTATTTTTGTGGCTCAAACTTTGAAAACACCTTTAATGATCTTGATTTTGAAAGATATTCCAAATCATTTGTTACTATAGATGATTTTTTTTTAACAATGTTACTTTGATGTATAAAAGATTATAATTGAATTTTGAAATCTTGATCCTTCGTTTATAAGATTGAATCTTCTTTTATCTTATGCTTCTCTTCTGACGCTTTATCAATTTTAGTTTAAGACATTAATCCGCTCCCCTAAAACAAACAATCTTCTCAAGATTGTACAGAGATGATGTGTATTGTCATTGTAATATTTTTGAATATTTGAAAGTAATAACATCTTCATTGAAGTTTCATCTCTCATTAAAACTCGTCAAATTTTGTTGAGCCTAATTCTTTCCTGGTGTTACACATTTCCTGTTTTTCTAGATAAAAAGAAAAATCAGATTGGAATAAATTACTGCCAAGATTATATATTTTCTTTAATTTGATTTGTTATTGTTAGTCCTATCTAAAGGCATGCCAAATAATACATACAATTCTTGGTCATGTTGTGAAAAGATCAAGATTCCATACAAGTTCTGGACCATTTCTGATGGGCCTCCTCCAGGCACGTTAGTGACAATGGATCCACTTATGCATGAAGCTTAATATTGATTAACGCTGCAGTTTTTACCAATACATACAAATGCTGCAGTTTGGTCGGTTAACTAGGCAGTAGGCACTAGCTGCCTTCCGAGTAAAGATTCTACGAGTATCAATATTCAGAGTAAGCAGCGTTTAGAGTCCATACAATTCTACGTTAATTACTTCTTCCTTATTTGTATACTAGTTTATGAACCTATGTATTACATGGGTATTATTTTAATTTTAATATAATTTCAAAGAAAAAAAAATCATGTCAATCATAAAAAAGGAAAAATTTATGATTTTTTTGTTAATTAACACTTCTTTATTATTTATTCATTTAAATACAAATATGTATTTTATGTTGAAGGCATCTAGGTTATTCTTTTATTGGATGGTCCACAGAGAAAACTAATCTGATCTGATTAGATAATAAATTAAACTTTGGACTACTAATTACATTTAGTCAACGCTAATAAATAATTAGTAAATACTTTAAAAGTCTAGTATCTTTAATTTGTTTACACTAGCTATCTTGAAAGTACAAAAATCTACTCATATCTGAACTATTAATTAGTTCCTACAAAATTACACAACACTATATTTCAAAATAAGTATCATCATGTTGGTTGATTCTGTTAGAAAGACCCAACGGATTTTTATACTCAGATAGAAATCCAAACTTAGCTTATACTGAACTGATGTAATTGTACATTAATTACCCTAGCATACCAGCTATTATTAATAAAGTTTATAATGTATAGTAATTTATCCTCTTATTTTATTAATAAAAGATCCAAAGATGTGAATGATGATTATTGGATATGACCCATATGGGTGAACTGGTGAAGGGTCATCCATGTTCATGACCAGTTGAGAATCATGTGCGTAGTTTGATTTGAATTGAAGTAAAGAGGATCCTGAGAATATAAAGCAGTAAAGAAGGTCACGTGGTACCCATGCGATGTCAAGAACTTGGGTCCATAGCCCATTCTTTCAAACTTTGTTTAGTAATGTCAATATCTTCGTTTCATTACATCAAAGCCCATATCGCATTAACTAACTTGGTCTCTACATATTAAATTTATTTCTATTTTCATTTTCTCGATAAATAACCATTTTTTTTAAAACAATATAGATATTTATAAGCGGGGCGGAACTACCTTCTAAACAGACATAACTCCAGCTAAACATTCACTTAGTTTGTCTGTTTTAATAATGTTAAATAATAATTATATTTGTAAGTATTACCGGTTGGCGGAACTACCTTCTAAGTAGACGTAACTCTCGCTAAACGTCCATTTAATTTGTCTGTTTTAATAATGTTAAATAATAGTTATATTTTTTGTAAGTACTACTGGTTTCTTGAGCTGTTGGTTACCGTCAATCCTGATCAACCACTATTTACAAGCCTAGAGATTCCTAGTGTCGTATCGTAATCACTAGAATATTATTAGCACAATAGGTATCAAGTAGGACTGAAATTTCCATCAATGAGCTTTTTCTTTCAGTTGATGTTTTCTTGTTTTTCCATTTCTATGATCAATGTGATCTGTCTTTTTAAGATCAAATAGACATTTAAAGGACAGAAAGAGAAACCTTCACTTTTGGAACATGCCAATGTGATTATGAGATACCCATTCAACAAAAGGGAATAAGATAAACTAAGCAACATGTATTTTAATTAGCCAATGTTTGGAATTGAATCCTCAATCATCACACTATTTTCAATCTACATTTTCTAAAATTTATAATAAAAGAAATAGAAGACAAACCAAGACACAATCACATGTAGGTAAAAATAATTTTTGCTCCCCTTCTATAATACAAAAATCTGGAGAGAGAGATGGAGAAAGTTACAAGTCATCTTGCTAATATTGGGTTTGAGCCAAATCAATGTTTTGGAGGTGTTGGTGGCTTGCACTGGTAGCACTTAGCGAAGAGACCGAATGTATCAATTTGTCGTATAAAGTTGGTCATACTTGCCCATCCTCCTAATCCAAACCCAACCACTAGAACCCAAACAACAATAAACGCGTTCAGCACATACATGGCCGTCCAGCTTGGCATGAAACCGGGAGGCTTCTCAGCAGCATTCTGAAAAAGAAATAATAACAAATGTTACAGCAAATTAGCAACTGATATTTAAGCTAGCCAATTGGTGGAGTAACTACTTAGTCACTGAGTATAAAATGACTGAGCTATAAATTTTTTGTTAAATGTGGTTTAAGGACTGATCAGTAACAGTAAAGGATTTGAGCCTCTGGTTTTGGTCACAACTCATTTTGGTGGTAACATACTGTCTACATCCCAAAAGAAATGTTCATTAGACAAAAAACAAACAGCTTCAAAAACATATACTTGTTCAGTACTCAAGATACGGACTCTTAGTAAAATTATGTAACTAAGAGTAAAATGAAAAACCGCGTAATTTACTTTCATCTAGAAATGAATTCAAACCATATAAATTCCATAACTAGTAACACTAGAAATGAAAATAAAATATAAAAAGCACAAAGGACTCCTAGTACCACCATATAACTAATTGAAAAGGACTAACGTACTGCATATCTGGCTTTAGTTATCAAATTTAAGACATAATGGAGACCCATTTCAATTAATGACAATTATACCCCTAATAAGCTAACCAAACAATGCATCCATTATTATTATTCTTTTCCATTTTGTACCAGATAAGTTTTCTTGATAAATACTAGTAATAAGCTTCAAAATACGGAGTAAGCAAATAAGCTTCCAAAATAAGCACACCCAAATACCCCCTTAAGTTCCATATCTAGTGATCAGAATCAAAAAGCAACTTAGTCTTGACTCAGTGACTTCTAGATTTTTGTATCTATAAAATATACTCGTACTTAATTAACTCAAAATTATACCTGCCGTGCAGAAGCTTTGCGGTAGGTAAGCATATGGGCAAGAGCGGGAATGATGTAGACTGTGAAGCTAACCAAGAGTGCCCCAACTGCAGAATTAATTGGCCCGAAAAAGGGAAAGATAATAGCCAAAAACCATATGGGTATGACCACTGGCAGCCTCGCTAATGCTCGTAAGCACATGCTCTTTGTGTCGTGCATCCCTATCACCTTCTCCCACACGAAGTACAATGGTGTGCAAGCAAATCCAAATGTAATAAACTGTCCAACAAAATCACTAATGATTGATACATAGGGCATTCTACTTGTTTTCACATATAAAACAGTAAGCTACTTAAACAACGTTAAAAGCAGTCATTTGGATATGGGTACTAAGTGTGCTTTTTCCGGAGTGCAATGTTTAGGATTACATACGTAAAGTGCTTATCAACTTATGAAATAAGTAGATTTTAATTGCTTCTAATATTATCAGATAAGCAGTTTTTTAAAAAAGTGCTTAGATATTAATTAAAATCATCAACTGTCAAAATAAGCAATAAGTGATCCTAAACAACCTCTAAATTACCGTTTCATAAATGAAATTAATAAAATACAATTAAGCTAAATAGTAATGAGTCTACCTGATGAATGAGCATGAGTACAACCGCAGCATCACGCCATCGGGTCTTTGGGAGGAGGGAGAAGGCGTTGGAGTGGTTGAGAAGTTCATCGCCAAAGGCCCAGTAGACGGCAGCGGATGAAGGAAGGGTTAGTGTGAAAACATAGAGGGTGGCAAGAAAGTAGATATACTTGAACTTTCGTGGTTTCCACATAGCGTGCATAATTTCCCTGAAAAAAAAATTACAACAAAGATTTAGATTATCGTTGGAAGAACAAAAATGTATCATTTACTTTTTAGACATCATTTCGTAAAATATATTATGCATTAAATAAATAAAAAAACTACGGGGGTGTTTGAGATTGCATAGTATAAGCATTTATCAAATTAAAAAACAATCATGAACATATTTATTTATTTTTAAGTTATTAATCCTTACAAAATAAATAAATGAACAGTTTTTTACAGAGCGTTTGAATTTGCTTATTTACCGTAAAAATTAAGTAGACAAACAGTTTAATTACTTTTCATTTTCTTATAAATAAAATTAAAAAAAAAAATTGTATAAATCGTTATCGTAAGGATGTTTACAAGTGTTGTGTTTTCTAAATATTTATGGTTTCAAGAGTTAATCTATAATCTTTTAAAGGTTGTTTCGCTTTAAAATGAACTAACTAAAATTAGCAATAACCTAAACTTTAAACAATTCCAGACTGTCAAACACCCGTAATTATTAATTAATTAAAATATAAGTGTGACAAAAAAGCTAATATAATACTTTTATTCTGTTTAATAATATAAAGAAAGTATAGTGTTACGTTTTATTGGGATTGAACAAGTAGGAATTAAAAGCTCGACACTCGAAAGATGACTTTTTCCAATTTACTCCTTTTTGTTAAAATACCCAAAAGTATATACGGAATATATATTTAAAGAACAAACATGCAAATGACACGTCGTTGTTCATGCATAAAAGATTCTACTTTATTTAAACTGTGTAAAAAAAATAAAAAATATTATAAAAAAAAGGCTTACACAGTGACAGCATGTCCACCGAAGGTGTACAAGATATTGGTGGCCCCGGTAAAATACAACACCAACTTCGTCGGACCCGAGTGTACAACCCCATCAACCTAAATCACCATTAATTAATTTTTAGCAAATTATATAATAATAACAAAAAATCCAAATACAATAAATATATTTTAAGTGTTCAATTTTTATATCTAGACTAGAAGTCACAGCATTTATGGTAATATTTTGTACATTTACTATAGTACTATTTTCTTTTTCCTTAGATGCAACAATGTTTAGCGAGTGTATAAGTTATCATTCAATGAAAAGTTGTACATCGTGCATGGAAGATTGTACAATAGGAATTTTTAAGAGAGATAGAAGGCTGGGTACCTGGCCATGAATTAAAGCAGCAGTGGCCATATACCAAGCTGTATAAGTAGTCATAAAGAGTCCAAGAAAAGACCAAATTCTGTAGTTGTGGAATGAAGGAATGAAGACAGTGGTTGCACAACATGCTCCAAATATGTATGTCCATGTCCTCTTGTCCAAATTATCATTTATGTAGTATATGTTACTGTCAATTTTTAAATCACAACCATTAAAAAACATTAGCACATATGTACACACTATAACTCATACAGGTCCAATTTGATAAATTTATCCATTATAACTTAAAAGTTCATATTTGATCCACTAAAGGACAAAAAAGTATACAATAAAAAGAATGGTTAAAAACACCCAAGGAATTCCATGTTCATATCTGATCCATTTTTAGTCAAAAGAAACATAAAAGTACAAGAACACCCTGTTCATCTTTGGTTCATTAAAAAGATTTATAGAAATTAAAAATAGTAAATAAAAATGAATAAAAACATACCTTGCACAAGCAATAAGTTGAATAACAGAGCCAAAGAGAAGGAAAGTGCAATTGAAAGCTAGTCCAATTGCTTTCCAGTATGGTCCCAACAATCCATCAAGAACCTCAAACCACTACAACAACATAATAAGAAGTTTCTATTTAACAAAGGTTTCAATAATTAAAAAAAAAAAAAAGAAATACAAAAATGAAGCAATTAAATTAATTACCTGTATAACATGATTTTTAAAATTAACACCTTCTTTTTCTTTTCTAGCTCTATACTCAACATACAAAACACTTATAAGATAAGCAGTCCAACTGCCAAGTAGCCCATAAAATATCTGAAGAACAATCCCAGACGCCATTCCTAATTGCGAAAAAGAGTATGGTAACGTTAACAACACTTGTGCCACCTGCATCAACACATGTACATTCATTCTCATTATTCATATTTTAAAATCTAATTATACTGTTGATTTGTTTGATTAAGTTAATATCAATTAATTACTTGATTAGAAGAACAACTAAACCAAGCATCCCAAGCGGAACCTCCATGCCACAAAGCATTTTTCATCGAAAAAACAGAATGATCTTCTTCTGCTGATCCTCCAACATCGCCTTCTTTATTCCCTCGTTCGCTTTCGTTGTAATTCGACGAAACGATCGATTCCTCAGCTTGTTTTTCGCCCGACATTTCGTTGCTAAAAATCTATTACATCACATTTGAAATGATTAAGTAATTCAGATCCAAATAAACATAAACAAGTTAAGTTTAATAAAATACTTACCAGATCTCAGATTACTATGATTTTGGATTGTTGTATTGATAAATAAATGAATGTTGTATATATAGAGAGAGTACTGAATTATGAGTGGAGTAGAGAAATATAATTGCAAAAGCAGCTGCAAATGGGAAGAGTTGCGAAAACTTAAATGCTATAGTTCCAAAATTTGTGCAGGGAAACGATGCAAAGGCGGCGAGTGAAAAAAGGGTGGCAGCGGCGGTGGGAACAGAAGGAGACACACTCACAGGCAAGTATTAAATTAAAAGAACCATAAATATAGGAGATGGAGATGAAGAAAAAGCAGAGACTTTTTTATTTTTTTATAGCATTTACACTTAGGCACAAATATACAATTATAAACTTTCCGTTTTATTAAACTTTTTGGACTATTACTTTTGTTTATTTATTTATTTATTAATTTTTGAAATCGTTATATTTGGTACTCCATTCATCCCACTTTAAATGTCCACATTACTATTTTGGATTGTCCTAAATAAGTGTCCAATTTTATGTTTCTATCGATCAAAATAGGTTTTAGTGGGTTGAGATGTTATTTGATTAGTGAAAAGTATAATTAGTGAAGATTTCTAAAACTGTATGCATAATTAAAGTGGACACTTTAACTGAAACGGAGAGATTATTATCTTTTAGATATAATTCGTCAAAAACGCTCATTATCTTTTAGACATAAGTTTTGTTTGGTGAGTGAAATTTATGTACTTGTTAAAAAAATAAGTTTTAAAAAATCAGGTAGTTGGAGTAGTTTAGTAGCTTATAGACAAGAGCGAAAATTAAAATTATTTTATTAGTTACGGGGAGTGATGTTCTTTTTGGGTTTTATGTCAACTCACGTTTAAAAGTTATAATTGCAGCTAATTTGACAAGCATTTATTGGAAAAATATAAATTACAGATCGCATCTTCATGTATAAACAACGTACCCTTAATATTCTTTCATTTAATTTGTACTTAGTAAGGAAGAACCTTAAAAAATTTCCAAGCATGTTCATTCGTTCAAGATTCTATATTGTATAATGAGATTGATCATAAAGGAAATTTAATTTAATTAATGAATATTGTTGGATAAATAGGATATGATTAACCTTGCTAGTCTAACAAGGCGAATTTTGTTATAATTTTGTTTTCTCTATACGTATCCAACTGTCACGCGAAGATTACAAAGTTTCAGTGAGTGACTATAAATGATTATGTCATCAAAAATTATAAAATCTTCAATAAATGACTATAAATAATTATGTCATCAAATTTTTCTGATCAAAATATAATTTTAAATTATGCATTTAAATACGGAAAAAGAACTTGATTAAAATAATATTTGTCACGAAAATGAAAAGTCCTCACATTATAATGTTGACTCATAACTAATAAGATTTGAACGACAAAATCCCCAAATAATGAAATAAATATATTAAATTAAACGTATATTAAATCCAATATCTCTTATAATGAATCAGCTTGAGTCTTGAAGTCGTTTGAGACTTAAATTTTGTCTCACAAATACTTATTTCGTCACATGTTCAACTCCATCGTCATCCTTCCACGCTTTGTTTCGGATTCGATAATGGTTTCTGTTTTTCTTAATTATTGTATCTTCTGGCTAGTAAAATACTTCTTTTTTTATTATTTTATTTTATCATACTCTCAAATCTAATGTTTTAATAAATACATTTGATCAATCATTCGATATACAAGCAGTTGAAATCTTATTAATAACTAGGAAAATAGTGAATCTCAATTTGAATACTCAAATTAGACTCAACAAGTTGATGATTTATATGAAATTATTATTAAATGGTTTAAAAATTATTATTAAATGTTTTAAAATATGATTGAGTTGATTAATTGTAGTTGCTTAAATTGTAATAACGTAAACATGAGTTGGTGATCATACTCTACCTAATATTAAGGGAAGACTTTCTATCATATTAGGCAAAATTGCTAATCAAAATCTAAAACATGAACAATGAAAACGTTTGTTTAATCGTTCTTTGGAAAAAGGGAAAAATCTCCACACGAAATAAAAAAGAAAACAAATTAAAAAGTTACAAAGTCAAACTCGAAAAACAAACAAAACATCGTTTTCGACCCCTAAACGATATAGAAAAATCAAATACGAACGGGCTCAAGACAAAACGATGAATCAAAAGCCCGTTTTTTAGTGGAAAAGTAAATTTTGTTCAATTCTGCTATTGAGATCTATTTTGAGAAAATAGTCATCAAGTGTACTTAAGGTGCTGATATTTTCTTTCACTGTCGCGTTCACCTCGTTGTTGTCCACATCTGCGTTGGTTTGGTATTCCCATCCACAAACAATTATTAAAAATCAAAAAGTGTAATAGTTTATCTTCTAAATGATCATATTAAAAGGTAGATATATAATGAATTTATCCAAAAGACAAATAAGAAACGCGAAAGAGCAGGGGGCGGTATCTGTGGAGTTGGCGGGCAGCCACGCGAGCCATCAATGAAACAAACGTAGCACGCGGACCAACAGAGCTGACCCCACTTCATCGCCGGCTTATTATGCACGAAGATGCTCTTTTCATACGTTGAATATGTATGTTAATTTGCATGCTTTGTCTTAAACTTTAATTTAACTATAAATTATTAATATTAATTGTTTTATCTTTATTTTAACCAAAACGATGCATGCTTTAAAAATAGTGAGTCAAACTATGTATCTTAAACACATGTCAAGGCTTTCAGAGGCTAAATGTGAACTTAAAAAGATTTTCAGAGGTATTATCTATTTAAAATAATTGATTATTTTCTACGATTTTTTTATAAATATTTAGTAAAATTTGTTTGGTATAGGAAGAAAATTTTATCTTTCTATAATTAAAATTATACATATATATAAATATACGTATATCTACTTCATTGTGATATAGTGCATCAATTACTTCTATAGTACATAATTTTCAAAAAAAATCAAGCTATCAACTAATTATAGAATTAAAAATTTATGTTTTTTTTTTCACTTAATTTACATATTTTATTGAAACTTTTGTCTAACAATATAAAATATTGAAATATTTTCACATATTTTAGTCATATAACTTATCAATACTATATCAATTTTAATTATATTGACGTGTTTTTTCTTCATTAAATTATATACTAATGACATATTTTCGTATATCCAAAGGCTCTCATTTCTTTAGTATGGAAACGGATGCCCATGTCTGAAAAAGGATTTGGAAAAATGAATCCTAAATCCCGGAGCTTGTATCGATAGTTAATGCCAATTTGTGATGTTATTGTTGGTGTATTATTTAGTCTGGTTTGACATTGGCCTAGTTTTATACTCATTTTTAGAGCTTTCTAGTTATTATGTGCTTTTGTTTCTGTTTCCTTTTATATAATTTTGCTTTGCTTGTCAAAAAAGAAATATATATATTAATGATGAATTTTATGTGATACTTAACGACAATATATTAAGTCTCATTATTCAATTCAAATTTAATTCATCCATTTAATCATAAGTCATATTTCAATAATTGAACAATATGATATAATAATGATTGTGAATTCAATTGTGAGAACATAAACATTATGATACAATTAATTTGATGATAGTCCAAACTTACAACATAAAAAATTTTAAATCAAAATTTTTAAAAACTTACAAACTTCGAAACTTAAAACGCTAACTTTACTAGTTTTACCCTTAAATCACCCTATTTAAATAATAAAACTATCCTTTAATTAAAAGACATGAATAACCCATTCATTTTCAAATATATAATTGGAAGACTTTGCCTAATGAACGGCTAAAAAGAATAGAATATCATAATATGAGAATAACTCTGATATTGATACGGTTTATACGAAAAAGTATTAAAATTAGATAAAGTGAATATAAAAACTTGGAGTGAATGTGTGCATAAAACAATGATCTAATTCAATAAAAGAATTACAGTATTAGATACTCCATAAGTCTAAGAAATGAAAAATGAAATATTGTTATTCTAAAGTCCTTTCCTTAAAAAAATATGTAACAATAAAGAACAACAACAAAGACTAATTAATTAATTAAGATAAATACTATTGAACTAAATAACCAATTAAGATTGTGCAAATCTTGTGAGTGGGACCCTCTATTGAAATTTATATCCTCACTTTGCACTTTCTCAAAGGATAAAAGATAAATCATCTTTTACCTCTCTCCTTTCTCAAAAGAGTTTTGCTAAATAGAAATAGAATATATACTTAAATTTTAATTTAATATAATTAATAATAATAATAATAATACATGTAATTTATTAATTAATTTTTTTAAATTTGTTAATCTTTTTTACTTCCTCCAATCATATTTATAATAATAATAATAATAGATTTATGTATTTATTTAAGACTTACCAAGCACTTTTCTTTTCAAAATTTTAATTATTCCTCGTATTTCATATCTAAGTATTTTTCTTTCTAAATTATCGATACGTGAAAATTTAATACGTATAATAAAATCTAATACTTACAATTAAAAAGTTCAACTACAATCGGATATATTTCGATCCAATAACTCAAAGTAATTAGCAGTTGAAATGGCATTTTAATACTTAACATGTACCAATGATTTATCATAAATGCAAGAGAATATAGTTAGAAGTTGGGGAAGTAAGTATGTACGTACAAAGTAATGCTTGCCGTACGTAATTAACCCGCAGGCAGTACCAAAAGGTTGTATAAAATATAAAAAAATAATTGAATAATGACATACTAAAATAATATTATAAAATATATGTCATTTCTAAAAATCTCATGATAAAATTAAGATACGACGAGAAGACGATAACGTGAAAATGCTTAATAATGTCTATTTTCTATTTGATATTTTTGTAATAAAAATGTGTACTTTTAAATACCGTGGGAATATATACACGGACTCAAAATGTTCGTTAGTTGACAAAGTACGTAGGTCCATACACATGACAATAATATGAGGGTTTAATTAAGGTTTCAATCAACACGAAACATGCTTTAATTTCCAAAATATATGTCCAATTCAATTTTTATTCGATACCCATTCGTCCGTGATAGGTCAAATTTAGTATAAGTGTTGGTCAAACGATAAATAATATATTAATCGCCATGAGCTTAACATGTAACAGTATTGATTATTATTGGACAATATAATCATCTCGATTCTCTTCTAAAGTGATTCTTGATTTATGGATAGTTAGAATAGTCATAGCTATTCGTATCATCCAAATCTGAAGGTACTGATAAAACAATATTTGAACGTATGTATCATAATTTGGGGGAAACTAAATTAATTACGCGAATACTCCGTATATCCTTTTTCTTTATTTACTATTGTTATCGTTATGTTATTGTTATTGTTATGTTATAGTATTATCACCGTCTGAAATTGTATAGTACGATCATGATTTGCTATACATGCAAGTTTCAAGTGTATTATTCTACATTGACTTTCACTGTTATTAACCAACTAAGATGACTTTTCATGTTTACAGTAAGCTTTCAATTATTTTCGATTTTATGAATACAAAACGTTTATAACTTATAAATTGATAATATGACGATGATTCTGATGATGTGCTAAAGATGTGTCGTACGACGTAATAACACGGTTAAATGTCACGTTAGCAAATTATTGAATGTATAATGAATAAACTATCAAATAAATATCATAGCAAGTATTAAAAATTTTATTACACACCATTAAAAGTCATTTTTATTGATCATATTAATAGAGATTATTCACGGTACATTTTAACGCACTTAATTCAAATATGCAAATATTATCTGGAATTGTTAAAAATATACACGTCAAAAGATCAAAATATCGAGTGTATTTACATGATAACATACGAAAAGTTGAAAATTGTTCACACGTATCATATTTTGAGTGTAAGCTAGCTAGCCACGTATGTGTTTATTTTATTATAATTTTTTAATTAAAAAGAAAGGGAGATTGCAAGAAGATTGTACTATAAAAAGGGTAATAATGGATGTTGATGGATCAAGTATAATTATTTGAGGTGTTTGAGTTTTTAGTTACATTAGCATGGAAATTGGAAAGCATAATGGACTTCGCGTGGATTTCCATCCTTTGAATTTTTCATATCAATTATGATGTTACCGTATCAGTCGACATTCTTTTTTGTCACCTACGTGGTTACTTACAAAAATCTTATAATATGTCATATTACTCTTTCTAGTAACTAAGTAAAAGATATATAGTCAAAAATCCTCCATATCCTGGAACTGAACAATTACTTAGTCATTTTACTGGCTTTTTAATTTTGGTATTTCGTCTAAGATTCATCTATATTCACACGACTAGCACTCCACTTACAAAAAATTGTCGATTGTAGACTTCATAGTATAATCATAAATTTATGATTTCTGGATCTCTCCTTAAACGTATACTAAAAGCTAAATTCTAAGACATTTAATGATGCACGAAAATTTTTACAAAAAGTCTTTCGAAACTATAAAAGATAAAAAATCATTGAGCTTGTTGGTCAACTAAGGGGTTTGGACATTGGTATCAAACCGGAAAAAATTATTTTTGGAAGATTGATACCATTGGTGAGAGGCCGAGTAATTTTGACTATAATGTGACTGAAGAGGAACTTGTCACCTACGTAATCAATGGATTTAGTGATAAATATGATCAAGTGACTCATGTTATTGTTACCAAGGAACCCTTCCCCGACTTAGAAACTGTTTGTTCGATGGTTACCATGGTTGAGACCCACATGAATCGCAAGAATTTAGCCCTATTATCATCTCGAATCAGCATTTCGTCACCAGTAGCTCTATTTGCTTCTTCACAGCCAAGTATAGGTAACAACTCTCGACCCAATAACCCCACATCCACCGAATTATGCAGGAACTTTACTTGTGGCTTTATTAGTATGTGGACCGTTGTAAGTTCATTCATGTCCCACACTCACATAACAACAGTTCCAATAATTCATCACAAACTCGAATGAGTATGCAAATAACTGTGGCCCAACTCACAGCCCATGACAACATTAGCCCGCAACCATAGGACACGTGCAGCTGGTCTAGGTCTACCCGCAACTTTTTCAAGCACAACATTTTGTAGATGGATCCTATAGCCAATATACGACTTGCCTTGTCACTAATGGTTGTAGTCAGCAGATTGGCGTTGACTGTGATAAGACGTTTAGTCCGGTTGTTAAACCGGCCACCATTCGCAACGTGCTCAGTTTAGCGGTATCTCGACATTTGCATGTTCATCAACTTGATGTCAAAAACATTTTTTTACATGGACAATTATCTGATACCGTATATATGCACCAACCTCCTGACTTTTGGGACCTGCAATGTCCTGATCACTTATATCTATTGCAGAAATCTCTTTACGTCCTTAAACTGGCCCCTCGAGCCTCATTTCAAAAATTTGTATGTTATGCTACACATGTAGGCTTTTACCACAACCACTGTGATTCTTTCTTGTTTATCGTCCGACATGGTTCAAACATTGCTTATCTATGGTTATATGTTGATGATAATAATTTGACAATTTCTTCTATAAAACTCTTTTAGCAGATTATTTCATCTTTTCATCAAGAGTTCTCCATGTACACCTCGGTACTCTGAATTATATTTTGAGGATCTCAGTTTCACATAATGCTTTGTATAATTATGATCTTTCTATAACTCACTAATTAAGTCCATCATTACAGTATATAGTAATAACAACATAAGAAAACGGGTTAAACCCATTACAATTAATGATTCACTGGATAACATTGTTTATAGCACATGAATTAGTGATATTTATCTAATTTTCTTTCACAATGCACATATTCACATAATAATTATTTTAATAACACTTCATCTAAACTCCATGGATATTTCCAATTGTTATACTTAATCACTTAACAAGATCAATTTCTTTTTTCTTTTTTTGGGTGTTACAACCAGATCAAATTCGAATTCTGAAGTGTTACAAATGGTACTTAGCAATTAGTGGAATTTTATAAACATGTAAAGACGCAATGATCTTATTGACCTACTTTAAGTGGACAGATTACTAACCTAGCTTCAAATAATACATGCGAGCTCCCTTTCTATCTACCACCAACCCACCACCACTTAGTGAAATAAAACAAACTACATATATTAATATTTTCAACTTTCAAGGAGATTTAAGATATTAGTGGGACAAGTGAAAATGAGAATTAATTAATATTAAAGCAAACTACTATCAACTTGTTAACATGTACCTGTTGACTAATGTTAACCTTCCTCCTACCCGTGAGAGTTTCTTGCTACATTTTTCTAACAGAAAAATGATATTTATAATGTTACATTTTCGTAGATATATATTAAAACGGTGTATAAAAATGTGGAATAAAATGTTACACTGTATGCATAAATAGTTGTACGTGATGTATGAAATAACTTTTGTGCAAATATCAACTCCCTTTTCAATTATATGATGCCAACTTGATTGACGGTTGCTATTGTCACATATTGATTATCGAGTGACCTAGATAAATGAACGAGAGCGACTCTGCTTTATAGTTACCGATTGGGGCGACGAGAGACAATTACCATGCTAACGACATCGAAAAATTAAGTTTTGCACTTTTATCACTTTTACCGGAAGCACGGTTAAATTACTCAATTTCGTGTTTCAACAACTACGCCGTTTTCTAGCTTTGTACTTTCGTGTTTCACTTGGTTTAACAAACAAGCTAGCAACACAAATAATTATGAAAAACAAATGAATTCACATGGAGTTGGTAGTTTCTAACATGCGTATCCGTCGAAATTGATTAAGAGCCATCGAGTCCTTTAATATAAAAATTATTAGGATAATTACGTTTGATTAAGAATTAATTTAACCTCCTCATGGGAGATCCTTGACTGATCTTTCATCTCTTATATCTATTATTTGTGATCTTGTTCTTTGTAAAGGTGGTAATGATAGTTTGAAGTGATCTTTGGATCAATCTGGGTCCTTCTCAGTGAAAGGCTTGTCCAGATTGGTCCAAGATCAGATTATTCTTAATGCTACAAGAGTGCATCATCGATGGTGTTCGTGTGTCCTGAAAAAGGTGAGCGTTTTATGTCCTATTTGTGGTCAGAATTTGGTATCAGTTTTATGTCCTATTTGTGAGCAGGAAAGTGAAGATTTGGATCATTGTATGTTTAAATGCTCTGCTTGTGTCCTTCTTTGGTGGAAATTATGGGCTTGGTTGGAAAGATAATGAAGCTGTTACTGTTTCGTTTTCAAGCATCTCTTCTATCCAGATAATGAAGTTTCTCGGTGTTTGTTATTTTCTCCTTTGGTTAATTTGGAAGCGCCGAGATCGTGTGTTATTCGCCTGAGAGGAAGATATAACCGCTCTTAAAGGGGAGGATTTATTCCCTTCTGTTCGGAGGCTTTCATTGGATTGGATTAAAAATGGTGCTCTAAGGATAATACTGCTTGGTCAAACTGGATTCTCAATCCCTTAAATCCAGATTGGTCCAAGTTTCTTTTAGTCTTTTTTGCCAATGGTACTCTTTGGTTTGTTTCCTTTTCTGCTCCTGCTTGGAGCCGTTGGTCTATTTCTTCTATTCTCCTTTTTGGTTTGGTTTTAATATAACTGTTTTGCCGTTAAATTTGCTTTTGAACCCCTAACACATGGTACACTTAGCTGCACATATAATACTACAAATCTTAACGGATCCCCAGCTAATACTAATTTAATTATATTAAAAAATTATGTATTAAAGTCGCCATTATCATGTTATCAAGGCCTACGGCCTACCCGTTAATTATGCATATAACATGCTTCACCTCGAATCCTATGCATCGCAATCATTACTTAGTTATGTATATAATTTGTTACTCATATTAAAGATATTATCTTTGAATGATCAAGTTATTCTTTTTTAATTTCATATTAAAATCGGCGATCTTCCATGAACTAATCTTAGTACTATTAATAAATTAAATCTCAGAAAATATTAGCAAGGGGAGCTGATATTTTCACGGAGCCTTTTTATTCACTTACATAATAATTATGTAAACAGACAAATATACCCCCTCACCAGATTGACCCTTCTACTTTCATTTCCTCGTGCCCACAACAATTTAGTCTTTTATTCCCTCAAATCCCGTAGTAGATCAATTCCCCTCCCCTCTCCGGCCGAAAATACATTAGACATTTCATCTCCTGAAATCTAACACTTCTGATGCTATTTGATGTACAATAATTTTGCTAGATGCTATAGAATTATTATAGCAGGTCGGCTTAGCAATTAGAGGGTGGCCATTCGGTCGCCTCCCAATGATATCGTTCACTTCCAATTTAGTGTGCCTCTACTTATCTATTGGTAAGTTTGCTCCTTTCAGCTCCTTTCTTCAATCAAAATCAAGCAACGAATCCAAAGTACGACGGTAATGATTTAAGTTGGTTCCTCGATCGCACGGCCGAGCATGTGGTTACACTACTTCTATTGCTTCTCTGTTCGCCGCCCCACTGCAGCCGGCTTGTAACCCAATTAATCGGCAACCTCATTCTGTTCACCACAACCACCATTATCAGAGCATCCAACTACTTTCCAATTTTATGTATTAAAACCACCCTAAAAATCATTAGCTCGTTGACGGAACCATTACAAGATCAAACGGGTTTTGAGCATAATTGATGTTAAATTGTTGGTAAATAGGTGCATTGCATAGTGGTGAGTTGGATTTTATTATAACAGAAGTTTGACAACTTAATAATTGAATTGGGCTTTGAGACTGATTGAAATTTGTAAACTGTACTATTTCATATTGATGGATGTATTGATGCGTAATCATGGAAGATGGAGATCATAGGAAAAAGAGGATGATAACGCTTGCAGTGCGGCGGAGATAAAATAAAATGGAAGATAAGAATCACTAAAATTTGTTCATGTGACAAAAGATATATGGAGGGCATAAATGTCTATAGGAAGCAAAAGTAAGCTTGAAAATATTAGCATCCTTAGCAAGTTGTTCAATATGACATAATTATGTATCAGAATCTTTTACATAGATATACAACATTTTGTGGTGTTAAAGCAGACTCGACAGACGACAATGCTGATCGACTCACGCCATTTAAAACTGTTATAGAGAACGTTAACAGCGAGTTTTATGTATACCATTTTGTCCATGCATATATACCTACATGTATAACTAAAATGTATTGGCTATTAAAAGGGAAATACGCCATATTAGTTATATAATGATTTAAAACACAAACCACTCAATATATTTTGGGTCGTTAAAAGTAGGAAATAATATTACACGTCTCCAATATTAAAAACTGTTTTACTTTTATCATGCATATTACATACGAGACCCGTTTCTTGCACAAAATCATAAGCTTAAATTTCAAATAAATGTTTTTATCGTCATTAAAAGTGTATCTCTTGACTTGTTTTCAACTTTAATAGGTGAAGTTTTTAGTTACATTTGTTTTGAATTAAGGATACTAGACGTATTCTTTGACCTAAAAAATGGCTGAAACGTTATATTGACTTAGAACTAGATCCAACCATGATGAATGGATATATGGTTTCACGTTAGATTCTAATTAATCTTGTAGTTTTTTAACGGAATCAGATTCTCACCCCAAAAGGTAGACCATAGACCCAGAAATAATCAAAATAGAAGTATAGATCATGCTTTTTTTTCTGAATAAAAAATAAAAAATTGTCACCTAGCGTGTAGCCTATAGACTATAGAGTGTATTTTATTTATTATAGACCTTAAGTATCATGGGTTACTAATCTGATCTAAGTATTTATATTTATATATAAATTAGAGCATATTTTTTATATAAAACTGACCAAATTTATTTTTATTTATTTCAGAAGAACGGCGTAGCTTACAAAAAGTGTACAAATAATTGTATCCCTTTTCTATTTGATTTTTGTACTAATAATTATTTACACCACTATGATTTGGTTGAATTTCAAAAATGAGAATGAGCCCATCAACTAAGAACCATTCGGCCATTGTTGTATAGGGCTTGTAAGAAGCATTGGCTATTGGGCTATATTAAATAGGGCTTATATGGGCCGTTTGTCTATGTATTGTTTAATTCACAGGACTTTATTTCATATTGACCCACTTAGAGAATTGAAGGATAAAAACTCCGGTTACTCTACTAAACCCGACTCGCCATCTTTTATCTTAGAATAGGTTCGCTGAAAATCTGAAGGTAAATATTTGCGGCCGTTAATTTCTTTTGTTGGATCACATATTTGAAAACTGACAAGGATGGTTTCAAGGACTATCATTGAGGTGTCAGAACATGCATAATATATTTGTAGTTAGACAATAACAAATGATGCGTCTCTTCCATATTAGTTAAGGTACAATTATTTATTAATGTCATAACATTTTAATGATAACTTTTACTGTTGTTAACAAAAACCCTTTTTAGAAACATTTTTTTCGCGACATATATCTAATAACCTTTTTAGTAACCAAATTATAATTTTTTCGTGGGACGTTGTTAGAATGATACATATATCGATATGTAAAATTGTTGTATCATTACTATGTCATGTCACATCTGTTTCTTAGATGATACATTTCAAGAAACCAACCCGGTTACAATGGATTTATGCACTGATATTTTATTATTACAAAATATATCATAACTTACTAGCGTCGAATCCCTCGTACAACACCGAATGAAGATTTCACATGTTGATATTAAGAAACAAATATTTAATGGTATCTGAATGCAATAATAATTGATACTTCTTTAATGAAAGTGATTTTTTATAATAGTTTAAATTATCGTAATAGTAAATTTAATATTGTGATATAAAAAAAAGAAAGAAAATATTTAAATGTGTTATATGAAATATAATATTAATTGAATGATTTATATAATTAATAAGCGAAAGAATAAGTAGAAGGATAAAATGATAATTTCTAATATTTTTTTTTCAAAAAATTAAAAAAAGAAGTATTAAATGCTTAATAAAGTTATAAATAAATTTGTTCACTAATCATAATACTCAGATATATTTATCCACACGGAGGAAAATTCTAAAGTTTGGTTGATTGCATATCTTTGCAGCCACTTAGCTGGAAACACCTTTAAAACACGACATGGTATGTTATAGAAAAATCGAGATGAGTTTCCTCCAGAATTAAATTTATTTATCTAGAATGACGGCCTAGCATATCCTACTGTTATTTGTTTGTTCCATCACCATCATACAAATTGAAAGGATCGTTTGAGGTTTTTCTTCCTAATTTGAGAGTCACATTTTGTACTTTATCCTTATTATTATTACTATTGTATTAAGACTTTTTAGAGACAGATACAAAAGAGTTAGTTGTTAAGCATAGCTAGCTCTTAGAACTATCATTAGTACTTCACTTTATATGATTTTGGTGGAACAAAGAGATGGAGAATAATTTTGTTTTTCTTTTTGTTCTCTTTTAGTTTTTTAAGAGGCAAAAATAGAAAATGTCAACGTTATGTTTATAATAAGAGAAATTTTTTGAGGTGGTCAATGAATCAATTCTCATTCTGTAGTCCGTGTCAGAAAAATTTACGTTAAATTAGACACAATTCCCGCTTGAATGTTTCTCACAGAACCGCGGGAACTTACAACCAATAAGAAGCTGCCACGTCATCAAAATTTCCGCAGGTCAACCATAATTCCCGCGGTCAAACACGAATCCTGCTTGAATGTTCAAAATTGGGAAATTCAAATACCCGCTTAAAAGTTAAAATACCCGCGGGATTTAGTCTAAATACCCACTTAAATTACCACTTTTAGATATAATTATGTGTCTCTTTGCTTTTAATGCGGGATATTGACAAAGACATCAAATACACGCGATTTGGGTTGATTGCGGGATTTTTTTTGCTACGTGGCTGACTTTCATTGGCTACGGATTCCCGTTGTTCCGCGGTCTCAATTCAAGCGGGAATTGTGACTTTTTACGTGTAAAATTTATCTGTCACAGACCACGGGATGCAAATGTACTGGTTGACTGACCACCTCAAAAAATTTCTTTTATAATAAATGTGATAAATATAATGCATATTACGATAGAGGTGAGTTAATTCAAATGGATTTTTTTTTAAAGTATGAGACTACCAATAAGAATGAGCCATTTGGCTAAAACCCCACTTTCCCTCACCTTTTTTTAAATTTTAAATATCCCAAAAACCTTTAATCAAAAAATTATAAAAATTGCAACATAAAAATCAGCATTTTTTCCTCTTCAATTTAAGATTCCACAAGGTATACTTTTGAAGATTTTTTTTCTTCATTTTTTGTGAGTTAACACATGTGTTACAATTGACTAACAAAAGTGTTACCCGCGGCTATCACATGTGTTATCAAAGACTATCAAATGTGTTACAAACGATATTCGGTACTAACACATGTGATAATCACCAGTAACACATGAGTATAGTCGGTACAATTACACCAACTTCATTCTTATAATCAAGCTATAAAATACCACGTTAAACTTAATCCGTGCATTGTACGGGTCTAATACTACTTCAATATATATGCTATGTTACATTTTTTTGCCTTCTAATCTAACTACAAATGTTCAATTTAATGCAATTAAATGATGTAATTCCCGTGTTTACATTAGAAATGCTCGATAGGCTGCGAGAGGTGCGAGAGGTTGATTATTGAAAATAGAAGACATGATATATATATATATATATATGATCTCAAGCTGCATGATAAAATGAACCCATAAGAAAGAAGAAGAATAAACAAACAATACTCGAGACAATTTGGTATACATGACACTACAAGAGAAGTGTCGTTTAGTGATACATAAATAGTGACAAATCAAATATTGTCAGTATATATAAACTTTCAAGAACACTTTCTAGAAATTGTAGGTGAAATTGTGTTTTACTAGCAGAACTCAAGAGATAGAAGTATAATCACGATGGAAGACTTGCTAGGTCTGTATGAATCGTACTTGAAGTATATGAATAAACCTATCTGCTAGACGATTAAAAACACACATCACAACACATTGTTAGGAATTTTGGACTCAAACAACATAATCAATAATAACAATTGAAACCCCCACAATCAATACACGAATAAAGTAAATGCAAAAAGTAAATCGACACGAGGAATTACTTGGTTATATCCAATCGAGATGATTGGTTTAGTTCATGGCCAACTAGAGATTTCTTTGTATTATTTTTGTACCTTAGGGTTTACATCAATTAAATTTACAATATATAGTGTACGAGAAATATGGAAACAATCACAAAATTCGTTTTTCTACCGACATGGGAGATCTCACCGGAATCATGATCACCAAAAGTTCATCCCACCGGGATCTTGGCTCTAGTACACATTTTCGATGTCCTTTGTAGATTTTCACACCTTAACAATTTTCCATTTGAAGATTGGCCAAACCCAAATTATTAAACCTTATATTCAACCAAGTTGAATCCGCCTCTCAATACCGCCCAAACAATCGGGACAGGCACACTAATTAAAGACGAATCAGATAGACTTTTGATAAAAGGCTTTTCAACTACACATATTAAAAAACTGGGACAAATAAAACCCTATAACTCTCTAGTCGACACATTCTATCATCAGTTCATCAGAAGGTCAGTTGAACCTATGCAAAGCTTCAACTTCTCTGTTGTGACCACCTTAGTAAACATTTAAGTAGGATTCCTCGAACAAGGCTTTTATTCAACAACAGAATACCATCATTCACAAGTACACCAATGAAATGATACCTCAAATTAATGTGTTTCGTACGACTATAAAACACAATATTTTTACTGTGATGTATAACACTCTAATTATCACAATAGAGAACACAGTAGTCTTGTTTCTTGCTCAACTCTACCTAGAAAATTCTTCAACCAAATAAGTTCTTTACTTGCTTCCATTACAACCATATACTCTGCTTTCGTGGTTGATAAAACTACACTTTTCTGAAGTCTAGACACCCAACTAACCATTGTTCTTCCACATGTGAGCATATACCCCGAAGTCCTCTCACCTGAGTCATCACATCCACCCAAATTAGTATCCGAGTAACCTCTTAGAATAACATTATTTATAGTAAAACACAATGCCATATAAAAAATAACTCTTAAGTATCGCAAAAGCCACTTGACCGCTTCCTAATGCTTTCTACCCGGATTAGACATAAACCTGCTAACAACTCCCACTGCATGAGCAATATCTGCTCTCGTACAGACCATCACATACATTAAACTACCAACCACTGATGCATATGGAACTTTAGCCATCTCTGTCTTGTCTTTATCCGTCTTTGGTAATTGATCTTTGGATAACTTTAGGGTGCTACCAAAGGTGTATTACGTATCTTGGCATCTTTCATGTTGAATTTCTCTCACACTTTTTTAATATACTCTTGTTGATAAAAATTTTAAAGAACCTTCAAATCTATCTCTCACTATACTCATGTCATGAATATGCCTTGCAGCTCCTAAGTCTTTCATCT
The DNA here is from genome assembly GCA_963921325.1 of Logfia minima. Taxonomy (NCBI): domain Eukaryota; kingdom Viridiplantae; phylum Streptophyta; class Magnoliopsida; order Asterales; family Asteraceae; genus Logfia; species Logfia minima. The sequence goes on from OY992764.1 coordinate 40,297,082, forward strand.
CGAATTCCTTAGATGTTTATCTCTTTAACGCGTTGATCTCTGCCATGTCAGAACCTATAAACAACATGTCATCAACATTTTGGATGGTTAAGATTAGATTGTTCGAAGGAAAGTGGAAAATGATCATGAAATGATACAATTTCGTTTATGTTGTTTATGTTTTCTATAATTATTGTTTAGTACAATTGTTTTATTTTTATTGGTCAATTAGACATTCAGTTAGTACACACACTTCACGTTGTGCACACGTTTGTATTTTCTTTTATAATTCCCTTCGTTGTAACCAGAGCATTATGTCGAATTTTATCAAGGAAATTAAGAGAAGAGGGTTATGAACTCTTGCTAATTTACAATTGATTAAGTTTTAAGCTATCACGATCTCATTTGTAGAAAATTTGAAGTCTTAGGGTGTGTTTGGCCACAACATTCTAAGAGATTCTTGAAGATTGAGATTCTAAATTTTAATAAACTTCTTTACAATCCATATTTGTCATACACAAATAATAGGTATTATTGAAAAAATAATCCCTTCAAAGTAGAAGCTTTAAAATTACCTTTTAAAAATAATCATCATTTTCATCTCCATCCCCATCTAACGTTGTCAGAAACACCCTTAAAATGATGTGCGGTACAACCTACGTCGTATAGATAGATGACAATTTGAAAGTGAGTTTGGGTTTTAACGTGTCACGTGTTTACAAACCAAGAGTACTAATAATTAAGATTAGCACATGCTCTTAATAAACCATGTATTTTGATTACTGATCTATCTTATATGATGATGATGATGATTTGATTACTGATTGATCTATCTTATTGTGATTAAGAATCATTGGCCAGTCCGTCGTATTGACGCACTTTTAGACAGTTGTAGGAGTTAAATCAGTTTACTCTATAAAACCTGACTCAAAGGACCCATCTTTTCTTTGTTCTTTTAACACGCTTTTTCGAGATGTTGACCATACATAAACTTTAAAATATACTTTATTGTCTTTTAATTAATAGTTCTATTCTATAAAAATCAATGTCTTATTTCACAATCAATAACTCTTTACTTATATAACATGGTCCATGTGACGGTAAATATTTGTGTCCGTTGAAAACTTTTTTCGGATTGTAGGAACATCTTTTCCTTTGTTACATATATGCACATAATTGTATATAGGTCACTACTAGAAAAATTCCATTTAACGACATTTTTAGCGACACAAGTATTTATTGTGACACATTTGGCGTCACATATAATGACGCCGTCATCATCCGTGTCATAAATATCGCCTTAAAGTTAGAATTTAGAAAACCGAGTATCAATGGACGTCTCTAAATACGTCGCTTTTGCGACCTCTACTGAAAATGTCGTTAGGATACGTCTCTCATGTTGCGACAAGATCAATCATATCGTTAAGTGAGTCACTAATCTTGCGACTCACTCAGATAAGACTCTATAAGCATCTCTATATTTGCGACATTCTTACTCGTGTCTCTAAATGCATATACAAGGTGGGGACATCATCGAAGTTTTCTGTATGTGTCTCGTTAAATTCTTTGTATGTAAGATGTATAAATTTGTATAGGTGAGTAGCCTATGACATTGTAGAGTACCTCTAGCTTAGTTGATCGTGCTTTCAAGATTTTTTTCCTTATTAACTGTATTATATTTACTTTTTTTAAATATAATTCCTTTTGTATATGTGTTATTTTTTAATGACTAAATTGTCATATTTCACAGAGAAATTCAACGATATATATAATTTCTTACATATTAAAATAAAATAAAATTACGGAGTATAGTTTCCCCGAACTTACTTATCTTAAACCTTTACGAGGTGTTTATCCCTTTTGGTTTAAGACTTATATATTAAAAAATGTAAAGTTATTATAATATTCTTCATTTGATTTCATAAATATGAAAAAATATTGTGGACATCATTAAATTGATTTACCTAATATGACAATATATAATAATAATAAATTTTTAATCGTTTACATCGTTAAAGAAAAATAGTATAATATCATAACTGAGAATTTTTGACTATGTGTATGATATTCTCTTCATGAGTCTCTCTCTCATTTCTTTCTTTAGCTACTATTACAGATAACCACTGAACTTTTTATTTTCTACCACTAGTTAGCGCAAGAAATCTACTACCTTTACTAATAATTTTCAAAATTAAGCCCCCAAACATTTCCGTTTTCTCTTGGAATCTGCATTGCCATCAATCCGTGACATGTACCTCCGGCGTCCGCTGATCGTCACCTGCCGTCGGCGACCGTGACCTACTCTGCCGCCGACCACAACCTGCATTACCGGCGCACCGCTGGAGACCGTGACCGTTCATTATGTTTCTTAATAGATATATGTGCGTATGTAAATCGTAAAAGGCATTCTACGTCATTGAACATGTCTCAGAACAACATTTTTCTAGTAGTGTACATAACCGTAAATTTTGTCGGTAGTAAGAGCAAGCTAAATTGTTGGCTAATTTAATGTAACTAAGACTACTTTAGGTATGCCAGCATCATCGGTACCCTTCGCTTTGTAGCCTAGAGGTTACAATAAATGGCTTCCTAATTTCTCCAAAATTTAAACGTATTTCATGTTTCTAGACTTCGTCTCAATTTTATTGTACATCTTTCCAACTTTTAGATGTTTCAAAATTGTTGCCCACTTCAAAAAATTGATTCAAATTCTCATGATACCCCGCTATCAAACGAACCCAATATAAGTATTTAATAGTTTTAAAAGGTAAACTTGTCACATACCTTAGGAATACATGGTACTGGCATATATAGAATTCAGGGCAGTTTATAGTTTTCCTTCTTAATACTTCTCCATTTCCTACTCTATTCACAACACAATCTAAACCAAAAAAACAATTAAGGAAGCTAATTCATGGGTGAAGAACAACACAATAGTTACCAACCCATCTCCAAATGTAGCAATCAAAGTAGTAGATCAGAACAAACTGTGGCGGCTGATCTTGATGGCACCCTTCTCGTATCTCAAAGCAGTTTCCCATACTTCTTCCTTGTAGCACTTGAAGCAGGAAGTCTCTTACGCGCACTCATACTTTTATTATCAGTTCCACTCGTATATGCAACATATATCATCATTTCTGAAACCTTAGCTATCAAAATCTTCATTTTCATATCACTTGCTGGCCTACCAATCCATGACATTGAACTCGTTTCTCGTTCGGTTTTACCTAGATTTTATGCAAATGATGTACATCCTGAATCATGGAAAGTGTTTAATTCATTTGGAAAACGGTATATTGTAACTGCAAATCCTAGAATTATGGTGGAACATTTTGCCAAGAATTTCTTAGGGGTTGATACAGTATTAGGGACTGAATTAGAAGTGACGAAAAATGGTAAGGCAACTGGAACTGTTAAGGAACCTGGTGTTCTCATTGGTGCATACAAAAAGACGGCGATCTTGAAGGAATTCAAAGATCGTGAAAGGCCTGATTTGGGACTCGGGGACCGGGAGAGTGATAAAGAATTCATGTCCATTTGTAAGGTGCGTACTAGTCGTATGAACTTCTAACTATAGTGATTATTTTGGTGCTTGTATTGCATTCGATTTGTTTTCTACCGAGCCCTTAGGTTCTCTTTTACTTCACACCGACTTAATCACTCATCGTGCTCCCAAAGAAGATTAATTTGAACAACTTTGACTTATGACCAATGATTTAAAAACCGGTCCAACCGGTCGAATCGGGAATTGGAGGTTTTCCGGCTCAAAATAAACCAGTTTTTAATTTATGTAATTTTTTTTGACATCTATTAGTTAGCAAATCGATTGTCCTAATTTTTTTTTTTAGAATTCGGCTTTCTTGACCTTCAATTTTGACATTTTACTCTTATTTTTACTTTTAAATGCACTTTGACCGCTAACAACTTGCTATAGAAAATTCCAATTTTAAATTCGTAAAATTGATAGTCAATATGGAATGTAACTAAACATTAGCCCTCAATTAATTTGAAAAAAGTCAATCAACAAAAGTCAAAATATGATTCGACCAGTCAAATTGGAACTGAACAGCCAACCAGTTCGGCTAAATAACTGGTTTTTTTTTCGAAACATTGCTTATGACAACTTGTTAATAATATATGCACAGTGAGTTGTACAGTACTTGAAGTACTATTCTTTTTTCCTGCACATGTATAAATATGCTATGTACAATGATGTTTACAATTACAGTAATAAAAATTAACCCAAAATAAACAAATGAATATTAAAATAATCTATATTTAATAAGTTTTATATAATGACAAGTAGATTCGCAAGTTGCAGTTATTATGTGTTATTCTTTTTGATTTGCGAATTCCTTTAACCAACGATGTCTATCTTGTCGGATAATATTGCTAATTAAGTTAACTTTGTCAATTATGCGTTTTGATTTACGACAAAATTAATACTGTTACTTTGATGGTCGATTATACAAGTTTTAACTGATCTGAACTAATGATTCTTTTATCGATATACTTTTTATATGTGAATATTGATGATTATATTGTTAGGGTTTAATTCATAATGTAAAAGAAGGTCGTGTGGCACTAAATTTTTTTTATAAGTTTCATATACTAAATTTTTTTCGAGCATTTTTAGTACATATTTTGCTTTGATCCATCCGGTGTGAAAATTCTGACTACGCCACTAAATGTAGCTAACATGAATAGTTCGACATGTAGGTCTTGAAGGCCAATCAATCCGTACTAGAAATTCTTTCCTATTGTACGTATACCGATGGCACACAAAAATAATGATATTGCATGTGAAACATATAAAGGCACCAAAGTACTTCTGCAATTGTTAGTACACCGTAGTAAATAGGTCATTAATGGAATCTTGCTCATGTTTGCCTTACCATGTTCTCCTTATGTTGAGTTCATATGTTCCTCATTGTTACAAGATGGAAAGATCATATCCAACTTAGATTAGGTAGACAAGAAGTATAAATTTTATCATCTTATTCTTGATTATCGACTAGGTCAAGTTAATTTCTGAATGTAATATAAGCTGCGAAAATAATTAGTATAAATTCATGGTTTCATAAAACAAGTTTAACCAAGACAATTTTTGTCCAACTAATGGTTACATTAAATTTTGATGGGGGCAGGAAGGATACATGGTACCAAGAATGAAATGCAATCCTTTACCAAAGAACGAGCTACTAGGCACCATTATTTTTCACGAAGGTCGTTTAGTTCAAAGACCTACACCGACTGCAGCGTTATTGATGTTCTTGTGGATGCCACTAGGCATATCACTATCACTCGTACGAACTTTACCTTACACTTTTTTCACCCCGAAGATTTCTTTTTATGTGTTTAAGATCCTTGGAGTCAGGATAATCGTCAATGGTACTCTTCCTCCTCCTACACTTGGCCAAAGTGGTACGCTTTTTGTATGCAATCATAGAACTGTAGTAGATCCTGTTTTTATAGCTTATGTGCTAGGAAGAAAAGTCAGTTGTGTCACATATAGTATTAGTAAGTTCACAGAAATTTTATCTCCACTTAAAACCGTGGCGTTGTCAAGGGAGAGAGAGAAAGATGCAGAGTACATCAAGCAGTTGCTTAAAGAAGGTGACACCGTGATATGCCCTGAGGGAACTACATGTAGGGAGCCATTCTTGCTAAGGTTTAGTGCATTGTTTGCAGAGCTCACTGATAACATTGTGCCTGTTGCAATTAATACGAAACAGAGCTTATTTTATGGAACAACGACTCGTGGGTATAAGTTTCTGGACCTATTCTTTTTGTTAATGAATTATAGGCCTACTTATGAGATTACCTTCTTGAGCCAGCTACCATTAGAGTTCAGCTGTGGAGGTGGAAAGACTGCAATTGAGGTAGCAAATTATATTCAAAAGGAAATAGGCAATGTTTTGCAGTTTGAGTGCACTTGTTTGACTAGGAAGGATAAGTATCAAAACATGGCGGGAACGAATGGAAGGGTTGAGAGCAAGAAAGATGATTCACCTTGTTGAAGAAAGTGGTTCTTAAACAGGAATCATGTTACCTTTTACCCATAAGTTTCAGAGACCACAAAGAATCCAAGTAGCACTTGGTTAGGTTTGTTAAATTTGAATATTACAGTTTTTTCCTAATATGGAATGAATCATGGCTGTGGTGTTATTTTATTTATGTAAGAAAATCTTCTCTCATGTTTTACTTGAGTTGCTGAAGGTAAAAGGCGATCAGAGTGTTTAATCGCGAAGAAAAAGCTTAAGAAACTAGAATTATTATGTAGTGGTCAAGTATTGTAATATGATGTATTGAGGTTGACTATGTGAAAGTTATATTAGCAAAGTCAAAACCAGATTTTTTGCTGATGAAACAGTTTTAGTTATTGATACCATCCACAAACATGATTAGGTTCATATGTATGCTCTAATGAATTTGTTGTACTATATACGCTTTATTCCTATCTTGTCACATAATATATCTGCTTTGTTTTGCTGTATGGACTGCTACAACTATAAACTTTTACATGTACCATACGCCTAGAAAACATGTAAAAAGTTCAATCTATAACTTAAATATATCATATACGGAGTACATCTTGAGCTAGGATAACAGCATACATATCACTCAAACATCAAATGCATGCAAATCTTACACATTAATCCAATATATTTTCACACATTGATATGCAACTTCTTATACATTCTATTTATTATATATTTACACGTGTAATAATATTTCTGTGTATTAGCATAGAGAAAAGTAAAAGATATGCATTCACAATTTGAATAACTGTTTTGTTAAACTTAGATCTGTCAAGCTTCTTAGATTATAGTTACAAGAGACTAAAATCTATCACATGACCTTTTGTAATGTTTACCAAGTATTATCAAACAAAGTACAGCTACAAAATTTTAACTCTAGTACTAAACAATCTCGAAAGATTTACCAAGTTCGACCCAATTAAGGCAAAAGTTGGCTATAGTAATCTAACAGAAGCAGTAATATCATCAGTACTTTTCAGGTTTAAGGGAAACCTCATCAAACTCCATGGTTAGAAGCTTTCATTTCCAAAGCTCTTTTATAGGGAGGGTCTATTGGAGGCTGCACAGGGTCCAAGATCTTGTAAGTTCCATCAGGGGCTTTAGGAAGAGGATACGAACGGCTGAATCATAACCACTAAGGTCCCCACAAGCTAGGAATGGTATATAAACCTTGTTTGGCCCCTCTAACCATCCACTACTACAATCTGTAATTTAACAAAGATCAACAAAATAAAGAATCTCACAAAAAAATTCATAATTATCGATAACATATAATCCAATCATGATGTACATAAATGGTTGATTAAGATACCTAAGTCATCTGCACCAGATGGAGTTCCAACCTTCTCAAGAAGTCGATGCAGATCTTTCTCACTGAACCCATCAGGAGGAGAATAATTCTCACAAACAGCAAATGCCTCTATTTGAACAAAGATAATGAAGTAGTCAGAGTTAATTCACGGCATCATAATATGATGATTAAAACAGTGTACAAATGAATATCAATAAAATGCTTGAAACAGCACGGATGATTTTACACGAAAGATATGATATCAAGACTCTCTTTTCGTACAGTATTCATTATATTATTGTTATTGGGTCTGGGGAATGCAATGTGTTTTATTTCAACCCTTTGTTATCAATCTTAAGTTCAAACCATATAATATTATAATTCTTTTCTTTTCTTTGCTTTTCTTTTGCACGGTATTCATCGTCGCTGATTCTACAAAAAATTGTGTGTGCTTGTGTGTCTATATACATATAGAAACTAGTATTTAAACAAAACGAGTGACAATGAAGACTGTACGGAAAAAGGAAAACTACCTCATATAGTTTGAGCAATAAATTGAGCACTACAAGTTTACAAGATATCCAAACGTGCATTACACTGACCAAAAACGACGAGGAATAAGGTACTAAAAAGGAATTATGATATGAATTTTTGTGTGATCAAGCATATACTGTTATAAGCATAATAATTCTGAATATGTGTGCCCTCTTTTAAGCATTATAATCTGTTTTAATGAAAGGGTTAATACACTGGAGGGTCATTGTACTCTTTAGAAAAATCCAATTCGGTCATTAAACTTTATTTTTGGAAAAGCTCATCATACCTACAAAAAGTGTTATTTACATCATTCACTTAATTTTTACCTTTTACAACCAATGACTTATACGATTTTTTTTATAGAAGTACAATCGCTTATATCAAATAGCTGACTATTAGAGTGACTCAACTGTGTTTCTTTTTAAGTTCAGTTATCATTTTAGAAGTTTCAAAGGGTACAGTTAGCTTGTTTCTAAAGATATAGCTCAGTGACCCAATTGGCTTTTTTGAAGAGTATAATGACCCTACAGTGCATTAACCCTCAACAAAAATACTCTAAGGATTAGTCATTTTTCTATCAGCTAAAGTATTTTCCTTGCAACACACCCAATCATTCCATCACAATTATAGTGCTTAAAACAATGCAACCATGTACTTACACATAAACACGACAAAGACCTTAATATCCAAGCACATAATACATAAACATGACCTACCTCCCGGACATACCTGCCATAATCTATTATATGCTGACAACTGAAATCCTTATCTATAATCTCCCCATACGAAAACTGAGTATCATCTTTATATCAAGTACAGACCATGATTTTAACTTTTAATAAAGGTAATTCAACTATCAACTTAATTGAGAGAGGAATAGCATTTTATTCATATTGTACATTTTTTGACAGAACCGCACTCAGTAACGTGAAAAAACACCCTATAACTCATAGTTAAATTACATAGTATATATGTCAAAGCAACTCAATCTCTTAAGAATAACTATATACATACAAGTATACAACACACCCGTACATAATTACATACATGCATACACTTTCTTTTCTGTAAGCCGATAAAATCTTTCATGTAAGTACTCAGTTAATATTCCATGAGACTACGGACGTGTAAACAATTTTCTACAGAAACCACCAAAATTACTAACGTATTTTCTCTAGAGAATATAGTAGACAATCTCACTCATCACAATTTACACATTTCATCAGAAATAAGAAAAATGGGAGTTTGGTGGTCACTTAGGTGGCATCTACAGGCTTTCTCAATAGACAAGGTTTAAGTAGAACTCACCTATGCTTGAATTCCTACTACTTTTGGGCTTTGCAAGAGTTACTTCTGTGAAAAATAGTTTAAGCTGCAAGAGAAGCAGACCATCATAAAGTCACTACAAAAGGATCATTGACTTCAAGGAACTACTTCTGCTATCTGGGAAGTCATAAAGATATTATCACACCTGACAGTACAAGAGGCTTGTTTCTTTTCCCCTGAAGATCTTTGCAATAAATTTTCCACCATTCTTGAGTATGTGAGTTACAATTGTTAAACCCTGAAAATCAAAATTTCCAGAATACCATTACCATTGAACAAAATTCAGAAATTCACATATATGTTAATACCCAAAAAGCAAATTCTACTCAAAAGTTACTTCCTTTTCACTAAATAAGATTAAGCACTATCTAATATAAACAAGAGAATGGAATGAATGCGCATACAAACAATTACCGCCAAAATCAGTTGTGATTGAACAAATTCATCCATGTCGTGAAGTCCAGTTACTGCATTTTGTCAAATATAATAGGTTAAGGGAAACAAGGACAATGGATAAGTAATAGACTCAAATTAGGAATCTTACCATCAGGAGCACCATCACAGACAACTAGGTCAGCCTTGCATCCCTCAAAATGCTTAATGACCTGAAAATATATAGGATACAAAGATATATGAAAATAGCACCCTGACAATTGAATACATAAAAAGGACATATGGAGAACCATCAAATCTTCTTTTATTCATTTAAGAGAGTGGTATACAGAGAAGAAAAAGATTTCAACACACCACTTCAGCTGTTCTAGCATTTGTTATGTCTCCTTGAACTTGAATAACACCCTCAATTGGGGCCATGGGTTGTAAATCGATAGCCACGATGAGTGGAAGATCCCGATCCCTGTAAATTACCCAGATCTTTTGGAAGTAATTCAAAAACTAAAAGAAGGAAAAGAAACGGAAAATTATTTTATGCATGTTATGTACAATTTTCATATATACGACATCTTAACATTTTGGAATAAAGTTACTGAAATTTGTAGTCACTTGAACTACAGAAAAGTTTTCAGTCTGTATGCCGATACTATATAGTGATCTTTAAGCTTGAATACATGAAACTGTTAAACAATAAGCATAAGAATCTATTCAGTTCCACCACTCGCAAAAACATTAGGGTTGTTCAATCGGTCAGGTATCGACTCATTGGATTTATTCAGTTCGGGTTAATCAGTTTTAGAGAAAGAGAATAACCGGCCGTAATCCAAACCAAAAATAGGAAAACCAAGCCAAACCAACCAAATAACAATGGGGTTATTCGGTTCGGGTTCCGTATAACGGATTTATAAAATACATCAGATGCAATGTCATAAATTCTACACCTAGTTAAGTCCACAATAATATTCCAGGAAGTAAAAACAACAAATAAATGGTTTCCATAAGTTACAGCATAAAAAATACAACCATCTCATGAAACAAAGTAAATAAAACAAGATAAAACGACGAAACTCATTCATCATCTCATTTCTTCATGTCTATCTCAGAAAGACATTCTTTTATTAGTGGTTCCGGTATTTGGGTGGGGCCCCGACTTGTAATGCTTAGAACCGAATCCGATCCAAATCCGAGTAAACCAAACCCAATTTAACTAAGTACATTTGGATCTGGCAGTTTTTCAGGTGAAACCAATTAATGAACACCCCTAAAAAACATAATGTAGTGCTCACATCTACCAAACAATTGGCAATATGTTCAAAGGCACAAGAATATCTCTTGAAAGAATAAAAATCCACATTAGGGGTTCTTGTGAATGGTGACACTCAGATTTGCATGTCAAGTTACTTCAAACATATTTAACCATACTTACTTTGTATCAGATGATAGCTTAGCTGGGAGATACAACTTACGACTCAAAACCTACACACACAAAAAAAAAAGATGTGAACATGTCAGTGCAAATTATGAAATATTGATGCCTTAAAAGTACATAAGATACAAACACAATTTGTTAATGCTCATTAATCCATAGGTAAACAAGGAAGATAATATATATATATATGGTTGCAGGACACGTGACCATAGCTGGGATTGGGAAAAAAGCTACTGACCATTGTCTAATACTATAACTGTTGTAAAATTCTTTTATCAGAAAAATAAAAATAAATAAAAAGCTTAGGTCACAAATACACCAGTCTACATGCACAGGCCTCATGATAAAGCATGTAGGAACATTTCTAACCAATTCGAAACTGATATCTTACACATGCACTTGAAAAGAAAATCGACGATGACACATGATATCTTACCAAGAACTATTATGACTTGAGGCAAAAAAAAAGAAAGGGTGGAAATATTCAGACAATGCAGAAAAAAAGAGTGGAAATATATGTAAAGAAAAAAAGAGAAGGTGCCATAATGCATTCAAACAGTACAAAACCATAAAACTAACATCAAGTACACTACCGTCTCAAAATAGAAAATTCTGGGTGAATAAGCAGGATTCCTCAGCTCGTAAAAGGATGTCTGTATACTGGTGTATATTAATATCTAAGTGTATCCAAGCTATTAATGAATAAAAAAGCAAAGATTTTTTAGACATATTATATGTGCACATGTCTATTACGAATCATTTTATAATAGCACACGCGATATGCACGTGAGAGGCTTAACCAAAATCAACAACCTTTCGATTTTGTTACAATTAGTTAGAACTAGTAGTTAGTCTATAAATAGATATTCTTGTAATAGGATTCATTAGCTTTAGAGATTGTAAACCAACTTTCCCCCTCTTATCTGTTTTCACATACTAGTGTATGTTCTAAGAACTCTGTTAATGAAGCTTTGCATTCGAATTTCTCTTGTTTCTTAATGATTATTCCTATGTTGCTTTCTATCTTTTCTCATTTTGTTTTGATTTCTAAAAAGATTATATCCATTAGAATTAGATCGTATCAATTGTTGTCAGAGCCACTTTTCTGGCCACTTTGAAATTGAAAAGACATTCGCAGTTCATCCATGGCGAGTGCTCGATCAATACAGACGAATGAAGATATCAAACTATCTTGTCAAAGAATTCTTGATTCCATGGCAGATATAAACAAGAAATTAGAAGTCTTTGCAAACAATCAAAAGTTCTTGATTGGTGAGGTACAAAAGTTAAGACGAGAAAAGAAAGACAAAAATCGAAATCTACACTTTTCGAGTTATGCTATTAATGATTCGAGTTGTAGTTCACAGTTTGTCGGTAATCTAGGTGTTTCAATGGTAAATGATAGTGATGTGGTAGGCAAAATTGAGAATAAGGAAGATGCACACAAGGTGTTTGATAATGCAAATTAACAAAATTTTAAAACAAAATGGGACAGTTCAAGAGTATTATAATGCATTTGATTCTTTGTTTAACAATAGGGGTTTAAATGAATCGTATGTAATTGATATTTTCATTTGGGAGTTGCAACCGGAAATTGAAAAGTTGGTTAAGGTATATAAACTCAAAACCCTTTCGGAAGCCTATTGTTTTGCTAAATTGTAAGAAACAATTAACAACCTTAGGAAGGGAAATATTGATCCACCATTGCTACCTACCCTCAAGCTTAAAAACTCAAGTAAAATGAATGATAATAATATTGGTTTGATGGGTTTTGATGAAGTTTCTAAAGATGGTGATAGAGTTACAATAGTTGAACCAAAAGTTTCAAGTCAAAGGGAGAACAACTACAAATGTTTGATGGTTCCTAACAAGTATGTTGAGGAATGTGAACTTATTGAGGAAATGGAACTAATTGATCATTATTCTCTTGATTTTGTGAAGTTTGATGAAGTTGATGGCATGAAGCCAATTTGAAATTGGTTTCAAGATCAATAAAGTTGTAGAAACCAAAATGGGCATTGCTTATCTTGGAAATTATAATGTTGGTCATACAAGATTAAAGAAACTCATGTTGTCGGGGACTTGGAGTTACTTGGATGTCTTATTCGATTGAACAAACGTTCATATAAAGGAATCATAGATGGTCTTAGAAGGTCACATGTTGCCAGGGATGAGCGTAATCCGCTAGTTGACATTAACTTGATGGAAATGATACTTTCAAGTTGCATGAAAACATAGTCAATTTGCCAAGATTGAAAACGATTCTTGAGGACAAGAATCTTTTAAGGGGAATGGTTTGTTACGAATCATTTTATAATAGCATATGTGATATGCATGTAAGAGGCTTAACAGAAATCAACAACCTTTCAATTCTGTTACAATTAGTTAAAACTAGTAGTTAGTCTATAAATAGATATTCTTGTAATAGGATTCATTAGCTTTAGAGAGTCTAAACCAACTTTCTCCCTCTTCTTTGTTTTCACATACTAGTGTGTGTTCTAAGAACTCCATTAATTAAGCTTTCTATCTTTTCTCATTTCGTTTTGATTTTTGAAAAGATTATATCCATTAGAATTGAATCGTATCGAAGTCCTATAATAGTATTATGAGGTATAGGCAATGGAATGAGAAAATCAGTAATACAACTATAGAATCTAGTGGTATGTTAAAATCTGAATGATAATTGAAATAAAATATAGACAGTATACAGGCATAGCCTTAGATATAATTCCTAAACATTTAGAATTTAAATAAAAAAATTATTACCAAAGGACAGTAATTATATAAATAGAATCAAAAAGTAAGTGAAGTCAGTTCATTGAGGAATCTTGAGATAAAAGTAAGTATGCCTTAGAAACTTTGTCTCAACTAAAGATTAACATAAACCAATAGTACATTCATTTATCCAAAGCATTACATACCTGACTCCAGCTACCAGGTGCAGCACATAGATCTACCACATGTTTAACTCCTAAAAATCAATGATATCAAAAAGATGAATGAGGTTATGCCAAATTCTAATTGTGTCAAAGTAAAGATGTATAAATCCATCTTCAGAGGAATCCGAAGTTGATTACTTTTCACCTTCGAATATATTGAACTCCTCATCAATTTGAAGGAGTTTAAAGGCACTTCGTGCACGCCAGCCTTCTTCTTTTGCTTTGCGGTAATAAATATCCTATATGCAATTTATATAGCCAAGCTATAACAGATACACCAATAAAATTAAAATAATATAATCAATGATAACAAAAATGATACCCGTTTTATCTCTTGAGGCTTTTCCCATTTCCTCACTCTTATTCTTCTAACACCTCTAAGGAATTCTTACTTCCAGACAGCACAAAAGAAAAGCCTATGAAAAGATATACACAAAACTTTTACAATTAGACATCTCTATTTTCGCCTGTTCACTAACTGAAATTCAAATCAAATGATTTATCAAACTTGACTTTCGAAAAATTGGTCATTGAGATAAAATTATGAATAGTCTAATTGAATTACATTTGTAAATTTCCGTTATACTAGTTCAATATAGCAAACAACTGCACACAAGAACTACATATTCATTCATGTAAATTACACATATGCAAGAAATGCACACACACACACACACATAAGAAATTCATGTTAAAGTAAGGAAAGAAACACATTCACTTCTTGATGAATATATGTATATGCATGCTGTTAACTGACCACTAACTGCAACCGGGTCAGAGCAGTTAACCTATGCACAGGATGAATAACTAAGCTTAGAAATATAAAGTTTCAGCAACAATGAAGGTGAAGACAAAGTGAGAATTAAAGATTATCAATCATTAAAAAGCAACGAATTTATAGTTTTATAGCTTGTTGCCAACATTTGCAAAAATTTCCCAATAGTCACCGCCGCTAAATGCTATAAAAGCTAGCAAAAATTCTGGTTAGGAGTTTTATCAAACACTTGGTGTGCATGATAATAACAAAAAGAAATTTAGGTCACACCAAATATCATACCAGCAGGGAATATAAATTACGGAAAATGAAATGCAGGGAGAGAAATTGCAGCTGAGTTAAAAGGAAGAAAGAATGAGGAATTGCGGCGTTTTTGTACAAGCAAAGCCATTTTTAGCGATTTCCCATTGGCTTTTATTTATGAACAGTTTGATGATGAGATGATTAAGGGTAATTAGGCCCCGTTTTCCTTTTTCTGTTTTTTCTGTTAAGTTGTTAAGTATGCATATCTATCTGTGTACAGTTATGAGGGGCAAGATTCATTTTAGAAAAAGAGACGGAAGATTCTCACCAATTACCTCGCACCACTTGTCACTAACAGGGGTAGAGATGAGTAGAATAATCTAAAATTGAAACTGGTCTTGAACTAAACTAGAATCGGTTATTAAGCACCCCTAAGCAAGGAGCTTAGGAAAAAAAGAAAAACAATTACAAAGGGTGTTGAATCAATGTGTTCCAAAAAACATGTATCTTAGAAGCACGATGGTTCAACCACGTAAAAGAAAATAAAACAATATAATCAAAAATCTCGTTTTTCCTAATCGGGTTATCACTAAAGACCACCGAATTTCTATGTCTCCACATAGACCGGTTAGGACTGCCTACTAATCCTATTCCAGTCCTACTTTCAGTTGAAACTAGTTTCAATCCTAAGACCGGTTAAAGACTGAAACTGGTCCTGAACTAGACTGAAACCAACTTAAACCAGTCTAAAACTGGTTAAAGACCGAAACTGGTCCTAAAAAAACTCAAATCAGTGCAAGACTATTAAAAGACCGAAATAACTCATAAATTATTTTTGTATACTTTTGAAGTTTTTTCAACATATTTAACGATTCATTTAAAAATCTTTTCTGGTCGTTGATTATATTAGCTCTAACGAACGATCATTCCAAAAACCATAGATTCAAACAAATATCTAAATATAAAAATATTTATATAATTATTCCATGATATTTTAGGCTTACCTTGTATGCAGATTGAACTATTGGAGTATCTCGTAAAACTAACTATTTCATATTAATGATCGGGGGAAAATAATAAAAAAGAAGGAGACTTGATATGAAACATTGCGACTATAGTTTGTATTAGGGTGGCGTAAGAACTATTAAGTACACCATTAGTCTTACATATAGAATTAGGCTACAAGGCCCAACAGACACCATTTTAATTTGGGCATGCATACATGTTGTATCTTAATACTATATATTAATATATTTAAAATTTTAAAATTTTAAAAATTAATATATATATATATATTTGGGTAGGTCAGTTATTAGTGGGTAGGTTATGGGGATTAACTGTAACCGAACCGCAATATTCAGTTAACCCGAATCTACATAACCAAACCATCGGTTAATATAGTGGGTCGGTTATTTTGGTTCGGTTAATTGGTTTTTATGCTCATCCCTAAAGAATAGTATGGTTAACATGTTCAATTTGCAATAGTAATAGAAAGCTAATAGTTATAATATAATATAATATCAATGTTTATACTAAAGTGATTAAATTTGTAAAAAATTTGGCACTAGAAAAGATCAATCAGAAAGGAAATACACCAGACTGAACTGAAACTAGTTAGAAACTGGACTGCCAGTCCTAGAAAAACTGGCAAATTTGAAGAAAAATTGGTCTAAAACTGGACCAGTCTTGAAATAGACTAGTCTTTTATTTTCTAAAAAAAAACTGAATTTTTTTAAACTGGACTGGAAACTAGTTTTAACCAATCTTTGCTCATCTCTAACTAGGGGTATGATTATCCTTTCATCACCTTTATGCAGTTGTCCAAACTTGTTATCCGTATATACCTGGTCTTCAACCTACCTTCTCAAGGTTCTTGAAAACGTTAATGTTCTCGTGTTCACCTTGATCTCCTCTGTGAACTAGATCCACCTCTGCAGAGCATTTTACAAAAGTCACCGCGCACGCAAAATCCAGTCTAATACAAACCATCAAGTTCCCAACATCAGTCACATGTATAACTTAATATTTTCCACATCTCAATCATTATCAAGGCTAACCTTCAATGAAACCTTAAAGTGTGATCCTAATGGCATATATACCTAACATCTTAATTATGTAATAACCCATAATTCCCTACACATACCTCGATTAAGACACCCTCAGGGTTCGGCTACTCTTCTTTCGGCCAATCATTGTACCAAGAACCTTCTTTGCGAGACCTCCATGTCGAAGGCCTTCTCTAGCAAACCCTTGGTATCCTATTTCAACATTGCCACTCCAAGCAATTACATTTATACTTGTGTGCTCTCCTAGTGCTAAACTTTGATACCTGAACTGCACCAGTTTAGCCATTATCCTCATATTATGTTCTCGAGGCACCTCACTTTTTCCATCATCACTATTCTCGTGACCTTCCTCAGCTCTGTGATGACTTTCGATTAGCTCACCTTGATCTCCATGTGATTCTACCTCAAACTCGACATGTTCCACATAATTTGTAGTATCCGCACACCCATCCAAAGAGTATACACTACTATTTGTCCTTGTTCTATACAAAACCGTAATGGAACCATACAAAACCGTAATGATCCCCTGATAAGACCTTACCCTTACATATAACCCTTCACCGACCTCCTCACTTTTATCCCCTCTATTCTTCAACTCCTGTAAGTTAAGAGTTGACAAGACATCTTCCAGCGTCCAAGCTTCCCGCCTATATAACAATGTCACTACAAAGGTCTCATATGTCGGTGGTAATGATGTAAGCAATATAAGCGCTTGATCCTCACCCCCAATCTCAATATCGATATTCGCCAAGTCACTGATCAATTTTTGGAAGCCGTATATGTGTTCCGATATTTTCTTACCAGAACTCATATTGAGCGTGTACAACTTCCTCTTCAAGTACAGTCTGGTTGCCAAAGACTTAGTCATCTACAATGGTTCAAGTTTCAACGAAACACCCTCACGTGACGTCTCATTAGCAACCTCTCACAGAATCTAGTTGCCAAGACATAGTAATATGACACTATGTGCCTTCCTTTAAGGCTCAAAGCAATAGCTTTTGCATCCTTAGAGGTACTGCCAGTAAATTTATCAATCGCCTTTTCCCATCCATATAGGATCAAGACGATCCTCATCTTCACACTCCATAACCCAAAGTCATTATACCTATCGAACTTCTTAACATCAAACTTCGCAAGTGACATTATCCTTTCATTACTCCTTCTTGCAAATCGCATAACTTTAATAAACCCTAAAAACGATTATCCAAGCACTCATATCACCTACTTGCTCCCTGAGTTACAAAACATGTAACTTGACACGCAAGAAAACTTGATTGAACTTGAATCATAAGAACCCTAGAAACTTCTCGTATTGTTGCCTATCTTCTTTGAAACGGATAACTTGCTCACCAAGAACTACAACGTACCTTGATACACAAGCAACCTAGAAACACCTTCCTTTTCCTTCCTTCTTTCCATGTGTACCTTTCGGATCAAGTTACCAACCCCTTCCACAAACACCTTGTGGGTCAAGTAACAAACCCCGCACCACAAAACCTTCTTCTAGTCGAATACCTTAAAGCCAAGAAATCCTTGCAAATCTTGACACCTTTTAAGCTCAAAATTGAAACTCCAGGAAACCTTGTGCCAATAATTGATCAAAAAGAAACCCTATTCTAATCAATCTTCGTTTCAACCTTGCTTCAACTTCGACAAACTTTGTATCCCAAGAAACTTCGAACAAAAACTACAAAATTTTAAAGCAACTTCGAAAATCAATATCTCTCTCGCGCGATCTCCAATCAAAAATCTCCTGTTAGAACTTAGATCTATGTGTCTAAAATCTCTAGTTAAAATTTCACAAAGATCTGACGGTTAGCAAACCCGTAGCAGCAATTCTCACACCATTGCACAGACTCCGACAAACCAAAAAGAGAGGATACTACTTGTTGGGATTGTTTACCTTTAAGTCGACTTAGCTTCAAGAAACCAAAGTAACCTTGGCTTTGATACCAATTTTTGGAAGAAAACCAATAAACCTTGAAAGCTAGCGCTGAATAATGACTCAAATAAAACCACGTACACAAGAATGTTCAAATGTCACGTTTTATTCACAAGAGCAAAGGAAAAACTAAAGGTACGAATTAAAGCTTCACCAGCCACCTCTTTTTATAGAGGGGGTAAAGAATCCTAATCCAATTAAGATAAGAAAATATATCCTAATCCTAATTAATTTCGACTAAACTTTGAGCTAAATACAATTAACCCCCTAAAGTATTTAACAATAAATACTAAATATCAAAACTTTCTTTCTTTGTTTTTTAACAAAAAGTTGTATAAACTTGTTTATTAGATTCATCCAGCCAAGATTCAAAACATGAGGATGCATACATCATTGCATAACCTAACATTCACTACTAAAATCGTTTCTTAAAACTCAAGCACTAACACACTTACATCCCGAAATGCTACTTTTAATAAATAGAAACAATTACAATACACATAAAATAGACACCAATAATGATCAGAATCAATTGTACAATGAGCTTCAATTGATAGGAATGAGCAACCTGGACGTATGTACTCTTAACATATTACTTTAACAACAACAACATTTCGCATCGTCATCAAAACCTGGATTCATCTGTCCGGCTTCTCCCTCATCTACCTCATCTGCTGATTCCTTATACTTATAGAAAAGTGCAATAATGACATAAACAAAAAGATTAGCCGCACTTAGTGCGGCCAACACCCAATAATAACGATCCAAATGGCTCCTATTTAACGAAGACTGAAACCAATTTGGCTTATGGTTTTTCTCACTGACCTTCCCCACAACATAGACAGACAAAACACTAGCCATGCTTCCTAATCCTAGCACACCCTTTGTGAAATATCCCAAATACTTGTGCATAGATTTAGGGGTTTGGTGCTCAAAGAAACTAGTGATACTCGTATTAGAAATCCCATCAACGGCTGCAAGAAGCATAAATTGTGGAAGGAGTGCAAATATACTCATTGGGATCATCTCATCGGGTTTGTCTAGTAACCCATGATCCCTAATCCGATTTAGTCTTCGAGTTTCCACTTTTGCAGAAGTAATGCAACATAGTACTGAGAATACCATACCTATGGCTATCCCAACTGGTGGAGCGTATTTCTTGCTTGAGAAACATTTTGTCAAAAAGGAATAGAAGTACTTAGATACAGAACTTGTGGCATTGTAGAACAAAAGGAAGATTGGAATGGTGACCCTTATTCTTCCAAGTTTTCTATCCAAGTGATTAGCTTGCTCAACAAAGTAGGTGTTTCCAATAGAAAGCACGATGCCAATCACAATGAAGGTTAGCCACATTGGGAGCATACGGATACCAATTTTGGTATCTTCTACTTCACGCACGCTGCAAACCTTCCATCTTTCTGATCCTTGCTGTTCTGGTAACTTAATAGCAGCCTTGTCTAAGCACCTGCGTTTCGTATTAAATGTGTAAAAAAATTGCGGGTCTATTTGGGTTGTAGCAAAGGGTCAAATGGGTTAATCAAAAATAGCTAGATGGCAAAGATGAAATGGGTAGAACATGTTTTATAGTAATGGGTCAAATGGTCATTAGCTTAAGGGGAATGGTTAAATGGACCAAATAGGTTAAAAATCGCATAGACTTTTTATTGTTAATGTAGAGAACCTCGAATCTCCAAAATAATTTTATTCAAGATTTATATTATTTTTGTAAATTATATAACACGTTCCTTACTTATAAAAATAAATAATGGATTGTGTATTCTTGTTGTTGTTGTTGTATTCCTTATTTATAAAAATAATAAGCGTTAGCTGGTCAACCCAATCCGAAGCAGACTGTTTGAACTCATACTAAGAAATGACTTGTTTCAACGCGAACCCATCTTGCCACCTCTAAAAAATCCACATTATTACAGGGTTCTACAACAACAACAACAACAACAACAATACCCAATCCTTTCATTGGTAGGTTATCGGGGAGGTGAGATGTAGACAATCATACCTCCACCCGAAAGTAGAGAGATTGCTTCAGGGAGGACCTCCGGCCAATATGAATGTATATAACATGTATATATGAGAGTGCAAATAAATAGGGTAAATCACTACATGAATTAATTAAACGATACTAAGCATATGTGAGATGTATAGTAAATAGAATGTAAGATAAGATATACATGATGTATGGTTTTAATAGAAATGTAAAATATAATATATTAGATAAATAGATAGGATATACATGATGTATGGTTTTAATAGAAATGTAAAATATAATATATTAGATAAATAGATAGGATATATATGATGTATGGTTAATCACAGGGTTCTGTTTTAAATAAAATAGCTAATGAAAGAGAGAACTAAGTAACCTGAGGCTGCTGGTGGATCGATCACCATCTTCTTTGTTGAATTGTTTACGGTCAGGTTTTGGTTGAGAAATATTACGAGCAGCAGCCACAAAAACTCTCAAAGTGATTGTTAACGGACTCCCCCCTGGTTTTCTACGTATGTACTCCTTATATCCTGTCAAGAACATAAGTGTTGCCACCAATGTACATATGGCAGGAATAAAGAACCGGATTGACCATGGCTTTATATATGGAAGTCCAATACCTCCAGCTATTATTACAACCAGCACCATAATCGAACCTAACATTTGCCAAAATATTTTACTCCCATCTTCCTCTCCCTCTTTAGCTTCACCTTTCCCTTCATTTTCAGTTTGTAGTTTCAAAAACGGTGGTAATGAGACTACATGACCAGCCATCCCAACTGCTATCAACGGCAACGAAATATAGAACAAGACCTTTTGTGTATGCCCAATACATTCCTCCTTGTAGTCGCTACATGGGCCAAAGACAGGTGGCGTTGACATGGACAACAATCCTAATCCCTGCATTAGTGTGGTATTTAATTTAAGCACTTTTTTTCCTAAACTTTTGAAAGAAACGCTAGTACAGTGGAACTGTAGATTTGAATCACTTACAATAGTATAGGTAATGCTAGAGATCACAAGCATATTAAAGTCGCCTATGAAGGCATCAACAAAGAAAGCAAATATAATGGCTAGAGCTGGTGTGATTCCGTTCCAAATGTTAATGATACCAGCAGCATGTGTAGTGCTTAGATTCCAAACATTTGTTAAGTAGGTCATCATCACATACATTGCAAATCCAGCCAACGTATCCGCCCATGTCAGTGCTGCGATCCAAAGAGGAGAAAATTTTATTTATACGAACTATGAAGAATAATAAGGTGATTGTGTGACACTGGTGTCCTGTACATAGTAGTCAACTATGACAATCGACAAGTCAAATGTATTCAACTTATTGCAAAAGAATTTTGAATACTAAAGGAGACCGAAATTGATGTATATAGACTATAGTTACTGTCAACATTGATTTTGGTTATTCAAATGTTCAACTCTAGCTCTAGAGACATTAATGTTTGAACTAAAATAGTAATTTTTTATGAAAGTACACGGTTCTTGACCTGTAAATATCTATCACAAAACTAATATTAAAAATAGGATATCATCTTTTCTTTTAATATATATATATATATAATATATAATATATATATATAATATATATATATAGAAATAAAAATAAAATATAAATTCACAACTTCTTAAAGCTTAATTCAAATTATTAGTGCCTATTGAAACATAATATTTGAACATTTATATTACAATACAACTGCCAAAAAATTAAGTCCAACTAAAAGCAAGCATTAGATACTAAAACTAAGAGCAAGGTAATAAAAAAAAATTCAAGATAAAAGCTCTTATTTCCACATTATAACTTGGGTTTGGATGAAGCACCTGAAATCCTAACAAAGGAAACCATTTCTGCGTTGACTTTGTAGCTGACAGTTTCCCCTGCACACAACTTCAGATCCTAAAAAAGGAAAAAAGAAACAAAAACAAAAACAGAGAAAGAGAAAGAGAAAAGAACCTGGATTGAGGAGAAACGAATTAGTTTCTTCTTCTATTTGGTGTTGACTCTGATTATTTGTAAATTTTGGAAGTCATCTTGTAAAAAGATTCATACGTTCTAGCTACCTGTCTATGAATGAATTATGCAAATATACATTTATAAAGAAACACCATATTGACTTGAAGTCAATCAACCTTTTTAATATTAGTAGTATAATATTATGTTAAAGAAATGGTGTATATATAGACCATATTGACTTGAAGTCAATCAACCTTTTTAATAGTATAATATTATGTTAAAGAAATGGTGAGTATATATATATATATATATATATATAGGGTGGGGATCAAGAGGGAAGAAAAAAATTAAGAAAAGAGGAAAGTAAATCTCAACCTTTGATTTCATCATAAATGAATTTTTAAAATCACAAATTATTTCAAAATTTAACATTCATTACAAATGAATGTTAAAAACATTTATTTATAAAAAAATCAAGGGCTAAGATTTACTTTCCACCTTCTTTAAAATTTAAAGTTTCCCTATAGAACATTTCTATATATACATATATGTATTACAAAAGAAACTACTGTAATAATACAATCAACTAAAAGTGATATTCCTTTCCTTTAGCATCTTTGGTTACATATTTTTGTTTTGTTTTAGTTTGACAGCTATTTTGTGTCATAAAAGAACTTACTTGAAAATCATTAGCATTTAAGTTCATATTTTATGCTTGTTCACACTTGGTCCACATTCAGTTCATATTTTCTGCTTGTTTACACTTGGTCCACATTCATATTGCGTTTAAGTTCAGCCTCGCAATCAGAGTATAAGTATTAACTTGGCCACTCCGAATTACACTATAGCCCACATGCATATTTATTTTAATTTTCTCACTAATTAATTAATTTTGATCTTTTTAGTTAAAAAGTTAGAGAATGAGATTGCTTTTGTAATTCTTCTGTTTAATATTATTATGTACATCGTCACGATTATAAGAGTTTATCATTTTGTTTGGACATAATATTTATTGTTGCAAATAAATATTTTGTTTTTTATTTATTGTTATTGTATGTATGAGGTAACACGTGACATCATTACGAGTTGTCGCATCACTAAAATACAAACAATAACAATAAATTAAAATTTTATTACACAAAATGTAATCTCGAATATTTTATTGTGGATCCTACTATTCTTACACTATTTCAACTATATAAACACATTTCTACTAGTCAAAGTTTGAATACCTCGATCCTAACAACAATAATTACTTTTCTTTAATGATGAGATAATCATTAAAGTATTTTGATTAATCATTTATATTTTTACTTTTTATTCAAATATATATAAAAATAAACAAATATATAAATATAAAATTCGAAATAAAATATTACAACTTTTATTAAGTAATATTCACTTACTTTTTCAATCACGAAAATGTTGCAAAATTACATTAAGTTATATCATAACTTTTAGGAGCACGATAATAATATTCGCCAAAATCATTTAAAAATTATCAACGAATAGTGATTTAAGAGCTTATCAAACATTTGAGTTAAAACTAATAACCATAGAACTTGTTAATTTTTTAACTCATAATTTTTAAATTCAAAAGTTTTAGTGCTGCCTTGCAACTATTACTATTTTTGAGTTTTTAGTTGATCATATCATGATAATATGCAAGTATCTAGTAGCATAAAAGATAAGGTGTGACTTTAGCTACACAAAAGTTAAGTGCATCCATAATAAATGAGGGGTGTGGTTAGAGTTAGAACAAATGACATCTTAAATGTCTGCATCAAAACATC
Organism: Logfia minima; assembly: GCA_963921325.1. Lineage (NCBI taxonomy): Eukaryota > Viridiplantae > Streptophyta > Magnoliopsida > Asterales > Asteraceae > Logfia > Logfia minima. The sequence goes on from OY992764.1 coordinate 40,321,804, forward strand.
AAATTTTATTAAAATAATTTTCCAAATTTAAATTTTAACCCTTTTGATTAAAATAATTTTATTATATAAGTTCAAAACTTACAAAAATAAACGTTATTACTTGTAACATTCGTTTCAATACCGTCATACTCTACAAAGAGACTTGTCCCAAATTCATGCTTCAAGTAATAACGTTTGTAGAGAAAGTATAATGTATTGAAACGAATGTTACAAGTAATAACGTTTATTTTTGTAAGTTTTGAACTTATATAATAAAATTACTTTAATCAAAAGGGTTAAAATTTGAATTTGGAAAATTATTTCAATAAAATTAGATGTTTTGATGCAAACATTGAAGATGTCATCTGTTCCAACTCCAACCACAATCCCCTCATTTATCATAAATGCACCTAACTTTTGTGTAGCTAAAAGCACACCCTATCTTTTATGGTATTAGATACTTGCATATTATCATGATATGATCAATTAAAAACTCAAAAATAGTAACAGTTGCAAAGAAGCACTAAAACTTTTGAATTTAAAAATTTTGAGTTAAAAAATTAACAAGTTCTATGATTATTAGTTTTAACTCAAATGTTTGATAAGCTCTTAAATCACTATCCAGTAGTTCCAAGTGAGTTGAGTTTATAAAATAAGCCTACTTGTTGTTTTTAATGGAAAAAATAATTTCAGAATGTAATGGTTGGGATCACTAATCTCTTACCACCATTGTTCTTCGTCTCCGTCATAAAGTAATAGACCTTTTCTCGTCAGAAAAAAGTCAGGTCGCCGAAATCTCGCCAGAAAAGATGAACAGTAACACAAGTGACTAGTTAAGGGTTAAATAGGTCACCCGATAAACCATATTTTTGTGCTTATTACTTATTTGACAGTATAAACTTATACTGAAGTAGTCATTCATTTTATGCCATTATCATTTTGCTATTCTTAATTTATAACTAATATAACTTTAATGAACGTACCGCTTTTTTTAAACAAAAGAAAATGGTTACCTTTTACCTTTATATATAACTTAACTTTATTTTACTAAAACTTAAACCCATCGATTAGGAGTTCCAGATATCCAAAAAAATAAAAAATTGCATATCAACAACATCAATGCTACAACTGACTTTGGAGTTCTTGACCATCTACGAATTAATTTGTGAACTGTAATCCATCCTTGAACTGAAGCACTTGCACTTGATACCCATTTGAAATACACACAAATTAAAGACAACAAAATGACTTAACCAATGTGATTTTGTTGTTGTGTGTAAATAGTTTGAACAATTAAGCTATCATGAGATTAAAGTAAGTTACTGATGTAATATAGCGGGTCAGATATGTAATCACCTATCAGTATATCTACCAATTTCATTTTACGTAACAACATATACAAAAAATAAAAAACTTATATAAAAATCAATCCAAAAATCAAAAGAAAAATCGAAATCTCTTGACGTAAAGCAAACTAAATCAACAAACAAATAACCATCATCCTACATTTACAAGCAAAAAAATTCTTCCAGCTTAACTACTAGAAACTTATTAGAGAGCTGGGTAGCTACTAACCTTCTTGTAAGTGTACCATTTTGCAATGAACACATAAACAATCAAATTCAACAAGCTCAAAACTGCCAACAATGCATAGAAATAATCAAGATGTCCTTCATTCAAATTATTCGCTATCCATCCCGCCTTCCCATCCTTCGTTGTCACTTTCGCCACCACAGTCACCAAAACCGTACTCAAGTAATTCCCTAATGCAATCGTTGTCAAAGATAACGCAGAACACAAACTCCTCATCGCATCAGGCGCTTGGTCATAAAAAAACTCAAGTTGTCCAATAAACGTAAAAACCTCAGCACAACCAATCAAGAAATACTGCGGTACTTGCCAAAAAATAGTCATTGGGATCGTTTCCTCATCATAAAGGTTGTTTTTTCTCACATAGTTTAGTCTAACCACTTCTAAAGTTGCCGCAGCCATCATTGCGAATAATGAGATTACAAGACCAATACCCATTCGTTGGAGCTGAGTGAAACCTCGTTCGTGCTGAGTTCTCCTTCTGGCAATTGGGATGATGATACGTTCGTAGACAGGTGTCCAGAAAATGACACTAAGAGTGTCGAAAATTGAAAGAGAGGCTGATGGGATTTTGAAGTTGGGACCAATATGTGGGTCCATGGTATTACCTTGAAGGACAAACATTGTGCTCATTTGACTGTAGACGGCTGCAAATACAATACCAGATGCCCAAATGGGAAGGAGTCGGATGATTGATTTGAGTTCTTCGACTTGTGTTACAGTGCAAAGTTTCCATGGACTAATTGAGCTCTTGCTGCGATCTGAATCTGTTTCCACTGCAGCCTTGTCTAAAAACCTGATTCGATTCACGTAAACAATAATAAATCTATATCACATTCAAAAGCTTAAAAGGGCTAAGAACAAGTGCTGCATTATAGTTGTTGGTGAAGAATTAGTGTAGAAAAACCATTTGTCTATCGATTTAGCTACTCTAGATTTTTTTTTATTTACTAACAGAATCTGAAGAAATTGTGTCTTGTTAAGAATTATATATGTTAGTTGACAAACTATGTAGTAGTTTTGTAACATTAACCCTTATTTATTGTAGTGATAGATATAGTACCTGAATTTATCAGTGTGCTCAAGCTTGCGGCTTCCTACGATCTGGGACTCAGCATCAGTAGTCTCATAAAGAAGCGATTTATCCCTAGGGACTTTAACATTGATCTTTCTAAAAGACGCAATAACTACTTGAAAAAGCCTAACCAAAGGACTCCCAGATGGCTTTTGAATCCGATACAATGGACTCCCCGAGAAGAAAAAACAAACAGCAATTGCCATAGCAACAGCAGGGACACCAAACCCCCATCCCCAGCCTACATTCATCTGTATCCAAACCAAAATTGATGATGCGAAAAGTGCACCTATGTTGATGGAAAGATAGAACCAGTTGAAGAATGAACTCTTCTTTTTTTTCTCTTTGACATCAGTCTCATCAAATTGGTCAGCCCCGAATGATGATACACATGGTTTGATGCCACCAGTTCCTAAAGCGATTAAGTAAAGGGCCACAAAGGTGACCACGGTTTGAGTTGAAGTTGGGTGGCAACCATCTGCGTCACAATGTGGCCGTAGTCCTTTCACGGAGGCAGATAGTGTTAAAAGAGTCATTCCCTGCAGAAAGTAAAGTACTTATCATTTGTCTAGCTTGACCAAATAGGCTTTGACTTTTTGAGGTCAACTAATTTAAAAAGTTTAATACGATACGAATTTTATCATTTTTTTTGTACAAATTCACGCGTAACAGAACACAGTGATATAACTATTTTGATTGCAACAAGCAATATAGCAATCAAATTCCATATGATAAGTAGCAAGTTTTATCTTAGAAAGTCGAACTTACTTGTTTGCCATGTAAAGATGCATATACTAATCAAGATTCAACAGATATAAAGAAGGCGCCTACTTATGTTAAGACATGATTAATTTCAGTAACTATTTAGTAAATACTAACATTTTTCATCATACATTTGCGAACTTAACTTTATCACCTATATCTCAATACAATAAAATCTTGATAAATTTACTTTAGAAACAAGAAAGATACTTACAAAGAAATAGATTATAGAGAAACCAGCAATTGTCCAGTATCGTCCAAAATATGCATCGGCTAAGAAAGCCCCAAGCAATGGTGTAGCGTAGCACGTTCCTGACCAATTAGAAACATTGGTGGACGCACGCACATTTCCTTGGTTAAGACGATCCTCAAGATAGTTCACCAAATTAGTACTCATTCCATAGTATGCCAACCTTTCGCAACATTCATTACCTATAACACAATTAAACGTACTTAATAAAATTAGTAAAAGTGAGTTATCTCAAATAGGTACAACAGTTTGATATGTATTGTACCAAGAATAAATGGGCAAGCCCTCCAGTTTCCGGTTTTGCTCTTAACAGCACGTTCGTTTTTTATGGTAACAGTCCCATCACCCGTGTAGATGTCGTCGTCTGTCATTGGATCTTCGTTTTCTTGCACAATATACAAGATTTTGGTTAAGAAATTCACACACTTAAAAACTATATAGAGATTGCAAAGTCAAACTTATTTGGGAGTGAAGAAACTGGTTATAATTAACAAACTGATCTCCATATTTTTAAGTATATAGAAACTTTATAGTTCTCTATATTTATAAATGCAAACAGTTTTTCACACTATCATCAGTGTCAATATTTTGTTAGGGACTTTAATTTTGATACGAAAAGAAACACAGCTTTGATTTAATGATTAGTGTTTTTTTCTTATAAATGTATCGGTGTCAGTTAAAAAGAACTGTCTTTAAGTGAACATGTTTTAATTAGTTCATTAGTTGTGAACACAAACAAATATCAAGAAGAATGCTATAAAACTATCTAAGTTGACATTTTGGCTAACATACAAATTGAACCAACTTTAAGAGAACATGTTTTAGTTAACCAGACGTAATCTAAGTGATCAACTCGAGACGTTATCACAAACCATACGATAAACTTCTTAATTGGTTCCTTAATTATATATCGGTTTCACCACTTATAAACTCTTAAACGTCAAAACTTGATCATCAAAAAAGAAACAATTAACAAACACAAAACCTTTTAAAACAATGACATTATATCCATCCAACAAGGTCCTAAAACATAATATTTATTGGAATTGGGAAGTCGTTAAAAAGACGTTTTTAGACTGTTTTACAATACAAAACGCATTTATAATATTATTGATGTAGCAGTTACTACACTATTTTAGGCCTGATTCTTAACCACCTCCCACTTAATGACGAATATGATTTAACCAAAAATACATTTGTGATCTTTTGTCACGATCTTTCTCGTAGACAGATATTAGAACGTACATCTATTTAAATTCATCGTGTAACAATGTTAAGAAAATAGAAATCAATGAAGAATAAAAGGTTAACAGCAATCAGTTGATGGTAGATGACTATAAAAATACACACACATGCAGACACACATGCAATGGAACAAGAGAAGTATGCATTCGATTAATTCAGAAGACTGAAAAAACAAATGTCACCGAAAAAACTTGTTAATTAATTAATCGATTGTAAAACTAACCTTAATTAGTGGGATCACAACGCGTTTGGCAGCGGACTGACGGCGAATCGGCGATGATGAACGGAGAACGTAGAGAATATGAGAGATAGAGAGATAGAGGTTGAGATGCATATAGCTTGTTAATAAATATATATATATATATATAAATATTATGATATACTAGTAATTATTATTATATAATAATTCTATTATTATGTAATTGGAATTAACGGATTAAAGTGCATTGATTGGTTTGTTCAGTGAAACTATGAATGTTGTTCAAAGGAATACGTATTTGATTCTAACTTATTAAAGTGTATTTATTATTTATTACTTATAATCCCTTCTTTTTCTTCTTCTTTATCTTTATATATAATTAGAAAAATATTCATCCAACAATCTTAATTTATTTCGTATAATTTCAATTTTAGTCCCTTAAATATTTGATGTATTTATTTAAATTGTAAATTATATAAAAAAATCAACCATATAAAAATTTAAAAAAATCGATCATAATATTTTATTCATTTATAAAAATTAAATTCGTCCCGCGTTATCGCAGGTCTATAGACTATATAAAAAAAATCGATCAAATATTTTATAAATTTATAAAAGTTAAATTAGTCGCGCCTTATCGCGGATCTATAAACTATATAAAAAATTGGTCACAAGTAGACCACAATATTCTATTTACTTATAAAAATTATTTTCGTCCCGCATTATCGCTGGATGATGACCTACTATCTGTTAAAAGAAAGTGATAATGATATTATAAGTATTATCATAAGCTAATCTTAATCGTGGGATGTGTTTTTTTATTGTTATCTCACTATTAATTTTAATTAGTTAAATTGATGATGTCATTGATAATCATTTAATGTGGTAGTTCAAATGAGAATTGAATTTTTGTAAATATTGAAGAACCAATAAGAAAACTCCATTTGTAACCCCCACTTTCCCACCATATTATTTAAAATAAATATCTCAAAAATTAGTCGAAAAGTTATAAAATTACACCATAAAAATTAGTATTTTTATCTCTTCGATTAGACATTTCACATGATATATTTTCAACGAATATTTTTTTTCTTTCATTATTTGGAATAATATTGTAGGTGTCTTTATATGAATGAAATTATGTGTAATTATACGTAATTGTGAGTAATAAACTAGTTATCTATAAAAGAAAAATAATATACGCCTAATAAGGTGAGCATGACAATGCTAATTTCAATTAATAAAATTGGAAAAAAATCAAGAAATAGGTTAATTAAGTATATTAATAACCCTATGTAATTAAGCCCTATATATTATTACTCATGATAAAATAAAATAAAATATTAACTATAGTCCCAAAATGTATACATTAAACATACTAAATTTAACTTAATTCTTAGTATTGTGAATAGCTTTTACGTTGCTTTTTTAAAATGTGATTCGAAGTTATATTAAATGAATTGTGAAGAAAAGATGTACAATTTCCCTTTTGTTAGATACCTCGTTGACAATCTGTGTCCAACGATATAAATAGCTCAATATATCAAGATTCTTGACTTACGTGAAAATATTTCGAATACGCCACTTAATCAACGTAAATAACACAGAAGGTCCAATTCCAAGTGATTATTTGATTACTTATAAAAAGAATGCATGCGTAATAAGAATTTTGTATTAGGGGCTTATTTGATAAGTAAATATTAGCGATAAAAAGAAAATGCAAGCGTAAATAGCACAGAAGACCTAATTCTATTGATTATCTTAATACTTCTAAAGAACACAGAAGGCCTACTTTCTAGTGATTATTGTAATACTTCTAAAAAGAATGCAAGCGTAATTAGGATTCTGTATTAGAGGGCTTACTTGATGAGTAAATATTAATGATAAAAAGTTATCCATATACACCATAACAAATAACAAAGATTTATAAAAAGAAACGCATAGCAATAATTGATTAAATTTGGAGAAATTTACGTATTATATTTTGAATTTATACCGTGCTCGTTGAAGTCGAAGGCATCTACATGTCATGGAATTGATATTATCTATTATCTTATCCGTAACATTATTACGGTCTTGTTGTGATTATTAATCAACATCATTCATTCACTTGGGTAAAAATAATCGTTTAATTTTTTTAACCATTATTTAACTTAAGATCATAAAAAAATGATATAATATTAATAAACAATAGTACAACTTGAACAAAATAAAAGATTAAAAACAATATAACCACATAAATATTACTAAGCAATAAAGAATCATAAATAATCAAACGCTCCGTAAAAAATGTAATTCGAATTGAAGCTATTAAATTTAAATTAAGTGATGAAAATAGAGTAAATGTTCTTACGGATTTGAATTAACTAAAAAAGAGGACGAACAAGAAGAATAGATGTGAAGACACTTATGTCTGATACTCTAATTGTTTTCACGTTAATTCCTCTGGTTCCAAGAGCAAAACACATTCTAGAATCTAGTTGCTGAATTTGGTCCAGGCTTATTTAACTCAATGATGGGCCTGCTGAATTGATGGGCTCGTTTAACAAATCGACAAACCCGGTACATGTCCATTACAGTTGGACCATTAGAGACTCTGAGGACCCTCTAGAGTCTAGACCCCCACCGTCTCCGCTTTTAACAGAATGTATTACACCACACATATACATAAATGAACAATTAAAGAACCGGTCAATAAATATTAGTGGGCCGATAAATGATACGATTACTATTTTCATACTACAGTGAGTGTTGGTAAAAATACGGAATATCAACAGGTATGTGTTCTTCTTTGTTGACTAAATAGCGATTATTCTTCGCGTTTTGCGGGGAAAATATATAACGTGCATCTTAAATAAAATTAAATTCTTTTCAATAATCTTTATCTAGCAAAACGTAAAAACTTATAAAGCAAGTAAAACTAAATCCATTCGTTAATACTTATAAGTTATATTAATTATTAATATGTAATTATTATAATAAAAAATACATGGCGATAGAATTGACCTCGGGAATCATCAACTATTAATTAATATCATAATATATGAGACAAAATATAGTTAGATTATTTTTGTTAAAATTATGAAGTAGCCTACAGAAAAGGACAATCTCCAATCGTTATCACATATACTCCTTATGAGAATATGAAAGAATCATAATATATGGGACAATGCAGGATTTTTTTTTTTGTTTTTTTGTTAAAATTGTGAATGCAATATACAGAAAAAATAATTTCTAGTTGATACCACACATACTCCTTCTCGGAAGATGATGATATTAAGGCATGATGAGATTGTTGTCACTAATGAAAAAAGAAAGCAATCGACGAGCCTCAGATACTCAACCATTCCACTGCCGAGACTACAGAGAGTTCCAAACACCAGGCACTTAAATCTAATACTTCCTACCGGTGTTCAAAGGTAAGAAGGACTGGAAGTGAATGAACCAGAATCTGGACTTGTATATCTAGATAATGTCAGGAATTATTGATTCCAAAGATAAGTTGAGCTAGTTAAAATGGATCAGGAGTAGTTAATCTTCATGATTCAAAGATGAAAAAGGTAGTTAAAAATGAAGTACTAGCCATACATATGAGATACGTGCCTTCTGAGGAAAAATATGTGATTATGCAGAATTTAGAAGTTGTGAAAAGAGAAGAGATGGACAAGGAATGATTGTGAAGTATTTATCATATGTAATAAAATAGGAGCTCATGTATGTACTTCAATATTCTATTATAAATGAAAAAAATCACTTTTGAAAAGATTTAAGCAAAAGTTGAAAAAGAATTCAAAAAAGAACTAAAGGATCATGTACCAAGGAAGTTCACTAGTGTTTTACTCTAAATACTTAGCATAGATCCATGTGATTTCTTCTTATGTAATAAGTTTGTCTAGAGAGCTTTTGTCATCATCATTTAGGGGAAGATTGTCTAGGGAGCTTTTGTCATCATCATTAGAAATGATGAAGTCAAACTCCTATTATAGAAGAAGAAGATCACTGATACCACTTGTGTTTGACCAAGTGTTTAGCAGAGTGATTGAATCTCAACTAAGTGTATCTTGCTCACTGATGAAGCAACGAGAAATTCATTCACTCACTACTATCAATAAACACAGTAGTCGTTGTTAAACAATAAAAGGAAGTCATAGAGGGTAATAAGAAAAATCACTCTACAAGAGCACATCAGGAAGATTATTATGCCTCTAGCAACTTCAACAATAAAGATACATCAAGACTCGCTAAGTACTTTACTAGCTGATAGAATGTGTGACATCAAGCTTGATTGTGATTTGTGGAATTCTAACATACACAAAGAGCATGCTCAGAAATGGTGACCACATAATATTCTTTTAACCATTTTCCAGTTAGAGCGAAGCCATTCACACATCGACACATGTCATTCTATATTCTGAGGTCTAAGTAGATATTTACACAAGTATCTTGTCTATAAATAGAGTGTCATATTGTACTTAGAAAGTTTCCATTTTTGTATCAGATAGTTTGTCAGTTATTGTAGTTTGTCTAAATACAAATAAATATCATCGAGTAATAGTATAGTTTGTTTGTCAGTTATTCTATTTACTTCAGTGGGTGTAAAAGATAGCAATTGTAATGAATTGATCTTAACTTTGGATGGATGATTCCGCATTCAATACTTGGTTTAATTAGTGATTAATAAATTTACCTTCAAGCTATTGTTCTTACATTCTCTATTATTTTGTTAAGTACTTGCTAATCATAGTATTTTTAATTGAACGAAGTGTTTAAAACTATTAATTAATCAAATCAAAGTTCTAAAACTCAACTTAACTATTAAGTTGTATTCACCCCACCCCCCTCTACAATTACAATTATACATTGTGATATCCAAATACTTAACAAATAAGTGTATATCGGGATCAACAACTTTCACTTTCAACTAATCAAAAATGGTTTAAATGGAAAAATAAGAAATTTTATTGGTTAACATTGTAATAATTACACTTTTTTTAGTCTTGTGTGTAGTTTTATTGGTATCAAGTTCAATACGATAGCTTGAATTGTAGAGGGGTGAATACAATTTAACTCGTTAATTATAGTATTTTAAAATTCTTAACAGTTTTTAGTCATTTTAAAATACTCGTTCAATAAGCAGAGTAATAAATTGCGAAGTATGAAAGCTTGTGAACAAATAGCTGAACACAAGTTAACTTGAATGATGAACTTATTGATAACAAATTACATTAACATATCAAATTGCGGAACAGTTAAAGCCTATGCTGAAACTAATTCAATATGATTACAAGTTAAAACATTACTCGCTGTGAGAATATATCTCCTATTACTTGCTGTGAGAATAGATCTCCTATTACTCACTGACTCAATTCGTAGTTAGACAATCTTTATCACTGATCGAAATCAAATGATAACTACAAGTCGGTAAACAAATCAGTACAATATGTCACTCTATTGATAGACAAATATTTCCAGTAAATATCTCTTACTAACTAGGAAATAGAATGACATGTGTCGCTATGAGATTGGCTTTCCTCTAACAAACAAACGGTTATGAGGGAATCTTATGTGGTCCCTACACGATCATGTATTCTTCGTGTGTTGTATTTCCACCAATCACAACGAAGCCTGATGTCATACTCTTCATCGCTATAGACTCCTTGAATTGTTGATGAAGAGTAGACCAGGGACTTCAAATGCACAGTGACTTAACTGGATTGTCTAGTTACTACGTTATTCCTAAAGTTGTTGGGGATAAAGAAGTTTCATCACTCACTGAAAGCTAACATGCTCTTGTAGAGTGACTTGTCTTGATTTCTTCCATTAATCTCCTTTATTTAACCACATCGATTGTTGTGATTATGATTGCATAACCACATAGTCACATATAATACCGGTGAGTTGATTAACTACTAGTAGTAACTATTTACTTAGCAGTGACAATCTTCATTTTCAGTGGATTGTACCTTGATGAATCTTTAGTGTTCAGGGCTTCTAGTGATAGGAACACTTAGCAGTGACTAGGTTGAGCATAGTCTTCATTGTCTTTAGTAGTGACTAGGTTGAGCAGCGACCAGTGAGATAACATATCCTTGGAGTTTTGACTTCATCATTTCTATGAACAACTTTAGAGAATTGACTCATTACAGATCAATGACCCAACAAATATTGAAAATTTAGAAAATACGTTCAAATGCTATAAATTTATTAAAATTTAGTTTTTATGTGTGATGATTTAAAAAATTAGAAAAGGGTTATTTTGGTTATAATGGAAAAATGTAGAAAACTGTAGATATTAGTTTACCAAAGTTATGTTATAAACTAGAGAAATCACTTTTCTCTTTTCTTATAGATGTTTTTCACAAAGGGTTTATAATAGTCGGATCTTATAAGTTTTAACTTTTCAGTGTTTCATTAAAGTATATTTCTCATTATTTAATCCATTATGTTTGCATTGACTTATTGGTTTAGACATTCAAAGGGTTAAACCACCAAACTTTTGAAAGTTAGATGATTAAACTAAATAACCTTAAAAGGCAAAATAATTGTCAAAAAATAAATTTTATAGATTAAACTGTCAAAACTTTTCAGTATAAAGATCGGATATCACCTTAAATAATCAAACTGCCAAAACTTTGAAACTTGAAGGATTAAATCACAAGAAAAAAAGTTAAAGAGTTAAACATTCAAAAAAGTGCTTTTAGGATGAAACCATTATAACCACTCTACAAAATACCCAATTTGAACATAATTTCTAATTTTTTAGTTTTTGGGGGAAAAGTTTTTGGAAAAATAGGGAAGTTTTCACAACTAAACAAGGTATTAGGGTATATTTGGCAAAGACTTTTTAGAGCTTTTAGGATTTGAACTTCTACTTTTAATAAGCTCCCGCCAATTGAATTTGTTTAATAAGCTCCCGCCAATTTTTATATCCAAAACTCTTATTTACTGTATACTTGTGATAATAATCTCTCCTAAGTTTATAAATTTCAATTACTGCATAATAGATCTTAGTTTCTACGATCTATATTAAATAAAAGGATTTTGCTATTTGTAGTCCTGAGACATATGTTTAATAATTAAATTTATCTATAATTTGGTGGTACATTAGTCCCCTCCCCAAGACCCTATAAGAAAACCTTGGTGACCAACTGCGCTAGCCCAGTTAGTTAACTTATATAATTTACATAACATAATAATGTATATTAAAATTTCAATCATAATTGTTTTGATATAAATATTGATAGAAAAGTGAATATTTTTTACAAATTATAATTACCAAAAAGTTATGTTGAGTTTTACACACAAAAAATCTAAGTTTTAAAAAAGAGATATTTGAAATTTCCTTACAACAATTTTAAGAATGGTATTCTACATTTAAATATTTAAAACCACTTCAAGTAATTTTGAAACTAACGTATTACTAATTTATAAAGAATTATCAGTTGATAGTCTTAAAGAAATAATACTATATAGAAATTACTATTCTCCGTTTTAATTATTACAATAACTAATTTAAATAATATAAGCAATTCACATAATGATTTATTATCATTATTCTTATTATTATTATGAAGAATAATAATGTTGTTGTTATTTCAAAAAAAATATTATCATTATTATTATTATTATTATTATTTAACCATCGTTTATTTAGTTATCTCATTTAATAGTTAAAATTAAAGATTTGTAACTTAAAGTTTTTAAACATTTAGTTATTATAACTAAGGGGTTTTAGTTCAATTGAGTGATGTTAGCATGTTTGAATTTGTAGGTCAAAAGTTCACAATCTAAACCCGAATGATTTTATAAACGGGTTGACTAGGTCAATAGTAACAAACCCGGACATGAGCCACATAATCTGTTTAGGATATCAGCTCAAATGGATTGATATAAATTTGTCGATGCATTGCACCCGTAAAATGTTAGTATCTGAAAAGACGAATTAAATGTGGAAAAGAAAGAATAGATATAGATGCATGTATGGTGTATTTTTATGATATATCACTATCTACCCTTGTTTTTTATATCTTCATAATCCCAAGAAGAAGATTATATACACGACTGACTGCCTAGTAGTGACTTATCCTCTTCATACTCAAAGTGTTTATCAAATGTACCCCTCCTTTTGTTCATTTCATATAAAATGTTTGTTAGAAAAATTATATTAGTGCAGAACATTTTGTGGTGTTAGAAATGAGAGTAAAAGAACAAAGTCTACTTAAGCATGTTAGACCAAACTAATAACTAGAGTTAAGTATCTAATCTAATTTATTATTTATGCAAATGAAATGAGGTTAACGAGATACGTCTTATGTTCATAACTTCATATATCTGTCATCTAGTTTTTTTCGATAGGTATGCAGACAACGAACTCAAACCTTGAAGAATGTCATTAGTCGTTTTGATCATGCATGTATGGTATGGAGCCTATAACAAGAGACCATTCGTAAGTTTCTCATATTTAGTTGTCTGTAAAGTTAAAAGAAAAATAATTTATTTAAAAAATACATATATGATAAGACTAGATTAGTCGTTTTGATCACCATCTATCAAACCATTATGTAATTTATATTTATATGTATATTTATATTTATACTATATATAAAACATGTTTAAATTGTTGAGTCTTAACTTTTATATGGTATTTAAATTTACTCATTTACCCTTTTTGCATTCATAAATGAAAATCACTTTAAATAAGAAAGTTTTATTCTATAATTATTTATTTGCATTTTTGTTTTGTTAGGAAAAAGTTGATATTATTACTTTTCAGAACTTATATTATCTATTTGCAAAATTGTTAATAAAAATTTGTTCTGCATAAAAAGAAATGAAAAGATCATTGATTTAAACATAATTGCTGAAAACGTATCTATATTTATTTTTAAAACATTTGTCGTGTTATTTAACCAATTGAATCATTATCTATTAAACAATTATAAAAAATGTTATATTATTATACAAAGATGACATTATATTTAATTAATATACTATTATACATAAATAATATATAAATTATTTATTATTCCTGCATTGCGCGAGCAATTTACTGGTATTAATTTAATCATCATCTGATGATCAGTATTAGATGAGTAAACCGTTAATGATTGTTGAAAAGTAGACTCTTTTAAATGTGTAATTAGCCTGTATACTCAGAATTTGTTACTCCTTAATTCTTATTGTATAATTTTTGAAAGAGAGACATATCATATGCATCACATATTAAACACGTAATTGTATTGTTTTTAACTAGACTTAAACTCACGACATTTAAAAAATTCCTCCTGTACCATTGGATGTGAAGCTATTTGGTTCGTACAATCAAATTTGTATTAGTTGTTGATTTGTTTGTTTGAATAGATAATAAAAAGAGACAAGTATGAATAAGAGACTGGAAAAGAAGAGTGACTAATCAGACCCAAATCCCATGATAATATTCAGATGTCTCATCTTAAAATCATCAAACACAATAATTCTTTGGCAAGTGAATAAAGTCAAAAATCATCCCAACGTATGCTCTGATCCTCTTTGGGGAATGAAAAAGAAACTCAGTACCAATAAAAAAACAACTGCGATTTTTCTTACAAATAAACCAGCTACGATATTACTCCACATCTCACAATTATCAAAATTATAACGTTTACTATAACTACAGTTTTAAAATATCTAATAATAATATCATATAAATATAATAATCAAATGTATCTCTATTTAATAACGATTTTTTTAGTTGATTGAAATATAAAATAAATAAATACTTATTTTATAAGAAAAGGATAAATAATAAATATAAATACTTGTAATAAGACAAAAAAGATATTACTATATTATAATTATATAAACTCTCGTGTTGCATTGACTATTTATGATTAGGCCATGTCATATTTTACTCGATCATCATTATCAATTCATATTTTACAAATCTACAATTTAAAATGTCATATTTTTGGAGAAAAATAAGAAAAAAAGAGCCTAGGTTCATTGCCCAATGCCACCAACAGTTCGTTTCAATTATTTCTTCTTACTGGTGACGGAATTTTATACTAGAAAATAGAATATTGGAACGTGTTTATTGATTTGTACGGCATATCATAAAGAACCTGAGGATTAATAGTCATCTAAATCTCACATTAACATAAAAATTAAAAAATTGAAAAAGAACTAAACATTATTTATTATGATCGAAGATTCAACTTTTCAACTTTACATTATTTTTTAACTATAGTATAAATATGTATATCTTTTTAAAATATAACAATAATAATAAAAATACATTACATTAATTTAAAAAAGTACGTTACATTAATAATAATAAAAATTGCATTAATTAAAAAATATACTCGCATTAATAATAATAAAAATGATATAATTATTCTTTGTCCGTGTCTTTGTTTGTGGGTTCGTGAGACCTAACATAATTTCGTTTCATTTCTTTATGCATGTTGTAGAGAAATGTTTGTTAGGCATTTTTTATTATGATTGAGAATTGTCGTAGTGTTATTTAGACATTTTTAAGTGTATGTGTTTGATATAATCTGTGTGTAAAATAAGTAGATATTGTAAGAATTGTGTGTAAAAGAGTAATAATTGTTTGATATAATTTGTGTATAAAATAAGTAAAAATGGTAAAAATTGCATGTGAGAGAGAAAGAATGGTAGTTACATGTATGTATACCGGAAAAAAGTGTTAAAAATTAATCTTTTTTTAGTTTTATTTTTAAAATGATCGTTGCTTTCTAGCCGTTTAACTACAGGGTTCACTTTCTATTTGTCTCGGAGAGAATGGAGACTCAAAGACAGCACCGCGAGACGATATCGTGCGTATAAAAAGAACGAGGAGAACGGTTGCTAGGAGAGAGAGAGAGGACGAGGACGGAGCTTCCATATAGACTGACCTTGAAATATTTTGATTTGAAAGTTGACGACACCTAATACAAATTTTCAAATAGATAAGATCTTCGTGGTGAAATAAATCATTATCATATCTTTGACCTAGAAGTGCTACAATATTAAACACATGTAAGTGGCAAACAAAATTGCAGATCGAAGATTTAAGCTAACCTTTGGTTTTTTTTTTTTAATTTCGTACCATAGAATCTTGCCTAACTTATAATTATAGGAAATACCACGTCATTTGATAGCAAGTTTTGCAGCTTAAAAATACCCCGAAAACTCAAAAATCAATAACTAAAACATAATAAATACTCTTAAATATTATATAACATAACTATTTTCATTGCAATACATTCAATGGTGATTTAAATGTACACTTGAAAAACGTTGAATCGATTGAGATGCTTCTGATTCAACTTTCATCTTTGATTTTCTTGAGATTTTCTGCAAGTGACATTCAAAATTGATTTTAGACATACGAATACTTTAGTTTATTGATGTCTAAAGGTTAGCAACTTACTGATTTGGATCTGGATTTTAATGTTGAGGTGGATCCTGATTGGGATCTTAATCGACTATACTAGTTCGTTCTATCTTCAGCGGCCATGTAAGTTGTTCAACTGTGCCCATATTTGTTTTTTTTGTTTCTCATCTATTTTGGAAGGAATACGAGCATGCTCAGGTGGGCGACTTGTAATATCCCAAAATTTGTGGTAATTTAATATTTCGATATATGTTTTTATTTTATAAGTTATATAAGACATGTGTATTATTAATGTTATTGGTAAAATATTTAAGTTACCTAAACATAAGTTGTGAGGGTGCAATGTGGGATAATTGAGACTAGAAGGTTGATAATGTAACTACTTAATTTAAAAATATTACTAGAATCTACCACACACTCACATACTACATACGTACATACACACCCACCCACACCCTTGAGCTCTAGAACGATTGAGAAGGAGGAAGGAGAAAGCAATCTTAGATCACCAAATTGAAATTGAAAGGATTAAATTGAAGTTTCATATCTCATCTTTAACCCAAAGCAAGTAAGTATTCTTCTTTCCTTGACCTAAAAATTTTGGTAAATGAGAATTAGAAATTGAATTGATAGAAATAGATGAAATAAGCCATGAATCATATTCAATTGATGCTAATACTTGTTTATGATTGATATTTGTTGATTGAGAACAATTAATTGGTGAAATTGAGTTAATAGGTTATGAACCCAAGTAGGAGGAAGATTGGATTCGGGTTTGACAATTTAACATGCTAAATTGTTAGCTTAAAAGAGTTATTGTGATGTTATTAGTTGTAGTAAAAGTGGTGTTGAAGGTAATTGATCAAAAGATTAAGTTAGAAGCTAATTTGGTGAAGTTATGCAAGTTTGACTTTAAAAGTCAAACTGTGCATAGTTGAATTAGTTGGTAATTGGTAGTGAAAAGAGTTATATGAATGCTAATACATGTTATTATCTTGTTAAATTGGTTATGTGATTTGGATAGGTGTTGAACAAGTGGAGAACCCGAATAGCAAGTTAGCTTCCTTAAATAACCAAGGTGAGTTCGTATTATAGTTAAACTTGTTATGTTGATTAGTTGGGTTCGGATTACATCCGTGTAAGAGAACCCTTATAATGATAGAATAGGTGGTTCCTTGTTGTACATGGGCCACATGGTTGAGATGTTTAGATGGATCCGGATTACACCTGTGTAAGAGGATCCAATTGATAGATGATTAGGTGGTTTTATGTTGTAATAAACCACATGATAGATTCTCTACTTTGTAGAGATTATTAACCTTGTGCTAATTTAGTTGAGATGAGAAAGTGGTACAGATTTCGGATCCGTGTAGTTGTGCATATTCATATATGCTAGTTGTTAGTCAACTTATGTTGACTCAGTTGTTAATTGAATTCATTTATTGTTGACTTTATTATTGATGAAGTAGTTGACTTACTTGTTGACATAAATTGGATGTGTATATGAAAATTGATGTAGTTGTAGATGATATTGAATGTGTAATAGATTCCGATTGCTATTTACATTCAAGTGGTTGAATTATCTCTCGGCATAGCATCTTACGTTGTCATGTTTGTACTTTCGTGCCACTGCAATAACATGTACGCAAGGTAAACCGAACAATTGCCATTGTCTACAACTGCACGATCGTATGTCAAGGTTGACCAACCCATCTTTGTTGCCATTAAGCACCTCAAAAATCTCGTTTGCGACTGGACTTACCTGCCAACGTAACGATTTGTTGATTCTTGCCCTGATCTTTGTTTGGCATACGATGTGAGAAATATTGTAAGTCACGTTCTAGTGGCACGATGTTGAAATACCACTATTGCACCAAATCTCAAAAAAATCCAAGAACATTGTGATAGGGAATTTTCGTCATGCTTGCTTAGCGTGTTAATGGACTTGGCGGTGTTCAATACCATGTAAGCATATATCGTCTTTTTAGCATGACATCTTGACCATCTTTTTCTCCCAACGTCATTAAGAGTATAAAATAAGTTTTTAAGTTCCTTGAAATCACACCTCAATGGTGATCGAAATTTGAACCTTAGTATGCCTTATACATCTTTCAGTAATGTCATTTGTAGAACTTGATCCTACCAGATGGGTTTTTCAAGTTTGTCTACAAATGACGACAACATAGTTTGTGATATGCGTCAGCAAAAACCGTTGAAATGTCGACTGCAAATGAAGCAGCTCTATCGGATACGATAGTCAGACTCTAAATCCCACCATTTAATTCAATGGTGTCACACATGTTTTTCAAGAACCACGTCCAATGATGGAGCGTCTCTACTGCCTCGACTCCATAGCACGAAGAAAATGGCCCACACAATACCATTCTCGCTCTGTCTCTACAATAACGAATCCACAAGCACGGCACCCTAAGACGGGTCCCATGCCTATGGCAGGATGGAAGACGGTGATGCCACATGGCCGGAGGACGAAAACGACCACTCCATAGGGAGACTGATCGAGTGCATTCAACACTAAGAGAGCGAGGAATGGTGACACTGAATTTTCAGTGTTTTGAGAACCGGATGAGTGGAGTGTGAACCGGATGAGTGGAGGATAATGTATCAGTGTTGTCAACAATAATAATAAAAGCCAAACAAACAAGTGTATTTTCAACGTCCCAAATCGAATATCGACCGATAACGCTAGCGAAACATCAACTGGAATGCCCATTAGGAGCGAAACACCGACTCCCAACATTCTTATTTGAACGGCAAAAAAAATTTGATTTATCCCGTTAGCTCTAACACTATTTCCTATCTATTTTTTTATCTTTATTATTGTTTTACTATTTCTGTTTTTTCTCTATTTGAAGATATATATTTATTTAAAATGGAAGGTCAAAAGTAGTAATTATTGGGAAGAGGGATGTGTAACATACAGCTTTCAGAGCCCAACATTTAAGACTTGCAACACCACCACTTTATCCAGTGATACAAATTCACAAAAATGACCTTGATAAAGTACAATTGTTACCGCATGAATTACAAGCTGTACTGCACCAAATGCAATCTGGAGAATAAATATGGAAAAGTTTTACCCAAAGTAAAAAAGATTGAAAGCAAACAAATGACCCAGATACATGATAAATCTGTTCTCTAAGCAAACCACCACTATCTTATGCCTTGTCACAATGTCACACATATATTGATTATTGCTGAATAAGTGAAGAATGTAAAGGGAACTGTTGAAATTAGATGGGAAGTCTGGTCTTTTTTACCCCATGAAAGAGATTGAATCATGACGTTTTTTTATTTCTTATTAGCGTTTCTGAACCCTTTATCAGGTAATCATACAATATTAACACTAGACCACTTTCATGACGGTTTCAGATTGTAAACGATCATAATTACATAAAAATAGCTGGGGAAGTCGGATTTTTCTTATATGTGCGGTCGAATCAGGGTAAGAATGTAAATGGGTAAATGGAACCGTTGAGATTAGACGGGGAAGTTGGGTTTTTTTTCATATTCAGATTTACACGGTTGAATCAGGGTGTTCTCGTTATTGTTTCTGAACCTTCTATCAGGTCATCGGACTATATTAATACTAGGTCACGACGATTTCACAATATTAGCTATCGAAATTACACGAAAATAGTTACTTTATGTTAAACATTTTTCAGAATTATTATAAACTTCTTGAATTCAAATATATGATATTTGTACAAGGAAAACAAGAAAACTAGATCTTGATGCCAAATACAACGTAACAAATCATTTGAAAAGAAGGTAAAAATTACATTCGAGTAAGTGAAACTTTTGTCACAAACCAGACAAGATACAGCTGAAAGAACTCGTCTTTTTACAAAGTATCCCAATTTACCACATCCCCTTTTTTGCTTTGATCATTACCTTTAACTTTCACAATTCACAATTGTGTTATCTTTTTGTCCAAAAGTTGTGTGTTTTCTTCATGCGAGTCTATTACCTTCAAACGGTACACGTCTTGTTGAATCTTTTGTTTCTTGCAACGATTAGGATGACTTTAAGCCCTTAAGTTTCCATACTGCTGCATAACGAACCGAAATTGAAGTTTAATATGTATCATGTATAACAAATTTGATTGATGTATTGTATCATAAACTGTTCCTAATATAGATACAAGACAAAATGAAACAAACACCTTGAAAGATAATTGCAATATTATTAACTCAAATAAACCAATTTGACAGCACAAAAACATAAGTAAGGTAACAACCTTCATCACAATTCAGTACGGTCGAGTAATGTTGCTGGCAATCGAATTTGAGTTACTAGTTGATCTACTTCTTCGACTCCCTCTTAATGGAGTCAAGTAAAATCTCAGCAGCCCGCTATCGGTATGCTTAGGTGAATATCTCACGCTTCGATTCCTTTCAAGAACAAAATCATCACCTCCAACTCTCTTAATCTTACCATTCCCAAACTCAGAACTCGATTTTTTCATATTATATGACGAATTCCTCCAACTCACACTACTATTACTTCGAAAGACATTCTTACTAATCCCACTATCTTGCCATGATTCTGAGTACGATCTCTCCACACCGTTCACTCTACTAAACCGATCATCATCATCGTCTTTATTCCCACCACGACGATGAATAAACCCCCATATTTTCCATTTCCACCGTCTCGATTTCTTACTCTCCTTCTTCTCAACCCCATTATCCCTGAACCCTAACCCTATCTCAAACGTCTCCGAACAATCATCCCTTAATGAATTCGAATTCGAGTCCCTTCTTAATTCTTTTTCACATCCAATGCTGGGAACTCTTAACCCTTTATTAGGGGGGTAATTATTGTAATCAATAGTAGCAGGAGATACTTTCGCATTTGAAACCGGGGCAAGGGCAGCTGAACGGAAAGCTTCTCCTACCTCGGTTTTTATTTTAGTATCGTCCATCTCTGCGACAACAGCTGCAGCCATTTTGCGAATAGAATTCGACCTATCGAGACTTTTTCTTCTCTTAGACGAAGAATCCGTGTAATACTCTCGCGTTTGTATCGAACCACCGGGAACGAACTCAACCGTTTTTGCAGGTTGTTCGACGGATATTTGCATATCCGATCTCGGGACATGAACAACAATCGGAACGTCTTCTACCATCGGAGGAAGGCGCGGGAACGTCCTTCCGATCAAATAACCGTCCCACGAAGCTCTAGGTTCATCAAACGAGTACCTCGGGTCATCAAACGAGACCCGACCCGCATCAAGTGAAAACCTAGGGTGATCCACGTCACACGAACGCCTACCGAATCCGTAATCAGCGATTTCTGATTGTGTCTCACGATACTGACGTGAAATCGGTTTCTCTATAGGCAATTTAGACGACGAAACGGCGTCGTTTGGACTCTTTTTCTGTTTCCTTCTCCATTTTTGCCATTTTTTACTTAAAACTGATGCCGCTGACCAGAAGTTAGACTTAGTTGACTTTTTTGACTGTGAATCGAGATCTATATGAATATGATCCTTCATTGTTTTTAATTCGTCTGTACTTACATCTTCTAGCGGTAATTCTTCAATTTCGGTTATTTCTGATGGAACGACATCGTTTTGGAGTTCATTTACATTTATTTCAATTTCTTGTTGTACTTCTTCGGGTTCAGTTCTGTTGACTCTATTTTTTATTTGTTGCTTGTTTACATCATTGACTGTGAAAAGTGAATAAAGCGTGTTACGTACGTCACACGATTTCCGTTGCGGTTCGTAGCCGCCGGTGGAGAATCCTAATCCGTCGTTTCTCGCCGCGGAGAATGACTTCGTACGGCGGAGCTCCGGTAAGAATGAGGTTTTAGTTGCAGCTGTTGTTGTTGTTGTTGTTGATGATGATGATTTGTTTCTGTAAGCTTCGAAGGTAGTGTAGATTGATTTTAGAGCTGCGGTGGCGGAGGAGGTGGAATTCCGGCGAGAAGAGGAGGTACCGGCGGCGGCGGCGGATTGATCTAAAGTGGTGAGACGTTCGCAGAGGCATGAAGGACAGAAGCCGGAGAAATTTTCATCGGGATGGCGGTCGCAGCTGAATGAAGAGCGTGGTGGTTGTAAAGGTAATGGCGGTGGAGGTGGTGGTAGTTGGTCGGTTGTGGGATTCATAACCGGCGGTGGTGGTGGTTGTATGGAAAAAGGGGTTTAATGCGCACTCTGTTCATGTTAGCATTAATGGATAGAAGTTAACGTTAAATGTTGATGTGAAAGTGCGAAAGAATAACATGAAGAGAGCGTTGATAACAGTACAACGGATACTCAAGGAAGATGTAAAGAAATTCGAGGATGCTCGAAGGGAACCTACAATTATTAAAGTATTGAAGTTTTTTTTTTTTGATTTAATTTTATTTTGGATTTCTTAAGTACTATGGTTTAAAAAATTAAGTTTTATATTAAAAAATTGAATAAATTGTTAGAAATTTATAATTTAATTCTAATCGTTAGAAATACTTATGTGCACAACGATTATATTAACATATTTAATTTATAGACAAAAGTTCATTAAAGTATGAGATTTTTTGAAAGTATGAGAATACCAATAGAATTGTGTCATTTGACAAAAACTCCACTTTTTCTCACTTTTTTTAAATTTAAATATCTCAAAAACCGTTAGTCAAAAATTATAAAAATTACACCATAAAAATCAGTGTTTTCTCCTCTTCGATTTAAGATCCCACAAGGTATACTTTCGACGAATTTTTTTTTTCTTCATTTTTTGATGGGTTTTGAAAAATTTGAACACATGTGTTATAAACAAATAACACATGTGTTACCGGCGACTAACACATGTGTTAGCACCGATTATCGATTGTAACACATGTGATAGTCGTTAATAACACATGTAATAGCCGCGGGTAACACTTTTATTAACCCATCATAACACATGTGTTAACACAGAAAAAATGAAAAAAAAAAAATTTCGTCGAAAGTATACCTTGTGAGATGTCTAATCGAAGAGAAAAAAAAAAAGACGATTTTTATGGTGTAATTTTTATTATTTTTTGACTTACCGTTTTTGAGATATTTAAATTTAAAAAATGTGGGGGAAAGTGAGTTTTGTGTCAAATGACACAATCTTATTGTACTCTCATACTTTCAAGAAAAACTCATACTTTAATGAACTCACCTCTTAATTTATAAGTTAAATAATCATTAATGGTTCATACCGATCATCACTAATAAAAAATTATTTATTATAAGTAATAATAAAGAAGTAATTAATTAATCATGAATTAATTAAATAAATGAAGATGATGATATCTAGTGTTTAAATATAATTAAGTTTAAGTTTAGAGTTTAAATTATAAATAAATTATAATTTGGATTAACTAAAAAAACTTGAGTTTAATTTATTATTTAGTAATATTTGAGTTTAATTTATTATTTAGTAATATTTGTAGAATAAGTATTATGTTTAATGTCCAAATATAAACAGATAACAAAACTAACTAGATTAGGCTAACCAATGCAAAATGCAAAATAACAAACAAAATAAACCTCATAAACTCTCTCTTCCTCTCCTCTTTTCGTCGGCCAAAACCCACACACCCAAAATAAATTCGGTTTTGGGGTCTTAAACACTCACTCGTGGTTTGTTACTTTATTGTTAAGTAATTGTTTCGTGTATGTGATTGGTGGTTTAAGTGAAACAATGAATAATTAAGAATGTATGAATTAAAATGCTTTCTAAAATCTACTTATGTTTTAGATGGGACTCGAACCCTCAATTTTAAGGAGGGAAGGCAACACCTAATGTAACTGAACTAGGAATCCATTAATAATAAATTTTTGATGATTAACCGTTTTTAATGAAAATAAAACTCCTCTTTATCTATAATCTTAAGTGCTATAAATAGCAAAATTCTTTTATTTCTTTACGAACTTTAATTCGTTATGCAGTTACATTTCGATGATCATTATAAAGATAGTGGTACATATCTACTACCAAGTATTTGTGTGTATTTTCCATGAAAGAAAAAAAGTTTTATTAAGATTAGAAGCTCATGTTATTTATATTATAAAAACAAATAAATGAGAAGATGATAATTGTGGTGTGTACACATATTATAGATTTAACTAAATATAAAGCGATACTATAAATTGTTAAAGTTTAATTGTTCACGTGATAATTTATATACATAAACATATCGTCCTTGCTAAAGGAATGATTTATGTATATTTTTACCATCTTAGAAAAACATATAGATACACCAAACTTAAAAAGGAAAAATCAGACTGGTGTGATTGGCACCTTTATTTTTGGGGCTTTTAGAGTTTTAAGTTTCAAAATTTTATAAATTAAGACTCTTGTAAAAAAAATTATGTTTGACATAAGACTTTTTTAAAAAATAAGTTCATAAAATTTTTATAATATAAGTTACTTTAAATAGATTACACAAACCACTAAGGTTGCGTTTAGTTCGTGAAATTTTTTTGAAGGAATTGAAATTTATTAAAGAAAAAGAAATTTAAATTCTTTTAGTTGAAGGAATTTGATGAAAATTAATTTTATAAATTATTCAACCAAACAAATTAAAAAATGAAATCCCAATTTCAATTCCATCAAATTCCAATGAATTTCATGAACCAAACGCAACCTAATAACTTTATCAGCTCTAACTACAAACTCCAGTCATCGGCTTCAATCATACACTTTAACTACAATCAATTATTACCAAACACATCCTATATATTTGGTGACCATAGAAGTAGGCGTGATTTTTGGGTCATTTTTGGAGGACCTCAAAGCTCTCCATTATAAATAGTTTCTCTTTAATTAAGCTTCTTATATCTTTTGGTGCTTAAATCTATGATAGCCTAAGAATTTTTTTTGAAAAACAATTTTGATGATTAAACAATTGTTGTTTTAGGGATGAATTATTAATATGAATAAAAACAGAAAGATTCGTTTGGAGAAGAAAAAGCAAAAGCAATTCACGCCAGTTTCTCTCATTTCGCTTTCTTACTCTATTTTATATTTTATTTAGATTTTGTTTTATGTTTTTGAATATTAGCTTTTTTGTGTCTTCCCATATGTCTACCGCGTCGTTTTCAATCATATCCTATTCATACATAGTACGTTTCGTTTCGGGATTGTAACTCGTTTCATACCAAATACCATACCATATATTATTATATAATAATAATATAATATAATATAATAATGCTATTTATTATAATTCAATAATAGTCCTTTCCATGATCATCACCTAAGCTATATATACTAATATTTCATTTTCAGGTCATATAATGGTTACAAAGGTTAAAAGTTCATTAAATTTGTAACAGATAAAAAAGTAATTAATAAAAAAAGATAAAATGAAAAGTAAATTGTTGTTTCAGACAATTAACCCATTAAATTAAGATTTTTATTATAAGATCATTTCCGAACATGTATTTGGTACATATTGGTGAAATCGTTGGGATGGCCATTCCAATGATCATTTTCTGGTGATATTTTCGGCAAGTCTGGGTTTCTCATGCTCACACTAGTGTTTTAGGCATAATGATAGTGGTTCGTATGTATCGTGGTTCATGGTTCTCGCTGATGTTATCAGGTCCTCTCAACAAGGGTCACGGGTCAAAGGTTAAATAGGGGTTAACTGTCAAAGGTTTGCAAAGGTTTGAATGTGGTTTCAACTTGTAATGATGTTGTCTCCGTCAATCTTTCTTACATATCATAAACCACTATTGAGTGTGATTGTATTGTAAACTGTTTGATTGGAGGTTGTGATGGGTGTTGTTTCTATTGTCAAGGTCAATGTCATGGTCGATTTTTCACTTGTTTTTGTACTCTCTACTGGGTGGTTGCCCTTAAATGATTTTGTAGTGTGTTGGGTATGGATGACGCGGGTTACTACTTCGGCTCAAGGATCTTGGATATGGTTGTTGTAGTTTCGTAGCTTTTAGGTTCATTTTGAGTGAAATTTAGTTTCAAAGTCGCAGGGTTAGCTTGTCTCAGGGTCAGCTCGTCAGAATGATCATTTGCTGATGGTTATAATTTTGTAGCATCTTGCTACCTTTATTAATAACATTGTCGCCTTAAAAAAATTATCAAGTGATAGTGTGAATTCAATCATTACATCTAACTACATCAAAATTTAATACATAAAAATATCAGTAGAAACTATAAAGATGTAATATATCATCCAAACAAAGTATCAAAATTTAATACAGTAATGAATTTATCAAAAAAATTGCACAACCAAATAATACGAAATGTTATATGTTTTTATAATCTACTGAAAGGCATTTATCTAGCGGTATGTATTGGTTCATCAATTGAGAGATTGCGAATTCAAGTTTCTAAGAACACAATATCCATATAATATGTGAGTTGTATATAATCATGGGATAGATTATGTATACTATCGTCGTACTAAAAAATTGTTTACAATCTTCATTTGTTTTTTATAATTTATTTCACATCTTAAAATCTACGATTAACATGAATCGAAAAGAAAAATTAGATACAAACCTAAAGCTTTTAGGAGCTTTTCAAAGCTTTAACTTTTAATTTTTGAACGAAAAGCTCCTATGAAAATAAAAGTCTTGCTTGTCATGTACAAGCTTTAGCTTTAGAATTCAACGAAAAGCTCAAATTCTCAAAGTTACTAGAAGTAGCTTTTCGCGAAAAGCTTCAAACCTAAAGCTACAACTACAACCTACAACCTACAGCTACAACTACAACTTACAACTACTTCACCTAACATACCTTAAATTGCATGTGCTTAAATGACAGAAGATGTTCTTGGGCATGTGCATCATTACGCTCCATGTGAAGCAACATATTACATATAATAGAGTTTTAATTTTAATTGCATAAGATGACTAAATACTATCATATAAACGCTTCATAAGTTGCATTTAGGTACCTGCTATTCTACGTGAATATTTAGTTGAAAAATATATAACAATATCAAGACTTACAACTGTGTTAAAAGGAGGGAAAGTGTTGTTATTGCACTCTGGTTTGTACAATATTCAAGTTATATCAGTTGGAGTTGAATTTAAGGAGATTGATACATATATACCACTCGTTTTGGGATATTATAAAATTATATAAAAAGGGAATTAGATGATTGGTGATGATGATGGGGTGAAATAATGGAAGACAATCAAACATGCACGCTTATACATACTAGGAATTTTGTCAATGCATATGTAATTATAACAAATTATTATGTTTTTGTAATTATTATTATTATTATTATTATTATTATTATTATTATTATTATTATTAATTATTATTCATTTATTATCGCATATTTTTACTTATAAATATACTATATCAAGCCATGCTTTCCAATCTCCATTTATATGAATACAATTCCTTCTTTGTTAATTGTTATTCATTTCCATTTTATACATCTCATCTTTATTTCTTCTAATATCAAAAATGAAGATTTGATTTTCTCTTACATAAAATGATTGATGAAAAATGGAAACTGTATACACAATAGACGTATAATTGATTAATTTCAATTTTGTGATCTTCAAAAGTCATCAACGAAATGGTATCGATACGTTGCGATTGATCCAATTAACTTTGATCAAATATATATATATATATATGTATCCTTGCAAAAATAATGACGATGAATTAGTAAATTCTAAAATATTAATGGTTGTTTTTTCTAAAATAATAATTTACTTTTCATTTTTGTTATTTTGAGCCATTATACTTATTTTTGTCCTTGGGGCAATTGAAATTATTTTCTTTTGTCGTTCGGGTCATTATTTGCATTATCTATTGAAAAGTTCAGCAAACAATTGATGACGTGATCAAGTTTACAAATTTGATTTTGTGACATAGAATTGTAATTTAGAAACATAAAAAATAATATAAATAAATGAAACAACATCATTTTATGTAAGCAAAATACTTTCGATTTGAACGAGAGTTTTAAACGATATATAAGTTGTAACACGTAAAACGATGGCGTTTCATGTGTATTTATTTTTTATTTTTTTACGTTTTTAAATTACAATTTGATGCCACAAAATTAAATCTATATACTTGATCACATCGTCAACTGTTTACCCGATCTCTGGTGATAGTGCGAATAATGGTCCTGAAAGACGAAAAAAATCAAGTTTTAATGGTCCCCAAGAACAAAAAAAATACAATGGCTAAAAAGAAAAAAATGAAAAACATATTGTTTAAAAAAAAAATCGAATATTAACATGTAATACTTTTAAAGTAAATTTTGACACGTAACATGGAGAAAGCATGCCTTGACTGTAAAAAAGTAAGGAAAATGAGGATTGGGTTCTAATAATGTAAAAACTGCATCAAAATCATCGCTCATGGTTGAAATTTTTCTGAAAGTAAATTAAAAAGCGAAAAGTTAAAGATAATCATAGCGCCTTTTGCTTTTCTTCTTGTTAGAGAGACAAAAATCAATGTTAAAAATTTGTCAATAAGCTTTATACTTTTTGTAAATAAAAGTCCATAATTATTGAACAGATAGTTGGCCTTTGGGTGCATTTTGAACCCCCATTTTAGTTGGTTAGTTCCTTTGTGTTAGCAACAAACTGCAAGTGTGAGTTGCAATGAAAAGCTCTTAGGCACACAACAAATGCTTTATAACAGAAAAGCTCTTAGATTACATAAATAGTTCTTTAATTTATCTTAAATTTCATTGAAGATTTTAATTACACATATCATCCTTTTTACCCTCTACTCACTATTTGATTTGATCCACGTGCTAATTATTTTAAGAAAATAAAAATAATAACGTAATAGCCTATCATCTTTTACCCCTAAAAACTAAAATCTGCAACTCTCCGTAGCTCATCTCATCATTTTCAACACAAAATCATCAAACCAAAACATCCAAAATCACAAGCTTGAAAATTGAGTTCAATAAATTGTTCAGAAAACTTTAACACATTTTACATAATCCAGTTACAAAATTATTTAAAAACCTAACACAAAGTCCTAATTCATTTTTGAGTGGCACAGATGTACTGTTTTTATGTTTGGCGAAGTTTTGTTTTATAAAGAAAATGAAAGTATTATATTTTGAGAGACATAAAAATACAGATGAATTTTGTGCAGGTGTGTGTGAGAGAGTGGGTAGAGAAGGTGGGTACGTTAAGAGAGACCATAAAAACACAGATGAAATTTGAGACAAACTTAAAGACGATCTAAGTAATTTTCTCTAAGCAAAAGTATGACAAACCAGCTTCCAAGCTTGAAGAAAAAGGTAAAAAGACAGTTTAGACTAGAACCGATATGAATATCGTTGATGCACAACGGTGAAAATGTATTGATCTGGGAAAAGTAACCTCAAAAGTATTGGAGTTGGAGTATTTACAATATTGAATGAAATTGCCTTATCGATATCTTTTATCATAAACTCATGCAGTTTTCCTTTAGTAACTGTATAACCCTATTCGATATACTCTCAGCAAACTTTCCCATCAATGGTTCTAAACCTGGAATATCTACTTTGTCTGCTCCACATGAACTTGCATATTTTGCAATTTCATGCACATTTTTTACTATTGATGGAAGCATTATCGCTGCCTCAGCATAAAACTAGCTTCTACCTTCTGTGAGAAGGAGGAACCTCATTGGTTGTCCCATCCTCATGAAATTAGTCATGGTTTAATGATCTCGACTCTAAAATTTAAATTTAGATGGTATGCAGAAGAGTTCTTCTAAGTGCTAACTTATTTCCGCACTTCTCGATTGTTCTTCAGCATTCTCCGGTGCATTGTTACTCTATACAACGAACATTTCTATCAACTGCAATTCATATTAAAACACTGATTTGCACTCCCAACTGCTATTTCGTCTTCTTAAAATGATCTTTAGAAGAGTTCCCCTAACCCGTTATCATATTAAAAGAGCTAACATCTTTCTTCTTTATCCTCACTGATTTTTCATCATCATTCTCAGATGCATTGTTACGCTACTGGCTCACCCAAACATATCACTGGTGCTCCCAAAGTCACCAAGTTCAGTGACGCCCTCCAACAGTTTGATGAAATGCTTCACAGAGAACCTCCACCATCAATCATTGAATTATATAAGCTGATTACTATTATTGTAAAGATGGAATATTATTTCACTGCTCTTTTACTTTTTAACCAAATGAAACTTAAGGGTATTCCTGCTAATATCTACACTATCAACACTTGTATGAACTGCTATTGCCGCCTGAATCAAGTGACTTATGGTTTTGCCTTATTAGGCACCATCTTCAAACATAGTCATCTGCCTGATTTGGCCACGTATAACACTCTCCTAAATGGGCTTGTTCAGGCTGATAGGGTTTTTGAAGCTGTTGACTTATTCAAGAAACTGCTTAGAGAGAAAATTTGTGAGCCTAATCAGGTTATGTATGGTACCATTATTAATGGCCTATGTAAAGTAAGTCACACTAGCAAGGCAATTGAATTGCTCAGGTCAATGGAAGCAGGCTCGTGTAAACCCAATGTACAACATTATAATACAATCATTGATAGCCTCTGCAAAGACAAGATGATTGATCATGCACTAGAACTCTTCACCAAGATGATTGAAAAAGGCGTTCCTGCAGATGTTATCACCTACAACTCCTTGATTCATGGTCTATGTAACTCTGGTCGAGAGAATGAAGCTGCAAGAATGTTGATAGATATGGAGGCAGAAAGAGTCTTTCCAGGAGTGCATACCTTTACTATCTTGGTAAACTCTTTTTGCAAGAAAGGATCCATAAAAGACGCAGAGCTTGCTGTGCAAGCAATGGTACGGAAAGGTTTACATCCAAATGTAATCACTTATAATGCACTACTTGACGGATACTGTTTACGTGGTGAACTAGACGAAGCAAAAAGAGTTCTTGATCAGATGGCAGAGAAGGATATTTTGCCCGATATCATCACCTACAACAACTTAATAAATGGATGTTGCAAGAAGAAAAGAATTGATGAGGCCATGAATCTTTTTCAAGAAATCAAGGAAAAGGGTTTGATTCCTAATGTCATTACTTACGGTAGTTTGTTACAAGGTTTGTTTCAATCAGGGAATTGCGCAGCCGCTAGAGAACTCTTTAATGAAATGAAAACTGAGGGTGTAACTCCAAATAGAATAACTTACGGTATCTTGTTGCATGGAATGTGCGTGAACTCCCAATGTTCTGATGCATTGCTTCTTTTTCGTTCTCTCGGAAGCAATGAAATGATGAAAAATGTAGCTTTTTATAATATTTTGATTGACGGTTTTAGTAAATGTGGGAGGCCTAACTTAGCAATGGATCTGTTTAATGAACTCTTATTAAAAGAATTGAAACCAGATGTTCATACTTATACGGTGATGATACGTGTGCATTGCCAGGAAGGGTTATTTGATAAAGCTAAAGAATTGCTTTTGGAGGAAATGATCAACCGGGGTTTCATGCCTGATTGCACTACTTTAAAGATGTTGCTACAACTAATACCAGATGTTGGACAAGAGTCTCATTTGCGAACTATCATTCAGAAGATAACGAGTGTTGAAAGAAAAGATGAACTTAAGTCTTATTCGTAATTTCCTCATTTTTCAGGGTATATCAAGGTCCAGTTTCTAGTTTGTCTCTATATTTGTTGATGGCTGTTGCCTGCCTGCTTGTTTAAGTTGTAAAGAAAAGATAACGAGTTCTATTTTTTTCTTGCAACCTGCCTCAAATCTGATATACATTATATATTCTATTTTTTATGAGGTAGCTTTTACCTATTTGGACATAAACATGCCCATGTATGTGACCTATTTAGTCTTCCCTGTTAGGTTTTTCTTGCTACTCCCTCAGTTCCACATTTTGAATGCCAACAATGTACTTTTTAAAAAGGTTACAAATAGAAAAGCCATGTGACGTATATGTCATTAAACCCCGAGTGCCAAAGCGGCAGGTTGAGAGTAATCTTTCAGATTAAAGAATTCCAACCTTTAATGTAGCTATAATCTGAGGATTTATGACAGATAAAAATTTTGGTGCCTTATACTGTTGTAGATTATCACTGCAGTAGTTAGACTTCAAAGGAAAATATTGCTTATCGGTTATATAATGATAAAAGTTATAATTCTTGTTTTCTTTAGAATTTCTTGATACTCTTAGATAAAAAGTTCATATTTTGCAGCATACTTCATTAATATTATGTGGCAATGTGCTGCACTCTTCTATGAAAATATGAGATAGTAACAGGAGATCTGTCATATATACATCACATTCTATTCTAAAGATTTTGATGAAGCATCTTTGATCTATCTGGTTGGAATGTAATTTAATCTTAGTTACTAGTGTCTTAATGCTCAACCTTGAATAACTAATTCTGCCTCATAATTAAAAGTCTTGACGAGCATCTAATTTCTGATAAGTCCAATTGGGTGTTGTGTCGGAAGGGGCACAGTCTTTCACGGGTGTATTTCAGCATTGCTAGAGGAAATTTTCAATGACCATAACTTCCAGGACTCGCATGATATTTGGTGATATTAGCGCCTCTACATGTAGAGTGTTGTGGTTTTACGTGTTGTCATAACAACATGACTTGAAAACATTATCTCATCAAGCAAGATAGTTAAGCCGTGGCCACCACTTCACCTGTTTTATTTTTATGAGCTCTAGACACTCAATTGTAGACTTCTTGTCCATTTAGAATTTGTTCATACATCTTAACATACATATATGGAACTGCAAATTTGTAACTTTGCGTCCTACTGGGACTATCGAATTGATGAACGGTGTATATTTCATATACTATTTTGTTGGCAATGGATCTGTTTGATGAACTATTATTGAAAGGATTGAAGCCAGATATTAAGGCATATACAGTAATGATATGTGTGCATTGCCAAGAAGGGTTATTTGATAAAGCTAAAGATATGCTTGCAAAGTTGGAAGTGAATGGTTGTTTTCCAAATGGTGTCTGATAAAGATGTTGTGATGCAGTCCTCAAAAATCAAGCCAAAAGGTGATGCAAGTGTATTCCCGAAGGACTAAAAGTGCAAAGAATCAAAGTGGCTAAGTTTGTTAGAAGTGAGAGAAAGAATAAAGAGGGGAAGGATGGCATTTTGATGGTCTGTCTAGTTTTGTTATATTGTAATGGCTCATGCTTGTATGCATTGAGTAGGGTAAATCCTTGGGCATGATTGTATGAACTTCAATTTATGAATGCAATCATAAATTCCTTCCTCTTAAATCTCTGTGTTTATTACAATTGTTCATTACAAATTCATCTCATCCATATCTCAATCCTATTAGTGTCACATACAATGTCAGTGAAACCATCTCTGATGAATTGATGACACAAGGAAACTTTAAAGAATATTATCCATGTGGAAGAATCTGTAATGCATAAAACTTACTTTCTATATCTTTCAGATCAACTTAACTAACATTAACAAGAATCGGTTCTTGGAACGAGTCCTAACACATATAACTCGAATAATACTTATCCTTCAACTATAGATGATATGCATGGGTCTAACATCCTCTCTCTGAGTAAGTGAGGGAGAGCATATTAACTTTAACAAATCAACTTAGCTACTTGTTGAAATCAAATTTTAAACTCTCAGATATCAAATATACATGTAGCTATGAATGATATACTAGAAAATACTTCACTATTTTTACACTAAATAACTGTCACATTTTGGGAGCCTTGTTTGTATTTTTCTGTTCAGCAATGCAACTAGTATATCTTCCCTACATGCAAATTGACCAAATATACAAACTTAAATCGACTAAGTAATCAAAACCAGAAACTGATTACTTTTGATTATTCCAATTTAACTAAAATATTTAAGTCAACCACATAAGTCAAACTACAATAATATTCATTTATTTCAAATATATGTATATAAACTAATAGAATAGACCTACGCGGCTGCAATGTAGCTTCCATCATGAGAAACAGCAGCACAGCTCAACAGCTTAGGCGAACGATTTTAGTATTTTAAATAAAAACAAACCCTAGTATATACATATTAATTATGTAATACTCAGGGTATTTGAAATGAATTGAAGAACGTCGATTTAATGACCTTGGAATAAGAAGTTTGTGGCTTTTTGAGTTTGCGATTTGGCTTCATGTTTAGGGTTTTTAAGAAATTAAAATGTTAATTGAACGAGGGTTTTGAGTAGATGTTTGTACGAGAGAATGAAGCGGGAAATAAATGCAAATAAAATTAAATTAATAGTATGTGCGTTTGTTCTACATAAAGTTTGGATTTTGATAATATTATCCGTTGAATATCTTCAAAATTTGATCAATGACTACAAAAAGCAAACCGATATTTTTATAAATTAATGAAACTTCAATAACATTTTACAAAGGAAAAAAATAAAATAAGAAGACTTTTAACATGTATTTGTAGATTTAAAATCTCTGATCTATTTTGTACATTTAATATTCTTCTTAGTTCTTCTCATCCTTCTCGGGTAACCATCACCGTTGTTGATTAATGGTAATATTGTTAAAATAATATAGAAAATAAAATTTTATAGAATCTCGTATAATTTAACTTTATCAAGTTGAGTATTTTTATATACTACGGAGTAATACTTTGACAAGTAAATAAAATAGTTGATTTATACTATGTGATAAAAAGAATATTAACTTTAATTTCAAGAAATGCAAATTCAAAAATAACATATTTAAAAACTCATTGACAAAAATTTAATTAGTTACGAACGATATTACAAGAATATAATAGATATTACAGTATTGTTTTAAAACTTAGAAATAATATGTGATATGAAAATTCAATGATAAGACCATGTTTATCGGCAAGATTGCCAACCCAACCCAATAAAAATACATACAAAAATAATATTTTTATAATATTTGTATACAACCTTTCATGCGATTCGGTCGCCTGACAATTCATGGTTCCCAACCCACAATCTGTCAAATAACATTATTAGATAGTTGTAATAATATTCTAATAAGATATTGAGTTGTGATAGGTTATTGATAAACATAGTCTAAAATGTAGATACCTTTATCCTCTGTAAATATATAGATTGTTTTGTTTAAAGTTCAATCATTTTGTTCTTTATCCTCATTTGTTGAAGTCCATTGATCCTCTCAATCAATGAATTAATGAAGATAATCAGACAATAGTTTAGCTACCCATATTTACATTAATTCTTCTAATCATCAAAACATACATAATTACCAAACATCCACATTCGAATTCTTCATATACGAAGTAAAACTACAACAATTTAGAGTGTCAGGAAGAAATTGGGTAAATAAAATATAACTTTTTTAATCTAAGTATTTTTATGGTAAAAATTTGATAAGCATGATTCGAACCGGCCCACAATTTTATTAATTGTAATATTGTGATTTCTATGTACTTTTGTTATGTTTTTTGATTCATTATGTAAAGTTTGATATGATATTTTTTAATTTAAATCTTTTCTATTTTAGTACAGAGTATTTCAACTTTAATGTAATGTTTAATAATGTATGTATGTATTACTTATATGGTTGTGAAGCTCTAAATAATATTAACAAGACTTCTAGGCTTTTAGCAAACTAAAAGTAATGGAAATTCAGGAACAGATCAGATATTTCATATTTGCATTAGAAGATTAGGGACCATCATCTCTATCAAGTATTAACCAAGTCATGACTGCTAAACATTAAGGTCTAAATAAATAACTGAAATCTCTCCCTCATTCCCACTGAACTGAAACCACATCTATATGAAACAACTCTTCCAAAAGTCAAAACTCCATCCAACATTACCCGATTTAAGATAATGTCAACACAGAAAACAACAAATGACAACTCACTCATCATTTCTTTCCGCTATATATCATGTTCTGTTAACTCTTCTATAACTCCGTGTTGCGTGAGAACGATGGCAGAGGCATGGATTCTTGTGGATGAAAGATAACGAGCACAGCAAACATACCCATCATTGGAAGCACAAGAAGCCATTTTAGCAACTTGTAGTAATGCAGATGGAAGGTTAACGAGAATTCATCAGAAAAGTGCAATCCATTCTTGTCAGTCATTTCAACTATCACTGTTCCCGTTGTTCTTACTCCTACTGTTGGCAGCTTCATCCTGTATTTACCAGGTTTATCATACATCTGGGTACTCTTGATTGTTCTCTCCCCTTGATAATTTCCAGGAACCAACAATGATGTCTGCAATGTTTGGAGTGAAGAAAAATTAGATCATACTGTCACAGTGACTTAGTGAAGCGTAAAATATATCAAATCATGATATTCATTAGGAGATTTGTTAAACTGTTAAATGTATATATACAGCAGTTGACACACATATCCAGCAAGTCAATGTATTCTGTTAAACCATGTGAATGGTCAAAGTTACGTTCATTCTGGGCCAAGGGGAGTTTTAGTTATTATCAAGAGTCTGGGAACAGTGTTCTTACAGTGACATTATAAGGCCCTTGAGAACCAGATGGCACCCTGTGTTTATCTACAATCTCTATCTCAACCCAAAAATTCTTGCCTTCTTCATCGCGGAATGCTCTAGATGAATGTGTAACATAGATCCCTTCACGGTCAACACGAGCTGCAATGTTGTTTCGTCCTTGATTATGTGATCTCCATGCCTAACAACACATGATATAAATGTGTTAAAAATTGACTAATATAAGGAGCAAGTATGCATATTATAACAAAATTTGTTGTCCTGCCTTGAGAGGGTGGTGCGCAGCAGGGGTCGAAAAACAGAAGACGTTGCCATTCATGGTTGTCACAATAAGATCAAGATCATCTCCACCATCAACATTGTCTGCCAAGACCATGCTATACCTGTTGATTATATAATTCATGAGTTCTAGGTCAACCTTATGGAATATAAAGCAGAAGCCTACCACATGCGATTCAAGAGGGATGGGTTCTATAAGTTGTAAGAAATCAAGGATAGGGGGTGTGTTTATAAATACAAACACAACACACACACATACAAGTCTAACTTTCCAAGGACCACCAGTAAACGAATGAATTTTCTGCAATTCATCTTTTTTAGGTTAACTACACTACAAAGGGGGAACCTAAAGTTAAGAGAAAACAACATGTATACAGAAACAAACGTAATAAACAACAAAAGGACCTACTATTGTGATACAGTACAAGTTATATAGAGTATTACATTAAATAAGCATAATTTTTCCGCCCTACTGTTGGAATTATGTGCATTGTATAATCGTTTATAACTATGCTACTAATTATATGTGAACCTATGAGGTCACACACAAAGAACATTGAGACATCAATTAATAATATATATATGTTGTATATATATTATTCAAGTAATGAAACAAATAAAATGGTTATTTTTATTTGGGCTAATGAGTTCAAATAAGTTGAAGAGATTAATTTTAATTTGAAATTAATTAAATAAGTTTTAATTATTAGTTAATTGATTGATTAATTAATTATTAATAATACTTATATTAAAATTCTTGTTCTCCACGTAGAAGAAAAGGGAGGCATGTTTTGTTTTCTTCTAACCGACATTCGCATACAATAATATATTATATGCGAATTTTTGTTATCTTCATTGGAGATGAAGAACAACTAAAAAAACAATTTAATGCAAAATAACCCTTCTGTTCTTGTTGGCAGCTAAACAAAAAGAAACCCTCCTGTTTTTATTTTGCGAACGAAAAAAAAAACAACAAAGTTTTGTTTCATTAAATAATCATACTTGATTACTTATATTACTTGCTTGTTTGGACTAGCATCCAGTTGGTGATCTTTGAAGTGTTTGTGTATGGATCAACCTAAGAGGTGTTCTATCTTGGGCACTCGTTTCTACAATCGTGTTAATCTACCTTGCTTGCTAAAGGTATATCTAACTCAATCTTTATTTAATAGTATGGTTAATCTAGTAGATTCAATTGGATCCGAATTGAAAATCGTTTTATACAATTATGTTGAATTGTTTCCGCTGCGTTCTTGATAATAGTTATATGTTTAAAATCATTTTAAAAGTCATCGATTTCCAACACCTACCACCTACCACCTACTTCCTCTTTGAATGCAAAAAGCACAACCTTCGCTAGTAAATTTTAACCCAGAAATCTAAGTTCATAGATAGTGACTATCCATCACTCTATTTTTTGGAAAGAAAAAAAAAATATCCCCAAGAAAACATGGTAAACTATTGGGGACATAGTTAAACCCACACCTGGAGGTGCCAATCTCAACCCACTTATAAATGGGTCAGTTGTTTATTTAGGTAAGCGGTAAGATCCCCCCGAAAAACTTTGTTGACCTGGCAATCACGGGGATTCACAAATACCCCACAAACCATTGAACCAGCAATGGATCAGCCCTCCACGATTCGGGTATGTTGGGCTGGGTGATGATGGCTCCAAGGAACTGAAACTTCAATGATTCTTTTTGGGTTTTGTTTAGGGGTCAAATAGAAAAAGAACCTAAAAGGGCAACTTGTCAAAATTGAATAATTTAGACAAAAACTGTTTCAGGTCAGGTCAACCCAACCCAATCCATATAAAAATACCATCCATCTTGACCCTTACCCAACCAGCCAATTTACTACCTCTAACACACCACATGCAAATCTGACCAAGCCCTAAAGTACTGTACATGTGAGGGTGGTACATCAGTAAGTATTTTGTAAAAAGATTGACTTACGATGTTTCACCAATATCCACAACATCAGCACATGAAGTGGGTCCATCAATGAGATATAGGTAGCCATCAAATGATGTTGTGACGATGGTAAGTCCTTTCTTCTTTTCCTTGCGCTTAGCCAGATCAACCAGGAGAACCTGATTCATCACTCTGCCATGAGTTCTGTATGGATATGGACGTACAAACGACCCATCCTTTCCACTAAGGACGTAAATATTTCCAGATATAGTTGGAACCACCACATCAGTGTGCCCATCTCCGTCAACATCTCCAACACTGGCACCCTAAAAAAACAAAAAACAAAAAAAAAAGTGATCTGTTAATTCAGACACAAAGTCACTTTATAAGGCTTAGAACTGGATGTGGTAATTTTAAACCCACTTACATATGAATGGTTAAGAATTGGGTCGCCCATTTACATATGAATGGGCCACTCGCTTGAACAGTGTAACTTTTAATGCATAAAACCTCAATTTACTTAAATTGGATTATTATTGAAATATTATAAGTTTGTAATCATATTCGACACACTAACGATACATTACGTTCTTTCTTTTTTTTTAAAAAGAGGTGTGTCAAACCCATTCCATTAAAGTACCCACCCACCATTTTGCCAACTACCTAAAACATTCACATAGTTAAGCAGGCCGAAACTATACAACTGGTACAACATCATACCTGAGGGACTAAGCTCTTTAGATGGGTTTCCCAAATTTCTACACCCTGAGGAGTCCATGCAGCAACATTGCCATGAGTATCAGTAGTAACCAATTCAATCTTCCCATCGTCATTAATATCGGCAGCTACTACAGCTCCCTGAATTTCAGCCATCTCAAGAGGGAACTTCTCCCTTACCTTGCCTGAATTCAAATACGAAAACTATAATATTTCAAAGCATAACAACAGGAAACAAACTTAGAATTTGATCTTTAAAAGGTACACGTTATTGAAATACTATAATTCTATTACCTTTATGATCAAGGACATAAAATAAGCCATAAGAAGTTCCAACAAGGATGTCCAGGTATCCATCACCATCCAAATCAACTACTGTCGGAGTAGAGTATATATATGCACGGAACTTCCCAGTATCTGTACTTAGATCCAATTCTGCAGTCCACTTAACTTCTCTGGTCTCGAGGTTAAAAACAACGATACCACCACCAACATATTTTCCAATGTCGATACCACCAAGCTCCTTCACACGCTCTGGGTTATCATAGTACCTGAAAAGGATATGCAGGAATTATAATTTACACGAAAACAACAAGTGGCCAATATGTGCTACTATACAATAGCTTCAATATACCATTCAGTGTCTTGAGTTTGAGCCTTCACATAGAATATTTATCAAATGACGATTTCAAGTTTAGATTAAATGAAGATTTCAAGTTTAGACTCACTAAAATAGCAGTGAATATCACCAAAGCAAAGGGCTAGTGCCGCCAAAAACTAAGATGATATTGAAATATTTTCAGTGATTGTGGTACATATATTCCAGAAAGACCCTATATGATAGAGAGGACACATAAAATAATTACCATGAAACATGTGCCTCTTACATAAGCTTGAATTTATTTATTTTCTTACACAACTTACACATAAATTGTCATTAACATGCACAAGTAATTCCTCTGTGTGAATTACGTATGCGTCTGTTTCAGATAAATATTTTTGATTCTTGTGTTTGAGTATTGTTTCAGATTATGAAAAGTTTATAGAGAAGCTCATGGAAGTTATCAGCTATCAACCATTTTGTATATGATAATCGTCCAACTGAAGGATAATCAAGTGCTAAAATTTAAACCTTCATGCATAGTTGTGCATGCATAAATCTAAGTCCTATCAAGCTTAATAACTATAATCAGGACCATTAATCAACATAATAAGAAAGTACCCACTCATGGTCAAAGAAATATGAGACTGCAACAATCATCTCTGAAATCCCATCCTGATCAATGTCAGCTATCACCTGGAATAAGGAGAAAAAACGAATTTCATTCCAACATCACACAACCCAAAGGGCTAATTTCTATGTTCCTGGACGTGTAAGACTTACAGGAGTGCACAAAATGTGTGAATCGACATGCACATAACTCTGAGATGCCTCATGTTGCGCTTCCGTCCATTCCTCATCACCCCACATTGTTTCATCAACATAATCATCATAGTCATAGTTATACTCATCAGCCAGCTCATCATTGTCACGGAATAACTCAAAAGATGAGTCAGCATCAGCCTCAAGCCCTTCCTCATTTTCTACAGTTGCAACGTCAACATCCTTCTTATCATTGTCCTCCTGCGTTTTTTCTTCAAGAAGCCGTCTTCCACTTTTAGTTTCATTATTAGTACCTTCTACATTGTCTGGTGCAGTATTTGATGAGGTATTATGTATGTCCTTTGGCAACTCAATATGTGGACTACTTCTATTTTCTGCATTACTTGAATCACTCTCATTATGTGGGTTTCCAACTTGTTCTTCCAAAGAAGTATTCTTCGTATTCTTTGGCGGTTCAGGTTTCGGTTGCATTTCACTCTCTTTCCCATTATTCTCCTCAAGGTCAGATTTATGGTTACCTTTCACCTCCACACCAGATGTATGATTAGCTTTCTCCTCCACACCAGATGTACGGTTAGCTGCTGCGGGAGCTGGAGAAAAGTTAATTCAAAGGTAGGGTGGTTAGATATCTCTCAGACATTATATCATTTGAAGTTTTTATGATGTTTTTTATTTTTCTAAAAAGGCAGTATTAAAGAAGTTCACTGTCCAATCAAAATAGTAAAATTACAAAACCGTCACTTAATTAAAGATTATATTGTAGGCTAACCTTATAGATGAATGTCTACTACTTGGATCTCAGTTTTCTTGAGTGAAAAAGGATTGGGAGAACATACAAATATTGTACATGACAACACTAGTGACATCTTATAAGTGATTTTCATTTAACACTTACCAGATAGCCATATTCATAGAACTTGCTTAGCATATCATCAAGTAGCTATACAAGGACTATAGCATTCTTTTCTAAATGGTCTTTCATATTGAACAAAACTAACTTTTGTCCGCCCCACTAATAAATAAATATTTATATGGCTCTGCAACTTTTTGACAAAAAATGACAACCAGTAGGCTACAATTAACTGCAAGAAAGTCAAAACACTCTCTCTGACAAGTATACTTTGGTCTACAAACAGGTTCAGAACATGAGAAAAGGAGCTAAAACCCAAATAATAAGCAACTCTTGTAGCACAGTGGCAAAAATATTCTATTCAATCATATTCTACTGTAAAATATAGTGACCTACGAGGTATGAAGTGCTTAGCAGCCTCTTCAATAAGTTGGTCATCATGAACATCTGGATGAGAATGGTCAACAGGATCTGGAAGCAAGCCCACATACCAATCCCTTTTAGCTCTTAGCCTAGGAACCACTAGTTTATCTGACATCATATAACCTGAAGCTCTGCACAAGTGTATATAAATGAATTCTGAATCTGGATGTTGCAATAAGAAGAAATGGGAGGAAATGCTGCACAAACTAATAAGAACTGTTGTACCGGAAGAATAGCACCTCGCCATTGTACGTCGCCAAAGCTATTTCTCTCACCCCATCCTTGTCAATATCATATAAGAGTGGACTGGCATGAACAGTAGACTGATGAAAAGCAGGCCATCCTGATAAATCAGACAAGAGATGCATAAGTACAAAACTAACAATAAGATCTTTATTAGACGGCTTCATCCTTAACCAAGATCATTATAATCTCTAGCAAATTCAATATTCTTTGACATTGTCTTGCACATGCAAACATTATGTCTGCATGCTAAGAAGGATGTTATAAATTTATTCTATATTACCTTATTCAACATTCATTCGATAACACGTTATCCATACATATAACAAAACATCCTACCGTTCAGATATATATGGACAGATTGTTACAACTTACATTTATAGACAACTATAACATAGCGTTGAAATAAACAAGATGCAAATAGTCCTTACAAAATGACACACCTGGCATTTTGTCTCCATCTGAACCTTCTAGGACTTCCAAGTAGTGAACAAAAGATGGAACAAC
Organism: Logfia minima; assembly: GCA_963921325.1. Taxonomy (NCBI): domain Eukaryota; kingdom Viridiplantae; phylum Streptophyta; class Magnoliopsida; order Asterales; family Asteraceae; genus Logfia; species Logfia minima. The sequence continues at coordinate 40,365,004 of OY992764.1, forward strand.
GACATCAAGCTTGCCATCACTGAGATAAAGAACAGTCACCACATGGAATACACACCAAAAAAATTGGCATAAGAATAGGAGTGATAACCCTATACTGAGTAGATAGCTTCCAACTCCTTTTTACCTGTTAATGTCAGCAATCAATGGTGTTGCATATATGCTAGAACTAACTTCAGTCTGCCATCTTAGCTCCAAATTCTGAGGGCATTGTTTATTTAACAATTCATCCTCGTCCCTATAAAATAAATAAATCAGTTATAGCTCTAACTATAAAAAGATATATAATTAGCAAGAACACGCAAAAGATCAAAACACTTCAAAATTCCAATAACATTAAGTCCTTACATACCGTCACTCTTCCCACTATCATATTCTAATTTATAGACAAGAGACAGATAAATCTAGACACTGCACACTACCTGGCTACCTACCTACCAGGTAACAAACATATAACTGCAGCTTCTCAGTTTTAAATAGACTACGGGTTCATTTTAGTTTCTTAATGTAACAATCTAATTGCACTAGTTGTCATTATGTTAAATGATATAAGTCATTATTTACAGCGGAAAGTTTATATGTGTTCAATATGGCTCCTTCAGTCAAAATTTATGCCCTAGGTCGACTTTTTATGACATGGAATCTTCATAACGAAAGCAAATTAAGTCAATTTAGTGATAATATTATCAATCATGAACATTATTAGTTACTTAATAGTAGGTCCAATTACAATTAAATCAGCAATAACCATGGTAAGAATTACTTCTAAGCATTAATAGGAGCTCATAATGTAAAATCAGAATACAGTGGAAGCTTTATACAACGTAAAAGTGCTAAATTATAGAAAACATAAAAATTTATACAAATAAGAAGAAGACTTACAAGTTGGGGTATCCTAAGTTATCATCAGTGGCTTCACGTTCACGAAACTTGTTTGATTTTGCTTCCTCCTCACCATCGATGGGAATTATAAAAGATGATATTGAAAATACAAGTAGAAGAAATAAAACCCTAATTTTCATGAAGACCTTCAATTAATTGATCTTTACTCACTTACTGAGTTAACTCACTATAAAAGAATAGTGGATCGAGATACATATATGGATTTATAAACCCTAGGGAAGGGAAGAGGATTTTGTTTAATTTGACTGAATCGCAACTACTGACGATGATCTGCACCACTGACTGTAATTGGAGTTACAGAAGACGAGCTGATTTTAATCACCACTTTTTTTAAGTGAATTCTTTTTACTCATATAATATAATTTTGCATTATTTGGTAAAAAGATGATTTGATTTTATGATCTAAAACTAATAATTAATAATATATAATTTAAATATATTTGTCCATAAACCGCGATGCTAAATAGTTTCAAACTAACTGGTAATTAATTGTGCAATGTAGGGATAATGCATTGATAATTGATGTTTAATAGTGTGAACGAAAGAGATATTAATAATTGTTGATAAGAATCTTTAACAATGTTAAACTATTTTCGATCATCTCTAACACTAAATATGAAGGGAAATCGCATATTTCGTTTTAAAAGGAATTCGTCTCTAACAATATAATTCAAAGATCATACTTCAAATACTTCCAGATCAAATTAATTAATTTATTTTTTTATGGCAATCAATAAAACATATAATTTGATGAATAATGATACTTTATATTTAGAGTATTCTTTACCCTACTCTAAAAATTCTAGATCATAGTTGAAGAAAATCTTTTTTCTCTAAAATTTACATTGATAACCAATAATATTGTTTTACCCCGAAGGATTCATTTCATTTTAAATTCTCATAACTTTATATTGATTTTTAACAATATTAACATTGAAATATCTCAAATTTATGCATAGAGATATTTATGTTCTTATATGCATCAGCCTTTATTAAAAATAAAAATAAAAATAAAAATCATTTAAACAATTGAACAACTTTATTATAAGTGTATAATATTGATATTATTTTGATAATTGATAATTGACGTTTTTATCTTTATTTAGTTATTTGGAAGGATGTTGTAGTAATTTTCCATCTTTAAACAAGTGTAAATGATTTATTAATGTGGATGGATAGATAGATTAAACATTCAAAAGGATCAGGTGTAAATGCTTTATTAATGTAGATACATACATATATAGATAATGTTTGAATATAGCGTATTTTTTAATCTTATTTATTGATGACTGATCTACATTATCAGTTGTTGATGATAGAATAAATAGTTACAGTTAACAATTGTGTTTATAGGTGATATTTTATCTTTATTAAAGTTTGAATATTAATATGTCGTTTACAATAATAATGGTCGCACATATTTTACTATAATTAATATTATAGATAGTTTAAATTATTAATTACAATACATTCTCTTATTTAATATTCCAAACCAAAATTAACCCCTTCAATACATATATGCATAGGTTAACTATATAAATATTGGAATTTTAGTTCTAAAAATAAGACATCACAATGTTATATAAATAGTATACATTTATTCATTTGTTATGATGTTTTTTAACGGTAGTCTACGTAACGATTTAGGGCTTCTTAAGTTTAAGGGAGAAATAGATAATTCGTTTATAATATAGAAAGATAATCAAGACACATAAAACTCTTAAATCATGTATTATCCACAAGCAAAAGATACACACTCGACTCTAACAACAAAAATAAACTCGACTCGCTACTTGCTACTTGCTACTTGTTGACGTTAGAGCATCCACAATGCTCTTTGCTGCCACCGTGCAAAGTTAGATGAGTCTAGTGTTTGAACTTTTCATTTCCATTGTAGAAGAGCAAGATATTCACATGCAAAAGTTGAGTTCAAACATGTATGAGAGCAATTTACATGACAATGATGGGCCCTTTTTGTTTTCAATCCATTTTCTTTCCTTGTTATTCATTTAACTCGAATACTTTGATTATGTAATTCATAAAATTCAAAAATCAAACACAAGAAGATTATCAAAACTCACTTTCATTAAAACTACACAAAATCATACTGGATTTAAACACCCAAAAACAAAATTCAAAATTTTACCATAATAAAACTCTCACACACAACTAACCTAAAACATCCAACTCAAGTTGAATGAATAGCAGAAGCAGATTTAAGTCGCGTACAGAGAATTGAGAGAGAATGGTTATAAAATACAGAATATAAGAATAATAAAACTAAAATAATAAACAAAATCTATTTATATTTATTCCTAGACTGATTACAACTTTGGTCTCTTAGCTTCCAAATCCTGCACTTGAACCCTTGAACTTTACCTACATACATAAACAAACACAAAACACAATTCATAATACAAAATATATCCTTTCTTACCAATGTATGTTTCAAGTTGGATTACAAATACACTCGCTCTTTCAACAGTAATTTATTATTATGCTTCGGTGCTTCACCTACTGGTATTTGCATTCATTTATTTTTGTTTAAAATAAAAAAATTGAACTTTTCTTTTACTAAAATAACTAGGTCATAAACCCGTAATAACGCGAAATAGTGGAAAACAATAAATGGCACATATTCTCTTTTAATTAAATACTAGGTTATAAACGCGCGATAACGCGGGTCGAATTTAATTTTTATTTAGTCGATTTTTTATATAGTTTATAGACATGCGATAAGGCACGACGAATTTAATATTTTATAGACCTTATTTATAAATGAGTAAAATATTGTGATCAATTTCTTTATATAGTTTATAGACATGTGATGATGGGGGTCGAATTTAATTTTTATTTGGCCGATTTCTTTATGTAGTTTATAGCCCGCTATAATGCGGGGCAAATTTAATTTTAATAAAATGAATAAAACATTGTGGCCGATTTTAATACATCAAATATTTAAGGGGTAAAATGTGTAATTATACGAAAGAAATTAACATCGTTAGATATAAATAGTGGAAAACAATGAAAGACTAAGATTTCTCCATCGTATCCTCTTTTAATTATATATTATATATATATATATAAAGATAAAGATATAAAAATAAAGATAATTATTTGACAATTTTACCTTCACAAAAGATTTGTATTTATTTTGCTCTGAAAACACACAAACTGATAAGGAATTATCATTACTATTCTGTGTATAAAAGCATATCTAAACGCAAAACACGCAAACTACCAATAATTTTTCATGAACAATCTTTGTGTGTAGTATATATTATACTTTATTTATTTTAGCATTTATAGATAAGTTATAGATAGATATATATAATACCTTACTAAGAATTAATCAATTAAATCAATACCTGCAGCGGTTGAAATTTAATTGTAGAAAGAAATTTTGTTAGTCATCTTCTACTTTGAAATTTGATTTTTGTATGTATTAGGATGCAAATCACAAATAGGGTTTTGCTTCGAACTAATTGTGAATTTTTCAAAACCACTTTAGCCGCGACAATAGAAATTTACCTCATACAGTAAAGAGTTTTTTAAAGTTTACCTTGTACAATAGAAAATTTCAAAGTTTACCTTATACAATATAAAAACGTAAAAGTTAAACGCATCACGAATCAATAATTCCTTTCTTTTATTAGTTGGAGTCCTATCTATTTTTATTTTACTATAATTTTTTTTATTTAAAGTGTCCTGAGAGACGTAATTTTATTGGTATTATTTATCAGAATGAGATAAGCAAATAGTTTTATAAGAATACTCGTGGAACCATCGGAGCTTGGACTTTGGGAGACCATGTATAAATCATTTTAATAAGGGTATTTAAGTCATCAAAGCCACTGAAAGCTTCTCAAATATTCAAATGCTACTCTTCTGAGAGTTTAAAATATGAGCTTATAAAATGAATTAAAAGCAAACACAACTATTTTCCTGCAGGAGCTTATTTATTAAAAATGAAAATATTAAAGTTATAAAAAGCTCCAAAAAAACTTTTTGGTAAATATACGCAAAAAGCTAAAACTTTATAAGGGTTATTATAGATTATAGATAAACGTGTCTTACGTAGCAAGCAACCAAGCAAAGGGGCAAATGGTTGCTCGAATTTAAAAATAAACCTCGATGATTATACGAAACACAAGTTACTACACATTGAGCAACACATATTCAGTTAGCAATAGTAGGTATGCCCTCATTTTTACCACCAATGTCCAATACGAAAGCTAGTATCAGTTAAAACAAAATGACACAAGTCTATTTTCGTATAGACATTTATTCTGAATAATCATTCAATACATGATCTGTTTTACCCAAAAGTTGTTTGAAGGAATTTCATGGTTACAATAAAATTTTGAACCTTTCACCTAGAAGAGTAATTTGGTTTTCAAGGAACAAACTGATAGATCATTGACTCTATGAGTGATTGTGTGGATTCTGCCATCATCTAAATTGAAGGTCTAACAATACATAACCGTAACTTCTTATATGTTATATTAGATTAAAACCGTGCGATGCATAATAATTTAAGTTAATCAATTTTTATAGGTTTAATAGTTTAATATTATTTTTTATTTAGTGTTTAAATAAGATTCATAAATTTTTTAGTTAATTATTATTATATTAAAATATTATCTAACTTTATCTAAATATTATTTATTTTATTTTTAAATTATGAGAGGCCGCCACGTATTATTTTGTCTATGTGTCAAAATATGGAACAACCTTTATTCTCTTTTAGTATATATATATAGAAGATATATATAGATGTTATACTATTCTTAAAAAGAAAATTAAGTCCTGGTGTCTGTGGGTTCCAACCAATTTATGCAATCTGATAGAGAACCAAGTTCGGAGTTAACTTAAATGATGAAAATAAGGGTTAAACGCCACACGAGCAATAAAGTCATGAATGACAGAACCTAAAATATACATTAACTAATCCTTGTGCTAATACTTAAAAAACTACTTATAAGGAAAAAGGCTTCATTCATATGATGTCCATAGCTAGATTAAGCGCACCAACTGGATCATGCAAACTCACCAGACAGCACAATTTACAGCAATATAAATAAGTCACTCTCTCGCTCTCCTAATTACACAACATTCTCAGTTATCCTTTTCTAAACTAACTTACTTCATTCTTAAAACTCATTTAGGTCTTGAACTTGAATGGTGGTGGCCCTTGCTGTCCTGTTTAATTCGATCTGCATACATTGGCAACTGAATTATCTCATTGATCTCACCCAACAACACTTCCTCTGTGATGTTGTCCTTTATGCTCCGCATCACCTGTGTTGTTTACAATTAGGAGACCGTATAACGAAACTTCTTGCAAACAAAATAATAAATTGAAGATGACGATTTCTACCCATTTACGTATTAATCAAAGAAATCAGCTGACGGAAGAATAGGTAAAATGGGTCAAACGGGATTGAAGTCACCCAATCTCTATTTTCAATGGATATAATCTCCTAAATCATTTTTATTCAAAAATTAAGTCTACTATTGTAACAATATTATTTTTCTAATCATAAGTAACCTGTCAATCACTCCTCACTATTTAAATAAACAGAAAGTGTTCGCTGGTCAACCAAAACCCCAGCCTTTGATCCACACTACAAAGTGACCCCTTCCAAACTGAACCTGCTTTGGTCCATTACAAACCCACCCGACCAACCCATATTGCCATCTCTAGAAGAAGTCAAGAAACACAGTTGTGGGATAGGAAGTGCCACCTTTCTATATGTGTTGAAATCATTTGGGGTAGCTTTATCTGTCCTGACTCGCATGCAGACCCATACTTCTTCCTCTTTATTCCAAGCACACTCAATAATCTTCCCCGAGTATGATGCAGGATCAATATTATCTGCAGATTCACACGAAACAACATCAGGAAACCCAAAAATCAAAACTCTGAAACACTGGATTTAGAGGTGGGTGGCAACTTCAACCCTTCATGTAAAAGCGTTGATTTGGGTTATGTTCTATCTCTAATGGGTCAGATGGGTTGATAGTTGTTTGAAGTGTACTGAGATGCATAAAACATCCTAAAGTACTTTATCAAAAATAAATAGTTTTGCGATCATATTTAATGCATTAGCTAACTATAAATTTCAAAAAGAAACAGACGAGAAGTGTTTTCGGGCTGGCCCATCCCATTTGTCTCGTACTAACTATTCGTTTTGACCTGTTCCCCAAACAGCCTGACCCACCAATTTGATAACCCTAACTGGACTATGGAATTAGTGCTTGAGTAGGCATATCAGAACTAGAAGTGGGTTAGCTTTTTACTGACCACCAAATGCAATTTTGTTCCCATCCATCAACTTCTTCTTCCCTCTTTCAAAAAGAAAAAGTAGTTGTCGATCTTCAGCCATCTGTGGATGCAAGCATGAAAATGAAGTAAACCTTCCTGGCCTTAGAGACATGAGATATGTAAGCAAACAACATTAAAAAGGAGTTGATAATGAAACCTCAAAAAGGAAATCCACTGAGTTCATTGATGCATATTTCCACTTCAACAGTCCTTCGTGTGTACGGGGGACATAAGGATCATCCCACCCCTGCCACATAGACCTCCACATCAAGCCATTGCATTTTTTTAAGACATTACCAACACACGAAAACCCTTATCGGCTCACCGGACAGTACAACGTGATGACAATATGCTCGAGGATGGTCAGTTAAGAACCTTATGCAAGGGCATTGTGGTCTTTCAGCTATTAACTGATCATCCAGGAGGGTATCCGTATAAACTTGTCACAAGGGAGCAGGTGAAAATTTCACAACTTTTTTTTTAAATGATGTTATGTTTCTGTTACTACAGCATTACAGTCATGGAAAGGATACGGAAACCAATAAGCCAATACGGAAACATAATAAGTTAATAACATTTACAAAATCTAAGCCAAAAGTGAAAAATCTTGTATATCAAAATAAATGTGTACACGTGTGGAGTTAGAACCTGAAAAACAAGTCCATCTGCATCATGTGAAAGCCTTGGAATGAACTCCTTCAAAAGTTTAGTGACGGTAGAAAGCAACCAAAAGTCCTTCCGCCGTACCTAGGAAATTCAAAAGATTTGTAACGCAATAGACTAAGAAAATGAATATCAGCAGAATAAGTTCTAATTAATTGTCTGCAAAGATACCCTGAATGGCTCCAAGTCATATCGATACAAGGAATTTCCATTTTTGTAAATATTATGGCGTTCGCGGTTTCGAGGTTCAACCACTTCCTTCTCTAGCATTTTCCATCGTTCATAGAAAGGTCTCTGTATCAAGTTTCACATAGCAACAAATTAGTAACGTCATTTTTATTTACTAAATCTACAAATTATAATGCTGAAATGAATCAAATAAGGTAAAATTTGCCAACCCTGATGATGCCTTAACTATTAACACAGTACTCCTTATAACCGAGTACATAAAAAATAATAATCATACGCAACAGCACAGATTACATAAAGACAGTTTAAGAAAACAATAGAGGTGGCGATTTTGACCCGTAAACCGAGAAATGGGTTGATTTGGGTTATGTTTTATCTTCAACGGGATCAGACAGATTAAGCTAAAAGATTTGACGAACAGGGAACGGGTCACATGGGTCAAACGGGTCGAAAGTCATCCGAAGTGTACTAAAATGCATAAACCTCCTAAGTGAGCTAAATCACTTCAATTTATATGGTTAGGTTGTCATATTATAACTTTTGAAATCATATTTACCACATTGGTTTATACAAAAGGTGTTTGCAGAGAACACAACCCGCTCCTTTAGCCAAAAAGGCACCAGGAAAATGGTGGGGCCGGCAAATGATCAAAATTTACCTCAATGATAGAGATTTGATTGATTGCCATCAAATCATAAATCAGATAACGTCTTTCTTGTTTATGAGTGTCTGGCACAGTATCAATTATCATCTCACCATCAAGCAGCGTGAAGTGGTGAACCTTCTCAGCTAAACCCTTGCAAAAAAATTCAAATTTTATGTCACATGAAGATCTGAAAACAAGAATTTTCCTACAAGTAAATTCAGGATAACATACTTCATTATTTATCTTCCAGGGAAATCTCATTTGGACCCTTCGGAAGACAAAATTTCTGTCAATTAGATAACATCCATCCATAGTAATTAACATCATATATCTTGTACCATCAGCTTTCCATGTAGCATAATAGTAACGCTGTCTAAGAAGCTGCAAATTCTCCCTGAACATTATAGACATGGATATAATAGTCAAACCGTGATGTCATGGATAGCACATATCAACTATTTTTGGTAATTTACAATCAAGGTACCAAACTGAGAATGAAGAAGAGTTAAGATATCAGACCTATCTAAAGAAACAGGATGTGACCCAGGAAACTGATGGTTCCCTCTAACCTGAGAAGGAAAATACATACATCGTTAATGATAGGAGAAAGAAAAAATGAAGAAAAGAACTGACACTAATGAAAATAATAGACTCTTTCAAATGAGTAGCGGGTAAAATGAGTAATAATTTTTTAGCTTGTAATCAGACATGTCAAATGGGTGTAAGGCTGGAAAGTCAGCTGTCAGCCAAAGCATCCAAGTCATTCTATTCATAATATCAAATTATCAGATTGATTCCCACGTGAAAAATACAAGATTAGCATGTCTGATTACAAGATTAGCATATGCTAAGATGGATGGGCCCCAACTTCTTCAAAGGCAATTACAATATGGGATTTCTATCATTTTATTCTATTTTTATGCCAAACAACTGCTTTTCTGACACTTTCAACTCCAGATTTTTTAAGTGAGCCCCAGTAAATCCCCTATGCAGTCCATGACATTGGTGGCACAACATTTCCAAATATAACTTATATCTCCAAATTATAAATCCTCTACTGATTCTAGGAAAATGTTCCAGATGTCATCTATCCTAAAATGGATAATATGTTGAAGTTCGATATCGAGGGAGTTGGCTTAAATAGAGGCATATTGCTACAGTATCACGAAATTTATGTTGATGCCTCTTCCGCAGATAAGTTTTGTACAAGAGGTTTTACCAAATATCATTCTGCCAGAATTCAAAAACACATTCACCGAGTACTACGGGGCATAGCAAATAACAATGGTGAAGTAAAGGCAAAGAGGCATATCTTTTGCTATTATGCAAACATCATTTACGAACATTTGTGGAGAATTCAAAGAGAATATAAAACAAACAAATAACCCAACACCATTCAATACCATGGACTCCAAAAAGACCTAGTGTAATCTCCATATGTAGGGGTTATATGAGGGTCTAGTTTGAGGAGTTATATTAAGTAAATTCTATGATAAATCCAGATATTATTCTTCTACATCATAAAAACATCTCTAACAAAATTTAGAGAGAAAATAAAACTAACTTCTCTATTTATTTTTTTGAAATATAGAAGAAAAATTGGGTTTAAATGGAATAAAACGAAATGAAAAGAGTTGTAACATTTTACAACTATAGAAGCTAAAAACCTTCTGTTTTGTTCTAGGAAAAAATCACTATCATTATCACATATGTTAATGGTTGGAATATTATACACTAAAACTTGATGTGACCTTGAAATCAGTGTTCACTAGATATCTGGAAACATCAACTGCATGTCTGCATCAACTTAGATGCGTAAGGTAAACTGCTAAAAAGCAAATAGAAAGAGATAACCAGTCAAAGGAATATTATTTACCCCTGCAGTTAACTTTAGTGCTTGATAACAGAACTGCCTGAATGCATCTTGCTGATCCTGAGGGATACCGTCACCCAAGACATCATCATTTGTCATCACTCCCTCTGGTTCGTTATTCTCCTAATACAAATAAAAAAAGTGCTAAAATTCAATTTTGTAAGACTTTATATTTTATAAAAATAGATATAACTTAAAACAGTAAAGCAAATGTAAAAATGTACATTCAGAGGTTCCAAAGGTACTCCATCATCATCTTCATCTGGTAATGCCTCTCCATTTAGATCAAATTCAGAAGATCTTTTCCAATCAGGAGTTGAAGGGCAGGTAATCATATCAGGCTTTCTTTCATGATAAAAGGTGTACAAGGCATCGATATAGTCTGGTTTATATATTCCTGGTGGGCGTGCTTCAGAAAATATTTTTATTGCCTGTACAACAAGTAATCGATAAAGTCCATAAAAGGAAATAAAATTTACAGAAAAACACAAATCCAGATCACCTGAATAACTGACCTGAGTTAAAGATATCAGCAATGTTCGCATGAGATAATGAATAATCATATACCCTGTACGGTTATGCCCATGTGTGCAATGAACCAGAATATACTTCTTTGAGTTCTTTTGTCTTACTAGAAATTGAGAAACCTGATGACGAAAAATATTATGTTACTTCTATAATGTATAACAATGATTATATACAAGTAATTTTTTTTCACATAGTTGTTTGTTGAGTATAGGTACTACTTCATTGTCATTAGTTCTTCAACATTTTCTTCTCTTTTTGTGATTTGGAAGATGGTTTGACACATTTTGAACAAACAGGCATAATTAACTTTAAGAATAACTTGCCTCGTACACAAACTGATTAACAGCCTCATTCTCTGGTACAGAGCCCCGCCCCTTGCAGTTGATCTGAATCAAATAAAAATGTAACAGAAAAATTATAAATGGTATTTATATAAGACAAAAACACAAATCCCTTTTGCATACTCCAAAAGTTGATTATAAAGTTTTTGGAAACTAACCTTAACATACTTGATGCCTTCTTTTTTCCAGTCATTTACGGAATAATAACGAGTTGTATTCGTAAGATCAATCACTAAGCCCAGCTGTAAAAGTAGCAATTTTCATTAAAAAGAAATAGCATCTTACAATCAGGAAATATCAGATTTAGTGACAAGATAGAATAATCGCTTGAGTTTTACATACTCACCTTCCGGCCCAAAACTCTTTGTTGGTGAATGACTTGTCTAAATGAGTATCTTTTACCAGGAACGATGCAGTCATTGAAAGACTCGCCAAGAGGAACTTTAGAGGGAACAATACAACCTATTTCTTGACCATATGCTGGGCAATCCAACCATCCTACGATATAAAGATCATTTATAATGAAAATGTAACATTTTGAGAATAAATCAACGATGCAAAGACCCAAATTCACAATCTTGAAGCATAAATTTACCTGGGGGAAGTTTACTCTTATCATAAGTTCTTTGGTTTTTTGCATGAAAAAGACTGTCATTCATAGACGAGTAAGCCCGATGTTGTGTTGGTCTATCATCTGGGCGTTCTCGTTTCAACCGTTGCTTTCTTTCTTCGCGCTCCTGATTTAACAATGTAATGTTGTTAGACATAAACAAGTGAATATTGCATATAATGCTAACTTTTATTTGTGACCAATTATATCAAACAATATTGTAGTCATGTAATGAAATTGCTTATACTTAGATACATAAGAATGACAGATATACCTTAGAAACACACAAACACACATATTTTGATGATGAGGATGCTAAAATTATTACTTAAGTAAATGAAAAGGCACAAAGAGAATACCCGACGCATAATATCCACTGCTGTCTCCACATGTTCTACATGTTGTTGGTGATGATAATTATGACTATGTTTTTCTTCAGGTGCACTGTCTTCACTGAAATTTGGTTCAAAAACTTCTTCATCTTCTTCAGGTTCCGGCGATGCATTTAGATCCATGCTGACGTTCATTCAAGGCACACGAACGCACATTTGACGAAATTCCACTGACTGACTTATATTGGGTCTCAAAAATCAACCTAAAAAAACTTTATCACCTAGTCACGAAAAAGAAAATGCATCAGTATTGAATCCATGCTTCCAAGTTTCGAAAATGCATAAGATTTCATGTTTCAGAGTTTCATCATTTAAAAAGAAATTTAAACATATTCAAAAGTAGATTAACTGAAGGATCAAAAAGTTTTAATTCACATGATTGACTGATCTTTATACCATGAGAATAACACTACTCTCTTGAGCAAAACCACAGAAGTGAAAAAAATGTGAGAAGATAGGACACAGATGCATCAACCAAAATAAAACAATTAATTCAACAAATAATTAAACAAGAAACTCAATCATACATGGTTTGAACTTTCTAGCTCAAATCAAATAAAATTATATAATAAGTGTTTGGGACTACATATTTTTAAGTGCTTTTGGCTTCAAATGTGCGTCTCAAAGTAAGCACCACTCACGCCTCCTCCCTCTTAAATAAGGTCAATGACAGCAGGTATGCAAACACATCAAAGCGCGTATTCAACCCAATACATACCTTCTAATAAATGTAGTTTTCCTTATAAGAACACTTATATTAGGAACTCTTAACAATAGCAGTAATCCAACAAACATTTAATTAGGCTATTACGCCTGGTCACGATTACATAAGCATGTCAAATGCCAACAATGTATTATGACTAACAACTTATTTATGCAAAACCCTACAAAATATGTGAAGTGAAATAAAAGTGCTTACATGAGTCACCATCAAAACAACAAATGAACATTTAAATGAAAATCTAGGCATAACAAACAAAACAAGGGATAGCTAAAGTCTTAACAAAATCAACCGTACAAATTTTATATTATACAATTATCTCAAATCAAAGATAAAGTGTAACCCTAATAAACCTATTAAACCTAACTACCACTAATTCTCAACAACCAGTACGATCAAAAACCACATTTAATCTTAATACCGTACACTAAAGCAAAAACCTAACTTACAAATCCAACGCAAAGCATAATTACCCACTACAAATTGAATAGAGAAAACAACAATAAGCAAATAAAATGAGTAATGAACAAGTTTAAGAGACAACAGTACAAACCTCGACTAACAACTGTACAAATTTCAGTCCATGAACCATGCAAATTTAAAATCGTCGCCGCTATTAATTGGAGGGAAGTGATGGCAATTGAAAGATTGGGTGAGTCATAAACCCTAGAAAGAAAGAAGGAAAATATAAAAGAAGCAGAGATCGCAAATTTATTTTTATTTAGAATTTTAGATTTTAGATACTAAAAAAGAACATGACGAAGGACGATGACCGATAGAGGGAGAGAGAGAGAGAGAGATAAAGAGAGAGAGCTAGCGAGCGAGGTATTCCTCAAAGATTCCAATCTTTATTTATTTTCATCTATTTTTAATTTTTATTTGATGAATCTTTGAAATATATATTAATCTGTGAAAATTTGAAAATAATTTAATTGAGTAAAATAATAAAGCTTAACTTATAATAATGATTTTAATTTTAATTTTAATAAATGAATTCAGAAATTTGTAAAATAACTTTCATCTGTAATAATCTTGATTAACAAGTTTAAACATAGGCAGGATCATATGATTAAATAAAAAAAATCGAATCATGAAACTAAAATTTAAATTTAATAAATTGATATGTTCTTTTATCTAGAGGCTTTCAAAATCATAAAATTGTACCAAGTTTTAGATTAACTGAACATATCCTTTTCAATTTTTGATTTGGTTAACTGATCGGTTTTTTATTTCGGTTCATGATTTTGACACCGACAAGTTAACCGAAACATTAAAAAAATTAATTATTATTTTAAATAGGTATACATATCTATGCTATACTAGAGAGCATTTAGCTCTTTTAACTTTAGTAATATCAATTTCAACATTTTCATATTTAGCATTTGTATAAAATCTTCAATTTAACTCATTTATCCACTTTTATTTACCATTAATTCAAAGTCTAAATTAATGATAAAAAATTAATACTCACGTCTAAATTTTTATTTTTCCCAAAAAGTTTAAATTAATGACACAAAATCAATAAATAATCAATTGTTTAAAAATATAAACTCAATTTAATCAATAAGTTTAATCAACATACTAATAACACAATTACAAACATATATGAATTACCACTGAAACCATCAAATTATATCAAAAAGTATTCGAATTGACGACACAAGTAATTTTTTTCAAAATATCAATGTTGCATTGCGTGGTGCAATACTAGTGTTGTATTTAAATATATATTTGTACACTTTAATTATAGTAAACCATATATATTTTTGTAACTCATTTTAATGTAATTTACTAACTTAGCTTTTCCCTACATTACTAGTTTGTTTTATTATATTTTAACGATTCTTTTATGTCGGTACATATTGTGTGACAACAACATCTAGTTTGTAATTGGTCATTTTGTTAATCATTGTAATCGTTAACTTTTGTCTTATATGAGTATATGTAAGTTCGTACAAACTTAGATGTAGGTAGGAACTTAGGAGGACATATGAACTTAGCCAAGTTTGTATGGGTTTCGAAGTGACCCAAGTTCGTAGGGCCCAATCCATACAAACTTGAGTATTATATATACATATATCTGTAGGTTGAATCGATTAATCAGTCATTAAGTTCGTGAACTCGGTCACAGTCCTTAGTGCAAGTTCGCAGAAAGGAGAATTGAGAGAGTTTGAGTCTTAGTTTGAATGTAACCGAGTTTATGTTCAATAAAGCTTAATTTGTGATCTTTACATATTCGTATTTACTTATTGATTATCATTGTGTTTATTTGAGGATAACGCACTCAAGTTTAGTGATTACCTCGTGATCCAACATCAGGGAAACCTACATTTTACTTACATAGAACAAATACACAATTGAAGAGCATAAACTGCTTATCATTTGATACTAAAACAATCAAGTGTTTAAAGTATAATGATTACTTACAAATGAATGTGTTATTGTGTGCTATCACTTACTTTCTAAGTGATTATTAATTAACAAACATTGAATCGGTTAATTATATGATTGAACCGAAGAAAATGATTATCCAATTACAAATTAATCGAAATTTTCAATTTTGGTTTAAGTAAAAAATTGTTGAATCGGTATCTTGGTTAACCTTTCATGAACACCTTAGTTACGTCTTAAAAGAAAAACTATTTTGGTTGTTAATTTTATATGTTCACATGTTGTTGATAAGCATCACAACATATTAATTACTTATATTTGAGGCTATTTTCCGAGTGTTTTTGAAAAAAATTAAGATCTTTAAAAATTTATTTTAGAAAAAAAATTAGTTAATTGTCTCGCGGCGACGCATAATTAAGTATGAATTTCTTTTATACCAGAGTTATTCATAATTAATTTAACTTAACATATCAATTTTATTGATTTTAGATATATAATTTCATATTCATATCGATATAATTGTTGTGTTTTCACTCTTTCGTAACGTATATTTAAAATTAGTACCAATATTATTGATTTTATAAATAAGATATAATGTTTTTATTACCTACACTATCAATACATTCACTCATTGTTCCTCAAGATCAATATAGCACATATGATATAAATAAAGAATAAGATATTTTAGGATTTAATAAGATTGATAAAAATAAGGGTATGTTTGGTGAAGTAGCTGTAGCTGTAGGCTGCAAGTTGTAGCTCTAGGTTTTAAGCTTTTCATGAAAAGCTACTTCCAATAGCTTTGGGATTTTGAACTTTTATTTGAAATCTAAAGTTACAGCTTGTACATGACAAACAAGACTTTTATTTTCATAGAAACTTTTTGTTCAAAACTAAAAGCTAAAGCTCTTATAAGCTTCATGTCAAACAGACCCAAACAACATGCAAACTTTACTAGTTAAATTCTAGATTGTAAATAAATTCATATAAATTCGAATATGAAAAAAAGTTATTTAAAATAATACATGAACTAAAAGGTTAATTATAAAATGCACGTGCTAAAACTGACATATTTAACAAACATAAAGGAGTACCATGTAAGGAAGAGAAAATGTTTTTGTTAAATAAGAATAGTTATGGGCACACCTATAAACAATTTTTTTTTAATTATAATTAAATTTTCACCTTTGGATCACCATAGAAGGAACCCAATCAATGGTCCATATTACTCTATTGTATTATGTTTTAATTATATATAAAGATAAAGATATGAAATGACTTTTTAAGTAAACTAAGAGCCATTGATGACGACATTTACCAAAAAGCCCTTAAATAATACTGTTATTTTTTTTTCTAAATTTTGTCTTTTTTACATGATCTTATTTTTTTTGGCTTTTTTTTCTTACTACTCCGTATTTTTGTATTTAGATATTAGAACTACTTATCAAATGTTAAATGCTCCGAGTTCCATCTCAGATTAAAATTATTGGTTTACAACTTTAGAGGGGATTTCAAATGAGTATATTGTTTTTTTGTGTGAGAATGGGATAACCAACAATATAGTTTCATATGACAAAACTCCACTTTCTCACGTTTATAAAAATTATACTATAAAAGTTAGCTTTTTTCCTCTCTTCGATTAGAAATCTCACATGATATACTTTCAATTTTTTTTTCTTTTTTAGTTGGTTTTGAAAACGACTATTACATGTGATCCTAGCGATTATCACATGTGATACCATCAACTAACACATGTGATAGTCGTTTTCAAAACCCATCAAAAAATGAATTTTTTTTTGTCGAAAGTATACCATATGATATGTCTAATTGAAGAGAAAAGATGCTAATTTTTATGATTCAATTTTTATAATTTTTTGATTGGCCATTTTTTAGATATTCAATTTTTAAAAATGAAGTATTTTATCATCTTGATGAAAATGAACTGTTAAAATTGATTTTTTCATTCTTACAATGTTTTCGATTCTCATTTAAACTTTTCTCTATACTTCTAATTATTACTTTTAGTATTAAAAGACTAAAAATAATTCGAATTATGTGATACTTGATATATAACTAAAAAACACAAAAAGTTGGCTAATATTAATATTTTTTCGTTTTTAACTTTATCTGTCAGGTGTTGCACATCATTTTTTATTAGGGCATTATGCGTAATCAATACAATTAATCGAAGTTCACGAATTGTTACATTATCATGTAACTTTTCATTTAACCTTTTCAAACTCATAGGACACTCTAAAATTTATTAGGTGGCTCACTTTTATAATGACAAAAAATAAGAGTTACGTAAACATAATGGCGGTCAATAGATGCAATGTAAATCGAATAAATGAGGAATTATATTCTGCCCGGAAATAGATGCAAAATTTTGAAAAAGAAAAGGTCTGTATTCTATGAACTTGCTACATGTAACAACTTATTTATAAAGACTTCAATATAAACCCAAAACAATATATCATACCTCATAATTATCTATAAAATTCAGTATGAACCTTTTTATTTTTTTATCAATCAAAATTCAGTATAAACCTAAACAAGTATAATAGTTATCTTTCTTTTCCTTGCTAAAGCATCTGCTTCTTTAGCGAATGATAACAAAAAACGATCTAACATGTTTATCTAAATCACTAGTTATATTAAATAATTGTTTACATGTTCGTATATAATAATCTGAACAAACATGAAACATTAAAAAGTGTGTGCGTACTTCAAAACAACATTGTAAGAAATATTAGGGCCATCTCGTTGATTTTTTTCTCTGTGCACTATTACAAAGTAGGCCCTTGAAATCACTCTCTATCTAGCGATAAAAATGAAACATAATCAATAATGATCTAATTATCTAAATACTTGTATATGAGTTGTTTTTTAGGTAAGTAATTTTATATTGTAAACTTTAAAGCAGCCAAAATAGCAAGTTGAATCCAACTAAATGACTATGAAAAGATTCTGAATTGAATACTTAGGTTAATTATGAGAAATTCTACAGTTATATAAAGTTTAAATACATTTATTTACAGAATGATGTATATCAATTAGATGCTGAAGAGTAATGCGTGACAAAAAAAAAATTAATAGTTATGATTGGCCTAGCTCACTTAGGCACATCATTTAAATGTCCATGTTTCTTAGATATCATTTAACTCTACATGGCTCAATCAAGGATCTCCTAATAGGCTAATTGTAATTATGCATTAGTTAAATATATTCAATAAAATCATCAAGTACGTTCACTACTTGCCCAATGTTATTGTTAATTCACAAAACATACTAAAAAAAACTAAATAAAAAATAAAAACACCTTAATTTACTTCATATTTAAGCTTATTTTCATTCTTTTACAATTTCAACATCCATATGAGGCGAATTTGTTACCTCTATTTGCAATGTATATAGAGCCGATGGTAGATTTAGAACATAAATTCACATAATACCTTGACTCTATCTGTCACACTCCGCCTAAGCGGAAACGTGAGGTGTGACGGAAAAGATCATCATAACACATTGATATAAAATAATAGAGAATTCACTAAATGAAAAACAATCACAAAATGTCATGACGACCCCCAATACAAGCGGCGACTTGTATCGTAGTTAGTCAATACCACCACAAACATAGTGATAAAGTCATAAAATCCCACAACTCGGGACAAGTTTCTAACAATCTCCTAAACCAAACAAAACATCAAAATTCATAGAAATGTACTAATATGACTTATTCAACAAAACAACCTGGCCATGAGAGTTTGGTCTCACTAAAGCTAAGTAAAAAGCTCTATCTTCCTTAAGCATTCTTATTGCTATTACCTGAAAATGAATACTCGAAAACGTCAACATAATGTTGGTGAGCTCGTTGGTTTAAATAATAATTGCATTTGTTGTGCATAGAAATATGGGTAGGACAATAGTGTAAAATAACAGCGTAGCAGCAAGTAGTGTATAGGAATATCCAAATCGAATAAATCAACCGAGTCATAAACACAATAGATTTCCAAACATGTCGCCTACCAGCTGGAGCTAAACAGTTGGCTTAATAGGAATATAGGAATCATAGTCATGTACATATCAGCTACTAATGCTCACATACACAATTATAAACTGACAAATTGTCCGAAGAAATAACATGATTAACACAGCATGAGTATTTGAAAGATCCTTTGAGTATTATTTCCCCCCGAGAAATATAAAAAGAAAAAGGGGTCATGAAACTCACCTTATTAGTAGATGAAACAAAGTGCACAATTATTCGAGCAATTAATCTATAATAAAAGAAACGTGTAAGTTACACATGAACAAGACTTATAATCCTTTCCATTGTAACTCATAATTGATGGAATGTATATGACCAAGCCTTGTATTCTTAATGAAATATCACTCAAGAATAATAATTTGTATGCCCTTAAGTCCTTGGTGTAAGTAATTGGTGATTTGCCCTTACTTTTATAGATTTGATATTTTGTCCAAAATTTTAGGGTTACTTTAGGTATTTTTCAAGTACCTTAAACGAGTGAGTTAGGGTTCCAAATTTAAATGACAGAACCTACATTGTGTTAAGTATTCTTAGAAATTTTTCCACAATCTTTGTTAACTCTTTACTATTTTAATAAAATTTCATAACACCAACTAGTCAGAAAAGTATTATGCTTGCGCAACAGAAAGTTTTATTTTTGTTAAAATACATAAAAGTTTCGAAAAATTCTGAAATTTATACAGAGATGAGTAGACATATAGAAATTATACCAGTAAAAATAGCATTGCCTAATTCGAAAAATTGAGTGAGTTATGGACTTATGGTATCCCAAAGTCGACCAAAAATCTAAACAACAAATATAGTTTTGACTAGTTGTCTTATCATAACCTTTTGGACGACCTAAACTTGTCCGTTTGACATGAAACCACTTGGAACAGAAAGTAGACTCATTAAACTTAAGTCTAGACTCAAAATTCGTATTTAAAACCCACGTTATGACCAAGATATGGCCTTCCAAAGTTGATACAAAATTCTGTCCAGATTCTGATTTAGCTCAAACAATGCCTTTTAACCTAGAATATCATATCTATAATTATACATCTTACATAATTTCATCAAATCTATGTTTAATATGTTATTTAGATTTTGTTAATCATAATTAATTCCCATCAATTCAAGTCACATTAATATCAAAAGAAAGATCAATTAAATGGTGAAATAAGAACACTTACCGAAAGCTTCAAAGAGAAAATTGACTAATCTTGTTCTTGAGAGTTTGATGAAGCAAAAATAGTGTGAGGCTAAGGTTTTGGAAATTTCACCAAAGGAAAACAGGAGAGAAAAAGAAAAGAGGCTAGGGTTTTGAAAATAATGAAATAAGTAAACTTAGTTAAGAATGAATAGTTGTTTAAATTAGGTTTAACGTTTTTTTTTTGTTCATTTTTCTTAATTTTGGTGGGATTTAATATTTAAATATATTTTGTTTATTTTAAACTTTATACTATGTTATGTTCTTGCATTGTTATCATTATTATTATTAGAAAATAACACTTTTGACTTAATTTATTTATTTATTGCTTAATCACCAATATATTGTCTTCGGTAGGCTACAATGCTTAAGGACATATTAAGAGATATTAATTTAACGTTGTCGTAAAAACGTAAATACTTAGAGATTTCCTTGAGACTAATATAACTAGAGGTAATAAGATGGATAACACACTTAACTCCTAGAATTTATCATTTTCTATGTTTTAGGAATCAAGTAAGCAAAGAAATTTAACTAGACGACGATCGTCGGTTTAATAGTTAAAGTTGTCTAACCTGATTTGGTGACGGTTGTCATACTATCACTTGGTTGCGGTGACAAAATAGTAATAACAAAATAAACGGGCTGGGTTGTTTAAACGAAACATAAAACATAGATTCATTAAAAATATTAAGAAGAGATTGTTTTTACAATTGTCCTCGACGAGGCCCCATACCTTGAAAATGATTCATAAGTGACTCATTGCTAATACCATATAATACTTCTTTTTCAATATATGAGACTAAACAATCATTCATAAACTCATCACTCATTTTGTTGTGCAATAATTGTTTATTAGCTTCATTTCCGAAAATGCACGTTCGACGGTAGATGTTGCAAAGGGCAAAATCAACACTAAGCTCTTGAAGTTGCATATGTATCACCGAATAAAATACATCAACTTGATAATGGCACGAGTTGCTAACCTATATTGAAACATATCAATATGTTCGTTTTTTTTAATCACAAGTTGCACATAGAGTAGACTATTTTTAATTCGACTTCCTCCAAAACCAATTTACAGATCATTGGTTTCAAAATGCATGAGATATTGATAATGACATAAGTTATTCCATAAATGATAGTTCTACTATTTCATATCATCATATGCAATTTATGATCGTGATCTGTCACACTCCCAAAATTTGGAATATAATAATTGTGCAGAAGCTTCGGGGCGTGACGGTGATCGAATTACAACAAATCATGAGCGTATGATTATCGCAGAACATCTATTATATTAAGATGCTAATAATTTTTTTACAAACGTTATGGCTTGTCGAGCCGTCAAAATAGCAAGGTTTACAAATACATTGTTTTTAATAAGGACAAGTTCTGGGATTTCATGATTTAAACTACATTAAGTTAATAAATAAATCCCATTAATTTAAAAATGGCATCCTAATCATCGTGGCAGGTACGGTCCTAATATGCATGTGATCTTACGGCATAGCTAATTCCCTGAAAAACATAATTAAAAGGATCAACAAAATTGTTGAGTGAAATTCACAAGTTTAAGACATCATCATTTAAACCAATAGTTTAGTAAATGTTTCACAAGTCATTTGTGCCGTCCATGGCAAGTAGTACGATGATACATAGTTTAAAATATTAAATAGCTGACGGTGATCCCCCGAAGGTTAGCTAGACCTCACGAGTTAAAGTGACGACACTTAGGCTTATAATCAAACCACGACTTTTAATGTTTTTGCATGGGACCATTAAAATATACGCTCCTCGTCTCGACATATAGTCGGCAGCTAGCATGACTAACAAAAGGGGGAGGGATGTCATCCCAATAGTACTATTCGCATATTCGGTGGCTAGCGTCATCTAGCTAATGGTTACACTTTGTAGTCATGAGGACTTCTATGCACTACAACTAGTTTAACGTAGGTTCGCACAAGGATTCGTTGTCAGTTTTTCATTCATCGCATAAAAGCAGTTTGTATGTAAACAATACATATGTTTTTCACCCCAAATTTAGAAAGCAGTAAAGAACAGTAAAATTGGGGTTGTGAACTCACTTGAGTCCGAGCGTGCTAGCAAAATGTATTTATAAAAATGCCCAAGAAAGTCTCTTAGCACCCTAAACGCAAGAGTTTAAATTAATAAATGTAGACGACTTTAACTAGTCTGTCTATGCTAGTTGTTCACTCAACTAGGTTTAAATATGCCATCGACGGGCTTGAATATCATGTAAGGCCATTATAGGCAAAAATGACACGTTGTGATCTTTATAGTTTCCACAGATTCTGTCCACTTTTTAGTCCTTCTTGTGCTTTTATTTTGACTAGTCAAATGAACTTAGTTTATTATGAAATTTTTACCAGATGTTCTCCTATGTCTTAGGTTTACAGAAATGTTAGGTTCATATTCTGGTTACGCTTAAGGGGTTCAAACATAATTAATATTACACAAAGGTCCAACAGTACCTTTTCTGGACAGTTGGTGAGAGATTCGTTTGTTCACATAGTTATACTTATTTTCACGAAATATAATTATACTACTTTTAAAGCTAACATATTATGTGACCTTTAGGAAAAGGAATCACGTCATTTGGATATGTGGTTTAGAAGTTATGGTTTCCAAAGTTAGGACAGATTCTGTCTCCAGAGGAAAGTTTGTACACTTGTTCTTATAAATTCGTTTTGGAGCATCAATACTTTTCCAAAATTCATGAAACGGGTTGGGCTAGAAAGATAACTCTTTAAAATTGATTTTAGACTCAAGAAGCACTAGATTTGGTTAAGTTTTGACCGAGTTATTTTACTCCAAAGTCGATCAAAGTTTCTGTCCGAAATTATACTTTATGTTTTGGTGTTTGTTTTGGTTCTTTTTAACAAAGTTTGGTTGTAATCAACAATAATACATGTTCATAAGTCGATTTCTAGCATGAGTGAACATCTAACACATATTAACTATCATATAAGTAATTAAATGAAAGAATCAAAGAGTTTATGGTGATAGTTTCCTTACAATGCACTAAAAGAGAGGATTTGAGCAAGGTGAAGGTTTGAACTTGGTGTGGTTGGCCTTCTAGCTCCAAATCCGTGAGTTTATGTTCGTTTTATCCTTGGAATGAAATGGAAACGAAATGTGCACATGATTGTGAGTAAAAGGATTGTAAAAGGAGGGTTTTAGAGGTGGTGGTTCATGGTGGTTGAGGGTGGTGGAGTGGTGGAGTGGTGGTTGAATGGTGGTGTAATGGTGGCTTTGTGGTGGTTGTTTGGACAAAAGAAAGGGGAGAGGGAGGCCTGCTGCTGCCGCGAAGGAGAGGGAGAGAAAAGAGAGTGATTTTGAGTGTGAAATGTGAAGTGTAGAATGAGGAATGAAGGGAACAAGTTGTGGTGAAGGTCATGGGTGCAAGCATGGTGTGTCTTGCATGTTTCAAGGGATGCAAAGGGGTCCCTAGGGCCCCTTTGGCCGGTTTTTGGGAGGAGGAGAGGGGGGGGCCCTCTTGGTTTTCCTTAATCGAAATTAGAGTTAGATATTTTAGTTGTTAGGCGGCAATCTCGATTAGTTAAGTGTTAACCGTATAATTAAGGTAGTTTAGGTTTGATTAAGGTAGTTTAAGGTTACTTAGGATAGATTAAGGTTATCAAGGTATTATAATGTTGCTAATTGATTGAAATAATATTCAAGTAGTTTACCGATACTTCGTTTGTTGTTATTCGCGAAATCTCTACGTTTTCGCGTTTATTGAATTCGTATATTCTTTGATTCGATTATTTGAAACGTTATGAAATAACTTAGCATGATAATAGTAATTAACTACTATTAATTATAATAATGTGCAAGTATTTATTGATACCTCATTCGATTAATTTCACAACTTAGTTTTGTCGTTGCATGTTTCTTAGATCACGTGAACATTTATTGATTTTTAAAGTTTGTTATGCTCTTAAATTAGCATAATTATCATATCATTAATAACTACTATTTATTATTAAATAGATTTACGTTATTTTAAGAAAAATGATCACAACGTTCGGGAATTTCGGTCTCCACCGATTACTTGTACAATTCTCAATAATCACCAATGCATCTCACATTAAAATAAGTTGCATCTCATATGCAATTGTGGGCTTTGTGCTAGACTTAATTTGATAAAAACGAATTCACTTTAATTTAATAGGGAATTAGCCTAATATGCACGTAATGATAATATACGGAATTTGTCGTATTTTTAGGGTTGTCACATGATCACTATTAACATCACCAAGGTAAGTAGTTCACAAAGTGAAGAAACTACCGTCTTGATGTTTAATAGTGAAGCAAACTGAGAAGCCCATCAAGTGTCGCATGGTCGTTTGATACCAACTTCTTGATTTTGACCCGTACCACTTTCAATCTCACCTAAAGTTAGAATAGAACAAACTATATTGGCATAAAAAACTACATTATGGTTAACATAAAGCTAAACTAGATATGAAACAAACCATGTGCCAGTGATAACATAACTTTAGTTTCCTGCTTAACTCTTAATTGATCTCTTCGTTTATAAGAAGATCCAATGATATATAATAACCGCAAAACACCATCAAAGAAATCATTAACTTTAGTGTGAGTCTTTGCAACAAATACAAGTGCTAATTGTAACTGGTGGGCAAAACAATGAACATAGTATACAAATTGTGTGTCCTTCATAATCAGGGTCTTCAAGCCATTAAATGGACCACTCATGTTACTAGCTCCATCATAACCTTGTCCCCGGATCCTAATAGGACTCAATTTCAAATCTGACATCATGGCATAAATTACCTCCTTTAGTGATAAAATCGAAGTGTTATCAACATGTTTGATTCCAATAAACCTTTCCACAACAACACCTTTATTATTCACAAACCGCAAAACCAATGCCATTTGTTCCTTACAAGACACATCACGTGACTCGTCTACTAAAATTGCAAAAAATCATCACCAAACTCTTCGGTAATTACCTCAATAGTCACCTTTGCACATGAACACACAATTTGTTTTTTTTTATGGAACCACATTTCAATTGACAATTTAAAGGAGCACTTTTTAATGCAGAATGAGTTACTACATCACACCGATCGGCTAACCATTCTAGAAGTTCAAGAAAATTACCTTTGTTATTTGAGTCTTTAACTTCACCATGACCCCGAAAGGGTAATTCTTGTTGCAATAAGAATCTAACAACATTAATATAAGAATTTAACATAATATAGTATGCCTCTTTCTTTGATGTGGTATGCTTATCAAACGTAGTTATGATGGCTTGTTTTTGGTTCATTATATTTTGACACTTTTGAACAACCATCTTGTGTGGAAACCCAATACTAAGAAGGCTATGCTCGATATTCAATTCCAAGCTATTAATCATGTTTTTACAAAAGTATGAGATCCACCTTGATTTTTGATCTCAGATTTGAATAGATAACAACATAAGCAAAATGCGGCATCCTATTTTATACTATACTCCAACCAATATTTATGATCATCAAACCACACAAAACGAAATCTACGATTTTTTTCTTCTTCTCCAAATTCTCTTTGTGGGTAAGAATGTTTTCAAGGTTGGCATGTAAGACCCCTTTTGCAAGTATGCTCTTCTAACTTCATCATGTTGAATTACATGATAAGATTTCATACTTGGTCATTCTCCCTGATCAGTAGGTAGTGCATTTAAATCAACTTTCAAATACTTTCGTTTTGCATTATCTCCAAGTGTTGCTTTTCTGTTACATTTGTTGTTTGAGCATCAATTGGAGATGTTTGAGCATCAATTAGAGGTGTTTGGACATCAATTGGAGATGAACTAGGTTTTTCAACAATCGAGTAAAACCTTCTCATTTTAACTAAAATAACAACAAGATTAGAAGAAATAACAATTAGACAATACATTCAACAATTTAGAGGTATATAATCAAATTAACACGTTATGCACAATTAGCAATTTAATCTCATGGGTAAAGTTAATCAATAACAAAATCATCAAAAACCTACTGAAATTTAATACAAATAACAAATCTATCAAAAATCAAGTTTTATACACAATAAATTACCTAATTTTGCATTTTAGATATACCTTATGTTAGAGAGCCAAGATTTTTTATTGTTTTATTTTTTCTTTCAAAGGATTAACGGACATGGAGTGTTTGGAAATTTGGATTCATCATGGGCTAAAATAATACTACTTGGGCTATTGATGGGCCAAGGTAGGTTCTCCTAATTATCTAACTTGGTTTCTAGATACAAATATTTAATTCTTTGTAAAAAAAATTCTAAGTTTAAGGTGGGTCAAAGGACCCATCTGCTACAAGCCTGGATTCGCCTCCATATAAAGCATGTGTTTGGGCTATAAACACTACACATGATTTGGTAACATAAACATTTCAAATGGATCGGTCACAATCTCATAATAAAATTATAATGAAAACGGATAAAAAAGTGAATTTCCACAAAATAAAATTACAATCCCAGAAGCGACCAGTCACGATACTCATACTGGCCACGGGCGTGCATCCAGGCCACGAGCCCGGACATGCCCGGGTACTCAAAACGCAACCGTGGCTACACAAAATGCAATTTGCGTTTGACGTCTGGATGGTAGTTTTTTGCAATTACCAACTTTTTTTAGTATAAATTTAAACGGGGTATTTTTTGGGTTAGTTTTGCTGATTTTCCATAATTATCGAAAGGTCTAAAATACAAATTCAATCAACCCAATTCTAACACTTTGAAGAAATCAAAACCCGACCTAACGAACACGCTACTTTAACCATTGTGTTTGCCTTAATCATTGACAGGTGTGGAACCCATCAAATTTAATGGGTTTCTATAAACCTTTGAGGAATTCCAAACCCAAACGTAAAGCCAAGACTAAGTACCACAAATCATACTCTTTCTATCATTTCTTATTCTTAAATCTTTATTCCAAGCACATTCTATAAACTAAATTAAGAAGCGTAGTCAAATGTTTGATATTGAACTGCAAAGCTATAGTTGCTTGCACATTATCTGTCCGTGTAATGCTCCGTTTTTATTTTCGTAATAATTGAAAACGTCAACTAATTAAAGAACTGTTCAAAATGTAAACAAAAAATAATTAACATATAAAAGCTAGACAAAAGTTCATTCAAGTATACATTTTTTTGAAAGTATGAGAGTATGTTTTGAAAGTATGAGAGTATGCTTGTTAGCCATTGGATCTAGTTGATCAATGGTCAAGATTAATACATTATAATTTTTTAATCACAATTAGTTTAATAACTTAAATTGGGCGGAGGGGTAGTTTGGTAATTTTACCATTTAATTAATCTTCCATCAGATCCCTTTCTTTTTCTTCCATTCAGTTTATGACAAAAAATTAAAGAGAGAAAATCATTTGCCCTCTCACTAAAACCCTATCTGCAATCCTTCAACATCGTCTTCATTGTTTCAATTTCGCATTTAAAACGTTGATTTTATCGTTCATCTCCTTCCTAGCTTCGATTTGATCCCTAATATTGCGGTTTTCATCTATTTTTGCCCTAGATCCGATTATACACTAGTTTCTTCAATTTCATCCGATTTGAAGCTGTTGGATACGGATATTAGGAGTCGAAATGCTTTAAGAAAGGCTGTTGGTGCTCTTATTCCAGTAATCCATTGAAATCGATTCACCTTGGTAAGATTATGCTTAATTCATCTTTTGAGAAAGGCTGTTGTTTTATGAGATGAGATGAGATGCTTCATGCTTTATGTTAATTCTAATAACAAACATTTTGAGTTTGGTTTGCTGTATATATTTTTGATTTTGTATGATTGAAGTAGATGACACTAGGTGTTTGTGAAAATGCTTGTGAGAACTTTGTATAATTAAAAAGAAGAAAACGAGATGTTGAAACAAATTGATATACTTGAATCAAGGTCTGAATTATGGTTGATATACTTGGCTTGCATTGGAGTTATCTTGACCCGTGATCCATGAAACTACATCTTAGAAATGTCACATCTTTATAACACATGTGTTGCATCTGCTAACATTGGTTATGTTTTTAATATCTCATGTCTTTTTAACAGGTATTCTTCCCAGTGATAGTTGATGAACACTTTTTTGTCTTGGTGTTCAATTTGGACAAAAAAAGCTTCCATGTTATCGACAATAGTGTGTCAGAGGATTACAATAAGTATGCAGCTATCTGTGATCTTGTGGTAAGGTTTAGCCTTTTTAAATAAAAACTTCCATGTTATCAACAATAACACATTTGTTGTTTTTGGATCATAACATATGTGTTACACAACACATGTGTTTGTTATGTAAAACAGATTATAATGCAACCCATGTGTATTTATTCAGATTTTAACAATGTTTCGTTTAACATAATTTTTTGTTTTTAGCTGAGTTTGTTTCGTCAGCACTTGAAGAAGTACTCTCATCCTGCATACACTTATTTTATGAAGAAAAAGAAGGCAACAGTGATGAATCTCAAGTGGAAGACCACAAAAAATCATGTTGATTGTGGGATTTTTACTATGTTGCATATGGAGAGCTATATGGGTGAGGCAAGCACCAAATGGGAATGTGGATTGGCTGTTGAAGGGCATGTTCAAGACAAGCAACTCCTCCGACTGAGGATTAAGTATGTTGCAAAGATGTTGTTGCACAAAGCAAACATGCATTGTAAAAGAATTCATGATACGGCTGATGAGTTTGACAAGATTCATGATAAGGAACATGTTAGGAAACTGATTTTATGTGGTATTAAGCAGTGTCTTGATGATAATACTGATGGTCAAGATTGACAAGTTTTAGGACATGTGTTGGTGGTAATTTTTTAACAAGGTATATGTTGTTGATACTTTTGGTAAGTAAATAGCTCATACGTTATGGTTATAAACTGGTTAGTTTTATGAAGTACTGTGGTTGTGAATATTATTCTACATAAATATGTTAGTTGGTTTTATGGATGTTTTTGTTTAGTGTATATGTTGACAATTTTGTTATGTAACTAGCTCATATGTTGATATATTGTTTTTATGGCTGGTTGTGAATTTTAATTCTCTATATGTGTTGTTTGGTGTTCATACCAGCAACACATGTGTTAGACCAACAACACTTGTGTTAGATAATTAATAACACATGTGTTAAAACAGCAACACATGTGTTATAACTGTAACACATGTGTTAAATCAACAACACATGAGATATTCCTGTGTTATTCCAGCAACACATGTTTTACTAGCAACACATGTGTTAGATAATTAATAACACATGTGTTAAAACAGCAACACATATGTTATAACAGTAACACATGTGTTATTCCAGCAATACAAGTTTTACCAGCAACACATGTGTTAAACCAGCAACACATGTGTTATACCAGCAACACATGTATTATACCAGCAACACATGTGTTAAACAGTAACACATGTGTTATTCCAGCCATACAAGTTTTACCAGCAACACATGTGTTAAATTAGCAACACATGTGTTAGATAATTAATAACACGTGTGTTAAAACTGCAACACATGTGTTATAACAACAACACATATGTTAAACAGTAACAGATGTGCTATTCCAGCAATACAAGTTTTACCAGCAACACATGTGTTACTGTAACACATGTGTTTTGTGTAACCAATATGTTATGAATTCAAACAAATACATGTGTTATAACAGCAACACATGTGTTAGATAATTAATAACACATGTGTTATACCAGCAACACATGTGTTAGATAATTAATAACACATGTGTTAAATTAGCAACACATGTGTTAAAACAAGCAACACATGTGTTAAAACAACAACACATGTGTTATAACAGTAACACATGTGTTATTTCAGCAATACAAGTTTTACCAGCAACACATGTGTTAGTTGCTAACAACACATGTATGCTAATAACACATGAGTTAGTTGCTAGCAACACATGTGTTACAAGCTAGCAACACATGTGTTAATTGTTACTAACATATGTGCTATTTGCTTACATCACATGTGTTAGCCGGCAACAACACTACCCAAAGTGTAGCTGAGTCTTGGATTCGTGCACAATTTATGCAAAACTGATGTAAGCCGACAACAACACAACCCAAAAATAACATAATCCAACGATATGACAACTGCTACCATTAATTTAATAGAACTTTAATTCCCTTTCAGTGAAATCGAACAAATGTACAACTACATTTGGGTATAACTATAGTACATGTCTATAAGATATACCCAATATAAAACAGGATGTCATCTTTGGAAATGGCTTCACCTACCTGAGCCAATAAACTTTACACTTCAACCAAAGTCCCCAAAGATCAATAACAACTAAATTAGACAACATACGCCTATTTGGGCACCTGGAAATTTGACTACCATTCCCAGCACTGTTAAAAGTACATGGACTATTGCCCTATCGGGTCATTTCTTCACTTGACCCATTTACTGCATCTCCACTTCTGTTTATCTACCACATAAACATTCTGACTTGCAGCTCACAGATATTTCAGGATTTACGCCATTGTTGTGTTTTCGAACACAACGCTATCTCTTGATGTCTAGAACATCTACAAAATAGACTAACTTCAGACACTATATTTGGCGAGTAAATAGATATTTCCCACAACATTACAAATATATGTTTCACTGAAAATCCCCCAAACACCACCAACTAGATAATTTAACACATGTGTCAACTTTGCATTTCATCAAACACGTGGCGTGCAAGTCAAAACTTTATCAATGCATAAGCCACAAATACATATTATCAACCAATTTGAAATCATCTGCAACTTTTTAACAAAATCACAATCATAGGTTGAAAATCGCATAAATGTATTCTTTACATCAATAACATCAGTTACATGTATTCTTCCAGAAACTACAAACTATAAAACGAAATTAAATCTTTAATTACGTGATTTCTGAAGGTTCAATTAGATGAATATTGCATCTGCAAGTTCAGTTATATGAAATTACACGTTCAATTTCGTGATTTTGCATCGCGATTTGACGAAACTGCGTATGAAGTTTTTTAACTAGAAAACACATCCAATCACCTGTAATTGAAGGATCATAGGTTGAAATCGCGTCTTCAATTACTTGTTTAGTTGGAAGTTTGGTCGATTTTTGTTGTTGAAATCCCGATTTTGTAAACCATAGTTCATGTGGTATCTGTGTTTCTGTGTCTTCAGTTACGTGATTATATATTTCTTTTTTTTTTTGGTTATAAAGACAGAAATACCCTTTCAAATGGTGAAATTTGATTGGTTCTCCCATACTCACCAAAAATCCCATACTTTAATGATCTCAACTCATAAAAGCCATTTGACATTTGACTATTTGAGTATCACCACGAATGATCTATTTTTGATTTTATATGTTTGAAATGTTCCTTATAATATAATTTATTGGACATTATACAAACACCAAAACTATAGCCACAGTATTATCGTCATATATAACCATCTAATTATCTAAAGTTCTAAACTACTTAAGCATGGCTATCATATTACATTGTTGGCAACAAGGTAGAAAAAGAATATGGATTATTTAGATACTTGAATACAAATAATAATTAGCAATGCATATCAAATACTTGAAAATACATACATTAGAGCATTAAACACACAGTATATATGTACCAAAATCAACAAAAGAATGATGATAGAAAAAGTATATGATCTAGCATCAATTCATCAAACATTTGAAGGTATTTCGGTCCATCTTCCAAATAGTAATATGTTAAAGGTTATGTTTTTAGATTTTGCTCTTCTTTCGATTGAAAACAACGTATACAATCTTTAAATTGAGCCCCAATATATGCGAGTGCATACATTCAACCAAGCAAATTGATTTTTTAAAGAAGAGTTGACAGACAAAACACCATCAACACAGAAACTAGCAATCGAACGGTAGTCATAAATAGCTTAATTGGAACAATATGAACACACAATCGTACTTGAGATGCGATTAATTACTGAAATATGATTGAGCCGCACCAATAAGACCCATAGGATTTCCAGTTATCACATTAAAAATGATGCTAAGAATCAAAGTCGCCTGCTTCCTTGTAGTGTTCTGTTTCTTCCTCGCGACAACTAGTTGATGCATTTTTTCGATATCTTCTGGAAATTGTTGTTTAATAGTCAGGAAAGGATCATTTTTGCCGGTGAAAAAACCATATCGCCAATTCTTATTGACTATTTCCCTCACACATGAAACATGATAACAATAACTCCCACACGAGGAGACATAAGCCCACCCTCGAACTTTAGACCAAAGATCTTTAGTCCCACAATGCAAACACTTTGCAGAAGCCGCCTTCTCTAGACTCAACGTAAGGCCGTTTGCAGCATCTAAGGTTTTTACATGATTTAGACAAGATGGGTGCAAATTACGTTTCTGAAATGTGCACGTACATCTGTAGTGAAATCTTTTGACTTTTTTGCCACATGCATCACATGGGGAATCTTCACCAGATCCTCCATCACGAAATTTAAGAATACATTTTTTGGAAAATGGATATGCAATTGTAGCTTGTGGTTTTCCGCATTCTTTGTGGAGAAAAAAGTTGCAGCCACTTCTTTTGCATATGTAACTCAATCCGAAACCTAGTTGGTCACATCCCCAACAGTAATAAGGACAGTTGGCGTATTTTAGTACAAGCTTGTGAGGATGGCTTGGATGATTTATCTCCATATAATTATCCTGTTATCTGAAAGCATATCACTAGCAATATAAAGATAAAAGTGACAAATCAAATGAATGATCGTCTAATGTTAAAATTTGAGAAGGTGTACCTTGAATACTAATTCTCTTGATAAGATTCAGGAATTCCTGCAATTAAGAATACATCATGGAACAGAAATTTTAACTGCTTCAAGTGATGAAGTTTTATATAAGTATTTTTGCTCTTGAGGTAATGAAGCGACACAATGACTTATTGACATTACAAGTGTTTCTACTTAACAAAGATTAGCATAGTTGGTAGCATCATCATTTGTGATGTATTGTAAACAAGTTGTTATTAGTATATTTTTTTGTCAACAATTCATATACAAATGCAAGTTGTAAATGTTTATAATTTTATAATTTAGTTGCCATCATGATGGCTCAATATCCGTTATAATTAATATACATCCTGTCCAGGGAATCGACCTCCTGCAACTTGAAACTTAAATTTTTCAGAGAATATGTACCTGCATTCAGTTAGCAGAATCCAACAATAAATACAAACAAGGCAGCTGTAAAATTGGCACTTCTTAATGGGTACAAACAATGTTAACACAATTACACTTTGTGGACTCAATGAACTCGTTGCACGAGATACTGCTGGCCCTAATGTAGATCAGACTCTGACTGCAGTGCCAAAACACTCGTACTTTGATAATGTCAATCCACTATGTTTGAGCTTCAATGAATGTCAGCCGCATGCTTCATTTATTTAAACTAATTACAACGTTTGTATAGGTAAATTGTGTATTTTTATTATCATTTGTAATTGCATTCTTTTTTGCATTCAACTACTCTGTTTTGGCCATGAAATCAAATTATCACATCATGTTTTTCATAAAAAAAATCTTAACATGTTCATATTTCCATGAATCATAATCATAAATCTTAGTCGAAAAGAAAAGAAAAATAAAATACAAATACATTGAAGCAGAATCATCATTGATGATCTTGTGTTAGTCCTCACAGTGACAATTGACTTCAGAGCGCAATCTTTTTCAGCATCTTCTCAATGTCATCATTAGACAAATTTCCACTCTCAGCAATGATTATACCTTCTTTATTACCATTAGATTCCAATTCAGCCGTAACATTGAGAATTCCATTCGCATCCATGTTAAAGCAAACCTTCATCTTTTCTTGACCAGCAGGTGCAGGTGGAACGCCATGAAGGGTAAATTCATCAAGGAGTATGTTGTCCTTTGTTTTGCTACACTCACCCTGATACACCGGCACAAAGATAGATATTTGGTTGTCAAACCTCGTTTGATAAAGATGTTCCTTCATGGTAGGTATTGGTGTGTTTCTCGGGATTATGACACTCATATCTACCCCATTGACCTCGATACCAAGGGAGAGAGGTGTCACATCTAAAAGTATAATATCTTTCACTGTTTTATTGCCGTGATCGGTTAAGTTTGCAGCCAAGACTGCTGCACCATAAGCCACAGCTTCATCTGCATTAATGCTTTTACAAAGTTGTTTCCAATCAAATAATTCTCGGAGCATATGTTGTACTTTGGGGATGCGAGTTGACCCACCCACAACAACTATATCATCAACATCATTCTTGCGCACACTCCCATCTGTCAAACATTTCTCAACTTGCTCAATGCACGTGTTAAAATAACCAGCATTGAGCTCCTCGAATTTTGCACGTGTGAACTTTGTTGAAAAATCAATTCCCTCGTACAAGGAATCGATGTCGATTGATGTCTGTGCTGTTGAGGACAGATCCCTCTTAGCTTTTTCACAGGCAATTTTCAACTTCCCCATTGCTCTTGCGTTTTTACTGATATCTTTCTTTTGTCTTCTCTTGAATTCTTGTACGCAGTAATTGACCATCGCCTTGTCAAAATCCTCTCCACCCAAATGAGTATCACCGCCCACTGCTTTAACACAAATGTTTCCATCTTTTGTAATAGTCAAAAGAGACACATCAAATGTTCCCCCACCCAAATCAAAGATGAGGACTGTTTTCTCTTTTGGGAGGTTTCTATCAGCACTTTTGTCAAGACCATAGGCAATTGCAGCTGCTGTAGGCTCATTAATCAAACGCAAGACATTGAGGCCAGCGAGTGTGCCAGCATCCTTTGTTGCCTGTCTTTGTTTGTCACTGAAATACGCAGGTACTGTAATGACAGCATCTGTCACTGTTGTTCCAAGGAATGCTTCAGCAGCCTCTTTCAAATTCTTTAGAATCAATGAAGATATTTCTTCAGCTGAAAATTGCTTGTTTATCCCATTGTGTTCAAGAACGATCATTGGCTTATTGGCTGACCCTTCTATTACTTTAAAAGGGTATGATTTTATGTCCTCCTGCACTCGGCTATCACTGAATTTGCTTCCAATTAGCCGCTTTGCATCTGAAAGTTATCATAATGAATGTCTAAGAGGTTCTATAAAATCATAAATGGAAGAAGGGTAATATCTTTATCTGTTGATAACTTACCAAAAACAGTGTTAGTAGAGTTCCTGGTCATTTGATTTTTTGCACCCTCACCAACTAGAAGTTCAGTCTCGTTAGAAGCTACAAATGATGGAGTAATCTTGTTACCCTGTTCATTAGGAATGATCTCAACACGGTTGTGCTGATCAAACCAGGCAGCAACACATGAGTATGTGGTTCCCAGATCAATACCGATTGCGGTTGGCTTAACTCTATTTGACATTTTGGAATATGTAGCTGTAGACAAAGAAAATGGATAACTTCAATGAATACAGAGTTTTGGTACAAATGGAATAAGAAGAATATCAAAAACCTAGTTTTAGTATATTTTTTATGTTGCTAATCAATAACTGGCCAAGTTGCATATATTTTTGAAGTTGGTGAGACATATATTTTACTCAAGTTGATGTATAAATTTATGATAAACATCCTGAAGCGAATGTGTCTTTCTATTTTTATATGTCCATCCAATGTCAAATTGTAGACTTGGTCTAAATGAGATGATGATACAAAATCAGTTCACAATATAGTACTTCGACCCTTTACTGCCCGGGTTCACAAAATCTTTAATGGGATAAGATGCACTTAGATTCTTCGGAGAGAAACTAAGCAAAATGAAGCCAAAATGATTATGATATTGGCAGAATGCGTTTTAGCAGTTAAACAAAATGTCACATTTGTTGGTCAAACAAACACAATATTTCATTAACAGATACAACGTTTCACATATGCATGTTCGTCTTGATGGGAAAATTGGGTAATTTGAGAAATAGACTCACAGTTTTTACAATTTTTTTTTCACAAATACATGTGTCAAATAAATATGAAGAGGGAGATTATAGAAAGAGAAAACATAATACAATATGATTGGTGCATCTCACTAGCCTCATGTAGTCATGTGTTTGTAAATTTTTTTCTTTTAAGAAATTATATGAGTCTAACATTTCTCTATTTATTTTCCCTCTACAAGAAAAGTGTCTTTAGTGATCCATAATATCAGTGACACATATTAAAAGCGGGAGTAAAAATGGTATATGCTCACACATGCTTCAATTTTGTGAATTGTCTGTTGCGATTGTATTTCGTAAATTACTTATTTCCGTTGTCTTTTTTGGGTGTGGAGCATTTGGTCATAATTCTTCGTTTAATAGATGAGCAGGTCTCTTAGCCCATATAACTAAACACCATATTTCTCTCTTACTGCATAAACACTCTACACAAAACACATATTTGTTAAATTCATCAATATGTATGAAACTATGCGTTGATTTCCTATTGTATGTAATAAATTTTCAATTGTTGCTAATTGGACGCGTAAAACCTCTTATAACTTGTAAACAAGTTTAGTGACACGTTTTGATGATGTGGCAACATATTTTGCTGTCACGTCAATAAAAGTACTAGATACTCAATGAACAAGTCATTGAAAACATACAGTTAGAAGTCTTTAGTATTATTATTGAGTATTAGACCCGTTTAGATATTAGGTTTTCTATGTTTTATATATGTAAGATTTATAGTTATTAAGTCACTACAATGTAATCATTTTATTACCGATTGTTCTCCAACTCCGTTAACATAGTATCAGAGCTTCGTTTTCATATTTGAGTATGCAAAATATTTTGGTTAGGGTTTGGGTTAAAAAACGTATGTGTGGCCGTCGTAAGCCATCTTTTTTTCTTCTTCCAGTTTTCTGTCTGATTTGTCCAGCTAGATCCCTGTTGAGATCTTGTTGGTTTTCTAGTGTTTCAGTGTATGATTAGATCCCAAGTGAAATCGGTTGAGATCTTTAGGTTGTTTCGTATTTTGTTATGATTAGATCCCAACTGAGATCTTTTGAGACCATCAGGGTGCTTCGTTTTGATTAGATCCCAAGTGAGATCTATTTAGTTTGATTCCAAGAGAGATATTGACTTTACGTTTGTTCAAGACATGTATTATTGCTACATGGAAGATTATTGCTCGGGAGAAGCTGGATTATTTTTGGGTTAGTTAGATCTTCAACAAGTTGGGCATTATCAGCATATATACTCCAACTTGAGGGGGAGTCTTAGAAGTCTTAGTATTATTGTTGAGTATTAGGCCCGTTTAGATATCAGGTTTTCTACGTTTTCTATTACCACTGTAACCTTCATAGTTATTAAGTCAATGTAATGTAATCATTTTATTACCGATTGTTCCCCAACTATGTTTACACATATATTAACAATTACTGAAAGTTTATTAAACACAATAGAAGTCTTTTTAGTTTTAAACATACAATGAAAGTCAACGATACATTTTGGTACACTCAATCCAACAAATATTGCAAGTTCTCAAACCCCCCCCCCCCACACACACACACACACACACACACAAACACTCTAATTATCTTATCAATCTATTACACACATCACGTGGGTTTAATGCCAACATCTTCCGGTACCAATAGGTTTCAGAGTTCAACCTTTCTCAGTATCTTCCCTATGTCGTTCGGGCACAAATTTCCACTCCAATAAATTGCTATACTTCTTATATTACAGGTGGATTTTGACTCAGCCGAGACATATAGAATACCGTTGACATCCATATTAAAGCAAGAGCAATGCTATGGTTACAAATAAATGTATACAAAATGATTTGTAATCATCAGATTGGTTCACTTCTTCTCCGTCTTCTTTCTCTTCTTCATCTTAATAGTGCCACATCATTTTTTATCCAAATTTTTGTAAAACTTTTGATCACCGGCTGAAGCTGAAGGAACATGAAGTTTGAACTCATCAAGGAGGATGTTATCTTTGGTTTTTTGCTGCTATCAACCTGATACACTTTGATTGGCACACTTACTTGGTTGTCGCAACTTGTTTCAAAGGAATCTTCCTTCGTAGTGAGTATTGGTGTGTTCCTTGGGATGATGACACACGCATTTCTATCATTGGTGAACTCGATGCCAAGGGACAGAGGGGTTGCATCTAAAAGTACCAAATTCTGCAAACCTTTATTACCGTTACCAGTTAAGTTTGCAGCCAACATTGATACACAAAAAGCCACATATTAATGCTTTTACAAAGTGGCTTAAAAATTTCAAAACTCCATCAGCATTTGTTGTACCTTGGGGATCCTAGTCGAGCCACCAACAATTACTATATCATCGACATTATTCTTGTGCATATTACCATCTCTCAAAAAATTCTCAACGTGCTCAATGGACTTCTTAAAGTAACCAACATTTAATTAGCTCCTCGAATTTCACATGGGTGGCTTCATTGAAAAATCAAGTCCATCATACAAGGAATCAATTCCAATCTACGTTTAAGGCGTTGAGGACAGATCCCTCTTTACTTTCTCACAAGCGGGACATTTTTTAGTTTTCTGAATCAACAAGGGTATGTTTCTGAATCACGGATTACTTCGCAAATCATGTTTAAATCACTGTCTGAATTTGATATTTCGACCCTTGATGCCTGGGTTACAAGAAATTCAAATTATGTGCCTAATTCACGAAGAACAAACAAGATTTTAGGCGGAAGATCAAGTTCAATGTGTGTGTAACAACTGAATCCGTTTTCCTGTTTTGAATCCAGAAAACTGTTGGCGGTTGACGGTTGAAATCCATATTTTCACATATGGTCCCTCAACTAAGATTTAATTTTCCGGGGCTCTACCCCTTGGACCCCTTTAGGGGCGCTGCCCCTAGGACCCTGCCATTTTAGTCGTACTGGGATCAACCTAGACTAATTCAAGTGTGCACTCCGCACCTCCTAACTTGTATTAGAACTAAAGTTGAACCCCTTGATACACGTATCATTTCCATTATACTAAAACAATTAGATGACACTAAAGTCACCAACACTTTTAACCTACCCACTGCTCTTGCACTTTTACTTATATCTTTCTTTTGTCGTTTCTTGAACTCTCGTATGTAGTAATTTACCCTTGCGTTGTCAAAATCCTCTCCACCCAAATGAGTGTCACCGCCCACCGCTTTAACATTAATAATGCGCTCCTTAATGATAGTCATAAGGGACACATCAAACGTCCCCCCACCCAAATCAAAGATGAACACATTTTTCTCTTTAGGGTGGTTTTTGTCGGTACTTTCGTCTGAACCATAGGAAATTGCCGCTACTGCGGGCTCATTAATCAAGCACAAGATATTGAGGCCAACCAGTGTTGAATCATCCTTTGTTGCTTGTCTTTGTTTGTCACTGAAATATGCAGGCACTGTAATCACTGCATCTGTCATTGTTGTCCCAAGGTATGCTTAAGTAGCCTCTTTCAAATTCTTTAGAATCAATGAAGAGATTTCTTCAGCCAACACCTTCTATTACCTTTAGAGGGGAATGACTTTATTTCCTCCTGCACTTGGCTATCACTTAATCTCCTCCCGATTAAATGCTTGACATCTAACAATTAACAAAATGAACGTGTAGCTAAAACAACGGTGAATATGTATTTTTTGATAAAATCCTCTTACCAAAAACAGTGTTAGTAGGATTCCTGGTCATTTGATTTTTCATACTTTCTCCAACTAAAAGTTCTGTTTTGTTAGATGCTACACATGATGGGGTAGTGCTGTTGCCCTGTTCATTAGGAATGATCTCAAAACGGTTGTGTTGATCAAACCAGGCAGCCACACACGAGTATGCCGTTGCTTTAATTCTTCTTGACATCTTTGTATATGTAGCTCTAGAGAAAGAAAAGTGATAGATCAAATGAACACAAATTTGGGAACAATTACTGACCTGCCCAGTTGTATATTTATTTTGAAGTTGCTGAAAGAATAATGACCAAGTTCCATTTGTTTAATCAAGTTGATAAGTTTTTTTGATAAATATAGAAAGGATTTAAAATTGATGTTTATCTGATTTCAAATTATAGGCTTCGTGTAAATGAGCTGATGCAATGGCGGTTGACAATTTCACTCCCCATTTTGTTAATACCTAATCTAAAATCAATCCGGATCAATTCATTGTAATTCCTTTGTAATTTCCCTTTTGCGTTATTAGCAACCGGCTAGTTGCTAATTAATTGTTTAATGATTGTTTACGGATAAAGGATCAAGAGAGAAGGGAAGTTATGGAGAGAAGGGAGAGAAGAAAATATAAGCCTTTGGATCAAGGAAAAATGGAAGATCAATGGTTAAGAAGTAAGGTTGCATTTTTGTAATTACTAGTTTATTGTCTCACAACTACGCGGGAGTATATATGAAAATTTGTAATAATTGGCTCATAATAGACTCGTTGTGGTACATATTTAATTCAAGTATAATGAATTACAAACTTATTGTAACAATAAAAAAAAGAGAATAGTGTAAGGGTAAAGTAATATGAATAAAACAATGTTGTCCGCCATAAAATAAAAGTCAACCATTTGTTGTTTTGTGTAATGTGCAATATAATTTTGTTGCCGCGTGACATGTGTCATTTTCGAAGCTCATGAACATGCCAGCAAAATTGTATCCACTTTTTATTAACTTTCCACCTTTAGATAAGGAAGGAGGACAATGAAGGCCCAAAATTCCTCCATTGTATCCTCTTTTAATTATTTAATAAAAATATGCAATGTGTTTTATTTAAAAGCAATATCAATGTGTTTTAAAAAATCATCATGCAATGTTTTTTATTTAAAAGCATGATGCAATGGTTTATAGCATAATGCAGTGTTGATTGACCGATAATGCAATATGTTTCATTTAGGAGCATGATGCAGTGATTTATAACACAATGCAGTTGTTTATAGGTTAATTATAAAATATTTAAAAACAAAATTGAAAGAAAAGAAAAAAAAAGAAAAATATATCCGACCGCCGGATTTCGACTACTAGCGGTGGTTGGTGGCAGGAGATGGCAGAAGGTGGTGTGTGGTGGGTGAGGGTTGATGAAAAAATTATGAGGGGATAAACTATAATATTAGAAAAATGAGGGAGTAAATATGAAATTAGGTTAGATGACGCATGTTGCTATATGGTTGGGTCCGAACCTACTCTTCCTACTCTTCCTATTCCCCGTTGCTCTTCTGAACCTGACTTTTGTTTACCATCCAAAATACCATATAACCATAATGTTACATGAATTGATGTTGCAATGATTATTAATCTAATCATATATATGTTTTCTTAAAAGGGCTTCATACAACTTACAAGTAGGATACTATTAAATAGTCAACATCTATAGACGAATATTCTTTATAAACCACTATTCATCAATTTGTAATTTTGTAGGTTGCTTGATTCCCAATTAAATTTAGGTTCCTTCAAGATTCAATTTGTATATGGGAGTTGGATCCAGGGAGAAGGAAATTATATGAGAGAGACGAGAGAAGAGTTTTTGACTATCAGATCTTTGAATCAATGGTTGAGATCATTCAATGGCACCATTGTAATATTTACTAACTGATTTAAAATCGTCAAGGGTAAAAAAGTGTACATTTGTTTAATTCAAAAAGGAAAAGATACGTTTTTAATCTGTGAATAAAAAACTGGCGCATAGAATAGGAAACAAATTGCGATTGATCTTTTAGTATCTTGTGTTCAAAAGTATAATCCGATTTTTTTCTCAAAAACTGACTTTTCAAAATCTCCGTGAAGAAGTATTCCTAAAAAATGGGTATTTGAATCAATATCTTGATTTTTCAAAATCGCCATTCTTAGAGGCAAAGCGAAAGAGAGGTATTTGAATCATTTATTTATTTAGAGATAAGAAGTATTCCTAAAAATTGGGGCTTGCAACCTTTATCATATTTTTTTATTATTATTAGAGTTAATGGAAATTAATATTTGTACAGATTAATGGCTTTCAAACGTTGAGCATAAAGACAACTATTTTTTTAAAAACAATTACATTTTATTGAATATGTTAAACTATAATTATATTATAGATCATGAAATTGAATCGTAAGATTGAATTATGAGTTAATGTGCTTAAAATGAGTGTTTTCCCGAGTCATAGTAATGTATTTTCATGAAACGTTTCAAGTCATTCATTACTTTTAGACATTATACTATCATATATTATAATTTGTTTGATACATATGTTATACATTTGTGAATCAATGTTATAAAATTTATGAATCCATGTGATAAGTTTGTGAATCAATGTTTTTTTCCGTTTTACAAAGGT
The DNA here is from genome assembly GCA_963921325.1 of Logfia minima. Lineage (NCBI taxonomy): Eukaryota > Viridiplantae > Streptophyta > Magnoliopsida > Asterales > Asteraceae > Logfia > Logfia minima. Next base: position 40,408,114 of record OY992764.1, read on the forward strand.
AAATACTCACAAATCCCCTACCACTAATATATACATTAATCCACGAATACATGCATTTGTTCACCCTAGGACTTGAACCCCCCAACCTCATGGTTGAAAGGGCATCAGGATACAGCTAGGTCAATGACCCTTTGGTATTTGTGCACCAATGTTCTAAAATTCATGAGTCAATGTGTAATATGTTAAGTATATTTGATTCTATTTTCATCCTTTTAACTATCAACAATTATTATGCTTCTTTAACTACCGGTGGATTTCAACTCTACCGTTACATTTAGTATTGTTGGTATAAAATCAACAATTAAACCTTGAAAGCTAGCGCGGGATAATGAGTCAAAGAAGCCACACACGTGACCTCAAGCGTTAAACATATATGAATCAGCGATTGAGCAAGGAAGAATGTCCAACTAATGTCCCCCCACCCACCACCTCCTTTAATAGAGATGATGGGGGTATGGATCCCTATGGAATATCAATAGAGATGCCTTTAAAGGCGCTTGCTTGTCTTGAAACTCAAGGAATCCTAGTTTAAGTCTAATCCTAACTTTACTAAGTACAATAATATCTCTATATTAAACTAATTATACTTTAACCCACTAAGAGTTGCTAATATAGTATAACAATTTCCACCGTAGTAGTAATTCTTAGTTTTCATCAATACTCATCATCTTCATCCAATGCTGGAACTCGGAAACATGGACCACCTTGTTAACCAAACATTGTACCTTAGTAAATATCCAAGCTTAGCTTCCTTAGACCTTGTCATCTTCTTCCTCCCAACATCATTACCCTTCGCACCTCTTGACCATGTACTCCCTTATCCATAATGTTTGCCCCTACCATTATACCAAGGTGTAACCTTTACATCTAATTTACTAAGTAACCAGTGATCTTCCCTTCAAGTTGATAAACCCACAACCGAGCCTTTCCTTGAGTCACTGCATCATAATTGTTACTTCCCTGATCAACCTTAGTTTCACAATTTTCTTGAGTTCTCTGCAGTTCCACCTCAAACTTAACATACCATTTGTCACGTACTCATGAAGTTTTGTTTCAAAACCATGAACAAGTTGTTGGGGTTCAACTTGTGCAGAACCTTCATTCCTTTGTACACCAAATGTCTCCAAATTCCTGTTTGTCACAGTTTCCTATCCTAATCCCAGTCATCATCACCAAACAACCTTTGATCATCTTGATTCTCCCCATCTGCATCTTCAAAGTATAACCCTCTTTTCAAGAGTACCTACTGATATCAAGTTTCTCTTTAGATCTAAAATATACCTCAAAACATCCAGCACAAAACTCCTTCCATCACCCCTTTATATCTTTACCTTACCTATTCCCTTGATAGCGCATGTCCTGTCATCTCCTAGCCGAACATAACCACTACATGTCCTGAAGTCGTACAAGAAGTCTTTCCTCGGTGTCATAAGATAAGATCCCTCTGAATCATTCATCCGTTTAGCAACCTCATCATTCCCAACTACCATCATCATGTCTTCATAGTAAGATTCTCTGTTGTCACTACCTGAAGAATCATAATCTTGATTATGTTTACCTTTCCTGACAGACCTACTAGACTTCATCTTCCTTAGACGGTGCCTCTTTAGATGATCCTCTGAATGACATACAAAACACTTGAGTTTATATCTTCCACCTCGGGACTTGTACCACGAACTCCCATTATATTGATGCTTTTCCTAACGACCAGATCTGCCCCTTACAAATAACCCCTCACCATTGTCCACCTTTGCCTCTGTCTTCCTCTTGAGCTCCTTGGAGTTCTGTGCGGCCAACACATCTTCCATAGTCAAGATCTTCCGACCATATAACAAAGTATCTACGAAATGCTCGTATTACCGTGGTAAGGATGTAAGTAACATTAATGCCCGATTTTCATCCGCTATCATATTTTCCAAATCCATGATTAACTTATTAAACTCATCAATGTGCTCAGACATCTCATTTTTGTGTTACATATAAAGAGTATCCAACTTCTTTTTTAGATACAAACGATATGTTAAAGACTTAATCTATACAGACTCTTCAACTTAGCCCAAACTCATATTGCAGACGTCTCAATGGTGACTTCTCTCATAATTCTATCACCCAAGCAAAGAATCAACGCACTACATGCCTTCTTCTGAATGATGTCATTATATATTGATGGCCTGGTTGCAAGTAACTCCTCCAATATTGCAGTTAATCCCTTTTGTACCGACAAAGCCTTCATCCTTACCTGCAGTAACATTTGTTGAAGTTGTACAAGAAATCTCTCCTTGTTGTCATATGATAAGATCCCCCTAAATGAGTCATCCATTCAGCAACCTCATCATTCCCAACTACCGTAATTACGTCTTCATAGTAGGATTCTCCGCTGTCACTACCTGAAGAATAATAATCCTGATCATGTTTACCTTTCTTTATAGACCTACTAGAGTTCATCTTTCTCGGACAGTGCCTCTTTAGATGGTCCTCTGAATGACATACGAAACACTTGAGTTTATATCTTCCCCTCGTGGCTTGTACCGCGAACTCCCACTATATTGATGCTCTTCAACTTAGCCCAAACTCCTGTTACAGATGTCTCACTGGTGACTTCTCTTAGAACCCTATCACCCAAACAAAGAATCAACACACTATGTGCCTTCTTCCTAATGATGTCATCATACGTTGATGGCCCGGTTGCAAGTAACTCCTTCAATGCTGCAGCTAACCCCTTTTGTACCATAACACGAAGTAATTCGTCCCATCAAATTTCTCGATGTCAATTCTAGTTATAGAATTAGCAATTATTCCTTAACCTTTCTAAAAACTTTGTCAAGTTGTCTTTTATCCTTTAGAAACCCTAAAGTTACAACCTTTCCCGACAAGTCTCACAAGCCGTGTACTAAACTCACTTTCTTGCCAATTGATCTGCTAACCTTTAGAAAACCTCAAAGCTTCTATCCTTCCACCTTAAGTCTACAAATTGGTACATTGTACTCCAATCAATCACTTCCCTTGAAAAAGCTAGGCCTTACTTGTCTTCCAAGAATCCACAAGACTTGAATTACAAGAAACCTGCGGAAACCTTCAAATCCCTTCAAACCCGAGACCTTCAAGAAAACCGAAAACTCTAAAAATCGACTAAAACCTTGAATAAACTTTCAAGATCGATTCTTTACCTAAGTTTTCAAACCCGTATTCTTGAAGCTCGAAGATTCAACCTTGTTAAATACCTTGAAACAGAAAACCTTTGCAAACCATTAAAGCTCAAAACCCGAAATTCCAAGAATCCTTGTGTCAAGAATCGATCAACAAGAAACCCTATGCTAATCGATCACCTTTTGCTACCTTGCTTCAACCTCGATAAACCTTGTATCCCAAGAAACTTCGAGCGAAAATTACAGAATCTGGACAACAACTTCGAAAATTGATCTCTCTCTCTAGGGACCTCCGATTGAATATCCCATCGTCCAGAACTTAGATCTATGTGTTTTTAACCTTCAACTTAAATTTTGTGTACAACGGTTAACGAATCCGCAAGAACAATTATCCTATAGCTACGCAAAAACCGACTAACCAAAAAGAGACAATACTACTTGTTGGAATTGAATATCTTTGAGTCGACCTAACTTCAAGACACCAACATAACCTTGGCTATGATACCAATTGTTGGAATAAAACCAACAAACTTTGAAAGCAAAAGCGGAATAATGACTCAAGGAAACCACACACGCGACCTTAAACGTTAAAACATTTTATTAATTTACGAATGAGTAAGGAAGTATCCAACTAGCGTCCCCCACCTCCTTTATAGAGATAAAGGGTATGAATCCCTATGAAATACGCCCTTCATCGAACCGCATGTAAAGGCGCTTACTTGTTTTGCAAGTCAAGTAATCCTAATTTAAGTCCTAACTTTAATTACTAAGTACAATAATATCCCCATATTAAACTAACTACACTTTAACCCACTAAGAATTGCTACTATAATATAACAAGTATACCATTTGCATCAAATTTAAACTAGTGGGTTGTTAGTTAAACTTTCATTAAATGTGAATAAATACGTGGTTATCAACTTAACGTTGGTCAATCTCTCTCCAAACTTATTTCATAATCTTTTTAGCTCCGGAGAAAGTCCAATTTGTTTATATATATTTGAAGCTCCAATTTCCTCAAGTAGCCCATCATAATGAACAACGAAACAGCAACAGTTTATTAAAAAATGAGGGAGAGTAGCAAAATACCCCAAACCCAACCCATCACAATAGAGAACTAAGAGTAGCACATGCATTCAGGGGTATTTGATAATTAATTCATTAAAAATGCATAAATTACAGAGAAAATTACTCAAATAACCCATTCAAACTATTTATTTCGAAAATAGACTTTGTCAGAAAGTATTATAAAAAATAGACGCTTAAATCGCCGAAATTATAAAACCCATCCGGCGATCACGGCGATTTAGTATAATCCATCATCTGATTGCGAAATTCGAGAATTCAACAAAATCGCCGGAATCACCGGATCAAAATCGCCGAAATGCAATGGTGTTCATGGAAAAGTGTCGACTTTTGATTGGACAAAGTAAATCGCTAGAATCGCCGGGTCTAAATCGTCGAAATGCAATTGTCCTTTGATTAGGTGTTCAGGGACACGTGTTGACTTTTTATTGGACAAAGTAAACCTATTTATTTGACTTGTTTAGCCACCTATTGGGAGAAGACACGTGGCGATATATTATTGGTCCCTAGCTAATCGCTTGGATCGCCAGGTTGTTTTTATAATTGGTGATTTAAGTGTTTTTTTTTTTTTTGATAATATCTTTCGACAAAGTCTATTTTTGAAATAAATATTTTGAATGGGTTATTTGAGTAATTTTCTCTAAATTAAATAATCAAGTTGTGTGAAAATGTTTAACATAAAATGTAAATTACTCTTAAAAAATATTATTTCAAATGTCCTATCTTCATAACCAACTAAACTACACATATGTGTTCATGGTTTATCGTGTCCTGATGTGACTTTTTATACAATTCGTGTGAGATAGATTATCCGGTGAATTTTCATTGATTTTAGATACATGGTTTATCATTGTAAAAGTTCAATATTTCAATTAACTATTATTCAAAATAGCAAAAACACAAATAAAACCTTAAGTAATTCAATTCCAATAATCAAAAGCTTAAATTGTATGGTAATCCATAAACGGCAGCATATATAAGAGTTTAGAGGTAAAAATCTTGAAAATGTCTTCCTATTAGAAACAATACTTCATAGCTTATGGTTTCAATAGACTTCAGTGCTCAACCTTTTGAGCATCTTCTCAATGTCATCCGTGGACAAATTTCCACTCCGAGCTACTGATATAATTCTTTTATTACCACTGGATACTAACTCACCCGAGACATTTAAAATACCATTGACATCTATGTTAAAGCAAACGTTGATATTTTCTTTACCAGCAGGAGCTGGCAGTATGCCGTAAAGATGGAATTCATCAAGGAAGATGTTATCCTTTATTTTGCTGCTCTCACCCTCATACACTCCAACCAGTATGCTTACTTGGTTTTGTTCCAGGTGCAATAAATTTTCTCCTTGAATGTGGGTATTGGTGTGTTCCTCGGGATTATAATGCTCATTGTTCCATCAACTAGATCAGTACCAAGGGATAGAGGGGTCACATCTAAAAGTACCAAATCCTGCACAATTTTATTGCCCTTTCCAGTTAAGCTAGAAGCCAAAAGTGCTGCTTCATAAGCTACAGCTTCATCCGCATTAATGCTAAAAAAGGTGGTTTCCCGTCAAAAAACTCAATCAGCATTTGTTGTACCTTGGGGATCCTAGTTGACCCACCAAGAGTAACTATATCATCAACATCATTCTTATGCATATTCCCATCTCTTAAAAATTTTCCACATGCTCAACCACTTCTTAAAGAAACCACCATTTAGCTCCTCGAACTTTGGCCGTGTGAATTTCATTGAAAAATTAGTTCCCTCATACAAGGAATCAAGTTCAATCGGTGTTTGAGCTGTTGACGACAGATCCCTCTTTGCTTTCTCACATGCAACTTTCAATCTCCCAATTGCTCTTGCATTTTCACTAATGTCTTTCTTTTGTTTTTTCTTGAATTCTTGTACACAGTAATTAACCATAGCCTTGTCAAAATCCTCTCCACCCAAATAAGTGTTACCGCCCACCGCTTTAACCGCTTTAACAGTAATAGTGCCCTCCTTGGTGATAGTCAAAAGAGACACATCAAATGTTCCCCCACCCAAATCGAAGACAAACCCATTTTTCTTTTTCGGGTGGTTTCTATTGGCACTTTTTTCTAAACCGCAATTGCAGCCGCTGTGGGCTCACTAATTAAGCTTAAGATGTTGAGAACTGCCAACGTTCCAGCTTCTTTTGTTTCCTGCCGTTGCTTGTCGCTGAAATATGCAGGGGCTGTAATCACCTGCATCTGTAACTTTTGTTCCAAGGTATGCTTCAGCAGCCTCTCTCAAATTCCTTATAATCATGGATGATATTTCTTCTGGTGAGAATTCTGTGTCTTCCCTGTGATGTTGAAGTACAATCATCGGCTTATCGGAAGACCCTTCTATTACATTAAAAGGCCATGATTTTATATCTTCCTGCACTCGACTCTCATTGAATCTGCTTCCCAATCAACACTTAACATCTGAAAATGAGCAAATATACATGGTAGTACAAATTCTTCTCTGATTTACAGGATAGACATAAATGAAAGTTAATACTAGGAATATTTTTGCTCCGTAAATACTCAAGCTGTTAATCAAATCAACTTACCAATAATAGTATAAGTAGGATTCCTGATGATTTGGTTTTTTGCACCCTCACCTACTCATAGTTTGTTAGGATTGGGCTAGAAAATGCGCAATCTTGGTGGGATGGGAGTGATCCTGGTGGGATCACTAGGTTGCCAGCAACATCAGTTTTCTTGTTTCCAAAATTACTTCCTCCTATATATATATATATATATATATTAACTCCTATGTATTGTAAACCCTTGGACTATGAAAATTAACAATAAAACTGTCTGGTTTGGCCTCGTGGACTAAACCGATCTCCAAGTTGGAGATTGGACATAACCCGTTATATGTGTGTGTCATATTGTTCGTATTTAACGTGTTTGCTTTGTTTCTTTATCCGTTTATTATTTGTGGGTGTAACCTCAATTACAGGAGTGTTGTGAGTTTGTTTTTTTATAAGAATAAGTTGTCATTAATTGGATCTTTCTTGCAATTCCTAAAATAGTTTTGTGTCGTCACAAGCCACACATGATGGGGTAACTTTGTTTCCTTGTTCATTAGGAAGGATCTCAACGCGGTTGATTTTGATCAAGCCAGGCAGCAACACATCACATGAGTATGTTGTTCCCAAGTCAATACCGATTACAATTGTATTAGCTCCTCTTGACATCTTTGTATACAATGGAAAACGAAAAGATTAAATGAACACAACTTTTGGGATGGAAATGAAAGAAAACGAATATCAAAAACAATAGTCACGTATTGCAAATATATTTATTAATATTTCCGAAATAGTCTTGAAGTTTTGAAACAATATTAAGTCAAGTTACATTTATTTAAGGGGTTAGTGCGTATGAATGCACTGAACTTTTACCAAATATCTATTGTGTGTACCCAACTAACGGGAAGTGTTTTTAATGGTGTTAACATGTTAAAACTCATAAAAAATGCACTTTACCTAGAACTTTCCTGCGTTTAACCGGTTACCATATTTGTTGCCTAGTCAGCTGCCACAGCTGCCATATATAAAGACACGTTGATGCCTCTTAATATTTTGAAATGCAGAAGAATGCATTTAACTTTCCTTAAATATCTATTGTGTGTACCCAACTAACGAGTGATTTTTTAATGTACGCAACCTGTTAAAACTCACATGAAATGCACCAGCTAAACAATAACCCAAAAAAATGTTCTTGAATGTTTCATCTAGCGTACTACCAACAATTAATCAATTATAAAATAACAAAAGTTTCATCTTTTCAAATCTGCCATTTCTTCTTATCTCAAATCCATCCCATTCTCATCCAATATCACCACCCAATCGTCTAGTTTTATGAGATTTATGAAACCCATTTCTTCATTTTCAATCTGGACCCTCGGGTCGATTGAATTCTTTGGGTTGGACTAGATTCGAAGGTCATGAACTGGGCAGTACGGTTTGAGCTTGTCCATGTAGTCCTTTACTATCAATTGGATTCCTTGTGATCGAATTTTCCAACTGTTACGATGTATATGGATAAGTGGTATTTTGGTTTTGAATTAACTTGAACATGTAGTGTATAATAAACTTTTTATATAAAACCAATAAGCTCGATGGTGGTGGTGATCAGAGGGTCTCGAGCTCGACAGAGAAGAAGATAGAGGTCATCGGAATTTATGGGTAGCAAAGCGTTTGAAAATACATCCAACTTATATATATCTATTGTGTGTACTGTGACGTGTAATGCCATGTGTACACACTATTTGAAAAAAGTCAACCTGCTAACGGTTGAGCCGGTCAAAAAATACATCAAATAACGATTTTGGAAAGTTAAGACCAATAAAAACACTACCTGTTAGTTGGGTACACACAATAGATATTTGGTAAAAGTTAAATGCATTCGTACGCACTAACCCCTTTATTTAATCAATTTGGTGTATAATTATATGATAAAGATACTTAACATATGTTCTGTTTCTAAATTATAAGTCTATCTAGCTACTGTAATGTTATTTGATCGCTTGGTCTAAATGAGTTGAGGGAATGGCAGTTAACATTCTCAGCCTTTAAATAATACTTCCTGGTGCAACTTTGTTTATTTTTTCCACGGGAATATATTCCATTAACGATTGTTATTATCCAAAAAGGCAGATAACCACTAAGGGCCTAATGTTACATGCAATGGCAGTTGACATTCTCATCATATAACACTTTTCTTTACAGGTCAAAAACTCCATACAGGCTCCACCAAAAACACAAACGACCAACAGACAATAAATAACTTTTTGGTTTTAAATCCATCTCTCCTAGACCATCGAAAACTTCGAGCAGCGACTCGAGATCCAATTATACGAAGCCTTCGAACATCCTGCAGCAGTTTAGGGACCCAAAAGTTATTCAGACTGCCATGTCTAGGCATAACTTTTGAGAGGGACTACCACACAGAATAAGGACATCCGAAACGGCAAAACATATAAGTATAAGTTTTTAAGCTTCTCCAAGAAAGAGGTCAATTGTCATTAGGAATTTGGACAGATTTGTGCTCTGTTTGGGTAGTTTTTGGATTCGGTTTATGAAGAAAGAAATAGAATCTTTGTTGTTCCTTTCGAGCATTCTTAAAGTTTCAAACTAAGTATTGGCTACTTTTTTCATGTCCAAGTATGAATAATTTTATTGAGTAGGGCACTACTCATTTGCAAACATTTTGAGAAGACTGAAAGTTGATGAGCTTATTTTGTGCACTCTCTGGAATTCAAATCAAATTGATACTTCTGACTAATCAACTCTAACAAGTTAAGTGTTCAAAAGCCTGTATATCAGACCATGGATTACAGCAAAATGTCAACTACTAGACCAAGGACACAGCTATTTGTCAACTAGGACTTGTTCAATAGTTTCTTAATATACAGCTGTCATTCCATTGACCTTATTTTTTTTGTTCACTCTTTTTTCTATTGCGCGTTTACTTTATTACTGGATGAGTTGACAATGATGGAGCCACTGAAGGGCTGGCAAAAGCAGGGTTCACCCATCCATTTTATGTTTTTAACACGGGTATTATTTTTCTAAATTCAGTAAAAAGTAATAAATTAAATATTTATTTACCCCCATGGAATATATTTTTTAAATTCTTCTGCTGCTTACATTTTCTAGCTCTACCGTTGAAATCTTTCTACTCTCTGGAGATTTTTTTTTTACTTTTTTTTTTATCAAAACCCTGGAAGAATGCAATTGCCATAGTAAAATCTCAAATAACAATTGAAAAGTATCAGTTATTGTAACAGTAATCCATGAAGAAAACATGCATTTTAGATAAGAAGTTATGCAAATTATCCTGCAACTTGAAACTTCAACGTGCTCTTATTTTATTTATCACGGACAATACATTTCAGAGCTCAACCTTTTTAAGCATCTTCTCAATGTCATCCTTGGACAAATTTCCACTATCAGAAATTATTATACTTCTTTTATTACCAGTAGATTTCAACTCAGCCGATACATTTAGAATACCATTGGCATCAATGTTAAAGCAAACTGTCATCTTTTGTTCACCTGCAGAAGCTGGTGGAACACCATGAAGAGTGAATTCATCAAGGAAGATGTTGTCTTTGGTTTCGGTACACTCACCCTGATACACTTTGACAGATAAACTTGCTTGGTTTTCATAAGTTGTCACGTAATCAAGTTCCTTTTTGGTAGGTATTGGTGTATTTCTAGGGATCACAACACTCATATATTCTCCCTTCACCCTGATGCCAAGAGACAGAGGGGTCACATCCAAAAGTATTAAATCCTGCATGGTTTTATTCCCGTTACCGATTAAGTTTGCAGCCAACACTGCCGCACCATAAGCTACAGCTTCATCAGCATTGATGCTTTTGCAAAGTGGTTTCCAGTCAAATAACTCTTTCAGCATTTCTTGTACCTTCGGAATCCGAGTCGACCCACCAACAATAACTACATCATCAACATCATCAGTTTGCATATTCCCATCTCTCAAACAACTTTCAACATGCTCAATGCACCTTCTAAAGTAACTAGCATTTAGCTCCTCAAATTTCGCCCGAGTGAACTTCATTGAAAAATCAATTCCATCATACAAGGAATCAATTTCAATCGAAGTTTGAACAGTTGAGGACAAATCCCTCTTTGCTTTCTCACAAGCAACTTTCAACCTCCCCATTGCTCTTGCATTTTCACTTATATCCTTCTTTTGTATTTTCTTGAATTCCTGTACACAATAATTCACCATGGCCTTGTCAAAATCCTCGCCACCCAAATGAGTGTTACCGCCAACCGCTTTAACATTAATGGTGCCCACCTTGCTAATAGTGAGAAGAGACACATCAAATGTGCCCCCACCCATATCAAACATGAACACATTGGTTTCTTTTGGACCATATTTATCAGCACTCTTGTCTAGACCATAGGCAATAGCAGCTGCAGTGGGCTCATTAATCAAGCGCAAAACGTTGAGGCCTGCCAGTGTTCCAGCTTCCTTTGTTGCCTGTCGTTGCTTGTCGTTAAAATATGCAGGCACCGTAATCACTGCATCTGTAACTTTTGTCCCAAGGTATGCTTCAGCAGCCTCTTTCAAATTCCTTATAATCATGGAAGATATTTCTTCTGGTGAGAATTCTGTGTCTTCCCCGTTATGTTGAAGTACAATCATTGGGTTATTGGAAGACCCTTCTATTACTTTAAATGGCCACGAGTTTATATCCTTCTGCACACTGCTGTCACTGAAACTGCTTCCAATTAAACGCTTAACATCTGAAAATTAAAAAGAATAACAGTACATGAAGTTCGTTGATTGACAGGTTGTCTGTAAAATGTGCAAGTTTTTGATAAGGCTATCTTACCGAACACGGTGTTAGTTGGGTTCCGCGTGATTTGGTTTTTTGCACTCTCACCAACTAAAATTTCTGTTTCATCGTTACAAGCAACACATGATGGGGTAATGTTGTTACCCTGCTCATTAGGAAGGATCTCAACACGGTTATGTTGATCAAACCACGCAGCTACACATGAGTATGTTGTTCCAAGATCAATACCGATTGCAGTTGACATCTTAGAACACGTAGTTGAAAAAAGAGAAAGGAATAGATGGATGAATACTGATTATTGGATAGAAATTAAAGAACAAGTATATAAAACGGGTTTGCATCTATTATTTTTTCAAGTTTCTGACACAATAATAAGCCTAGTTGTATTATTTAATCAAGTTGATTTATTAGTTACAATAAAACAATGGTTGAGAAGGGAGTTTGTCTTTTAATGTTTATAATATATAATATATATATATATATACAATATAATTGTAGTTCAAGGACAGTTGACATTCTTAAACCCCACACAATTATGCTTTTCATAATGCTTCATATGCATTTGATGAAAGACTCTCTCTTGAACAGCAATATGACCCAAGACTATGTTGTATGCACGTAATAGAACATATGGCAATCCGTATTATTTAGGCATGGTTAAAATTTAGGGGTGTTCGTTTGGATGGATCGGATCAAATCCAATTCAATTACATGAAGCTCCAATTTGTTTTAGCTCTGGAGAAAGTCCAATTTGTTTATATATATTTGAAGCTCCAATTTCCTCAAGTAGCCCATCATAATAAACAACGAAACAGCAACAGTTTATTAAAAAATGAGGGAGAGTAGCAAAATACCCCAAACCCAACCCATCACAATAGAGAACTAAGAGTAGCACATGCATTCAGGGGTATTTGATAATTAATTCATTAAAAATGCATAAATTAAAGAGAAAATTACTCAAATAACCCATTCAAACTATTTATTTCGAAAATAAACTTTGTCAGAAAGTATTATAAAAAATAGACGCTTAAATCGCCGAAATTATAAAACCCATCCGGCGATCACGGCGAAATAGTATAATCCATCATTTGGATTTTGATTCCTAAAACGTAAATCTTATCCATCCAAATAAATATCGAATCCCAACCAAATCGAACCAAATTACTATTTGTATGGATCGGTTTTAACCATTCGGTTTCTTTGTTCACTTAGGAGGGTGTCGTTTTGACTCGCGAAAGGGTTTATCACGAGGGATACGAATGGTGGCTACGTGTTGCCGTTTGTATAAAAATATTGAGTTAGTTTTTAAATTTAGAAGTTAAGACTTTTAATTAGTATACAATGATATATATGTTGGTGATTTTAGTGTCACCAATCGTTTTAGTATAATGGAAACAATACATGTATTAAAGGAGTTTGGCTTTAGTTCTAATACAAGCTAGGAGGTGCGGAGTACACACTTGTGTTGTCTAGGCTAGTCCCGGTTCGACTGAAATGGCGGAGAACTTATAGTTGAGGGACCACATATGAAAATATAGATTCTAACCGCCAACCGTTTCTGGTTTCAAATAACTAGAAAATGGTCATTTTGATACACACAAAAAGAATACGAATTCTCTCAAAATCATCCAAAACACTGAACTTGATTTTGTGCCAAAATCTTGTTTGATCTTTGCGTCTTATCCCCATAATTTGAATTTCGTGTAACCCAGGCACTAAGGGGCGAAATATCAAATTCGGAAAGTGAGCATACACGATTCGTGAAGCAATCCATGATTCGGAAACCAACCCTTGTTGATCTACAGATTTCTAACAATCGAATTTGATATTTACGGTTTCTGCAATCATGAGTGGCGATTTCAAGAGTATATTCACGATCAATGAGCGTTAAATACAAGCCTAAATTTGGGAAACTAAAAAGGCAAGTTCCTGTGAATGTTGGTGTTCGAGAATCAAGAGCGGTTGAGATGTTTAATGGTCATATTAAATGTTGTGGCATTACAAGATTCAATGGAATCAAACGGGTACACAATTTCTGTTAATTTATCCTTTTATATTGAATCATGTTGCATCTAAAAAAGGCATGCATGAGCCTTGTCTTGATATGATTGACATGTGGTATAATATAGTAGTCTTATGTGTCTAATTAAACGTTTGATCTGACTTTCATAGCACATGAAATTTCCTTAATGATATTATGCCATTTGTGAAGAAGTATATCTGATACTTTAATAAGATAATTGCACGAGATTGGTTAATGGTCAATTTAATAAGGTTCATACGTGGATTTTGAGAATGGATAAGTTTTGGTTAATTTACTTTTGCCGATAAAGTGAATTGGTCGGTAGTGGTTAACATTTCACAAAGCCACACCTCTCTGACCTCAATTTAAAATATGTGTATGTGTATAATTATGAATTGAGAAACATATTTGACTATTGAAGAAGATGGGTTCGTTTTCCAGATCCTTGGAAATTGTAAAGATGGTGATCTTTCAAAAACCATTTTATTCATAACAAGAATTATTTGTTAATGGATTTTCTGTTATGGAGAAAATTAAAATCTACAAACAGATGTTGGTGGTAACCGCAAATTAGCGGTCTGGTTTTCTCGTTAAACGATTTTCAGAAAGGTTCCAACCATGTGGTTATATAAATAATTTATCCTTTTGATAAATCAATGAAGAAGATCCAAAAGAAGGGTGAACTATTTCTTGGCTCCAGTTTTCTGGTATTCTCTCTAAAGAGAAGGTATTCTCTCTGAAATTTATCAGTTTCATTTTGTGATTTGATTTGATCTGGAGATTTTGTTTATGTGCTTTGACGGAATCAGCATCATTACTGAGTTTTGATAAAACGCATATCCATAAATGATTTGAAAATATTATGGATAATTCATTTGATTTATCTTGTTGGAACACCCAAGAAATTCCATGTTTTAATTTTCTGGCCGACTAATATTGAATAAGGGTTGATAAATGGATTTGCAAAAGTTGAGAATGGATTCTGTGAAATTCATAAAGTTTAAAAATTTAATCCAGTGAGTAATCCTTATCCAACAGATTGGCATTTACTGTGAATTTCCACTAAGTGGAAATCATGTGTGGGTTTTTCTTGATCATAAAGGAAATATAAATATGAAAGTGAATTACATTTTGTGTCTCACAAATTTTATAAACATCCATTACATAAATCCACCCAGAGACATGTTAAATTTGATTTCATTGATTGGGTTTTCATAATATTTTAATTTAATGGTCATGACTATGACTATGTATTGGTTTTGTTCATAAATGTAATACGAATTTGTGGACTGTTGCACCATCTTTGATTTATAAGGATTCCTTTTCCTTATCTTTATATTTATTTATATATATATATATATATTATATATATATATAATTAAAAGAGAATACCATGAAAGAATCTGAACCTTTCATTATTTTTCACTATTTATAATCCAACGATCTTAATTTCTTTTGTATAATTACACTTTTGGTCCCTTAAAATATTTGATGTATTTATTTATAACTAAAAAAATAGATCAAATATTTTATGTATTTACAAAAATTAGAGAGTCTATAACCTATATAACAAAATTGGCTATAATATTTTATTCATTTTATTAAAATTAAATTCATCTCGCGTTATAGTGGGTCTGTAAACTATATAAAAAAATTGACCAAATAAAAATTAAATTCATCCTTATAAAAATTAAGTTCGTCTCATTTATAAAAATTAAAGTGTCTATAAACTATATAAGAAAATTAGCCACGATATTTTATTCATTCTATTAAAATTAAATTTGTCCCGCATTATAGCGGGTCTATAAACTATATAAAAAAATAGACCAAATAAAAATTAAAATCGACCGCGTCATTGCGGGTTCTATAAACTATATAAAAAAATAGATCACAACATTTTATTCGTTTATTAAAACTAAATTCGTAACGTTAGGTCTATAGACTCTATAAAAAATCAACTAATTGCGGGTCTATAAACTATATAAAGAAATCCGTCACAAGATTTATTTCGTTTATAAGAATTAAATTCGTCTAACGTTATCGCAAGTCTATAGACCATATAAAAAATCGACCAAATATTTTATTCATTTATAAAATTGAAATTCGTCTCGCTTTATCACGGGTCTGTAAACTATATAAAAAATGACCATAGTATTTTATAATTTATTAAAATTAAACTCGTCCGGCGTTATCGCGGGTCTATAAACTATATAAAAGAATTGACCAAATAAAAATTAAATTCGACCCGCGTTATTGCGGGTTTATAACCTAGTATAAATCTTAAACCAATTTTTCGATTCTAGCGAGTGATAAATCTGAATGTCTTGTGAATCAAATTTTGTTATGCTCAAATCGCAATTAATGATGGTTCATGATTTTGTGTCTTCCTGTCACAATTTAAAAGAGAACTAACAGTTGGTATATGTGTATGTTTTCATGGGCCTAAACATATTCTCTTTAAAGTTTATGTTCTATCGGTAAAATATTATTTAATTGTTTACTCCCATGGGAAGGTTATGTGTATGGCCGAGAGTAATCAAAAGTTTGGAAAATTAATTATATGTCATTGTGCGTGTCTTAGTTATTTCTGTTTTGTTGGTGTTAAACATGTTCTCACACAATGACCACAAAATTCGACTAAGTTATTTTGTCAAGGATTCAGAATTAATGAATCGAACAAAAGTATACATAGTCGGTGTAGTAAATGGTTGAATTGGTCATCTTTACTTATATATATATGTGTATATATATATGGATGGATGATATATTATTATCATGTAAATCAAGTACTTGTAGACAACCATGGATTATTAAATATATATAGCGTGCTTTCTTCAACGGACAAAATAAACATTGATGCAAGTTGGATGATGTATTGATCGATCGGGAAGACTAAGCTACCATAAGTGATTGGATTATTATCTTTGGTGGTGACTTGAAAGAACCAAAGTTGTACGGCGTATTCAATTATGGCATCATGATTTGTTAAGCTTCTTGGTTTTTAAGAAGCATTATGGTTGCTGGACCTTTTGTAATAAACATATAATGATGTTTTAAAAGTCAATGCTACCGTGATTATGCATTTTGATATATCAATAGCACACTACTTGACAAAGTGGTTTGTTAGGGACTTAGTGCACAATTCGGTAATAGGGATGAGATTAAAGTATGTATAATCCTTATTTGTGAGACACCCAATTCCTATCTAATACAACTTTAGAGGCTGAATTCAATGAGGAAAACTCACACGTTTGGATCGGAACACACATTATTAAAACATCCCAAGATTAGTGTATTCGGACCTGTAGTTGGCTAGGATGAATTTAGTTCCTAATAATTCC
The DNA here is from genome assembly GCA_963921325.1 of Logfia minima. Classification (NCBI taxonomy): domain Eukaryota; kingdom Viridiplantae; phylum Streptophyta; class Magnoliopsida; order Asterales; family Asteraceae; genus Logfia; species Logfia minima. The sequence goes on from OY992764.1 coordinate 40,425,048, forward strand.
TTTGATAAAATGTAAGCAGGTACATGATAAAAGGAATTACCTATATGATCGTGAAGTGTAGCCGTACTTCAAAAAGTTTAGGACTTGGCTTTTATACGATTATGAATGGATTGAGACACTCGACTTGATAATAGTGTCATGTAATTTGTTTAGATGGTTATTTAAATTAGTGTGTATATTATCTTCAGGTATTCAAATGGGTTGACGGGTTCAATCCTTAGGACATCCCAATTCTCGAATATTTGGAATGTGTAATATACTAACATGAAAATTCAATCGATTCGACATTTTCATTTATGCATAAATTTGGTTATTCTATTATGGTTATGTATTGTTTCATGGTTACACTAAAATGGGGGAGGATTGTTGGTGATTTTAATGTCACCTAATCGTTTTAGTATAATGGAAACAATACGTGTATCAAAGGGGTTTGTCTTTAGTTCTAATACAAGCTAGGAGGTGCAGAGTGCACACTTGTGTTGTCTAGGCTAGTCCCCGTTCGACTAAAATGGCGAGGAACCTATAGTTGAGGGACCTTATATGAAAATATGGATTCTAACCGCCAACCGTTTCTGGTTTCAAATAACTAGAAAATGGTCATTTTGATACACACAAAAAGAATACGAATTCTCTCAAAATCATCCAAAACATTGAACTTGATTTTGTGCCAAAATCGTGTTTGATCTTCGCGTCTTATCCCCATAATGTGAATTTCGTGTAACCCAGGCATTAAGGGGCGAAATATCAAATTCGGAAAGTGAACATACACGATTCGTGAAGCAATCCATGATTCGGAAACCAACCCTTGTTGATTTACAGATTTCTCACAATATATGAACACTACATATTATATAATAAGTTTTTATGTATGAATAATAATCAAACAAATATTTAACATTTATTTTGATAGATAAACAAATGTATTACATATACTATTAATAACTATTTGGTTTATATAGATTATTCGGTTCCAATCTTAGTAGCCAAAACCAATCCGAAAACCGATATATTAATTCGGCTTTTGTCCTAAATTTTATTTTCCTTGTTTGGTAGTGTCTCAAGGGCTGAGGCTCATAGGGAAGTTCGATTTTACTCCCTAGATACAAAGGTTAAAACTTGAAAGTTCAGAGTAACACGAGAATTGCCATGATCTGTACTGGGATATGGTCCCATTTTTAAGAGATCATAATACAGTCAATTGAGGGTCACTAGTGAAGGTGATTCATGAAGTGATCTCAATAAGTAATAACGGGTCCATCCAATATTTGTTCAGAGCAAATACAATGAGTGTTTACAATACACATTGTGACCCATGTAGCAATGAACGTTTATGATACTTTACAATAAAACTCTTTTAGTTCAAGGATACATAAATAGATACTAAATAACTGAATGACAATAAATTCAAAATGAAACAGTTTAAGATAACACCATATGATAAGCAAATAATAAAAGTTGCACCATATTATAACACCATATAATCAGAATATCCAATTACAGAGATCAATTCCACGTAAAAACATATATTTTATGCTCCATCTTTTTGTACCAATTCACTTCACAGCTCAACCTTTTTCAGCATCTCCTCAATGTCAGCCTCTGACAAATTCCCACTACGAGTAATTGATATACTTTTTTTACTACCGGTGGATTTCAACTCTGCCGAGACATTAAGGATACCATTGGCATCCATGTTAAAGCAAACCTTCATCATTTGTTTCCCTGCAGGTGCTGGTGGAATGCCGTGAAGAGTGAATTCGTCAAGTAGTATGTTGTCTTTTGTACTAGTGCTCTCACCCTCATACACTGGAACTAAGAACGCTACTTGGTTGTCGACCCTTGTTTCATAAATCCTCTCCTTGATGGTTGGTATTTTTGTGTTTCTTGGGATTACGACACTCATTGTTTCTCCTTCAACCCTTATACCGAGGGATAAAGGGGTCACATCTAAAAGTACAAAATCCTGCACAATTTTGTTACCTTTGTTACTTAAATTTGCAGCCAACACTGCTGCACCAGAAGCAACAGCTTCATCCATATTAATTCTCTTGCAAAGTGGTTTCCCATTAAATAATTCCATCAACATTTGTTGTACCTTGGGAATACGAGACGACCCACCAACAATAACTATATCATCAATATTGTTCTTGTGCATATTCCCATCTTTCAAACAATTTTCAACATGCTCAATGCACTTTCTAAAGAAACCAGAATTTAGCTTCTCGAATTTTGCTCGGGTGAAATTTGTTGAAAAATCAATTCCCTCGTATAAGGCGTCAATTTCAATTGATGTTTGAGGTGTTGAAGAAAGATCCCTCTTTGCTTTCTCACATGCAACTTTTAACCTTGCCATTGCTCTTGCATTTTCGCTGACATCTTTCTTTTGTATTTTCTTGAATTCCTGTACGCAACTAGTCACCATCGCCTTATCAAGATCCTCACCACCTAAGTGAGTGTCACCGCCCACTGCTTTGACATCAATAGTTCCGTCTTTGCTGATAGTGAGAAGAGACACATCGAATGTTCCACCACCCATATCGAAGATTATCACATTGGTCTCCTTTAGACTGTTTCCGTCAGCACTTTTGTCAAGACCGTAGGCAATTGCAGCTGCTGTTGGCTCATTAATCAAGCGCAAGACATTCAAGCCTGCCAACGTACAAGCAATCTTTGTTGCCTGTCTTTGATTGTCATTGAAATATGCAGGAACGGTTATCACTGCATCTGAAACTGTTGTTCCAAGGTATGCTTCAGCAGCCGCTTTCAAATTCTTTAGAATCATGGAAGATATTTCTTCAGCTGCAAATTCCTTGTCGATGCCATTGTGTTTAAGAACGATCATTGGCTTATCGGCAGACCCTCTGATTACCTTAAAGGGCCATGATTGTATGTCCGGCTGCACGCTGACATCACTGAATCTGCTTCCCATTAATCGCTTAACATCTGAAAAAGAAAGATTTAATGGATTTAACTGGTTGGATACTACATGAAGGGTACAGTTAGGATTTTCTTGTGTTTTTAAATATAAAAGTTGATAAAAATAACTTACCAAAAACGGTGTTAGTAGAGTTCCTGGTGATTTGATTTTTGGCAGCCTCACCTACTAAAAGTTCTGTTCCGTTAGAAGCTACACAGGATGGGGTAATCTTGTTACCCTGTTCATTAGGAAGGATCTCAACACGGTTATGCTGATCATTCCATGCAGCAACACAGGAGTATGTCGTTCCAAGATCAATACCAATTGCAGTTGCTTGAATTCTTTTTGACATCTTGACAGAAGTACTTGAAACAAAGAACGCTAAATTGATTTAGTGACTACAGATTGTGAAATAGAATGGAAAGAAAACTATGCTTACATATATCTGTTATTTCTTCAATCAAAACAATGATAAGCCCAAATGCATTTATTTAATCAATTTATATTGATGAATTAGTTAAAATATAATGGTAGAGAACGAACTCTGTCTATTATTATTTATAAGTCTAATTTATTTAAAATTATAGCACTTGGTGTAAGTGAGCTGGTACAAAGAAAATTGACATTCTTAAACACTTGGAAGAAAAGAAAAGGTCAACGGACATGTTCATTAAGTGCTAAATCTACTGCAGGTGCAATTCCATGTTTGCCTTATAAGACCATACCCAATGGTAACTGAAAACCGACTGGTCACTTTGTGCCAAATCAGCGCCACGTCAGCTTTTCTCAAAACCGATGAAACTGACTAACAACTGACTTGACTAACAACTAACTGACCCGTGCCAATGGTCACGGTCAGTTTTCGGTCACTTTTTAATTTATATATTTAAAACACAATAATTAAAATAAAACACATTTAATTAAAATAAAAACATTACAATATTTAAAATAAAACATTACATTTCCTAAAAACAAAAAACATTACATTTCCTAAAAAAAGAAAAACATTACAATAATAAAAAACACACTAGATAATTAAAACGTAATCTAATCGGAACTCGATTCTTCGTCCGCGGCATCGGCTTCGTGTTCGTCTTCGTCTTCGTCCGAATCGTCCGTCGGAAACATTGAACTATACGTGTTTACCACTTCTTTTCGAGCGGCTTTAATCATTTTTAGTTCCTTTTTGTTAGCACGCTTTGGTATTTTTTTATAAAGAAAATTCAACGCTTTGAAAGCTAACTTTTTCGTTGAATTTTGTGTAATCGTTTTTATTGCTTCTTGTTGGAGGCGAGCGGTTTTTTTAACTTCCTCAAGTGCTTCAATCTTTTCGTCTTTTAAACTTCTTGAAGAAGTAGCCGCGTCCGATGAACCCGAACTTTTTTGAGACTTACGACCGGGTGGACTACGTAGTGGGTCATCTTGAAACAACATGTTCATGTTAGCCGCAAGATTTGCATTGACCGGTGGTTGGGAGTCACCCGCTTCTAGATCAACGGGTTCAGCATCGGCTTCAAATGTACGTTTATTGTTCATTACCCCCGGCTCCATAAACAATTTCGGGTAATTTTTTAGTACATTCCAACATTGCTCGTAAATGAATTTACGTTTATTGTTTTGCTGCTTGAAGTGCTTTCGGGTGGCGTCTAACACGTCTTCATCTCGCGCACCGCTTTGAGGGTGAAGCTCGGAACAGTTTTTGTAAATTGCATTGAACTTCTTCACGTCGAGTGCAATTTTGTTCCATTTTCCCGTAAGTTTATTAATATTACGTTTCTCGGCGACTAAGGAATTAAAATCCTTTTGTATTTTTCTCCAAAAACAACCTTCGGTTTGCGAGTTGCCTTGTATGCCGTTTTCGGAACAATGTACCCAACTTTCAGCTAAAATTCGTGTATCCTCGTCGGTCCACCGAACTTGTTTTCTTTTTTGTTTGACATCTTGTCGGGTTTCGACTTCGAATTCATCTTCGCTTTCTTCAACTTGAGTGTTGGTGTCGGAATGACAACATTTGTTTCTTGGTGTTGGAATTGTTGTGGGAATTGTTGTGTTTGTTGGAATTGTTGGTATTGTTGTGATTGGTAAAAACTGTGAGAGTAAGGGTTTGTAAGGGGTACGTATTGTGCAAACCCGAATTGTGGAGACGTTTGAGACGATGTTGGAAAGTTAGATTGAGCGGACGAAGAACCGGATGATGAATTTGCGGTTGGAATTGTTGTGTTTAACAAATTATTCCACATATCTTGGGCTATATTTGATGGAGATGTTGTTTTGTTTTGGTTGTTAGACATTTTGTGTGTAGGTTTTGTGTATAAAATGGGTGAATTGTAAATGTAGTAGTTGTTTTTGTTGTGAATTATAGTTGAAATGAGTGTGTGTATATATATAGAATAATGGTGTATGAATTAATAGGTTAAATAAATAAATAATTAAAAATAAATAAAGATTTTTGTTTGTTTGTGGGGTGCCGTTTGACACATTTTTTAAGAATTCAAATATTTGAATTTGAAAAATGTACGTTTGATGGAAAAAAAAAAGCAAAAAAAAGAAAAAAAAACCGAATTTGGCCCAAGCTTTCGTCGGAAAACCGACGCTCACGAACCGACCGGCCCAACCGATGGACCGTGCCAATGGCGTCGGTTTCGTTGGTTGGAACCGACCCCCGAACCGACGAGCCGTTGGCATTGCCCTAACCGGAAGCAGGTCCATTTTGAGGGTATGTGAGAGACGCAACAGCATATATCCTCAAAAATTTTCTAGCCTTAAATTCAACAGCAGCTAGTATAAAGCATAATAAAAGAACAAGTTCCACAATGTTTTCATTTCTTAAGAGATATCAAATTTTGTGTATCCTTAACACCCAACAACAATTCCCAAAACTCAATGTGTGGTCCAGAAATTGTGGGTTTCTTGCTCCATTTTGGTTGGTTCAATTCATATCAATAATGTTTAATTAGTTTCTCGTGTTGCATGTATTGCTCAGTCGATCGGTTGTTTCTCTTTTCTAATGTCTTTGTTTTTCTCATCTTCTATGTATGTCATTTTCTTCTTATTCCCTATATAGTACAGTAATTAAGAACAAGTTGATGATCACATAGCTTTTTGATTATTAAATAAGTGAGTGAACGTTTTCTCATGAATACTTATGTTTTTGAGATCTCTCTCGTGATTGGGAAGTCATTTCAGCTGGCATCTATTATTGGCTAATTTTGGAGGATTCTAGTGTTGTCCAGTTTTAGTTATTTATTAATACAAAATACCATATTCATTTGCAGGTTCAGATCACGCCACCTTGTTAAATCCTTAAGGGATAAAAGAAAAGAAATAATATTTGAAAATTAAACAAAAAACTCAGAAGCGCATTATTGTCATCACATTTTGATCCATTAGTGCATATATTTTGTTAAATGCTTAAGAAAGAAAACTTAAAGATTAATTAATTTCTCACAGCAATACACTTAACATCTCTACCTTTTTCAGCATCTTCTGAATGTCATGCTTGGGCAAATTTTCATTCCGAGCAATCGTTATACTTCTTTTACTACCTGTGACTCAGCCGAAACATTCAGAATACCATTCAAATCTATGCTAAAGCAAACAGTTATTTCTTGTTCACCTGCAGGGGCTGGAGGTATGTCATGAAGTCTGAACACATCAAGAAAGATATACTGTCCTTAGTTTTGCTGCTCTCACCCTGAAAAACTGGAGCTGAGAAAGATACTTGGTTGTTGAACCTTGTTATATAATTCTTCTCCTTCGGATGGGAATTGGTGAGTTTCTTGGAATCACAACACCCATATCTTCTCCCCTAATCCTTATTCCAAGAGACAGGGGTAACATCAAAAAGCATCAAATCCTGCACAATTTGATTGCCGTTAGATCTTAAGTTTGCAGCCAACGCTGCTGCACCATAAGCGACAGCTTCACCTGCATCAATTCTCTTGCATAGTGGTTTCCAATCAAATAACTCCATCAGCATTGTACCTTAGGAATCCCAGTGGAACCACCAACAATAACTATATCATCAACATTATTTTTGTGCATATTCCCAACTCTCAAACATTTTTCAACATGCTTTATACACTTCGTAAATAAACCAGAATTTAGATCAAATTTTGCACGTGTAATTTTGTTGAAAAATAAATTCCTTCATACAAAGAATCAATATCAATTGTTGTTTGAATTATTGAAGATAGATCCCTTTTTGCTTTCTCACACGCAACTTTCAGCCTCCCCATTACTTTTACATTTCCACTGATATGCTTCTTTGGTCTTTTCTTGAACTCTTGCACGCAATAATTCACCATCGCCCGGTCGAAATCCTCGCCACCCAAATGAGTGTCACTGCCCACAACTTTAACATTAATTATGCCATTCTTGTTGACAGTGTGTGATGCAGTGTACAAAGAAACGAACACAGATTTAAACCTGTTGATTCACATAATACCAGGATAATCTCTTCCAACATACGATGATTCAAAGAATGTCGTGGTTAGGCTCAATTCGACTCAGTTGAGGAACACAAACGGGAGAGAAAAATCAAATTACATAAAATTCAAGTCTGTCCCCCTAGGGCACACAACCAAACCCTAAATAAGAAGCAGAAATTCAAATGGGCCTAAAAAGAGCTACGGGCCAAACACAAGCCCAAAAATGAAACCCAAAAAATATGAAAAAAAAAACATAAAAATGTGTATAACTCCTATCCAGAAAGCGTTTTCGGGGCTCAAAAATGGGTAAGTTGCCTTTGGCACTAAGGGCACTATGCTCCTCACTTCAAGCTTAGATTCGACAGTTAATGGACCGAAAATGGAGCCCCGTAGCCAAAGTTATGACCATTTTCGTGAAACCCTTTTGTCACATGATCTTGGGCCGCTAGAAACATAAGGGCCCGATCCTCCACACTAGGGCCCGCATCACAGTGAGAAGAGACACATCAAATGTTCCCACACCCATATCAAAGATCAATACATTCGTCTCTTTTAGGACCAATTTTACAAGCATTCTTCTCAAGACCGTAGGCAATTGCAGGTGTTGTGGGCTCACTAATCAAGCGCAATACATTGAGGCCAACTAGTGTACCGGCCTCTTTCGTTGCTTGTCACTTAGAGGTAATCACTACATCTGTGGGCTTATTTATGTTATTTTTCCTATTTTTGTGGACTTTGTTTTTGGGCTAGAGTCCGGTCCGTTTATCTTTTTTGACCCGTTCGAAATTCTAGTTCTCGTTTAGGGTTTGGAGAACATTGTTGAACAGTTAGTTTTTGATTTGGTGAAATTTTAATTTTTCTCTCAATTTGAGTTGAATTTACCCTAGTTGTCGGTATTCTTGTAAATCAACGATTATTAGAAGAATTGTTCCTAGTATTCGTTTGAATCAACATGTCCAATTTGTGTTATAAATTCAGTCTACATCATGTACTAGTGTGACGCTTAAGGTCTGAAAATATTAAGAAAATGAAATTATTCATTGCTTATCAGGTTGGATGTAGAACTTTTTGGTATGCTGAGTTGTTGATCACATCAGCTTACCATAAACAGTATTACAAGGATTCCTGGTCATTTGACTTTTGGCACCCTCGCCTATTAGAAGTTATGTTTGATTACAAGCTACGAATGATGGGTTAATCTTGTTACCCTGTTCATTAGGAACGAGCTCAACTTGGTTGTGATGATCATTCCATGGAGCAACACATGAGTATGTTGTTCCCAAATCAATGCCAATTGCAGTTGCTGGGCCTCTTCTTGACATCTTGGAATACGATAGGGAGAGAAAGAATAAGGAATAGTTGTGACAAATGAAATAATAAATTCAGATCGTGGGGGCATAAAAGGAAAAGATTACATCAGACACTATGTTTACATCTAAGTTACTGAAACAATAATAAGCCTAGTTGCATCTATTTAATTAAGTTTTTGTATTATTTATATGATCATGGTGGAGAATCCTTTCCCTTTAAAGGTTTATAAGTCTACTTAAATCAAAATTAACAGCACTTGGTCTAACTGAGCTGGTTCAACCACAGTTGACATTCTCATCCCCAATTTAAAACTTTTCGTGGTTACTATGTTCATTTTAATTAATGCTTGTCCACAAAATCTGTCTTTCATAAGTGACTGATTGGACTCTGAAAAGCCAGATAACCTATAAATATGTTGTATGCACGTAAGTAACAGAGTAGATGGCAGTACATATTAAAAAGCATATGTATGGGCAACCTTTTCAGTTAATCAACAATAGTTGTACTAACTTCATGAATCTAATGAGATTAAGCTTGTCTGCAATTTCTTCATACATCTTTATAAAAGTAGTACTCTGCTGTAATATGTGTAAGCTTTTCGGCTTGTTCATTAATCATACCTTTACAAAGTAAAAAAACTTCACATTAAAAAATGCTAATATGAGGGTAAATATAATGGATGAAGGCGATTCAAACATATATTCAATTAATGAAGTTCACATAGTTTGCTTCATGAATCAAGAAACCGATGTGCCATTTTTAGGAGCTTATAAGTGAAATAACTTCAATTATGATTCAGTGGAAGGTGCCCGGTGATGAAAAGGCTTATTCAACCGAATTACTTAACAGGGGAAGATAACTCCAGTCAACAGTGGATAAATGTACATCAAATGAATCCATATATTTGTGAGACATGAACAAAACCATATTCTACTGAGCAACCAATGATGAACAATTAACCTGCATTGTTTTGCAGATTGAGAGACTAATGTCAATGATATTGAAAACACAAATATACAAATTGTACACAATCATATTCTCCACGCCCTAAAAAAATGAGTGCATTTGGTGACATTGTTTACAACTGTGAATGTGTAAACATTCATCAATATATAAGCGTGAAAAATAATCAGTCTAAGAAAAGCTCCGCATATAATTTGGTGACATTGTTTTCATTCCGTTGTCTTGGAGCTTGTTTTAGCCCATATAATGATTTAACAGTTTACAAACTTTAGATTCATTTTCAGGAAAGTAATCTTGAGGCAACTCCATATAAACTTCTTCACATAAATCACCATATAAGAAAGCATTATTAATATCCAATTGAAACAATTTCCAATTATTCTAAACTGTCAATGTAATTAAACATCTAAGGCTGACCATTTTAACAACAGGAGAGAAAGTTTTTTCATAATCAATTCCTTCTCTTTGACTATAACCCTTAACCACTAACCTGACTTTATACCTTTTTATCTCTCCTATAGACCTATAGTTGATTTTATATATCCACCTACATCCTATAGGTTTTCTACCAGGAGGTAAGTCTGTTAAGACCCATGTATTATTTTTATGTAAGGCCTCCATTTCATCATTCGTTGCAGTAACCCAATTAGGATCTTGAGAAGCCTAAAAATAGTTTCTAGGCTCAACGCTTTTGTTTAAAGCATAAGTGAAACAATAATTAGTTTGACTAAGCTTAGAATAGTTGACAACTCTTTCTATCCAATATTTAACTTTACCTTCAATAGTATAATAACTAAATTTTCTAGGCATTTTAGAGACCCTCTGAGATGTTCTAGTGTGAGCAGGCACCTCATGTGAGTTTTTAGATTGTGAAATGTTATTATTACCCTCAGGGATGTCATTAAAATGACTATCATCAACATTGAAGTCATCTTGATTGCCTCCTTCAACTGTAGATTCACCACTAGATGGGTATGCATTCAAGACATCTTCATTAGTGTGACCTCTCGCTTCATCATTAGGTTTTTCAAAAACTTTAGTAACTTTGTCATTATAAAAAAAAATAAAAAATTCAACTGATTTACTTGTTCTAAATTAGAACTTGACTTTTTAGATTTTATGAGCTTAAAAGGATAAACATCTTTAAAAAATTTAACATCTCTAGAATATAACATTGTTTTCTTTCAAGACTCCACAACTTGTACCATTTCTTAACATTTGAAAAACCAAGTAACACACTTTTCTCAAACCTAGAAGCAAATTTATCAAGATCATTTAAAACCTTAGCAAAAGTTAAACAACCAAAGTTTCTTACGTGTGAGAGAGAAGGTTCAAAACCATGAACTTTTTCATAAGAAGATTTTCTTGCTAACACCTTAGAACGAATCCTGTTAATTAAATAAGTAGCAGTTAAAATACATTCACTCCACATATATAAGGGAATTCCCCCTTAAACATAAGAGATCTTGCAACATTTAAGAGGTGTCTATGTTTCCTTTCAACTATGTCATTTTGTTGTGGAGTGTATGCAATAGATGTTTGATGTATGATGCCAAGTTTATCAATAAAAGTTTTTATTTGATTATTAACAAATTATGTACCACTATCACTTCTCATGATTTTTACCTTTTTACTAAATTGATTATCAATCAGACTCACAAAGTAAGACACATTTTCAAAAACTTCTTCGTTAGACTTAAGCATATACACCCACACAGCTCTAGTAAAATCATTAACAATAGCAAAAAAGAATCTAAACCCTTCTCTACTGACCACTTTATAAGGACCCCACAAGTCTAAACGAATTAATTCACCTAAATCTTTACTTCTATGTTCACTTAAGGGGAAACGATCCCTTGCTTGTTTTGCTTTAAGAACAATATCACAAGGTATTTCAGGAACCTTGTTTTCTAATTTTAATTTATTTTTCAACACATGTAATACTGGATTTGATGGGTGTCCAAGTCTGCTATGCGAAAGCAAAGAAGTAGCATTCTAACTTCAAATATTAATTCAAAAACCAGCTTTAATTATTATGGGTTGCATTATATAGTAGCGATATTTGAAAATTGAATACACGCAATAGATTAAAATGAAGTCGGATACACACTATAGAGTTTGAGTTAAAGTTAAATACATAATCACACACTAATCTCATTATAAGAATAGTTCAATTATCCTTTGAAAAGTCTCTTCTAACTAAGACATTGAGACCACAAGTATAATAACCATTGAGACCACAAAAAAGAAATTCCTTCTGATTTTATTAAGGCCTCTTCAAACTTGGCTTCAAGTTCAAATTCCCCATCTGATTTTGCTTTTATTATTAACTATAAACTTAAATTAATATTAATAAAATAAACTATTATTTACTACCATGCAATTATCAAGTTTTATTCATTTTTAATCTTGTTAATCAAATAAACACACAATCAGTCGTCCTTGCAAATTTTTCAATGTAATCTAGTAATCTACTACTCGTTATATTTTAGAACGAATGGCCTGTTTACAAATAGCTTATTGGGCTTAATAAGTTTTTATCTTATTCGGTCATCGTTGTTTGAACTCGCAAGGTCAAAGTAAGCGTGTCAAATCCACAAATCATATGAGGTCACCGCTTCGAGCATGATTGTAGGACAACCTTGATCACCTTGTGTATACTGACCTTTCCACGCTACTGCACAATTTCTCCAAGGCCAATGTGTACAATCAATATTTCCGATCATCCCCGAAAAACCATGCAATTCTTGATGTTTAGCATGTAAACGTTCGATATCTTGTCGTGTTGTTTTTCTCAAGTACTAAGTCGAGTATAGATGAAATACACATTTACAAAATTTGTCCAAACAATCATATGCCGTTTGTTGACCCCATGTGTAAGTATTCATGAAATGCATTGGCGGCACAACCGTATGCCAATTGTTGTATGGCGGAAGTGCATTTTTGATGAACATTAAAACTAAGTTTACCAGCTGCATCAGGTCTTTGATGAAAATAACTAAAATATGGAGGTATAGGTATTTGAGATTAAGATGTTATACATTGACATATACTGTGACAACCCTCGAAAACCGGTATACTTCCGTACACAGTTAACATGCATTCTTACGTTAATTCCCTCTTAATGAAATCAAACTTGATTGAAATATGAGATAAGTCTAGCAGACGCCCACGTTGCACATTTTGGTGTACTTTACTTTAATGCGTGATGCATTACATTTACGTAATTATTTAGAATTGCGCGATTTAAATCGGATAACTTCCGACAAATGCAAACGTTGGTGATAACTTTCATAAATAACGTAAATCTATTTGATAATTAAATAGTAGTTATTTACTATATTGTTATAATATGGTTAAGGGCATAAAGTTTTCGGATAATTAAGTAAACACATATACAATTTAATTTAGCACAACATTTAAGAATACGTGATCAAATAAAACGAACTAACAATAACGAAATCAACTAATATTATTGTGATCCTTTTTAGTTGCCTCTAATTACCCTAAATTAACCATAATGATCTAAATTTACACCTAACTAATCCCTAGTCAACCTAACTACTTAAATATCTATCTAAAGCTTCTAGTTGGCCAAGAAGTCAAAAAACTGGGACCCCTTCCTTGACTCTCAGCCGTTTCCCTCATCCACCTCCCATTCTTTCATCTATTTTCTTCCTTTAAACACTTTGACACTCCAACAAGACCTTCATGTCCATTTTAATATATTAAAAACGATGCTTCCAATTTCCCTTGTGACCATTTTATTTCTTTAAGAATTGAGACAAGGAGCAAGCCAACAAACACATTACACTTGCTGAAAAATCTGCAGCTCATCTCTCCCTCTTTCCTCCCTCTAAACTCACGGCAGCAGCAGCCCTCCCCACCCCTTCATCTTGTTCAAACTCCATCAAACAACTCTTCAAACAACAACCCTTCAACCTCCCTTCATCCACCATCAACCACCACTCTTAAAACCTTCATTTTATACTCATCTTGCTCACAAACACGTTCACATTTCATTACCATTTCATTTCCTAAGTAAAACAACACAAAACCCACGGATTTGGAAGCTATGAGCTCAACCACACCAAGTTCAAACCTCAATCTTGCTCAAAACTACTCTTTTAGTGCATTGTAAAGAAACTACCATTATAAACTTGTTAGATCTTTCATTTAAATGCTTACATGATAGTTAAAATATGTTAGATGTTCACTCATGCTAGAAATCAACTTAAAAACACGTATTTTGTTGGATTATAACAAAGATTTGTTAAAAAGAACCAAAACAAGCTTTAAAACAACAAATGTAAAAACGACAGAAACTTTGGTCGACTTTGGAGTTGTATAACTCGGGTAAAACTTAACGAAATTTAGTTTTTTGGATTCTAAAATCAATTTTAAAGAGTTGGCTTTCCAACCCCACCGGGTATAAACTGTCCTCTGGAAACAGATGTTGACCTAACTTTGGAAGGTCATAACTTCCAAACCACAGATCTAACCGACGTGATTCTTTTTCCTGAAGATCACATATTATCGTGGCTTTAAAAGTAGTATAATTACACTTCATGAAAATAATTATAACTCAGTGTACAAATGAATCTTTAACCAACTGTCCAGAAAGTTAGCTGTTGGACCTTTGTGTAGATATAAATATATTTGAACCCCTTAAACGTGGCCAAAAATTATAAAGCTTACTTTTCTGTAAACCTAAGACATAGGAGAAAATATGTTAAAAATTTCAGAATAAACTAAGTATGTTTGATTAATCAAAATAAGAGCAAAAGAAGGACTAAAAAGTGGACAGATTCTTTGGAAAAGTGGCGAATGGAAACTAAAACGGACAAAGTATATAAAAACCGTATTTTATGGACTCTTAATATGAAAATCAGTAAATTTAAGTATAATAAAGGTTAAACTATAAGTTATTATTATGAGATCAAGAATTGTTTGGCTAAAAGTCGATAACCGAAGAGTTAGACTAAAAACGAGATAAATAAGACTATAACGACTAAAAATATGAAATAGAAAAAATATGGACCGAGGTAATTAAGTAAATAATTCAAAACATATTAAATTTTAATTTATGACTTAAAGTGTTAAGGACAATTCTCGTGTTGTTAAAAAGCCGATGAAACCAAACGTTAACTTAAAAACGGAATAATTGGAACTTTCGGAACTAATAATGTGAAAACGGAAAGTTTATGGATTAAAAATCCTAAAAACTGTAACTTATAATTTCTCAAAGGAAAACCCCACGGAAAGATGTCGAGAATATAAATCATACGGTAAAAACCGAAGAAAACGAACGTTAACCAAACCCGACAAAATAAAGGTTCCAAAGACTAAAAAACCGTCATATAGAAACTTGGTGAATTGTAAATCAGGGAATTTCATTTCAAAGATATAAAAGAAATAACGATTAGTGTATAAACCGAGAAATCGCGAAAACAAAATTAAAACAAGTTTAATGGTATTATAACGGTGAAGGTTATAAAAATGAATTATAAGAACTTATGACGATATTGATATATATATATACATATATGAGTATATATATATTGGGTTAAGTATTATAACGATATCTATATATATACATATATGAGTGTATATATATATAAATTAACAAAGTGATATAACGATATAATATATATATATATACATATATGAGTATATACATATGTAAATTGAATAAGTATCATAACGACGTTATCTTTATGTGCGATTCCCGATCTAAAACTAATGGAATCACAAATCTTGATTTAATTACGTCCAAGACATTTTATATGTATAGAGAGAGATATATAGATATAACATATCAACAATTAATGTTATGGACATACTATTTATGAAAATACATTATAACGTTGACTTAGACACATTTCAATGTTTTTGAAAAAATATTAAAGATCACAACGTGTCATTTTTGCCTATAATGGCCTTCCATGATATTCAAGCCCGTCGATGACATATTTAAACCTAGTTGAGTGAACAACTAGCATAGACGGACTAGTTAAAGTCGTCTACATATATTAATTTAAACTCTTGTGTTTAAGGCGATAAGAGACGTTATCTGGGCATTTTTATAAATACATTTTGCTAGCACGCTCGGACTCAGGTGAGTTCACAGCCCCTATTTTACTGCTTTTTACTGTTTTCTAAATTTGAGGTGAAAAACATATGTACCGTTTACATACAAACTGTTTTCATGCGATGATTGAAAACCTGACAACGAATCCTTGTGCGAACCTACGTTAAACTAGTTGTAGTGCATTGAAGTCCTCATGACTACAAACTGTAACCATTAACTAGATGACGCTAGCCACCGAATATGCGAATAGTACTATTGGGATGACATCCTCCCACTTTTGTTAGTCATGTTAACTGCCGACTATAAGTCGAGACGAGAAGCGCATATTTTAATGGTCCCAGGCAAAAACAATAAAAGTCGTGGTTTGGTTATAGGCCTAGGTGTCGTCACTTTAACTCGCAAGGTCTTGCAAACCTTCGGGGGATCACCGTCAGCTATTTATTGTTTTAAACTGTATATCATCGTACTCTTGGCCATGATTGGCACGATATGAATTGCGAAATAATTACTAAACGCTTGGTTCAAATGATTGAGTCATAAACATGTGGATTTCACTCAACAATTTTGTTGACCTTTTAACTATGTTTTTCAAGGAATTAGCAGTGAAGTAAGATTTGCATGCATTTTAGGACCTGCGCCAACCATATCACTTAGGATGCCATTTTTGGGAAACTCACGAGATTTCATTTGTATTACTATAAACCCTCTTAGTTATATTTGAGAAATCTCCAAACAATTGTATTTTGATAACACTACTACTTTAGCGACTTGAATAGTCGCTACGTTTTGTAACAAAAATTTATGGCATTATAATATTATGTTCCGTTGATAATCATATGCTCTTGATTAGTTAGATAACTAATCGTGTCACGCCCTGTTCTTCCGCACTTAACTCTGATTAGATTTTGGCGGGGTGTGACATATACGGAGAAACAATGACTTGCTCATCTGAAAGCGTCTTCTAAAGTAATCTGGCGGGATCGTTGGATTAGGTGCAAAGTAGTCTTGCCACAAACATTCAACGGTGTCGCGACGATTTCTAGGTAAGAATCTTCTAGGTGCTCTTGGTCGTGAACTTTCTGCTTCTTTTTCTTCATCTTGTTCCAACGTTTCAATATCATTGAGCATAGCAATCGGATTGAAACAAGCATTCATGGAGTTCATATCTTCAATATCAGATTCTTCTCTCGAATATGTTTCGTAATTTTCGTATGGATCCATTACGATATGATATTGTATTTGAATTATATAGATAATATATGAGAATTGTAGGTGTTATGTTGTAGTTGAAAGGGAGAATTGTAGTAGTTTGTGTGAAAATGATAATGAAATGTATAGAAAATCAAAAAAATTAAATATATATATATAAGAAATCTAGCCGTTATAAACTTTAGGAAAACAACAAAAATAAAAATTGTGAATGTTTGAACTAAAAAAAAAAAAACCAAAATGTTTTTTTTTTTTACATTTTGCAGGTAGGTCCCACAACTCTTCCGTCTTTGGCTTTCTACTTCGTGATAGAAACGGAGGACGAAGAATGGAGGAAGGCTGGAGGATGTGGCGTGCCAACAGAAGACGAGAGGGCGGTGGGAGGACGGTAGCGAGGACACTACGTTGGCACAGGTTTTATAGTCTTTTCTCACGATTAAATTAAATGAAGTAGCCTTTTGTTTTGCAAAATATAGTTTTTTATAAAAATATTTCAACACACAAAGGAAGAAAGTAAAAACCTACTAAAAAAAAGAGACCATTTAAAATAATAAAATATAAAACTTTACATTACTAGTTATATTAAAAATTAGGTTCAAATGAATGAAAATATAATTATTTATGTTTTTACATTTTCATATAATGTATACCGAATTATTCAACTTTCATTGTATATAGTGAACTTGTTATTTATTGATGTTGTATGAAATTTTGTGTATTTTTACTTGCATGTCATCCGTATGAAGTGACACAAATATTGAAGTTCGTTACTTATATTGTTAATAAAATAAGTAATTAAGTAGCCTATCTCGAGACAAAATAAAGGATAGGTCACTGATCTACGACATATATTCACATTTCCCCGTGGATCAGACTATTCGGCATCTTGTTTTTCTTACACTCACGTGCTCCTTTAACCAATCTAATTACCAATCATCTTTGTTAGGGCATCTCCATCATATGCACCAAATGTTGCACTAAATTTGGTGCAAAAAGAGAATCTTTAAATAATATGTCCGCATCAAATGTGGTTAATCTCCAACGTATGCACCAAATTTCTGCACCAAATAGTTACTTGCATTTACATATTGCCCCCTAAATTATATATTTTTATACTTAAAATTAATTATTATTTACAAAAAATCAAATTTGATTATAATATGAAACATAAATAACTAATACATTACAATGATAAAGTTATTAAAAACTTACATTATCTTTTTGGACTTGCATAATAAAATTATTTCAATTAAAAGGGTTAAAATGAAAATTAAAAATTTGGTGCAAAGTTTAGTGTTGCACCAAATTTGCTGCAAAATCTTCAAAAATTTGGTGTACACTATAATTTGCACTAGATATAGTGAGTTGGTTGGAGATGAATTTTTACACCAAAACATCAAATTTGATGTTTTGGTGCATACATTGGAAATGGCCTTAGTATTCTGGAAACAAGATGGCGCATATTAAACGGATGAAAAAAATCCTTAAAAACAATACTGCCTTGACCAAGCATGTTATCGTGATGGAATATATATATTTATATATATATATTTGCATAGGGTATGTAAATTTAAAAAGTTTCATTCTTGAGTCGCAATAAGTTACAACTCATCTTGTTTAGTTTCTAAATTTGTAATCAAACGCCCCAAAAGATAACACATGATTCAAAGGTTGGTTTGTAGGTAGGTAGATGATGGCAGGAGGTTTAGTGGCGATGGATAAAAAAGGAGGAAAGAAAGAGAAAAAAGAGAGGAAAGAGGATACACGTTTACATGATCTGGGTGTAAAACTATTAGCGTTAGTAACTTAGACCATTCTCAAAGCATCCGTGGTGAGCTCCCGTGCTCCCATCACAGATGAGGAGACGCAATGGTGTTTGTGGTGGGATCCCGTTGTCACTCACAACAGGACCAAAAAATGTGAATCCCATGTGATTCTTTTATTCCTTTTTCATTTAATCCATTTTAAATAATGTCTAAGTACAAAAAAATAAAGTACGAAATACAACTTACTTGATAAAATAGTGGGTTTTGGTTGTTAGTCGTGAGATATCGTGAGAATTATATTGTGGTGAGTCGTGAGACGATATTTAATCGTGCTAACGTGACACTCAACACAAATAAAACGGACTCACGGTTATGAATCATCTTATTAGCTTGAATGGTGTTGGTCTTTATTTGCATATAACGTTAGGAAAAGAAATGATCATACATAATTTCATCTAATAATAAAGAAGTCATGTAAGCAATGTGTATATATTTTGAAAAGTTAAATAATCAATGTAACTCATCACGAGATTGCCACGTTAACACGCTTTTAACAAGTAAAATACATGCATTGTTATTTAATCGTTCCTTACTAGTCTAGGAACAAAAATGAGAGCACGTCGTTGACATGTACTATTTATCAAAAATTAATTGCTACAATAATCATATTAGGACGGACAAAAAAAAATTATTTATAAAATAAAATGTATCGTTACCTCTTAATCGTAAGCATTATATACGATTTTATAAACAAAGTATTTATTATGTAATTAAATTAATTTAATTTGAATAATTTAGTAGCAGCAAAGAAATAATTTTCTCTTTTCATAAAATACGTCACACGATCTATGTTATAGAAAAAGTTTCCCATGACGAGGCAGCAAGTGACTAAATTACCCTTGTGCAAACCTTTGTCCAAACGTCAAAACCGTAACACAAACCCAATCATACATTTCTTCATCTTCAGATTCACCCTAATCCTGAATCTAGGGTTTTTCAATTATCTGAAAAATGGAAGCTCCGATCAACGGAGGAATGTTGTACCACGAGGTACAAGAATCAAAGCTATGCGCCGTTCATTGCGTAAACACCGTGTTACAGGGACCTTTTTTCTCCGAAATCGATTTGGCTGCTCTTGCTTCCGATCTTGATCGGAGAGAACATCAAATGATGCTTGAAGGCTCCGCCGCTGGAGATGATTTCGTCTCGACTGAGGAATCATTTAATGTCTCTATGGATGGCGATTTCAGTATTCAGGTCAGCTTCATACCAAAAATTAATTATTTCATTATTGATTTATTAAATAAGATATAATTGTCTATGTATATATTTGTGGTTCAACTTAAGTGAATTGAATTAGTTAATGATAGAAAAATTAATAATTGTTGTTTTAATTGTCAAAATTATGTTAATTTTGATTAAATAGATTCATGGCATGTCTTTAGGTTATAGACTTATAGAGGAACCTAGTTTTGATTCTAATTTTTAATTGTATAGTTAATTCATGTGTAGATTTCTGATGTAAATTGACAAACTTTGGAACGTGTATAAGTACATTGTGAAAGGGGAAGACGGAATTGAAATAGGATATTATATGTAAGATGGAGAGCTAGTCTAAATATGACTTATACCTAAAAAGGAAATTACGCTTGAACATGATTTTTATGTAAGTTTTTGGATTATATTTGAAAATGAAATTACCGTACAATTAAGTCCTTGTTATAAAGATGGAGACATATAGGTCTGAAATTTTTATGGGTGCAAATAACTTTTTCTCCTACATCTACTCCATAATACATTTCTCGAAAGTTAGAGTCACTATGCTTTTTACCCCTACAAATGGTTAGTGCCTTACAATGGCTTAGAAGTCAGGCGAGTTGCTAAAATTCAAAGTTTTCAAATAATTATCCTAAAATTGTTTAAGGGACCATACAAATTTAAACCAATTGTGCCTTTTAAAAGTTTATAACGTTTGTACCGCATAATAAATGTTCCAAAATTGCTAAAGATGATAGCAGTTCAACAAGTTTGAAAACACATAAGGGTACTAAATGATTTCGTCGTAAAAAAAGATTTCATTTGCAAGTTCTATGAAAAGCACAGCTGAGTACATGACAACACTATACATGTGAACTTTAGGTGTGAAGTATGTTCAGCTGAGTAAGGATGAGAGGCCAGGTATAAAGCAAGAGTTTTTTTTATTAAATAATTCATGGTCATTACAAGAATTACAACCATTACCTTATGAGGATCTTGACTTATAATTCATGGTTGATTAAGCTTTTATGATTTTGTGTGCTTGGTATAGTTAATATTTATTAGGCTATTTGGTTTGTATATCTAACTTAGTTGTGTTGATAACAATGATCTTGACTTACACGAATATGTGTTGTTGGTATGTTGCTAAGCAGGGTATATAGAGATGATCTTAATCAATTGGCCTTTTAATATTTTTTTCAATATACTCCTATACTCCTAAAGAATTATAAGAACCCAAAATATTGTCAATATACTAGACAATGTGCCATGGAAAATCTGAGGTGAACGCTGACAGTCAGACCAGTAGTGATAACTCAATTATTTTAGGGGGAAACAACATGCTGGCTTTCATAAGGTGAACATTTAATCCCCATTTTTTTTTTACACAATTCCTATGATACATATAGCAAAAGTCAATTATGTATATCAATTATCCAATGTTACATAGTTTGTATCATGTACCACAGGGGTTTATCTGTAACTTTCGGGAGGCTAGAACCAAAAAGTTTATAAAGTCTTCTAAATTATGGAAGATTAAATGGTTTTACGGTGATAGTTGCTAAAAATATAAAGGCTTTCTATCAAATATTATATTATAATCTACTTTTAAAGTTGCTATCTATGCTTGTGATAGTCACAGGGAACATAAAAGGTATGCATGGAATTTTGATGGATGTGTAGCTATAGTTCATGTCAATCCAACCTACCTTGGGTATGAGTAACATCACTGAGCTACTTATATTATTTGTGTTTGGCATGAGTGGTTTAGTCTCTTACATTATGCAGTGGTTTAGGTTAAACAAGCAGAAACTAGAACGAGAAATAGAAACCAAACAGTTGAATTAAAACTCAAAATCAAAAGTTATGTCCTTCCAAACTGAAATAAAATCCCAAATAGAAAATATATCCATGAGTTTTAATCTTGAAAGTGATCACGGGTGATTAAATTTTCTATAGTCTGTTGCTAGCCATGTGATTACTGATTAAAGAGCTCTGGAATGCCAGAAGATGGTCAACGTACATATTACTAAAGTGATTGATGAAGAGATTAATTGACTTGACAGTCTTGAATGGTCGATGACGAGTTCTAGGATTATAATTAAAATCAGCGTAGCCCCATGCTCGCCTTGTGTGCCCCTAGGTTGTCTTAATTACTATCCATTTGATCATAGCAATCACACTACCTACGTTAACATAAGTGGATGCATTATCATCTCCAACCTTCTCCACCATTCCATTTAACAACATCAGACAACAAGTTGCATTCTTGGCAACGTCAGAAACATCCAAGACTTTAACAGTAACAGAACTCCTTAATGCGAAAGTTGAGAAATCAAAAGAAATTCGCATAGGCGTGTGACACTTGGTTTCTGACAACTGCCAACCTTCATCACTTTGTAGTCTTGTATAAACATCCAAGCAAAACAACTTAAGAAAGCTGATTACTTTTAGAAAATAGTAAGTAGCAAATGGTTTATGGAGGCTTTTGAATAGGGATGTTTTCTACAACTCTACAAGAAAGCATTCATGATTATTAATATGTGGGAATATCAATTTTATCAATCTTTGCATGTAATGTGGCGTTACTTAAATCTTAATATATATTACATGCAAGTGTTTTATCTTGTGGAGTCGTGGAGAAGTTTAAAAGGTTTTATATTCATGCATTGAAAAGTTGGTTTCAAATTGGTAAATGCATGGCAAACAATGTCGAAGATTATATTTTTTGCTTGTTTCCTGTGTCATGAATGTGAGGATAAGCATGATGTTATCTTTGCATATTTTTAAGCTAGTCACTACGTCTATGCAAGACAATAAATATCAAGAACTGAAAATCGCTATTGCTCTAGGTAAAGAAAAAATCGAGATTAGAAAAGGAAGGACTAGAACACAAACTATTGCCTAATAACCTTTGGAGAAAAGAATTAATGTGTTGATGTCTTGTTCTGTTTGTACTTGTTTATTTTCTTGATACGAGGTTTTTGTTTGCGTATTATTATCTCAATTGAAAATCTTTATTATACATATTTTTGATTATGTTAGTGAAGATATATCATATGCATACAAAGTTACAAACATAAATGCGCATACACACACATATTAGTGAGCATATATCATTTGTATGCAAACACATATTACTGAGGATATATCATTTGTATACAAACACATATTGTACGGGTGTATTAATTATTTTTAATTTTTAAGCTTCACTCTGATGAGAAACACATCTCGACCTGAAACCCAGAGAGACATTTGTGCCTTGTCCCTTAATAACACTTTTATTAGATTAAGTAAGAAACACTATCTTAGATCTCGTCTTCATTTATCAATGTCAACTGGGAACAGAATCAATTAACATATTCCTTTCTGATTATATATGTGTATGGTAACAAACTTGACAACTTAGACTTATGTTTTTTTTACTTGTTAGGAGTTAGCACTTACTAGGAAAATTTCTAGCCAAGCTATCAATGTAAAATACTCATATCCTATATTTCATCCAATATGTGGCATAGCCATACCATCGTGCCTCAACAAAATATATTCAGTAACTGATTTAAGTATATAACTGAAGTGTAGTTTATAGGACTAGTTCCTGAATTCTTCTAGGAGTCTAAGACTCTAAGTACTTGTTCATGGCTCAAGCATTCTTGGTAGTTGACAGTCCTTACAATTTACGCTGTTCCCGTTTGCCATTAGTTATTCAGTTTATGATGTCATTGTTAATTGAATGCTTAAACGTCGGTGGTTATCATTTGATCTTAGTTCGTTTGCTTACTGGGTATCATTTCATATTCTGGCTTTCACCTATTCAAATTGTTAGTCTTAATTGTCTTTGTTAGCAGTATTATCTTGTACTAGGAGGAGAATAATGCTGCTATGTGGATTTAAGATTCATCTTTAGTCATATACATAATTTCTGCGGATGAGTTTCTAGACTACTAGGTATTTGGAATAGTTTTACTGTTAAATGTATACTTTGAGCTCTAAAGCGTGAGTGTGTTTATCACAGACTAGATTTATGAGTTTTTGTAGCTAGTCATCGATATGGTGAATTTTTGTATCCTTGTATAGGTCAGTGTACACTAAAGATGTAAAACGAATATGTTAGGTCTGTTGCTTCCATCATACAGAGGACAACTCTAAACTTAGTTTAAAATTATAAGTATTTTTGTTAGGGAAGGGACTAACAAATAAGAAGATTAGTTTTTTATTCTATAAGCTTTTACATGCTTTATTGGACTTATAGTATTGGAAATTAAAGACTAGTTATTATGTCAAGGTCTTTCTATGAACATTAAAAAAAATCCCTTGTGTAACATAAATCTACCAAATCAATTGTAGGTGCTACAAAAGGCACTGGAGGTGTGGGACCTACAAGTAATTCCCCTCCACAGTCCTGTTGCTGAGCCAGCTCAAGTTGACCCAGAACTCGAGAACGCATTTATATGCCATTTGCAAGACCATTGGTTCTGCATCAGAAAAGTCAACGGTGAATGGTACAATTTTGACAGCTTATACGCAGCCCCTGAACACCTCTCGAAATTCTATCTTTCTGCTTATCTTGACACATTAAAAGGTTTTGGTTGGAGTATCTTTTTGGTTCGCGGTAACTTCCCAAAAGAGTGCCCAGTGACATCTGGAGAAGCTTCAAATGGTTATGGTCAGTGGTTGCTGCCCGAAGATGCTGAGCGGATCATTAAATCCTGCAACTCTGGTCAGCGGCAGCAACAACAGCAACAGCTGTTGCAGCAACCTAGAACTCCGCCAGTAGAAGATGATGACTTGAACGCCGCCATAGCTGCTAGTTTGAGGGACAGCGGTGGTGACGTTGGGACTTCTGGGGATGATCAAGATGATGATTTGGCAGCGGCCATTGCCGCCAGCTTGAAGGATTCTTCACCAGCAGTTGTAAACAAAGATTTGAATGCTACAACTCCACACCCCGCAGTAGCCACATTATCTGAGACTACACCACCAGCGAGCCCTGCCACCGGTGGTGGTGAAGAGGGTACCTCAGAAACTGAAAGTAAGAAGAGTACCTTATAAGATAAGTGAAAGAGTTGTGTTCCCTAGCTTAAAATGTGGCGCTACACACTTATTTTGTTGAAAAATGACCTTTTAACTCTCTCGGGTATTGTAAAGACTTGGCTATTTGTTTTACTTGAAATTCATGGATATGTACACACTTTGGGTTGGGAAAATAAAGACAAATCTAATTTTTTTTTTTATTTCTTTTTGTGTAGCTAAACTTTTTGATCACTTTTAGATTTAATCAATTATAGATTAGTTTGTTCGATATGTCTTAAGGCATTAATGACAGCCCTAATCATTTTCCAAACTTTTAAATCATCCGTATTTAACCGTGTGGCAAACTTATTGTTGCATGTCTATCAGAATGAGAAGTCGGAATTGTATATATGGTTGATTCGGTTCATATGTATTTATTAGACATGATATGATAAAGACATTTTTCAGTAGATAGTGTATGTTATAGAACAATTATTTATTTATCGGTGTGGTGCCAGCGCAACGTAGTAAAAATGTTTTTTAACAATATTATAGTTCACATCAAGAAATTAAAAAGTTAAATGATATAAATTTTCAATTTAATTTTTAAAATATATATACATGAATTTATTGTAAAAAATAATAATAAATATTATGTATGATAAATTTTAAATTTTTATAGTCATATTTAATGGATAATTGTTCTCATAATGAGATAATGTCCTAATTACTAAATGAAAATATTAAATAAAATGGGTAAAGTAGTCATTTTAATCTTCCACATTTAAATTAATGAGAAAATAGTAAAAATGATTTATAGAGGTTATAATTAGTAATATATGATTCTATCTGCTGGTATCCAAATATATGTCAGTCGAATCCCATTTGAATGAAAAATATTTTAATGTGTCTAAAATTGTATTGACTAAATTTAAATGTAAAAATTTAATTGGTAAATATAATAAAATAATTAGTAAAAGAAAATAAAATACATATATCATGCAGTGTATTGTAAACTAAAGATAGATTTAAATATATATTTTTAAACACGTTTATTATTATTCATCTTGAATTTATCACATCGTAATAATGCAACTATTATCGGCTAAAATTACCTTACATGAAATACACTAGTCATTTTTAGTTAACCTAATTTCTTATAGTAACTAGAAAATATTTCATCATACAAGAATATTCAATCTTGTCACTCAACAAATACATGTATACTATAAGAGCACAAAGAATGAAGAGGAACGTGCATGTTCCTTGACTGGAACGCCGTCGGGAACGCCGTTCCTCCACTCTGGAACAACGTTCTGGCCAAAATTCCGACCGGAGTTCTGAGCACAACGTCCCCCCGCAGACGTTGTGTTCCGGATTTTGTATTTATTTTTTCTTTTTTCTTCTCTTTTTCTTGTTTTATATTATTGTTGTGTGTGTGTGTGCTGTAGCTGGAGCCAAAGAGAAGAAGCACAAACATCATATTAGGTTTAGGTTATAATTGGGCCATATTTAGTTAAATGGACTTATTTTTTAAATGGGCTCATTTTTAAATGAACTATTTTTGAATTTAGGTTATAATTGGGCTCATATTTATTTAAATGGACTTATTTTTTAAATGGGTTCATTTTTAAATGAACTATTTTTTAAAGTTATTCTAATTGAATTAAATCCATTAAAATTAATATAGATTAGATTAAAAATATTTATTTGTTAAATTATTTGAATTTTCTAACAAATAAAAAAATCAAAAAGAAATTCCTGAACACTGTTATGAATACTGTTCCCACTCCCACCTTTTTTAGCAACAGTAAACTGTTGCTGAACACTGTGATACAAGGGTCACGACTCCTTGTACTCTAAGTCCCTTAAGTAAGAAACCAAGTATTTTGAAATTAGTTCAAATACAGGCCTTTCTACATAAAGAAGTCATTAATCCTATTTTTAGAAAGGGTAGAACGGTAATATTACAATCAAATTCTTCCTGTACTTTTTGTATGGTGACTAAGCAGCATAGTGACTAACGGTAATTAGGATAACCATGCTCAATTAAAACCGAAAATAAAAATATAGTAAAACTTTTTTTTTTTTTTTAACAATGTCCAAATAAGTGAATTTGCACTCTCTTAATAGATATCTCATAGAGTTGCTGTGATAACCCCATTTGAGAACGTTATCATATTTAGTTAGCTTATCTTAGAATATAGTTAAATTTTCATATTAAAACCCTTTTAGGGAGTGTCATAATTCGATAACAAAAGGTTATGAAAAAGTAATCTTATCTTCTTAGTTAGAGAAGGTTATATATTAACCGACTTTTGTTATAATAAATGTTTCTTTTATATATATATTTTTTCTTTTATTAAAACGTACAGAAAGTAAAAAACAAACAATTTAAAAGGAATAAACTATGATTGGATAGGGTATACCTACTTACCTAAACGCCGCATCAACTTAACAATATTCTTTGAATCATTGCTAGCATACAAAGTTACAACCAAACTCTCATTTAAAACAACCCTCAAAGGCCCCTGGTTTACACAATTTATTTGTGTTTTATTACGTTACAATCTTTGTATATGAGGTTAAGTTTAGTATGAACAAACTAATATCGATCATTTGGACATTCTAATAGTTAGATCAGTTCGTTAATTAGTAACGAAACGGCACATTTCTCATCATCCTTGCTTCATAGCTTCTTTTTATTTTTTTGGTTGTGCAATTCGTCGTATGGTATGTCGGATTCTTCTATACTATGTGATCGTTAAAGTCTAGGTCTCGCAAGAAGATATTAACGATGATTGAGTTTATTCATAAATTTATGAATGTTTCTATTCCAATTCAAAGCAAACTTATATGAAAAACATCAACTATATATCAACTATAAGTACAATAATGTAGAAATTTTCTTACCCAAAAGCATTAGCTTCTTAATGTGGAATCTGTTAAGACATGCACGTTGCACCTACATACATTAAAAAATAAAATAAATAAAATAAAATAAACCCTCAATCTATCAGTAACTCTCTCAAAAGAAGACAAAGCAATTTCTCAATTTTATAACAATTCTACCACCAAACTACAAGAATATATATACTCCTTTTGTAGCATATATTAATATTAATCTTTTGAGCTCTAATCATTTGACTTGATCAATGTTAGTTTAATAGAGATTGACTAGAAAGAGAGATTTTATTTTGGAGGAAATCATCAATGCCATTCATTGCATGCTCCTCCTCATTAATCATGTTGATTCGCACCCGCAAAAGCTTTTCATACTTAATTTCTCCCTAACTTGTATACTTTATCTTGATTTCTTTATATATGTATTGTTTCAAAATCAATCATATAAACGACATTATGGACTTCTGGTTGAAAAGAATTGGGTTACATCAAACGGTTACAAATTAATTGGGTCATTTTTACAATATATAGATGGATTCGTGTATGGCAAAAAACACACAAGTGTGTAACATACGAGTTGTTATCTTCTCTACTGTTTAGAACATCGATCTGGAATTTCAGAAACAATGTGGTGTTTCAATGCTAAACTTTTAGAAAAACTCAAAATTGTAGATTGCATAGTTGTCTATTCGTATGACTGATTTTCGAGTAGACATAACAAAGTCAGTATCACTTGGTCATTGTGGTTGCAAAACCTAATGCTTTGTAATTCTTCTTTAGCTTCTTGCTTGTTTTAACCTAATAGTCAGCCGTTCAAAAAAAAACATATAAAAATGACACGTTTTTATTGATTAAAATTGTAATTAAAATCATAAATCTTCTTCTTAACAACACTATATTTCACTCAAATTACTTGTAATTCATATTATTAAAACTTAAAAACTACAAATCTAGGAGTATCTAATTACAATCTACCTATAATATTTATTTTCATCATGTTCATAATGTATGTAGCAGTGCTAAACGAAAACGTTTGGTGATCACAATGAGAATGTTTCAACAACATACAATGATAAATGGAATAACTTAGCCAATAAATTACAATAAAATGTAGCAACTTTCAAATTTTAATAGCATAAACTAAAACGGAAGGTAAGTTAGTTATGTTAGCTATGCCAACCGTCAATGATTCCCACTTCTTCATATCGATCTACGTATAAAAATTGTTTTTATTTTTTACGTTACACATCAGCGCTGACGCTTGATCGAGAATGTTTCATGGTATGAAAAGACAGTGATGGTAGATCAAATACTATATTAATTATGCCAAATGCTATATATTTAACAAATAATTAGTAACTATAAAGTTCTAATGTCATATTTTAAATGGATTATGATACAATCCCCACTTTAAATTGATTTCTATATTACTTTATTCATATCATGCACTTAAATACGTACTGTATTTTAATACTTTAATAATATGAAAAATACTTGATTATACATGAATTATTAAAAGTGTATACATATAGACGTATGATTATGCGAGTTTTGAGGAATAAACTCTCATGATTAAGTTAGAATTAAAATTAGAGAAATACTTAGAGAATCTATGTAAAATCGTGGGTAGGCACGTTAGAGACATGTGACATGACTTATAATCCGTTTTGGGTTTTGGGTTTTGAGCTTACTTAGCTTTCATAATGAATATATCGTGCCATTCAATGCAACATAAATTTTAAGTAGTGTCTTGGCAATTATTATCATTATCATTATTTTATACACGATAAACTAGTATGTTGGTATATTGTAAATAATAAAGATGCTTGTTTGTAGTTTTAGGTCTTGTTTAGCTAGCATAATATTTTTGAAAGAAATAAAATCTGTTAAAGGAATTAAATTATGAAATAATTAGATTATGAGAAATTAAGAATATGAAAATTTAACGTGAAGTAAGTAAAAAGTGAGTAAATAATGAGATAAACATTAATAAAGAATTGAAAATGATTTTTATTCCTATTAATTTATTATATTATAATCATATCTAATATTTATATTTACAAATAATTATGACACATGTTATTTAATATAAAATTTTCATCATTTTTGATTTTTTCATGTGTTATTATACTAGTTTAGGATCCGCGAAATTCGCGGTATCGTGCATGAAAAAAATTTATATTGTGTCCTTTGTTGTTCTTTATTATAAGGGAAACTCCTAGTCCCAATAGCAAGAACTGGAACCCCCAAACAATTGGTTGAAAACATTTCAATGTTACTCAACAAAAGTGGATGACTTATTAGATATGACCAAAGAAATAAGTTTGTTATGCAATTAAGATAAGTGCATATATTTGTACGTAGTCGTATGGATTTGTTTTCATATGAACCAAACGTTTGGAATATAAACAACTATATGAGTTACAAATGATACAATGGCTAAAAAATTGTGGTGAAGTGTTCAGTACAAGATTTATCTGATCTTGCTGCAAGAGTCCCTATTTCACCTCAGGAACTCTAACTTTTAATCCACATGTAACTTGATTCTTAGATAGAAGGATGATCTTTTTGATGTTTGACATCAGTAGTCATGTGTAATTGAACCAACCCCACCTGGAATTAGTTCCCGTTTCTAATGAATGAAAAGTGACTATTTTACGTGGGGTTGTTAAGATTTTCCAACGGGATAGGAGCCATGGTAAGTATTTCTGAAGGCTTCCCAATAGTGATGGCGGGAATGGAGATTACCGTAAGACTTCCTTGAGTCGTGTGAATTATGCCCATCATGATCATCCCATCAAGCAGTAAATCTAAGATGAAATTATGAGTCAATTGACATTTTCAATGAGAAAGTTTAAATTTGAGACTAAATTTACATATTGGAACGCAAAGTATAAAGAGACTAACGACAAAATAAAGATTATATAGAAAAATCTGATAGAGCTAACGTAGTATTCGAATTGAAACAAACATATATAAAATTAATATTTTCTTGTAGGGAAATATTATTAAATAAAAGAAATATGCACACGCATAAACTGCAAAATTATAGCTGATAAGTGTACCTTGAAAATTTACATAGCACCAAGCAGTTTATCATTGGGAGTTCCATTGACGTCCCATAAGCAACTCAATTAGTTGAAATATATTTACCTGCAAATCTGCAATACAAAAATCAAAATATTTTATAATAGCAAAATAGTTATGTGTGTAGTGCAGCACGATGGCGAAAAGAACACCTAACAAGGTCATAGGAACCTACAAAACATAATAATCCTACAATTTGAAAAACTAAAAACCGCATCTAGTAGGCAGCATGAATAACATGAACAATAACCATTTGTTATTGATCCAATGCTACCAAATAAACATGTTAATAACATGATTTTATCGACATTTTTTATACCCGAAACCATTCAAGATTTCAAGTTATGGATTATCTCTAACGAGTATATTTGGTTAAACTTAATGGTGATCCGTCATGTAGGTTTTGGTAAAAATAAAAAATGAGTGAAATAGGTTAATCGTGTCAAAAGGTGCCAAAGTGTATTTGTAAAGCTTAAAAAACTCCTACTGATATTATTAAATAAAGTAGATTAGTTGTAGACCAAATTTAGTTCATTTTTACTGAAAGTTTTATTTAAACCGTTACCCAACAGTCTGGCCCGCCCGTTTTGCCACTTTTAATTACAAACATTTTCGACTAAACTCAAAGTCCATAGTGAAAGACCCAAACGACCAAGGTTACCTATTATTAGGATCAATCTCGAGTGCTTTCTTGATATCCATCTCCACAACATCTAAATCAATATGTTGAATGTATGCTTATGTTGTCCTGTAAATTGCCTTGTGATTCTTGCTGTTAGCATCTAAGACCTTTGTGCATAAAATTTTGTCTGTTTGTCATCTCTCAATTTTAATTTGCGGGCAACATTGTTTAGACTACATCTGGTTTTAACACCCTGGGTTGTTTCTCATCTTCGCTCAAAGCGGAGTTGTAGTTGATGTAACTAAGAGCCTATGTCATAGAGAAAATATATTATTAGCAAACAATACCCAAATAAAATTTTGTAGGTGCATGTATACATATAACATTATTAAAATATAGGCATACGTGACTGCCTAAATAAAAACACAGTTTGGTCAAGCAGCAGAATAAGTTATTTCCCTACAAGTTAGGCAAAGAATAAAAATAAGTTATTATCAAGTTAAAAAGAAGGTTATCAAGGGCCATGCATTAAATATTAGTAGTGAATTTGACATTAATTTTTTTCGAAGTAAGTAGAAGAAGAGGAACAACAACGATCTGTTATTTTCTGATCATGTTAAGAGTACGTATGTGAGGTTTAATAAGATATAAAAGTTTCATTTGGCCAGTGTTTGTAGCCCAAAAGTGCAGCTTTAAAATGCAAAATTTTCAACACCAAAATGCATTTTACTAGAAAAGTGAAGCTTCTTAATACACAGTTTTTTAGTGCAATTATGCTGCACAATTTTGGCCCATAAGTGGAGTTTTTACTGCGTTAATCTTGGCTAAAAAAATGAAATTGTAACTACTCAAAACAGTAGTGGTTTGTTACTGCAGAAGGTGTTGCTAAATTTGCTGCAGTTTTACTACACATTAGCAAATTGCGGTTTACTTTTTAAAACAACAAACGTAGCACCAAAATTCATCCATTTTATACTCATTGGGTTTCTATTAGCATAATATAAATCCTTGACTACGTATACTTTACATCTATCATGAAACGATACAATACCTGCTGTAAAGAAGGCGGTTGTTCCAATAATTCCTCAATTTCTAGATCCCTTTATTTACAATAACCCTGCATTTATAAGTATGAATGGAATATTTGCTAGACTTTATCACCATTTTCATAAATATTATATGAATGGAATATTTGCTAATTATTGGAAAGTGCATGAATGTATAAACCTTATTGTATGTCAATATATGAAAAATCTCATTGTTGTGTATAGCTTTAGATTGTAATAAATAATCAGTGATAAAATGCAAGCTAATTTATTATGCCATTCATCGAATTTCAATAGTGCAAGCACCTATAGAAGTTATGTTTATTCATTCAAGCATATTATCAAGCACTTGGTGTGCATACATTTATTATCATTAAAAATAACATAAAGAATCTGTTAATCATAACTATGTCATTATACACAAGCAGCTCAAAGCTTGGTCTATTTCAGCATATCTAAACTCATTTATAACAAACAAAGTTTTGGTTATTAAATAACGCAACAATCACAACCAAACTCCATTCATGAACAGTTACACATATTTTTACATTTAGCTTGATTAACCAACTGCTATAAGTGATTCGACATAAACTAAAAGTATCTTTATAGTGGCAATATAAAATAGGTGCAACAAAGTACTACTATAACATAGCATAAGTAATCTCCTCAATACTCATATGCATACAAATGTCTAGAATCTTTTAGCAAGAGAAAGTTATACCACTATTTCTTCCTTCAATAATCGATATTAAAACGATAGAATCTTGTTACCTTAATCTCGCGTACAAGAAACCTCCCTGATTCGTATGGCACAACTTAAGCTCTGATGGTTGTTATTTTTGATCTTTGTATTTATTTTGAAAATCACAAAGCTTCTGTAGCAAGATCATAAAGGAAAAGCAGATGTTTTAGAATTTGAATTTTGAAAATAGCATGAAAGCCAATGAATTTTTAAAATTATAGGCAAGGAACAAGGAAAGAATTGAATGGAAAAATTAGTTATTGAGGGCAGATTAGTCTTTTACATGAAAAATTAAGAAATAAGTGTGTCACTAAATGAATGGATGGTTAGATCATTCAAGTTGATCTCTCATCCTAGGGTCATTGATCTTTCAAGATTTTTCTTTTAATATATAAGATAGATTATTGAATATAATAATACCCAAAACGAATTAATAGGATGATATATTATGATTCGAGTGAAAAGGGGGTGGAGCGGATTCTTAGAAGGGATATAATGTGTATCATGTTGAAATGCTCTATAAGTAATCGATGAAAAAAAATGAAACGAGCATATATATAATTTAATTGATCAATAATACAGTGACACATGGCTAAAAGTTTTATATAGTTTATAAAAAAGTAAGATAAGATGCATAAAGAAGTCATGCTTTATTTAAAACTATTTGATTTGATTTATTTTAAGGAAGTCTAAACATTCATTTTAGGAGTATTAATTTCAGTACAGACATAAGGATTTGCAATCATAAGAAACTAGCCTGGCCTATACTCCGAGCATCTAATTATTTCATTGGAGTAGATTATATCATTTTAGTATAAAAAGGTAATCTTTTAAAAATATATTTCAATAAAAAAATAATTGCTTTAATATATTGCATTAAACTTTAACAATAAATAATTTTCCAATTAATTTTAAATACGTAATTTAGTAATATAATATTATAAATTTTATAT
The DNA here is from genome assembly GCA_963921325.1 of Logfia minima. NCBI lineage: Eukaryota > Viridiplantae > Streptophyta > Magnoliopsida > Asterales > Asteraceae > Logfia > Logfia minima. The sequence continues at coordinate 40,459,359 of OY992764.1, forward strand.
AATTATTAAATTTTATGTAATGACAATGATAGTATTTCATAATTTTAAAATATAAATAAAATTTTCATAAAAATTATAGAACTTTAAAATAAATATAAAAACAAACGTTATATTTAGTCATTGTAAAAATAGTAATCGCAAATTTATAATTAATACATCATATTAATACATTTTAATTATTTTTTATATACATTATTTATTGTGAATAGTGTTTAGTGTTGTACTAAATTTAGTGCAAAATACACACTAATTGTTACTGCACTAAAATATGAGAAAAGTATAATATTTAGTACTAATATGGGGTGCATTTTAACACTTTTGCACTATTTCAATTGTAAAAACGTACGTTTAGTGCTAACATTGGAGATGCTCTTAGGGTTTGAATTTAATGGTACTACTCAAATTAAGCTTTTAATGATGGGATTGGTATTTAGAAATGCATTCAACTTGTGCATGATGCGTATTATGTGTACACAACTCATATTTGCTATTTTTAATACACATAACTTGTTAAAAAATAACATTTAATGCATCCATCCAACGTGAACCTGATTACCACCAATTATGCCTAGTCACATGCCATGCCAATACATACGTGGCATGCCACGTTAGATCTGGAAAAAAAGATCTAAGTTGGATACATACCATAATCATCGGGTCTAAACTGGATGCATTCCCATACACTAATCCTTATCATTTGCATAAACATGTACCCTTCAGTTGTGAAAATGGTCAAATGAGTGAGTCAAACCAGTAAATTAATGCATTAAAAACGTACTTTAACAAGTTAACTGCATTAAAAATAACAAACGTAAGTTAAGTATATACAATGAATATCAAAAACAAGTTGAAAGCATTTTGAAACAATAATCCCCTTTAATGATTGCTTACTTGGAACAAAAGTAAGATAACCAAAGTTTTCAACCATGTCTTATTTTGATTATTATGTAAATGTTTTGCCTTTTTAATTGAATAACATGATCCTTGCAACTTTTTTTTTGAACAGCTGAAATTCATTAAAACACTAGCAAGGAGCTAGCAAAAATTACAAAGTAATAGCAAGCATTGGGTTTCGAAACCAATCGACCCTAGTAACTTTGACCTTACTGTTCCTAGAGGCAAACCAATTGAAAGAAAAATCGACAACGTTATCAAATAAAGGAGACTTAAGAGGAGGTTTTTCTCCGAAAATGACACCGTTTCCGAATCTCCAAATCGACCACAACGTCGTGTCAATAATCAAGGTCAAAGAAAGTTTCCGCGTAGCATGAATGTTAACCGAATCTAACCAAGATAAAAGATCATGAACCGAGTCCAACCCTGGAAGGACCAAATCGACCCACCGAAAGACTATATGCCAAACCTCAACCGCAAGATCACACAAGATGAATGTGTGATCATTATTTTCAACACGAGACATACAAATGGGACAAAGAAGAGTCGAGAGGTCAAGCCCTTTGAGGCTTAAGTTCCATCTAGTAGGGAGTTTGTCGAGGAGATGACGCCAAATGAAGATATTAACTTTTCGAGGCACAAACATATTCCATCTCGAAGCTTGTAGGGCTGTCGCAAGAAGATGATCATCAAGGTACCATCTAACGTCCCTAACCAAGAAAGAAGTGGACCCACCAAAAGGGTACTATTCGATCAATGTTTCCTCTCATTAGATGACGTTGAATCCTTTTGAAAGTTGTTAAATATTGCGAACGATAAACATTACACAATTTTTCAGTTCTAGTTACATATAAATGTATGATGTTTTTCTTTGTTCAGTTTATTTGAGAAGGATGAGACTTTTTAAACTCAGATAAACGCAGTTTTAACGGAGTATTTTCGTGATTGTTTTTGAAATCTTTCTTTGCCACTTCGAAGATGTTTTTAAGATTCGAACCTGAAATGTCTTGTAATAATATCCGAATGTTTTTTCACTATGTCATCTTAATTACAAAAATCTCCTATGTATTATATCACTTTTTTCAGTTTCGTTCTCTTAATCATGATTTTTTCAAAAATCGTCCCTGAAAGATATGTTTTGTTAGGCAAATTGAAACTGAAACAATATCACACATGGACGATTTTCATAATTTACTCTTAATTAGAGTTCAAGTTACTAAATGTTGCGTTGAGTAAAAGTTTTCGTTCAAGATGTCCATACTAAATTAATGTTGTATAATTTGACTTCGTTGTAGATTAAAATTTGTCTACAACTTTTAATGAAGGGTTGTCCACGTTAAGTTAAAAATAAAAAAGAAACAACATGCATAGCATTTCCATAGTCGTTCATAACCTACGCGACGCGTTACATTAAGAAAATTATTTATGTTATTTAAAAATTGCATGATCAATATTTTATCTCACGACAAGAATTACAACAACAAATCTAGTAATGATGCGAAGAGCTATACTCTTTCAATAAAACTGATGTATCTTTTAAAAACAAGATAATAACATGCACAATTAGTAAGTTAACTTAAAATTGTGTGCTTAAACCTCTTCTATGACAGAGCCATCTCTCAATTTTAAAAGTGTTGATCGAAAAACGTTAATCAAGTAAATGATTGCCTTGTAACAAATTGTTAAATTATATTTTAATATTTTGAAGTATATACATTAACTCAATTTTTCCGGTACAATCAAACAAAAGTATCAACCTTTTATTTTTTAAAACAATCAACTTATTTATCAAATTATATATGTAAGTATATATTTTTTAAGGTCCTATAAATCGAAGCCTTAGGCGGCCGATCACCTTGTCAACTTTTAAAAACGGTTATGTCTTTAACGTATCTATGATCTAATTTAATCAAATTAAGACGACTGGTAAATGAATAGTTTTCAAAATCATTGTCGAAGCAACAACGGGCGAATTGAAAAACGAAGAAAGAAAGCAAAAGGTGTGGCTTTCCTCTTTAGAATTGTCCTCTATTATAGGCTTTGCTTCTAGTTTCGATCTCGGAATCTTGATTTTCTCCCTCTTTATTTTCCTTTTTCCAAATAGCTCTTTTTCTTTTTTATCTCATAAACTGTCACTCTCAAATCCATTCATCCATCCATCAACTTGGGATCAACCAAAAGCAACGACAAACACACCCCTCGATCTTCTTCTCTTCTTTTCCAGCATTTGTCTCCATTCTCACCCTTTAACTTTTTCCCCATTTCCCCATTCAATTTCAAATATCACCAAATTCCAATAATAAACTACTCTTACTTCATGAGGTGTTATTAATTTAGAGTTATAAGTTTAAGCTCTCGTATCTGATCCGTTATATATGTTTAAGACGTCAACTTTCTCTTAAATTGGACAAATTTTCTTCTTAAAAAAGATAAAATTGTATCTTTAATTAGGTAATTAACAAATGATGATTCTAGATGATTTTAAATATGATCCTAGAATTGTTGGCTTTTTGGCCATTAATAGAAAATATCTAAAAAGAACAATATTCCCACATGTTCTTTCATTAGATTAACTTTAGAATATAAAATTATGCATGTCTTCCATGTAATCATTGCCAAAGAATATCAAACAAAATTAGTTCTTCTTGTTTAAAAACTTAAACACCAAATAATTTTTTTTTTAATCAAGATCATGAACTAAATATGTCTTGGCATCTTGGGACATTTTGTTCTCTTTTAACTGCAAAGATACACCAGTAATATATCTCGATTTTTATTCATTAATGTAGGAACGACTAGCAATTACACCTTTGTACTTGCTAAATTTGTCAATGTGATATTCAAATAAATCAAAACCTAAAAATTAATATTTGAATTAATCTCGTGTAAGTGACGAAACAAAACTAGCAAATGAACCCATTAGCAATAGCTTGATTCATGCCAAAATGGGTAGTTTCATATACAGGAAGTTCCTCACATTCCTTTAAAATAGACAAGTGATCAAGCTCGAATAAATCCGAGCTTGCATCACTATTCATATCATTATCTTCATCATCACCATCGAAGTTTTGAGACATCGATTTTACACGGACCTTCATAATATCTTGTTCGCTACAAATAAATTTTTCACCACATGGACGACATTCTTCATCGAAAATTACACTCACCGGGTAAAATCTAACCGTTCTTCGAATCCCATTGTTAAGCCTTTTCTCTCTTGATCTTGGAGAGTCTTTGCTTAAACATGATCTTGTAAATGAAGAAGCCGAAGAACATGTGGACCCATGTGCCGATTTTGATGTTCTTTCGACCTTTTGGTTATTCAAATCTTTTGGTTTCTTGAGGTGATGCCCATTTGTGAAGAGAGAATTAAGAAATGTCGATAGTCGACCTCCCGGTGAGATTGGTTGCTTTGCTCTTTTCAAGTTAGCATAAATCTTCAATGCTCGTGCTTTAGACTTGATTAAACGCCCATGATTGATTCGTTCTTTTTGTTTACTGTCCAAACAGTAATCAAACTCCATTTGCTGACGTTTCCTGGAAATGTCAGTTTTTACTTGTTTTGGCCTTTTCGGGCCAAAACAAGAATGTTTCTGCGATCTGTTGTTGTAGAAACCTCCTGGCTCTGAGCTCGAATAAGACGAGCTCAAAGAAGAACCAAAGAAAAACGGGTCACTACCAATTACTGATTTCGGGTCGTTTTCAGGTAATGATGAAGACCTCCTTCTACGTGTCAAATTCTTTGCATTTATTTTAATATCCATCCATTTCTGAACCAAAAAAGCTCGTCGGAGACTCGCAAGTCCTTCGTCCTCCATCACGCCACCACTGCTTTGTTTCTTCAATAATTTATCATCTTGAAGATTAAATTCACCGGATTTTTCATCACCTAGTTCCATTGAACAATAGATTTCGTCAAGAAGAGTTGAAGAAAATGATGGTATTTGTGTGTTTTTTCTAAATTTAGGTTCTTTGACTGATGATTTTTGATTCCAAGCATACATTATAATGAAATTGACAAAGACAAAATATAGAGATAGATACAGAGAGAGGTGAAATGAGACAATGAATGAACAGGGTGTAAAGAAGACAAGATTATATATAAGGAGAGAGAGTGCGCGTGCATGGTGATCAGCAAATTTTACTAATTGATTATAACATTACAAAAAAACCACATAATTAGTTAATATTCTTTTCTATTTTTAATTTCCAAATTAATGGTCAACAAACCCGTTACTTCATTCTTCATAGACTCATGAAAACAGCTATTTCAAGACATTGATTATGGTACAATTTAATCATCAGATATTGTATAAATTATTTATTATTTATAGTTTTTTGGTGTACATTTCTAATACGCCTAATGTAGAGAAAAAAAAATACGGGTTTTCGGAATGTGTAAATACCGTGTATATTATACATACGAGTTTTAGCCGTAATTATTAGGCGCTCGTGGTGTTTTATATGAAATTTATGTCGTTTAAAAAAAAAAAAAAACCTAATGTACAAAAGAATTAACTAGTCATTAGAGAATTAGTCACCTCACGGAAACTTTTGGATGTGTAGTTTACTTTTTTTTGTAGCTATTACTTTCAAAATGAGTTAATTTAATTGAATTTTATGTAAATAACTGATTAAGTGGATAAAACTTAATAATTGTGCGTTGTTGTATTTTACATTTGGGAAAATAATTTAATAATTCTTTAAATTATTGAAAGTATCTAAATTAATTAATTCATTAAATGAATACAGCGGTTATTATTTTATGTTTTTTTAAAGAATAAAATGGGTTAACATTAAAAATTGTTATAAAACGATTGTGTATTTACTAACAAATGGATAGTTACATAATATGCCAAAATCCATAACTCCAACCACTCAAAGAAGTTATATTATTAATTGATTGATGTTTGAAATACAAAGATTCTTGTTGATGATTGATTAATTTGGTAGGTAAATAAACGTCCAATTAAATTGTTGGAGCATTCAACAACAACTAAATCATTGTTCATGCAAATAATTTTGGCATTTTGAACAAAACCACAACAAGATTTGATTAGTCATAGAGAACATGAATCAATCAACCTAACCACAAATAACTCTTAATATCAAATCACAAACCAAAACGATCATAGAACTTACAAAATATTCACAGAATCATCAACCTATTAATCTATATCAAGATGCTATAGACCATAAACTAAAACTGGACAATATGATCGATCAAATACAACTAGAGAGAAAACTCTAGAACGATTTATGTGTTAATGATAATAATGAATGAATGAATGAATTAACTTAATAAAAGAAAATTGTAAGGCTTTTATATTTTTTAAGTTGGACTAAATTGCTCTCAGACCCTTGAACTTGAAATCTTCATAAAGATGTCATTAGACTTCATTTTGACCAATACCAAAGAAACTTTGTTCACACTTTGACCACCAACCTTCTGAACCAATGATCCTACCTTTAAGCTTCATTATCACCGACATATATATACACTTCAAACATCTACAAGAAAATCAGCGACAAATATAACATTTAGATGGTTTATTTTAACATCCCCAACGATCTAATTATGAAATATGTTTAATAAACCCAATTTGCTACGTAACAAATTATGTTGTAAAAAATTCAAACTTTTGCGTGAAAATATCAATTAATTTTTTGATGATCCAATTTTTTCAATTTGTAAAATTCTTGAAGAAAATCATAAAATGTAAATCTATTTCAAGTGTTTAGTTTTCTCATGAAAAACTGGATTTGCTACAATTCTAATTGCATCTTCACTATCTACAAAACCTTTAACATGTAAAAAATTTTAAAGACTAAATTCACTTAAAACTTTGAATACCCAGATAACTTCACAAGAAACATTTGCAAGTGCTTTATATTTTGCTTCATCAGAAAATTTATACACTGTAGATTGCTTCTTGCTTTTTCCAGGATATCAAGGAACCATTTAAAAATAAGCAATTAAGCAATATCCTGTTACTGACCTTCTAGTCATAGTTTTCTTTCCCCAATCAAAATCAACAAAAGCAGTTAAAATTAGATCATTACCTTTTGAAATACAAACACCGTTACCTGGATACCCTATTAGGTACCTTAAAAATCTGAATGCTTGCTGCACAGTGATTCCATGGGAGAATGCATAAATTGACTAAGGACAAGAACAGTATAAGAGATGTTTAACCTTGTTAAGGTCAAATAAATAAGTTCTCATATTAGCTTTTGATACACATTGACATTTTTCATAGGCATATCATTAACCTTTTCACTTAAAGTTAAATTTAAATCAATAGGAGTATTATTTGGTTTACCTCCAACTAAACCAAATTCATTAGAAAAAACATTAAGCAATACTTCCTTTGTGAAAGACAAATATCATTATTTGATTTTAAAACTTCTATACCCAAGAAGTACTTTAAAGTTCCTAAGTCTTTAATTTGAAACTTTGAACTCTGATAAGACTTAGACCTATTTATCTTATCAACAGTAATAACAATGTCATCTACATAAACCAACAATGCTATAAAAATATCATCTTTTGATTTCACAAATAAGGAATAATAAATTTTACTATGCTTTCCATTTTCAATTAAGCATGATGTTAATTTTCATTCCATTTTATATGAGTCTGTTTTAAATCATATAAAGACCTTTTCAATTTACTCTCTTATCAGACTCATTAAAGTAACCCAGAGGCAATGTAATATAGACATCTTCATCTAGTTTACCATATAGAAATGTATTATTTATGTCCAACTAAAAAAGACTCCAACCATTTTGAACAACAATATTAAACATAAACTTGTTTGGCATGGTGCTCCAACCTATTGTGCCACAATTTTTTTTGACGAATAACAAGATTTAACATTATAACTTAAAGGTTTTGTACCCTCCAAAACATTATTGAATTGAACAAGTATAAACCATCATTTTGATTACCAGTCCCCAAAATTTTCTTTGATTTCAAATCTTGAATGTAACATGTAGACTCATCAAAACCAACAAATAGTTTTCTATCTCTAGCAAGACAATATATGGACAATAAGCTCACACAATATTCATGGACAATGAACACAACATGATTAGTCAATCTTAAATTGCCAATTTTAAAGCTTTAAATCAGAAACATCAACTACAAAATTAATATTGATTAGCTCCTCAATCTATGATCCAACCATAATTAATATTTTATTTATTACTTATATTATGTGACACAAAGAAATTACAAAATTAAGATACACTTCGAACATCCACAATAAGACCGACGGAATGCTTCGGGGAGTTGAAAATAAGTATAGATCCGGAGATTCCGAATAGGTTAACATTTTAAACTGCTGCTGAATTCATGGGCAGGCAAGAGACAACCTGCTAAACTGAAACATCTTAATAGCCAGAGGAAAAGAAAGCAAAAGCAGTTCCCGTAATAGCGGCGAGCGAAATGGGAGCCGCCTAGATCGTGAACTACAAATATAACACAGTTAGGTTGTTTATTTTGACAACATTTGTATACAAATATTATCTTTTACCAATAACCTAACAATAACTATTCTATTTAAAACAGTATCGCTTCTGAAAGATTCTCAAAAGAGGCCCGCACTTAAAATAATTTAAAGAGAGCTACACTAGGATAAAATAGTTATAGATGTTTGTATTTCAATTATTGGTTTTTACAATTTTTTGTTACGATGGTGAAGTGTTTCACAAAATTGAAGTTCGTATACTTATATTATATACATCCTTCGCCTTTAGGAGACATTAAAATAATTGGGTATGGAATATTGATCGGTAGCTGGATAGGTATAAACAACATGTCTATACCGAACTTTTAAGACAAATGATTGATCACTTAAGAAATATCAAAACCTTAACTTAAACTAGCTAACAACAATTAATATATTATTGCGTAAAGTCTAAAAGTAAGTGCATCGTATATGTTCAAGTTCAAATATAGCAAGTGTTACAATTATTAATTGTGGTATTAAAAAATTAGCCTATCCAATTTATGTGTAAAAACCCTTTTAATCATTTACGCCTTTGGTCGGGGTGGGTAAGAAATCCGAACTAACACCAAGAAACTGAACCACTTCAAAAATCAAAGGTATCGTTTTGATTTCTCTAAAGCCCGACCTGTAATTTAATTAGTTTAGTTTGATTTCGGTAAGATTCGTATGAAAACTAAAAGTAGTGAACCACTTAGAATTGATAATCATTTAAACTTATACTTCCTCCTTATCAATTCAAATTTAGTCACGTAAATTCCCTTGAAATATAAAGCATATACGATACATTTTAAAATAAGTTAAAATAATTACGGGAGAAAACAAACCTTATCATATTTCTCATAACACCATTATGGATCTCCATTTGCACTACAAAATGGGTCCGATGGGTCCGTTTATATTTCAATGGGCCATCTTTTTTATAAAGGACTATATTCAAACCAATAATTACAAGTTGGAACGGAATAATCGATAACTAAAATAATCGAATGTTCCTCGCGAGTTTAGGTTTTGATTTTAACATAAAACAGAACCAAAAGATTTATTAATCACTGAATATACGTATTTTAGTTATTATTCTTACAACTTACAAGTTTTGAAGTGAAATATTTATAAAAAAAAAAAACAGCGAAAATGATGATAACTACAACTTTATTACTTATATATACCAAGTCCTTGGTGGAATTGGGTGTTGCTTTTATTAACCATTGTCTTTAAATGGTTAAGTTTACCGAGTAAGATTAAAATACACATGAGATTAATGTAAACATATACATAACAATGATAGCTTTCACGTGTCCTCCCTTTTTCTTTTCTTCTCCAACATTACTTATTCTCAGACCTTTCTCACCACCCTTTTTACACCCATGTTTTTGAAATAAAAATTAAAAAAAATTCAATGTATCTTTTACATAATCAATGTATAAACAATATAAATATATATATATATATATAGGAAAATGATTCGTAGGAAAACTCCAAATTTTGAAGAATGATGGAAGCTCCAAATCTTAGGAAAGGAGGGAAACAAACTTAGTCTTTGATATTTTTATAAATAAATATTTTTAACATTCATTTGTGATAAATATTAAATTTTGAAATTATTTGTGATTTTTAAAATTCATTTTTGATGAAATCAATAGTTAAGATTTGTTTCCCTCCTTTTCTAATATTTTTGTTTCCCTCTTGATCCCACCTTATATATATATAAGGACATGTTCAAATAAAATAATTTATAACGTAAAACAGTAAAATATTAAAAAAAAACAAAAAAAATTATAAGCTTGCCACGTGTCCTCAAAGGTTCAAGGGTGTCATGGATAAACATTAAAATTATTTCTTTCTTAAACTTCTATATGTTCTGTAACTAACTTCAAATTTATTGCTTTTAATATAAAAATAAAAACATATGTGTATTTCTCATTCTAATTTCGATCGACGAAAAAGACCAAACACTATACTTTGCTTATCATTTTTTTGTCGGATTCATTTCTTGTAGGATTAGTATTTATTTGTTAATTAATAGGAACATGTGTGGGCGTACGGGTGATCATCAGAATAGATGAATGAATATTCGATATATTAAGCAGGATGCATGAGACATATACTTGGTTTTTTTGAGTTGATTGATATCACTAGTTCTTATCAACGTTCAAACTATATATGATCAATGATTTATCAGTGTGCATCAAATAATTTTGAATGTCCATCAAGTATTTATCAGTATACACCAAGTATTATTAAGTGTGCATCAAGTAATTGCAAGCGTGCACCAAATGCGTGTATATGTGCATCAACTAATCTGAAGGAGTAAAATTACGTATCAATGGTCATAACTAACAAAGACCATCTAAAGGAGTCACAATATATAGGGATGAATACAATTTAACTCTTAGTTTGACATTTTAAAATTCTTAACAAATAACAGAGTATTGATTGTAAAGTATGAAAACTAATAACAAGTACTGCAATGAACAAATAATTTGACTGATGGATTTATTAATCACATATTACATCAAAGTATTGAATGCAGAATAATCTAAGCAAAATTAAAAGATTAATTCAATACAATTACAAGTTATTGTAACACTCATTGCGATAATAGAAAACTGAATACACAAGTTATTCTATTACTCAATGACTCGAGATTGCACTCAGACAAAGTTTATCTAGATGCAATTCGGTGAACGTCTAAGTACAATATGTCACTTTATCTATATAGCATGATGCTAGACATTCCATAGTTGTAAACTAGAAGGTTGCTGATGTAATGTTAATCATGAACCTTAATTTTGACATATGCTCCTTCAAATGCAGATTGGTGGACTTCTTACTCTATGCCTATCGATCGATCTGGGTGGTGTTAGTTCTTATAGTTTAAAGAAAGATGAAAACTTTATTGGTGGGTTTAGGCTGGATTCAATGGCGGTTGTAGGAGTTCAAGGATTGAATGCAATTATAGCGAGTGGTTGTTCGGTGTTGGTTACAATACCATTGGATACGATTAAGACACGAGTGCAAGTTTTTGATGGTGATCAAGGTAGTAATTGTACGAAGGTGATTAGTGTTGGGGAGACAGTTAGGAATTTGGAGAAAGAAGGTGGTTTGAGTGCTTGTTACAGAAGGTTGGGGTCACGATGGGCTTCGATGTCTATATCTGCACTACTATGATCACCACTTATGAGTCGCTAAAAAAGATGTCTACTAACTGATTAAGAACCAAGATTTGTATGGTAAATATAAAGACCATTGAATGTGAAAGTGTAAATACGTGGATGTGTATAAGTATTAAAAAATATTATTATCTAGAATCTACATAATTAAAGTTTTTTTTTTTTAATAGCAGAATTATATTATATAAGACATCTAGTAAGATATTAGAATAACAGAAAAAAATTTACAAAACTAGAACTAAACAAAACCACTATAATCTAGAAGACCTCCCGAGGCTTTAACTACGAGGACTAACAAAAGAGATGAAAAAACTCTTACCAATTACAGATTACCAAGGCAAGAGAAAAATCCCCACCCACGGAGGCCGTGCCACCGATTTTCACTCTTTGAAGTTTTTGATGTAATCCCATACAAACTCCAAAGTAAAAATACATCAGAAAAAAAATGAAAATAAAAGTAAAAAAGATGAAAAATCCCCACCCACATAATTAAAGTTTTAATGTTTGATAATCTAATCCCTGTTGGTTTCGTGTTCTACTTATGAGTAGGGGTGAACAAAACCCGGTTTTAGGGAAAACCGGTTCTGGTTGACAAACCGAACCGGTTTTTTTTTTTAAGACAAAAACCGGTTTTTCCAAAAACCGGTTTGTAACTGGTTCGGTTTTTGGAGAGGAAAAACCCTAACCGATGGTAACCGGTTTGGGTCGGTTTGGAACCGGTTCGGGTTGAAAAACCGGTTTGAAACCGGTTTTTCTATATAATTCGGTTTTTTTCGAGCGTTAAGCATTTTAAGGAAAATCAACCTATTCTTCAAATTTTTTCCGATAGAATGTTAGTACATTATGTATGGAAACATAACTTAACAATAACTTAAAGCAAAGTCTTCTAAATCTTCATAAAAATATTATTTAAACCAATAATTCTATATAATTCAATCTTTTTCGAGCGTCAAGCGTTTTAAGGAAAATCAACCTATTCTTCAAATTTTTTCCGATAGAATGTTAGTACATTATGTATGGAAACATAACTTAACAATAACTTAAAGCAAAGTCTTCTAAATATTCATAAAAATATTATTTAAACCAATAATTCTATATAATTCAATCTTATTCGAGCGTTAAGCGTTTTAGGGAAAATCAACGAATTCTTCAAATTTTTTCTGATAGAATGTTAGTACATTATGTATGGAAACATAACTTAACAATAACTTAAAGCAAAGTCTTCTAAATCTTCATAAAAATATTATTTAAACCAATAATTCTATATAATTCAATCTTATTCGAGCGTTAAGCGTTTTAGGGAAAATCAACGAATTCTTTAATTTTTTTCCGATAGAATGTTAGTACATTATGTATGGAAACATAAATTAACAATAACTTAAAACAAAGTCTTCTAAATCTTCATAAAAATATTATTTAAACCAATAATTCTATATAATTCAATCTTATTCGAGCGTTAAGCGTTTTAGGGAAAAATAATGTATTCTTCAAAATTTTTTGGATAGAATGCTAGTACATTAGGAATGAAAACATATCTTAACAATAACTTAAAACAAAGTCTTCTAAATCTTCATAAAAATATTATTTAAACCAATAAGTCTTCATAATTCTTCATATTCTTCATAATCTTCAAAAATCTTCAACTTTTATTAATCTTCAATTTGGGTAGTCTTCAAATGTCGAAATCTTCTTCGGAGGAAGCCTCTCGCGAAGCTTCATCAAGAGCAATCTCTTCATCGGAAAGTGATATTGCCATACCCGCTTCCACCTCGATATCGTGTATATCTCCTTCATATTCCAATTCACCTTCAAGATTGGAAACGTTTTGTATGCGTTCCGCGGCGTCTAAGTGATCCTTCAAGCATATACACATCTCTAATGAGGCCGGTGTGAGTTTTGTTCTTCGTATAGATAGTACCCTGCCACTAAGAGAAAAAGCGGATTCCGAAGCTACCGTAGAAGCTTGGACGGTTAGTAAATCTCAGGCCATGATGGTTAGAATGGGAAATTGAGATTCCCTCCTTTTCCACCAAGCCAAAATATCAAAATTTGCGAATTCGTCGGTAGGTATTGAGGATAAAAAATCCGTTCCGGTATATCTCCCATATTCGCTAGTGGCACTTTGGTCACCATCACCCCTTGCCCTTTTATGGTTTTCTTGTCTTAAACTATTATATAAGTTAATCTCGGGATCTTGGGAAGAAGATGAAGCAAACATTGTGGAAGCCGGATTTATAGCAACCATTGTTGTTGAACTAAATTGTTGAAAATAATGACCAAACAAATCTTTAAAAGATTTGTTAAAATATGATTTTGTATTTTGTGCAAAAAGTGGATTCTCATCATTCAAATCCAAATTAAAACAAATGTTATCGATAAGTAATTCGACCCCGGAAATGTTCAAACATGGGTTTAACGCGGCGGCACAACTAATTACCGGTGGTATTTCTCTAAAATATTTTCTTAGTTTTTCTTTCATGGGAGCCACCATTATTGCATATACATCACCCCAAAATTCGTATTCGTTTAGTTTTGAACTCATTAAATATATTTGCTTAAGTACCAAATGACTTGTGGGATGATAAACACCCGATAATAAAGTAGTTGCCGTTTTAAAAACTTTGAGCAATTCGGTTATCTTTTGAATAACCTCCCAACATTCGGAGGAAAATGATGTTGCAAGGCCTTTTTGAACAAGTAGATCATGAAAAACGGTTAAAGTGTCGCGTTGCCGTAAACCACATATAAACATGTTGTAAGTCGAATTCCATCGTACGGGCATGTCCCAATTAGGGGTTAAAAAAATGTTATCCGTTTCTTTACATAATCTCATATAATGTTTGTATCTAGCCTTACCCGAACAAAATATATCTTGTAACATAGTTTTATACGCGTTTTTTACAACCATTATTTGTGGAACCGCTAGTCCGTCTTGCACAACCAAGTTAATGATGTGTGCAACACATCTACTATGGTAGAAAATGCCTTTCAAAGGTGGTTGGTATTTTAGTATTAACCTTTGAACGGCGTTTGTATTATTAGTTGCATTATCAAATGAGATTGAAAAAACCTTTTGTTCTAGTTTAAACATTTTCATTACATCTCGTAACATGTAAAATAAGTTTTTACCCGTGTGAGGATAGTCAAAGTTTTCAAAAGCAATGGTACGTTTCATCATTTGCCAAGTTGAGGGATCAACCCAATGTGCGGTAACACAAAGGTACGAACCAGGCAAACCATGAGGAGCCGACCAAACATCGGTTGTTAATGATACATTTGTATTTAAGTTTTCAAAACCGATTATTAGTTGAGTTTTTGCATTTTTCCACAATTTTAAAGCATCACGTCTAAGAGTAAGACGACTTACATGATTATATCGCGGTTGAAGAGTATCTTGAATAACCTTAGTAAGCCGAGGGTTGTCGAAGTGGTTGAACGGCAAAGCTTCTTGAATCACAAAGCCGGCAAATGCTTCTCGACACCGCTCCGCTTGATATGCGAAAATACCCCCATCCCGTGACATAGTTGCTTGACCCGACTCGGGATTACTTTTGATTCCATCACAATACTTTGTAGAATGTGATCTCAAAGTAGAGTTGGATTCGGCTTTCAAAAATTTCCCGCAACGTTTACAAAATGCCTTAGTCGAACCATCCGACAATAACACTTTGTCGTAATTAACCCAAATCTCCGGATTTCGTTTGGTTACCAAAACTTCAACAATAGTTGGTGCATTTGAAGAACCAACACCGGTGGAAGTTGAAGAAGATTGAGTTGCCATTTTGATAGCGTTTCGAGAGCGTTTTGAGAGGAGTAGAGAATTTTTTGAGAGTTTTCGTATGTAAATCGTAAGCGTTTTGAGTGTTTAAAGACTAGAATTAGCAAGATTGAGTGTTGTGACTAAACCAAACCCAAGGTATCTATTTATACTAGTTTTAGGATGGCAAAATGGTAAAAAAAAGCTCAAAAAAACGGTCAAAAATTCAAAAAAACGGCTAGTATTGTAACAGCTCAAAAAACCGGTTTCAAACCGGTTTTAAAAACCGGTTTTTCAACCCGGTTCCGGAAAAACCGGTTACAAACCGGTTCCTAACGGCTATAATACAAACCGGTTCCCAAACCGCCGGTTTTTGGAAAAACCGAACCGGTTTTTGGAAAAACCGGTTTTGATCGGTATCGGTTTCTGTTTCGGTTTTTTTTTCGGTTTCGATTTCGGTTTCGATTTTTTTGTTCACGCCTACTTATGAGTGATAAGTTTATTTTATAATCAAGTTCAATAGGAATTATTATTCTATTGATTGTAAGTGGAACATTTCACCGTTACCGATAAGACTAAGGTTATGGGTTGGACCCTACTGAAACAAGCCCATTTGTGGATATAAGAAAATGGTGAGAACGTGGCCTTTGTGCATGTATATGTTTTTGCAACAAAAGATTAGCATATGTAACTTTTACAACTTTGTTTGTTTGATTATTTTTTAAATAATTACAAACATATCCAAAATCCTCTAGTGTCCTGTAATTCAAGAAACCTAACCTACTTAAAAATTTACAGTTGATGAGTACTTATTACCAGTCGAATAGTTTGCTGGAACTACATTATTAGCTACTATTATTTTCCCATCACCAGATGTGAGTTGAAAGAAAATGTTGCTTTAAATGTTGGGCTAATTTCTTTTTTCCAAACGGCACCCCATATGTTCTCCATTGCAGAAAAGTTTTGTGTCCCAGTTGGTGATATCTCCACACGATTAAAACCACCATCCGCATTTGCATATTCTATTGCTGCCGCAAACCAATAAGGATTGATTTTCGGGCTAATTTTGAATGCTATCTTCGTTACACCATAGTTGCAGGTCACCCTACCACTGACATGGTTAGGTTCTTGATTTCAACAACCAAAAAGCAGTCATACATATATATGAGAAATGATATTCACGCATAAAAATTGGTTTAAAGTCACATGTCAACCACCTAAGATCGAGTTTGAAAGTAGACCTACTGAATAATCGGTGGGTGATTGACATACAGTGTTAGGCCAATTTCCATGCCTACTTTTTAGGCCTAAATATCATTTCTCTCTATATGTAGACCAAAAACGCGGCAATATACACTGTTATATTATGTGTGCACCTTTGGTACGAATGTCAACTTAACCAAGTCATCGTGGATTGTGTTCTTGTCCAGGATTGGCCATTGCACCAAAAGCAAACCCACTTAAATCAAAATGATAAGGTATATTACACATGCCCCTGGAAACTTATCACTGATCGTCACATTAATTGGTTTCCCTGAGCAATATGGTTGTCGTGTACAAAGTATATGTATATGTAAAACCACATTAGCTAAATTGTTACATAATGAAGGGGTGGATATATATAAATCGAAAATGAAATAACCAACATGCTTGAAAACAATGTCCACATCCTTTGCCATTTAAAAACATATTGGAGTTTCCTGCTGCGATCATCGACTTAAATGGAGGATCTTCATCGTCCTCCCATCCACAAGCTGCTCCTATTGATCGTAAACACAAAACTAAAATCAGTATAGTAATAAACAATATAACACTATATATGTTATTACTAATTTTTTATTTTTTTTACCTTTTCCGGCCCATGAGGCCAAACCAGTATTATTGGTCACTAGGATAATACATAAACAACAAGAGATGTTTACCGGAAGAATGGTAACTACACTTAATGAAGTCGAAAACATTATGTTGAAACTTTATTTATTGATGAAATGAGGTGGACATTTGACCGTCAAAAAGTGAAAAAGTTATCAATTCTTAAAACAGGGCGTCGCTTGTATACTGACTACATAAATAAGACGAATGCAGTAGATCTTTCTAAAAGACGTCACGTTGACTTGACAAAGTTTTCGTAAGTTGTGATCTTGGCCAGGCCATGCCATAGTGCCAAAAGCAACTTTGTTACATAGCCCTGGACACTCATCGGTGACCGTCACCCAAACTGGTTTTTCTGAACAATATGGTGGTCTGCATAAGAAAACCTTTCATTACATGAAGTGATCAACAAAAACAAATTGAGATTATCAAATAAAAATAGGGGATGCAATTGCCGCAAAAACGATGTCCACCTTCTTTCCCCTTCAAAAATATATTGGCATTTCCTGCTGATATCATCGCTGCAAATGGAGGATATTTCACATCGTAATTCCATCCACAAGCTCCTCCTAATATCATCAGTAGTATACAATGTAAACTATGATGGCAAATGATAGAGTGACAAAATAATGAACAAATAAGATAATGTACATATTGTTTCATTATTTAGTTTGGCTAGAGAGCATGCAATAAAAACTTGAATAAGTATTGGACCATCTACCAGTTAGTTTGTTTGTTAGAAGTTTGTTATAACAACTAACTAACTGTAGCGTAGCTATCAAGTGTACATGAGTTATATATATACTACTGTAACCATCTAGTTACATAATTAATGAGAATATCATAATTTTTCTCTGTTCTTCATTTCTCAATTCCGCAATTTGGTATCAGAGCGCTATTAGCTCGTCCTCTGTTTTCCGTTCACATTCCGGCCAAAATTCCGGCCAAATTAATAATTCCGATCACATTGACAAAAATTAATTGATCAACTAATTGATCGTGTCTTCTTCATTTTCGTTCGTTAAAATCATCATTCGCTTTTCAAGTACAATTTATTAGGTCAAAATCAAACTTTGAAAGATGTCAAGTTCTGATTCATTTGTTGATATAAATTCAAATGAAAATCCGTACTTCTTGCATCACTCTGATGGACCTGGTTTAGTATTAGTTTCTCAAATACTCACAGGTGACAATTATGCTTCTTGGAGTAGAGCTATGATCATAGCTTTGTCTGTGAAAAATAAGCTCGAATTTGTTGACGGTACTTTAATCCGGCCAACTTCTGATGATCAAATGCATTTAAAATCATGGAATCGAAACAATAATGTAGTAATTTCATGGATATTGAACTCTGTATCAAAAGAGATTTCTGCTAGTATCATTTACCTGGATACTGCTTCTGAAATATGGAAAGAGCTTAAGGAGAGGTTTCAACAGGGCAATGGACCACGAATTTTCCAAATTAAAAGAGACATTATGAATTTGATACAAGGTCAGGATTCTGTGAGCACTTATTTCACTAAATTGAAAGTTATGTGGGAAGAATTAGCAAATTATAACATCAATTGCACTTGTGGAAAATGCACTTGTGGAGGTGCAAAGGAAGTTGAACATACAATGAGTTTTCTCATGGGACTCAATGAAGAATTTGCACAAATTCGTGGACAGATCCTTCTTATGGATCCATTTCCTTCTGTAAACAAGATCTTCTCACTTGTCATTCAAGAAGAACGACAACGAAGCATTGGTAATGTTGTGACTTCTTCTGCTGCTACATTCAATGTGAGGAGCAATAATGGCAATAAAACTCAAGTTGTTCAGACTAATAAGAATTACAGAAGAGATGTGCCATACTGTACTTTCTGCAAAAAGTCTGGCCATACTATAGAGAAGTGTTACAAATTGCATGGATATCCTCCTGGATATCGCACACCAAACAAAAATCCAAATGATAATCGTGCTAATTCTGTTTCTGTTAATTCTCCCAATCTCAATGAGGTACTAACTGGTCTTACACAAGATCAATGTGAGCAATTAATTGCTGCAATCACTGGAAAAATGGCTTCTGCAAATGTGGTTACTGCTACATCAGAAAATAATGAAGGTACCTATCGTATTCTTTCTTTTAATTCTGGCACATACAGGTCTAATGTATGGATTCTAGACTCAGGAGCTACTCAACATATATGTAATGACAAGAATATGTTCATTAATACTCAAAAGGTTTTCCATACACGAGTAAGGTTGCCTAATCAGGACCTTATACAAGTCAATTTTAAGGGCAATGTTCAGGTTACTGATAGGCTACTACTCAGAAACGTGTTATATGTTCCAGAATTTGAGTTGAATTTGATTTCAGTTACTTGTTTGACAAAGGAACAAACATTAACAGTGAAGTTCTATCACAATCACGCTTTGATCAAACAGATTATGCCCAAGAAAGTAATTGGCAAGGGTGATGTTCAAGAGGGACTTTACTTACTGCAAGGTGTCAAGATTGTTCAAGTCAATAATGTTTCTGCTCAAAGGTGGCATCAAAGGTTTGGTCATCCATCCAATAAGAAGCTTCAAATTCTAAATAGTAGTATTGCAATTCATAGCAGTATAGACAAACATGTATGTACTGTTTGTCCATTGGCAAAACAGAAAAGATTACCCTTTGTTTCTTCCAATAAGCTTTCTGATAAACCGTTTGATATTTTGCATTGTGATGTATGGGGCCCTTATCAAATTGATTCATATCAAGGTTTCAGATATTTTGTAACTCTTGTTGATGATCATACGAGATTTACTTGGGTCTGCATGATGCGAAATAAATCTGATGTTAAATTGATAATACCTCGATTTTTTGCTATGGTGTTAACTCAGTTTGGGTCAAAGATAAAAGTCTTTCGTTCTGATAATGCAAAGGAATTACTGTTTTCTGAATTCCTACAAGCACAAGGTACACTACATCAATTTTCATGTGTTGAACGACCTCAACAGAATTCTGTAGTTGAAAGAAAACATCAACATATATTGGAAGTGGCTCGAGCTCTTTACTATCAGTCTAAAATTCCAATTCAATATTGGTCAGAATGTATATTGACTGCAGTATTTCTCATCAATCGCACACCTTCAAAAATTCTTCAAAATTCATCACCATTTCAAAAATTATACAACAAAGATCCTGATTATTCTGTTTTCAGATCTTTTGGTTGCTTGGCTTTTGCTTCAACATTACAAGCCCAAAGAACGAAGTTTCAACCTCGAGCTAAATCATGTGTATTGCTAGGATATCCAACTGGCATGAAGGCCTACAAGCTGCTTGATTTAGTTACTAATGAAGTTTTTATTTCTCGTGATGTAGTTTTTCATGAAGATATCTTTCCATTCATTCAATCTTCAATTAAACAGGTCAATGATCCCTTCTTACAACATGTCATTCCGAATGTCTCTAATGTGCCAAATGATGAATCTGTCATTAATGAGTCTGCTGATCCAAATGATGTTTCTATACAATCTAATACATCAACTGCCGATCCAAATGTTCAACGACCACAAAGACAGCGACAAAAACCAACTTATTTACAAGATTATCATTGTAATCTTGTAACAAATACTCCGATTTCAACAACCAGTCGTTATCCACTTTCTGCTGTCATTTCTTATGAAAAATTGTCACCTTCTTATCAAGCTTATACCTTGTCTATTGCATCAGAAATTGAACCCAAAAACTACAATGAGGCTTTAAAACACACAGAATGGCAACATGCCATGAATGAGGAGTTAACTGCTTTGGAAGTCAATCACACATGGCAGGTTGTTCCTTTACCTCATGATAGAAAAGCTCTTGGTTGTCGATGGGTTTATAAAATCAAAAGAAAAGCAGATGGCACAATTGAACGGTACAAGGCTCGTCTTGTAGCTAAAGGTTTTAATCAACAAGAAGGTGTTGATTTCTTAGATACTTACTCCCCTGTTGCCAAATTAGTTACTGTTAAGATGTTGTTGGCAATTGCAGCTCAAAAAGGATGGCCCTTGTTACAAATGGATGTGAATAATGCATTTTTAAATGGTGATCTTGAGGAGGAAGTATATATGCAATTACCACAGGGTTACAAAGTTCCAAATCCTGATAATAAACAACTAGTTTGCAAGCTTCAAAAGTCATTGTATGGTCTAAGACAAGCGTCTAGACAATGGTATGCAAAGTTCTCAGCCTTTTTAATCTCCATTGGTTTTACTCAATCAAAAGCAGACTACTCTTTGTTTGTTAAAGGAAAAGGAGTTTCATTTATTGCTCTTGTTGTTTATGTGGATGATATAGTCCTCACTGGTGCTTCTATATCACACATCAACGAGGTGAAAGTCTTATTGAGCAATCAATTTAAACTCAAAGATTTGGGTTCATTGAAACATTTCCTAGGACTCGAAATTGCTCGATCTCCGGATGGTATTTTTATATCTCAAAGACAATATGCATTGGAGTTATTACAAGACACTGGTTTGTTGGGATCCAAACCGGTATATTATCCAATGGATCCTAGATATAAGTCATCTAATTTTGAAGGTGAATTACTAGATGATCAATCACAATACCGCAGACTTATTGGGAGACTATTATACTTAACAATTACTAGGCCTGACATTACATATGCAGTGCATCGTTTAAGTCAATATGTCACTCAACCCAGGACTCATCACATGTCAGCAGTCAAACATCTTCTGCGATATATAAAGTCTTCTCCAGGTCAAGGTCTTTTCTTTTCAGCTAAATCATCATTCCAATTGAAAGCCTTTAGTGACTCTGATTGGGCTGGATGTAAGGATACTCGAAGATCAGTAACCGGTTTCTGGGTATTTCTTGGTGACTCTTTACTCTCCTGGAAATCTAAAAAGCAAACAGTAGTTTCATTACCACTTCCAGTACCAGCCATACCAAGTTGCCAAACCATAGGCAGAATTATATTTTGTAGATGTATTATTCCCAACATGAACAACGCGTAAGCAAGAAGAGAAATTTACTAACATGATAGCAACGACAATATGAAGTGGATGAGATATTTATACCAAACTTTGAATCAATTTATAGCACCGTAAGAGTATCTTCCAGTTAAATGGAGTATTTAATTTTATTCGTGTGATCAATTAATGGTCACTTTGATGTTGCGCATGGGTGTAGAAAATGTATATGCATAAAAAACATAGTTATTATACCTTCAATGTAATTTACTATTGTATTAAGTCTAATCGTTTCAGTAAAGTATTAAGTTAACTCATAAATCTAGCCTTTCATCCCGAACTCCATCCATTAATAGAGTTAAGTTTCTAGCATGTTTAATTGCTTCTAACCGTTACAGACCCTGACTAACCATGTATAACTTTTGAGTTTTGTCACAAATAATGTGTATAATTCTTTTGAGTTAAGTGTAATCGTTTCATTAAAGTAATAAATTAACTCATAAATCTACACTTGATTCCCACCTCCATCAATAGAGTTAACTTTCAAGTAATTTTTGATTGCATGCAACCGTTTCACATCCCTCATTAACCATGTATATGTATGTATATATCATATATATATATATATATCTACAGCTACATCTACAAATACATTATTTATCCTTACAATTTTGATGTGTGAGGTGCTGGGTCAAACAACAATAAAATCAAAATCAAAATTTCAGGATGACAAGCTTTAAATTTACAGACATTATAAAAAGATAGAGTAAACTACAACACACATTATGCGCAAGAGGACCTATCAAATTATAGTATAGTGTAAGTTATACAGGATCATCCCAAGAATTAATGATCATAGTGGATATATTCGACAAGAAATCTGATTAGAACTACAACCATAAATAAATAAACATAGAAAAAGCACAACCAACAAGCAAATATATTTAAAATAAAGTATCTATATATAATTCATTACTTCTAGCGAACAATATATTAAGAAGTAAATAGTTATGACGTAACAATAAGTTTACGATCCCCGGATGTCATAGGTACTTATCAACCATCATCTTATTATATTTTAAGATATATACTGCTAAAATATATTTTGAATAAATAATAATAAACTAAAATCTATTAGTGTTTAATCAACAACAGATACTCAATTAACACCAATATAATTCGGTACTACGCCCGGCGTGCACATGACAATCACTCTTCGTGCAATTCTTGAAAATTGTTTTCTATTTCAGTTAATTCAAAACAATTAATCTTGCGAATTACAAATCCATCTCACACCGTTAGGTGATTCGTCGAACACTTTTCCCTTCAAAAATATTATAAAATATGTGTCATCATATTTTAATAACAAAGATTAATCTCATAACTAAAATCTTTATAAACATATTTCATTGTTCCAATTATTGAATTAACTTCATCTGCATAATATATTTTAATCAACTCATAAACAATTTGATTGCACAAACAATTAATTAAAGAAACATAATAATAGAGATATAAAAGAACTTACAAATCATATTACTTCTTCAAACAAAAGTTGGATGACAATAATGTGAATGCTATTTATTAAAGTAAAAACGAAATATGAATTGTATTGTATATCTCTATGGGTCTCTTACTCTGAATTGAGTTCCCTATTTATAGATTCAATTTGGCAGAGTGATGCTTGGTGTGCTCTCTACTTCTGCACGACGTGCGACCTTCAAACTCTCTTTGAATTTATATCTTCTATCTTGAAGTTGATCTTATCTCTTATTAAAATGTAGTTTTATCTTCTCTTCTAAGTCTTTTGTTTCAATTTGAACTCTTGATAAAACTTTATCTTGACCCTCGACCACCGGAAGGCATGCAAAGTCGAAATCTTCTTTATTTATCTTTGTAGCCCTCGATTGTCTTTTTTCCATAAATCATCTTTCAAGTTACCTAAATACAAACATGAACAAATTAAGTACGATAACTACTACAAATATATAAATTTATCAATAAAACAATTACAAATTATATTAAAAAATATATACAGTTGAACACTTATCATCAAATCAAATCAAAGATATATATATATACCAAAGTACGGCCTTCCTTAAATGTAAACTCTAGCTCCGCAGAGCACATGTTAAAAAATATTTAATATGAAACATTGCATATAGTTTTTTAAATATTAAAAATGAAATGGAATCATCCAAATTTGAGTATGTGCATGCTCCGTATAACAGATGACGAATAAGGGCTTCATACTCAGCTAAATGAATTAAAAAAAGAGAAAAATAAGGGTGTAATCAAGGGTAAGATAACTTGAAATATGTGGAAAGAATGACCGTTGATTTTCACTAATTTATACTTCATAATATTAATGAAGGGTAGGCTAGCTTCATGATATATTTGCACTAACTTATACTTCAAGTATATGTGTGAAATTATAGTGTATATTAATTTATGATTTTTCTAACTTATTTAAGTTTTTATGATGCATGTTCAGTATGAAATATTTGATGCAAGATAAACGTTGGGATAACCCTCTATTCAAATTTACACCTATTAATTTATTCGTTTAAAAATATATATTTTTAAATTCCGCCTCAATACGTGAGTGAAAAAAACTCGTGACGAACAAACCTTATACAAACTATAGTTGAATGATAGATTACAACCTTTTTATTTTACTTGTTCGCACATCTTTCTCTATGATAGAGAAAGGCCTTTAAGAATAATCTTTGGAAGGTTCTAGTTCCACGGCTTTACTGTACGAGACCTCATTCTAATTGGTAATTTACATTTACACTTGTAATCTAAAGGATAAAGAATATGTTTGTTGTACTTCTCTTAAGGCAAGTTAGCTTTAACACCACTTGTTTATAATGTCAGGTATATATCTTTATTACACATGTTTTGTTATACTCTGTTAGTCCACGATTTAAACAATCGTATGATAAATTCGTATGAATTTGTTAGGAATTTATAAATGAGAGTCGAGAGCGTTTGATTTGCTATTAAATTTTATAACTATTTTTACAATGTAAAATGTTTTATAATTATTCCTAATTAATCCTATTTATACTTTAAGTGCTAGTCACATGATTAGTTCACAAACAATGTTTATAATTATTTATTGTTCCTAACATACTCCCTCCCTCCCAAATATATTATTCCCCAATAAATTTCTTACAATTTAAGATATAGTACATAGATGTCAATTTTACTTTTATATTTAAGATAAACTTAATTAAAATTATTTAAGAAATGAGTTATTATGAGGGTATGTGTGGAAGTTTAATATTTTTGTAATAAATTTTTATAATTGGACAATCATTTTGAAACAGATAAATATAATAATGTGAACAATGAAATTGAGACGAGTATGCAATTTGTAACGCTAGTTGAGGTAATAAACATGCGTGCGAAAACCTTAAGTATGGAAAGAAAGAGACAATTTAATTTCCACAACTCAATTTATTTAATTAATTTATAACAAATTTTATCTCTCAAAATGCTTTAAAAGGTCTCAATAACCTTACTTAACTAATAAAAAATTCACATCTGATATATACTTTTGACCATTTGCAAAATCATGCGGAATCACATCATTTGCTTCAATCGTTTTCCCATCGGCAGACTTAAGTCTGAAAGAAAATGGACCTTTGATTGATGGGTCAATGTCTCTTTTCCAGACGGCACCCCATATGTTCTCCATGGCAACAAAATCTCGACTACCATCTGCTGCAATATCAACAGACTCGAAACCACCATCTCCATCTGCATACTCTAGTGCTACTGCGAACCAATATGGGTTGCATTTTTCGCTAACTTTGAATGCAATCTTTGTACCTCCGTAATTACATGTCACCCTATATATAACATGACAGCAAATAAGTATTTATTAGTTTAAGAATAAGTAAATATTAATATAATATTAATTGTATGTACCTTTTGAACTCCACGTCGACTTGACCAAGGTGTCGTAAATTGTGATCGTCGCCAGGGTTTGCCATGGCACCGAAAGCAAACCCGCTTAAATCAAAATGAAATGGCACGGTGTTACATAACCCCGGACATTCATCACTAACAGTCACCGTAATTGGTTTTCCTGAGCAGAATGGTGGTTTTTTACATAATATCTGCGTAGGTACACCTTCGGCTATATTCAATTCAATGATCAATAACAATAAACACATATTGAAATAATAAAGAAAAACATATGGCGTTAACATGCCTCAAAACAATGTCCACAGCCTTTCCCATTCAAGAATATTTTGGCATTTCCTGCTGATATCATAGCCGACAATGGAGGATCTTTCACATCGTCTTCCCACCCACAAGCTCCTCCTGCTCGTAACAGCAACACTAATATATCATTAATACATAACATAAACTATAATGCCACATGGAGTTGTGTGACGGAAATAAATGAACATATAAGATTACGTAGTGTTCCCGTTGGTGTGTTAAACTTGAACAACTGTGTTACAAATATTAACAAGTCATTCTTGTAACTATAAGTTAGTTATTGATCATTACCACTTCCAGCACCGGTTTCATCCCCATCAAGTTGCCAAAGCAGGCTCGTAAGTATCTCTTAAAGATGTTTTATTATTATTATTCCTAACATGAACGACACACAAACAAGAAGAGAAATTTACTAAAAGGATGGCGCCGACCGCAATAAAAAGAGTCGAAGCCATTATAATTTACGCTAGGTGATTGGTAAAATGAAGTGGATGAGACATTTCTACCAAACTTAGAACCAATTTATAGGCACAAGGGTATCTTGTTATGAAGTATAAAATTTTGCATATGTAATCTAATAATCTCCACACGTTGACATTGAACTTGTGTACAAAAAATGTACATGCATACAACATATGTATATTTCGTTCAATGTGAATTATTTTCAAAAGAAATCTTTATTGACAAGATGACACATTTATATATTTGTCTTTGCTTACATAAAAATATATATGATATGATATGAATAAATTGTAACGGTGATACCCTTGTTTGTTTGTTTGTTTGTATTTACTATATCTCTCAGCTAACAATAAATTTATGAAATAATATAACAAAAGAAATTAATACGCTAATATTTTGAGAAAGTTAATTTTCTAAAAATTTATGTGCGTCACTATCATATCTTTTGTAGTTATATGATGTTGTCATTTGACTTTTCCTAATAGTATCCTGTGAAACTAATAATTTAGAGTTATTATTGTTTTAAATTCAATTGAATCAATACAGTATTAACACTCATTGCCAATAGCAGTGGCAAAGCGAGCGTATGAGTTGGTATGGGCAGTTGGGTCAAAATGGGTTTGGGTCATAACGGGCTTGAGTAAAAATAAGTTCGGATCACAACGGGCTTGGGTCATAATGGACTTGGGTCAAAACGGGCTGATTTTGAAAAGAAAAAAAACCCTGTTTGTAACGTCAATCTTCACTTCAGTTTTAAGCATTAATTGAATATATCTATTTGTTGCGATGTAACACGATGATGACAAACTTTATTGGATTAGACCCAGTACTCCTGTTTAATCTTATGTTACTACATCAGATCTTGAATACAACAGGAATTACTCATGGCCTAAAAGATAGTATTGTATATACATGCTCACAACTAGAATATTTAAAAAGCAACTATCTTTGTAACAAAGTGTATGTCTATTAATTCAACTACTCGTCTGTTTGACTCTAAAGTTAACATTAAACATAAAAACTGCAATCATTCCAGAGAAAAAAATAAAAATAAATCAATTTTGAGTTCTTAACAAATTTCTACGTCTAGTTCTACAGAAAATCAGAAATCGAACTCTAGTTTATATATAAAGCACGTGCTTACAAAGGTCTTCAAAAAAATTTAACAACTACATCCACAAAGATGATTAATTGCTAGAAATCTAGAAGTGTAAAGCATGCATAAACAAGTCTTTCAAGTCATATCTAAATAAAAAGAACTTAAAAACTCATACTATTAATACTCGTGATCAATACTTCAATATCTTCTTCAAGTTCTTCCTTCATTTCTTCCTCACCTAAAAGTAAAAGGACTTAAAATTAGTATCATATATTACAAAATAAAAAATAAAATATTATTTTTAAGTTACAAAGTGGATGAAGTTATAAATTATAATACATTCTACACCGAATTACCAATCACGAGTCCATAGCAATGCCTCGACATTTGATGATTATAGAGAACTTTTATACTTAGTTTACGATCCCACTAATGATAGTCATTCTTTGCAAACTAATAATAGCCATTCTTTGCAAGTTTACATTCATAGCATACACCCATTTTAACAATTTTCATCATAGATATATGTATTTAACAACATTAGTTTTTGTTTTAGTAAATTTGTCAAACTAATGGCGCAAAGATGCTTTATCATCCTTCATATCTAATTCCATAATTCTTTAGGTTGAAAAACATATATTTAGGTTGGAAAATAGAGGATAAGTTCAAATAACGCTTTTCAAAGATAAATAAATTCTAATTACTTACAAATGAATTTAGCAATTTCAAATCCCCCTTGAAATCTCTAATTACCTACAAATGAGGATTCAATGTTCCGGCCAATTACCTGCGAATTAGCGGGGATGAATTTGTGAGAAGCGATTTAAGGTTTTTACTTTTTTGTGTGGGAATGAAGATAATGCCCAGGTAGACCCATTTCTTTTCTTCACCTTGTCCACATTGACCCAATGTCTTTTTTTTGTTTAGTTTATTTTAGTACATTTAAATTTTTAATAAGCCCGAAAGTAGGCTTTATAAAAGCCCAGAATGACCTAGAATTCAACATATGAGCTAAATTTACCGGCACTCGCCAAATAGCAAAAGAAATCAGTTGATATATACTATATCTACTTATGGGGACGTCATTTGATTTATCTTAATCCATGATATTATAATTCTAATCCTAATGCTAAGTAATTATATTGTAAAGTTAATCTATTCTCTATTATCCTCTAAGAATAACTAATTAAACTGTTCGTACATGAACGATTTATACTAACTCTCATTGTTATGTTGCTATTTCCTTATGACAAAGGAGGAAGAGCAACAAAAAACAACTTGATAAAAATGTTATATTTATTTATGGTACATTTGTAGTTCTTGACGCAATAATATTAGATTACTTCTTCTGTTTTCAGGGTACAAAAAACATATTAAAAACCCAACCAACCCAAAAATAGAGAAAATAGAGAAGACAAAAATGCAAAAAAGAAAGATCTCGGGAAGAGAACCTACTAAACATAAAACAAACATACAGAGCAAACAAACACCTACAACCCAAACATATATTGGCAGCCCACCTGAGTAATATGCTGATGGATATTGCCCAGGTAATTAAGAATTCAATTTTCCTAGCTACTCTCAAACATATTGCTCCTGCTCTTTAACCACGTATAAGCAACAAACTGAACACAAAAGAGCATGTCCTGATTGATCACGGCTGCCAATATCGTCTATGTTAATTGATCCCCACATGGTACACCTATTTTTAGTTTTAAATCAATAAAAAAAATTGAAGAGTTGAAAACATTTATAATATAATAAAATTTTGTTCAAAAACGAAAAATAGTCAAAGTCTTTTGACCCAACAGGTCAACATAAGAAAATGGTAATGATTACCCGTCAAAACGAGTTAACCATTGACTAAGAAAAAATCATTTTCATAAAATTTAATAATTTTCAATAACTTTTACAAAGTATTTATAAAAAATTGTAACAAGTTTCATATCACGTCCCAATTCCTAATCACCCTCAAACTTGAACCGAAATAACCTTAATTGTTGCCTTGAGTTAACTCTCATTCACGTGCTTAATCACCTAAGAAAGCGCACGTATAACGACACGTAAGCTTGAAAGCTTAGTGAGTACAAGATTTTGACACCTTGAAATAAGCAACTAAGTTAAAACAACTTGTTCAATAATACAACTAAATTAAATATGCAACTTGATACCTTATCACTTCTACTAAGTGCATACAACCTCTTTTTAACACCCTTGTGCCACCCGCACTATTAATAGCAATGGATCCAAGTTATATTATGGGTCATTGACCCATTTAACACATTTGTCTAAGAGGGCTTAACACCTGTAGCATATTAGTAGTTCAAGAAACGATATAATAACAACTATTTTGTGTGTACCTTTAGTTTTAGGGAAAATCAATATACTCACCTACAATTAGATACTAAGCTCCTTAACACGGTCAGCTAAATAAGGTAGAAACAATTAAACATCATTTGCCATTAAAATTTCATCTCATAGTCTTGCCCATCTATGATGAATCCAATCACAAATATTGTTATTAATATAAACCAAACACAACCATTATACATGAACTATTTAAGACTAAGAGACTTTAATGTGTCCCTAAAATACTTAGAGACATCCTAAGATATCATTCAAGTAGTCTCAATATTGCATAATCACTCTATTCAATAATTATGACTCAACTTGTGTTTTCTATTCAATGGATCATTGTTATTAAGATAATTGTTTAGCCCTCTAGCTCAACCCACATCTCAACCCACATATGTCAGCCCATTTCTAGTACATTCCGTTGTATTATATATTGACTCATTTGGATTTATCGGTGATCGTGGGAAACAATTCCCTCTAGATAATAATAAATTTTCACTCATCTTTATTTAAATTTAGTTGTTATTATCATATCAGACCATTAAATCTATCTTCAATCCGATTTGACTCTTTAACCTTTCAACTCTAAAGTCTCTTCTTTTTACTCTAGCCTTACCGTCCATATTCTCCTATAAACTGTCGGCTCACTTCTCATCACCCAAATTTCTCACGTTATGGCAGGAGATATTCCACCACAAGTAACCCACGACAAGCCCTTTGGGGTGAATAACATCAAGACCTATGTTCCTGTAATGTTGGACTTAAAAAAGTTAAATTATAGGACATGGAGTAAGTTGTTCAATGCTCATTGCAAAAGCTTTGATGCATCACATTATTGATGGGTCCTCCTCTAGTACTAGTGCAACATATCCAAATTGGGAAAAACTTGCAGCACTTGTTAAGGTTTGGTTGTATGGTTCCATGTCGAAATCGTTAGTTGAAAGGGTCTTGAAACCCGACAACGCCGCAAAAGACGTATGGGATGGCCTTAAAAAGGTATTTCATGACAACAAAAGATCTTGAATCATGGAACTTCATAATGATCTCAGAAGCTTGGAACTTGGTAATCGTACAATTGAAGAATATTTTAGAAGAATTAAAGCCATTGTCGATCTCATGAACAACCTTTGTTAGACCATTTCAGAAGAGGATTTTGTTTCGTATGCCATCAGCGGCCTTGGAGACAAATATGATTAGGTAACGGGTATTATCCGATCGTGATCCATCTCCCGATCTCGACACTGTTCACTTCATGCTTCTTGTTGAAGAAACTCGTCTCAATTGAAAAACATGAAACCGCAACTCCCAAGACTACACTACATCGTCTCCTGCAATTTCGATGGCTAGAACTAGCCCGAGAACTCCTAACCTCAATCCTAAGAATCTACAAATTTTCGTAACTTTCAAAGAGGAAATTGTCACTTCGCGAAAAAATGTAAGTTCATTCAAAATAGGAATAATGTTGCATGGAATGGTGATGCAAAACAGACAAACACTGGAAACGTCCTTTAACCACTCCACAAGCCCAAGCCCAATCGGGATAGACCCAATTTTTGATTGGACATCACCAAGCTAATTGGGGCAATGATGGTAGTTTCATGGTTCAACTGCTTCTGGGCAGGCCCAGTTCTCGGCCCAACGGACAAATAAAACACTTTCAGTCCAACAAGTTTTTCACAAAACAAATGCTTAGTTTTCAAGTCCACATGGAAACTTCTCGTGTCAGCAAGCATTTTTGACAGGTCCTGTTTTGACCCAACAATACTCTGGTGGGCCACTTGAAGCCCAAAAACTCTATAGGCGATTTGGTTAGGCTCGATTCTTGGCCCAACTGCCCATTCATGGTGTTTCAGGAAAAGGTATTCTTGCTGCACCTCTGGTTACTTTTCCTCAGTAAAGGTCTTACGGTTATTTCGGTAGCCAAGAAACTGTCATATCGCAAGCTTTTAGTACCATGACGTTGCAAGATCATGGAGATACATAGTGGAACATGGATACCAGGGCTACCACACATCTTAATAATAGTGCAGATAACCTTAGTACCATTTTTAATTAAGTAATTTACCATCGGTATTTGTTGATGAAGGGGCATCCATAAATGCAAGGGCTACCACACATCTTAATAATAGTGCAGATAACCTTAGTACCATTTTTAATTAAGTATTTAACCATCGGTATTTGTTGGTGATGGGGCATCCATAAACATTACCAACTCAGGCCATAGCATATTTCAATATTTACATCGCCCTCTACATCTTCCTAATGTTCTTGTCACCCCTGATATTATCAAGAACCTCATTTCCGTTCTTGTCACCCATGGTATTTGTTGGATTGTCTATAAAGGGTTACATGACCCGACGCATCCTTCTTCGATGTAATAGCAAAGGAGATTCATAACCAATTGCCAAGCCTACCTTCCCTAAAGAACTCTTTACCACTAGTCGATCCATGTGGCATCAACGACTCGTTCATCCGGGAGATGATGTTCTAAGATCTCTTTTCTAATTATCTTATTTCATGTAGCAAAACAAAGTCTCTCGTGTTGTGTCATGCATGTCGACTTGCCAAACACAAGCGCCTTCCCTTTTCTCTTTCGAAAAAGATTTTCCAGTAGTCTGTATTTGACATTGTCCACTCGGATTTATGGACTTCTCCAATTTCGAGTGTGAGTGGGTTTAAATATTATGTTATCTTTGTTGCTCAATTTTCGCATTACTTGTGGGTTTATCCGTTGCATAACAAATCAAATGTTTTTGATAGATTTTTACACTTCCGTGCATATGTTAAAACATAATTTCATTGTAAAAGTAAAGCCTTTCAATGTGACCATGGAGGGAAATTTTATAATTCTCAACTCTGTACCCTTTTTGATAAAAATGGCATCCAAATGCGGTTCTCTTGTCCCAAAACTTCCCAAAAAATAGAAATATGAAAAGGAAGTTTCAAACAATAAAAAACCTTATCCCATTCTTCTTTTGCAAACTCACCTCCCACCGCTCTTTTGGGTCAAGGCTCTAACATAGCCGCCTTTCTCCTTTGTAACATCCCAAATTTTTAAAGTTTTAATGTTCTGCGACACAAGGGTTGTGTCGCAGTTGATATACGTGCGACACAGTGGTTGTGTTGCAGGACTGTGTCGCAAAACGGGCTGAACTGAAATTAATCAAGGAGCTTAAGTGTAATTCGAAGTTATATATATAATAACGCCGCTTAAACACTTCCAGATCATTTCCACAACTTATGAAATCGGTTTTAGAGAGAGAAACGAACTAAAGAGAGAGAAAGTGATTAAAAGTTGAGTTTGGAATCAAAAATTGAGCTTTTAATCCGTGAATTCGAGGTAAAGTTTCAATTATTATGTACTATAACTGTTGTTAAGTGTTTTGAATGGATTAGAATGGATTAATTTGAGTATAATATGCCTGAAATTGAGAATTTCGAATCTGGGTTCTGATCTGTTCTTCATTGCGACACAAAGGTTGTGTCGCAGGTTGTGTCGCATGAATGTTCTGCGACACAGATGGTTATGTCGCTAAAGGCGGCCATATTGAGTATTGCGACACAATGTTAGTGTCGCAGAGTTCTGTACTGCGACACAAGGGTAGTGTCGCATGAGGTTATGGTGCGACACAATGATTGTGTCGCTAAGCTTGTAAAAGAGTTGATTTTGTTATGTTTAATTTACAGACCGGCGTTCTGTACGTATTTGACAAAGATATTCAACCGTACGATTATCCAGGTAAGTAATAGAAGAATATTAATCAATTGAATACGAATATCCAGATTCAGCAGAAGTACTTGAGTGTACTGTATTTATTCAGCAAGAGTAATTGAGTGTACTGTATTTATTCAGCAGGAGTAATTGAGTGTACTGTATTTATTCAGCAGAAGTACTTGAGTGTACTGTATTTATTCAACAGAAGTACTTGAGTGTACTGTATTTATTCAGCAGAAGTACTTGAGTGTACTGTATTTATTCAGCAATAGTTGTATGATGAATGTGAGCTCTCTTTATGCTGAGTGGTCATAAATGGCATAATAGTGTGAAAGTGAGCCCTCTTTATGCTGAGTGGTCATAAATGGCATAATAGTGTGAAAGTGAGCCCTCTTTATGCTGAGTGATCATAAATGGCAGCCCTCTTTATGCTGAGTGGTCATAAATGGCATAAAAATGTGAATGTGAATCCTTCTTATGCTGAGTGGTCATAAGAGGTATAATAAAGTGAATGTTAGCCATTTTTACGCTGAGTGGTCATAAATGGTTTAATAGTGTTACTACTGGCCATTCTTATACTGAGTGGTCATAAATGGCCCAGTGTCGTGATATTGAGTTTTGATTGAGTAAAGTGATAAATGTGGTTACTGCATTTATAAGAATTCTATCTTATATCAGTGTTATGATTCTATTACTTACTAAGCCGATGTGCTTACCCATTTCTATTATTGCTGATAATACAGGTGGGTCGAGTAAGGGAAAGGAGGGTCTTGGGAAGAAGCCGCAGCGCGAGTAGTGGTGTACTTGCTACTGCTGGTAGTAAGTGTTTACTCCCATTGAATCATGCTCGGATATCGTAAGGGGGTATTTTGTAAGAGAGATCTTCCGTTTGTAAAGTTTGTAAACAATGAAATGTTTATGTATATAAAAAGTGTTATTCGTGTTATTGAATAAAGTGTCAAAAAAAAAAAAAAAAAAAAAAAAAAAAAAAAAAAAACTGGGTGTTACATCCTTAATGTTCCTCTCTCTGAAAAACTACGCCATCGAAATTCTCGAAGGCACACACATGCTTACTTAAAATCCATACAAGACTCCGGTTGACACCGAAAGCAAACTTGGTCCAGACAGCTCCCTAGTCTATGATGCCACCTTATACCTTACTTTGGCAGGAGCCCTTTAGTATCTCACTTTTACCAGACACAGCCTCACCTATGTTGTTCATATATTTTCTTGTTTATGTATGATCCTAGAGAGACTCACTTCTCAGCTCTTAAATGCATTCTTCGCTATGTTCGTGGCATGCTAGATCATGGCCTTCAGTTATATGCCTCCTCTTTTGCAACGCTAACTACTTACTCTGATTCTGATTGGGCAGGTTGCCTCGCCACTAAACGCTCTACATCTTGCTAATGTGTCTTCCTTGGTGATAATTTGTTATCGTGTTATCCAAGCGTTAACACACCCTCTCTCAATCTAGTGATGAGGCAGAATACAAGGGTGTCGCTAACACCATTACTAAGACTGTGTGGCTTCCTAATTTGTTACGGGAACTTCATGCTCCTATCTTATCTACTACTATTGTCTACTATGAAAATGTGAGTGTTGTATATATGCCATCCAATCCCGTTCAACATCAACGCACAAAGCACGTCGAGATTAATATTTACTTGATTTGCGACATGGTTGCCACGGGAGATGTTCGGGTCCTTCACGTCCCATCCAGATATCAGTACACAGATATCTTCACCAAAGGTCTACCATCTCCAATGTTTATTGAATTTCGGGACAGTTTGAGGGTCCGCAAATCTCCCCCTCCAACCGCGGAAGTGTATTAAATGGATGACTGTTATTAAGATAATTGTTTAGCCTTCTAGCTCAGCCCACTTATGTCAACCCATTTCTAGTACATTTATATAGTGACTCATTTGGCTATGTTTGTGATCATGAGAAACAATTCCCTCTGGACAATAAAAAATCTTTACTTATCTTTATTTAAAATTTAGTTATTATTTTCAACATTGACACCCGGTGGCATTTTAAAAACTAAAACTCTGAATAACCTTCTGAAAGAGCTTTCATAGAAAAATAGAATCTTCAAGATTTCGACGATATAAAATACACCTCAAACGAAGTTACGGTTGATTAAATATGACTTTTGTAAAACATCCTTGAATTTGAGTTGTACAACTACGGCATGCTATAAATCAAAAAAAAAATTCTGATAATAGGACTTTTTCATAAAATATGGCTGATAAAGGGGTTCTTTTTTGTTTCTAGCTGAAAAGAGGGTTGGGCCCATCAATTTAAATTTTACTCATATAATCTCAACTATGGTTAGTTGACTAGTTAAAATCATTTCAAACTCTATAACCGGGCTTCAATCAAGTACCAACTTCTATTCGATAAAATGATATGTACCAAAACTCAGAAAAATAAAAAATTAAATATAAAAAGAAAAAAATAATAACTGACATAATTTTTAAAAATGCTAACATGTTTTACGTCAACTTCTTTTATATTCCCTACTCGTGAACCTAGTTTGTATATTTTATGATGTTAAAAATATATAAATTATATACGAAAAAAATTCTAACATTAGGGAACTTTATTAAAAAGTTAAATTGCTACAAGAATCAAAATTACTAACATAGAAATTCATAAATAAACATACATGACATTTTACATTAATCAAACCAATTCATAAATAAACATACATGACATTTTACATTAATCAAACCTTGGTTGTGAATTTGAGCAACTAAGCTTATTATGACCCGTTTGGCGACAAATGGTACATCTACGACTTTCGCCAGATTGATGAGCATCCATTTCATTTCTTATTCGACTTTGACGTCTTCGACCTCGACCAATAACAAGTTTTGTATAATCTGCTTGAATCCTCCAATGAGGATCGGTCCAATAGTCGATGTGAGAAAGTGGCACAAAGTTAGCATTGTATTGTTGCCTATATGTCGAAATGGTGTACGCCTTATCCATAATCCCGAGAGGGTTGTCTCCTCTTTTTCGACAAACAGCAATTGCATGTGAACATGGGAATCTATAAATTTGCCACTTACCACATGTACATGTTTGTTGGAAATAACGTACAGTGTGTACATTGCCACCGGAACCATTTAATTGTTGTCTTGTTAGAACTTTATATATGGCTCTACCATAGTTGAACTCTTGTATTTGGTGACTTTGAGCATGAATCTCATAAGTTCTAAACACTCGCCATATGATCGGTGGTA
Source organism: Logfia minima (assembly GCA_963921325.1). Lineage (NCBI taxonomy): Eukaryota > Viridiplantae > Streptophyta > Magnoliopsida > Asterales > Asteraceae > Logfia > Logfia minima. Next base: position 40,496,631 of record OY992764.1, read on the forward strand.
GAGACGCATTGCAATTCAAAGCTATTGTACTGTATTTTTGAAACAATTGTACAGTTCTGGCAAATGTAAGCTCTATGCATGCCTTAATTGGTAGTTGTCTAGCTCCCCGCAACACGTTGTTGTAGCTCTCGGATATGTTTGTTGTCAAACAATCCCATCTATGACAGTTGTCATATGCTTGACTCCATCGACTTTTATCAATTTCCTTCAAATATTGCCACGCAGCAGGGTCGATATTTTTCATTTCACTTTTATATTTCTTGAACTTTCGTTTTTGAGTTGTGCTGCCGATAAGCCAACATAGTCATTTAAGGTTAATGTTCCTAAACCTTGTATTGAAATTGCTTCGAATATGTCTAAGACAAAAGCGATGATATCCTAACGGCTCTTTCCATTCTTCTAGAGTTGACATAGCATTAATTATTCCTCGGTGCCTGTCAGAAACAACACACAAATGTTTGTCTCGTGCAACATAATACCTGAACTGTTGAAGAAACCAACACCAACTATGATTTGTCTCTTCATCAACAATAGCATAAGCAATCAGCAAGATGTGATTATTGGCATCCTTTGTAACAGCAACAAGCATTTTACCTTTGTAATCCCCTTTCAAATGTGTACCATCAATACAAATAACAGGCCTACATTGGTGGAATGCATCGATAGCTGGTCCAAATGCCCCAAAAATATATTTGAATGTCATAATGCTTGATGAGCTACTTGGATGATGAAACCATTTAACGACAGTATTTGGATTTGAAGCCTCCAATGCTGCTATGTAACTTGGTAATACCTCAAAGTTACTTTTCCAATCTCCATAGACAGTGTCCATGGCTTTTTTCTTCCCATACCATGGCTTTTTATAAGAAATATCTACATTCAAGTAGTTTTTGACATCTGCTCGAATACTCTTCACGGGGTAGGCGGGATCATTCTCAATTGAATGACGAATATGGGAGGCGATCATTGTAGATGTCAAATTTCTATTATCGTTGTCAACACACGCTCCAATACAATTGTGTCTCTCCACCCAACGTGTAATTTGCCACGTGTTAATAGATTTTTTCATTCGAGCACGAACGTACCATTCACAAGTATTGCTTGAACCTTCACCATCATTTTCGTCGACACTCTTGCATTTTGCAACCCATGTATTACATTTACTTTCAACAACTTTAAGCTCTCTATTTTGGGTCACCGACCAAAGTGCTATTGCTTTTTTCAATTCGGGCTTGTCTTGAAATCGCATCCCCATTCGAATTCTATTTTCTCCTTCGCTCCAAAAATCTGAACGTAAGTTGTCTTCCGGATCTGGTATGTCATCGTCATTTCCGTCCCTTACATCATTAAAAAACTTCATCACTCTTTCATTATATGGTTACACACTTCTGTTACTATATTGAGAAGCTGGGCTCGGGTCATCAGAGTCTTCCCCTGCATTGCTTACATTTTCACTACTATCTTTACTAGATTGTGATTGTGGTTGTTCATCAAAGTTATTATGAGTCTGACATCTCTCATCATTAGGTAGAGGGAATATGTTTGGTAATTGTGTAGATGAATTCCCTATATTTGAAATATGAGATTGTATTGGACTGTCATGTGAACCTAGAAATAACCCTTTTTGTTGAAAGCTACGTAGTAGACACATAAAACCTACATCACTTGATGGCATTCTACATTCATCTTGAATTTCCTCCATTTCAACATGAACTTGACCGCAAAAACATTCATTTATCTCGGCTAAAAAATACAACATGTCTAGACTTTGATCGCTATAGACTAATGTAATATTGGGTATCCCATTAAGTTGATAATATAATTTGATGTTCAACCTAAATGACACCTTTTCTACCCCCAACATGCGCATAAATTAATTCGACAAATTCATCAAATTGCATTTTATGCCTAACTATCATTGTGGCATTAAAAGTTGATTCATCACCCCTAATTAATCCATTCTCATATATAACATTTCCACCCCAAAATAAACTTACAAGAAATGGACGTTCTAATGCCATGCCAGTAATATATCAAGTCGCAACTTCAAGATAAATCATATAAAATAAATATAAATCATTTTGATACAAACAAAAAATATTATACTTAATATGTTTAAGAAATTCAAGTTAAACAATACAAAATGAATGTGATCGTTTACCTTGGTTGATGAAAAAGGAAACTGTCATTTAGTTTGAGGACAATAAATGAAGCAGAAGATAAGAAATTTTAAGAACTACACAGGTTGATATACGAAAAAAGAGATCGCAAGTATATATAAGCTATATATCTTTTGAACTCAAAGAATACAAATGAAGTTCACGGATAAGAGAATAAAAAAATTTGGACATAAAGGTGACTAATGGATTGAAGTGGTTACTGAGTTTTTGTGAAGATTCCATCAGTTTTTATCTTTAACATACTCAATAAGTATTTATTTAATTATTTTACGTGTACTTATTTCTTTTCTTTTAGCCAACACACTTTGTGATAGAAAAGTAAAGGAATATAGAGGGTGTAGTACGTACAGTCAAAAGATTCATTAATATTTAACTATAGTTGAGACAAAGTGGGAGAAAGTTATAGTTAAGTGGGCCATCACCTCATTTGCCAACTTTTTAGAAAGGATCACAGTATCAGAATTTTTTCTATAAATCAGCAACAAAAACAGCCCGTATATATCTTGATAAACTCACGACATTCTTAACTCAATTCCAACACTTCTAGTTGATGAGGTTTGCAACATGTTTTTGAAACATATGTCATGTTAAAATGACAACTAATAAATACATTATAACGCTATTTGACTCATTCGATCCATACGACAATATTGACCCACTTTGACATTTTATTTCACCAACACGACCAAATATTCAATTTGCCACCACTGTTTTTCAGTCTCATTCACAAGTTTACAACAACCTTTAATCATACTAACATAGTAACATCAACTATTACAACAAAGCAACTATTTTAACCCATATAGCACATTTGACTTACTTTCACGATCTCTTTCGTTAACATATCCAACAATCAGCTTTAAAAACTTCAAATTATGTTTTATATCATTTATCAAGTTAAAAAAAAAAAAACATAATTTAAGCTTTACTTTTATATCTCTTTGGTAGATCACGTGAGGGAAGACCTTCTATCCGAAGTCCACACCCTCTCTCTAATCATAGCTCTGTTCTACCAAGCGTACTTTGAACCTTGCTGCTTTAACCCGGAGCCCTTTGAACTTCTTACAACTTATATCTCCATTTATGCTTATTTAATTGTCAAAGCAAATCAACAATTTTGACTCTCGAAGACAACATGTATACAAACCCTAAAAGTGAAAGGGGATGGAAATTCATATCTCAAGCCTTTGATGATTCTTAAAAAATTGAATTGATCTTCTCCTTTGTCCAAAGTATTAGTGTATAAACTTGCATTAAAGATTAACAGAACTTGCACTTCATATTTATCACCTCTAGTTTTACACACATATAATTCACACACTTGAATCAGGAAATGAGACTTGTTTCCACTTATTCCTTCTTTATATATTTTCCTAAATTTACAGTTCAGCCCCTGAACTTCCATAATTCATATTTTTGCCCAACTTTGACTTTTTCATGACTTTTAATTCAACTTAACTTTTAACTAACTCATTTGACTTGACTACAATAACACACCAACTTCTTTTAATCAATTAAATCATATTAAAATATTCATTTGAAAAACTTGAGATGTTAAACCAAACCAAGTCCAAACTGCAACGGAGATAATGAGTTGTTGAACTTGAATCATATGCTTGATTAGTGTGTTCAAAGTTAATGATTGATCTTATACCAGATCACCCAACTTAAGTAATAATGTTTTCATATTTTACAGGTTTTCCAGATTACTTATTCAAGTTCCTCCCTGTCTCAGAATTCAAGTTTAGCCGACTAGGTGGGATTATTTGAATATTATTATAAGCTGATTTAATATAATATTATTGTTGGTTTTGTTGTTTTGGGTATATCATTCTTGAAACATCCAAAATATTCCAAATGGACCAAATTGGAAGTACACTTCTTTAACAATGATAGTAAACAGCGGAACACATGACCACTTGATTAGTATAATTCGAGAGGTATTCCAAATGATCTATTTATTGGTTTCATGTGGAATTGTTTATTTCAGATTCCCCTTGATAGTTGATACTAATGATGTGGATCTGGATTACCAATTTTCTTTGTTTATTTCTTACAAATGATACTTTGATTAGATTATCTGTTTTGCTTGACCTTGCAAAATTAGGACTCATCTCTCAACCGAAACTGATCTACATGAAATTATAGATCAAGAAACTGGCTTTGATAGTTTGATGTAAGTTAATTCGAGCTCTAAGCTACTTGAGTAGACTATGGAATCAAGCTCGAGTACTAAATTATAGTTACATACATTAGTTTTTATACATAGTTAAAGAGTATGGGTGCTAGTGTGAAACCAGGACGACTATCCAACTCGTGAGTTACTCAAGATCGACTTGTAAAGTACTCAAAATTGACTTTAATGTAAGTCAATTTTCGAGCTCAAGCTACTTGAGTCGACTATGGAATCAAGCTCGAGTACTAAAATATTTGGTTCAAGACTCGCGAGCATCTTCAGCTTGTGTTATTTTACATGTTTACCCTTTAGTTTTATCTATAATAGTAACATATGTACCGCATTTTTCTAATAAACTTCAAGTCGAGTCGTATCAAGCAGTCAAGTCAAGTAAAGCTCGAAGCGATCGGGTCGATTAATATGTAATATTAGTACTAAATAATTTATTATTAATATTTTAATTTTGATAATCGAATCAAGTCTGGTCTAAGGTCGAAAGTATCATTAATTAATCGAGTCGATTTCAAGCATAACATGCAAGCACGACCGACCTCAATTCCAGTTTCAATTTTACTTCGCACTGCTTCAGCTCGACTCGAATAGATTACACCTCTAATGGGTGTTGCTAGTAGCACGTTCGGTGAAGTATTGTTGCTCATATATCAAGAGATGATTTGTGTATAACTCAAGTTTGAGAGTATTTAAGTAGGTTTTGTCTTTGAGGTGCTGCTATCCTTACATGTACTAACCTTATCAAAATACAAATTATGGGAGCTTGTAAATTCCGTGGATCCCACTTGCATCTTCTTTGGCTCTGTTGACTCTGTATGCCTTTATGGTCTGGTCTTTAACCATGCGGGTCGGATCATGTGTCTTCGTCATGCCTAGGTTAGTCAAACCCTTTCTTTCCGGATCTCAAGTCCCTCTTCCAAGAATCTCATACGTCATTAATTATTCACATTTTTGAAATATTTTTGGTAACATTCTTTGTATACAATCATCTTATGTCAATTTTCTAAGGCGTCACTATAAATCAATCAATTAATATGGACAAAATGAACATCAAATACATTTAATCATGATACCTTCCAAAAAAGGCACGTATGATGATGTCAACATAAGATTCATGTGTTTCAAATATTTCAAAACAGAACAAAAAACAATTATTTGTAAGGTTTCAGGTTGCACAATTAACTACCATATCTAACAAATTAAATGAAATTAATTCCTTCAAAATCTGTAAATTTCTTGAAAAACCAACTTCACTTTTCACATCATCAAGCACCCAAAACATACAAACGTCATCATATAAATATAAAAGAATTCTTAAAAAGATCTTGGTTTAGCAATAATAGTAGAATGCTTCAAGATATGAAGACTAAACTGTCCACCTTTCTCACTAGTGTCGACCTTTGACTCTCCAGGTGGCGGCAACAACTCGAAATTCTGCACCAAACGCCCGATTGTGATCCCTAAAATCGGCAACGCAAGAATAATCCCAGGGCAACTCCTTCTCCCAACACCGAAAGGCAAATACCTAAAATCGTTTCCATTAGCTTCAACTTTACTTTCTTCTTCAAAGAACCTTTCGGGCCTAAATTCCTCGGGTTTCTTCCATTGCTCGGGGTTGTTAGCAAGCCACCAAGCATTGACCAAGATCTTGCTCTCGGCTGGGATGTCAAAGCCACCTAGTTTTGCATCGTGTAGGTTCATGTGTGGGACCAGAAGAGGAATAGCCATACGGAGACGTAAAGTTTCCTTAACCACGGCTTGGAGGTATGGAAGCTTTTGGATGTCGGGCTCGGTGACTTGTACCCCTGGTCCAAGGATCGTGTCAAGCTCGTTCCTAAGTTTGGCTTGGATCTCGGGGTGGTTCACAAGCTCGGCGATTCCCCATTCAATAGACCATAAAGTTGTCTCAATTGCTGTTTCAGAAAAACATAATAAGGTTGTAATTATAATTAGGATGTAACTAACAAACAGAGAGTCAAACTATAGCTAGATGATAAAAGTCAAAATAAAGAAAACGGGAGCCTTAAAAGATGGATCTTGGAGCATATAATCAACTATTTTACTTTGCATCCATAATTTGGATTAGTCGATTAAAATATATAAATGAAATATTAAATTGCAAGACAATTCGTATACTAGCAACTGACAAGTGAATCACAAATTTTTTCTATAAGTTTTATTGAAAGGTATTTGGGTATAACAGTTTCGTTAAATACTCCCCTACCAAACATTTTCCTAACCTATTTGGTAAAATCTTCTGATAAAATACGGGTTGATGATGTCATAATATACAATGAAAACAAAAGTGAGTACATACCAGCAACATTGATGTTCTCAACAATGTAAAGAACATTGTCCTCATTGATCTCTCCCTTGTCCTTGGCTTCAAGAATATGATCAATTGCACATTTCAATTGGTTGTTGTCCATGCTTTTTGTGCTTCCCATCTTCCTGTTAATTTAAATCATAAACATAAACGTACTGTTAATTAATTAACCGGCCAATTGATTCATAAATTCATAAAATATACTCTAACTTAGATCCACCTAACCCATCATCTACACCTACTCCTCAATAAAGACATGTGGTCATTGTTTCCTCAAGAAAAAGACTTTTCTATGATTTAATTAACGATGACTAAATTTTGCGAGACCCATATAACCTACTATCAAGAAAAACATCAAATGAGCACGCAAGCCTACCTTCACATAAATAGAATGACTTTTATATAAATGTTTCCTTAAGTAGAATTATTTAATAACCTACGACTCGTTAATAATCACTTTACGAATTTAAACCATTCCCGTTGAAAAAAGAAAACGATGATCATTTTACCAATATTCACGTAATCATATAAATAGCCATGACATGCATTTTCCGCCTAAAATGCACTATTTGCTTCTTAGAAAGATGGTACATTTCATGTTTAGTCCAAAATGCTTCATTAAATTTTTGCATTCATAAGAAAGGATCAGCACATGGACCTTGACCTACCTGGCCATGACTGTTGCACTTTATTTAAAACATTCAAAGAATCAAAAACTAGAATTAGACATTTTAGATCAAACTACTAATGTAGATGTTATGTTAGGCATTAGTTCTTTTTTTCATGGTCATATCTAAAAGGCAAATTCCCATGACTTAAGGCTAAGCCCAATTTTAATTCATAAAAAGTAAGATCCCACCTTATAATATTCAATCCCAACTTAGCTACATATATGAAAGGTTATTAATATATAAAGTTATCTAGTTTCAATGTGAAAGTCATCATCATATATATATAATAAAGATGAAAAAAAAGATAAGAAAAATACTTACTTCCTTTCATCAACAAAGTAATCCTTGAATAGCTGCAACCTCTTCTCTTTGACTTCCTTACATAACTTCAAATAACTTCTCAAAAACGGCCTCAAAATTGGGATGAAATCGCCATAGTTATACTCGAAACTTTGAGCTAATCGACTCCTTTCCCCATTCAACGCCTTTAGTTTCAAGAACAGCGGATCATCTTCACTCTCAAACCTTCGATCAAACATAATCCTGAACATGTTGTTGTACATCATCAGTTGTAACCGTCTTCTGATCACCACGCCTTCAGTCGCTGCTGCCGGATTCTTCTTCACATCTTCCACGACAGCCGCAGCCTCTGCCTCCCATCCGTACCTGCAATTGCCAATCCAGAAACAAAATTCAGCGAGACAAAAAAATCGTAATCATAATTGACAAAATAATTCGCGTAGCAAACTGCACATAAGGTTTGGTGCATCAGGGCTATTTAGGGACTAATGTTGTACATGTAGACTAAATTAGGGGTTAAACATGTAAAAAGTTAAACTCTTTTGGCTTAGTTCACATAATAAACTATGCTAAGCCGGTATGTTTATATATACTCGTAACATAAAAAAACATTTTCCCTTATTTGATTTATTTATTTTATTATAGTACTATAAGACATTTTTAAAATTTTACAATAAATGTTTTTTTAATTCTTTTTGTTTAATTAAACCGTGGTAGTCACACCATTTTTTGGTGAATTTATAGCCACGTAGTATATGTGAAAGACACTACTCATACGAAAGACTTCCAGAAAGACACGTGTCTAGAAAACGACCTTTGACTCTTTCAACAAAATGTTAATCAAATACATTAACCTGTATTTTGTTAAACCTATTTTATTATATTAAAACCCTTAAAATATACATAATACATTAACAATTCAACCAAATAATATCGATTTTAAACTACATAATTAATAAATAACATCACTACTAAATGTCATAAACACATATAACTAAAAGAGTCATTAATACTAAACCAGAAAAATACAATAAGTAAAACAAAATTATCATAATTGATTTTAATTGTAAATGAATAAATGAACATATATATATATATATATATACCTGTATTGTTGGACCACTTTGTTAGTAAAAAACGGAACAGTCATGATCCTCCGCATTTTACGCCAATGTTCACCATAAACCGTGAAAACCATATCTTGTCCTTTACCCGTGAATATATCAAACACAACGTTTCGAGTTCGTGATCCGAACTCGACACCTTGTGTATGAAGCACATCCTTAGCAAGATCCGGGGACGACACAACAACTAGGTTGCGTTGTCCCATTCGTAATAAAAAGATCTCGCCAAATTTCTTGGCGAGATCAGTTAAATTACGATGATTAAGATCATCACCAACTTGGAGCCAGTTTCCGAAAATGGGAACTGGGATCGGTCCAGGTGGCAGCTTGAAACGCTTGCCACGTAGCTTGGAGATAAAGATTGCACCTAAAATGGTTGCAAATAGGGCTAAAAGTGTTTTCTCCAAAAGTAGTAGATCCATGGCGGAACTGACAGAGATATGTTTTATTTTTTTCTTTTACGTAATGAAATGAAGTGTTGGTGGGCGTGGTTTTTTATATAGGTGGTGAATGGGGTTAGGTGGACGTCAGGACGTGAAGTTGGTAAGAGGTTCTAAAGCTAACGGCGTTAGTATATTTAACGGTGGATTGAGTAGATAAACGTGGAGTATTTTGGTTATCAAATTATTTGTGACTTAATCAGTGAGTCATGATGGATTAAAGTTAACTATCTGAAATGTTTTTATTCAAAGGGGCTACTATTTGAAAATTTGTAGAGGATGATGTGACTATCATATACACATATATATAAGTGGATAAGATTAATATGCATTCATATACACTCATATAAGGTGTACATTCAGAATTATTAGAATGTTCATTTAGAATATCTCAGATTGTCATACTTTTATATTTTACTTCCTATCATTTTTATGAAATATAATTGATAATAATTAAAAATAATAGATGTAAATATTTTATGAAAAATAATTCATAGGGAAATTTTAAATTTTATGAAACTAGGGAAGCAAATCTTAACTCTTAATTTTTTCATAAAAAAATATTTTTAGATTCATTTATGATGAATGTTAAATTTTGAATAATATTTCATCACATATGAATGTTGTTAACATTCATTTATGATGAAATTAAAGGTTGAGATTTGTTTCCCTCATTCCTTAATTCTTTTACTTCCCTTTTAATCCCCACCCAATATTTTGTTAATAAAACCAATTTGGTACATTTTGTATTAATGGAATCAGTTTATCTCTTTTAATCATGATGTTGAAATGCTGATAACTCCAACCGATCTATATTAGATTGTTTTAAGTAAATCAAGCTTACATAATTATATGTTTTAGTTATGACTAGAATAACACCCGCGCAATGTGATGGTGAAAGTAATGATGGTAGGTGACGATGATGATAGTGAAAAACTAATAATTGTTTAATTATTGTATGTGTTTTGTACGAAGTATTATTTTATTTAATATAAATAGTTGTATTTATATATTATATATTCATATGAAATAATATATTATTAATAGGGAAGAATTTTGTTAAAGGAAATACTATAAATGAGTTAAGGGTAATTCAGATATTTTCTTGTGTTGAGACTAATTTTAAAATAATAATAAAGATGCATTATATGTAATTAGAGATTAGGGATTAGAGATAACTTTATATTTAGAAAGAAAAAAAAAAGATTAATATTATTTTTGACATTTTACCCCATTTAAAAATATATATTTTAAAAAGAAAAATCAGAATTTTTATGACTCGGTAGTGTATAGAGTTCGCAATCCATTACACTGGTTACACATTAAGTTAGACGTCACTTGGGCCCATTTCTAACTCTATTTGGATGATGATAAATCAAACTATCACTTGGGCCCATTACTAACTCTATTTGGATGATGATAATCAAAATTGTTTACTTATTTGGTTATTTTGAGATTGTAGTAGTAAGTCACTAAGTTGTAGTGACAAACTCCGAACCCTTTCATATATGGACGGTTATATGTGCATATTATTGAAAGAAGAAAAGATTGTATTTAACAAACAAATGTAACAACTTTACCCTTAATTTCCGAACACATCGTTTTATCTTCTTCTAATTAATAATTAACACTCGTAATAAGGTGGATTTCTAGGTCAACCCCTCATGTTAATTTGGAATACTTTCTTTTTTGTTATGGTCATATTCACATATTATTGACATTTTTCAACCATAAAAAAATGTGCACCTTTTGTGGAGATATTATGTATTATATGAATATATTATGTATCAAGAACAAAACAACAAACCTACTATGTCCGAGTCTATAACACCCCTTAAATTATCTCAGGGTTAAATATGTAATTTGACTCGGAAGCGATGGATAACAATAATATTATATCTTATTTTACAGAAAATTCCATATTTTTTTTTTTCGCGAATTTATAACATTTAACTATTTCCGAAACAAAACACTTATAATTGTTATACAAAGACCACATACATGTTAATTTACAAAACATCTGTAAATATATCAGAGTTAGCACGTGTCAAACATTCTTCAAAAAAACCATCTTCCTGCCTAACCCACAATCTTAAACATAACCTGCAGGAAGAGAAATGGTGGGATTAGCACGAAGCTAAGTGAATGAATGTACAACTAATAATTCAACTTAGCATAACAATCCGTTATACATTAAGCATGTAAAACACATAAACTCAAGAGGATCGGCGGTTACTGAGGAACCCTACAGCCGCGGTGGCCCACAGTAACACTTACCACAATCTGTAAAGGCCCATACAGAATAGGCCGATAACTTGGCACTACAACACAACAACACACTTTCCAGCGACAACACATGTATCTGGAACGTGTGTTGAACACAGTAGTAGCCAAGTCCAATCGCAATTGACCTCTGAATAACACAGATGCCCGAAGGCCACATATGCATAACAAGCAGATATATTCAATCATAAATCAGACTAAATAGTCAATCAAGGTTTACGTTACTTGTTGTAATCACACCATTACAACTAACTCAAATTATGAGTTGCAGATCCACTCACTTGTCCGCTACTGTCCACCTCTCAGAATTCTAATATTACTGAGTCTTCGACTGATCTGAGAATACAACAGATAATGAGTTAGTAACTCATTTCGTAATCGTATAACATATCTCAGCGCATAGTATCTAGATAATAAACATTTATCAAGTTTAAATCATCATAATAGCACATTCTTACAAGCAGGTAATTCCCTGAAGTCTAAGGAAATAAGAGTTCAATCTGGAACGAAACTCGAAAATCCCGAAACGTCATTTAAAAACTGAAAAATGCCATTTTGAAGCCCAAGACGACCCCGAAAGGCCAAAAACTGACAGGGCTATGGTACATAGTCTCGATTACTTGGTCGATTCCGAGTGACCATGCGAATTTCATAAAAATCTAATTTTTAGTAAGATTTTCACTTACGCATTTTCAAAATCTGCGACATTAGAAGCGACATTGCCAATATCGCCATAGCGACATTGCCAATATCGCCATAGCGACATTGCCAATATCGCCAAATCACTAGCGATATTCCAAGCGAAATTAATCGCGATATTACCTGCGATATTGGTGGCGATATCACCAATATCGCCTAAACCAGTTCATCTGCGAACTGGGCAGAAAACTGGGCTGTTTTTCCACAAAATTCTCAAATCGAATTATAACAACGTTTTTCTACAAATCAAACGTTCCAACACTTCGTAAACACATAAACAAACACTCTAAATGCATCAATTTAACATAAAAACACATAAATGAGTTTCCAATCAAGATTCTCTTATTTCTAAAAACCCAAAAACTAAAAACTAACTAACCTTTGATTCTTTGCTTAAAACCACAAAAACGAAATGCAGGACTAATCTTTGATGAAATCCGAATCTAATAACGAAATTTGAAGTGATTTTGAGCTTGATTCAACCTTCAATTGCAAGTGTGTGTGTTCTTGGTGTTTCTAGTGTGTGTTTTAGTGTGAGATGAAGAAGAAGAAGAAATGAGCTGATTTTTCTGCATTTTTGGTTTATATATATATAATTTACGTATACTACGATGTATTATTATCATTAATCTAGCACACGATTGTATTAGTTCTAATAGTTAGGCTAATCCGTATTTTAAACTAAAAATACCGTAATTCCCATTTAATCATTCCTAACAATTATCTAATCAAACATTTCACATGATTTAATTCAATTAAATATCGTAAGCAAAGAGATAAATTTACCTAAAAATACTAGGCCATTGGGGAGGATGTTACAGAGTCACCTCCCTGTCACACTTGCTATGTACACTAAGACTTCATCTCATTTTATCCTATCAATTATACCTGATATAAAGTCGCTTGTTTGAAAAAGTAGAAGTAGATAATAATTATAACAACAAAACACGCTTGAATTTGATTTTATTTGATTTATTTATATTTAGATCTAGAGATAAAACATTGATACGTTATGTACGTACATATCTTAAAATCCACCAAAAATTGTCCATAAAAAAAAAATCGTCGAAAGTATATCATGTGATATGTCTAACGTGGAGAAAAACAACGCTAATTTTTATAGTGTCATTTTTATAATTTTTTGACTAGCTATTTATGAGATATTTAATTTTAAAGAATGTAAAAAAAAAATTAGATTTTACTAGATGAATGGTTAAGATTTATTCATTCATTCTCACTAAATTTTTTATTTTCGTTTAAACACAACTCTTTGTTATTATTATAAACAGCTTCATGAGTTTTTCTTGTTTTATACTTTAAAACAAAATCATAATTGATATAACACCGACCGATAAAACAAAACAAGTTATTAACTTAAAAGTCCAAATTCACTTGTAAAATGTGAAATTTGTCATAATATTGAACTATTAGGTTCTAAATAAATAAAGATATAAAATAAAAATAAAAGGTAAAAGTGATAGAAATCACTTGAATTAAATATGTTTTTCAATTTTCTAAAATTAAAAATACAACAACGTATGAATATATTTTCTACGTTTCCATCCCTTTTTCATACATTGAAAACTCTCTTCATTTTCTAAAAATTTGAAGATGAAAAAGTTTAAAAAGAAAGTTCACAATTGAACGCACTTTATGCCTTTAAAATCGTAATATTTATAATCCTTAGAATCTATATAAAACTTTTGAGGATAAAAAATGTGAAACAATATGAAATATAAAATAATGTCTATTAATTATGTGTATGCCAATCATAAGAGGGCAACTAAAAAATTAGTCAATGAAACAAAGCATTTAATTGACATGCTCTTACTTTTATCAATTAATTTATCATACTAAGACAACTAGGGATGGCAACGGGGTGGGGATTGTCGGGGATCTCATTTCTCATCTCCATCTCCGTCGAGGATTGATTTTGTATCCCCATCCCCGTTCTATATGGGGATCGAGGATCCCCATCAAGTATTCCGGGATTTCTTTCCCCATTCTCTTTTTAACTTTTATTATAAATAAACTACCGAAATGACAACATTAACAAACATATGTTCTTATGATATTGCAAGACTAAATATGACATCAACTTATTATTACATAGAGATATCATAAGGTGTCTAAGGTTTATTGATTAATTGAAACAAGTTTGAGTAACACGTTATTAAAATTGAGAAAACGACTTTGACAATACGAAGCGTTGAGCTGAAATAACGAAGCGTACAATTTGATAATATATTTGGATTTTTGAAAATCAAGAATTTTAATATATACGTATATTGGTTATATTATTAAAATGTATATAATTTATGTTATGTAATATCATTATAAGGTATATAATATGGGTATGGGTTCGGGAACCCGATAAATTCACTATTTAGTGCGGGTTCAGGTATGGGTATAGGGACCCGAGGGGTAATCCAATCCCCGGTTTTCAAATTCGGGGATTCCCCGTCCCCGTCCCCATACCCGGTCAACTTGGGATTCCCCGGTCAAATCGGGTGTGGGGATCGGGTTCCCCGTCGGGTGCGGGTTTTTTTGCCATCTCTAAAGGCAACGTTATTCGCTATACTTTTTACAGGTAGTCGGATTATGCGTATGTGATGCTTATAAATAAAAAATATAATAATGATTGATAATCATAATTGTCTTAGTAATAACGATAATAATAATAAATTTTTATTACAATTTTCATTTATATTTTATGTTATCACAATAATTATATTTTAATTAAAAAATAATTATGAGTTATTTAAAGTAAAAGAAGTAAGTATAGATCGATTTATTTTTTTAATTTCTATATTTATATATTATTGTAAAATATATAAATATAATTTTTAATTTTTTATTTTTAAAATATTAAATGTTACGGTTAAATACTTTATAGAGTTTAACGTGTACACCAAAAAGTTAGTACTTATGCATGTAATACAATTATATGTTGCCCAGTTTTCATATGTCTATTAAAAATATAATATAAAACGTCTATTACACGTTATTGATAATTTTTAATTATAAAATATTGACTAACCTTGAACACAGGTTAAGTTAAATAAATGCATCTTAACATCTACGTAAGGCATACGTTAAACAAACTTCATCATAAATGTGGAATTTATGTTAAATTTTTATAAAGGATGCACTCACTATCCTGAATTTTTATAAATCTAAAGATGAGAATTTACAGTTGATATTTCTCTCAATTATTACATAATTATAAAAGTTACTAAAATCAAATTCACTTTTACCTAATTGTATCTTTTAATTTATAATTTATATATATTTAATTAAATGTTAAAAATAAATACTAAATAAATTAAATTATTTTAATGATATAAAGAATAAGTGATCATCACTATCGATCATTAATAATTTAATAATAACGTTATAAACTAATAAACTATTACAAGTGTTATCGGTACTACGACTATTATTATCGATCACTATCATATTATAGCTAGTATTCATTATCGTCGCATAACGTAAGTCATCGATTAGTTTGATAAAAGGCAAGCATACTTAAATTACTTGAGTAAGTAACAAGAAGTAGATACACGGAATTACACATGAAATAAAACAACAAGAAATACTTCAAAGGAAATAACATGGAAAGACATCGGTTTGTATAACTTGTAAATGGAATGTACTCATGCAGTACTAGATCCTGGTGGGGTAGGTGAGAGGGGTCGGTGAAATTGAACCCCATCGTTGATTTGCAATTGTCATTATTATACTAACTACGCACCCACCACTCAACTCAAATACAAATGTGTACTTTATATTATATGGAAATGGAAATAATGCATGTAACATCATATAATCATGACCGCAACAAAGTCAAAATCAGGGCTAAGCTGCCCTTCATTTTCCAATACAACAAGTCTTCAATGAATAGTTGTAATGGGAATTAAAATTAAAAGATGTCATTGGCTTTTAACTTTTGTATAATCACTCCGTACAATTTATATGAAAGTAGAAGAATAGTCACATAATGTAAGAGAATTTTTTTATTTTTTTTAAAAACGCCTTGTTAGATGTTAGTGGTTTAGATCTAGCAGTGACATCTATTTGGGCAGTATGCTGACCCTGAGACCGACTTGTTCCTCCTTTTTTTATCGCCTAAAGGAGTAAAAGTTCCGGGTGAGACTCGAACTGGAAACCTCCCCTAGCCAAACATCCCCTCCCCAAGGCCCCATAAGGAAACCTTGGTGGCCAATTGAGCTAGCCCAGTTGGTTAGAGAAAAACGTTTATTTGTTTCATATTTATTCGATATGTAGTATTATGTTTTTTGAAAGATTTTAAAAATCAAAAGCTGCATTACAATACACGAAAAATATTGTTTTGTAAGTGGGAAAATCACTTTTTAACAAAAAGAAATTTAAAAATAAAATATTATAACAAAATAACCAAAAATTAAATATATCTTAATATGTCATTACAAAATCGATGGTCGGGTTGCGAGTTGCGAGTTCTTAATGGATAGGTTGCGAATTGGGAATCGTTTATTGAGTCTAGAGATATAGAGAACTTTAAGTTAAAATTAAATGTCATATATTAATAAGTTTATGGTTTAGTAATGTTTGTGTTAATTAGAATTTTATAATTAATAATTAGGAGTATGTTAATTAAATGTCATAAATTAATTAGTTTCCGATTTAATAATGTTCGTACTAATAAGAATTTAATAACTAATAATTAAGGGTATGTTAGTTATTTTTATAAATTTCTAAAAACACTCTAGTAATTATATGAGTAAAATAGTAAAATTTATTTCAAAAAATATATTAAAATGTATTACATACTAGTATAGATAAAACGAAGAAGAATAAAAGATATATAAAAATAAAAGTCCTAGACTAGACATTGAAGAAGTCTTTGAAGTTTACAGTATTGGAAGAGAAAGTGAAGCCTTATAAAATACTAATGATGCTTTTGTAAGCTTGATAACGAATTAGTAACAACTAGGATTAATTTTGTGAATATTTACCTCAAGTTGCAATGAATTTGTCAACCGTTTCCTTTGATGATGGGGCTAAATTGATTTCTAGTAGTGGCATGAATTAATAATACATAACCCTAGCTTCAATCAGTTTTTGGTCATACTGTAAATTTGATCTTTGACAACTACTTATTTGAGTTTCGTATCTTGTGACACTTAGAATTATTTTTTCAGTGCGTTGGGACGAATTTTAAAATTAGATGTTCTTTCACATAAAAAGTAATACTTTAATTTGGTTTCAATCCTATAAATTTCAATATAAAGGTTACGAACTCGTACTCGTTTGTGATAATAAATAATAATAATAATAATAATAATAATAGATACTTTATATGAACGAAGGACTTTTCTCTCATTTTTATACTACTCCAAAAAAAGTCTAGATATAATTTCAAAATAATAGAAGGAAATGGCAATGTAGCCTAAAAAGCATGAACTCATGTAGTCCCAAACAAATTTAAAGTCTTTTACCATCAAACTACAACTATTTAGGATATCTTTGCCACAGAGCTTTTAGAAGCATTTTGAAATTTAAAGCTTTTTGTTTTGAAAATTAAACTTTTTTAAAAAATAAAGTTTTATTTAAATACACAAGTTTAAAGCTTTTAGTTTGAAGATTTAAACTCCTATTTTAAAAGCTACTCCAACTAGCTTTTAGGAGTTTTTTGATTATTTTACCCTTTGAAATTACAGCTACAGCTACTTTACCAAACACAGTTTACAAATAAAACTCCATTTTGCAGCTACAACTACCAATTTCAGCTTACAGCTAACAGTTACAACTACAAGCTACAACTACAGCTAACAACTAATTTTACCAAACACACCTTTAACCGTAATAAATTTACACCATCAAAAACACACATACAAATTAATATGTCACAGAACAAAAGAGTAACTGTGAAGTTTGATAAGTGGTATCAAGGGGTGATTATTACTTTGGTGGAAATCTTACTATATAAAACTTTTGCATACCTAGGATATATAAAGCGTCTGTAGCTCAGTGGATAGAGCGTCTGTTTCCTAAGCAGAAGGTCGTAGGTTCGACCCCTACCTGACGCGAAACCCTTTCTTTTTTACTTTTTCCATATGCTGGTTGATAGTTTCATTCAACATTTAAAATGGCTTTTTTTTATATACTATTTTCATTTCATGTACAGTTGTGACAAATATAGACATTTGTTTGAAATGGAATATGATTCCACCAAAATTGTTCACCATCTTAATTTTCTTGATAATAAAAAATAAAAAAAATCATTCAATAGAAAAATAGGCTACATTAACTAAACAAAATTTGAAAATTAATTCTGGAATAGACGGATCAATTACTTACACGCACATAGGCTATGCATGTATAGCCACCTCATGATATTTCAAACCTGTATGCATAAATACCTACACATAGCCTATGATACTTAATTGCTACCATTAATGACAGACAAATGTAGGAAAGAAAAGAAAGAAAGAAGCCTTCTCTTTGTAACATATGTTTACAATCATAACACGTGTAACTCTTTCCACAAAATCAACGTCATTCCTATGTATCAATCAATCAAGGATGTTAAATAAATGGTTCCAGATTTCAAACATAAGAAATGGGAACATCCCAAAAACAAAAACACTTCTAACATAAACTGTGAATTCTCTCCAAAATCTACATTCATTTAGGCATGACAGTCAATCAAGGATATATATATCGAGCAAAATTAAGTTCCAGCCTTTCTACGAGTTACACGAGCCACAAACCCAGCCTTGATCGGAGCAACAGAACGACGTGAACCGCTCTGCACAGCGAAAAAACAGAGTCAAGGAAACTGAGCAATCATACAATTGAATTAGAACAGTGAGATACAAGCTTAGCTATTTCTTATCAATAAAAATGAACAATTTGGTATTGTCTTGCTGATATAATAAAGATAACAATAGATTTAAAACCACCAAGGGTAGGTGATTGAGTTAGGTTGACCCATAAAACTTGCTGTCCAATATTTTTAATGTGTTTTACGTAGCAAATAGATTTATTTCACCTGTTAGTCATAAAACATAACCTCGACAAGCAAATTGGTAAAATGGCCAACTCTGGTATAGGCAAGTTGTTGATCATATGTGTTAAAATATAACAAGCATAAGCCTGAATTGTTGCTGTTGATGGTTTCTCATTCATGTCTATGTGAGTGTAGGACTTGGATAGCACAGGTTGTTGATTATTTATTAAAAGATCAATGGAAGATAGACAGAGGACCAGATGTGCATGATTGTGAAAGATGGAGGTGCAGATGCAGTCTTGAAGAAAAGAAGAAAGGAGGGTGTTATGTGTGCTTTGGAGAAAGAAAAAAATATATAAACTATTTTTTGTTTATATGTTTCATATATAAAAAATATCATCTCTCTCTCTCTCTCTCTCTCTCTCTCTCTCTCTCTCTCTCGTTTCCTGCGATTTATCTTTTCTGTTCATAAGTCTAAATCTGGTTCATCATCTTGAAGATTCCAGATCTGTATTCTGGTAATTTGTTAGTTCATAAATCTTGACAATATGCATATTTTGCCTTAGTTTTCCATTTCATGTGGCTTACTATTGTGTGTGAACAGGTTTTTGCTAGCATATTATATACATACAGTTGGATTCTTTTTTATTTGTGTCTTAAAGAAACTGGAGCTGCCAAATATAACATATCCACACATTTATAGTGAATGAGCCATTTTGACGCCAACGGATTGTGCTGTGTGGTCTTTATCCATCTAAAATCTTAACACCATGCCATAAATACAGAATAAGTTACAAAAATGGAGGCCTAAGATATCAACAATTTCCTCTTTGAAAGTGGTGATAGTAAGCGTAAATATCTACCTTCTACACGTACTATTGAATCCGCAACTTACTAAATGACCTTAGATGTCACAAATTGTTGACCATGTAAATCTATTGTTTGAGTTTACCAATTATTACAATTTACAACTAACATTATGTGCCATTATTGATCATTTGATCCTATAGTAGTTTATGTATCTACACCAAATTTACAAACTTTAGTATTTGTTACATAGTAGAAAAAAATGCAGAAAAAATCAGAGCCATAGTATAAGTTGCTGGGTGATCTTTATCTGTGCAAATATCCTAACAACATGCCACAAAAACAAAGTACATTACAAACAGGGCGACCTAAGAATGTGGAAGACTCGGCCAACGGATTCCGATCTAAGAAAGGGAGGATCAAAGAGCTCACATCCCATCTCCTTAATTGTAAGAGTATTGTGTTAAAATGGAAGGACCCCACTAGATAAGTACTTTGCATATTAGTATCGGTACAGTATTATGTCCACAGACTTATGGTTAACACAAAGTCTAAACCGATACTTTAGACGTTTAAAATACTGTAAGTGGTTTATTTAATAATACTCTAAGAAGACAATTAACCATCACAAGATGGCCTAGTAGTTGGCGTCTTGATCTTGATATCTTCACAAGAAGTCTTAGGTTCAAACCTCACTAGCAACACATGCTAGGGAAACGGTCACGGGATAACTCGGTTAGGCCGTGTACATCAGAGTAAAAAAGTTCGCCCACCTCGAGTAACCAGAACAGAGAAAACCTTCTCCGTTTACCCGTTTACTCTAAGAAGATAAATCCACATGCCATGTTTGATATAGGAGTGTTTATAGAAACAGAAAACAAATGTTTATGGAATAAATTCTGAAAGTGACTTCCTACTGGCATATGGATCTCTAATATTAGATCCAAAGAAATTAGGGAATCTCAACACATAAGGGTAAGAAAAAGAAAGAGGAGCTGGAACATACCTTCTCGCATCTGACGAAGAAAAGACGATTTTTCTTTGAAAGAATTGTTTCTGGGCTTTTGCAACCATTGCATATGACATACTCATCTGTAGCAGTGAAATCATCAATGAAACAGCACATACAGCAAGAGATGGAGGAACACGTATGCTGCCATATGAGGCAGTCATGAGAGAGAAATAAGTTATCTTGCAATTATCAGTTAGGCCAATATTGTTTAAGCGTATTCACATGTTAATAATCATCTCAAATTTGATTCGTGATGCTAGTATCGGAATGATGGATCTTGTTCAGGTATCATATGGAAACAAAAGTGGATATATGGTGAATTAGTGACGCATTTAACTATTCCACGTGATGCATGCTCATAAACTAGCCAAATACAGAGAATCCAAGCTGTGAGTTTATACACAAGCTCTAACAAGATACTTACTGACATATTGCCGTGGAATTCCTTCGAAATTTTTGGGTGCAAATCTTCCCTTCACTATCAATCTTTGTTGTCCATCAAGAGAATTACTTGTACCCAATTCAGCTAACAAGAAGTTCATAACATGCTCTAGTTGCCTATGCATACTGCTACAAGCAGAAAATAATAAAACTTAGCAAAAACACAAATTATGTGACCATTGAGTGTACAACTAATACATAAAACCCTTAGCCTTACGATTTGCAAAGATCCATGAAATTCACAAAAACAGTCGTCTTTGTTCCTTCACGAAGAACTTGTGGCGGTCTCATGACGGTTCTCCGCCTATCTCCAGCAAGCTCAGGATTATGTTCACGAAGAATGTGGAAGACTCGGCCTAAAAGCTGCACAAAAGTAAATGAACCAGCAACAAAATCAGAAAACTTAACTAGAAATGGAACATGCGTGCCTCTCCATAATTGTATTTACCATATTATAAAAATTATTTGTACTCTGAAAAATTGTGTACCTCCTCATACTTGTAGTCACGATCAGTCCCTTCCCATGGAAGTCCTTGTTCTTCCAAGACGATTCCTTCTTCTTGCTCGTTTTCTACAATAGGATCTATACAACTCAAACAAATCATATTAGCATGCATTTGAGAGAATAAAGATTGTGGAGAACGATAAAATAGTAGCATAATTACTTACTATCTATTTTTTCACCGCCGTTCTCTTTATCGTCATCCAGAAGATCTGTCTCTAGCTATAAAAAAAATAGTATGTCAGGCGATCTCATGAACATTTTATCCACCACATTCTTAAGAGTATAGTGCCCAACCTGTTTCTTCTTCTTCTTCCTTTTCAAACCAGTAAAGGTGGGTTCACTAATACACAAATACGAATAGGGACACGTGATAGAGACAGGGCCGTTCCAAGCAAATTTGAGGTCTTGGGCAAAACAAAAAAAATGAGGCCCTTGACGGTTAAAAAAAAAGTTCTAAGTAAAAGAGGACAGTACCTCCGTAAAAAAAATTTAATTAAAAATAATAATACAATAGCAGGCTGGGGACTCCCCACCTATGGAAAGGAAAAAGCACCAAAGACATGCCCCAAGAGCCGAACAACCTAACAACTACAAAAGAAAAAAAAACCTAAATAAATTTACATTTACGAGCTTTTTTAGACGCAAAGTCATCAATAATAGTATCAAGGTCAATATTGTCCAACATATCTTTCTCGATGCATAACATGGCCAAACCATTTAATATTTCGTGTGACATTGATGACCTCAAATAGTTCTTTAATAACTTCAACTTTGAAAAACTTCTTTCCACTGATGCTACAGTAACTGGTAGAGTTAATAAGATTTGTTATGCAATGAAAACATTTGGATAACAATCTTCTTCTTTAACAAACTCTAGGATTTCAAATGCAGACATAAACATATTTGGTAAAGTCATTTGCAACACTTTGAGTTCCGAAAACAAATTATATGAATCTACATCACACAAGTTATTATGAGAAAATTAATAAGATTTGTTATGCAATGAAAACATTTGGATAACAATCTTCTTCTTTAACAAACTCTAGGATTTCAAATGCAGACATAAACATATTTGGTAAAGTCATTTGCAACACTTTGAGTTCCGAAAACAAATTATATGAATCTACATCACACAAGTTATTATGAAAAAATTATTTTGCAAAATTAGTACAACTTTTTTAAGTTCATTTTCATCCAATGACTTCAATTTTTTTGAATCATACAAAAAACCAAAAATACTTTCAAAGGTTTTTAGTTGTTCAAATATAGTTTCTAATGAAGTAATTGCCATATCAACAAAAATAAAATATTCAATTCTAAAATATTCTTTGGGCGATTGTTCTCGACGACTTATTGGAAAATTAGGTTCAACATTCATATCAATTGCAATGGCTTTAGCATTATCTACACTAACGGCAAATCCTTCGTTTCTATATTTTTTTAAAAATGTTATCATGTTTTTTAGTTGATTAATGGTTGCATCAATAATCATAGACTTTGTTTATAACTTTTTACTAACCATATTAATAGAAAATAAAATATCATACCAAATGACCATACCAAGTAAAAATTCAAATTTTTCTATAGCACTAACTAAACCTTTTGCCTCACTTTTTGTTTTTGCATCATCACACGATTTAGATAATGCTATCAATGCTGCCCTTATTTGAGGAGCTTGATACCTAATAGCTTTTACACTCTTAATTCTACTCTCCCAACGTGTATTAGATAAAGATTTAATTGTTAAATTTGGAACATTATCGAGTAATATTTTCCATCTTTTGGGAGAACTCAAACATAATACAAATGTTTGTTGTAAAAATCCAAAAAAAGATTCTGCTTTAACACAAGAATGAGCCATATCACTAACTGTAAGGTTAAGACTATGACAAGCACATGGCATATATAATGATCTCGGATTAATTTCAAGTAATCGTTTCTGAACCCCTTGATGTTTACCTTTCATGTTAGAACCATTATCATAACCTTGTCCCCTTACATCATCAATATTAAGATCAAATAATTTTAATGCATCTAATAACTCATTATAAAGTCTAAACCAGAAGTATCATCTACCTTCAAAAATTCTAAAAAGTATTCTTCAATTTTTATTTTGTTACTAGACATGTTCACACATCGAATAACTAGAGTCATTTGTTCTTGATGGCTAACATCTGGGGTACAATCAAGAATTACAGAAAAATATTTTGATTATTTAATAATTTTAAGTATAGAATTTCTTACATTGTTAGCCAAAATAGAAATTAGTTCATTTTGAATTATATGACCTAGATAATGATTATGAGTTTCATGATTTTCTATATACCTAACATGTTCTTGCATTATACTATCAAATTCTGTCATCATTTGGATTACTCCTAAAAAATTTCCATTGTTGTCAACATTAAGCTTCTCATTAGACCCTCGAAAAGCTAAACTATATTTGGACAAAAATTTGACAGCAGCAATTATTCTAATTAAAACTTGTCTCCACCACTGCTTTTCTTTTATAATTTGTTGTTGCAAGTCTTTATCAATCGTTTCATTATTATCTAATCTTTTTTTAAGCTCATTCCAAGAACGCATACAAATAAGATGTTGAGCACTATTTTCATGTTGATCAAGTCTATTGAAAAGATGTTTCCAATTATTAAATCCATCATTTGCCAAAGAAATATTATTATTATTATTATTATTATTAGGTTTAAACAATTTACAACAAAAATAATACACTTTATCTACTTTTTAAGAGTAAACTAACCACTTTCGATCACTTGTCTCTCCATTATTTAGTTTTCTAGTATAAGCACCATAAGAAAAATGTCTAGATAACTTATCTTTAGGAAACACAAGGTCTAATTCTCTAATTGGCCCATTTTCAACTAAAATTTCTCTTATTTTATTGTCAAGAATATCCCAATTACTTGGATCATAAATGTCTAAAGGGGGAACAAATTGATGTTCATTATCATTATCATTATCATTATCATTAGTGATATTTTCATTGTCCTTAGTGATTTTTTCATTGCTATAAGTGGCATTCTCATTTTCATTAGAAACATTATGATTTTCATTAGTGGTATTAGAAGTATTTTCATTGCTATTATGATTTACATTAGTGGTGTTCTTATTTTCATTAGAAACATTACTATTAGCATTAGAAGTATCTATTTTGTTTACAAATTTTTCCATAAGTCCTTTTAAAGATTGTGTTTTTTGTTCTATTGATGGATGTTTTCTAGGCAACATTGCTAATATACTAAACTTATAAAACAATGATAATAAGAAAAGAAAATAAAAGCAAGTAAAGGAGAGAAAACACCTAGTTGTGATGCTGAGTCATTTTCCGCAACAAGCCAACAAGAATGAGGATTTTAGAAATCCAAATCACCAACAATGACTTGAAAAGTAGAATAATTGTGGTTTCAATTGGAGGCTCTAGAAAATTGGAGGCTGAAAATGTAGGCTATAATTTCTTTTTATACATTGTAATTAGGGTATATAAAAATATGGGCCCTAGAAAATTGGAGGCCCTGAGCCGTCGCCCAACTTGCCCCCCCCCCCCCATTGTGCCGGCACTGGATAGAGATCGGTTTCACATGCCTTACGAACTCTAAAATGAATAGAATCCGGTTGGTTAAAAAATATGGTGGTCACTTAACTGGACCATTTTCTCTATTTTTAGAGTCCAATCTTTTTACCATAACTGGACTCCTTTATATATCTTAAAGAGCCCGGTTATTTATAAGTTAACTAGACCTTTTTTATTTATTTTAGAGTCCAGTCTTTTTACCATAACTGGACTCCTTATATATCCTTAAGAGCCCGATTATATATAAGTTAATCGGACCTTTTTTTATTTTAGAGTCCGGTCTTGACTACCTTGTATATCCTAAAGAGCCCGGTTATTTATAAGTTGATGGACCCTTTTTTTTTTTTTAGAGTCTCGTCATTTATAAGTTAGCCGGAGATTTGTTATTTGACTATTTTTTCCGGTCATAGTGCCCAACAAATTCCTCATAACTCTCCTCCACAAACTCGGTCATACGTAGCTAGCAACGTAAAACTTTCAAATACACCCGATCTCATTAATTAATTATTTCATCTTCACCTATTCTCACAAATTTATTTCATCTGCATATTTGTCCGACATATTCATCATTCAATTACCACCGACAAATCAATTCCTTCAATAATTTAAAGTGATTCATAAAACATCAAGACTATTTGTTTCAACAATTATCTATTAAGGTATTAATATAACAACAACAGAGTATATTATTTATCCTTTATATATATAACAATGGGTATAGTTCCGATAAGAACACATTAAATAAGAACGGGTAAGACCACTTCATATCCGCATATGTATTCCTGAAATTAGTAGATTCACATTCATACATCTCAAATATGTGAAAAAAAATATATGCACATTCTTATAAATGCATGATTTTAGATAAAAATGTAGAATTGTGCATTAATCGTTTTTCTCAAATTGTATACATTTCTAGAAATGTGTATTCATTTTTCTTTGCATATTTGAGATATACGAATGTGAATCCAATGATTTTTTCGAGTATAACTAAAAATTTGAAGCGTTCTTATTTTTGAAGTGTTCTCATTTGATCCATACTCTATAAAAGTTAATATTTTATATATATATATATATATGTATTTATCCACATATTGTATAGTCAATATCTCTAATTTAATTTGCTTTCAATATATACATGTTGATCGTTTGCAAAACTTCATTTATTTGGACACGAAAAAGTTACATTATTCGCTAGCTTGATTGATCTGTAGACATATAAAAAAAGCTATATTTACTGCATCTTCTAGTTATTTATACATGTCTATTAGATTAATTTCAGATTGTCTTCATATGATCGTTTTTTGAATACTTTATCTCTTTAGGATGTGAATTGCATATCAACCATGGCTTGATTATAATATTGAAATAAGGATCTCGCAAATGATAAACTACATGAACACACATACATGTACCTTTGAAATATAAAAGTTGTGAAACTATTTACCAGATAAGCTCTCAGTTTTCTCAGATAACTCTTCCACGGAATCATCAGCTGGATCTTGAATGGCAACCTTCTTTTTCTTCTTCTCTTTAGTGGGGTCAAATGGTGCCAGCTGCATTATGGAAATGGTTTGTATTACAAATTAGCAATAGAGTAAGATTATTTATATGATTGCCGAAAGACGTTGGATGTGCCATCTTAGCAAATTCGAACACGTATGTGAATAAAGACACCAAAAGCTTATTCTTTACCGGTTTTTGAGTTCTTCAATTAAAGAGTGAAAATGAACCAACAAAAACCTATGGAATACTATTAACCTACCTAGGATAAGTAAGATTGTGAGCAATGAGGGAATGAGTTAGGAATCTCGCTGTAACCACTATCACTACCTAATCTCAGTTCATATCCCGAGGGAAAGGGAATGAGTAAGAAATCACCTTTAGTTACCATTCAAAATAAATCATGTCGAAGTCAAGCTTGTCACTGGTTTCATTCGGAACAGTTGTTCTTATAATAATCATATCCAACTGATGTTATATGTGTCAGTTTTTTTGTACTACTAGCAAAAGATAAGAAAGGTTTAGGCAGATAAGTGGATGAGTACTTCCTTCTGATACAAACTCAGACAAAAATACAAAACCACAAATCAGAACGCTATAACATTTATATCTTAATAGGTGGGACGAACATAAGACCTCTCATTTATGTGTAAAACTCATTTGGATTCCACAGCAATTATTGTTTTGAAGGTGGTCTCAAATTCTATGAACCACACCTCATTAATGTAAATTCAATACAATCCAACAAAGCCATAAACATAAACACAAACAATTAATAAAATAGGACAAAACAATAAATACATTGGTTGTTTCATCCTTGATCTCAAGTTGTTTAATTTCTTTTTCTGCTATTGTTATCGAATCTCAAAAATCCCTATAAAAATTCTCTGTTAAACAAAAAAAGTAAACAAAACTACTACCACAAAGGAGCATATAGTATATATATATCTCTATAAATGTAACATCATTATCATTATAAATAATTATAACATCTATCTATCTATTTATTACAGTAAAAAACTACCTTAATAGCCAGGTAGCACATTCTTAGTAGCCCAAATCTTAATTTTCCCTCCAAAACTTGAATTTCATCTGCAGATCAACACTCTTATTTCCCATTCAATTCAAATTCTCCACCTCATGTTTATTTTTTTTGTTTGTTTCATCAATATATTACCTAATTATGCCTCATATTTCTGTTGGTAATTGGATTCAACATGGAGGGACTGATAAAATCAGTAAACACTTGAGTGATGCATAATCATTTCTATGGACCCTATTCTCTAAAAATATTTTCAGGTATAATACTTTTATATGAACTGTAACTCTTAATTGATTTAACCTCTATCTTCAAAAAATAGGGTTTAATTACGTTACATAACTTCATACGTTACTCTTTTGTGTCTTTTGCTGGCTATAATAATTCAACATATGTGATGAGATCTTATTCAACCTCGGTTCTGTAACGCTAATTAAAGTTAAAAATGGTGTTAATTGGAGATACATGATCACAAGAACAAGTCAGTTAATTTCAAGTCATTTTACCTCTTCATTTTAATAATAATTTAATCAAAGAAAATGGATTTATACAAGAGTCCCTCTATGAAAACTGTTATATTATGTGATGTATATAAGTAACATTATGATAACTATACTTGCATCTATTTTCACCATGGAATAGTACATTCAAATGGGAAGTGAACAACTATCTGGGAAAAAGATAGACATTTGAAAAACATATAATTATAATTAGAGGTTGGCTACCTTACGGCTTAATAAACTTCAACTTTGTTTGTTAAATTAAAAATTAATTTAAATATATAGATATTTGACTTAATTAATTTGCATTAGTTGTGTTTTCGAAGTAATTAAGAAATCTTAAAAATTCATTAATCTTATTTAATGCTCTTAAGGCATAAGACGACCATAATTTTCCATCAATCCATCTTATTAGGCCCATTAATGATTTTTCACATACTTGGCCCAAAGCCCATAATAATTTATCGCCAAAATATTTCTAATGGTGCAGCCCACTCGCCCACTCACCTCAAAAGTGTTTGGAATATAGCACAGCTGCAAGCCTGCAAAGGTTGTGATGTTCTATGTAGGGGTGCAAAAAAATCGGTTTTTTTCGGTTTTCGGTTTTTTAAAAACCAGTTTTAAAAAAACCGGTTATTTGAAAAATCGGTTTCGGTTAAAAGCGGTTTTTTCGGAATCAGTTTTTTTCGGTTTTAAATGTTCGGAATCAGGTTTTTTCGGTTTTGCACCGGTTTTAATCGGTTAGTTTTTTTCGGATTCGAATTCGGTATAAGTGTATAACAAAATTTAGATAATACAAATGAAAATACAAAATACAAACATAACTTTTATTTAAACAATGCAATTACGACTAAAATTATAAAATACAAACATAACTTTTATTTAAACAATACAATTACAACTAAAAATATAAAATACAAATACGAATACATTTCAAGCTTCGGCATGGCCATCACCCGGAAACGTAGTCGTGTAGTAAAGTATATCGAGCTTCGGCATTGCCATCACCCGAATACACTTAACTACTTATGTCGTCCCAAACTTCATCTTCATCCACGGAATCAACTTCAAGTTCTTCAAATTCACCTTCATCTAATTCGGTCGTTGGAGGTGATATTCCCAATTCGACTTCTTCATCTTCGATAATTTCTTCAACGTTACCTAATAATGGGCCTTCCAATGTTGTTGCATTTTGTATCCTATCCAATCCGTCCAATTAATCTTTCAAACATACACATACTTCCACGGATTGAGCGATTAGTCTTGATCTTCTTTCCGATATTATTCGACCGCTAGTAGAAAAGGCCGATTCGGAAGCTACCGTCGAAGCTTGGACGGATAATAAATCTCGAGCCATAGCGGATAAAATGGGAAATTGTACTTCTCTTTCTTTCCACCAACTCAAAATGTCAAAATTATGAAACTCCTCGACACTTAAAGTGGTAAAAAAGTTTTTAGACATATATTGTCCCAATTCGCTGGTTGGAGACGATGTTCGTTGACGCTTTGTAGCGTCTTCAAGTAAAACATTATAAAGGTTTATATTTATGTTGTTGGATGATGATCGAGATGTTCCCGCCCGTATTGAGTCAACAATTGGGTTATGATGTTGACCATATTTTGTTGCATAAATCTCAAATAATTGTGTAAAATTATCTTTAAATTTAGTAAGTTCATTTGGTATAACACCCCTTAAATTAAGATAGGGTTAAATCTGTCATTTGACTCGGAAGCGATGGATAAAAGATAATATTATAACTTATCTTACAAAATGACCATAGATTTTTCGCGAGTTTACAATATTAAAACACTACTGAAACAAAACATATAATTGTTATACAAAATCCACATACACGTTAATTTACAAAACATTCAAAAACATATCAGAGTGATGGCACGTGTCAAACATTCTTCAAAACCACCTTCCTGCCCAACCCACAAAAGACATGCATAACCTGCAGGAAGGGAAATGGTGGGATTAGCACAAAGCTAAGTGAATGAATGTACAACTAACAATTCAACTTAGCTTAATAATCTGTTTACACTAAGCACAATAAACACATAAACTCAAGAGGATCGGCGGTTACTGCGGAACCCTACAGCCGCGGTGGCCCACAGTAACACTTACCACAATCTGTAAAGGCCCATACAGAATAGGCCGATAACTTGGCACTACAACACCACAACACACTTTCCAGCGACAACACATGTATCTGGAACGTGTGTTGAACACAGTAGTAGCCAAGTCCAATCGCAATTGACCTCTGAATAACACAGATGCCCGAAGGCCACATATGCATAACAAGCAGATATATTCAATCATAACTCAGACTAAATAGTCAATCAAGGTTTACGTTACTTGTTGTAATCACACCATTACAACTAACTCAAATTATGAGTTGCAGATCCACTCACCTGACTGCTACCGTTCACTTCTCAGAATTCTTATATTACTGAGTCTTTGACTGATCTAAGAATATAACAGATAATGAGTTAGTAACTCACCTTGAAATCGTATAACATGTCTCAATGTATATTATCCAGATAATAAACAATTATCAAGTTTAAATCATCATAATAGCACATTCTTACAAGCAGGTAATTCCCTGAAGTCTAAGGAAATAAGAGTTCAATCTGGAAAGAAACTCGAAAATCCCGGAACGTCATTTAAAAACTGAAAAATGCCATTTTTGAAGCCCAAGACGACCCCGAAAGGCCAAAAAAACTTACAGGGCTATGGTACATAGTCTTGATTAATTGATCGATTCCGAGTGACCATGCGAATTTCATCAAAATCAAATTTTTAGTAAGATTTTCACAAAACTTAGTAACACATATGCATTTTCAAAATCTGCACCTCTAGCGACATTGCAATATCGCCACTAGCGATATTGCAAGCGAAATTAATCGCGATATTGGGTAGCGATATTGGAGGGCGATATTGCAATATCGCCAAACCAGTTCATCCTGCGAACTGGGCAGAAAACTGGCTGATTTTCACCAAAAATTCTCAAATCGAATTCTAACAACGTTTCTACACAAATTAAACGTTCTAACACTTAGTAAACACATAAACAAACACTCGAAATGCATCAATTCAACATAAAAACACATAATTAAATCAAACCAACTAACTTTCTCACTTTTTTGTAAAAACAAAAAAAACTAATCAAAACTAACCTTAATCTGATTTAATCCACAGAAACGAGTTGTAGGAATGATCTATAATGAATTCCGAATCTAATGACACAATTTGGAGGTGTTTTGGGCTAGATTTGAGCTTGAATTGCAAATTTGAGTTTAGTGTGTGTTCTTGGTGTTTGTGTGTGTTCTTGAGATGAAAGATGAAGATGAAATGAAGAAATGAGCTGATTTCCAGATTTGTGATATATATATAATGATTTACGTATACTACGATGTATTATTATCATTAATCTAGCACACGATGGTATTAGTTATAATAGTTAGGC
Organism: Logfia minima; assembly: GCA_963921325.1. Lineage (NCBI taxonomy): Eukaryota > Viridiplantae > Streptophyta > Magnoliopsida > Asterales > Asteraceae > Logfia > Logfia minima. Next base: position 40,528,705 of record OY992764.1, read on the forward strand.
TAATCCGTATTTTAAACTAAAAATACCGTAATTCCCATTTAATTATTCCTAACAATTATACATTCAAACATTTCATATAAATGAATTCAAGTAAATAAGGTAACATAAGGTAAATTTACCTAAAAATACTAGGCCATTGGGGAGGATGTTACATTTGGTATATAATTTGGGTTGTCGGTTAAGTGTAAGTTTAAATTTTCCATAATTGTTGTGATTATACGTTGTACGCCGCCAACATTTAAAGTTGGTTTTAGTGCGGCGGAACAAGTAAAAACCAAAGGCAAACTACCAAAATATTTTATAAATTTCTTTTTTATAGCTCTAACCATTTTTCTAAACATTGGATATGTCGAGGTTTCAAATTCTTTTAATTTTTCGGTCATTATAAAAATTTGGTTTAGAACTAACGAGCTAGTTGGGTAATATACACCCGATAATATAGTAGTAGCCTCTTTAAAAACTACTAAAAACGAAGTTAAATCATTTAGTCGATCCCATTCATAATCGGTAATAGCTACGGACTTATTTTTAGCAACTAACATATCATTAAAAGCACTTAAAGTAGTACGTTGTCGTAAAATATTTTCAAACATAGCGTGAGTAGAATTCCACCTAGTATTATTATCGTAGCAAGGTCCTAAGGGAGTTTCACCACATTGTACACGAAAACGTCTATAATTAGCTTGTCGTTCGTTACTCGAACTATATATAGTTATTAATAAACTCTTAAATTTTTCACGTATATTATCACATATTTGTAACGCCGCTTGCACGGATAAATTTATAACATGAGCAACACAACGAGAATGAAAAAAGCACCATCTAAAATTGGTTTATACGTAATTTTAGTAAATTCATAGCTCTAGTATTATTTGACGCATTATCTAGTGAAATTGTAAAAACTTTATCGTCTAAATTATACTCAATTAAAGTGTCACTTAAAATTTTTCGCAAATTGCATCCCATATGCGGATAACCAAACAATTTAAAAGCAATTGTACGTTTCATCAATAACCAAGACTTGGGATGAAACCAATGGGCCGTAACGGCTAAATAAGAATTTGCCGTACCATGTGGTGCGGTCCAAACATCACAAGTAATAGAAACGCCATATGGATAGTTTTGAAAACCATCAATTATATCTTTTTTAGCCGTTTTCCATAATTTATACGCATCGTTTCTAAGGGTAGTACGACTTACTTGTTGGTATCGCAGTTGTAGTCTCTTTTTGATGATATTCGTAAGTCGTTGGTTGTCGAAGTGGTTGAATGGAAGCGCCTCTTGGATGACAAACTTCGTAAAATCTTCTCGAAGCGCATCATTATCGTATATAAATACGCTACCATCCGAACCAAGTGTCGATTGTGACTCATCTTGATTAACCGCCCTACAAGACCCGTTTTTGTGACTTCTTAATGTTGAATTTGATATGGGGTTATAAAACCTCCCACATCTCTTGCAACGGGCCTTTTCCACCCCATCATTCATAACGCACAATTCGTAATTTGACCAAATTTCCGGGTTCCGATTCGTTGTTTTAATTTGCGCTACATCAAAGTTTGTGTAAACTTTGTTGCGTACATTGCTACCAATGGAAGTGGAACCGGAACCGGAAGCTTGTGATTGTGTGTTTTTCCATTTTTCGCAAACTAAAAATATATAAATATCGAGATTTAAAGTGTTTTTGAGAGTAGAATAGAAGAAGTGTTGGTGTGTTTTGAACCCAAACCAACTAGGCCTATTTATAGGGATTTGAAGGTGCCAAAATGTCAAAAAAATCCAAAAAAACCAGTCATGACACGCTCCAACGGCTACTAGCCGTTTTTGAATTTTTTTTGAAAAAAACCGGTTAAAACCGGTTTTTTCAAATAACCGGTTAAAACAGGTTTTAAAACCGGAAAAAAACCGGTTTCCCCTAAACTGATAACCGGTCAAAACCGGTTCGGTTATTCCAAAACCGGTTCGGTTTTTTAAAAACTGGTTTTCCTAATAACCGGTTTTCGGTTAAAAAAAAACCGGTTTTTTTTTTGCACCTCTAGTTCTATGTATTTATAAATAAACTTTTGATAATTTTCTATCACTACTTGATCATAGTTGTTGACTTATACTTGCAATCTAGATTTTAATTCACGACTCATAATTCAATTCAATTCGATTCGTAAAAGTCACTATTTTAATATATATACATATATATATATATGTACATAATTGTTTAAGATTTTTGTTCTTGAGAGAAGTAAAACAGGTGAGAGTTGATAGTTAAATCGTTAATTGGCAATCAACACAAAGGCTTAATGTAAAATAGACTATAGTCATTTTTAATTCTATATTGTCATTTTATATTTTGTATTACATTGCACTAAAAGTTTGTCTAACTTTCTGACTCGTAAGAGTCGCACAAAACTTAAAAGGTCACACACGACTTGAAAGAGTCAATAAACGACTCGTAAAAGTGAAAGTTATTTAAGAGTCGAGGTCAAAATTGCCTCATATGTTGAACTTTTTACTCGATTCACAACTTGTAAAAATAAAAGCATTTGACATGTTTCTTTATATTGTTGGGTCGTTCATTGAGTCTAAGATTTGTTTGTGTTTTCTGTTAATCAATTTAGTAAGTTTCAGTAATTTTGACACATACATACAATTTGACCTCACGAGTCAGAAATCTTAGAAAGGATAATTAGTCAAAGGCACTTAATCAAATGAAAAAAATCAACCAAACTTCATCAATATATTTAATATATCTTATTTGACTTATCAAGTACCCACACCGTTCCACACGTATAAACTATAAATATATAAAAACTCAAATTAAGCAAAATTATAAACTATTTAAACACTCAAAAAGTTTAATTTTTCTTAAGTAAATTGTTAAAAGTGAAAAATAATACTTAAAAAATTAAAAACTATTTGGAAAGGAAAAAAAAAAGCAATGAATTATTTTTAAGTGGATTATTAAAAGTGAAAAAGGTAATACTTGAAAATTAAACATTAATAAAAAAGAAAAAAAATAGTAAAAGACTTGGGGACAAATTTTAAGAAAGGAAAAAGGAGAAAAAATTAATATTCATGTGACTTGAGCACATTATATTTAGATCAGTTGACAGAATCATTCATTTATCACTTCAATTGAGATACCTATTTGTTATTTTTTAGCATTATATTTATTTAAAAAGTTTGAAGTTATATTTATGGGTCAACAAAAATCGCTCACATATCGATTGATAAAAGGTGTTAATGTGAAAAAGGCTCTCTTTGTAAGAGGGTATGCAATGTTGCATACCGTATATATTTTGTGATATGTGAGACTTTGTGAGGTGAAGTCATATTCAAGAGGAAAGGAGCCATCATTGTTTTCACATTTAAGTTTAAGATAATAATAATTATAATAATAACAATAATAATAATACTTTACTCTATATTAACTTTATAGCGGTTGTATTTAACGTGTTTACTTTTTAATATTTGAAATTCGAATATATGTAATTTTAAATAATAAAATTTATTATTTGAAAATCGTATTTGAATTTCGAATATAAATATCGAATTATTTGAATATTCAAATAAAAAAATAATTATCTTTTTCATATTCTGATATTTTTAACTCAAACGTAATATACATTTATAACTATTTAAATGGTAAATTTAACATTATACAACTATACTATACATGTATATCAAATTTTGATTTTGATTGATCAAAAATACTAAAAATAGTTTTTAAATACACAATAGCTTTGTCTTTAAGCATATAAACAATCTCATTTAACAACTCATTTACATAATAAACTAACTAATTACAAAATTAGATTATAATTCTCAAAGTTAACAAAATAAGTAATACAAATCCAAAAATTATATAGGAAAAGCCTTATTTTTTAATATTTGAATATTTGAATCATTTAACATTATAAAAATCACTATTCAATATTCGAACTCGAAAATTCATATACCGGGGTTTTCAAATATCTGAATTTTTATATAATTTCTAATTTTAATTTTAAATATTCAATTATCGTATTTGAATAGGCATATTTTGAACACCACCGGATGACATGGAAGGCGGGCGTGGTTAATAACTTAATAGTATAACTCCGATACCATCAAATCTTTGTTGGTCACCAAACGTGGGTCCCATTAATCTAATTAAGTTCTTTACTGTATCAAAAATTCAAATACTTATAATTAATTTTAATAAGAAGATATTCAAAGTCAACAAAGGTTGATCATGGTTCTTAGTCAGGAGTCACATTACTAACTAGTTCACAATATAATACCAACAATTCAAAAGAAAGGAATTGAAAGCAATGGATATATGGTAGATGCATCCAAATTGCCTTCCTATTATTACTATTATTGTTATTATTATTTTATTTATTTTTGTATCCAGAACCATTGTATATAAAATATTGCACAAGATTTTTGTATATAATTAAAAAAAATATCATAAAAAAATTTGAAGCCTTCATTGATTTTCACTCTTTATAATCCAACGATCTTAATTTCTTTCATATAATTATACTTTTGATCCCTTAAATATTTAATGTATTTATTTATTATTTATAATAATTAAAAAAAATAGATCAAATATTTTATTAATTTATAAAAATTAAATTCGTTCGACATTATCGCGGATAAACAAACAGCGATTAACATTTCTTTCGTATAATTACACTTTTAGCTCTTAAATATTTTATATTTATTTAAATTAAAAAAGTCACAATATAAAAAAATCGATTAAATACATTATTCATTTATAAAAGTTAAATTTTTCACGCCTTACCGCAAGTCTATAAACTATATTAACAAATCAATCATAATATTTTATTCATTTTTAATAACTAAATCAGTCCCACATTATCGTGGATTTATAACATATTTCTATTGAAAAGAAAAAAGAAACACCGGCTACTTTTAGAATCTAAAGAATGTTGTCCCATTAAATTGAGAAGTCCAATTTGAACAAAACTAGTCTAACAATCGGTTTCACTTTCTATTATAATTATAACTGAGAAGTTACAAAAGCAACGTGATTTTCGATACATCGTTCTTACTCGAGTTTACGATTCAATATGGAGAATTTCGACTCTCCTGGGAACATATAGTTGGCGAATGTTTATGTTGTCACTTACACGTCTACATCGTCAAGAGATTTTTATTGTCATGACATTCTTGTTATGAATTGTATTCAAAAACAAACAACCAACAACGATTAGTTGATCACTTTAATATATGTTGTTAGTAATTAACCAATTCAAACAACACAACATATAATCGCGTTACACTCACAAATGATAAAAAACAATCAAGCAAACAAGATAAATGAAACAATATAAACACAAGGATTTGACGTGGTTATTGGTTATGTCAGATCTCCAACTTGAAGATTGATTTAATCCACTGGGCCAAACCAATGAGCTTTACCTATTATTTTCGTAGTCCGAGGATTATAATTATTTAGGATTTGTTTATATAGGAAATAAGAAACTTAGTTACCAAGAAATGGCCTATTATGGACGACATAAACTACCCTCCGGATACACAAGACTACCCACCCGGTACACAAGACTACTCATCGGGTACCTTGTGTTCCACCTTGGTCCTATAGCACAAAGTCTAACCAAACCGTTTGTACCCGCCGAGTACTATAACAGACTCAGAAAGATCCCTCCGGGTAGAAGGAGTACCAGTAGGGTACTACCTTCAGATTTTGACTTCAGACTCTCGATTTCTTTGTTCAATCTTCACACTCAACAATCTACAACTTGAAGATTCAAAAAACCCAAAACTATTAACTCTTCATCGCCCCTTTAATAGCACCAAATCTAACCTATCCATACCGTCGGAAAACCCATCCAGGACACACTACTCAACTACGCAGGATCGGAAGACTTTTGATATTAGGTTAACTGAACTCTACTACTAAATTGGGACCACTCTCTAAACATAATCATCTTCTAGGCCCAAGAAGATTCATTGAAGTGTGCAACGACTCTAACTACAGGATTCTATCAAGAGACACCAATCTCTTAAACTCGTCAATTACATTCACGTTTGATCTTGCCACCGACATGTCATCGACCACCCATCAAGAAATTCGTCTATCCAATTTTCCTTCCCATCAATCAGAAAATCGCCGATAGAAGCAACATGTAGATCATCATCAAGGTTTACCTTATGGCATGATTTACCAGGGTATCTAATCCTGTTTACTCCCCATACTTTCGCACCCGAGCGTCGGTAGGGACCTAGAGAGATGCTTTCGCTTTTGGCGTTCCTTCGTATATTTATGGATATCACCCCCTACACACGAAATTCCACTCTCCTCTGGCTCACTCAAGTGATTTGGTTTCAAGAGCATTCTGCCACTTTTTGGCGACTTTCAATTTCAACCCGATTCACCGCCTATGTGCCCTTTACGCCCAGTCATTCCAAAGATTACTTCCCCCTCCCCTACCCCGTCTTACCGCGGCTGATGGCACGTAGTTAGCCAGGGCTTCTTCCTGGAGTCTTTTCATGATTGCGCACTCAACGAAGAAGCTTTGAGAATGCAATCACAACCTTGAAAACCTACTTCTTCACCATTCGCTTTCCCGCTGGTACACTGACCCGAAACTTAGTACAATTTCTATAAATATATCTTCTCTCACTTAGCCTGCTCCCATTGTACTAATTTTAATAATAATTGCAACTCATGAGAAAACTCTGATTTATAATACACGGTCAGTCGCAAAATACTTTGTCATTGGAGATTATAACTTCGAAGATCTGAATGCTCTAGTATAACCCGGAATCCGCACACTAACCCGTAGAAACTGAGACCCATTAGTTGCACACTAGTCTCCAAAGCTCACACTAGTTGCCAAAATCCCACCAGCTTTGATGCTTCCGTTGGTTACAGAACTCCCAAGAGTTCCCAACACTCTCAGCAATATCCAAAAGCTCATAAGGACTAACAAGATTATCCGCCTCTAACCCACTTGAAAATTCCTAATCAATTCCTCTAGAAGATTCGCTCAATCGTTGAACCAAACCGATCACCCGATAACTGAGCCCTGCCAAACATGTTCTATCTGAAATCTTGTCCAATCGATATCTCCAAGTGTATAAGCTCTAACCTCCCTAGTTATCCAAACCTTGAAATACCTTACCAAAAAACACATGGTCTCCCGTTTCAACAACGAGCGATAACCAAACTCCCTCGATAACTCCCACTATCAATTATCAAACGGATTTGGTACCATTTACTATCCAAACAATCCAATTCAGAAAATCATCCTCTTGAACTCCATAAGAAACCTCACATCTTTGAGAATCCAGTCGTATCAAGAAGTTATGAGAATCACATCCCATATTTGCAACATCAAATGTCCTCTCATCAGCATCTCGCAAGAGAAGAAATCCGATAACATTCATTATTTCTTTGCACGGGATCATAAAGAATTATGACAAATCTAAACCTAGGATTCTAAAACTCTCTCTGCAACAAACCAACAATCAAACCTGATCATTAACTCTACTACTGCCACAATCACCGGCACAACGCGACCGACCTTCTACCGTGTCATCATATCGCATCGAGACTAGCCGAGAAAACCCTAACCTTTTTAGCCTGAAATTTCAACTCACTGAGTAACTGTCTGTCACTTGGCAAGTGTCTCCTAAGTTTGTCGATCTCGATAATCTGTTGCAAAACAAATTATACTCGTGTCATTTCAATTGTTCCCTAATGGTTCACTTTTTCCAGAGTAAGATCTATCTCATATCTCTATCTTCCAGAAACAGAAACTCTAACCATCAAAACATAATCTTGATCATGCTCACATCCGGTATTGTTCCTGAATCTTAAAAACGTTGAAGCTCTGATACTAGTTGTTAGGAATTGTACGCGGAAATAAACAACCAACAACGATTAGTTGATCACTCGTTGTTAGTAATTAACCAAACCAAAGAACGCAACGTGTAATCGCCTTACACCCACAAACAATAAAAAGATAATTAAAATCAAGCAAACAAGATAAATGAAACAATACGAACACAAGTATTTAACGTGGTTATGTCCGATCTCCAACTTGGAGATGAGTTTAGTCTACGGGGTCAAACCAAGGAGTTTTTACTATTATTTTCGTAGTCTGAGGATTACAGTTACATAAGATTTGTTTATTTAGGAATCAAGAAACTTAGTCACTAAGAAACTGCCTATTCTGGTCGACATAAACTACTCGACGGGTACCTTGTGTTCCGCCGGTAAACATAGTACCAGTCGGGTACTATAGCACAAAGTCTAACCAAACCAATTATACCTGCCGGGTGCCATAATAGACTCAAAAAGATCTTGTCGGGTAGAAGGAGTTCCAGCCGGGTACTACCTTTAGATTCTAACTTCGGACTTCGAATTTTTTTTATTAATCTTCACACTCAACAATTTTCACGGTAAATTATTTTAAACTGACATTTTTGTCATTTGAAGTTGAGATGCATCGTATTTATTTCTATGTTTTTACTACTAAGAGTATGATGAGTAAACATGCTTAACGTCGTTAAGCTCTTCACAATACTAAGGAACACTACCCCTTCAAAGTTGAAGCCAACGTTAAAGTCCGATATTGAGCTACCTATGCTGGTTCAGGTAGGTCCCACTATTTTTCCCCTTCTTCATTGGTCAAAACTAACCTTGTGAACCTCTTTCCACATAATATTCAAATCGAACCACTCAGTTAAATTCAACACCGTGTTCAATTCCGAATCACCACTCGTAATCTAATAATTTGATGAAACCATCAAATGATTCCGCATAACTACAATACGCCGCGTTAATGGAGAATCCATCGTAGACAAAGTAGTGTTGTGACTCGAATGTCTAAAATCACTATCGTCATGAAACAAAGTTTTCAATTTAAGCTGACGTGTTACTCGCACAATGAGATATTGTTTCTAACTTTTAGAGTATTTTAGGTCTATCTTCAAATGAAAGTTGGTCTTGAGATTAAAATTTAAGTTTATACTTTAAATAAAATCTTAGGTTAATGTTAATAGATTTACACTATGGGGTCTACCAACATCCAACTGCATAAATGGGTATATCGTCTACGAAACATATCGTCTACTTTTGACATATTATAATTATAATCTTCATTTCCAAGCAATGAAATCCAACACTCTTATTTTATAATTAGAATGGACCCTCCTAATACCATATTATAATGACAGTTTTCAAACAACCCTAATACATAGTTATAAGTTTTAACGGGTCATGTCCCCTTCGAAAAATGTTACTTATAATACAACAAGGTTGCACTGAATTTGGTCAAGCAAGTTATCATAATCAAATGAAGAAAAATATATATATATATCATATAATATATGATGCATGTGTGATTTAAAACATTTTGCTCTTCAGGTGGACCCCGTATAGAGTTAAAAATAACCAAAGTAAATGTTTTAATAAAAACAAGGATTTTGTTGACCATTGTTTGAGAAATAAACAGTCAACTATACCAAAAGCAGAAATAAACAGTCAACTTTTAAGGAGTAAGTTATTCTCTTTAGAGGTAGTTTTATAATATAACGATGAACTTAGTTTCCATGAAATATATACGTATCTAATGCATGATGCACACACCGTATACGTCTTTAATTAAAAAAATAAAATAAATAAATTTCAAAATTAAATTAAAATCTTAGTTAACTACAAGTACGATTAGTTTAATATCAAATGTCTCATATTCTCTTACACAACTTGCACAAAATTTGCATATACAAAATGATTTTTTTAAAGGAATAAATGACGTCCGTTTTTCTATTTATGGATATTAGAAAATTCTAAGTTTTTTTTTTAAATTATAAAATATTAAAATCGAGATCATATGACTTTAACGTTAAATTTTATATATGTGTCGGCAAGTCACTAGCCATGTGACTGACATTCAAATCAACTATGTATCATCGATAAACACATAGCATCACATGACTTTTAACACATTTTGTTTTATTAAAATCATTTATTTTATAAAACTCCTTTTTGTTTCAAATAATCATTCTTTTATAGAGTATTAAACAAAAGTCATTATGCAATATTTATAAATTTAATTCATATATTTAAAATAATTATTATCATCAATAAATAACAATATTATATTTTATTTCATTAATTTTGCTAATCAATTACAAAATTCTAATTTTTATGTTATTTTCAAACCTTAAATAACTCTAAAAAAAACCCTTTAAATCGAGAAAAAACGACTAGTTACTGATTTAACCGGTCATTCATACCACTTAATATTCATTAAATTAGTGGTTATTTTAAAAACAAAGAGTTAGTATAATGCGAATGCAAAAGTAAATGTTAATAATTCCTTTTTTGGAAAAGAACCCAATACAAATAATCTCATTATAATACACTTCCCATCCGTACATCTCAGCAGACAAACCAAAATTACAATACACCAAACCTTCACAAAATATATATAACATATATACATACTTAATTATTACTAATATATTTAATATATAATTAATAACCATTTTCACAAGTCAACGAAAAAATCATCGACATTAAAGTCGCCAAACTCCTCACCGCAATAACTCTCCGACACTAAAAAATCCGGTAAATTAAACGGCAAGTCGTTATCAAATCCAAAAGAGTCAAAGTCAACGCAATTTAGACCTTCAAACGCCGTTATCTCGCCGTCACAACGGAGCACTGAAGTCGGCGACATAAGACTGTTATTCACCGTTCCTTCACTTCCGCTACTACTTTGACTTTCAACAGTAACGTTTCTAGTAACCGTGACACGTGGAAAGTTCGTTACGGCTGCTGGTCCTTTTAGTTTCAGGGCAGCGTTGTCGTAAACCGTCGCAGCTTCTTCAGGTGTATCAAACGTTCCTAGCCAAATACGCTTCCTCCTGTACGGATCTCGGATCTCCGCCGCGAATCGACCCCACGGTCTCCGGCGAACGCCTCTAAACCTCTTCGCCGTTAATCCGGTTTTCGTTTTATTGTAATTATACGACGGCGTGGTGAAACCGATCACGGAAACGTGTTTCTTCACTCTCTTAACAATTCGATCTTCATCATCGCTAGATGAATCGGTTGCGTACGGATCAGTTAACGTGATCCGTACAATCCTTTGGTTAATCATCGTTGCCGGAGGAACTTCAACGAATTTACTCGTTGTTATGACGTGTTCCGAGAACTTAACAACCGACTGTATTGATATCGTACGATCGACTTCCATATCAGATCTCCAGTAATAATTGAAAACTAACAAATTAGCGCTGAGTTAACCGAGTAGTTTTCTATTTTGGCGGGAAAGTTTCCCTCCAATTCTGAGGGAAGGGAGAAGAATCCGGAATGAAGTGATTTTGAGGTGAAAGAGTGTATATAAAGGAAAGAGAGTGTACAAATATCACGCACTTTTGGCAGTGGAAACAAATTCACTTTGATCCTTCTATTATATCACCTTTTTTATTTTTTCAATCCTACAAACTTTATTCATTTATATACTTTGTTGTTACATTAATTATATTTTTATTAAGATAAAGGTATATGGTTATTTGATTCTGATAGTAGCTAGACACATATAATGAATAAGTAAACTTGACATTATGTGCCTATCTTGAATGAAAAAAATCTAATGTTATGTAAACTTGTTTATTGTTTATGTTGTGCGAGAGCCATGGGTGGAAGAATGTTTGTTACATTAGTGGCATCGGCGGTTGTCAAAAGTTCCGTATTTGACATTGTCTGTAAGAGTATAAGGAATGGTTCGATTTTGAACTCGACTTTTTGTTCAACATCGAGTTAAACATGTACTTATGTTTTTAAAAGAGTGGTTCAATATTGAATTCGACGTAGAAAAAGACACATAATTATTTTGAACTCGAGATTGATAAAAAGAAAAGAAGTTGAAAAAAAAAATGAGATTCATAAACTTTCTACATCTCACAGTTGAAGTCTCAACTAAATTTTCAACACTGACCATCAACGCCGATGAGAAGTAGTCCACCCGATATTAATGGTATTTGACACTAAAAATATGCGTACATACTTCCTATCTCTAAGTACGTGTGGATCTCTAAATTCCTAACATCCTATAAAGCTCATATGTTATGTATAATGCTTTACAAGTCATTCATAATTACAATCGTCGCTCATGATCAAATTCAAGTGAATTTCTAATCATCCTAGAATCCTTCATTTCATGACTTGTGACGAATGTCATACTATCATATAAATTAATTATTGTATTAAACTAAAACTAGCAATGTAGCATTGTCCAAATACACTTAATAGTTGTATATCAAGCAAAACAAGTTTGTGATTTGTAAACCGTATCAGATGTCTTGTAATATGATTGATACAAACTCAGTCGTCATTCTTGATTCGAACTATTTTATAAAAGAATGATTACAAACTATAAACGGTTCGAACTATTTTATAAAAGAATGATTACAACTATAAACGGTTCGTATTTTACAAACAATATAAACACATTGTAATCGACCTCTTAATTCAGACATCAACTACAACGAATAGTAATTGCGAAAAACAAAAGTAAAAGGCTCTGATAAGTCTTTCACTAGAATTATAAGGGTCGGAAAACAAAAATATTTTCACTAATAATAGAAAGACAGAAGTAGCACACCTCTGTTTCTACTTTCTAGACATTTGTGGTCGGGCATGTGAGGTGGAAAATGAAAATCTAGTGTTGTGTCCTCTGACTCAGTCAAAAGCTAATTTTGACTTGCTTCCATCTTGAAAATTCTTTGTTTGATGCTTCTGTTTTTAGAAAGAGATCTTTAGTTTACACAATGTTGTTATACAAATAACTTATTTTATGTGTACTAGCTATAAATCATTAGTATTTTGTTTTTAAAATGATTTAAAGTCGAGATTCAAAACTTTCATATTTTCTTTGTATAATACTTATTTTACAATATAACTTATCATTTTCACTTTCTTTTTTTTTTTCATTTTGATACTAGTTGTATCTCGAAATTCAAATTTTACATACGAGAAAACTAACGCCATTGACTACCTTAACCAGTAAGGCGGTAATACATTATTAAAAGATAAAAATAATATACATATGTCATTGAGTCAATATCTGCATAGGGCAGATATTATGTTTATATTTAACAATACGTTTTTATTATTTTAATGTAATGGTGAAATAATAAGATAAATTAACAAAGTTGTTAATAAAATGAATTCGGGTAGCATATGATTAGTGACTACAAGGCAAAATCCAAGAAATATACAAGGAAGATGGAGAAAAGCTACTCATAATATTTGTATACGGCATCTTGTCCTGTACCTAAAATAAAGTGCTGATGGTGCAAGTGTTAAATTGAAAGTCTTTATCATCTCATCTAGTTCAGTTAATTAAGCTAATTTTGTGTCTTTCATTAAAACCCACTCTGCTAATCCTTCTAACATGCTTGTGTTCTATTTCGATACTCCGAATAATTCGCTACTTTAAACCACTCTTAATTTTTAACTTAACTAGAAAGAATGATAGAATATTAAACTTTCAGGTGGGTATAAATATAATTAGGACGGAAGGATATTTAATAAAGATCTAAAACACTATCATTAATTTATTCTTGGCAATAACTGCTAAAGAATTCATAATGAAAAAGGACAAGTTTATATTTAATCACGTTTTAATGCATGGTCAATTCGTGTACGTTGCTTGCATCCAAAGGCACTATAATGACTTAATTAATGACATTCAGTCGTCTTTTCGTACAAATTAACCTTATCCACAATCTTTTCTTTTCATTTTGTATATACATATATATATTCGGTTGTTAAGGTTAGAGCTATCAAAGTAAAGTTTTCGCGTGTGCAAATAATTTGTTGTACTTCAACAGAATGGAATATAAGATGATGAGTCGATCAATATTCTGGCGTGACATTGTAAGAGAAATAATAGAAGGATTTATATAGGTTTAAAAATCACCCTAACATAACAGTTATCTTAAATTTTTATAAAACATTTAATTATGAAGTTTAATGTTTAAAAATTAGAAGATTGAGAATTATCTTCATGTTCCTTTCATAAAGTATATATGAACTTGAAACAAAAGTTAATAATCATTATCGATCATTACCATATTTTCAATTTATAACCGTTACATTGCGGGAACGCTGACTAATAATACATATAAAGTTTTACAAATAGAATTGAAATGAAAGTTAATAATCATTATCGATCATTACCAAGAACGCCATTGTTCCACCACTACCAAGCAACATTCCCGATCAACGTCCAACTCGAGACGTTGTCTTTTGCTTCTTTTTTTTTTTTTTTTTTCTCCAATGGCTACTTTAGTAAACAAAAAGAAAATTGAATTATATCTGTTAATATAACCGTTCATGGCATTTTTTAACCACTTTTTCATACTTTATAAATACCACACTTCAAACACAATTCAAAACAAATCAAAACACTCATTCTAAAGTTAAAAAATCCAAACAACCCAAACACTCCGTACTACTTACACTCCCAATGGAACCCGTTCCAAAACGTATGACGTATCATCTTCAAACCCGTCAACACCAACCTCCTCAAACGTACATATGCCCGGTTTTGATCATCCATACCAAATGTCTCAAAGTCAAGTCCCTCAAACACCATATTATTAGTCACAATACAATCAAACACAACAATCTCAAAGCACCCAACTACCACAACCCGACTTGCAATAAAAAGAATTAGAAAAATCGGCGGTAGAACCGTAGAATCAACACAACCTTGTTCTTGATTTATTTAACTCTTTTGCATCGTCATCATTCACACCTACTGTCATTTCCTGCGGATGAATCTCTATTCATTTGCAGTCATCGCTTTCGAATCCAAACGTAGTTTAGGCAACGAGAATACCTCAATCATCATCTCCACATTCATTTTCCCGTACACTAATGTAATCATCATCTGGACTGTCAACTGTGTATCCTTGTTCTTGTTTTTCAGTTCAGTCACATTGAGTTTGTAGATATCGAGCCTATGGACTTAAAAGTCCGGTAGATTAGATCTCACAAAAGGAAAGAAGGCAATTCCAAAAAGTAAGCCAAATAAGACGATACTCCAGGCGAGGAACGAGGCCCAATGTAGCACGTTGTATAAGAATGATCCCGATGGTGACCATTCTCAAGGAGGGAGTCCATTTAAATTGGTGGTTTGATTTGGTTGAAAACGAGTTTGATAATAATCGGTGGTCCGCCATTGCAAAGAAATTGGTAGGGGAAGAAGACAGACGGATTAAGAAGGAAGGGAGAAGAAAAAGGAACAAGAGAGATGAGTATGTGAGAGGGAATGGTGTTCTAAAATATAGGAGAACCATACATCTTAGTATCTTACATATGGATGGTAAACAAGGGTGAAGAAAAAACAGGGACATGTTCAATGGTGTGTTGTACTTTATATATTGGTAGTTATACTCTTAGTTAACAAATAACCACCCTCATAATAAAGTACTCTTATTTAACTAATTACATAGAAATAATTAAAACAGCAAACCCAAACCAATCAAACACTAAAAAATTTGATAACTGAAGAAAAAACATTCCTGCACCAGATAAAAGAGACACAAAATCCCTCCAAGAGAGAACTAAAACTAACCCTAGAATACGCCCAAATCAAACAAATTCAATATCTCTCACCAGTTGCACAAGTTCATGCATGTACACATCAAATGGGGGGGGGGGGGGGTAAGGATGTAATCGGGACAATCAAAAAAGTTTATTCATTCTTCTTACTTCACAAACTTACATTTTGAATCCTGAAATCAAGGAGTGACATGTGAGTCCTTAGCTTTGTTATCATCTGAAGAAGGCTGGTTTTCCGAGTCAGATACCCGCACTTCTTCAATCATCCTAACAACGTCATCCATCGTTGGTCTCATATCCGGTAGCCTCACCACACAAGCCATCCCAATCTGTAACATCTGAACCATTTCTTCTTCAATGTTCTGAAACTTCATGAGCTCAACATCAAACACCTCAGCGGTCCATTCTTCACGAACCACTGACTGCACCCACCTCGGGAGGTCCACCATGTCTTCTCTCCCGGGAGATTGGATAGGTTGTTTTCCGGTTAGCATTTCAAGGAGGAGTACACCGAAACTGTATACATCTGATTTGTGAGAATGTTTTCGGGTTTCGAGAACCTCAGGGGCTCGGTATCCAACAGCATGGCGAGATGAAGGAGCAGGGAAGTTCATGATAGGGGCTAAGCCGATATCTGAGATACATCCGTTTAAGTCTTGGGTAATGAGGACATTTGAGGACTTTATGTTTCCATGAGTGAATTTTGGACCTCCAACTGAATGAATATGAGCTATTCCTCTTGCAGTTCCCAGGGCAATTTTCACTCTGGTTTCCCAGTCTACTGCAGCTCTTTCGGAGCCTCTGTTTCCTGCAATTTCATTGGAATTATTCGGTTTAGGTACAAGCGGACTGAACATAAACAAAGATTACATTGCAATATATAATAGTATAGTGTACTATAGGTAGAGGTGGAAATATCAACCCTTTACTATAAGAAGAGGTTAATTTGGGTTGTATTTCATTGGTTGCAAGTAGAACATGAAAAATAGAAATATTAGCTAAAACTGCAATTGTCACAACTCACATAAATGTATTAGATGATTACAACCTGCTAACTGTTGCTTTTAGAAAATTAGATTATTATTTAATAGAATTATTAATTTGCAAACAATATTAATACATTTTGCATTTATTCAGAAAATAATGAACAAAAAAATGACTACCCAATCTGTTTGACCCATTGCCAACCCGATCGTTTTGCCACCTCCTACTATAGGGTACAGGAAAAACTATTAATGTGGCCTATGATTGTCTGGGACAATCAGGTTTGGTTGTTATAATATATAGGTTACTCATTTTATCCTTGTACAATATGTTACTACCACTTTTTGCCCAACAGTGCTACATTCTAGCCCCAAAAAAAATAATCTGACCGCTTGTCCGCTTGTACTAAATTATATAATGTTAGTGTTCATTAAGAAAATGTTAAAGTCTCAGCTGAAAATAACTTAATTCAGTACAGGAGCCAAAAAAACTCGTTACTTGGCTTTACAAAACATTTATTTTTTCATAGAATACAATACCCATTCATTTGTGAATATTTTCTTTCCTTGGAGTCATAGGATTATAGCTGTAATATTAATTATCTACATGTGATTTTTTGGTTCCTATAAAAAACAGTGATATTTGTTTTTTATTATGTTGCAAGAGCATATGAAGCCAAATTGAAAGGAAAAAAGCTTACCATGCAGGAGTGTCAATAAGCTACCCGCAGAGACGTAATCATACACGAGAAGTTTCTCGTCTTTTGAGTAATAATAAGCACGAAGGGGTACAACATTTTGGTGCTGTCCAACTCTCCCAATGATCTCCATCTGCTGTTCAAACTCTTTCTTCCCCACCACTACTTCTTTCAACCGTTTCACAACTACAGTTGTAGCCTCCTCCAAAACCGCCTTATATGCTGTCCCAAAACTACCTTTTCCAAGCACCTCAGCAGAAGCCCGCAATAGATCCTCTAGATCAAAGTTATAAGAACACCCTTCAAAGAAAACCAATTTGTTCTTTTCAGGCTCTTGGACCCCACTACCGAATTGTTCCCTGGGCTTTTCACCCCTTCCACCAGTGGAAGACTTTGCCTTCGTCACCTGACTCGGGTCGCTACTCTTTTTCCTTAAACAACAGCAAATGATAACACTAAATAAAAGTAGCAGTGCAATGCCACCTCCAACTGCAATGGCGATTATGGCCCACAATGGAAGTTTCTTTTTGGAGCTATGTTTTTTAGGGCTAACGGGTGGGGAAGGAAAGGGAGGAGGTACTGGTCCACAAGGATTCAAAGGCAGCCCACATGAAAAAGAGTTCCCGATAAATGATGAACTTGGAAATGTTTGGAAGGAAAATGGAATTGAGCCATTAAGATGATTGTAGCTTATGTTCAAATGTTTTAGTCCCGAAAATGTAACATTTGGAACAGGCCCAGAAAGTGAATTATTTTGTAGGTTCAAACTGGTCAACTGAGTTAAGTTCTGGATTGAATCTGGGATAATACCGGTGAAAGAATTGAACGAGAGGTCCAAAACAATCAGGCGGGGAGGAAAGGAAGGTGGAATGTCAGTTGTGAAGTTATTTCTTTGAAGGTATAAATAATGGAGCGAAGGAAGTGAAAGAAGATCAGATGGTAAGCTTCCATTAAGACGATTTGATCTAAGGCTTAAAATCTGTAATCCATCTAGTTTTCCGAGTGTGTTGGATGGGATTGGGCCTTTAAGTCCAACAGCAGGAAGTCGAAGAACAAACACGTGGGTCCCATCAGAAGTACAGTTGATGCCCACCCATGAAGTACAGATGTCAGTATTGTTGCTCCAGTTTAGCTTTGGACGATGGGGTACTGCATTAGCAAATGCAAGAAGAGCTTGTTTATCTGACTCCAAGTCAGCACATGCTAGAGGCAGAAGGAAAACTATGAAGATTAACTTAACCAATTGAGCAGAGCAGTGTGCCATGAGGAATTTTTCTGGTCTGTATCATTAACAGAAATATTAGATGACCAAATTATCAAGTAAATATACAAAACAATGCAAACTAACGATTTTATGAAGCAATTTATTGGATATTGGTACGAAATGCAACTACAAGAGTTCTTAAGCACAAAAAAGTTCAAAAATAGAGAAGAAAACTGGACAAGATTTCCATTACATAGAAGCACTGTAAAATAAGTTGAGAACAATATGGATGAGAAATATGATCCACAGCTACACTTTCTATCTCCAAAACACATAAACAGAAAATGCAGCCCTACCCTCTCCTGCAGGGTTATGCTTTTAAAAATATATGATTATGTTACCTAACAAGAATACTATACAATCCCCAATGCCAAGAAAAGAAACTAGTAGGATCTTCTACTCCAAACCAGCTAAGTCTTATATCTCTAGATTTCTGCAATATTTTATTTGTAAACATTACAGGCCATAATTTGCTGACAATAAATTTTAAGCCAACTCAATACTCAGCAAGCTTTTTCAAAATGACCTAATATAGAGGTTAAGCTAGCTGCCAGTGATAGACATAGCATCTGAGAACCATGCTTGTATATGGTGAGGGACATTCTTCCATGTTATGTCCCTGGTTTCACCAAGTAGACACAACAGTGCCAGGAATCCTGGTGTTTTGCCAATTGATTTAAAAAACTCATAAAATATGGATAAATTACAGTTGACAATACATGAAAACTAACAAAACTATTATCAAATTGCAGTTCACTTCCCAAAGCATCTATTGCTTCATAAAGAAAAATAAAGTTCAGAAAAGGTAGCCAGCATATAAAGCAAGAAGCAAAAAAGGTATGAAGGGAAAATTGGAAAGATAAAAGAAGCAACACTTGATTTATGTCCACCTAGCCGAAACCATACCAAACACAAAGAAACTTAAAAAGCTAAAAGGAGGTTTTTAATTTTTCTAAAGATTAGTGGGTTCAGGATTCCATGATATTCTTAACAAGATACCATCAATTTAAATACTAACCAACCAAGATTTACGGCAAGAAATCTGCAAACAGAGACTCATCACTGAACATTTAGGATTGTTACAACACAATATCAGCTGATGTAAAACTGTAATTCCCTTTGCATTTTACAGATACTAAAACAAGATGTAGTGGGCATATTTTACTACAAAGTAGTTAACATATATTTAAATATTCATCTGGAGAATGTTAATTAGGTGCAAGATTAATTGGATCTGGTGATCCACCAAATTTTATCATCAATTAAGCTTTATTTCTCTATTACTATTTACTACAACTACAATTTACCTAATAATTTAAAAGGAGAAACTTACGATCACTTACAGGAAAATAAACTACTACTATTATGAAATCACATTTCAAGTACCCTCTTAATTAATTTTTAAAGACAACAGAAATAGCACTATTAGAGTTTCAGCCCAAATTTCATCTCAATTCATTACAATTTACAAGCACAATTTTATCTTACATATATAAATTTTGATAGCACTTCAAACACAATTTTTACCTACTATTTGTAGTAGGGTTGAGCATCCGTACCGAATTCCCGTTTCTGTACCGGTACCGCAGCGGTACCAACCGTTTTCAAACGGTTTGGTATTCGCTACACACTTTCGGGCCAAAAAGAGAACCGGTACTTCCGGTTCAGTACCGGTATTTTTCCACTTTTCCCGTTTTGGTACCATACCCGAAATATATATGTTTATCTTTGTTATTGGTTGTTTGGTTCTTTCTATATTTTATAAGATTTATTCGGAAAAAACATTAGTGAGTAAAACATTATTTCCGTGATCATATTATGTGTATATGACCACAAAATGATATTTTTGGGTGATTAAAAAAATACAGTTAGACTCACGTATGAATACCATTGGAATTTTATAAAATTCTAGCTAGTGCTTTTTGACACAAAAATTCACGTTTTAGCATCGTAGTAAAATCAAATTCCAAGTGTATTGTTTGCCCGTGATTGTGTCATTACAAAATCACATAACATAGTACAAAACAACGTTTTCGTATATATACCTTTCTCTTTGTCATTGTCCTATGTTAAACTATGTTAAATGATGAACTTTATTTATTTGAGATACATTGATATATATTGTCTTTGATTTTTATCGAATATAAGATATGTACACAAGGATTCGCTCATATACGAATTAGTTATCCTTTTTTATTATATTTTCGGTATCAAACTGGATATGGTACCACTTATACCGCACCGGTACTATACCACTTCAAGCGGTCCGGTATTCGTTACTCAGTTTAGGGCCAAAAAGAAAATCGGTACCAACCGGTTCGGTACCAGCTCCGTCCCGGGCTCATCCCTAGTTTGTAGATTATAAAATTGCACAAACAGATTTGAACCTAACATAGCATTTTTACAAATTGCAAACATTTACATTAACTTCTAGCCATATAAAATTATACTCACACACAGTCACAAAGACATTTAACGTAACATAGCAATAGCGAATAGCGAATTACTAGTAAAAGAGTGCGTAAATGTAAAATCAAATTCTTCGTCAAACAAAATACCATTCACAGTAGTTAACATATATGTATGCGTATTTTAATTATATATTATATATTATATATCGCATAAAAAGAAAATAAATTTTCTGGCGAAGGCAATGTACCTTGAAGTTATTACGTTCGAATATTGAGCTCCGGCATCGCCATCAAAAAATTTCCGGCGACGAAACACTCCGGCGAAGCTCTACCGCCATTTGCTTCACGGCGAAACAAAGTTAACAACAGATCTCAATTTAACTTACCGCAGCATAAATTGACTTCAACACGGAGCATTTATATCTAAAAATATACATAATGCATTTAATTATACATACACAAACACGATAGTACTACACAGTTGAGCTGTATTGCGTAATTTAATATTTAATATTTAAAATTGAAGTAAAAAATGCACTGCAAAAGAACACACAGTTTGTGTGAGTGTGTGTGAAAGAGAGTGTGCAGTACACATGATGATAATTCCTTTTTGAGGCGGGGCTTTTAATTAAAAATAAAATAATTATTAATTTTCATATAAGGACAGTTTGTTTTTATTATTCTCATTATTACCACCGTGCCAGGATACTTGTCTTCTTGTGTTTGGTATATTACGGTCTTGTTATATATCGAAATTAGCCCCTATACTATTTGAAAGTTACATGTTACACCTTTAAATATAATTATTCGCATGTGGAATTAATAGTTTGTTTGTTTGTTTGACTCGTCTGACATTCTCCAATATTCACTACAGTGGACTAGACTTCATGGTTAATTTGTATAATTAGTTAATTAAAAGTTATTGATTGAATTCCTTATTTAAAACAAGTTGTTATTGTACAAGAAGACATCTCAAATATACTTTTGAAATAAAATAATGATCCACTTTTTTATCGAACATGGTGGTTAGCATATGGACCCTACGCAAAATAACTACGAGTAGTAAATAAGGAGCTCGGTGTTAGTTTAAGTCGTTTACCAATGCACTCGTTTCACTTCTACATTTTGGGGTTTAACGAGTACTTTTTACTGACGCCTTTCAGCGAAACTTAAAATGCATACAATTTTAATAAGAAAATAAAATGCATACAATTTTAAATAAGATATAATCTATACATCTCATTGTGATGTCATATTTTAAATACGTTTGTACATTAAGATCACTCCCTACCACGACAGATCAGAACTAAGAATTGGACGCCCCGTTAGCACCAAATCATCACGAGGACCGAAGAATCGACCCAGAATTGAACTTTGTCTATAATCACGCCAGAACTGAACTCTTCAGTGTCACATCAGTGTCACTGTCACGTCATTTATTAAATATTAATACAAATACATTTATATCTTAATAAAAAATTACAATAATTAAAAAAAAATGCGTTACATTAACAATAAAATTACAATAATTAAAAAAATATATGTTACATTAATGATAAAATTTAAAATAATTAAAAAACCCGTTACACTAATAATAATAAAAAATGATACAATTCTTCCTCATTTGTGTCTTCGTTCGTTGGTTGGGTAGACGATACATAATCGCATTTAACTTCTTCCCGAATGTTGTAGAGAAATGCTCGTTCCTCGGGTGGCTAGCTTGGATTGATAGGGTTGTTGAGAACCTTGAACATTAATTTCTTTTTAGATGCCTAGACTTATGTTTCCATTGTTCTTTGTTGAGCTTGTGCGGTTCTTAAAAGTTGGGCGCGGACCTCGTCGGTCCTAACAACATGAGGAAGTAGCATCCGACGAACCAGAAAATTTTAGTTCGCCTATAACTCAACTGGTATCATTATTTAAAATTAATCAATGTTCAATGCAACTCAATAATTATTTTTAGATATTAAAATGTGTGATAATTATGTGCCTTAAGTCACATTCGACATTTGAGTCCATATTCGGATTATTACGCTTGAATTCCCATCTTGGATGTTACCACACATCTGAGGAGCTCACATGGTGAGCTCCACCTCAGACGTTATGCACTGAGCTCCCACCTCAACTAGCTCTGCCAAACTTGATGAGCATGTTTGTATGTCCTGGATGACAAATATATGGTTGCACAAAAGTAATACTTCCTCTGTCGCAAACTAAATGTCCATATTACTATTTATATATGTCCCCAAAAGATTTTTCTAACTGCAAAAAATAACTATTGTAAATCAATAAATTCTTAAATTTACCACTATTTATTACTCTCAACAATCCATTTCTTTTATATTATAAGTTAGACTTATCTTGAATAATAAGGACAACACTGATATTTTATTACTCTATCTTAAAAAAAAAAATTTAAAAATGTTGGTTGACAGTCTTTTTGAGATGAAGGGAGTATTATTCTGGTGATTATATTATAATCTTTGTAGGCTAATCGTACAGGTCCAAAGGTACATGTACAACCTTGTACCCAACTATTATGTTATGCACATGCAAATGCTACCTCATTAGTTCACATGAAGCTCATTTCACAACTAATAACATTCTAACAACCTAATGAAACCCTCTAGAAGGTAGGATTTACTCACAAGTTCTAGTGCTTGCCTTGCCAAAGACAAGTACTTATCTTGATTTGTAATTGCATTAGTGGTCCAGAATACTCATTAATTCATTGAAAGATTTTCCTTGACATAAAATATTTCTATTTTCCTTGACAAAAAAATATTCATAGTTCATTTTGTCATGATAATGAAACTATTTTATTATAATTCAATATAATTTTAGTTTCATTATTCTACTATGAAGTATGGTCTGCTTTAACTTCAAATTTGGCTTCACCACGATGTCACATTGACTTTATTGAAATTGGGTTAAATATATGTTGATTTTAATATTCCCCTTAGTATTGAATTTATTTAGAGTATCCATTATCGACGACGAGTTAGGCCCGTCGGTGATCGGCTTCCCCCGGTGACCGATAGTGATTTCTTTGGGGTCGGCATCGGGTTCCCTATCTTAGGGTATGTATGCCAATAGTTTTCTTTTTTCTTTTTTTACTCTCGCATACTTCGAGGCGATTTTATTTCTCTTTTCTTAATTTTTTGGTTGTTCAAATTGAAAAGAAGCACCAGACAAGAAATCTGAAGAAGAAGATTGTGTTGTTAATTATATTTTTTGTGGAAGATACATGTGTAGCATAGGGTTAAATGAAATGTATGTTAAGCTAAATAGAGAGGTTTTTCTTGACATAACATTTTAAAATTAGAAGGTTTTTTTATGTTTTTTATTTTTATCTTTGTATTGCAATAAATTTGAATATGTGATTATATTTTTCAACAACAAAAAAAAAAGGTTAAGTAACGTTTTATTTATAAAATATTTTTAATATATTTTTGACTTGTGGTTAGAGATGAAGTTGGTGACTGGAACTTGTAAATAAGGATTGTGATCGGAGATTGTGACATTAGATTTTTTTTTCTAAAAGCTACTAAAATAGCTTTTTTAAAAAAAGTTTCTACGTTATCCTTGTTTCAATAATTTTATTATGTTTTTTTTTACCAAACAAAGATTATTCATTTATAATTGATTGAGCTTATAGAAACTAAAAGCTCAATCCCCTAAAATTCTAATCCCTTTGTCAAACACACATTAATGTACATAATAGTGTTCTAGTAGTATTTTGCATTTATATTTTTCTAGTTTCATAAAAGGAGTTTACGATTTACACCTACCTAGCCTACTTACCATCAAATTGTCACCCTGTTACTTTTCCACCCATTAAATCATCTTTTTTTTTTCTTAATTAATTTTCCTAATTGCAAACCCTCATATACTATCAAATAAACTTTTATATTTGTTTCTAGCGCATTTTTTTTTTTTTGCTTTCTAATATTTTTGTAGATTACTCTTTAATAAATATTTATATTTTTTTATTTTCAAAAGAATTCAGTTTTTTTTTGCTAAAAAAAATATGTTTTCATAAAAAAAAAATTATAAAAAGAATTTCCTTTTTTTTTTCTTTTGATGAAAATAGTTTTTTTTCAAACAATAATTTGCTTTTTTAGAAATTTTCCTTTTTCATAAAAAAATATCATCTTTACACTTTTATAAAGTTTTCATCTTCAATTAAAACTTTCATTGAAACAGATAAAGAGTTTATATGATGCAACAACAACTTTGATTGTTGAGGTTGTAGTTCAAAACAACACATGTGGATGCCTAAATTTGAAAAGTAAAACAGTCAAAATGAATTATGTTGATGCTTAATTTGTAGTTCCCCAAACCCAAGATCCTCTTACACGTAGTTATTCGAACATGTCAAATTTAGATGGTGTAGATCATTGAGACTTAATTGAACTTAAACGTTCTATTTGCAATTAATATTTTGGGTTAGTTTAATAGAGATTAAACTTAAAGTCTTTTAATGTAAATATGAATTAGATTCATATCAAGGAAACTATTTAGGGTTATCCACTATAAGTAGGGGTTTAAAGTTTCATTTATACCTAACCTTCAATTACAAATAAACCCTAAACCTTAATCAAAATCCCAAAACCGAATTACTCCCTTCCCTATTATGAAATTCAGCCAAACCCTTCAAAGGGTTTTTGGTTTGCATTTGATCGCATTTCCAGTTCGAATTCAGTCCCATGTTGATTAAAGTTATGGGGCTCACCGAGAAATATTCAGGATGATATATACTTCCTCACGAAGAATGAGTTAGAGCAATTGTGGTGGAGTTGAGGAGTGGTTTTTGTTTTCATTTAAACAATTTTTCTTATTTATTAGTGGAATATGTTTTAGTCTGTAACTTTAATTTCTATGTTTAAGAACTTTAGTTATTTAGTGTTTTCTAATAACTAATGGCTATCAGAGTAAATTTCATGTAGCATGTTTTGGTTAATTTAATAATGTATTGTTTTAGCTAATCCTAGAAAATTCATTATGTTGTTTGCATGCCTAGAATTAACTATGTTTTGAGAAACAAATCGGTAATTGAACCGGCTCACTTACTGGTTCACTAGTTCAACCATTTGACCGATTGAACTGTCATATTGTAACATCTCAAATTAGCTGAAAAATTTAAAGTTTGAGAGCTTTGGTGGTGGCCTGCGACTTTAATGGTAAAGTCATAGGTAGCGACTTTGCGGGTCCTGCGACTTTAGTGATAAAGTCGCAGAACAGATTTGAATGAAATGAATTGAGGAGCTAAAGTGTAATTTACAAGGTATATATATTCGAAATCTGTCTAAACATTTCTAGAAACAGTAAACGAGCTCCTGAAGTCGGTTTAGAGAGAGAAAACAGAGAAAAGAAAGAGAAAAAGTGAGAAATCAAGCTTTAAATAAAAAAATTGAAGCAATTGAACCGTGAATTCGAGGTAAGACTTCGATTAACATGTGTTATAAACATTATTAAGTGATTTGAACTGATTAGAACGGATTAATTTGAGTATAACAAGTCTGAATTCGAGAATTTCGGATTTTGAGGTCTGATCTGTTCGTTATGCGAATTTAGTGATAAAGTCGCAGTATGCGACTTTGAGATGCTGCGACTTTAATTGTAAAGTCACAGAGAGCTGTTCTGCGACACTAATGATAGTGTCGCATAATGTGTTGTGACGAATTTAAAGAAGTGTCGCTAAATTTATAAAAGAGTTAATTATTTTATATGTGGTGTACAGACCGGTGTTCAGTACGTGATAATCGAGGACACTCAACCACATAATTTCCGGGGTAAATAATAGAAGGATATAAATTGAATGAGAATATCCAGATTTTAGGAGTACTTGAGTGTACTGTGTTAATTCAATAATTAAAGTGTGAATGTTATCCCTCTTTATGCTGAGTGATCATAAATGGCTTAGCCGTGTGAATATTAGCCCTCTTTACGCTGAGTGATCATAAATGGCTTAGCAGTGTTAATATTGGTCCTTTTTATGCTGAGTGATCATAACCGGCCTAGCAGTGTGATTGTAAGCCCTAATTGGGCAAAGTGATTACAAGTGATTATAGCGTTTTATGAGATTCTTATTTTAAATTGTTGATGTGATTTTGTTACTTACTAAGCCGGTGTGCTTATAACACCCCTCATTCTATTTAAGAATATTATATTAATAAATTCGGAAGCATGAATTTAAAATACATTACCTTAATATATATTAAACATTATACATAAACAGTTTACATTTTCAATATTTACACCATATTCAAACTGTTAAAGACTACATAAGACGGGGTATTATAAAATTCACCAAACAAGGTTTATTACAAAAACCATATCAGAGACCTAAAGCGCAGTCAAACATTCCCTGATCAACCATTCACCTCCTGCACCCACAATCAATCAAAACATATGAGGGGTTAGCACGAAGCTAAGTGAATAAATTCATCACACTCTATTCAACTTAGCATAACTAGTTGTTTGCACCAAATAATCGTAAACACACATATTTCAATGAGGATCGGTGGCTCTTGGGATATCAAAATACCCGGGGATTCCCAAAGAACACTTACCGTCAATCCGTATGGCCAATACAGAATAGACCGATAACTAATGGTTATTAAACTCATACACAGGTTTCAAACACAACAAATGAATCAAATCCTGTGTAAATCACATAATAACCAGAAGTCCAACTACACGTTGACCTCAATAACATTAATACACATTGATTCACATATCACGTAGATTCATAATCAATAATCAAGACTAAACAGTCTAACACACATCTACGTTTAATTGTTGTAACCAAATAGTTACAACTAAATCAAATGATGAGTTATGAATCCACTCACCGATACCTCTGACGTCTCCACACTCAGGATTCTTATGTCACTGAGTCTTACGTTGATCTGAAATAGAAAATCATATACAAGTTAGAAATTCGTTCCATAATTATCATTATAGCCTATTTATCAAATCAGGTAATCCCTGAAGTCTAGGCAAACAAAAGTTCAATCAGAAATGAACTTAGAAAATCTTGCAATGACGTTTAAAACTGAAAAATGCCATTTTCGGGCCTTAGATGACCCCGAATGGCCAAAAATTGCCTAGGCTATAACATATAATCTAGATTACTAGGTCGTTTCCAAGTGACCATGCAAATTTCAACTAAATCCGAGTTAGTGAGATTTTCACAAAACCGCGTCTCAAAAACGCATTTTCAAAATTTGCAAAACAATATTTTCGGTTCGCAAGTCAACTCGCACCGCAGGAATCTCAGTTCGCAGGTCAACTCGGTTCGCAGGAATTGGGTTTGCAACTCGGTTCGCAGGTCAACTCGGTTCGCAAGTCAACTCACACCGCAAGTCAACTCGCACCGCAAGTCGACTTAGTTCGCAGGACGAACTGAGAACTGCGAGTTTCGCTGCTGCGACGAGTTTTTCAAATCAAAACTCACCAAAACTTCAGAAAACTCAATTCTATGGTTTCTAATACTTCAAGTAACATCAAACAACACCTATTAACAACATATCAAGCTTCAATTTGATTTACCCACTCAAAATCAAACTTACTTCTTTTCTTTTCTTTTGAAAATGAAAGGGATTGCTAATCTAATGCAATAAGGATATGGATGATGATTGTTATGATGTTTTGAATTTGAAATCACAAAAGCACAAGCTTGAATCTAATTGAGTTATAGTTTCTTTGAATTGCAAGTTTGCCAAATGAAATCAAGAAGAAGACTTGAGAACTTATGTGTTTACAAAGTCGGTTTGCAACCGACTCAAATAAATAAATAATATAATTTTATACCCGTCCTAAATCTTTTGTCTGGAACTTAAATACCATTTGCGAGAAATATTATTTTGTTTTACCGTCATCTATAACAATTTAAAACGACGAATATTTCACTAGTCACAATAAGTCAAATGACTTATTTATCTACGTTTCATAATGAAATACATAATATTAAATAATTTATAAAACAATTAGATAATCAATTAAAATAATAGAAATTACCAGACCGCAGGAGAGGATGTTACAGTGCTTACCCATTCTGTTGTTGCTGTTTAATACAGGTGGGTCGAGTAAAGGAAAAGAGGGTCTTGGGAAGGAGCCGCATCGCGAGTAGTGGTGTGCTTACTATTATTGGTAGTAAGTGTTTACTCCCGTTAAATCATGCTCGGATATTGAGGGAGTCTTTTGAAAGAGAAAACTCACGTTTGTAATATTTGTAAACAATGCGTTGTTTATATATATATATGAAAAGTGTTATTTACGTTATTGAATGAAGTGTTGTAAAAAAAAATAAAAAATGTAGGTGTTATACATATAAACAGGATGACATTATAATATAAAATTTTGTATATCTTCAAAAAGATACATGATATCTAATACAGAAGCTAATACACATATACGGAGTATATAGAAGTTTATTATTTATATATATTTATTCTTGTTATGATTTTTAACCTTTGAAACTTATTAAATTTTAAAAGCAAAGTTAAAATATAAAACATAACTATGGAAACATTAATTATTTTTGTTGTCATTTTGTATTTTTCCTAATTACACATCCCATATGTCGATAAAGGTTCCATTTTTTAGAAAAATTTCATTTTTATGTAAAAATGTTTCTTTTGTAAAAAATTTGTTTTTATAAAACATTAAAAGACAAAATAGATAAAGAAAAAACACTAAAAACACTAAAAGACAAAATAGATAAAAAACCATTTAAGTGACTAATGGATTAAACTATTAATTTGATATGGAAGTGCATTTAGGAATTTAGAGGTGTGCAAATAGAATTTATCTAATGTTACATCCTCGAGTTTTTTTAGTGGAAAAAAAAGAAGGAAATGAATAGAAAAAATAATAAAAAGTCATTCTTGAATTTTTTGTAGGAAGAAAAGGAAATGAGAGGAATGGAAAGGAATGAGTTTTATATTATAAATATTTTCTTTCCAACTTTGAGGTGATTGTGAAGGAAAACAATACATCAACTATTTTCCTTTACTTTTCTTTCGACTCGAGAATACATGTAAGCTATCTTATATTATATTCTTTTTCGTCATTTTTTTCTTTTTTATTTTTCATCTCATTTTTTTCGGTAAAAAAAGCCTCGAAAATACAACATAATAAAATTGAATTTGTATTCACTGGTACATACAATTAATGCACCATGTTTTTTATTATTTATGACAAAACTATATCAACTCCAGTTCCAGTTATCTAAGGACCTTGGATGTACAATAAAATGAGGTTTTTTTCTAAAATATTTTAGGGATGTTTATTTTGCTAGAATTCGATCACATTATAACATGAATTAAATCAAATCAAATTTATATATATCATGATCAGTTGGTAGAATGAAATTTAGGTTTCATCCTTTTATTTAATCATATAAGAAGATTTTTGAGGTTTGATTTTAGCTATTTTTTTTAAAGCTTTTTTTTTTCCCCCACTAAATGCTTAAATATTTTGAAACAATCTTAAATTTTGAGTTTTTATTTGGTTAAATTTGTGATTTATTTTTTTAAAATAGACAAATTTTTTCAAACGAAATAAAATAAAAATATGTTAATTTGTTCTAGGGAATAAATTATATTTTGCTAAAGAAAATTGTTACATTCATAAAGTATTTTCTAATTGGCAAACGATGTTTTGGGTCATTAATTTACCATTAACTATTCGTATGGAATTACAATTAAATTCAGGTATCATAAACGTTAATACTACTCCAATAAACTAGCTAATACTCATATATGGTTGCTGGATGCCTGGCTTGTTGCACAACAAAAGTGAATGATGAAGTTAGGCTGTCTAGTTAATTAAATGTGCTATGATTGTGATAAAATTATCCTTTGATTATAATCTAGTGATGCCTTTAAACTTTGTTATAAACATAGCTCTCAGTTTATTTGTATAACCGTTCAAATAAATTGCTACTGAAAAATTAATTCTATGCTGTTAACATATGTAGAAGGATTGAATATATATATATATGTTCAATCCTTTTACATATGTTATCATCACTCTTCCTTCAAAATTATCTCTTCCCTTTAGATTATATATATATAACTAACCATCGAGGGTTTAAAAGTATTCAACTTTGAAATTTATTTTGAGGTTAGTAGGTATCGCCTGTTGTGCCGTTAATAACATATTTAATGTCCCCGATGCTACTACTTATAACTTACTACTATAGATACATTTGTTTGAAAAATCGTTGAGTTCAATCGTCATGTAATCACTTTATTGCATATTTATATAACAACTACAGGGAAATATGAAAAGCACTTTTCTTCGAACATTTTCATGCCAAGTAAACCAATAG
Organism: Logfia minima; assembly: GCA_963921325.1. NCBI lineage: Eukaryota > Viridiplantae > Streptophyta > Magnoliopsida > Asterales > Asteraceae > Logfia > Logfia minima. The sequence goes on from OY992764.1 coordinate 40,560,019, forward strand.
TTTTGAGGGTTTTGTTTTTAGACGCACCTATAACTTAGGTGAAATATGTACATTAACACACACACACACATATATATATATATATATATATACATTAGGTGAAATATGCACTTTTCTTGGAACCACAACCTTTAATTTGATTGATTTTTCTTTCCTACACATACTAATAACCTAGGTCACATAGTACAATTACACACACATATATATATATATATATTGTGTATTGTCTGCAAGAAGGATCAAATCCACAACCTTTGGCTCATCGAATTTATACTGCTAACCTTTTGATTTAAATATCTTTGATTTACCATTCAATCGATTTTACGTTTATATTTGAATTTAATTACTTTTAAAATATCCCTCCATATGAAATCTGACATCAGAGGTTATGTCGTTCACAAATAATAATGATTTTGTAAAAACGGCAATATAGTAGTTATTCAGCTTTATTCACACCCTAAATAAAACTTTATTGCTAGCATATGTACCTTTTAACACGATTTTGTAAGTTTTATAACCAAATAACATATTGGATGGAAGTTAGCTATCATACGTTCCATTTCCCCTTAAATTTCATGCACTATATAATAAAAAGTTGTACAATATCGTTATCATAAGTATATATATGTGTATGTATAAATAGAAATATACCAACTCTTTTGTGTGAATGGTCCCAATGAGAGCAACCCTTGAACTACCATCAGAATTGTTGTGAAGACATGCATGAATAATTGAATACAGCACTTTTATCCCATGACATCTTAACTAACTTTATATTACTCTTGAGTCCTTGTACTATAAAATGGTGTACCAACTCCACTTTGTTGACTATGTATATGTAGTGTTATTAAAGTACCAACTTTTATTTTATATGTATATAATAAATTTAGGAATCTGTAATTTGATTAGAGCTTTAGTTAATTAGTCTCCTTTGTCTACTAATGAAGATGTCCATTTCACAAAACATAACCTCTTTTGTCTAATTTTTTTAGAATAGGCTAATTTTAATGTTTATTACTTTTTGATGGTTTAAATAACGGTCATGACATGATTATTATGCTATTATAAATGGCATCAATAACGAACTTAACTTCAATCAGAGTACAGAGTTAGATCGTTTACATTTAGTTTTTTGGTACGTACGTGGGTGTATCTAAATAACTCTTTGAATTTTTATTTTTATTTTTTACTTTTAAAGAGATGTATAGTTGATGAAAATAAAAGAAAGACACCAAAAATATTAGGTTAATTCATCAAAAGTGCAACGTACTGCTATGAAATGTTTCATGTATATATGAAATATTTGATAGCAATACGTTGCACTTTTAATGAATTAATCCAAAATGAATTATTAGAATATGATATTACCCCAAGTTATCTAATATGCATATAATGCTTGATTAAATACCGTAAATCTATATCTATAATCTATAATAAAAGTTATAAAAAAACCTTAAAAAACACTTCCTAGATTTGTTTAAACATATGTAGTTCATTCCTCGTTGGAAAGGCAAACCACCACTATAATCAAACCAGTAGCCAACGTTAGTGTTTAAAGTGTGCTTAATTATGTTTACTAGAATCTTAATCATTATTATCATTGCATCCTTTCCATTTATCACCAAATAAGTAGAGTTTGGCAATAATGTAAGTGGTTTTCAAATGTTTAATTATTATTATCATTATTATTATTATTACTCGTATATAAAAATATGTATCATTTATCAATTTATCCTTGCGTTCTCATAATCACATCAATATAACAGGATCTATTATTCAATTCAAATGTCTTCTTGTGGTATTCTTAAACATTAATGATTCATGCTTTAGTTCACAAGCCAAGAATGTTTGCATTTATTAATTAGTTAAACTCTCTTATTTTAAGCTTAATTTGGATTGGATGGTGATAAAATAAAATAAGAAAATTCATAACAAAACAGGAATTATAATGATAATGATCAAAAGATGATCACATCGTAGAGGATTGGAGGTTGCAAGTAGTGGTTAAAATTGGCATTTAGCTCTATGGCTTTCGAATATCATATTTAATATTAATATTAATATATTATAAAAAGATGATAATAATTAAGTCTAAAACATTTTTATTTGATTGATATTTCATTATATAACAAAATATCAATTATCAGAACATAGTTTGTTAGAACTAAAAGACCTTCTAAAGATAAATTACTGACCACATGTAAATTTATTATCTCATATGATAAAGAAATAAAGTGACAGCTACAATTAAAGAGAAAAAAAGAACCCATACAACAGTTACAGTTGTGATGATATTAAATAAAAGTGTTAGTTTTGTTTGTTGTGTATATGTCCACTATTAGGATCTGTTACATTGATCTTGATTCTTGACCTTGACCTTGCAAGAATTTTGGGACACATGAAAAGTCAAGGGTTTTGAGATCCCGTATATTCTTTATCAATTCTTTGTAATGAAAATTGAAAAGCCTAGAATTTGCCAGTCACTAATTAAGGAAAAAAAGACAAGTTTTACAAGGAACCCTTGAACTTGCTTTTCTGGAAAAGGCAAAACCTCTAAACAATTCTGTTAGAAAATGATAGCTTATTAATCAAATAACTTTTGAATTCATATTTACGTACAATATTTTTTTTTGCAAAAAGTTGATAACCAACCACGCCCATCCCGAGGGCAATATGTAGAAGGTAATGCTGAGAATATGCCGCAGAGACTCACCCAATGGCCTGCTAAAGAGAGTGTCAATCCATTTTAAAAAAACATGATCATTTTATTGCAAGGTCCTCCCCTTCGAACGCGTATAAAGTTGACCTCAAAGTTGCAGCTAGTAAGGATTAAACTTGAGTCTCCTTTAAAGATTCTCACACCACTGCAACTAGACTACTAAATTGAGGTTCAATATCTATCTATTTATGAAATTTATAAAGCAAAAAATTTAAGTTGTGTTTACGTTAGTCCCACTTGTATTAAGGAGATGGACAAATATTCAAACAATTTATTCAACGTTGAATGAAATAAGCATGTTTTATACTCTGTAAATACTTAGAGGGTGTCGAGATTATTTATTTAAGCACTTATCTACTTTTGCTTAGATTCAGATACCATCATAGAAGATGAAATTCTGTAAGGAATAAACATTCAAAGATAAGATGCAGACACCTAATTATTTTATTATGCATATAAACACTCATAAATATATAAGCAATCCCAAACCACCCCCTTAAACATTACATAATTACTCAGCTAAATTGATCTTTAACCAGGGAACTTATAATTGGAGAGGTCCTTTAAAGAAAGTCGAATGTACTTGAGAGAAGAATAGCTTTCTCTTGTAAAATTTTTTGATCAAATCCAAAACAAAAGACAAACTCCGTTGCATAATTAAACTGGCACATGTATTGCCTGGATTTTAACAACCCAAAAGGCTTAATGTTAGTCTCCTTTTTGCAGAGATTAATCAAATAGGCTAACACATGGTCTGGCCCATGCAGATTAATATTATTTGGCATCAAAGTCTAATAAAGATCACAACCTTTTTGACATCCAAAATAGAAACAGACAATTATAAAGGTCTGTAACAATTCTCATTTGAGACAAAAATGTACATAATGTGTGGTACGCTGTGTATGATATATGGGTTAGGTTGCGTTAGCATTTGTGCTTATATATAAACAAATATATAATAAAAAAAGATAAGTCTCTAACACAAATCAAAACAGCCCAAAAAAGCAGGCACCTTTCTTGCGCACTGCATGCATGCTAGATTCTTGACAAATTTCTGTTATTTGTAGGGGTAATATAAAGGATCAAATAATGTAAGAAATGGGACCAGTACACACCGTCGTAGCAAAAAGGTTACCTCAGCAGCACTGAATTGTGTAGGGTCGAGAAGCATAATCTTCCAAACCAACTGCATCAATCAGATCCATTTTAGCAATGCAAACCTACACAACAATTCAAATCTTAGGACCACCTTGCAACAATGCATAAAAGAGTGAGATGAAAAACAGGCCAAAATAGAGTAACAATGCAGGTGAATAAGAAATAAATGCACATCGGTTTGGCTTAGTTTTCTCTCTAACAGGTTAAAGGGGGTAGGCAAAAAAAAAAAGGTCTACAAGAATACGGATGGTTCAAATTTTGCCCAAATTGTATTAATTGGATAAAACCTCTTAAATCATGGTATTCAGGAAAGTAGCTTATGATGGACATAATCCGATTCTTGTAACAATTTTTGCCGCAAAAACTATAAACGATTGGGCAGAGAGCTTTCTGGGTCAATTCAACCCGAGCTGTACAAAAATAACCCGTTCGCCGCCCATTTTGTCACCATTAAGCTAAGCATAAGAGTGGAATATGGAATCTGACCTCAAAGACAAGCGTCTATCAGGCAAAGGGAACTTGATTTTGCAGTCAGCCTGCCTGAACAGAGAAGTGCGGGTTCAAAGTATCAGATTGGTTAGTAGGCATTATGACATTTGCATTCACTGTTTTGTCAAACCCATTCATCTACAAAAAACCAACTCCATGAATTTGTGAGTCCCAAGAGCAAGACATTGAAATGAAGGTTAACACGTACCATACAAAAACAGAAATTGGTTATCTGACCCTTTTTCACAGGGTTAAGTCTTTTGTTAACCTGATTTAATAGTTCCATTAGAATTTGCTCGACTTCTCTTTCAGCTCAGTCTACCTCGTCAATAAATATATAATAATTGCAGGTGCATTTTCTTTGGCAAGGTGAAAAGCATCATGAACCATTCTCGGCCCCTACAGATACCAACTTAACAATGGAACAGAATAGTAGATAAGAGAATCATAGTTGACAAATGTAACGAATTGTGTATTGAAAACCAAATATCACTTTCCATTTATGGTACCCATACAGAAACTTACAAGATACATTTTTCATTCGCTAACAGTTAAATAGGTAAATACTAAATAGAAGAGTTACTATATATGACACGGGTCAAATGGGTCAAAAGTTGCCCAAAATGTACTTTTACTGCAAATTATTTTTCTGGATAAAAAGTGCTCCGGTTCAACTCAGCCCATTTTAACTCTTACAGGTATAACTATTACACCCCAACCCATTTTTACCTGTTAACTATTAGCAGCAGTATCTTCTGACAGTAGCTTCTCGGAAGGTATCATCAAGATAGAGAAAATAATTATTAGCAGCAGACTTTATTACAGATAGCGTGTTTCAAACTTGAGAGAAGGGAATACTACTGCCGGGAAACTACCATTCCTACTTAGAGTAGCATCTTCATTGCCTAAAGCGTCCAGTGACGTGTTTACACTGAGACACATAATTCGATGGGAAGGTAGATCAATGCTAAGTCTTCATGCATCCATAAGATGGCCGCATCCTGACCATCCAACATGGTGAAACCAGTCCTAACTTAGAAATCAACAAAATCCCCCGTAAGGTAATTAGCACACTAATTTGTGTACAAGATGCAAGCCAAATAGCATGCTTAACCAACTAGCAAGCTCTTTTGGTCATAAATATTGACACAGTTACCATTTGATTCATGGGAGCACACTTTAAGCTTGTTCTTGGTACTTATTAACAATACAATATCAATGAACATTGAAGGACTGTATTAAGTATTGACTAGTATTATCTGTGTTTGAAATTGCTTATTTAAGTGCCTATATGTTAATTGTGTATTTTTACAACAGCTAAAACAATCTAAGAGATAAGCAGCCGCAAATACTCTTTTGGAATCTGTTCATTATAAAAAGAATAAGCACTTAATATTACTAAACAAAGTATCCTAAACTCGAATAAGTCACAGACAAGTTATTCCAACACCGAAAAAAATCAAGGTGTTTACGAAATAGAGAACCTTCTCCTCCTAGGCTTGGTACGATCTATTCCATCATCGATACTCAAAGTGTCTTTCGGTACTTGCTTAAAAGGGTTCAGTCTTCCGAAAGTCTTAGACATCGACGAGAAGAAAGTAGGCTTCTTCAGTTTTGCAGATGAAGTTCCCGCCTTTTTCTTTTCCATGTCAGATATATACATTTTCATCCTTGATAACTCCATTCTTAACTTTTCATTTTCTTTAGCCAATTTCACGTCAGCCTGCACTTGATGCCTCATGCTTTGAGCAATAGGAGTGCTTTGGCCACTTCTTACTTGTAACTGATCATAGTAAAGAGTATGCAAAACTATTTGTAATGGAAGATTTTTGTTTTGTGAAGCGCGTAGCCTTGTTTCAACTGATAGCTTAAGTGGGTCCATTGTGCTGCAAACTTTCTCTCGCTCGATTTCATCTAAGTTTGGATGATTCTGGAGGTATACGTCAATGGCTAGGTATAAATCATCTTCAACTTCTCGAACATTCTTAGGCATCAAGTTAGCAATTCCATTGAACTGTGAAATGCTCAATTCAGTTGCCTTTGCGATTTCAAGGAGATATGCATCAACTGTTTTGGCAACTTTAAGCATCGATGGTGACAAAGCATGATTATAATCGCTTGAGTTAAATATTGGTACAGTCTTCTCCTTCTCCACAAATTGTGTCACGATTCTCCTTACACTTTCCAACTCACACAATCGTTCATCTAATTTGTATGACAGCATTAGCAAATCGTCGACAGTTACTTGATCTAGGAGGGCTGATATTCGGTTCTCGAGCTGCTTTTTGCAATCATCGTCGTTTTTGAGGAAGATTGCAGTGCGAAGGAGACGACATAGAAAGTTGGTTGAATAAAATGGTTGCTGAGTTTCAACAGGTAATAAAGCAACAATCGAATCTAAAACCTCTCGTTTACCATTAACAGAATGGGGAGGGGCGAGGTCCAGCAATGCTCGCTTGGCGTAAGTTGAAATTGCTTCAGCAATTAAGAGTGCTTGCGCGCCACGTGATTTCATGGACTCGATGATTATTATAAAAAAGCTTATGTGTACGTTTGATAGCTCTTCCGCCCAGCAATTCAGAGGTGAACTACTAGGAAATTTCACTTTGTCACAAGCCTATACAGAAACAATGATTCAGGTAAAAGTTGGGCTGTACTTGAGAAAAAAATATGAATAACTATTTTACAAATAAACAAGAAGTATAGTAGATTAATTTATCAAATGATACCTTAGTACTAATAACATCAACACATTGTTGCACGATATTGAGCTCTTCGGCTACGGGAAGAAGATTTTCGCATGATTTTAAAACAGAAATGGCACCCAATAGGCTAGTTAAGGCTACTTGGGTGAGAAAACCATGTGTTCGGGTAGCAAGGTTGCCGTCACAATACTGATCAGTCATTTCAAGGTACTCTGCCGCACAATGCAGGGCTGCTATGTTATTCATACTAATTTCAAAATTCACGCCATAGCAAAACTTCACTATTTTTTTGAAGATTTCAGCTCCTCCGGGGATATTGGATAGATCAATCTTTTCTAAATCAGGTTCTTCAGATTCTCGAATTAATCTTCTCATGTAGTTACTCTTTGATATCAACATAAACTGACATAACATGACAAATTAGAAAATATATGAAGTATGCACACAAAGTCATTTATTGGAAATTTTAATTCATGTTAGAGTTGTGATCATACCTTGTGAAGAGGGAACTTTAATTCACCAACATGAATTAATATGTCAGTTGGGATATCTTCAGGGAAAATTTCACTGAAACAATAAAAAAGTGTCAATTTGGATGCTAAAAGTCAGTAGCAAGCAATTTTATAAGGTGTTGAATAGGGTGAGTAGTTAATTATTACCATTGCTGATCAGTTGTATCCATTTCAAGAGAAAGCCTATTGGTATTCTTGACATGGGTAGACATTTCTCCAACTTATGCTACAAAGATGGTTGTTAGGTATGTTGAATGGTGATGATCCCTTAGTCTTCTATGGTTATATATATACAGATAATAATAAATAGACAATGTTATATGTCGGCCTTTTAACGTACATGTATTATTCCGTAAATACAGTGTTACATGTCACCAAGGTGGCCTAGTGGTAACGCATGCTGATGTCCCTATTTTGGTTTGAACCTTCTTAGGTACATCTATTTAGACCATGTACATCTGAGTAAAAAAATAACTCGCCCTCCTCAGGTAACATGACCAGGGAGAACCTCATTCGTTTACCCGATCAAATAAACTTTGGATATTTTGATTAACATGAATGAGAAATATAGTTTACTATGATTTCACTAGCATGAATTAAGTTTAACTTGTCACCAGGGACACTTGCACGAGAGGCTGGCTGATAGGGATTCATTAAAATTTCTTGTGTTTATCGATTTATTGTATTATGTATTTAATGATTTAATCTGTTGAGTTGGATCATGTTATTCCAATTGCTAGTTTGCTATATATGATACCGAAAAAGATACGGAATGAAACCTGTACCAGCTGACGTGTACTTTACTACCTTCTCCTTTTTTCTTATCATACTTTAGTATAAAGTAGTGGACAGAATGGCTCTATTATAATGAACAAGTTTCAAAATCACATCAATGTCTCCAACTTTTCAGTTCTCCATGCTGCACTTTTTCCATTCTTTTTTCCTTGTAAAGTGGTTGCTTTTGATATCTCTAAACTCACCTAGAGTTTAGAGAAATTAAAGTCAGTATCATTCATTCATGTCATCTTATCTTGAACCAATTTCAGGGTAAAATGGTCATCACATGCCAAGTACATATGATGAGTCTTAAACAAGGCTAACGTCGTTCATGCTAGGGATCTGACTAGACTGCAACCAAAAAAAATAAAAAATAGGGATGCTTAGTGTGGTTCATGGAGCACAAGGACCCAATCTAATATTTCTATGCATCACAATAGCAAAATATGCAATCTACTAGTGGAATATTTATTTCTGAGAATACACATTCAAACACTGAACTCTTCAAACTATGGTATGGCCTATGCGTTCAATACTTCAACTACTCATAGAACCCATGAATTCAATACACATTTATACTAGTATCATAGTTTTATGCATCTCAGTAGATTAAATTGTTTAATCATATCTTGAGTTTCTATATACATATGGATCACCTCACTTCAAATAATTACTAGCACAAAGTTATCAAGAAAACTATGTATAAATTCACAAGCTAACACAAGGTGATGTAGGCCAGGGATGTGTGTTTGCAATATACATGAAGTGGCCAAGTGACCAAGTGGCCGGTAACGCTTGATACCCACATTTAAAATTAATGAGGTTTAAAATTAAAGTGGCCTAAATCAGTGGCTGAGATTTATGGGTAGTTGCCAGGAGTCTTTAGAGTGTGTCGGCAAGGCATCAAGCTGGTATCATGTAGTAAACAATATTGCAGTTTTACCAATTACTATATATTTCATTAGTCAATGAATGGCAAAGCTTCATCCAAAATAAATGATAATCAATAACAACTGTTTGCTAAGCTTCAACCATATACTTATTGTCAAGAACTTGACATAATTAAGTGTTAATTGTGATGAGAATTTACTAGGCTGGAAAATGATTATGTAGCAGTTTATTCAACAGACATAAATATACAAGTCTAACTACAATAATTGATCGTCGACGAACTCCACATTAGGGGAAGTTGTGGTAACAAACAATGTGAAACATTTGATTCCAGGTTCATAGGTTTGTTAGCACCACCATTAAGTCATGATCAACATCCACATCAAGGAGTAATTAACAATAAATGACATCCCACAATAAGCTGACCACATATTCATCACCTTTAATTTCTTTGGAAACTTGGACGCTGCATCACCTCGAGTTTTTATAAATCATGCACCAAACTGGTGTAATAAGTAATTTTTATATTCGTAATTTTTATAGTTTTATCAGTTTAATATTATTTTTCAATTAATGTTTGAATAGGATTAATAGATTTTTTAATTAATTAATATTACATTCAAATAATATATAACTCTATTTAAATCTATTTTTTAGTTTACCTTTTAAATCTAAATAATTATTTATTTTTAAATTATGAGAAGCCGCCACGTGTCATTTTGCCTGTGTGACAAAATATGAAGCAACCTTTTATTCTCCTTTAGTATATATATATATATAGATAACTAACATAATATTAAAATTAGTTGTAAGAACTTGACAATTATGTTTTATTATTTCGATTTTTGAACCCATACCCATGTATAAAAAAACATTATAACATTCTTTTATTTTTATATTTTTTCTTCACCATCTTCATTAAAAATATTTTACACACCTATTTACAATAGCACTATACAATCTTACAAACTGCTGGTACAACACTTTTAGCATTTCAAAAGTAACTTTTACGATAACAACAACAACACTATTAAACTCCGTTAAAACAAAAATAGAATGTAAATACTCGTATAAAAGTAACTTTTATTTTCTAAATAAAATAAAACTTTTGTAACATAAAGATATCCCAATTAATGTTTATTTGGGCCTAAACTTTCATCAAGCAATAGGCCCATCCCATATATTATTTAACGAAGCCCAATTTTCTATAGACGGAAGACATAATACTACTAGGGTTTACACACTGGATTTATAGCCACCGTCAGCTGTTCCAATTTCACTCTGACAATCCGTGGGTTGTATCTTTGTAGTTTGTATTGGTTTCGTTCAATTGCTAACACTTGTTATTAGCGTCGCAAATTGGACTCCTTTTAATTTAGTAGCTCTGTATACCTGTATTTATGTTTTTATTCTAAATTATTTTTCAGCTGAATTTAGTGTGTTACAGAATAAAGGTAATTGGAAAGATTTATAACTTGCGATGATTATTGGTTCATCATGAGTTCGTTTCCATTGCCAATAAAGAGATTCGAGCGGTATATGCTTGCGTGTGTTGTTCATCTTAATACGATTTCGTGCACTGATATCCTCGTATACTTTATTTCCATTTTCAATTTCAAGTATCAGACCTACATTTTCCAAATTACTCATTTTTAATAGGGCAAGTAGCCAAATGGGGTTTCTGTGAATCAACAGTTCATCTTTCGGTGAAAAACAAATTGATTTAAGTTTTTATTATTTTTGCTGAATAGCCACTTTTATGATGTTTTCATTTTTAACAGACAAAACGTGGAAGGATCTATGTTCAGGTTGTGTTTGTTACTGTACAAGATAACAAAACACATAATGATAAAGATTGTAAACGTACAGATTGTTTTTTTTCTAAATGTAATATAAAAACTTTATATTGCACAGTAAAGTTGATAGAAGTAGAGATTATACCAATAGTAAATAAAAAAACTTTGCAAGACAAAATGCAACAAGGATATAAAGAGTATCGAGCTTCATGAACCATTTTTCTTTAAAAGTCCAAAAACTCAGGGAACGTAAATCGGAAGGGAAGGCAAATGTTATTAATCCGAATGTTTCCTCCAAAATCAACTAAGAAAAACACATCGAAATCAAAATTGCTGGGAGATGACGATTCTTTGTCTCAAGTTAGTTAAAATCACTCAAAGTCGCTTGGTAAGTTAACCCAAATGTTTTCAAAGTAGCTGTAAATGTAACTGTAGGCTGTAGCTGTAGACTATAATTGTATTCTAAAAGTGTAGAATTACATAAAAGGACACCTAAGAAAAACCTAAATACATCTAACTACAACACTAATATAATTTTTCTTTTAATTATTTTTAACATAACTAGAATTACTTAAAAGTTAAAAACATGAATAAATGATTGTCTTTAAATTATTTTGGATTATGTGTAATTACGTACACGTATGCAATGAGTATAATAAGTTAGCATAGACTAATAATTTCTTACTATAGAGATCCATTGATACTTGAGAAGAAAAATATAATTTTTATTTATAATAAATAATTACTAAGAGTAACAACTCTTTTCTGAACACAATAATAATATAATATAATAACAGTAACAGTAAATGAACGCATGGTTTCTTCGGTTGCTCAGTTAAATTACAGAGGTAGTTACGTAATATGAACACTTAAAAGCTACAGCCCATATCTCAACGCTAGTGTCAGCGGCGTTTAGAAAACTAGCTTTTTCATGAAAATAAAAGCTTCAAGCTATGAGAACCAAACGAAGCTTTTATTTTTGTATGAACTTTCTATTGAAAAACTAAAAACTAAACCTCTCAAAAGCTTCGCGTCAAATACACCCTAACTTACTAGAGCTTAGTTTTACAATAAGCTCCTACCAATATTTACTTACCAAACAAAGCAACTTTTTGAGATACACAAAGCTTCAATAACCTAGTTGCTAAACAAGTGACAACTTTCCCTTTACAAATTAAAGGTAACCATATCATGGATAATAACTATGCTATGTCAGTATTTGGTTATTGAGAACATGAAAATATCGCAGGTGCAGCATCTTTCACATGATCTAAACTAAAAATCATAAGCTCTAGAATTATTCACATGCATTTAGTTCAACATTCAACATGACCATTGCAAGCAAGAAAGAGAACAAGGTAGTGAAAAAGGTGATAACTATCTGCAACTGACCAACACCCATTACATAATAATTAAACACCATAGAACACTTTTAAGAAACACGAATCCATCTTCACTTCACTACAACACACATTATTCTTCCTCTATTCTTAAAGGCGAATCACTTCATTTAGTACCTGTGCTCCAACTTCTCCTTTTCCTGGTAACTCTTGACATACCTGCAACAAACACCAGACTCCCATCTCAGTGAAAGACGGAAATATGCACATTATGTGTGCCCATAAAAGAACCACCAAATGTTCCCAATTCCCTTTATCTCGAAAAATCATGCACTATCATAAAGTGCATCATATAACTTGAGTGATAAAGGAGGCTCTAAAGCAAACCAAAGTATAAAAATAAAATTGAGAGAGATGTTAGCATCCATATATGGCTGGTGGAAGTTATGATTAAATCCGCTTACAAAAACAGATAGAGTAAATAACATGAGCCAATTTGTATGAGGCTATAGAATCTAAGATGAACTAATAGATGGTATCCAGATATCTAATCCTCATAAATCGTACTATGCTAGTAACCCAACAAAAGCCATTGCAGTACCAAATTACAAGCTAGCTTACCGAAAAGCAAAATTGACATCCCAATTTAGTAACCGAACTTAGGAAAATGGTTTTCGTGATTTTTAATGATTGCGTATATAAGAAAACTTCTTTCACTAACAAATTTTGAAAATTTATTTAAAAAACTTGAGTTTGCTATATTTTAAGCACTAAAGTGTTCTTATTATTAATTGTTTATTTTTACAGCATACGAGCATTCCTAAACACTCTTTTATAAACTGTTTATCAGCTTATTTAATTTACAAAAAATAAGCATCAATTCTGGTTATCTAATTACTTATGTACCATAACCATCATTATACATATAATCCTAATTATAGATCTGTAACGAATCAAGCTATCAACATGACGACATGCATGAAACAAACAAAAACGAAACATAATAAATAAATCAAAAGTTGTGAATTACGTGTAGACGCCGACAACAGGACCAACAAGAAGGATAGAATTAATCCAGTTTTCAGTAACTTTGTGAGTAACTTTATGAGTTAATTCTTTCCAGAGTCCAGGCATCACTTTCTGTTGGAACGGAGATAATGCGTACGTCACCGCCTTCACCTTCACCGGAATCTTTCCCATTTTTAGTTCACGACTTTAAGCTCCGATTTGTTCGAAAATGGTAGAGAAAAATTGAGAACAGAACCCAAAGTAGAAATTTGAGTATTCTGGAACATTCGTGTTCTTTCTTTGGGCCATTGGGCTTTATTTATAGGCTTTGGTCAATATCAACTTATCTGCCCAATTTGTACCATGTGCATTGAGTACTCGTATTATCGTGTCCTTTTTCTGTTTCTCTCTAAAAAATTTCCTGTTAAAAAAGGCTTATAAAAATAACAAAAAATATCAATTTTAGTGATCGGAACTATTTTAAAAGGCAAAGAGAAAAGACCATTTGTAGTAAAAATTTCATTTTTCATATACGGAATAACATAAGTAAATATTATGTTATTGAAAAATTGAACGTGTAACTGTCACATATGATTAAGTATATAATCATCAAAAACGTTATAGTTTTCATTAAAAATATAAATATTTTTTTTTTCATGACCCCTTTTGATTTATCTCTAACATTGTCTTCTCCCTTATCTCGTTAAACAAGAATTATAGCTCCCGATTCTAAATCACTATCTCCTTATTCTTTTTCGTCTAATGTCTATTGTGAATTTGTGATTCAATTCACGCCACGCCATGTACAATTTTATTCAAATGTTGCTCCGTAATACAAATGACAAATTTGTCGTCTTGAATAGTTCCCATCTTCTTAAATTTATAATTGGATTGCCGATGAATAAATTCATCATATTCTTTAGTCGAATGAACTTATGAGAGAGACTTAAACATGGTTCCATCAAGTAACTATAACCATTTTAATGATTAAAACAAAAACTGAATGGTCTTATAAAACTTCATCTTATACTTTGATATAACTGATGTTGGAAGATTATTAAAAACTTAACTTCAATTTATAATCGTAGAGAGGCTATAAAATAAGATGTTTAACAGAAAATATATTAAAATAGTAATTATAAAAAGTTGATGTGACAGTTATGTCAACATTTTTAATTATAATCATTGGTAGTTGGTTAAGAATAATTAATTATTCATTACATAATTCCCTTTTTGTTGATCATGGACCAAAGAGGACGTACCCTTAACCATTATGACATTCATATATATAACCTTTTGACAGATACTTCAAAACAAACTTCTAAGACAGATCAACTTCTTGTACTATTAAATATATATATTTCACACTAATAAACACAAACAAAAGTTTGATAACAAATGAATCCAATAACTGTTCTACTTTGAAATCCAACTAATAATCCAAAAGCTACAAAGCAACCGAAAAAGCACATATGATTATTATTATTATTATTTTATTATTATTAATTAATATTATTTTAAAAGGAAAAATAACCTACATCAAACTGTTTTTAGTTTCCACTGTTTCATCTTTCAGTTAAAGTTCATCATAGGAGCAAGACAATGATGGCATCATCGTCAAGATCCTCAAAAGCCGGTTTTGGCACGCTTCATTCCACTGGAACCGAAAGGTGACACGCTGCCTCTAGGCTGTGGACTATGCTCTCTGAAGTTGTTGTTTAGCATAGCTAACTCTCTCAATTGTTGCCTCTTGTACAGATCCTGCGATTCATCCTGAGATTCAAATAAACGATCAATCACCATAAAAAGAAAACCACAAAAATATTGGACTTTTCATCGTGAACTAAGGAACTGTGTAACTTTTGGTCATGTTGTTCATACCAACAATACATCAATTTGTTATAGTAAAACATTTTGCAGCCTATGTTCATTATATAAATATTACAGCATATGAAAAATAAAGCACAAATAAATATAAAACGTACCACAGGTTTGAGCAGCTCTTCGATGATTTCTTGTGCTTGTCTCAGACGCATATCAATGATGCTTGGAGACATTTCAGCTTCTATTAAGATGTGCAGTGGTTCATTAAGATGCTCATAGCCTGGTCTGCCCCTTAAACTCTCCTCCTTCTCGACACAATGCAAAAACATTTAGTACGAAGTACTAAATAATAGGCGGGTAAAAGGTGGAATCGATAACTTAACTTGTTTTCATTTTTGTTTAAAAGGTGGCATAATGGGTGGATTAGAGGGTTGGATCCAACGGGGCTGCGTAAGGTAGACCAACCCATTCCCCTTTTAGCTAATTTTAAATTTGACCCATTTGAGATAAACTATAACCCAGACCAACTAGTTGAAATTGCCACCTCTTGTTTATTCCATTTCTGTTTCATGGGTCCAAATTTTATGGAACCAACGAATGAAGCGAAGAGTTCTTTTACCTTTTCAGGGTCTTTAATGGAACCCCTTCCTCTGATGAAAACACGACATCCAGTAGAAGCTTCGACTCGCTTTAAGGAATTGCCTCGTGGACCTAGAAGCCTCCCAACAAAGTTGAACTGAAAAACAGAAAGAAAAGCTTCAACATTTTTTGTAGAAAAAAGGGACACTTATATAAAATAATCTGCTTTTGAGGTATAGAGCATACATTAGGGAAGTTGTCAACGGGTATATCCAAGCGCAGCACCCTCTTTGCATTGAAGGAACTTGGGCTCGCTGGTGCTGCATTCCAGTGATCAATCGGTGGCAGTCCTTGTGGCCCACCAAATCGCTGTGATTACAAAATCCAATAACACAAAAGTAAAAGCCAACTAATGTCTTAAAAGTCCATGTACCTTAAAGTTAAGGTCTCTCGTGCAGCAAATTAACATGCAAATTACGAGTTTCGCATTCATTTTAAGAATAGATGGCACTATAAGTTTATGAAGTATGAACAAAATAACAGGGCAAGTCGAGATGCAAACATAAATTATGCACCAACTCATGTTCCTTCTAAACCATAAAACATTTTTATTTGTGGGTCTTATTAAGAATGGTGCAAGAAGTATGAATATAGTGAGTCTATTATTTGAGCTATGAGTATCACGTTGTAAGAATATAGTTGTCTCAGCCTTTACTATAGAAAGGTTTAGGTATGGGACCCAGATAACAGAGGGCACGTGGTATTCATAGATAAATAAAAGTATAAATACAACTAAAAATCTATGATTGTCAAAGAGCACAAGCTATGCATGTACTTTTGAAATGTGAAGATCAAACAAAGAAGAAAAAAAATAAAATTTAAAGTGTTGATTAAACGAAGAGTATCACGAACTACAATCATGTAATGATTATAGTTCCTACTAGCTGGATACGTACACAGTAGTGTTGGTGTGCACAGAATGTATATATTTACAAACAGTAATCGCATAGAAGATTTTAAATATTTTCTAAAAGGAAATATGGAAAAGGAAAGAAAAGTGGTAAGAATGCTACATTTGGCAACAAATCATCTTAGCAAGATGAACTCACCTCATGTTGAAGCGGACTCCAACTGGCATTTCCATTTCCATTCCAACGACCTAAACCTTTAGCTGCAACATCAGGCATAATATCTAAGGGGTTCAAAGGACTTGGACTTCCACGTTGCAGTCTTTCATAATCGTTAAACACTGGATTTGGGATCCTCCCTGAAGCCCTCAACATCTCTGTGCATCAAATAAATCAATCTCATTAATCATATTTCTTCAAGAACAAATGTTCTTACATTGTAAGGTATCATAAGAATAAGAATGAGGACTAAAACTTTTAATGATATAAAATGTTAGGGTATTGAGCCATACGTACTTACGAATATGAAAGACCAATTTATTCATTGGACTTGTAAGGTTACTTGATAGCTTGAAGTTGAATACATAACCAAATGTGGAAAACAGGGGTGATAGGGTATAAATCAATAAACCAATCCATTAAGTATCGTATCTACATCCTTCCTTTACACTATATGACACCTTGATACAATTGAAAACTCTAAAGAAATTATCCACCTCTCTTTCTTGTGTAACTATATTTTATTTTAAGGAAAGTACATAACATATGCACCGTTCACAATTGAAACAGGACAAAGGTATAGCCATATACAGCACGTTAGAAACCATTCATGCTAAGTACTTGATGTTACCACATTATGAGTAGTCTCACCAGAAAATATACAAAAAAAGAGTGGTATTTAACACAGAAGGAAAAAAAATAAGTTATTAGGACCTTGACGGGGAATGGGCAGGGCTAAAACAAACATGGGTCCATTTGGATTCCAAACAATGTCAAAACTTGTGAACCATCCTTTTGAACTTAGAACTTTTACAAAATCAAGTACTTTGGGATACCATTGCTCGAAAGAGTCCAAATTTAGTTGCATCATTGACTACTGCCACCTCTTTTTACTAAAAGTGCCCCGTGTTTCAAGCGCTCTAGCTTATCTAATTTCTCAAAAATAGTAATATAGTCACGCGACCTTACCACCACCCCTACAACTGGCAATTTGTCATTTATATACTATTGGTTAATCTACCATATGTTTGCTCTATATTTTGGTATATGGATTTTATCTTTTAATGTTATTAATCAAGGTGGACAAAATGATGAATATAAATGTTAACAACAACTTAAGTAGCCTCAATATTAAACAGGGATAAAATGGAGTTCGGAAGAACCCCTACTGTAACGGGGATCCCCAGTAAGGATTGATCCAGGTTCGAGAAGGGAAAAAAAAATCCTCATCCCGAACCCGCCCCATTGCTATTCCTAATCCCTAGGTAGATGTGTAATTGTGTGTTATCAATTTTATTCATTTTAAACATATGGTGTCTTTAGGATGCGTCCACTTGGGCTCTAAACAATGTCAAAACTTGTGAACCTTTTTTTTGAAATTAGAACATTTATAAAATCAAGTACTTTAGAATACAAATACTCGAAAGAGTCCAACGTTGGTTGCACCACCGACTAATGCCCCTAATGCCACCTCTATCTGCTAAAAGTGTCACGAGTTTCAAGCTCTCTAGCTTATCTAATTTCTCAAAAATAGTAACATAGTCACGCGATCTTGCCACTGTTACAGCTTGCACTTTGTCATTTATATACTATTGGCTTATCGATACATTTCCGAGGCATGAAAAATGCTACTATAATCATCATAATATCCGCATGTAACCGCTTAAAGATTGTCACCATTACTATTCTATAAAAACACTTGCATCACCCAAACAACATCGTAAAACTTCATCATCAAAAAATAGAAAATAACTTAAGAAACTTATCAATTTCAATAAAATGCCTTGTTTGACATTCAAAACTAGCATTGAACTTCCTAATTAAACTTCCTAATCCAACTAACAACCCACCACACAAATCAATCCTTTTAGGGGATAAAATCAGCATACATTCTAAGACTATATATTGACTTCGACCAATCACCAAGAAGCATTAAGCAATTAATTTATTAATGAGAAATATCCTATCATCATAATCTAAATGCAAAAAATATGATTCAGACAAGATTTATGAACACAAAACTGACAAAGTGAATCAATAGAAAACAAATGCAAATTAAAAGAAAATAGATCCAAGTAATGAGAAGGTATTACACCTTGATTTAACAATCTACTACAGATAGGGAGAACTTGCACAAAAGGAGCTAACTTCTTCTTTTCTTCCAATAGCTCTGCAAGGTATGAGCTGTAAACATAACAACACCAAAACAACTCACATAAAAATCCAAGAAAATGAATAAAAATCAAAAAAATAAAAATTAGGTGGGTATCATTAAAAAATAATAATATCATCTTATTAATTCTGGGTATGAAAAAAAGATTACTTTTCAATATCTGTGTTGGTCCATATATGTGGTGAAGCAGGGGCTCTAGCAGGTGAGTAGTTCAAGTTCTGACCATATAAACTTGACATGACTTGCTTGTTTTTTGCCCAAATAGGGCCGCCGCTGAGGAGAACAGGGTGAGTGAGAGTTAAGATAACAAGAAGCTTTGATGGTTTGTGCAGTGAACCCTGAAGAAGAGAGAGGGACGCATAGAGAGAAAGAAAGAAAAATCAAATGGGAAAATTAGAAAAATAGATGAAAAATCGAGTGGCTTCTTTTAAAGGGAGGTTGGTGCTAAATTTTTTGGTAAATTTACATAGATGGTCCTTGAACTCTTTGGTTTCATTTTTGACCCTTTTTATTTTATTTTATTTTGTTACGATCTTATTATAATAACTCGTTTCACGTTAGTAAAAATAAGGAAGTTTGATCATATTACAAGAATTCACTTTTAAAATATCAAAAGTTCAATATCATTTTAATTTGAAAGTCAAAGATATATGACAATCATATTACTTTACTCTTTGTAGTGTTAGAAATGTTATCAGAGAAATTAAAGATAATTTCTTAAAGTATGATGCGTTGAAAACTCATACATCTTTTTAAATATTGTTTTAAAAGTATCTAGATTTAACAAATATATTAAGATTAAAATTGAGAGAGTTTGTCCTAACCCTTACCACATTCATCACCTTATAACTCTTACATTGCAATAAATAAATAAAAAATCAACCTGATTTTTTAGTTGAATTTCAAAATTACTTGACTATATTATAACTTTGAATTCTGAGGTGTTACATTTGAATCATCATGTCGATCTATATCAATATATCTTATTTGACAAAACTATATGGTAGAGAATTCGAGGTAGTGATCAGAGAATTGTTTGTGTGCTCTACTAGGTTAGTTAGTTAAAAATTGAAGTACACATTTTTGTTTTCGTTTGTGGGAAGTTATGCAAATCTAGCTAATGTTTTGTTTAAATTTAAAAATTAAAATTGTAGAGTTTTTTTTATCAAAATATGATAATATTACTAGGTCATCAACCCGCGATAATGCGAGACGAATTTAATTTTTATAAATGAATAGAATATTGTGGTCGATTGGTTGCCAATTTTTTTATATAGCTTGTAGACCCGCTATAAAAAGCGACGAATTTAACTTTTATAAATGAATAAAATATTTGGTCGATTTTTTTATATAGTCTATATAGCTGCGATAACGGCGGACGAATTTAATTTTTTGTAAATGAATAAAATATCGTGATCGATTTTTTTTAATTTTTATTTGGTCGATCTTTTTATATAGTTTATAGACCCGCATAGACGAATTTAATTTAAATAAAATGAATAAAATATCGTAATCGATTTTTTTATATAGTTTATAGACTCTTTAATTTTTATTAATGAATAAATTATTTGGTCTATTTTTTAATTTAAATAAATACATTAAAAATTTAGGGGACTAAAAGTGTAATTATATGAAAGAAATTAAGATCGTTGAATCACAAATGGTAAAAAACAATGAAAGGCTCATATTTTTCAATCGTATTATCTTTTAATTATATATATAAAGATAAAGATAAGTTTCCTTGATTTGTAAATAAGAATTCTTTTATAATTGATTATCTATTACTATCTATAAATCATGTCCATGTGTTGAATCTTAATTCTTAAAAGCTAATCAAAATTACTAATTTACCCTTAATGTTACTTTACCTATTTATGTCCTAATTAAGTAACAATGACATAAATTTCAAGTGATCTATTTCTAAAATTAATATTGAATTATTCTTATATGTTAGTGTTTATTGATTTTTAACTTTTATAATTTATAGATATTTTTTAAGTTACTATATATTTATATACATAATCCATTAATGCAATTTGTGAATGTTCACTCTCAAAAGCGATTAAGGCATATTAACGAATTGTGAGTACCAATATAAAACCCAATTTATTTTACTTATATAATGAGATTAAACACAACAAGTATTCTGCTGCTTTGTGCGGGTGCTCCGCTAGTATAATTATGTGTGTGTGTGTGTTGGGGAGGGGAGGGGGGTAGATACACCAAATGATTCGTCTCTACTGCTTAATATTTTTTCAAGATCGAAGTTAGATTGAAAGTTTTGCAGCATAGCTTGTTGCCTTTGCGAGTAGGTTTTCAGATAATCCAAAAACGTTGATACGATGAATGAGGAGATTTAGGAAGTGATAAATAATCTCTCGTGTAGCTTTATTCACTTACTTCATAACACCCATTATCTTTAGATACCAACGATGCTTGTGGTGGGATTGGAAAAATATTCTCAATAATACCCCTGTTCTATTTTAATTGTTCTCTAATTAAAACATATTCAATATTTAAAACTTATAATATTAAAGCTATTAAGAATAATTAGTAAATAAATAAGGGTAATAAAAGACATATGATCGGTGTTAATTATATTTTTCATTGTTAGGATTAATTTTTTTAGTATAAATAAAAATAGTTGTGTGAAAATAAAATTAAGACGGATTAAATATCTATTTTGAATGATTAATGAAGTTTACCTATCTATAATAATTAAAACTCATTGACATAATGTAACTTTTGTCAAACTTTAGGGACCAATGGTTTTAAATACAGTCAAAAGCCCCTAAATTTTCGTGGGACCATATGTGTGCTTCAATGGTAAATTTATTTATTTTTGAAATTCTTTTACCTTAGTCGATCGAAGCTATTTGAATTCTGACTCGTTAAATATTTAATTCAAGTTATGTTTAAACGAGCTCGAGCGAAACTTAAAAGTATATTTGAAATCATTATAAAACGAGTTTCAGTATTAGCTTATTATATCGAGCTATTCAAGCTCACAAATGAGTCTATCATCTAATATTTTAGTAAATTATATAATACAATATATTATAATAATAATAATATGCCATTGCATAATTAAAACTATTATATTTAAATCTATAACTTAAACAATGTAATAATAATAAATATGTGTAGATTTAGTTAAAATTACATAGAAATACAATTATCATTATATATATAATTGATAAATAATCTCTATATTAACAAAAAAAACTTTGTTAACACAATCAAACTCTTAATTAACCAATCAAAAATTTTAATTCTTTTCAAACTTTTAATTAACCAATCTTCAGACTTATTTTCCTACATTTTTTATAACAATTATTATAATATTTAATAACAATAATATTATTATTATAAGTCTATCGCACGATCCAAGCTCGAGCTTTACATATTACGCTCGAGACGAGCCGCGAGCTTTATCGAACTCGAGCTTGAAATCGTCTCATATATAGCTGTAGTTCTTCCAAATAGATGTTTGGCAGTGGTAAATGGTTTCTTACAACTCCCAATTTTCATTTCCTTTTGTAACTCCTTTTCACAACACTAACTGAAATAAACATTTTTTGTCATCGGACCACATAGGCTACGTTAAAGGTATAATTTATTGTTAGTTCAATTTTCTGCAGGTTGGCATAGATTCCAGGTGTTATGCCCAATTTCTTGTGGTTAAAAGCGGCAGGATGTTGGCCATGAATGTGGGTGTCCAGTAAGCCCACATGGGCTTAATTACTCTTCCACTTCCACATTGTAAGTTTGAGTGCGGCATCATTGGACGATTCAAGTATGTCAGTCAAGCAGGGACGGAGTTTGCATCTTAAGTTAGAAGGGGCTAAGGTTGTAATCGTTTAAGATTATCAATTTTTTTTTCTATTAAATGAAAAGAAAGTTATATTTATGTTATGAATCTTAAATAATATATAAGAATCATATTTGTAACATCATCATCTTAATTTGAAATCTAATTAACCAATCAAAAGTTATAATTTAATTAAAAAAAAAATTAATTGAGTAAAATTGAGATTTGATGACATCATAAATTATGATTTAAAAAATAAAACAAATAACTATTTTAAGAATAAACAAGGTAATTAGTAAATAATACTACTAACATTATCTAAATTATATACTATTAATTAAAAGTTTATGTTTAAAATCACCTTAAACTATATGCAACACACCTTCTTCTAATATTTGTCTTTTTTTTTTCTTCATATTTTTGCTTGTGTAACAATTTCTTTGAGGTTTTTAATAGTTTTATATTGTTTATTATATGAAGTGCTTCGAATTTAAGATCACTAATCATATTTCACTAATTACACTTGCAATTATTTTCAAAAATGTTCAGTATAGATTGGTGAACTTTAAAATATTCACTTATGTTAACCTCATTGTTAGACTCGATGTTCATTCATAACTTAACATCGTATCACTCATCGTACTCATACATTTATTAAGAGTGTTATCGGTGGTAGATCTAAGTAATATATAACACCCCTCAATTTACCTCAGGGTTAAATCTGTCATTTGACTCGGAAGCAATGGATAAAGTAATATTACATATTATATTACAAAAAGACCATAAAATTTCGCGAGTTTAGAACATTTAACTATTTCCGAAGCAAAACACATATAGTTATTATATAAAATCCACATACATGTTAATTAACAAAACATCTATAAATATTTATCAGAGTTATGGCACGTGTCAAACCTTCCTTCAAAAAGCCCATCTTCCTGCCTAAACCCACAAACTTATACAGAACCTGCAGGAAGAGAAATGGTGGGATTAGCACGAAGCTAAGTGAATGAATGTACAACTAATAATTCAACATAGCATAACAATCGGTTTACATTAAGCACGAAAACACATAAACTCAAGAGGATCGGTGGTTACTGAGGAACCCTACAGCCGCGGTGGCCCTCAAATAACGCTTATCACAATCTGTATAGGCCCATACAAGATTTACCGATAACTTGGCACTACAACACAACAACACAGTTTCCAGCGACAACACATGTATCTGGAACCTGTGTTGAACACAGTAGTAACCAAGTCCAATCGCAATTGACCTCTGAATAACACAGATGCCCGAAGGCCACATATGCATAACAAGCAGGTATACACAATCATAACTCAGACTAAACAGTCTATCAAGATTTACGTTACTTGTTGTACTCACATCATTACAACTAACTCAAATTATGAGTTGCAGATCCACTCACCTGACTTGTCTCAGCCCACACTCAGAGATCTTATATTACTGAGTCTTCTGTTGATCTGAGAATACAATAATTTAGAAGTTAGTAACTCTTTCCCTGATCGTATAACATATTTCATTACTTAGTATCAAAATGGTAAACAATCACCAAGTTGCAATTATCGGATATAATCGCTCTACAACTATCAATTTATATCAAGTTATAACAATTCGTTTGTTTAATTATTTATTCCATTAACAAATTTCGAAACATTATTATAACCTATTAATCCAAGCGGGTGATCCTTGTAATCTAGAATTTGTTAATAAGAGTCCGATCCGCAGTTAATAAGAATCTGTTAAATTTTGGTCACTAAAAGTATAACCTTTTAGTTATGCACTTTCAGAATTTGCAAAAACTCAACTCGCAGGAACTCAACTCGCAGGCCACACTCAACTCGCAGGTCAATCTCAACTCGCAAGGCAACTCAACTCGCAAGCCAATCTCAACTCGCAAGGCCAATCTCAACTCGCAAGAACTCAACTCGCAGGTCAATCTCAACTCGCAGGGCAACTCAACTCGCAAGGCAAAACTCAACTCGTAAGGAAAACTCAACTCGCAGGATGAACTCAGAATTGCGAACTGAACCGCTGTTACCCAAAAAACGAACCATTTTGACTCACAAACTCAAAAATCAGTTTCCTATCAACCTAGCCAGCTTTCTAACATTTCTAATACCTCAAATAACATCTTTCAAACTCAATTTCACACATCATTTTAAGAATTAACGAAATTTCAAGTTTATAACCAAAAATAGAAAAAATGCTTACAATGAAAATTAAGAACAAGATGATAATGATGATGACAGACAAAACAAGGATTCACAACATTTCAATATCACTCTCAACAATGTTAATTTCGTGATTTTGGAAGGAAGCTTTGAAAGAAAATTTTAAGAAAGGAGTAGGTGACAAATGAGATGAAAGTGATAAATTTGGTGATTTTATATCACCCACCAACACAAAAGCTTGTTAATTTTAATCCCTAGTTTGGCTTATTGTCTGGAACCTGAAAACCGTTTTGCGAAACAAGTTATTTTATTTTACCGACAACTAATTTAATTTAAAACTATTAATAGTTTACCTAACACAATTAGCAATTTGACCTTCAACTAATTCTCCTATGTAAATAACATGTTAATATAACATAAAACTTATAATTAAATACAAGGTTATGGAAATTACCGATTTACCCCTAAGTCACAAGAGTGGGTGTTACATAATAGATTGACCCCATAATTAATATAGCATAAAATTCTAAATACAATACAAGTTTTACTTTTAAATTTAAACAGATGAAAGTTTAAACAAAGGAAAAATAAATATTGTCAACATCAAGAATATAGTCACGTGGGTTTAATTCAAACAGAGTATAAACCATAGCATCGGATGGCGAATAGTAAATGGTAGAAAATAAATTTTTTATAGTTACCTAAAGAGAAGAATAAAGACGACAATTTTCGACATCTTCGATTGACGTAGAATATGACTGGGTCATAATATCACAACTAATATTTTTGAGAATAGGAATTAATAGTTTAATAGTTACTGACTACGTATTGAAGTATTGTGGATGGTTCATTTATAAAACTTCTTTCAAATTATGGGCATGAACCGAAGTAGTATCAGAGAAGTTGAACTACTTAGGGGGGCTGAGCACCACCTAGTACCCCTTAACTCCGTTGTTGCATTCAAGGTTCATCAAGGTCCAACATTACACTATGTTTTGCCACAATCAAGTTTTTAAGTGTGATTTTGGTTAAGAGAATTAGCTATTTTTGGAGGATTCTTTTGTTTCAATTTCAAATTCTTGTAAGTTTGTTTCAATTTCAAAATCTTGTAAGTTTGAAGTTTGTTTGGTAGTTAATTCTATTGAAGCTCTAGGTTGTTATAGGATCAAAGTGGTCTCGTTGAAATTCAAGTTTTTAGGTAGCTTTCATGTTCAAGTTTAAACAACATCAAACGGGTAAAGTCTCAAGCCAACAGTTCAAACTAGTGCTCAATGGTCAAAAACAAGCAACTTTAATTCACAAATTTTCAAATGTTAAATACAATGGGATTTCAATGGTGCTCTCAACGTAATCATGGCAAGACATATTTCAATTCAAAGCTCAATCAATGTATTATCTTTTGCCAAAAAATACGTTTTTCATGGATTATTTAATTAAAAGTTACTCGTAAGTTTTTTGAAAGTCAAGCTGTATATTGATATAACAATTGATTAGGTTTTAAGTCTCTATATACACATAAACGGTATAAAGTAATCTATGTCGTTAAATTGTAAAAGGTATACATTAAAATTATTTTACGAAAATAGTGAAAATAAAGTTTAGTTATACTATTGTAATGACATTTTGCATGTTTTTATAGTTAAAAATAATAATAAATTGTAAACACTATAATTATTTAACCTATCAAATATAAATAATGATATACATTTCCTCCGGGTAGACCCATATGAGATAAAGGTTCTGCAAATAGCATATCTTATTCGGTATTAAGTTTCAGACACCCTTTTTGAGAGTTATACAACTCCATCACATCATAATTATTTTATTATTAAAATTAATTTTTAAATTTTTTTTTATTTTTCTCTTATATCTTTTAAAATATAACTTTTTATAAAATTTCAAATATACCGTTGTGACGTGCTTATTTTTATTTACGTTTCGATGAAAATTTTATTCAAAACTGATTCGGGTAAAAAATTAAGTATTTTTGTAAAAATAATTTCAAGTTTCGTTTTTCTTCATCCTTTTTTTTTTCGTTCTTTTCCGTTTTTTTCGTTTTTAATGGTTTTTCTTACAATTTTTTCGTTTTTCTTCATTTTTTTACGTGTATTACGTTTTTTCATTTTTCTTTGTTGTTTTAACGTTTTTTATGTTTTTCTTTGTTGTTTTAAAATTTTTTCCGTTTTTCTTCGTTTTGATGAAAATTTTATTCAAAACTGAGTCGGGTAAAAAATTATGTATTTTTTTAAAAATAATTTCAAGTTTCGGTTTTCTTCGTTTTTTTACGTTTTTCTTCGTCCGTTTTTCGTTTTTAATGGTTTTTTTACATTTTTTTTCGTTTTTCTTCGTTTTTTTTTACATTTTCCTCGTTTTTTTACGCTTTTCTTCGTTTATTACGTTTTTTCGTGTTTTTTTGTTGTTTTAACGTTTTTTCCGTTTTTCTTTGTTGTTTTAACATTTTTTCCGTTTTTCTTCGTTTCGATACGTTTTTTTTTTCGTTTTTCTTTATTTAAAAAAAACGAAGAAAAACGTGAAAGAAATGAAGAGAAACGAACAAAATGAAGAATAACGTAAAAAAAGGAAGAAAAACGAAAAAAAAATGTAAGAAAAACGAAAAAAATGAAAAAGAAAATAAAAAAAACCATGAAAAACGTAAAAAAATGAAGGAAAACGTAAATAAAACGGAAAAAAAAACATAAAAACGAAAAAATAGTAAAAAGCATAAAAAACTGAAAACTTGAAATTTTTAAAGGAAAAATACATTATTTTTTACCCGAATCAGTTTTGAATAAAATTTATATCGAAACGTAAATTAAAATAATTATGTCACACGATATATGTGAAATTTTATAAAAAGTTATATTTTTAAAGATATAAGAGAAAAATCAAATAAGTTGAAAATTAATGTTAATAATTAAATAATAATGATGTGATAGGGTAGTGTGATTTGAAACTTTAAATTGAGATTCATACATCCCATTAATAATGGGGTGTATGAATCTTGCTCAACTATCTTATTTGACGAGGGTAGCCTCTGCCCTACTCTGACACAACTGAAGGTCACCTCGGTGCATACCCAATTCTTATTTGACGAGTTGCACAGAATGGTTAGATCAACATATCACTACTAGTTGACATGGTCTAATGGCAGACCACGATCAAGGTCGTGGAAGTTACCCCACCTACGGTAACTTATGATTTTCCTGATTTCCCGGAATGGAAGCAATACATAGTACAAGAAGAAAAACATACACACACAACGGAAAAAAGAACACCATCCATCAAATCACTCTCATAATACACTTCAAATTCCGGCAACTCTTACCACCCTTAATCAAATCATTATTTGGTTCAAAGGTTATTCACGTCAATGGAGGATTACAAAATTGCTTGATCAAATGGCGCCATCCATGTTGAAAAATATGTAGACTCCGAACCCTTTCCCTTTTCCGACATCAAGTAACACCACCAGTTATTTCCGCCTTCATAAGCCAATAATGGCGTCGAACAATACCATTAACTCCATGCAGTCGAGTTACAGTTACAAGTCCACCGTAACTGCCCCGGGATCAACACCACCTTTCACGTTTTGAACACCATTGCTTAGCGCCCTCCGCCCATTCCAACCGTCAGGAACCACCACCACTACCCAAAGGACGAAAATCCTAGAATATGCCAGATCTAGGTTGGATTTCGAAACACCATACATACCGTTCACACAACCACAATATACTCCAAGTTTCACTTAACCTTCATTTGCAACATCTGTCATGACAGTGCCGATGCTAAACACCACGCTACCATACCATCATATATATTCCACACCGTATCCGTTCGAGGCATCATTGTCCTGGCCACATCATGGACACACCGCCCCAACTCCTCAGCCTCAAATGCAATGTTACCCTTACCATAACCGATTCTCCCAATACCCACAGCCTACATCTGTTACACATATGTAATATGCTCAGCCACCTCTACCCACCCAAGATCCAACTGCTCTACAATTATTGGGGCAGATGATGCAAAAATTAAAGATACAAATAAAAAAAATCTATCTAGCTTGTCAAGGTGAAGGGAATTCTTTCATATTGATCTTATGTTTTATTTGAGTTTTTTGTTTCGCTTATTTACAAATTATCAAAGAAAAAAACCATTATAAGTTTTGACATATGTGGTTCGCTTCGGTTTGTATTACTTTATGGATTATTTGAAGAACTCGACCAGAAAATGCATTTTGAATGGTAATGTTAGAGCTCTTAAACTAAGTTCTCAAGTTCAAAAGTGGAAGGAAAAGAAGAGATGTTTTCAAAAACTTATAACGACCTCTTCGCTACTCCTGTTCTCTCACACGGTCCCATAATTACATAAATCTCTTTCACTTCACCCACTATATGTTACAGTCATACGTAAAATGGCTACCACCACCAGGAAAAAAATTCGATCTCGTTATAGGGAAACTCATCTATGGTGGTATAATAACGACAATGTTGATCTTTTATTCGCCCAAGTTAGTTCTTAACAACGAGAAAATGAGAAAACAACTTAAAATGACGTTTTTTTATGTTACTTTCTGACATATTTTGAACATATGATAAATAATACTTTAGGCATTCTATATGCGTATTACATGCATAGGGAGGTAATAAAGCCCCTCAAAAAATCTTGAAACTTAAAAAGACTCTCATTCCCCCTTACATGAGTAAGACGTATTCTACCGTTTGTTTGAAGAGTTAGAGTGACGGTGGTTATTTTTTGCTCGATTGATGTTCTATCGGAATTTTTTGTTTTAGTGATCTACAAATTCCTTAATAAAGAAACCATAATAGTTTAAGTGATATGTGTTTGGGTTGGGGTGGCAGTACGTTACGGATTATTTGAAGAACTTGCACTTTAAATATCGATGGGTAATGATGTGTATAACGTCACGTTCATATAAAGCCAACTAAGCAATACATTTAAACCGAGTTGAGCCGGTTATCCCCGCTATGGCGGAATACGGACATCGGATATCACTTTCCAGAACGAACTCCCATGAGCATCGCGGTCCCTCCCACATAAGTGAAATCCGCTTAGCGACACCCAAACTCGGATGACACTATTCCTGAGCTCGGTAACACACACGTTCTGCACATTTCCTAACAAAATCTGACACATAGGATTGTGTCATAACAAACCTATGATTTAAACCTAAGAAAGATGTCAAATCACACCATCATGTATGTGTCCTGACAAAGTCTGACATATAAGATCGCGCCATAGAAGGCCTGTATGATCTAAACCTAACAAGGTTGTCATTGGTAAACCGACGGTGGAATGTGTAATTCATCGAACGGCCCAAACAGGTAACCTAAATTAGACCAAAGACACTATAAATAGCAGTGTTTGCTCTCGTTCTAGGCAAGCACCTCATACACTCGAAATTGCTTCACTGTCACCATAATTTTGAGGATTAATCCTTTGACCACCATCATTTGAGTTAATCTCGAACCGGATTCGCACGTTTATCGGAGTGTCAAGGATTAATCAACTATAAACTCTAATAATTTTGCGTTGAAAAAAATGTTTGATCAATGTGAGAGCTCTTAAACCTAATTCTCGACTTCAAAAGAGGGAGGAAAAGAAGAGGAGGTGAAGAAATGAGAAAAAAAATAAAATAAATTAATAAAGTGTGTTTTTGAGTGGAGTAAATGAAAGGAAGTGAAGCAATTCCTTCATAATCATGCAATATTTGGGAAGAAAAGATGTAAGAGAATTTTATTATTGTACTCTCATACTACAATTAGTTTCATTTCTTATCAAGTGTAACATATTTTTATGTTTCAAGTTAGTAATCATTATTCATAAGTTAATTATATATTATTTTCTAGTGAAATTAAGTTATCAACTTTCAAAAACTCCTAATGACCTCTTCGTTGCACTTGTTCTCTTACATCCCTACTGGTGTTGTAGTTTGTCGGATGACTATGATGGGTTTAAAAATTTTATATTTGTAATGTTGGGCATAAATTATCTACAATTATTTGGCATAAGGACTAGTAAGTGGCAGGTATAATCTATAGTCATTCTTAAGATTGGTTGTATTTAAAACAAATAAATATTATACAGTAGATTCAATATAGTAAGGGTTTAAAATAAGAAAATGTTGATTGTTGGGTTTCTAAGTTAAACTTTTAATTTAAAGCGGGAATATATAATATAGAATCAATCAGTATATAATGTTTGTTTTGACTTCGTTAGCTGAGTTGTGAGATGAAATTTTGTTTGATTAATGGAACATCTTTTAAAAGATTCTTAATTTATCATTTTAAATATTTATGGGGTAAACATTAGATTCCCTACTCAATCAGTTTGTCAGTAGGAATTAGGTTATGGTGATTTTGATTCGAATGACCCTTATTGGATTATAAACATTCATGGGTGCATGAATAGAGTAGCGGACCATTTGATAATTTGACTGTTCCAACACCACAAAATTATTTAATTTAATAATGATTAGGAACAAGGATTGAATTGAATGATGTATTGAATTACTTTCAATAAATGGTTAGGTAAAATATAAAGATAATAGATAAACTAGGACACTTAGTGATCTTCAGTCAACTTTTCTAGATTTATAATCTCAATTTATAATTTATAATATAAAACTCATCTTATGATTTAAACTAACATTTGCTTGAAACTTCTAAAAAACCCCTTAGTAATTCATGATGACTCTAGTGTCATCGCGAACCCCTATAGTGTAAAATAGGAGAGAATGTGAAAAACTAATTCTTTTGGATGTCACTTAATTTCGTAAGTTATATGACATGCATAAAAGATCACATTAATTACAACCAATAAAGAATACATTAAATTGTAACTTTTCATCATCAATTGTCATTCAAACATATATATTCTTGGACAGTTACATCTACAATGTCTTTAAACATTATATGAGTAGTTTTGAAAGCATAAAGGTGTATTTAGTTATGGAAAAGCTTTTTCAATCTTTTTTTTATTTTTTAAAAAGATGAAAAGTAATTTATTTATCTAGAAAAACAATGAAAATTTAAAAAATGTGTTTAGATGTGAGGGATGGAGTTTTCCATTTTCAAAAAGAAGAATTAGAAAATTTTGAAGAACTTTAAAAATGAGTTTTCTAATTTGTAGTTATGGAAAAGAAAACAAAAATTTTTATTTTCTTAGAAAACTTTTTAAAAAATTTGAATTTGAAAATGATTCCTAATTTTTTAGTTTTCCTTCAAAAAAGTTTTTGAAAACAGAAGGAGTTTTTTGTAACTAAACTCGCTCTAAGCTTTCTTTTTTAACACAAACTCTTTTTTTTCAAAGAAAACAGCGCGTCCACTCCACAATAGTATGTCCCTAGACGCTAGATCAAAGCCTTGTAGCAATCGGATTATCGGACAACGTATATATTGGACTTTTAGCAGATCAAGGGTCAAGTGGTTTTCTGAGTACGTTCAGTGTATGTACACACACGTGTCTAATTCCCAATGAATTTTTAACTTGTACAACTGGTTGGTATTCATATCCATGTGTTTAATTTCTAGTGACACTTCAAATTGTGTAGCTAGATCAAGATTCTAATTATGATCAGTATGTACAAGATTAAGATATATATGGTTGGAAACATAATTTGAACATTGGATTCTTGAGAAGTAGGTACATAGCATTTGTTTGTGACAGCATGTTGGGCCGGATACAACTACGTGTAGGGATGTACATTGATTCATTATAAGTTATTACTACTATAACACAATATTGTCAAATAGCGGTGACAAAATGCTTGTTTCGGGGCACACATTTCGGGGCGTGTGCGTCGATTATAAATAGTACTTTTCTCAAGTGCAAGTTGAAATGAGCTAGGTCAAACTCATAAACGTTATATATTTTAGTGTAATACTGAATTAGTGGACACAAATTACAAAAGGTGAAGAACATATCCGACTAAATTACTATATCTTCGGCTCCACCAAAATTGTGAGGTCAAGGAGAATGTACCCCTTTGTGGGGTTGTAGTCGCCCTAGCCGCTTTCAAGGGGAAACAGTTTTTGGATATATAACTCTTTTATAACTGTCACCTTGGTTGTAACTTATTTATGTATACTACATAAACATTTAGGAAAAGTTACCAAAATATCCTAAAAAATACTCCAGTTTAATATTATATCATCTCAAAAACAAAATTACATAAAACTACCCCCGGATGCAAAACACAATTTGCGTATTGCATGCACGGGGTCGTGGAACTCGTGAACGGGATTGATATAGGTCGTGACCCGGATCGTAATTTTTTTTGTGTAAATTTGCTTAATTTTTATCCGTTTTCTGTATAATTTTTTTGAGATTTTTGGGACTCCTAAAATTTCTACAAATAATATGACCATAAAATAATATGATTATCAAGTTATTTCAAATATTTGCTAAAAAACGCTCAGATTTTTCGTTTGATGAAAAATCAAAAACACAATAAATATAAATAAGGAACATAAGTGTTTTCACCTTTGATTTTCGGTAGGTTTCTGCAAATTACATTGAAAGATGATGTTATACATATGAATATTTTAGTTTATTGATGTCAAAATGTTAGCAACTTACTGATTTGGATGTTGATTGGGATCTTGATCGGCTATAGTGGTCCGTTCTATCCTCAGTAGTCGTGCAAGTTGCTCGATTGTGCTCGTATTCCTTACACCGACTACATTGTTTATTGCTTTTTTCTTTCTCCTCTCCTTTGGGAGGAATACGAGCACGCCCGGGTGGGCGACTAGCTTGCCTCTTCACACGGATCGGCGGACACAGTTTGTAGATCAATCCATTATGAAGGATGACCCATCCGTAGTATGGCCTCTGCGTAGGCCGCTCGATAAGTCTCCGTCGTGAAATATTTCTCGGCATAGCAGCTTATGTTGTCTTAATTGTACATTCGAGTCACTGCTATAACATGTCCGCAAGGTAAACCGGACAACTGACATTGTCTGCAACTGCATGTTCTTGTGTCAAGGTTGACCAACTCATCCTTGTTGCCATAAAGCACCTCAAAAATCCTATTTGTTACTAGATTTACTTGCCAACTAACGATTTGTTCACTCTTTTGCCGATCTTATGGTCGGCATACGGTGTGAGAGATATTGTAAGTCCCTTTCTAGTGGCACGATGTTTGAAATACCACTGTTGCACCAAAGCTCGAAAGAACTCAAAGAGCATTGTGATAGGGAGCTTCCGTGCATGCTTGCTTAGGGCATTAATGGACTTGGCACTGTTTGATGTCATGTAAGCATATCTCGTCCTGCTAGCATGACATCTTGAACATCTTTCTCTCCCAACATCGTTTAGAGTTTTAGAAGAGGTTTGTAAGTTTCATGAAATCACACCCCAATGGTGATCAAAATTTGAACCTCGGTATGCCATACACATCTTTCAGTAATGTCATTTGTAGAACTTGATCCTACCAGATTGGGTTTTCAAGTTCATCAACAAATGACGACAACATAGCGCATGATATGCGTCATGAAAGACCTTTGAAATGCCAGCTGCAATTGAATCAACCATATCGGATACGATAGTCAGATTCTCAATCCTACCATTGGATTCAATGGCGTAACGCAAGTTTTCCAGGAACTACGTCCAATGATCAGTCGTCTCTCCTACCCCGATTTCGTAGGCTAGTGGCAAGATGTCATTGTTGTCATCCATAACTACAGCAATTAAATTGGTCCCTTAGTAAGCCCAACCCCTTTCAAATGTGAAATATCTATGATTTTGAGGTGGTTAGCTATATTCATGGGTTTGTAGTTGTTGAAATTGTTGTTGAAACCACCACTACCACTACTGCTAGGTTGATTGCTACCCATACCCGAAACATTTATTACAGTATTAACAAGGTATAATTCTACAGGAGCATTATTAATCGCATGAGTAAGAAATTCCTCAAGATCATCAACGTCATCAGTTATATCTATGACAAATTGATCCACCTTATATTTCATATCTATATGACAATCAAGTGGTAATCCTGATTTTCTTAAAGACGTTTTTAACAAAACATTATATAAAATTAGCTTTTCTAGTGTTACAAGAAGTTGAAAATAACTCTTGTGAAATCTATTGACATATATATTGGCGTGCCGTTAACAGATTCAAAATGACCTCCAAAACAAACATAATAGGGCTATCTATTCGGAAGGTCTTAATAAAAGAATCCCGGCCTTAAGCTTATCATTTAAGTGAATCATTTTTCTTAAGAAATCAAGATAAATAATACAACAAAAAAATTGAATCATTTTCGTACCTTAAAGATGTTCAACAAAATCATGATTACAACCAAATAAGGAACAATTTCGGCAAAATGATGGTGTTTAATGATAATGTGATTGTTTTTTGAAAAAAAAAAAAACTGATGAAATGAGTTGATTTTAAAAGAAAAAATTATATCCAAAAAAATTCAGAAAATCTAATAAAATCTTATCCGAACTAGATTTCGTAGATAAGGAATTTTATTTACACGGATACGCAAAACGCAAAGTTGTCGGTCTTTGGTTGCATTTTCTGTGTCCCCTTTGGATATAAAATCTAGTTCGGATAAGATTTAATTAGATTTTTCTAATTTTGTCACATAAGATTTTATTAGTTTATGAGGATCTTTGAACCATTTGCAAATTTACACAAACTTCATTATCTCTTTCATCATTACATTACTCCTTTTCTCTTATTTCTGTTTAAAGTTCAGTTGTACAAGATGAACAACATATACAATTCGAAGCCCAATTTCGAATGAAATTCAAACATTCAAAAGAGAAACTAAAGAAGGAAATCATCGATAACTCCAATAACATTTCAGCTTTTGTTATTCGTAGATTTGAGAAAAGCTCATTGGGTAATCTACTCAACCTTCTTCAACAAATCTTTCCAAACCGTGTTCATGAATTTTATAAACACTTCCGGTTTGACCATCATTTCAAAATCGTCAATTTCAAGATGAACGGTCAACCCATTCTATAGCTAATAAAATGTTTTAGTCGTTGTAATCAATAATCTGTTAATCAATATTAAAACACGAAATCCTGATAATCATATTATCTTAGTGTCATATTATTTGTACAATTTAAAAATCCCAAAAATCTAAAAAAATCATATGAAAAACAGATAAAAAAATAAGCCAATTTACACACAAAAAATTATGATTTTGTGCACGGGTTCCACGACCCCGTGCACGCAAAACACAATTTGCGTTTTTCGTCTGGAGGGTAGTTTTTAGTAATTTTGTTTTTGAGATGATATAATATTAAATTGGGCTATTTTTTTAGGGTTTTTGGTTAATTTCCCAAACATTTAAGTACATAAACATTCATATTCAAATTTTGGTTCCAAAAAACTTGAATATTCTCTTGAATTATCTCAAACCGAATTTCATGCAACTCGGACAAATTAAGAGTATTACGTTTAAAAAGTAATTTCATATATAATTCATGGAGAAATATCCAATCATTCAATTTAATCATCCTCTTTACAACCCCAATTTTTTCATGAACATCTTTTTTCTTTCTCATAAACAATTACTTATCACATTTGCGTTGTCTGAACTGATGCTTATACTTAAGACTCCTAAATAATAAGTTACACTCATAGCACTATTATAAAACAAATGTACTAACTTGCTTATGAAATCTCTATCTCTATTATCTCTTAAAATAAAGTCATAATTATGTCATAATTATTTTCACAAGTTGATCTTTACCCTTGAATGTATCTTCTTGATTATGATCTTACCATTAATTGTAATTAGTTAAATTGATGATATCGTTGATAATCAATTGAGTGGTGAGAGTTCAAATGAGAATATATATATTTTTTAGAATGGGAGAACCAATAAGAGAGCTCCATTTGGCAAAACCCACTTTCCCCTACATTCTTTAGAATAAAATGTCTCATAAAAGGTTAGTCGAAAAATTATAAAATTACACCATAAAAACCAAGGTTTTTTCTTTTCGATTAGACATCTCACATGATATAATTTCGACGTATTTTTTTCCTTCATTTTTTGGTGGGATTTGAAAACGACTAATTACCTATAAACAATAAAAAATTTAAGTGTTTTTATATGAATGACTCAATTACTAAAAGTTCTAAGTGTAATCCCGCATCATCACATGGTAAATAAACTAGTTATAATTGCAATACAAACATAATCTAGATTTATCCAACCGATTTGAGCGTAGACGAAATTGTACAACATCCAATTGGGCCAGAGAAGACTATTTGTTACAAAATTTCGGCACCCAAAAAAACCTAATATAGTGAAGATTCACACTAAACACTCACCTTCTATCTTTCTATTCTTTATCGCCAAATAAATGTCGTTTTACTAACTTTAAAACTATACAAATATCCAAACGATAGTTGTACTTCTAAATATTCATTCCAGCCATTTTATCCGGTATAATTTAATTGTTCACAATAGATATCCATACAATTTTAAAAAAGTGCAATTATTACATTGTTTACACGGATCCCGTACGTGGTTTCTCAAAACTTTCAAATGCGTCCCTTGTATTTTTTTATGACATTGGTCATCCCTGTGGTTGCAAGTTCTTGCATGGGTCGTCATTTTCCATAAACGACCGTTATTTAAGTCCTTTACATATTTGCATGTGTCATGCATGTGAATGTACAATGGTCATTTTAATGAATTAAGGGACTACGAGTGTAATTATAAACCACAAGACCATCATCGTAACTTTTTTTTTTTTCAAATTTTAAACTCATTTAAATTTAATATCTTATATAATTGTATTTAGTCAATTTATTTTTTAATAATTTTTTCAATTTAATTTAATTATTTTTAATTGCTAATATTTTCTTTGATAATTAAAATGATCAACTTAAATATTTGTTTATTCTAGTTTTTATACGTGTCTTAATCTACACCAAACCACTAAGAATATTATATTTTCTTTAAATAACCATTACCAA
Source organism: Logfia minima (assembly GCA_963921325.1). Lineage (NCBI taxonomy): Eukaryota > Viridiplantae > Streptophyta > Magnoliopsida > Asterales > Asteraceae > Logfia > Logfia minima. The sequence continues at coordinate 40,598,096 of OY992764.1, forward strand.
TAACTGTCACACTTGACAACTACAAGCAACCTAAATATTTGTGTTCATGGGTTTCGATTTTACATACTTGTGTTCATTTTTAGTATTTACATCTATTTATATGGCTAATTCACATACGCGTTTATGCTATTAAGTTCTATTCAAGTTTCGGTATTGCGTTTTTTCGTTTAATCTACGTTTTGTTCTTTAAAGTTTTGGTCAATGTTATCATATTTGTTCGATTTTGTTTTTGTTCTTTTTCTTTTTCCGAATTTGTGTTTTTCGACGATAAATGGTAGTCAAATGTGACATCCATTGGTAGTTGTTATTTGAAGAAAATTATGATGTTCTTAGTGAGTTTGTGTTGATTAGGACACTTACAAAAACTAGAATAAATAAATATTTAAGTTGATCATTTTAATTGTTAAACTAGAAAAATAACCGTTACAAAAATATATAAATAATTAAATTAAATTGAAAAGTTTATTGAAAAAATAAATTAACTTGCATTTAATAATGGAATATTAAATTTAAATGAATTAAAAATTTTAAAAATAAAAATTTACATGGATGGTCCATATGGTTTACAATTACACGAGCGGTCCTTTAGTTAATTGAAATAACCATTGTAACCTCACATGCGAAGAATTAACGGAATTTGGTAAAAGTCGTTAGGAAAAGACCGACCTGTGCAAGAACTTGCAACTTTGGAGGTGGCCAATGTTAAAAAGTGCAAGGAACGATAGGTTAAATTTTAGACAAACCACAAATTCGTGTAACTTTTTTAAATTGAAATTCGTATTGCTCCACTTAAACTCTTTCTGATTAGTTGAAATTGAAAGTGAACAATTCTTTTGAGATATTACAAAAAGGAAACGTACATGATTAAATTTACACAGATAGGATATTATTATTGATCCAAGAACAAAATACAATAATAATAATAATAATAATAATAATAATAATAGTAATAAAAATCAACGTTCTTTTCTCTACGATTAGACATCCCTCATGATATACTTTCGACAATTTTATTTTTTGGGGTTGAAAACCGTAACACATGTGTTACAAGCGACTAACACATGTGTTACCTAGTTGTTGGTAACACTTGCGATAACACGTGTGTTACCGGTAGCTAACACGTGTGTTACCCGTTTTCAAAATCCGCCAAAAAATAAAAATAAAAAGTTTGTCGAAAATATACCTTGTGAGATGTCTAATCGAAAAGAAAAAATGCTAATTTTTATAGTGCAATTTTTATATTTTTTTAACTAGCGTTATTTGAAAAAATATTAAAAGTATTATTATTTTGATGAAATAAAGATTAACACTTATTTTTTCGTTCAGACCGAAAATTTGAAAATAAAACATAGATGGAAGTTGGAAATGGCGCGAGCAACGATTGGGCCAAAGAAAAGGACCGACCCCTAAAGTTTACCAACCACCTTCGCTTCTCAGTCCCCCCAACGACGATAACAATGTGCAGTCAAACGCACATTATTATTATTATTATTATTATTATTATTATTATTATTATTGACTAATATTTTGATTTAATCAATTTCTTGATTCATATACATCAGCCTTAATTTAACGCGCACTCAAGTTCCTTCCACCATACTGGTCCAAATTAGGGTTTTATTGCTGTTTCTTTCTTCTTTTTCTATTTATAACTCTATTTTGTTTGGTAATCAGAAGCTTAAAATGGATAATACACTATCTTCGAATAGCAGTAGAAATCGATTAAGGTTCATATTACACGAAATCGTTAGGGCACCACTGTTAGCTTTTTTGGAAGAAACAGGTGTTTTTCGTAATCAATCACAATCAGTTGTTTCTGATTCTGATGTTGAGATGCAGCATGATGATGATGATGATAATGTGATTAATAATCATGAAATTTCTATTAGGATTACGAGTGCCGTTGAGGACGGTTCGCCATCGAATTCGACGGTAACCGCTGAGGAACAAATAAGTAGTTTTAGTGAAAGAAGGGTAGAAGAGTTGACAGATGGGGTTAATGGTAATGGAGATGTTGATGGACAGTCAAATATAGGGTCTTCGAATAATAATAATAATAATAATAATAATAATAATAATAATAATAATAATAACGATAACGATAACGATAACGATAACGATAACAATAATAACAATAATAATAATAATAATAATAATAGTCGATATGATATTCAAAATGTAGCACAATGGATTGAGCAGATTTTGCCTTTTTCTTTGCTTCTATTGGTTGTGTTAATACGCCAGCATTTGCAAGGTATTTTTTTTACTTTCTTTTGTTGATTTTTCTTATGTAAAGTTGTTGTCTTTGTTCTTTTGTATTGAATATAAGATGATTATTAGTAATGTATTATTGAGTTTGAGAGAGTGTAAATAGAAGTGCCACTATGTTAGTATAGAGATTCTTCCAATATATATATATATAATATATATTGATACAGAACATCGCATATTTAAATAGCCTAAACCCCTCTTAATGTCCTTTTGATTTCAGGTTTTTTGGGGACAATTTGGATTTCTGCAGTACTGTTTAAATCAAACCACATTTTGCAAAAGCAAACTGCTTTGAAGGTATTTTTGAAATTTGTCAAGTCTTTTCTTTCCTTGGAGGTTACAGTGTGTTTTCAACTCTTCATTGTTGTTGAAGTTGAACAGTATAAATGGTTGATATCTGCAGGGCGAGAGGAAATTTATTGTTCTCGTCCGCATTACTGTGATCTTTATGCTTCATGTAGTTTTTGTTTACTGGTGGTATCAAAATGATGATCTTATGTATCCTTTGGTTTTGCTTCCTCCAAAATCAGTTCCACCGTTCTGGCATGCTTTGTTCATCATCTTGGTTAATGGTAAGATATTCTCACGTGGTCTTATCTATATATATTAATGGGATCCACAAAATGGAAATGTTAAATATTGAAGATCGATGTAACCTAATGAAGTTGTTCACCTCAGATTCTATGGCAAGGCAGACGGCAATGGTCTTCAAGTGCCTACTTTTGATGTGCTACAAAAACACTGGAGGTCATAATTATCGGAAGCAGGTAACTTATATTATATGTGTTATTTTTTTAGTTTGTTTCATGTGTTTGGAGTTTTCTCTTCAAGAAGATATTGATTAAATCAAGGACATATTTTTGTAGGGTCAAATGCTAACTCTGGTAGAGTACACGTTACTACTGTATCGTACTTTGTTGCCTACTCCTGTTTGGTATCGGTACTTTCTGAACAAAGAATATGGAAGTATCTTTTCATCAGTTACAGCAGGATTATACTTAACTTTTAAACTTATATCTATGGTACAGAAGGTATATAACTCTGATGGTGAATTTTCTTAGTGATGATAGCTTATTTCTAGATATGGCAAGATTGGTGGGTTAGGTAATGGGTCAAAACTAGTGCTTTTTGTACGGGTTCAAAAAGGGAAGGTTTCTTGTACAGGTAGAAATGGGTTTGGTTGGGTTGACATGCGTCACTTTTTTTCCAAAAAATTTAATGATCTATAAATAGTTACTGTGTCAATATGGTTGGGAGAGTTATAATCACAATAATTATCTAATCATTTGAATAAAATGGTTTAGGAGGTTTTATGCATTTGAAATAGACTTACAAGAGTCTCAAGCCATTCGAACCATTTGACCCATTACGGTAAGCTACTAAGATAATTGACGTGTTAAAGAAAAAACAAAATCCAAATTGACCCATTAGTAAGTAAATGGGCCGAAATTGCCATCTCTGGTGAATTTATATCAGAAACTTGTTATTCAAGCTGGGGGCTCTTTCTGTGTAGGTTCGGTTGGTATTTGCTGCATCAAGGGCCTTATCTCGTAAAGAGTTGCATTACGGGCTATCTGCGTCTACTGAACAGGTTAGCATGAACATTTTCTACTTGATACATGTTGATGGTTTGCTGACGGTTTTATAGAATCTAATAGGGAGCTTGCCTAGATGAATTTATTGTTTTGTAACTTCTGTTTCACTTGGTTTTTGGTTTTTCTCTAAAAGAGAGACTATATTAAGTCAGAATGCATATAAATAGTCACATCTCATTAAGCAGTCAATCAAACATAGAACTGCATCTAGAAAGTCTTTGTATCATTTAGGTCTTTGACACACAGAGTTTCAAATCATATTTTACTTATTGAACACTACATTCGATGAAGTTTTCAATCTGAAATGACCTATTGGTCCATTTTCAACATTGCAATCAATTGATGACAGATCAATGTGGTTCCCTGTTTTGTGTCTCCGGGTTTTGTTTTTTATTCAACTAATGATAAAACATTTAACTCAAGTAATGAGTCCAATAACTTTTATGGGACGGATGCAATAGTATTTTATTCTGTTTAACATTTCGTAACTTTTCAGTCTATTACTTTTGCGTGTGGCTAATTGCATTCATTCAGGTCACTGCTGCTGGAGATCTTTGTGCCATTTGTCAGGAAAAGTTGCATTCACCAATTGTGCTACGGTGTAAACACATATTTTGCGAAGAGTGTGTATCAGAATGGTTAGTTTGCTTCTTTTTTCTTTATTATTTATTACTCCCTCTTACCAGTCAAATAAATCTTAATACATCTTTCCCGTTGAGTGTTGATTCCAGACCTGCAAATCGATATCATTTTCTCAATCCAAAGAGGATTTTAGTTCCCATGTAGAATATCTATAAAAGAAAATTCTTGTATACAAGTTTTCTTTCAGCCGCGTGTTGCGGTGGTATTTTGAAAGTATACATTTTTAGAAGTTCGAAAATAATACTTCTTTAAGTCGGTCGATTGTAGTTATATGTACTTATAAACGTGTAAATTTTGTGTAATTATTTGTCAACTCGGCAACCTGACTAATCACTAAAATTGACTCGTCGAATTTGAATCATCTAGGTTTCTATGTAACATATACAATATATTTTACTCGTATAATTGATTCTACTTTGGGTTAGATTGTTTTTCTCGAATCTTAAGTGAAACTCAAACTTAAATTTTTTATTGAACATAAAAATATTATACTAATAAACTATCAATACAATTGATTTACACATGTTTTTAAGTAATCTTGGTTACAGTTTAAGTATAAATTAATTAACAGTCTAGTTCAAGATCTATTGTGATTTCTAAACTCTTAACTATTTAACTATTTAAAAGTTATATACCAAGTATTTGTGATATTTTATAATGTCATTATTTGTTTAAAGCATATATGACTAATAAGATATATTTATTAAATTAATAGAATAATAGGGATTTTATTGATGGTCATAGTAATTATTTCTGATTCGTCACCTGCTGAGCTAACGTTGATTTAATATGATAAATCTTTAGAATTTGATTACACCTATTAACTAATGTAGATACTTGGATGGTAATAAAATGAAATTTTTGTTTTCTTTTCTTTTATCTAAGTAGAAGATCAAGAAATAAAAGGTAAAGAAAAAAAGAAAAAAAAGAAGCTGGGCTTTAAGATAGTAGGTGAAACATTTGTATATAATATTTTTATTGAGTTGATACAGTGTATATATGAGCTTCGATAGGTTATAAATAGTAAAAATCACCTTTGGTGATTGTTATATTTACCATTTTATATGGTCTCAGTATCTAGTTTTTTCAGGTTTGACCGGGAGAGGACATGCCCTCTATGTAGAGCACTTGTCAAACCAGCAGATATCAAATCATACAGCGATGGATCCACAAGTCTCTTTTTCCAGTTCTTTTGATACATAACAATTGATCATGCACAGCTCCTAGAAGCCATGGATTTAAGTTATCAAAACCTCAGTGTCATAATTCAGTGGTTACATTTCTTCTAGGATTGCTCTGACCTATGCAAACTAACTGCGTGATGGACATATACCCGCAGAGTTGAATGTGTTCTCTGCTCCTGGGCCGTAGATCGGATGTTGGATGCATTGACCCCTTCAGTAAAATAACAATGTGTATCCCTGCTTCCCTTCTCTTTAGAATGTAATATAATGTACCAACAATGATGTCAAAAATGTATGTAATGTTATGTATTGTGGTAAGCTCATGTTCTGGCAAATATCTTGTACAGGGGATGCATGATAATCACAAGTCAAAGTTGTCAAGCATAGAAGCAATGTTATTGTTAATAAATGTCGCAGTAAATTCCTGTGATGTGCATGTATGTACTTTTTGGCAGCAGATACAATGGTAGTGGCGTTTATAAACAAGTAATATATGTTCCATCCATACAAGCATTTTGCATTCTTTGAACGGACAGTATAGAACATAATAGGAGTTTTTGTTGCTTATTAAACAGCTATTGGCTCGTTTTTGGGGGATATATACATGAGATTCTGTTTCAAGGTTAGTTTTATGATTGCAAACTTGAAATGTTTTAGCAATAAAATGGAACGAAATGCCTGGCATATATCATGTTAAAAAAATACATAGTTTGAACAGTTACATTTTAACATTATATAAAAATTAGGTCTACATGTGAAATAAGAATATAACAGAAACAATTCACATTTTGAGTTGATCCTCTGTGTTTACAACAAATGGACTGGTGGGCATTACAGGTGAAGACGAAATATCTCCAATTACATGTGGGTTTGCGTTGCGAGGTGTTACCGGATTACTGGTTGTGAAGTTATTGATGGGGTATACTTCTGATACCTCTTCTCTATTCTCATCTATGTAAACCACATCCTGCATTGTCAGTTGGTGGTATTCCACAATTTCCCTTAGAAACCGATTCTCTCTGGCGTAAACTGAGTTCTCCTGTGCCAACCGAGCTTTCTCTGCTAAAAGTGATTCCAATTGGAGTCGAATCTGCCATGTGAACAAAAAATACCATAACTAACAGAAATCCATCACAACGCCTCTGCTGCCCCAAAAAAATGGAGAGACTTGTTCTTGCTCTTCCAATTCAGGAAGACGCGTTAATTTATGTGTCCGGTTCACCTTTGAATTTAGAAGTGGCAACTTCAAACCATTGAGCTTTGAATGGGGCGATTTTGGTTATATTTTTATCTTTAACGGGCCAAAAGAGTAATTGATAAACATCCTACTCTGGTTGATGAAACTGTTAAAGTTAACAGTTACTATAGTATAAACAGTTGTATGTTTCAAAATTCTCTTCTTAGCAATTAAATTGCGCATCTCAACCAGATACTTGACATCTGAAAAACAGATAAATACAGAGGCGTAATTATTCACGTACCAGATCATCATCTTCAGGGCGATCATCACCATCCCCACCAGCCTCCCTGAGGACTCTATTTTCTTCTTCTAACTGAGCACAACGTTCCTTTGCAAAAGCAAGATCAGCCTTCACTGTTTTCAGCTCGCGAAGAAGAACCTTTGCTTTTGCTGCCATTGCCATTGAAACCTATCACGCAACCCAAACCCATATGATACATCTCGTACATGATAGCAAAAATTATAATAATTTTCATTTATTTAATGTTACTAGAAATTCCTTGCTATAGCAATCAATCAAATTATACATCTATTGCGTATGATGACATGATAGTTACTGGAGGTGGCAATTTTAACTCATTTACTTATAAACATGCGTGGATTTGGATGATGTTGTATCTTTAACGCTGCATTCTCGAGGTTTTTGTCTAGCGGAAAGGAAGAGAAATCAACTGAATAAAATAATAAAAAGTCATTCTCGAGTTTTTTTGTAGGAAGGAAAGGAACGGATTAGGACAGGTTTTTTATTGTGAATCTTTTCCTTCCATATTTGAGCGGATTGTGAAAGAAAACAATCCATCTCACTATTTTCCTTTCCTTTCCTTTCCTTTCTTTTACTTTCCTTCCAACTCGAGAATACATGTAACAGATAAATCACGATAAATTAACTAATATGAAGGGGCCGGCCCTAATGCTGTGTTGGGAAAGCCAACTTGAACATCTCTTAAAGTGTATTTTTAATGCAATAAATCTTCTAAATCATTTCACTAAATAAAATAGATAACTTTGAAATGATATAAATTTGTAATCATATCTGACACTAAATATGTATGAAATATCTAAACGAATCTGGATGCAGTACTTCGGGCCAAAATCCAACCTATCCCGTACCATACCCATCTTGACTTGCTAATGGACCAACCCTGCCCACCCATTTGTCACCTCTAATAGTGAGGTATAGTGTTCCACATGGAAATAACCTAGACATGCAAGAGAGAATCATTATATGAACCAGTAATACACATCTGCCACCTTACGTCTCGAGAGGCCTTCAGTTGAATTTCTGTATCAGTCTGAATTTGGGGTTGAGTATGGGCATGCATCTGTTGTAATTGCCTTGCAGTCCCAACATTTGAAACCGGAACTTCCGCCGCATTAGCAGGCTTTTTCTTTATCTGTAGTTTGCGTGTTTCCTGAATGATGTCAGCAGTTCGATTCTCCACAACTGTCATGCCTTCCTGCGATTGTAGCATCAAGTCTCATGTAAATGCCAGAACATATATTGATTTTCGAATTATTTCTTCTAACTGTATCAGTTGCCTCACCTATGACTTTTTTTCTTTTTCAAATCACGGACTTATTTAATTAGTAAAAAGAAATGGCAGATATTTACCTCAAGAGCATTACCAATGGTGTCACCAATGTAATTGAGGGACGATGTAATTGCACTTAGCCCCTTCTGCAATGCAGGATTATCTGCCTTCTGATTATTCTGTGGCACCTCATACTGCCTAGAATACTGTATATATATATAAAAGAAAAAAAAAGATAATCACTACTGTATAGGGTCCATATTCTTGGCGAAAATCTAGGACACACTTCTTTCAAAATAGCCTTCAGTTACATTACTATTTGGTAATTATGAGGGATATTTGAACAACTTTCATATCTAGTTATTACCTGGCCCTTTGTTTCTGCATCAGACATCTGCTGTCTTCTCCTTTCGGGTGTTTCATATTGTTGGGCCACATCATCATCATCAATTATCGCCCTGGCTTTTCGAGCAAGAGCACCCCAAAATCCACGTTTGGGCTCATCCAAATTCTTTGTTGGTGTGTAACCAAATCTTGTTGAATCATCCTACAACCATGAGTAACCATCTGCTAAGGGAACTACATGATTACTTAAACAACATACATTCAGAAATAATTACAAGAAAATAGCAGCTACAAATTCAAATCATTATTTAGAATTAATTCAATTGATAATTTGATATGACTATCCAATTGCAAGTGTAAATTGACAACTGAATGCCAAAAATTATAGAGAGAAAGAGAAAAAGAGGGTCCGTTATCTTTTTTACTGGAGAAAAGTAGCTACATATACCCATTTTTGGTAAGTGAATGTCTTCGGTTTTGAATCGCAGCATTGTACTTTTAAGCTACATGAAGTGGTATGTTATATTCCCTTGGAAAGAACTGGTAAAAGCTTCTAGTCTAGACTTCTAGCTTTCTTAACATCTCTTGTTACCTAAATGTTTTTCTGCTTCTGCTTGATTGCCACCTCATAAGGTGATGAACGCAGTTGTAAGTTAATAACTTCATAAGGATAAGAGATGTAATGTATCTTGTAGTGAACAGTCCCTTTCCAATATTCACAACCTTTACATAAACAACCACCACAAATGTCAACATATTTGTTCTGGGGGTGTTCGCATTAGCTTATTTTTAGGCTTATAGCTTAAGCTTATTAAGCTAATAATCTCAAATATGTTTTTATATAAGCTTATTTGTATGAGCTTATAAGCACTTATATGAGACAATAAGCTAGAAGATTTAAGCTCCATTTTTGGAGCTTATTGGGCGTATAAGCTAAAGCTAATGAGCTCCAAAAATAAGCTAATCCAAACACCCCGAAAGACAACCGTGCCTTGATTAAAGCAGGCCAATGCCTCTTCCGAAACCACCCAATGCCACCTTGGCTTTTCAATTAGAAAAAGCTCATTAACCATTTTTATTTTCATTCTTTTGTTAGTAAGCCTCTAGTTATGATAGGAATTCCCTTGCCTCCAAGAAAATCGATTAAGGACAGACCTAATAGACCACCACCATCACTAAATACCCACCACTCTTGTACTTCTTAGTACTGTATTTCATACTCCATATAACTTCTATATATATCATCATCCGTACTTCCAATCAAAAATTACGTCAAATAGATCATCATGAATGTAATTCTAGGCTCTCCACAGAACTACCATACCGTAAATAATATGCTTTGACTTTGAATTCACTCTAATCTTCATATTGCATTAGCCAGACTTCAAAATTATCATTTTGACAACTTCATTAAATCACTGAAAAATCTAGGTTCAAAATGAATAAGCTTACTCACATAGATCACCAGCTACAAATAAAAATATACACAAAACATACACGCAATACATAAATTGAACAAATAAATATATGTACCTTAACAGAAGACGAATAAGAAGATCGAACAGGATTTGATTTCCGTGGTGAAAGTGCGGATTCACCGTAAGCTGAAGATAAAGAAGAATCACGGTTAGCAGATGATGCTCTGATCGCTTTCGCCGCAAGAGAAGATGAACTGTCTTCTGTTGGATCTAAATTAGGTGTAACTGAATTAGGGTTAGGATGAAGGTTAGGGATTGCAATTTCTTCCCTAAATATTGAATCTTTCGAAAATCCTTGCTTTCTTCTATACGCCATACCAATTATAATTAAAATCTTAAGTATTTTACCACCGCCGTCGCTACCGTCGCCGCCGTCGCCGTGGAAATAGAGACGTCGGTGACCGGAAGTTGATCCCAAAGCTCACTTTGGAGTCCAACTGTGAATTGTCAGTTGCTAACAAATGGTCAACGACTCAGATAGTTGTGTCTATATAAAGTTAATGGGCTTTTTATGGTCCTGTTTTCATAGTAAGCCTATTAGTAATGGGCCTTTTAATTCTTCAAGATATAAGAATCGCTTACTTCTGTGACTCTCTGGTAGAGGTGAGCAAAACCGGTTTGGGCCCAAACCGAAACCGGTTTTCAAACCGAACCGGTTTGGGTCAACGCCGGTCAAAACCGGTTTGACAAAAACCGGATCGGATTGAAACCGGTTTCAATCCTAAAAAACCCAAACCGCCCAAACCGGTTTAGGAATCGGTTTCAAACCGGATCGAGATCGGTTTCCCAAAAACCGGTTTGGGAGAAACCGGTTTGGCCCAAACTTGCAGGCTATCCGCCGGATAGGTCAAGGCTATCCGGCGGATAGGCCTTTTCTGTTGAAAAAAAAAACCCTTCCACTGGGCTATCCGCCGGATAGGTAAGGGTATCCGCCGGATAGCGGCACCCTGGTGCGTATTAACAGCCCAAAACCCCCCATTTTCTTAAAAAAAAAAAAACACACACACCTCTTTTTTTCTCTCTAGTCGACTTCAATCTTGTTTTTGGCGATTTTTCCCCTGATTCCATCCACATTTGCTTGGGTTTTTCATCTTCAAATCATAGGTATGATTACTACTACGATACGTTTAATAGATTTCTTGATTTTGAAACTTTTATTGATGATGAATTGTGATGAATTAGGCTTTTAATCATTAGGGTTATGTTGTATTATGTTTGTAATAGTTAATTGATACTTGATTATCAAGTTTCACGGTTTAATTTGTTCTAATTAGGGTTTATAACCGTTTTGTGATAATTAGGGTTTATAACACAATTTGGGGGTTTTGTTCAAAACTTGTTTGTGATGGTTAATTTGAGTTGTAGTTGTATATAATTGGTTGAATTGCTTGATTTTGAAATTACACGGTTGAATTTGTTGTAATTACATTGTTTAATTATATATATAATGTTTAATTGGATTTGTAATTGTATAATTGGTTTATGGTAATTGGTAATTGTATATATGAGAACGTATGGATTTGTAATTGTATAAATTGGTTTATGGTAATTGAATTGTAATTGTATAATTGTAGAATTGAATTGAACGTATGGATCTTAATATGTGCTATTGGTAATTTGAATGTATAGATACATGCTCGGTTTGTATTTTTGTTTAATGAGTCTAGGTTTGATAAATGTTATATTTTTGCAGACATGGCGCCAAAGAAGTCACGAAAACGTGGGGAACCATCTACAAGCCACAATGAGGAGGCAACGGAAGTGTATGACCTTCCGGTGCCAGCAATAATAAGGAATCACCAATTTTTAAAGTTTAATAATCGGCATTATAGTTCAAGAGAAAAAGCTGAGTTTAAGTCGATGTTGGACATCAACATCAACAAAACAATTCAATGTGCTGATGTTGTGGATTGGGCTGTTCTTGATCAAATAAGTGCAAGACAGTCTAATACTACCGGTTCCGAAGAAATTAGAAACATTTTGCGGATGGAGTATCGGTTAGCTGATGGTAGGTTATGTTTTACCTCGAGAGCTTGGTCGAGGTTATTTAGTATTCGGGAGTATATATATCGGGAGGCAACTCTCGAGTTTTTCAGCACTTACTTGTTTGATGATGTCAATACGGATGTCGAGGCACGTACCATTCGGTTCCAATTGTGTGGGGTGCCTCGAGAGATGAGTGTGTCCGAATTTGGTTTGGCTTTAGGTTTGTATACTCCGGAGGAGGTACGTATGGATTATTATATAGATCACTTGTTTAATGGGATTCGGCAACCACAAGATTGTGATCTACCGGCTCTTTAGAATCAGATTTCGTCGTATCCGTGGACATCTAAGCCTAAGTCTTCTACACAGCTTTATGATCCAGTGATGAGAGGTATTCACCGGATGATTTCTACATCTCTCACCTGTCGGAAAGAAAGCCCAGAGAAAGTCACCGAAACAGATTTGTATTATCTTGGTTGTATCGTGAATAGAGGGTTGGTGAATGTTCCGGGTTGTCTTGCCCGGTCTTTGTGGAATATGGCTCGCGCGTCACGCCGAACTAGTAGCATCACTGGCGGGCAGTATGTGACCCGTTTGGCCCGCTACTTTGGTAACCAAACAGGATTGGCAACGTGCATGATTGTGCAACCAGAAATGCGGTTATTGGGTGTGAATTGGTTTAGGCATTGTCGGTTGGTAGATGGAACTATAAACCTACAATGGGCTCCGTGGGTATATAATCATGATCAAGAGGAACAAGATGATGATGATCAAGAGGAGGAGGAGGCACCTGCCCAACATGCCGGCCCTGCCCAACAGGCCGGCCCGGCACCATCTTTATCTCTTGACCAACGTTTTGATTATTTTGAGAATAAATTCGATAATTTTCAAAGTACTATTGAAAACCAGTTTAATTGGCAACGAGACATGATGGAATCGCTTTTCGGGCATATGGGTATTGATTACTCGGTTACTAATGCTCGTTATGGATATGGACCAGGATCATCTTCTCAACATCCGGACGAACGGCAGTGATTAACTTATTTTTATTATTGTTTGTTTTTGGTAGTTTGTTGTCTTTGTTTGACTTTGGTTGACTCTCATTGACTTTGGTTGACTATGTTGACTTTGGTTGACTCTCATTGACTCTCATTGACTTTGTTTGACTTTGGTTGACTCTCATTGACTTTGGTTGACTATGTTGACTTTGATTGACTCTCATTGACTTTGGTTGACTCTCATTGACTCTCATTGACTTTGTTTGACTATGGTTGACTCTCATTGACTTTGGTTGACTCTCATTGACTCTCATTGACTATCATTGACTTTGGTTGACTTTCATTGACTATGGTTGACTTTCATTGACTATGGTTGACTTAGAAGTATAATTGACAAATTACTAAGAAATGTTAAGCACTAAATTTGCAAAAATATAAGATTTCTCAAAGTGACTTTACATAATACAATAATAAAATTTTAAATATGTTACAAAGTATCCTTGACTAATCGTCGGTATGAAAGTTGTGTAACTCTTCTTTATAAGTAAGCTCTTGTGCGGTAAGTGGTACCGACATGTCCATTGCTATCTCTTCCTCATGTATCTCTTGTTCAACCTTTTCCAATTCTCCTTCGAGCGGTGAAATGTTTTGTATCCGTTCAATCCCATCTAGATAGTCTTTTAAACAAATGCATACTTCCACCGACAAAGGGGTGAGTTTTGTTCTTCTTGGTGAAATTACCCGACCACTAACCGAAAAAGCGGACTCCGAAGCAACCGTAGAAGCTTGAACGGTTAATAGGTCACGTGCCATAGCCGCTAATATTGGAAATTGGGATTCATGATCTCTCCACCAACCCAACACATCCAACTTCCCAAACTCTTGAACCGACATAAACATTATAAAGTTGGATTTTGTATATCTTGAAAGTTCGCTACTATGAACGGTTCCTCGGGCTCTTTTCGAAGCATCATTTATCAATGTGTTGTATAATATTATGTCATCATTGTTGGTGTGCGAACTTGAACCACTTGCGCCTTCATTCCTTATAAACTCTTACTTCGTAGCATAAACATCAAACAAACTTGCAAAAAAATCGTTAAATGCATTTATTTCATTGTCCGCCCAAGCCGGCTTGATAGCCGTCAAACCCAAATCATTTGCAATGTTGGTTAGTAAAGTTTCAACTCCATTAACGTTTAAAACGGGGTTTAAAGCGGCGGCACAACTTATAACCGGAGGCATATTTTTAAAATATTTTACTAATTTTTCCTTCATCGGTTGTACCATATTTTCAAATATTTCGCCTTTCATTTCAAAAGCGCTTAATTTTTGACACATTAACCATATTTGTCTTAATACTAAAGGACTAGTCGGATAATAAACACCCGACAATAAAGTGGTTGCTTCTTTAAAAACTACAAGCATATCGGTTAGAACTTGGATAGTATGCCAACTTGATTCGGGAAAAGGTGTAACAAATCTATTACGGTCCGCAAGCAAGTCATGGAACAACCTTAAGGTGTCCTTTTGTCTTAAGGCACTTTCAAACATGTTACAAGTCGAATTCCATCTAGTAGGTACGTCCCAATTGGGACCTAACCAAAGTGCATTCGAATCAACACAAAATTTCATGTATCTATGGTATCTAGCGTTTGAAGAACTAAAAATATCACGTAGCATTTGTTTAAAAGCTTCTTTTATTTGTGCAATAAAACTAAGTCCATCTTGCACAACCAAGTTAATGATATGTGCAACACATCGACTATGAAAAAATGCACCTTCGCAAGCCGGTTTGTATTTTAGTTTTAGTTGATTAACGGCGGCGGTGTTATTGGATGCATTATCAAAAGATATTGAAAATACTTTTCCTTCCAATTTAAAACTCTTAATCACGTAATCTAAAATTTGATATAAATTTTCGCCGGTATGCGGATATCCAAATAATTCAAACGCAATTGTACGCTTCATCATTTGCCACGTTTTGGGATTAACCCAATGAGAGGTAACGCAAAGGTACGAATCCGGTGAACCATGTGGAGCCGTCCAAACATCACAAGTTAAATTTACACCGGTTTCTAAAGATTGAAAACCTAAAATCATTTCATCTTTAGCGATTTTCCACATTTTAATTACATCTCGTCTAAGAGTCGAACGACTTACATTGTTATAACGAGGTTGGAGAGTTTCTTGGATGAGTCGAGTCAACTGAGGATTGTCAAAGTGGTCAAATGGCAAGCTTTCTTGAATCACGAACTTCGCCATTCTATCCCGCACCTTAGAGGCTTCGTATTGCCACGTTGTACCATCATTCGCCATTGTTGATTGACTACGCCCCACTCCATATTTCACCGCTTTACAATACGTGTTTGCATGATTTTTCAAAGTAGTATTGCCGGTTTCTTTGAAAAATGCCCCACATTTCTTGCACCGAGCTTTTCTAATACCGTTCGACATTTCACACAAGTCGTAATTGCACCAAACCGCCGGGTTTCTTTTTTTTTCTATTATAGAAACAACCGTAGCATTGCTAGATGACTCTCCAACACCGACGGAAGATTGTGATTGCCCACATGATGATGCCATTGTGTTAATAAGTATAAATTTGAGAATTAAAACTAAAAGTGGAGTGTTGAGACTTGAGTTTGAGTGTATACAATTATAGATTGCAATTTGAGAATTGAGAGTATATGCTTATATTGAGAGTGTTGTAAGTTGTGAGTAAACATCAATATCACATTTACATATATAGTGATTTTTCTGGAGGTTTGGCTCCACAAAGAGTCCAAAAAAAGGGCCAAAAATGGGGATAGCCGTTTGAGAAAACGGCTAGTTTTCTGTGCAGAGATTTCTGCAGAAAGCAACTATCCGGCGGATAGGGTAGGCTATCCGGCGGATAGCTTCAATTACAACGGCTACTTGGCAACAGAAAAGGCCTATCCGCCGGATAGCCTTAACCTATCCGCCGGATAGGTCAATCCGGTTTCAATCCTGTTTCATCCGGTTTGAGACCGGTTTCAAACCAAACCGGTTTCAAACCGGTTTTTGAACCTAAAAACTCAAACCGGTCCAATCCGGTCGGACCGGATTCAAACCGATCCGGTTTGATCAAAACCGGTTTTGACCAAACCGGTTTCCGGTTTGAAAACCGGTTTCGGATCAGAAACCGGTTTTTTTGCCCAGCTCTACTCTCTGGTCTATTAACATCTATTCTATGCCCACATTAACAAATAGTATTAAATACTCGGTATTGAATAAACTTTACACTAAAGGGGCGTTTGGATTAGCTTGTGTGAATGGACTTGAACTTTTTAGCTTGTAAGGTTGATATTCAGAAAAGATCTCCATCTTAATTCTAGCTCAGATAATCTAAAAAATGGAAAGTTGTTTGGCAATAAAAAAAACTTGATACAATAAGCTAAAAAGCCTTATAAAAAGGTTAATCCCAACATCCCCTAAAATCCTAAACGCTATAGCAATTGTGTCACATTTGACATAAGGATGATGATAATATGACATCACCCTCGGATTCCTTGAACTTATCACTTCAAGATTCCAAACTCAATGATGGTAGCTAAACACCGACAGTTGTGGTTTGCGGGATCTCCCCTAACACTTTTATGACAACAATGCCCCATGTGTGTCGTATTCTAAAAGACACCCGTAAACTTATGCAAGTACATGGTTAGTAGGAACTCGCAAATAATAGAAAGTTTTAGATAGGATCTTTTTAGGAGTACGGATTCAAATAGTAGGCACAAGAGTGAGGATTAGCCTAAATAAGATAAATTGGATAGTTCTTGGCTTTTAATTAGCGAAGTGAAACTTTATTTGTGGTTTGGGATACTTATTACCTAAAAATGAAATCAATTCAATATAAATCGGTACATATGGTCTTAGAATCTCGAACGAAATGGTGTTTTGATAACTTTTTAGGAGTTAAAACACGTACATAATCTAAGAAAACGGAACGACGATAGTAACCATAGGTTAAACTCTCAATTTGTTACCTAAACAACAACTACAACACACTTATCTAAATCATCAAGATCGTAAAATAATGTGTAAGGATAGATTCTTAATCTTCTCGTCTCATGCTTAGCGGACATAATTGCTTTTTGAATGAAATGAAAGTCTTGTTCATTCTTCTTTGAAATATTAAGTCTTCATGGGACCTAGAAAGGTATCCAGTCTGAATTGAATTGGTAACGGTACCTTTTTGTAGCGGATCATCACTTAAATGGTATTTGAAAGTGCATATTTTAGACACTTATAGCGTACGACGTCTTCTAAATACAAAATGTACTTCTATAGTATTAGGAAAATGTTGTAGTTTAACTTGTATCAAGGAAAAATGCACCTTTAATTTAAGAGAAAATTATTGAATTAGACCATTCAAAGCAGTTAACTCAAAATTGAACGGCGTTGGAAATTTTTTTCAAGAAAAAATAAAAAAATTGCCGACATTTTTTTTACCTCCCGGTGAGTTCGGCGATTCTCCGTTAGCCAATAAAACCTCGCAACGTGTACGATTTAAGTCGCTGGTCAACGACCAATACATAAGAATCGCCTACCACAAGATTATGCCACGTGTCTCTATAAATCGCCAAAATAGAAATAATTGTGTGGCGGCACATTTGTGAAGGCAACCAGAAGGAAGAGCAAAAAGAAGGTTGGGTCCTCTTGGGGCAAGGCCACTCGGCCTCAAATAGGAGGGGGCTTAGCTTTGGTTTTTCGGACCCAACTAAAATGTGCCACGTGCAAGGAAATTCGTTAGTGAGAGAATCAAAAGAAAATATCTGAAATACAATTTAATTTGTTACATCCCGAAAATTTACCAAAATAATATTGGGGATATTGAAAATTGAATTGAGGTATGAAATCTGAAGTTTTGGAAAATTCTCCTTTCTCCCGCCGGAAGTGTCAGATCCCGTCAGGAGGTTATGATTTTGAAACGGGAAATTGTGTACTAACCGGGAGGTTTTGATCAGAACTTTTGGGTGGGATTAGCTCCCGCCGGGAAGCGATCAAATTTCCAGTTTTGGGGTGACCGGGAAGCCTTTACTCAAACGGGTGGGTTTTTGGATCTCCCGCCGGGAGGTTATCTGTTTCTGTTTTTGAAGAATAAAACAAATTTTGGTCTCATTAATAAACACTTTCCAGCAGATTGTGGGTAAGCTCTAGAAGTTTAAGGGGGTATAATGCCAATTTAACACTACACAATTAAATTAAAACTCTAGAACATACACATACCCACATAGGTTCACACACACATTTCCTGGGGTTTCTAGAATGAGAAGAAGAGAAGAGAAATCAGTGGGATAACATCAAATTGAGTTAAGAAAAATTAAATTGAAGCTTCATTCATCATCTTCAACCTAAAGTAAGTAAGTGTTCTTTCTCTTTTAACCTAATAATTGGGGAAAGTGGTGTTTGGGAGTTGAGATGTATCAATTGATGAAATTAATCATAAGTTTAGTCTATTTGATGCATATAATAGTTATTGATCATTAAATGTTACTCCTTACATCAAGTAAGGGTGAAAATCTCAACTAGATGGTGTTTACCAAATTAAATTCAAGATGGTGATTTCTTTGAGATGATAATAGATGATGAAATAAACCTAAATTCGTGTCCAATTGATGATTGTATGTGCATATAACTAGTTGTTATTAATTTTAAACCTAAGAATGGTAAAACTTTCTTAGAAGGTTATAAAACCCAATTTGGAAATGTTGATTCTTGTTAAAAGGATGATAATACCACTAAATGGTTAATTAAAAGTGTTATTGTAATGTTGGTAGTGATGAATCTTAGAAGTATTGATATCTATTGATCAAGAGAATGAATTAGAGATTTTAAAGTTGGTGAAATTGTGCTAAGTTTGACTTTTAAAAAGTCAAACTAAGTTCTACATGAATTTAGTAGTGGCTTGTTAATAATGAATGTGGTGGAAGGTGATTGTTATGTTCTTATCATGTGTCTCAATTGTTATGTGATTAATTGTTAGGTGCTTAAGGAGATAGAGGTACATATTGGCAAATTTGTCACTCTCCAAGTCAAGGTGAGTATTATAGGGGTTAATTAGGTAGGTTAAGTACATAATTCCGGATTACATCCATGTAAGAGGGCTTATGTGCTTAACTTGGTAAGTTGTTTGAAAGTAATGTAGTAAATCTTAATTTAATTGTTAAGAGTAGTGGTGATGTATTAATCTTATGCTAATCAAAATATAAGTATATGAGTATGTTATGACGTTAATGGGTCGTTCATTTGGGGTGAAACTGCAGGTTTTTAAGTTAATTGGATGTGGGGTTTGAAAAGATTGTGAAAACGGGTCATGGGGTAATTTGGGTAAATGTTGAAAAACTACTTTTGCTGATTTTTGAGAGGCTGTACAGATTGGGCTGTTATGTTCTGGAGAGAACCAGTTGTAGATAATGAAAGTATGGTCGAAGATCTTTAATTTGATATAAGATTCGTTAAAATCGGACATGTCTAAGGGGTCGAAAAGTAGTTGCAAAAACAGCCTGCTGGGCTGTTTTGCTGAATTTCCAGCAAATATAATGACTTTTGGCAGTTTTTGAAGGGCTGTAAATATGTGGGTGTTTTGTTTTATGAAAAATTTAAGTATGGTCGAATATCTTTGTAACGGTATAAGATATGTATGATTTGGAATTGTCTAGGGGGTCCAAAGGTCGTGTCAAAAACAAGGGTTTGGTGCAGAATGGGTGGGAGTATTTTTGTAAAAGTTATTTGTCCATTTGTCTTTAAGAGGTATGTTAAGAGATGTAATGTGATGAGCATAGTTATATATGGGTAGACATTCACTTGAATACTTGTATAGTGTCTAATCACAATTTGGTATCACAAGTTAGGTGTTTAATCAACTAAAGCACTTGTATGAGATGATTGATTTAGTTCCCTTGTGTTGATTGGTTGAATTATGAAGTTCACATATGTGGCATCAATTGTTGTATGATGTAAGAATATGTGAAAGTTGATTGTTAGTTAATTAATTTGATGTGTTGGTATTACTTGAATTATTTACGCTCGATTACTTACTTATTGTGTATGAGATGCTTATTAGTATTGATTAAAGATGAATACTTGATTGGAGAGATATATTTTGGTATTAAATTA
The DNA here is from genome assembly GCA_963921325.1 of Logfia minima. Lineage (NCBI taxonomy): Eukaryota > Viridiplantae > Streptophyta > Magnoliopsida > Asterales > Asteraceae > Logfia > Logfia minima. Next base: position 40,618,510 of record OY992764.1, read on the forward strand.
AGTATCTTGTATGTGAAATGCTGATGAGCTGTTGATCACATATTGGTGGTCAAATAAGTGGAGATAAGTATTAACCTCGTGAAGAGGAGTTTAAGGTCAATGACCCAATCAGCTGTTGCTTGTTTAATTTGTTAAATGATGAGTGTTAAATGTGGTGTGATGTTATGTGTAAATCTTTTGATGAAGATGAATTAGAAACGTTATTGGAATGTTTATCCAGTAGATTTTAAATATGTGTGTGAGTGTGCTTTGGACTAACCTCAGCTGTTAAGTGATGTTAATTAATAGTCGGATTCAAATCACGGGTTGATATCAACTGTTAGTCGATTACCAGTTATTTAATTAAATATAATTCGACAGCTAGCTTATATGGATTGTTGATTATAAGTATGTTGGTTGAATATATGATGGCAATTTATATACATGGCAGTGATTAATAGTTTGTTCGCACGTTGATTGTGATCTCATCCTGTTATTGAGTTCATGTTACTGGCTGATTTTGAATGAATGGTGAATTACAGGTTGATAGATATTATAAGTGGAAAGTTGCTCAAGAGACGTAAAAGTTGATTTCAGGAAGTTATTAAATTCCAAGTTGATAATTGTTTAAGTTAAATTGTCATTGGTGTAATGGCATACTTATTTAATTTCCTATAATCTCACTAAGCTTTAGCTTACTGTTTTAGTTGAATTGTTTTGTAGATTTGAACGGATCGAGTAAGAAGGATGAGCATGGGAAGGGATTGGCATAGTGCAACGTGGATAAGTATTCGCTATATGTTTTTTTCTTGAGATAAGTTTCTTAAGTCATAGTTATGATTACTCAGCTTGTTGGATTCGACCCATGTTTTCATAAAGGTGTCAGTTTAGGTCAATGTATTGTGTTGTAAGAAACTCTAAGAAGTCTTCAAGGTTCTAATAAACTTTCGTTTTGGAATAATGTGAACATTATAGTTGAAACATCTATATGTAAAAAATAAAAAATAAAAAAAAATAAAAAATCGGGGTCTTACATAATTCCTGTGATCCCGACGATTGTTTTGAATTTTCGATTTTCGTGCTAGGCAATTTTAGTGTTTGTGTTTGTATCTTTCATATGCGATTTTTGTGTTTTCTTAATTTTCGAGACTTAACTCGATGAGATCGATCTAACAATTCTTTGACGAGGCTTTCAAAACAAATTTTTCAATTTGTTTTCGTTTAGGAAAATAATTGGTTTCTTTATGATTTTATTAAATATATGTTAATTAGAAAAGTGTTTTTGAATGCTAAATATTGTGATTCCTCGATTTATATCTCTCCAAACTTAGATTGAGGGGGCACACACTTATATATACAAATCTTGATTTGGAACTTGGTTGCACTTGAGCATATCAATTATTAGGTTAAAGATTCAATCTTTATCATAAGTGTTGTATGATTCATATGATAAAGTTGAAAACTAGGGGTGAGCATGGTGCGGTTTGGTGCAGGTTTTTTTGCTAACATCAAATTACAACCGCACCTGCGGTTTCTACTTTTAGAAACCACTTCTATGCGGTTTTTGCGGTTTCGGTTTTTGTGATTTTCGGTTTAAAAATGTGATTTTTACGGTTTTAACCGCAACACATTTAGTCATCTTGTAATTTTGGGCTTAATGTAAACACACTATTATAACCATATCCATCTCATTTAAAACTAACAAACATTCAACTATAAGAAACTAAAATAAATGAGATGATAAGTTGCGTAGTTGATTAAACGCTCAGATACTACAAACAAATCATTACATGTAAACACTATTATCATTAAATATTATTATTTATAGCAATTGCGGTTCGGAGTGGGTATATCGGTTTGGTTTTATGGGTAAAATCGAAACCGCACAACACTTGCGGTTTTTCTTAAAACCAATCCACCGGTTTTTGTCGTGGTGCGGTTTTTACAGTTTTTTTGGTTTTTGCGGTGCGGTTTTTGCTCACCCCTATTGAAAACTGAGAAAAGGAAGGCAAACAAGAATGAGCAGCAACTTGCTTTTGTTTCTAGGTTTAGGTTTTACACGATTTTTGAGATTTCAAAAAATTCTTCGGGTCCATCGCTCGTTACTTTTAGTTTAAGTGATTTTTGAAACACGTGTCAAAGTGTTGTGGTTGGCGAACTACACGGTCAAGTGTGGTTTAAATTGGACACGTGACGAGATTTGATTGGGGCCGAAATCGCCGGTTCAAAATTAGCATTTCGGCAATCTCATTGTCTACATTTACAAATTTTTCCTGACACCATTTTATATTCGAATTAATGACGTTAAATGATTTATTTGAATAAATTTCTCTAAATTAATAAGGTAGGAAAGTAGTGCACTCCCCAATACAAAACCTCTCTAGTAACTATTTTCAACTAATTGTCAAGTTTATTAATCTTATACAAGAACAGTAACTAACGAAAAATATAGCCGAATGATTATCAATGTACCTATACCAAACAACGAATATAAAACTCACACACTCATAAACATAAGTCACGGAATAAGAGTTTCGTGACTAAACGATTTACACTCTAAACATCGAGATGATGAAGATTGCATAGAATATGAAAACCCTAAGCATCCAGAGAGAAGGTAGGTGGAAATGTGTCTATTTTTTAAAATAAAAAATGATAATAAAATAGAAAACTGATATTAATATTTTTTTTCTTCAATCCGTATCTTCATGAATGCCCCTCCAACTTTTCTTTTTAACACTTCAAGTCCCTCAACTTGCTATCCACACACTTTTGCCTCTTATCTACAAAATCCTTTTGCACTTGAGGGCCACAATAAAAACACACACATAATAAGTGCTAAAATAACAAACAGTGATAATTTACTAGTTAATTTGGTTACTACTTTTGAATGGGTGTTGAGATTGATACACCCTTTTTGAGATTAATACACCTCCGTCACCTCATCATCATTTTATTATTAAGATTAATTTTAAACATAATTGATTTTTCTCTTATATCTTTTAAAAAATAATTTTTTATAAAATTTCAAATATACCGTTGTGACGTGCTTATTTTTATTTACGTTTCGATGTAAATTTTATTCAATACTGAGTCGGGTAAAATATAATGTATTTTTTTTAAAAAAAATTAGTATAATTTTTTAACATATTTTGTTTTTATCTTATAACTTTTAAAATATTTTGTCTTGCGAACAATTTTGCAAAAAATCTCGTGAAAAGTCCTTCCGCACAGTGACGTGCTTATTTTTATCTGCGTTTAGATATAAATTTTATTCCAAACTGAGTCGGGTCAAAACGTTATATTTTAAAAGATAGGGTTTATTGATTCGTGATGTGGTAAACTTTCACGGTTTTCTATTGTACGGGTTTACTTTGAAATTTTTTATTGTATGAGGTAAATTTTCAAAAACTCTCTATTGTATATTAACTTGCCTTTTTTGTCATAGACAAAAAGTTTTGGCCCAGACAAAAAAGGAAATATTACATACAATAGAAAAGTTTCGAAGGTTTACCTCATACAATAGAAATTTTCAAAGTTAACCTCATACAATAGAAAAACGTGAAAGTTTACCGCATCACCAATCAATAAACCCTAAAAGATATAAGAGAAAAATAAATTATATTCAAAATTAATTAAAATATTTTGAGCCGACTCAGTTTTGAATAAAATTTACATTGAAACGTAGATAAAAATAAGCACGTCACAATGCGAAAGGACTTTTCACGAGACTTTTTGCAAAACAGTTCGCAAGACAAAGTATTTTAAAAGTTATAAGATAAAAAAAAAAATATTTTTAAAAAATACATTATTTTTTACCCGACTCAGGTTTGAATAAAATTACATCGAAACGTAAATAAAAATAAGTACGTGATAACGGTATATTTGAAATTTTATAAAGAATTATATTTTAAAAGATATAAGAGATAAATTAAATAAATTTAAAATTAATTTTAATAATAAAATAATGGTGATATGACAAAATATATGATTTCATATTTTAAATTGATATTCATACACCCCTATTAATTAAGGGTGTATGAATTTTGCTCCACCTTTTGAATAGCATGGTCAATTAGTTGCTCATGAATTCGCAGCTTTGCTGCAAGCCTACAAGTACAAAGGGACCTCGACCTGAAAAGGAGTGAGCGGTTGAGTCATATTTGCTTATTTTTATAGAAAGTTTAGTACTAGCAAGTAGCAATTTATGATATCTAGAAACATATATACACTCTTTGTTATTTTTTATTTTCTATCTAATTGATCATGACCATCATCTGCATTCCACTAGAGTTTAAGAGGACATGCAATTCCATATAAAGACATCACACTGAATAAGTAAAAATATTACTTGGACAGCTTTTAGAAATCTCATATTGACATCTGGTTTCTACTAGGAATTAAATTAAATATTTATATAAACCAATTATTCAGTTACCTTGAAAAAAATCTGATATTCGCTCTTCATTCAAAAACGTGTGACTAAATCATTTCACGGTACGTCAATTACATGTAACTTAGTTGATAATAAATTGAGACATTTTCGTCTCACATAGTACAAGTTACGAGCTTCAAATCTGGACACCTTTATCTAAATCTGTTAAGTAAATCGGATATGCTCTCACACTATGAATAAATAGTCAACTATAAATTGATTTAATTGCTAATTATCAATCTTTTATGACAAAAATGATTTCAAAGTACGTAGTCAAAATGTTTTTCTGTAATATGTCTTGGATTTGAATTTGAATAAAAGAAATATAATTTTTTTCATTTAAACATGATGCATGTATTTTTCTAAACCATAGTTAATGAAATATGACGCGTAAAAAAATGAAAAACACAAAAATGAAAAAAGTAAAAAGTTGAGACATGAATACCGTACGTACATCGAAGCCTACATAAATAATAGCATGTCATAGTCTCAGAGTTTACCAGAAAACAAAAAACCATACTCTATGTCATATCATTATTACAATCAATCATAATCACTTATTTACACGTTTGCTTGTAATAGGTTTTGATCGATTAACTTTTTTCCTTAGGTCTTTTAACTTCTTTTCTTAGGTCTTTTCAACAGAAGATGAATGAATAATTGAATTTTTTCAATATTACTTTAACACCATTTAAAAAAAATTAAATCAATGTTATATATTTCTAACAGATGATTAAAAATGATTAAAAAACTGAACTTATTTGAATCTCAATTAATACAATTATAATTATAATTTTAAAATATAAATTTAAATAAAATACATTTATTAAAAGTAAAACGTTACATTAATTAATTTAAAAAGGATAACATTACATTTAAAAAATAAACATTATACTAACTAAAAAATAAAAATACGATTATATTAGTTATTTTGAACACATAATTTGTTGGAAGGTTTTAAATGTGTTCGATAAGAGCATTTCAAAGTTAATGATGCACCCTCGAATCTTATAATTCTTTGTCCATATGAAGTTTCACTTCAATACTCTTCGACCACGATCTTAGCAGAAGATTATTCGGGTTTGAGGGGTAGTCTTCCTCAAGTTGCTATATACTGCGTTCATTGTCTTCAGTTATCATATTTTGTAGAATCACACAAGTGCACATGATTCTTTGTATCTTATAGACACTAATGGTCTTGCCAGGTGTTAAATGATTGTCTAATGACCTTGAAACACACCAAATTCCCGCTCAACATCATTTCTTGCAATTCTTGAAATCTCTCAAATTTCATAGTCTTTCCTCAATCGTACATTTAAACGACTTCACAAGAGTCACCCTTCTGGATAAATTCTATCATCGAGGTAATATTCTTTCTTGAATTCAACCCCATTCACATTATACACTACCTCAGGAGCTCTATCAGGAGGTAAATTATTAAAAAAATCCAATTGATTAAGAACATTGATGTCGTTGTTTGAACTCGCAAGATCAAAGTAAGCGTGACAAATACACAAATCGTACGAGGCAACCACTTTGAGCATGATTGTAGGACAACCTTGATCACCTCGTGTGTATTGACATTTCCACGTACTAAAGAGCTTCTCCAAGGTCAATCCAGACAATCGATACTTCCGATCATCCCCGAAAAGCCATGTGATTCTTGATGTTTAGCATGTAAGTTGGACATCTTGAAGTATTGGTTTTCTTAAGTACTTGGTCGAGTATAAATAAAATATAAATTTACAAAAGTTGTTAAACAATCGTATGAAGTTTGTTGACCCATGTGTATTTATTCATCAAATGTATTAGCGGCACAACCCTATGTCAATTTCCTTATGGTGGAAATGCACTTTTGATAAACGTTAAAACCAAGTTGACCGCTAGCATCACGTATAACACCCCTTAAATTACCTCAGGGTTAAAATAGTAATTTGACTCGGAAGCGATGGATAAAAGATAATATTATAAATTATCTTACAAAATGACCATAGATTTTTCGCGAATTTACAATATTAAAATATTGCTGAAACAAAACATATAATTGTTATACAAAATCCACATACACGTTAATTTACAAAACATTCATAAACATATCAGAGTGATGGCACGTGTCAAACATTCTTCAAAACCACCTTCTTGCCCAACCCACAAAAGACATGCATAACCTGCAGGAAGGGAAATGGTGGAATTAGCACAAAGCTAAGTGAATGAATGTACAACTAACAATTCAACTAAGCACAGTAAACACATAAACTCAAGAGGATCGGCGGTTACTGCGGAACCCTACAGCCGCGGTGGCCCACAGTAACACTTACCACAATCTGTAAAGGCCCATACAGAATAGGCCGATAACTTGGCACTACAACACAACAACTCAGTTTCCAGCGACAACACATGTATCTGGAACCTGTGTTGAACACAGTAGTAACCAAGTCCAATCGCAATTGACCTCTGAATAACACAGATGCCCGAAGGCCACATATGCATAACAAGTAGGTATACACAATCATAACTCAGACTAAACAGTCAATCAAGGTTTACGTTACTTGTTGTAATCACACCATTACAACTAACTCAAATTATGAGTTGCAGATCCACTCACCTGTCTGCTACTATCCACCTCTCAGAATTCTAATATTACTGAGTCTTCGACTAATCTGAGAATACAACAGATAATGAGTTAGTAACTCATTTCGTAAGCGAATAACATATCTCAACGCATAGTATCTAGATAATAAACATTTATCAAGTTTAAATCATCATAATAGCACATTCTTACAAGCCGGTAATTCCCCGAAGTCTAAGGAAATAAGAGTTCAATCTGGAACGAAACTCGAAAATCCCGGAACGTCATTTAAAAACTGAAAAATGCCATTTTGAAGCCCAAGACGACCCCGAAAGGCCAAAAACTTACAGGGCTATGGTACATAGTCTTGATTAATTGATCGATTCCGAGTGACCATGCGAATTTCATCAAAATCTAATTTTTAGTAAGATTTTCAAAAAACTTAGTAACACTTACGCATTTTCAAAAACTGCGACATAAAAAGCGATATTGATATTGCCAATATCGCCCTAGCGATATTGCCAATATCGCCTTAGCGACATTGACAATATCGCCAAATCACTAGCGATATTGCAAGCGAAATTAATCGCGATATTACCTGCGATATTGGTGGCGATATTACCAATATCGCCTAAACCAGTTCATCTGCGTTTTTGCAGAAAACTGGGCTGATTTTACCAAAAATTCTCAAATCTCAATTATAACAACGTTTCTACACAAATTAAACGTTCCAACACTTAGTAAACACATAAACAAACACTCGAAATTCATCAATTTAACATAAAAACACATAATTTCATCAAATCACTAACTTTTCTCTCATTTTAGAAAAAAACTAAAAACTAATCAAAACTAACCTTAATCTGATTTAATCCACTGAAATGAGTTGTAGAAATGATCTTCTATGAATTCCGAATCTAATGGCACAATTTGGGGATGTTTTGGGCTTGATTTGAGCTTCAATTTTGCAAGTGTATGTTTTAGTGTGTGTTCTTGGTGTTTCTAGTGTGAGATGAAGATGGTGATGAAATGAGGATTAATTTCCAGATTTTGGGTTTATATATATATAATTACGTATACTACGATGTATTATTATCATTAATCTAGCACACGATTGTATTAGTTCTAATAGTTAGGCTAATCCGTATTTTAAACTAAAAATACCGTAATTCCCATTTAATCATTTCTAACAATTTTACATTCAAACATTTCATATAATTCGACTCAATTAAATAAAGTAAATAAATAAAGTAAATTTACCTAAAAATACTAGGCTATTGGGGAGGATGTTACATCACGCCTTTGATGAAAATAACTAAAATACGAAAGTATCGGTAGTTAAGAGTAAGATATTATACTTTAACATATATGGAGAAATAATGATTTGCTCATCTGAAATCGTTTTGAAAAGTAATCTTTCAAAAATGTTGATCTTTGAGCCCCATTTGTTCCGTCTTAACTCATCCTCACACACAGACGCGGGCCAAAAACGACCAACCTAAGAGACCTAAAAACGCTCTCTGTAAATGGCGCCTTTGAGAAAGGCTAGAAAATAATTGCAAAAATACAACTGTTAAGATCAGTCTTACAAGCGAAATCAAAGTACAATATCCTCAATATATAAAAACAAACTCATACATATCCTTATTCTTTTATAAATTTGCTATCTTATAATTTTCTTGTATGTAAACGTGAGGCATTAATTATAAGTGGGACTAGCACTGGATGCAGGGCATTTTACTGAAGATTCCTTTAGTAGAACATCATAATATAGCTTTTGAAAAAAATAAGAGCAAGGACAATGCTAAATCAATGTAAGATTGACATTTCGTTTGAAATTTCAAAAAACTAACCAAATCAGTTACTTTTACTTCCCTTATGTGCAAAGTTTTTCAAATTGTTAATTGCTATTACCTATGTGATTGTTGATACTTATTTTATAATTATAATTATAATTGTTTGTGTAGTTTGGAAATGTAATTCTTATTTTTGTATAGATAACTAACAACCAACATAGCTCGGTAAATATGACTATACGAGTGTATTAATATGTCATGCAATTTATTCAAACCCGTCCCTCCGGCCGTGCAAAATGGGGCCAACAAAATTTTAGGACCTCACCCAAAATTACATTTAACCCTTTACCTTTCAAAATTTTTAATGTCATCATTTAAAACGTAATTTTCATTTAAAATGTAATTTTCACGTTAATAATCTTTTTTCTATATAATTTTCTCACCTTCAAATCCATATATCTAAACCTTTCATTTTTCAATAATTATTTCATTTTTCAATACTTATTTTTATATAAACATGTTAACAAAGTTCATAATATTCTCATAAGTTTCACCTTTATATTTTAAAAGAACTACCAAGAATGCCCTTAAAAAATCATCAATATTAGTAAGAAACAACTTCTACCCTTCTCTGTTAATGACCTTATAGGGAGCCCACTAAGTGAATAAGCTCACCAATATCTTTGGACTTATGCTCACTAAGAGGGAAGACTTGTCTAGTTTGCTTTGCCTTGTGACAAAAATCACAGGGCATTAAGCTTTCATTACCAAAGTCTAACTTTCCTTTTAGGACCTGCAAAACAGGTTCTACATGATGCCCCAGTCTACTATTCCAAGTATGTTTAGACAGATAACACACATTTTCATTAAAACATGTAATAGTATTACCATGCAAATACTTTTCATCAACAATGTATAAACCACCTAGTACACTACCAATCCCTAAAGTCTTTCCCATAATACCCTTGTGGGTATTGTAATTGGACATATATCAACAAATTTTTTACTATCTCTAGTCAACTTATGCACATATATCAGATTAACCATATACTCAGGATCTACCAAGACATCAAAGAGAGTAATAGTTGGACTAGCTATGCAATTTTCTATTTTTTCAATTTTAGCCATTATACCATTGGGATGTTAAACAAATAAATTTAGATCAGATATACTAACAACATTTGTAAGATTTTGTGTAGTTGTTATATAATGTTGATTTGCCCCAGAGTCTATGATCTAAGCAGGTTTAGGTTTAGAAAAAACTGATCTATACCTGCCATATTGGCCCTTGGATCTCCAGTAACACTCTTAGTATTTATTAAAGTTAAAAGCTTAGTAACTTTTTCCTCAGTAAATGGAAAGGAACCATGTACAGACACATCTACAGTAGCATTGTTGTTAGAAAAAGACTTGTTATCAGAGTTATTAGACCAAGAATAAGAAACAGAAGAATTGATGTTATTTTTATTGTTAGAAATTCTTCCCTTGTAAGTTGAAGGATACCCAATTATTTCATAACATTTGTCAGTTGTACGCCTAAGTTTATCATATTTTGTGTATTTTAGATTTGGATTTGGATCCTTACCAACTCTAAAATTATTACTATCATTTGAAGAGTAATTAAAAAGATTAGTAAGGTTTGAAGAAGTTTTTGAAACAAAAGTAGATGCTTGAGTTTTGCTTGAAATAGAACTAGAAGAAGATCTATGAGACTCATCTCCAGGCAGAATTGCATATGCAGTTTTGACGGTAGGTAAGGGATCACTTGTTAATAAAATACTTTTGATTTGTTGATAAGTTTCATCCATACCCATTAAGAATTGTATTGCTGTCAACATATGACTATGATCTTGAACTTCCTTAGAAGCATTGCAACTGCAGCCAGGTAATTTAACCATTGCATCATATTGCTTCCAAAGATAATTTAACTTGTGACAATATTCTGACAATGATAACCCATTTTGTGTGAGAGAATAGATCTTGTGATGTAAGTTAAAAACCACATAACCATCAACTTTATCATAAGTTTCTTTCAAGTCTTTCCAAACTTCAAAAGCAATTATTGAAAAAATTTGACCCATATAAAGTTCTTATGAGATTAAACCTAAAATCCAAGACAGTACAACAGAGTTGCATCTCTAAAACCTCATCATCATTAGATTTTTCACAGGTTTGATCAACAAATCTCATTTTGTTCTTTGTTTTATGAGCCAAGATCATAGCACAAGACCAAACTTTATAATTTTCAATACTAATTAACTTTTGAGTAACAATTGGTGTACTACTTATATCACTTGGATGAAGATATAATGGATCACCAAAATCCAATTTACTAATCAATGTTTCACTAGTACTAGCTTTATCACCAGATTCAGACATTTTTTTCAGATTTTATCACAGAAGAACATATAGAGTATAATCACATCAAATAAACATACTCACACCACATAATTCCGAAAGAGTAATTAGTCAGTGACAGGAATCCAAGCCACTCAATGGTAATCGGTCAAGGATAACTAACTACTCTCTCTGCTACAATCAAAAGTTAGTAACAATAATGAAAAATAAGAAATATACATAAATATAAACATAAATTGCACTTAGCAGTTTGATTAGAAATACAGGTATATACACACTTTGATCCCAACCTATAGGCCAATCTCTTCTGTTGTTAAAGCACTCGAACAACATATTCAATTGCTACATAAGAATGGTAGGTTAAAGATAACTTTAAAGTGGTTCTCTTGCTAGTTAGATCCCTTCCCATCATGATAGTATGCACATCGGAAGTTAGATACCAAGAAGCCAAGTTTATACCAAGAAACCCCAAAAATAGTGAAATTAGGGTTTCAAACCCTAAATCCCAAATCGAAACACAAAAGATGGATGTATAACCCAAAATCTAGCCTGAAGGAATCATCAGATCAATCGAATCCACAAATAAGATCAAGAAACCCTAATTTTTAAGGAACGACTTGAAAAAACACTAAGGGTTAATATCAACGATCGATCTGTTTCACACAATGATATTAAGCCATAGATGACTCTGATACCATGAACAAATGTACAAATCACACCTCTAAACTATCAATCAAATTTTTTTGATTGAATACACAATACCAAACACAAAATACAACAGATGAGAAGTATTACAGAACACAGAAATACAGACCACAAGATCAAGAACAATGCTCAACAACAAGCAAGAACAAGAATAACAAAAATTTACAAGATCAACCAGAAAGGGATTGAAACCCTAATATGGGAATGAAAAAATTGATCGGAGATAACCAAATGATTATTTACAATAATAATAATAATAATAATAATAAAAGGAATAATGAAATCCTTTTATATTTTTGTCTTTCTATAAATTGCAACTCTCTCCCTTCTCTCTTCTATGCTTGAATAAGGAGCACTAGACTTCTCTTTATTCAACTTTAGCCATCAACCAATCTTTTAGCTTTCCAAGTTAGTCTTTTTTCCCAGAATATTATCACAACAATGGTCCTACACTACACAAACCAAGTTATAACAGTACATCTCAAGCTAAGATTGGTATGAATAAACCTTTATCATTTTCATCAGTTCTTTAAAAGCATACGGATGAAATTGTCGCACAACAAACTGAAAATGATAACAAGGTAAAACATTTTAAAGAACTCGTGACTTGTTGGTTCACTTCTGAATACCAGGTGAAAACTTTTTTATACATTTACTAGTACAAACCAAATTATTGCTAACTATATATAAGTATGGAAATAGAACAAGTTGAAGACGTCCTTTCATGTCTTATTTTGTTATTGGATCCATTCTTGTTGTAATTGCATAGAGGACAAGCGATGTTTGAAGACTTAGTCGCTCAAAGATGCAAGAGCCTCATGTCACCGGGACGGACTAGCTCATCACAAAGAGGTATAATTTTGAAAAATTCTTCTTTTTAAGTCACTGTGTTGTTTGGTATTTTTTTTAGGGACCCCGACACACCTTTGATTTTTGTTACAGGCACTTAAGTTAAGAAAGATCGACTACTTAAAGTCACTATAATAATGGTAATCACTTGCATGTTTCTTTCTTCTTATTGATACTTTTAGTTACAATTAACTAGTGCTTAATATTTGATCATTTGCATATTGAACCGATTGTCTTTGTTTTCCTGCACAGGGAATTCTACTACGAGTGGAGATTATCGTTTTGAGTGAAGTTTCAACTTTTATAGTTAAGAAATTATTAGGAAGTTTTAGGTTCTTTTTACCTTGTAAGACGTTTAGAGTTATTTAAGTTTTTGTTGATGATATTTCCACTATTGTTTTTGATAAATTCACCAAAATAATGTATTAAGAACTTGTATTGTACACATAAATAATGCACAAGTTTAGTGAATTTATAAAAAAAATGATGAAAATATCATCACCCTTAAGTTTTAGTTGGATATGTTTTATGAATCTTTGAGAACATAGTTGCAATATGATTAACTATTAAATGTACCAATCTTGTAATTTTTGTTGTTTATGATATCTTTCTTTTTTATTTTTAACTATAGTATATTAGTATTAGTATTTAGTATATTATAATTAAAATATAAAACAAAACAAAACCGAGATCAATATGATAATAGCATCAGTGGCATAAAATCCTTTATTTTTCTAGGACTAAATGTGCCACTAAAGAAGAATTAGGTCATACAGCGAACATGTTTGTACGACACGAAAAGCCTCTTTGTTTACTGAGGCACAAAATAAAGTGCCACTAAAACCTATTAAAACTGTACCGGCATAAGCAAAAAGTGCCACTAAATGTCTTTAGTGTAACGCTTTTGGTGGCTCTTTTTCTGTATGCCACCCATTCCCAATGCAGCCTTTTGTGGCCTTAATTCGTTTTTTGTGGCAGTTATTGTATGCCACCGAAATGTCATTTTATTTGTAGTGTATGTAGAATTCATATATTTACACAGTAACTTTTAAGGCCTCATTAAGATTTCGCAGGGAGTTACGTCTTACGAAAATCTCAGAGACGACACCGAATTTACTTCTTTTGTAAATTGTAAAGAGAAAGATAAAAATATTGAAAGGGACGTAAACAAATGTGAACTAATAAAATGAAATGGTGTTAGAAATGTTGGGTGGTCGTAGGTGGTGAATCGGTGATTAAGGATCTGTTTGTCGTGAAGTTTTTAAGAGTTTTTAGAAGATTTGATTTTTAGTTTTAAAAAAAAAGTTCATTTGAAAATAAAAGCATTGTTTGACTATTGGGATTGTTCAATAATTTTTGGATTTCATAAAACAAATAATAGCAACAGAAGCAAAACTTGAACAACATTTTAAAACCGTTTTATAACCCAACCAATTATCCAAATGAATGCATGTAAGATTTAAATACAATCATAGGAGGTTTCAAGAACTACAACCTTTGAAGCCTTTAAAACTCTCTTGAAAATTGGATGTGGATGAAAGCAATGAGCTAATTAAGCCTCCCTCTAGAGTTAGTCCACACTAAGCAATGTACCAACACAAAGATGTTAGTCCTTTTGTTCTTGCACAAACAAACTCTTGAAACTTGAAGGCAAAAATCGATTTTCTTTCCCACAAGAGTGTTATGTGTATCTTTCATTTTTTTTAGAGAACTCTAACTATTAGAGAGTGAAAAATCACCCTACTACTCTCTTAACAAAAGCCAAGTATTTAGTCATTTAAGTGTATACTTGAATCTCACAAAGGTCATGCAAAAAAATGACGAGTCTTGAAAAGACTTACATGCATGCTATGGGGAATCAAATAGTCAAGGCCAACCATTGTCCCTTTCATTTTGGCCTCTTTGGACGTCCACAACAAGAATGGGGGAGAGGGAAAAGTTTTCATCTGTTAAGTGGGGCCCCTTATACACATAAAATACTTTATTTATTTAACCCATTAAATAAATGTTTTAATAGTTGGTGCATACATACCTTATATATATAATTTTAGATACAAATATATATTGTTACTAGAAATACTATCATTCATACGAAATAATAATTTTCTCAATAAAATATATAAATATAAGTGTCGATAATGCTTAATCAAGAATCAATTCTCATAAACGTTTAAATGGTGTCTACTTGCTATTGTATGTGACCATTTAGGTTCATGCATTATTAGTAATGTTATTTTAGAGTGATTCTTGAGCATATAGAACCAACATTGGCAAGTACAAGGTGTATCTTTAAAAACCAATAAAAAGTTTAAAATCTCAAAGCTCTTGGAAGCAGTTTTCCATAAAATTGAGGAGCTTTAGAATCTTAAAGTTACAACCTACAGCTACAGCCTAACCTATAACTGCAGCTTATAACTAATTCACCAAACAGACTCTAAGTATTTACGGGACAAGCAAAACCAAGCCAGCACCTTCCTATGGAGTATTTCATATTTTATCAACTCATCTTTACTTTGAATCTTTTGTTTTTTATATCTTCTTTAATTATAATGTTTTATGATTTCATAGCAACCTACAAGGGTAATCGAGTGGTATTGACTGTTTTTATGGTCAATATGAGAGCCGTAAATTGTTAAAGAAATGTAGGAATAAAAATTGAACTCATGACTTTCACTTTATACTACAAGTTCCCTATTACTATGCCTAACACATGTCTTGATTTAATGGAATACTTAATGATTGTTTAGTGTAAATGACGATTGGTGTAACAAAAGAAATGATGATTGGTATAATTAAAATTCATAAATGACTATAAGTTAACTTCGAGAAAATTTTAAAAGACAAATTTAAAAAGCAATTTGTATAATTTTCTCAAATTTGTATGTTAATGACCCTTACACTAAAATTTCTATTATACTCCTTATGATGTTTGACATATAATTACAATGTTATATGACCCAAAAAGTTAAGAAAAAAAATTAAATAAGATATGTTAATTCAAAGTTCTTGATATTAACCGGTTACACGAGGAGAAAATGTATGTCAATTTTAATTTGTGAGAGAAGGTGGAGTGTGTAGAAGGTAGCATAGAAGAAGGGTGAAAAATATAGACGGTCAATCAGCGTGTGAGTATGTGTGAGAGGGCAATCTAGGAGTTGAAGTCAGTAAGAATTGAAGTGCCATTAAATCCAAAAGAGTAAAAACAGGAGTGGTAATTAAATGGTCAAAAATACCCACCCACCCCCACTATCTCTAAAAGTTGTTTTCCAATAATGACCACACTGTGATGCATCTACAGTTCGCTCTACAGTTTTCCCTTTATAATTTCTTGATTGTGCTGTCTTTCTCTCTATTTTGTCACCATCTGTTTACACCTACACATAATCTAGTTTAGTCCTTGTTAATACTCATCGCAAATATGAGTATTTGGATGTCATAATAGGCACATTTAAATGTATTATTATTTGGATGTAATTCGTCGTGACATTTTTTATTTTTTTTTGCGGTCATGTGTTGATAAATATTTAATGAGTAACCGATATCACATTTTAGTTACAGTTAGATTGCAAACTTACTTAAGGTTTTTTTGTGTGTTGAAAATAGAATAAGTTGCACCAAGTAGAAACAAACTATCGATTGATTATTCGTTCTAGAAATTAATTATTAAAAGTATCAATAATATAGCTTGACTAATAGTTTGTTGACAGTACAGGTGACATGTTATTTAAAATTAAAAAGAAATAATACAACAAGTCATATAAAATATCACTATAAATAATTGATTTACATTATTTATAATTTTACTAGTTCATTTTCAGAATTGATAATTAAATGATATTTCGTTTTTGTTTTATAGATAATATTAAAATTAAATTAAAGGAGAAAGGTATAAGGTAAAAAGATGGCATAAACATTATATTTCCATATGAACTCTCAAAGTACATTTTACAAACTAACGGAATATCTATTCCGTTTAATCTAGTTGTACAAGTGAAATAAGTTGAATTTTGTTGATATGGGTTACCATTTTATATTTCTATGTTGGATTTATACGTATATCCCTAGTACCTGAAGTTAAAGATATATAAGATAGTCAGAATATGATGTTTAGCAAAGTAATAAAATCTAAAATATGTATAGATATATAATAAGGTGCACAAAAATTAATTTTATGGTCTCTATTTCGCTTAGCAAAGTTATCATTAAATCCAGTCTCTTATCCAATGAAACATCAAATTTAATAGTCCACCACCTAAATTCACCACCATCCACCACCCACACATACATTTGTGGCTTAACGATTACGAGTCACACATTTGGTTCACAGTTTTCAACTATGTTGTACTTTGAAGATGGGATTTTCGTTTGAGATGTTTTACAAATAAGGAATGGATGCAAAAGAGAAGAGGCGATGGCTACCAAAGTCGTGACTAGATAAGGTGACTAGGTGATGGAGGGTCACGAGGTGGTGACTGATGGTGGTAGATTTGGGTGTTGGATTATAAAATTTGATGTTTCAGTGGAGAAAGGGACATGACAGGATCTGATGATGAATTTGATAAGTAAAATGAGAAAGATGAAAATGAGATTCTGTACACTTAATATTGTATCTATACATAGTTTAGATTTTATAGTTTATATTTTTACTTAAAGAAAATGATATTTTATGCACCTAATATTGTTTCTATACATATTTTATATTTTATAATTTATATTTTCCTCAAAAGAAAATAAACTAAAAGAATAAAAAATATCACACATGATTATTTTTAACGGAATAGTTATCGATTGATCGTTAGTTAAAGGACTATTAGCGT
Source organism: Logfia minima (assembly GCA_963921325.1). NCBI lineage: Eukaryota > Viridiplantae > Streptophyta > Magnoliopsida > Asterales > Asteraceae > Logfia > Logfia minima. Next base: position 40,636,018 of record OY992764.1, read on the forward strand.
AATAAGTTGTAAAAGAAATGATGAATAATATAATTAAAGTTTGTAAATGGCTACTAATGAAATTTGAAAAAAATTTAAAAGACGATTTGTGTTATCTCCTCTATTATTTATTTATGATTGTTGTATATGTAGTTAAATAGAGGTGTATGAACAATTTGATCATTTAAATGTTTTAGATTAAATAATTACTAAATAAGCAAGTATGCATGTTATTGTAATGTTTTAGAGAATCAGTTAGTTTTCATACCTACCAAGTCAACTGAAGGAACATAATAAATTTTGCATTTTGAGAATTAACTTCTTGAGGTTGAAACATCTTCTCTTTTCTCATGACATATATGATTATTAACTACACTTTATAAAAGATATGAACAATATCCTGTAAGCGATGGAAAGCTTTAAATTTAATTGCGGATGTGCAAAAATGATTTGGGATTGAGAAAATTTGGTGAACGAAGTTAAAGTGCAATTGGGTTAATGTGTTTTCACTCAATCAGTGATATGTTTTGCATTGAACCTATGTGTGAATAGTGTCTTTCTATTTAATTTTAATTTTAACTTTGCTATAACATGGACCCATTTGACGCAGATTTGAACGACCGTGTGAAATTTTTAATTGTTACATATTTGCAAAACATAATCAAGTACCATTACTCTTCTAGTAGGAGCTTTTAGTAGGTTAGTTGGTCATTGTGGTAATGGTAGGAGAATGTCAGATCATGACATGTGTCCACAGAATCACCACCACCATCTCTTTCCTCTTCTCCAGCGACCTCCTTTGATGTCACAACTAGATCTAGGGTTTGATTTGAGTGTGGCACATGTAGATCTTATGTGAACGTTGCCGCAGCGATCTGCAAACGCCGACAAAGACTTTCAAATTCCAGTAGCATCGAAACGGACTCTGATAGCGGCCTCCGACAACAACCTTTGAACTCTGACAAGGACCTTTGAACTCCGACAACAGCCTTTGTTCTCCAACAGCGACCAAACTATCCACTTCAAACTGACGGTCCATATCTTCTCATACCATTATCACCATAAGAAAGTTGACTACGATGACTCTCTGCTCTTTTATTAATATTACCCATTAATTAATCTAATGATATTAATGGTGACCATTCATTATATTTCCTTGTAGGTTACTTTGCATATGCAAAAAGTTCATTCGTTTGGTAAATGCCCTAGTGAATACTACGGAGTATAGCACAATCAATCAAACACAACAGACACCAGAGTTAGATGAGTAATCTCACTTGGTTTGTGAATGTGCAATGCAAGTGAGCTTAGAGGTGGCAAGTTTTAAACAAACTCTCATGGACAATTAAATATAAATCCATAACCATATGTACTCCTTGACTTTTCAAACAACGCACCTATTTTAAATTTTGTTTCGTTATATAAACACATGTGTAGACAATAAAATGCAGAAAAGGAAATAACTTTATCCCTCTATAGATTGGTAAAAGAAAAGATGTTCTTTCATGTGTTTATATCTTTTTAATATTAATATTAATATTAATTTTAATTCAAATTAAATATATTTCTAACTCTCATGAGGACAGCGACCCATCATCTATCATCCTCTTCTATAAAACCCAAGTTTTCCCTTCCGTAATTTCTGCTTCCATCTTTGTTCTTCTTTTCCTTCATTTTTTCATCTTTAATTATTTGTTTCCTTTTACTCAAATATTTCTTATTATTTCTTTTCTTTTTTAGCTCATGAATCTCTATAACTAAAGCTTCATAAAGCAGATTCAGTGAAGGTACAACTCATCAAACCCACAAGTTGTTGTTCTTTAGGCTCAAGCTTTACATATACACGATTTATGATGCATGATCTTACGTGATGATATATAAGTATTTATTTGAATAATTCATCTTTAATTCAGTTATATTATTTATCACCATTTTCTTGTGATTTACTTGGTCTGATATGTTATGGCCCGGATTGCTGAATTTAAGTGTTTTTATTTGACTTTTGTAGTAGATAATAAATGAATTTTAATTCTTATTATTCTTTAGGGTTAGGGTTTCTTCAAAGCAAGTTACCCATATACGGTTCTTGGTTTAGGACCACTTATTTTTTTATTGTACTTAAATTTAGCATAAGAATTGGTAACTGTTTATCAAACCGTATCTTGTCAAGATTTATCGTTCCTTTAATTTACCGAATTATGTTGAATTTTAATCCTTAAAACCCTAAAATTTTTCTAACTCACGCAAATTAAATCACTATTGCTTGCAATATCCATTTTCTTTTGTAATTATTTGCTTCAAGTTAAGACTAAAATAGTGTTTTTTAGGATATATATATATATATATATATTAATTTCAAGATTTATATTGTATCCCCAAATTAAATTAGTATTGATTTTATAGGTACCTTGTAATATCTAGTCAATTTGTTTTTTCGGATTTCCATGACCACTCAATTGTTATTGAAAATTTTCAAATCAAATCATTGGTGCACTGTATTAACTATTGGGCAATACATGCATGTGAGATTCAACTTTATAGTTGCACAATGTAACCGGTTTGAGATAAAGCCTTGTTGTATATATAATAAACTTGGATTATACAACATAATACTTGTCACATGAAATTGTTTTCAAGACACAATCTGTGTACATGTGGTTATGTTAGAAAAAATGGTTCAAAGGGAGGTTCCTTCGGTCCACTCATAGATGGGTAGAGGGTACGAATTTGCTTCCGACTCATTCATTCAAACACGATAGAAATGATGTTGGGGTTGACCTATTGTGAATGTGTGAATGATGCGGGAGACAAATTTAACCTTTTCCTTTTCTGTGCTTGGACTGAAGGGAGCTCCCTTTACCATCTTTTTATAAATCATAAATTGAAGCTCACGATAATGGGCTAGCATTGAAGGGGAACAAGGATGGATTTAGCGTTTGTGGCTTTGTTTGTGCAATTCCCTAAAATTGCTTTTGGTAATTATCATAGTGTAAACTCTTAACTCCTAAGAGTGCTTTGTCATTCATCGTCGGGAACGCCGTTGGAACTGTGTTGTTGGGGGCGTTCTGGCGACGGTGTCTCACCCAAGACGCTGCTCAACCGTTATTTTTTCTATTTTTTTGACGGCTATATGACTATTATTTTTAAAAAGATAAATAATAAAAAATATATTCCAAAGGCTTTGTCTAAAGACTTCTTTTTTTTTTTTTAACTTTATTTTCAATCTATAAATATAATATTTTCATCATTTCAAAACACTATTTGTCATCTACAAAACACACTTCAAAGACTCTAAAACTCTATAATTCACAATAATGTCTTTTGATTCTTTTTTTTTACAACGAAACAACATTGCAACTCCTTATTTAAGCTTGTAATTATCGTAATGAAGTTCTAATTTCTCAAAAAAAGTCAACAGTTCCAACCGATCATGTACACGTCGGTACATATATCGTGATTGGGTTAGTGCACACGAAACGTTAATGAACGGTTACTTTGTTGAAAACTCGAATACCCCAAGAAATATGTCAAACGTCGCTTCCGTATGAGAGAATGACTATTCTTCCAAATTGTTGAAGATATAACTACTTACTATATGGAACTTATACCTGATTGTTTTCTATCTTTTCGACAAGTACTCAATGCACGTGGTGTTTCGCGCTTAAGTACTATTCAAAAGGTGACATCCTACCCTACGCCAATTGGCATACGGCACAACACTGGATGCATTTGCTGAATATTTGCAAATGTCGAAAATAAAGTCACATGGAACATTTTAAAATTTTACAAGGTGTATAATTGACTTATATCAAAATGTTTACATAATAGAACTAACTGAGGAAGACATCCGTCAGTTGTATGTAAAACATGAAGAGATTTATGGTATTCTGGGAATGCTTGGAAGCATAGATCGAATGCATTGAGCTTGGACAGAATGCCCAAATGGATGAAGAGGGCAATACATGCAAGGTGATCAGGGGTATCTGACGATTATGCTTGAAGCCAATGCCTCGTACGACATGTGGATTTGGCACTCATACTTTGAGATTGTGGGTTGAACAACGAATTAAACGTCTTGAATTCATATTCATTGTTCAGCAACTTGCAAATGACTCCCTCCTCAAATCTCATATCAAGTGTGTGATGTGGATTACAAAAGAAGATACTATCTTGCTGATATGATATGCCCGTCATGGGCATCTTCGTTAAGGGTTTTCAAGTGTTGTTTATGCAAAGAGGGTGAAGTTTATTCAAACACAAGCGTCTGCCCGAAAGGATGCTGAGGGGACATTTGGTATCCTCCAAGGTCGTTGACTTATACTACAACAACCGACAAGAGCCTATAATGAAAACGCTATAAAACGAATTATATATACTTGTATCGTATTGCATAACATGATTATCGAAGACATCAGTTTCAATATTGCTGAGAATGAATAGTATTATGTGCTTGTTAGAAATATGCAAAGTACTTGGATCGAGAGTGTGAAACATATTGGAGGAAAACTCGAGAATTATATGATAGAGACATGCACAAAGGTCTTCTATTCTTGTAAAATATATTTAAATGAATCGTGATAGAGCATAATTTGTTTAACATACTTTTAATTGTTATGACTTTTAATTTATTGTATTTAAGCTATTTATTTTTATATTTAATGAATTTATTTATGTAATTTAATTTAATTTGTTATTTATTATATTATTTAACTCTTCTAAAAAAATTAAAAATAATGAATTATTATCATCAACACTATTTTACTTCCCACTTTTTTAACAATCATATTTATCGAACCCTGTAATATTTTGATCGATCAGTATCCTTTAAGAGCACCTCCACTGCTCTAGCTTGAGCGTACAAAGAAAATATGTATGCCATCCGGCTGAACGCCCAAATCTCTAACATGCCACCTCTTCATACTCTTAAAAGGCGTCCAAGACTGCTCACATGAGACATAGACGTACGGATGGTGGGCCTCCCACCACTTTTATCAGTAAGCATATTTTCACAATTAAATTAAAATTTTCTACTAAATAAAAATTGTATAAATACACTGATTAGTTTTTAAAAGTTTTAACTGGTTCCAAAATTAATCTTGGTAAGATATTATACAGAGTACAAGCTCAACTTTTTTAAACATTACTTAAATTTTTTGTTCATTTTAACAAAAAATGTATAAGTGAGTAAACATATAACATAGATTAATTATTTTTTTCAAATACACTATTTAAACGATCATAATATTGTAACTGAAGTTTTATTGAATGTACTAATACTATAATTTTTTAAAATAATTAAATGAGAGACATACACATGTATATATATATATACACATGTGTGTGTGATTAAAAATAGAATGATGTAGTAATCTGTTAAACTATATAAAGTTCAATGCGTTGTAGATATTTTGTATGAAAATGTGATACGTTGAAATGAAAATGCTTTAAAATCTAGAGAGTTCGATGCACCGGAAATGTTCTTTACATCAAGTTTGTGAATTTGACATCATTCATGGTGGAATACACTTTAGTTCACCAAAAAGCTTTTAACTTAGCGATATGCGAGAAACTAATCAATCAAGAGGTTAATTGTGATTTTCAACATTCATGTGAGACAAAAATGTACATATCGTATAATTGTATATGTTATGTTGGTTTAGGTCAGAGTTAGTATTTGACTTTCAAGAAAAGAAAAGAAAAAACTCACTCTAGCTTCTTGAATTTTTCGGAGGCAAAACATTTTTCAGTGTCGGTTCTTTCTGCATTGTTATTTGAGGCACGTTATCTATATATGCCTGCTTTCTTTCTCTTTGCTTGTATTTGGTTTCAGGTTCACCCCATGTGTTAGAAAAAGCTCCAAAACGGCAATCGATGCTTCTCGCCCTGCCTTTGACTTTTGTCATTTCCTTTTCAACTGGATTGCAGACTTACCCAAATTCCTCGTTCAAAATGCTCAAATGAGATATGGGATATCATCACCCTGGCTTGTTGCTTTCCGTGGCTACAACTGATTGATTATCACACACTTAAACGTAAAATTCCCCTTTCCTCTTGCGTCAAGAACTTAGTTGTGTTACAAATTTATAAATGTGATCTGGTTGATTATCACACAACTGATCTCTTTGTCAATCATCTCAAGTACGAACATTTGTTTTTTACAAGCATATATATATATATATATATATAGGATCGAGTATATCGAGTATATAAGCATACTTTATAAATGTGAGCAATAGTTGACAAAATGATTGTGTATTTTGCAAAGTAGTGAACCATAAAAGTTCATACAAAAATTGCATGCTTGTTATAGCGACTACTGTGTCTTTGATCCATTTTCCTCTCTAAATTAAGTATCCAATCACAATTCTGGTCTATAACTTCAGTGAAATTGTATGTAGATCGAGTTTCCATTAGTTTACAATTTATGAGTTCTGACAAAGCAAATGGAAATATACGGACCGCACACACCTTTTGTTTCATTTGTAAGGCCTTATACAACAGTCACGTCGGTGCGGGAACCGATGCGTGTCGGCCGACCGACACCGTTGGTATCAACGCGTCGGTTGGCCGCATCGGTTTGAGGCGTCTGTTTGGCGGCGCAAGAGAGAGAATGTGTCGGTTTTTTGTTTTGTTTTTTAGTTTTTTGTTTAGTGAATATAAATAAAGGTATATTGATAAATGTGGGATCCAAAAATTAAAGTGACACACTACGGTTGGTACGGGTGTGTCGGTTTGAAAAGTGATGAGGTGACACTGAGGTGGTACAACTGACACGCTATTGACATGTCTCTTGTTGGGAATGGTCTATTCGACCTTTCCTAAGGAATATATATGTTATGATGTGGAAAGTTATAGGATTCTCAAAATTATTCATTTGAATAAAAAAAAATTATGTAGTATTAGTTACATACAAGTCACTATTTTTGTTTCACTTAATTTAAGTTGACTAATATCATTAAACAATTTTGAACAAAATGAAGAACCGGAAGAATGAGGCCACTCACTGTGATCCAGTTCAGAATTGAAGGACCAACTGCTACCTTAGCGTCACATCAACATAAATACTGAAGAAGAACTGAACTCTGCTTATAATGATTGAAGAACTGAAATTTTTAGTACCACGTCAGTGCCACATCATTTTCTTAACCTTTTAATACAAATACATGTATATTGCTAAAACATAATAATCATTATCAAAAGTACGTTACATTAATGATTAAAAGTATATTAATTAAAAAAAAGTACGTTATATTGATAATAATGAAAAGAATGTTAATTGTATGTATATATAGAGTATTTGAGATTGAAAAAAGTATTAAAAATTTATTTTTTGAAAAAATTTGGCCACTCCACTAGCCGTTTGAATATAATGGACTCACACAATACGATTATCACTCCGTCTCTATATAAAAACGGCACTCCAAAACGGGGCCGTGCCTGTGACATTAGTCAAAGGACGACGCCACCTGAGCTAAAGATGGAGTATGGTTTGCTCCATAGAAAGCGGTCTAACAAGATCTTAATTGTTATTAACAGAATAAACTACTATTAACGATTACCAAGGTGACTTAGTGTTAAGTCGTCGTCATATTTGACAAGAGGTCTATGTTCAAACTTCTTCCGGGTAATTAAGCATCTTAGGGTGGGTAGGATTGTTTGAGAAAAAATTGAAAACGATCAGATATCAAAATTAGACTAAGTGTTGATAAATTCAAAATTCTTTTGCAACACTCTTTGCTGTAGCCCTCCGGGACCTAATTTTTTTTCTTTTGTGTTTTAATTTTAATACTCTAGTTATTTAGGGTTAACTAAGCTAACACCTTGTGGTTAAAGTATGTTAGTTGTTTACTTCTTGGTTTTAGGAGAGTTGGTTTCTTTATTGGATTGTTCAAATCAAGAAGCAGCCTTAGGCCACACCCATGTTGGAACTTGAAGCTTATTTAAAACTTTGGACACTTCTTGGTATGTCACTTCTTTCTTAGAAGCAAATTACGACTGTAACATGAAACAAAGTTAATGGTCAATATAATTTTTATTCACTAATTTATCATGTTTACAAATAGCATTTACACATGATAACAATTAAAGATTTACATCGTCCAAAATCAAGTGTTATCATGTGTACTTTAGTTAATTTAAAAAATATATTAAAAACTTTGTTATTTTTACTTCAATATACATATCTAAAAATGAGGATAACACGGAATATTTGAGTATCAAAAATAAAAGAAGTTTCTAAAACGGGGTGCCACTAATATAGTGACAATTGAGACGGAAAGAGCAACATTTTGCAAACTTAATATATACTTGAATTAAAAATTAAATGATTGAACCCTATTAAACCTATGTATCATAGAGTAAAATTTGCTTTGATATATATTAATTCGTCAATTACCTGAACCCAAGAAACAACGGCTGAAGCGTTCACATTACTAGGTTGCATTTGTTTTTCTTGCGATACATACATATATATATATATATTGACCTTTTTATATAATATATTTTTGTACTTTTTATTAATTAAATTTCTCAAACTGTGTTTTTATGGATGCATTTCTCACATAATTCTATTTCACGAATATAATTCGAATATTAGAATTGTTGAAAGTAATTTTGAAGGGTATGGCGTCATAATCTTGAAGCCCTTACTCAGTTTGACGTTTTTAGGGGCGGTTATCGAACCGGGGGTTGAACTCGGTTTTTAAAGACAAAAGCTGATAAGAAAAGTACTTTTATAGCTGCAGAACCTGAAGTGGGTACCTCTGATTAAACTAAACCATTTGCGCTTCCGCGGTTCAAGACTCAAAAAGTACAACTTTTGTGACTTCTTTATTAGTTTTCCTACAAATGGCCATCAACCTATGCATTCTATTTTCTTACTTATTCAAGGTGGTATCTGGTTTGTTAGTGGATGTGATAATGGTACGATAATGGGTATGTATTTGAAAGAAAAGAAGGAGAGAACGACACGATCGAACAAATAAATGTTGGTTTTAAGATATTATGTGGAGTTTAATAGGTATTAAAGAAATAAACTATAGCAAAGTTTAATAAAATATGTGAGAGAAAAAGAGAGAATGTGTGAAAGAGAAAACAGAGATTTTCATAAACTTTCCATTTTTAGTTGATTTTTCGCAACCCATATTTTATAGGTTTAAACAAACCTATTATCACAAAACAAACAACAATGATACCTATCATACCCATTCCCTCTATTAGAAATTTTCAAAACAAACACTTCTGATAACTTCAAGAAATTAAATGAATTTTCATTTTTTTCTGATCTAAAATATCATCTAACCTTAAAATTAGATCTATCTTTGAAGGTTATTGATTCCTATACCATTTGTTTATTCATCTACTTTGATGTAAAGATTTTAATCTGACAAAAATCTTTAAAAATTCAATGTATATAAATAATATATCAAATTTGAGGAGGTAGTTAGAGACCTTTTTTACATTATATCTAAATATTCACTAATCAAACAACTTTCTTTTTATTTTTATTAATGAACAAAATTAATCAGAAAGAAACTAATTAGAACTATTGGAGATTTCCTTTGCATAGTTTTTTAGTGATATGACGTTAAGTGGTTATAGAAATGTGGTTTTGTAAACCTTTTGTTTTACTCGATGTATTTTTTTAATACATATTACGAAGAAGGTTTCAAGTAGAAACAATTGTTATGATAGTATTAGTAAAAATAAATAATTTTATATATTAGATCACTTGCGGTGCATGAAGTGGTGGCATCTGTTGAACGAGCACGGACGAATTTTAAGTTGTGCGCGAGTTCAGAACGAAAAAATGATAGGCCCACTTGATTGTTTTTATTATTTTTCCTTCATATACCACAAAAGAATACTTTTTGAAATTTCTTTTGAAAAAAGAAAAGAATAAATTTTAACTTTTTAGAGTTCAGAACGGCTAGATCAAAAATATAAAATAAAATATCTTTTAAACTTTAAATTTACTCTATGAATACACAACAAAAACAATTCATCTTTTTCCTACATACACATTTATGAACACTAATTTTTCTAAAATCATGTGTAATCAAAACCCTAACACAAATGAAACTTCTCATATACCAATCTTCTCAATTGCACTACTACGAATACCCTGGTTCTAGCTCGTCACCACCAAACCCGAGTCAACAACAATTCACCATCTTTAAACCATCGTATTACCCTCAACAATCACTCAAATTCAAAAACAATTATTCCAACAATAACCACAACCACGAAAACAAGTCGAACCCGACCAACCATCTACGTCATTGGACAAAAAAGGAAAAAATGATAAGTTAATGGAAGATTTAGAGGCACGGTAGTCATATGCAACAAAAAAAATTGGACCTTCAAAGAAAAGAGTGGTTGGCACAATGTTGGGTCGATGCTTCGGAAAACCTCAAAGTAGACAACTCTCAAAGACGCCCTAGTTTTTGGGACAAAGTGGTAAAAAGAATTCAACAACCCAGGCTAACAAGGAGGTGCTCGTCAAATTACCTCCAAATGGTGAAACATCAACGCAGTTTGCGGTCAACTCCACGCGATCTACAATGAACAATCATGGGGTAGCGGGGCAACAAGACATGATTATCATGGGTCGTGCATATGCCGAATACACAACCATAACCGAGAAGATGTTTAATATGAAAGATATTTGGTAAATTTTAAAGGACAAAGCGCAAGACAACTATTCGACGAAGACGATACACTGAACGAGCTTTTTGGAGATCATGTGATTCCACGACCCCTGGGACGGTTGAGTACAAGGCAACCAAAAGTCATAAGAAGTTCCGACTCATTTGATGCGACAACTTCTTTGCGTGCTGGTGGTCCAAGAGTCTAAGTTGCGGTGGAACACATTGAGAGCTATAAAGACATGATGAAAGTCATGCGTCTACAAGTCGTGAATGAAACCAAAGAGGAAGAAAAATTGTGAGGCTGTTGAGGGAATAGAGTTCTTAAAGGTAACTATCGACGGATACAAACCAAAGAACAAGAAACGCATCCTCAACATGAAAAAGTATTCGTAAAAAATATGCGAAATTCATGAAACTCGACGCCGACGAAGATAAAGACAAATAATAGTTTTATGATTGTTTTTTATTTTTATTTATTGTGAATTTCTATAGTATTGTAACGTTTTTATTTTAATTAATGAACTAATATTTAAATTAAATGAAATGTTTTATTTAATTAAGAGTATTTTTTTTAAAGAAAAATAAAAGTTAAACAAAATAGTGGAGCCCAGATTTTAGTCGTCACATTTACCACTACGAGCAGTCGTAGGACCACTATGGATCACCGCTGCAAATGGTCTTAACTACTTTGTTTGATAAAAAAATCATACTGAGATTATTAAAATTTCCTACTCTTTATTAGGAAATATATTATTTTTAAATGTATATGATATACAACTAATTTTTGAGATACACATCATATAATTTTAGTGCATATCAAAAATAAAACTCATGGATTACATGTTTAAGTTCTGTATCATAAAGATTAGTGAACTTAGCTCCATTCACTTGATCACTTCCAAACGAATTGCTATCAAATACAACAACAACCAAAAAAAAAAAAAAAAAAAAAAAAAAAAAGCATCCCTGAATTTTTTGATTCAAAAATTTAGTTCGACTTTTTTAAATGGTAAAATAATATGGGCTGAAATCAAATATGATGGATACAAGTAAAATGAGGGAGTTTTTATGTTTGTCCCCCCAAAAAATGTAATTTTACAACAAACACGAATAGATGTTGAAGTTTATTTAATTCAAGAAAGTATGAAAGCAAACTGATCAACATGTTTGAGTTCAAACTCGTTAGAGTACACGGAGTGAAAAATAATGTGGTTGTCGTTTTCGTCGAGAACGCCATTAGACGGTATTTTCGAACGACATCTAACGCGCAATGTTGTTTCATTGAATTTTTTTTTTTTTTTAATATAATGGCTCTTTTGACCGTTTTTTAAAAACCCTATTTTCATAATGTTGAACAATACTTCAAACAACCCATTCTAATCTTCAAACACAATTCTAAACACATCAAAACACTTATCTCATCTTCAAATACACTTCAAAAACTAAAAAACTCAAAAACTTTATAATTTAATATAATCCACAATGTCGAACAACCTAAACAACCCGTACAACCTACACTTCCATTGGAACCTGTTTCCACAACAACCATCTTCTTCAAACCCATCGACCGACATGCTCGGTTTTGGTACCCATACCATATGTCGCAAACCCAAGTCCCTCAAACACAATACCATCAAACGCCATACTATCAAACACCAATCCCCCGATCAATATAACGTTTTCCTAATGTGTCAAACATCACAAAACACATAACAACCCCTCACCCAACAACATGGCGTGCATTCGGTCTAATATGAGGTACCGTAACCAACCTATTGTAGAAATAGATCAAAAAATTAAGGCAAACAACCAAATGTTGGACTATAATAACCTAAACCAGAAAAGGTTTATACCAACTGCACCATTTAGAAGCCGGAGAACGAAACCGATTAGCCCAAAGTTAGATTGCAGTTCCTGAAGATTCCAACTGAGGAAATGCGCAATCTAACGACTCTTTTTGGTTTCTTGTCATGTAACAGTATCATACCCACAACCTGCCATTTGAACGGACTAAAGACATGTGGTCTTCAAAATGGTCAAAACTTAATGCCACATGCCAAAAGTGAGGAGGTATTTGGAAGCAGCTTCAAGCACAATAAAGAAGCAAGGAAGGTGTCGATAAATTTCGTTTGCAGGCGGAAGCTCAGTATACGTTGGAATGCCAAAAGCCTTTCATACATCTTCAAGCGTGGAACTTCTTGAAGGACCACCAAAAGTGGTTAACTCCCGCTCGCATTGTCGTATGAAGGCAGAACGTTCCAAAACACTGCGAAACGATGAACTTAGACGACTTGGAATTAATGTGTCCGATGTATCTGAGGGTAACAACGAACCAGAGGGTAATCCGAATGCTGCGCTATTTAGTGATGATCAGTTCGAACATCCGCGAGGAAAAGCAAAGAAACCAAAATCTCAGAAAACGTCTATGGAGATCTTTGACGATCACATTAACCTTTGAAGGCATCTGGCACGACAAACAAAGTTACTAGCGGATCAAGGATCTTGAAGCCGCACTAAGAATTTTGTCTATGGCGACAGAACACTTGCCCGAAAAGGACAAATTAATAATCAAAAGGGAAAAGGGATAAAGTTTGTGACAGGATGGGGTGGGGATCGGGGTCGAGAGACGCTTGAATGGATCTTTGTAGGACATGTAATATGTACTTTTTTTTTAATGAATTTGTTTCTTTTATTTAATTTATTTTGTTATTTGTTTCAATTTATTAAATTATTTGAATTTTCGAAAAAATAAAAGTCATGAACACTGAAAAATAGTTTCCTCCGGTCCTCTACCTTTTCACAAAAGAACACCGTCTAGAACACTGAAAAACAGTTTCACCACTCCATGTGTTTTTAGCGCTTGACTAACGGTAAAACTCGAGCCATGCTTAGATGGTTAAATGGGTTGGCTCTAAGTTGCTCATAGGCTAGTGCCGTCACAAGCTATGTGATACGCCTGAGCTAGGTTATTTGGTTGACGCCACAATCTGATTATAGCCCGAGAGTTGCATCATTTCGCCATCATGTGTTGTATACACACCAAGTCTACGTTGGCTATACAATATAAAACATTGATGCATACCGGTAAAATGTCTTAAAATTCTCGATTAACCAAAACTAAAACATTGTCTAAGACAAAAACATCTTCAACAAGGTCTAATACAAAATGACCTTCAAAAGAGCACACCAACAAAAACCGACAAAAATGTCTGGGAAAATGACATTTTAAAAACTGATTAACATCTGAACCATCATACTTGGTTTTTGTTGCAAAGAAACCATTTTTCTTGGGAAAACACAAAGAAAATACTACACAATACAAGAAGAGCGACTTTGCATGTTTTTAATATTTGGATTTAAAATCACATAATGGGACATTTTAAATAGGGCGCTCATTCTTGCAAGTGTAGTATTCTTTTTGCATTCTAACAAGAACAATAACTTACTTAATTGCAACAAAAGCCAAGTACTATAATTTCTTTTCCTGCAAATTGATCAAATACCTGGTGGTGGATATAGCTGGCACCCCATCTGAAACTCAAAACGGTAACAGCTCTGACTCAGGGTTAGCCGCTAACATTGTCAACTCAGACAACATCTGCGGTTGCATTGGAGTCAAGAACTGGTCTTGGGGCGGTAGTTGGTCCCATCCACGGGAGTCTGGTTGCAGAAACTGGTTTGGCTGGTTAGGTGCCCACACATTTTGAGACCAAACATTTGTTTCTTGATCAGCCATTTGCATGTTAAGAGCTGATGCAAGTTGCATTTCGTGTTCTTCCAGAAATCATCATTCACAACTGGACTTTTTGTTTCAGGTGGTGGCACACACCAATTTTGTAGTGGTTGCATTGTCTGACGACCTTGATTCGATGGCACTGCGACCCACTGGCTTGAGCTCATCCCATCATTCAACCCTGCCACAGGGCTAAAAGCCTCCCTGGAAGGCTGCACATACGTTGAAGGGTAAACAACTGAAATTGGTTTTTCTTTTCTTGGAGTCACTTGATCACTTAAATTCCAATCTTCATTTTGACCACCAACATTTTCAATCCCAATAACCATGTTAACATTCTGATTCAAATTCCCATTATTATTCGAGTAAAACAAACCAATATGGTTAATGCTGTTCTGGGTACCCACTTGGCCATAATCAAGATTCTTGTGAACTAAACTTTGATTGTTCAACGAACCATTGCCAATTTTAATCCCACCTTGCTGTTTACCAAATAAGAAGTCCAAGTATTCATTTGCCACCCATATGTTGCCATTATTTTTCCCATTATCAACCATGATATTTTTCCCTTTATAATTTGCATTAGCAGGTGTGCTAAAATCACCAAACTAGATCATCTGTGGTTGACTAAATTGGTTTGTATTAGTGTTTCTCACAGACCCATTGATCGAATTAACATTCATGAAACGTGGGTTTGGTTGAGGGTCAGGTGATGGCAACAATGGCTCAAGACGCTGTCGAGCCTGGTAAGTTATGCCTTGTCCTTGAAGCATTCGCCATGCTACTTTTCGTGCAGTTGGACCCAAATTCTTGCTAAACCTCGCAAGGCTATCCTTGTAGCTAATATCTCGGTTTACCTGGCACTTAGGAGCAATTAGCCAATTAGGATTTATTTGAATGCACAAAATATTATAAGAGCTTAGTGGTACAAGTTGAAGCAAAACAATTTTGGTACTTGTACCATTAGAGTTGTTTATTTTGAAATGAAAGCTTATAAACCTAATACCCGTGATATATTTGGGCCATTGATCTTACTTTCGGGCCGAGACTAGCATAGTAGTTCTTTTTCTAAGTCGAATTAATGGGCCACCAGAAAAAAACGAGATGAACACATGAGATATGATGGGCAGATGTAGGCGTGAACAAAAAACCGAACCCGAAACCGAAACCGAAAAAAAACCCGAAACCGAAACCGAGAGAAACCGGTTTTTGGAAAAACCGGTTCGGGTTTTTCAAAAACCGCCGGGTTGGAAACCGGTTTGTATGTTTCCATTGCAAAACCGGGTTTTCCAAAACCGGTTTTTAAAACCGGTTTTTAAAACCGGTTTTTAGCTGTTGGGACACTAGCCGTTTTTTTCAAAATTTGACATTTTTTTGTTGTTTTTTTTACAATTTTGCCATCCTAAAACTAGTATAAATAGATACCTTGGGTTTGGTTTATTCACAACACTCAATCTTGCTTATTCTAGTCTTTAAACAATCAAAACACTTACGATTTACGTACGAAACTCTCAAAAAATTCTCTACTCCTCTCAAAACGCTCTCGAAACGCTATTAAAATGGCAACTCAATCTTCTTCAACTTCCACCGGTGTTGGTTCTTCAAATGCACCAACTATTGTTCAAGTTTTGGTAATCAAACGAAATCCGGAGATTTGGTGTAATTTCGACCAAGTGTTATTGTCGGATGGTTCCACGAAGGCATTTTGTAAAAGTTGTGGTAAATTTTTGAAAGCCGACTCAAACACTACTTTGAAATCACATACCACAAAGTATTGTGATGGACTCAAAAGTAATCCCGAGTCGGTCAAGCAACTATGTCACGGGATGGGGGTATTTTTGCATATCAAGCGGAGCGGTGTCGAGAAGCATTTGCCGGCTTTGTGATTCAAGAAGCTTTGCCGTTCAACCACTTCGACAACCCTCGTCTTACTAAGGTCATTCAAGATACTCTTCAACCGCGATATAATCATGTAAGTCGTCTTACTCTTAGACGTGATGCTCTTAAATTGTGGAAAAATGTTAAAACTCAACTAATATTCGGTTTTGAAAACTTAAATACAAATGTATCATTAACAACCGATGTTTGGTCGGCTCCTCATGGTTTGCCCGGTTCGTACCTTTGTGTTACCGCACATTGGGTTGATCCCTCAACTTGGCAAATGATGAAACGTACCATTGCTTTTGAAAACTTTGACTATCCTCACACGGGTAAAAACTTATTTTACATGTTACGAGATGTAATGAAAATGTTTAAACTAGAACAAAAGGTTTTTTCAATCTCGTTTGATAATGCAAGTAATAATACAAACGTCGTTCAAAGGTTAATTCTAAAATACCAACCACCTTTGAAAGGCATTTTCTACCATAGTAGATGTGTTGCACACATTATTAACTTGGTTGTGCAAGACGGACTAGCGGTTCCACAAATAATGGTTGTAAAAAATGCGTATAAAACTATGTTACAAGATATATTTTGTTCGGGTAAGGCTAGATACAAACATTATATGAGATTATGTAAAGAAACAGATTCCATTTTTTTAACCCCTAATTGGGACATGCCCGTAAGATGAACTTCGACTTACAACATGTTTATATGTGGTTTAAGGCAACGCGACACTTTAACCGTTTTACATGATCTACTTGTTCAAAAAGGTCTTGCAACATCATTTTCCTCCGAATTTTGGGAGGTTATTCAAAAGATAACCGAATTGCTCAAAGTTTTTAAAACGGCAACTACTTTATTATTGGGTGTTTATTATCCCACGAGTCATTTGGTACTTAAGCAAATATATTTAATGAGTTCAAAACTAAACGAATACGAATTTTGTGGTGATGTATATGCAATAATGGTGGCTCCCATGAAAGAAAAACTAAGAAAATATTTTCAAGAAATACCACCGGTAATTACTTGTGCCGCCGCCTTAAACCCATGTTTGAACATTTCCGGGGTGGAATTACTTATCGGTAACATTTGTCATAATTTGGATTTGAATGATGCGGATCCATTTTTTGCACAAAATACAATAAAATATTTTAACAAATATTTTAAAGAGTTATTTGGTCATTATTTTTAAAAATTTAGTTCAACAACAATGGTTTCTACAAATCCGGCTTCCACAATGTTTGCTTCATCTTCATCCCAAGATCCTGAGATTAACTTATATAATAGTTTAAGACAAGAAAACCATAAACGGGCAAGGGGTGATGGTGACCAAAGTGCCACTAGCGAATATGGGAGGTATACCGGAACGGACTTTTTGTCCTCAATACCTACCGAAGAATTCGCAAATTTTGATATTTTGGCTTGGTGGAAAAGGAGGGAATCTCAATTTCCCATTCTAACCATCATGGCCCAAGATTTACTAACCGTCCAAGCTTCTACGGTAGCTTCGGAATCCGCTTTTTCTCTTAGTGGCAGGGTACTATCTATACGAAGAACAAAACTCACACCGGCCTCATTAGAGATGTGTATATGCTTGAAGGATCACTTAGACGCCGCAGAACGTATACAAAACGTTTCAAATCTTGAAGGTGAAATGGAATACGAAGGAGATATACACGATATCGAGGTGGAAGCGGGTATGGCAATATCACTTTCCGATGAAGAAATTGCTCTCGATGAAGCTTCGCGAGAGGCTTCCTCCGTAAAAGATTTCGACATTTGAAGACTACCCAAATTGAAGATGTTAGAAGAATTGAAGATTAATAAAAGTTGAAGATTTTTGATGATTTTGAAGATTATGAAGACTTATTTGGTTCAAGAATATTTTTATGAAGATTTAGAAGACTTTATTTTAAGTTATTGTCAAGACATGTTTCCATTCCTAATGTACTAGCATTCTATCCAAACAAATTTGAAGAATAAGTTAGTTTTCTCTAAAACGCTTAACGCTCGAAGAATATTGAATTATATAGAATTATTGGTTTAAATAATATTTTTATGAAGATTTAGAAGACTTTGTTTTAAGTTATTGTTAAGTTATGTTTCCATACCTAATGTACTAGCATTCTATCGAAAAAAATTTGAAAAATACATTGTTTTTCCTTAAAACGCTTAACGCTCGAAGAATATTGAATTATATAGAATTATTGGTTTAAATAGTATTTTTATGAAGATTTAGAAGACTTTGTTTTAAGTTATTGTTAAGTTAAGTTTCCATACCTAATGTACTAGCATTCTATCGAATTTTTTTTGAAAAATACATTGTTTTTCCTTAAAACGCTTAACGCTCGCAAAAACTGACACTTTATGAAAAAACCGGGTTCAAACCGATTTTTTAACCCGAACCGGTTCCAAACCGGTTTCACCCGGGTAGGGTTTATCCCCCTCCAAACCCGAACCGGTTCCAACCCGGTTTTTGGAAAAACCAATTTTTGCTTGGCTTATAAAACCCGGTTCAGTTTTTGAACCCGAACGATTTTTCGGGAACCCGGTTTTTGTTCACCTCTAGGCATATGATTGACAATAGTACAATATATCTTTTTTTTTGAACGACCAACCAAGGGAATTGCATTAATTAGGTAAAACAACACAACGTTGTAATACCTCTCCATATACATACACCAATTGGAAATTACACCAAATCAGAGAAACAAAAACAACTAGAACATAGAAAACAGAAAACTATCATCTAGTTACAAAATGAAATCACACCAATGCTCCCATGTTAATGATTTGTATTTGGATCTGTTCTTGATCCAAATAAAATATAGCGAGCGGATCTCATCGAAAATCGTCCTTGCCGTCGCATGTTTAGAATTGAATACCACATTATTTCTATTTCTCCAAAGACACCAAAGCGTAGTTGCTATAATTAGGTGGACACCCATTTTCCAAGCCATATCACCATTCAATTTCCATGCCATTGTTGGAAGAGCACTAGCTGAATTAAAATTAAGGTTTGAAATCCTACACCAATGCAAAACTGAATTCCATACCTGAATTGAAATTCCACAGTTACCGAAGATATGGTCCAAAGATTCATTCATCAAACCACAAACATTGCATGTTGATGAAGAGAGGGCGATATTCCGATTAAGAAGATTGTCTATCGTTGGCATTCTATTAAGCCAAACCCTCCATAAAAAGAAGTTCACCTTAATCGGTAGCCAATTAATCCACTTGTAACAATCTTCCACCAAAACCTCTTGAAACTCTCGAATTTTTTCTCTTATAATTCTCACCGTGTATTTACCCAGAATACATGCATCAGATGTCCAATTATCAGATTCTCCAGCCCATGATACTCCACAAGAATTCTTGATCAGATCAAGCACTTCGGCATGCTCAGATGGGTTAAGTTGCCTGATCCATTGAAACTGAATCATGTGATGGCCATTTGAGTAGTGAAGTCTATCCTTAAGCAAGCACATTTTTGAGGCTTCTAGTTGGAATAAATTGGGATATCTTACTCTTAGTGGAGTATTCGAAAACCAAGGGTCATACCAAAAAAAGAGTTCCGAATTGAGGCCTGGAACTACATGAAAAAATGCTTGCAAATCGAACCCGATATTTATTAGGTGATAAGAAATATTGCTGATTTGTTTCCAAGGACCCGGAATGGAAAGTTTCCTAGGGATGAAATTCCAAGTTCTCGAATTATTATGCAATGCCCATATAACTTTCCTCCATAATTTGGTGGGTTCATTTCTGAATCTCCACCACCATTTGGAGAGCATGGCCATGTTCATATCAGAAAGAGAGCCTAGACCAATACCACCACAATCTTTAGAAGATACAATCTTGGACCATGATACCCAATTGATTCTTTTCCCATCTTCAAAAAATCCCCATAGGAATTCCCTTCGAATCCGTTCTAAGATATCGATAACTCCGGTAGGTGCTTTGAACAAAGAGAAATAGTACAATATATCTTACTTTAGTTTTTCGTTGCTAACATTTCAATATGATTAAAGGGCTTTAAACATAAGTCCCCATTTATGGGAACATACCCGAACCTCAAATTTCATAAGTATCATAACGGGAGTTTGCTTAAGTCCAAAGCTGATCATCCCATGCTCCTTAAATTATTTTTTATTCTTCTTCTTATAGGAAAAAGTTGTGTTTATTTACTATAACTATTTTTTTGGCAAAAAAAACTATAGAACAGATTAGTTAGTTAATACGGGTTAGAGTTTCATTCATTTGTTAACTCTTTAAAAATGAATTTATGTAAAAAAAATATAGTATGATAAACATCAAATCTTTACAAACATTATCTATATTTTACAGATATATAATAACCATAAAATATTTTCTAAACTTATCAAATAACTTCTCATCCGATTACAACGAGTTTAAATATTCAACAAATATTTACAAACATTATCTATATCTTAAAAAATTTCAATCCTCAAAATATTTCACCATATTCATATTCAGAATTTATAAATAAATATAAAGTATTCTTAATGTAAAGTATTAATTGAATTTGCACAGAGAGAGAAACAAAAAAGAGAGTTGCATTGCTAAAAAGAGTAGAATTAGTCTTTATATATTTTATAATGCTCTTCTTCTTATTTTTTTTTTTTTATTTCTTTCACACTTTATTATCTTTAAATTAAAGTTAAATTAAACTTTTTTTAACTGAATTCTGATGGGTTTCAGCTAATTTATTTTATTTTGACATGATATTAAAGAACTAATGAGGTTTAAATGAACGAATATTATATTACACTAAGATTTGGTTGTAAAGGTATAAATTTAAAATGCGATGTTTTATTAGATAACAAAAAAGTATTATTTGGAATATGGTATGATATGTTATAACCTATATAATCGGCTATAATATTTTATTCATTTTACTAAAATTAAATTCATCTCGCGTTATATCGGGTCTATAAACTATATAAAAAAATTGACCAAATAAAAATAAATTCGTCCTTATAAAAATTAAATTTGTCCCGCGTTATCACGGGTCTATTAACTATATAAAAAAATAGCCACATTATTTAGCAACGATCAACATTTCTTTCGTATAAAAATAAAATAAATTAGGTTGAACCATCATAATTCTAAACGGCTGCAAATCTGGAGGCAATCTGAATCATGTGTTAACTCTAAAGGAGGGAGTGCATATATGGAAAATTTCTGGAAACAAAGCATACATTCCTAGAATGAAGTTAATCCTTTCCGATAAAAGAATTCCTCTCAAGTTTCAAAAGCATCATTTTTATCTCTATTCCAATACAAACAAGTTTTCACTCACAGTCAACTTTACATAACATTATCTCGAGTGACAAGCAAGGTTGGTTTCAAGACATTGCTATTGGACGATGATGACAACGTGACAAATACAACGAAGAATGTAGACTATAAGGAGGTTATACAACGAATATGATTTATTTTTGTTCGATTAACTTATAAGTAGTCGTTCTTTTGAATTATTATAACATTATTCTATTAATAAAACAAACTATGTTATTAAATCAAACAATCTTTTGTCTTTACATTAACAAAATTATTTTGCATATGGAAAGACATGTCACATAAACTATTTAAACTTAAAGATTTAATATAATTTATTATATCATATTAAAAATTTAATTGGTAAATTTAAACATTAAATGTCATAGTCCGCGTTATCGCGGGCCTTTAAACTAGTGATTGACAATAGTATAATATATAAACTCAATAATTTAAAATTTAAAATTTAAAATTTAAAGACCACACAAATCTTTATACACACAGGAGTTTGATACTTTGATCATGGACTCATGGGTTTACGGGAAGTCTTATCTTAAAGAGATGTATTATAAATAAAAAAGGTAGCTTGCATACATAGGACAATAAGTGGCAGTACGTTGCGATCTGTTGCATGTACCTTTTGTAAAATAAAATTACATAAATAACTTTATTTAATTAATTAGGGTATGTTTCGTGAAGTAATTAGGTTGTAGCCGTAGGATTCTAAAGTTTCTCAATTTTATAGAAAGCTACTTCCAAGAGTTTTGAGATTTTGAGTTTTTCATTGGATATTAAAGTTATATCTTACATATGCCAAACAAGATTTTTTTTTCATACGAGTTTTTTGTTCAAAAATCAAAACCTAAAGCTTCTAAAAACTCCACACCAAACAGACTCTACATCCGTTAGTTATCCATATATTTTTTCGTTTTACTCTTCTTAATTACAACTACTTTACTAAATATCTATAATTAAATGAAAAATTACAATTCATTTATGCTACTAAAAGCTTTAGCTTACCACTCTGAATATAACTTATAATTATAGCTTGGAGCTACTTTTGCCACACATAAATTAAATATGCATATGGATTATACTCATCAGACTAGGGGTGCTCAAAATATCCGTATTTGAATTTTCAGGTATCTGAAATCCTGGTATCCGAACTTTCGAGTTCGGTTATTGGGTCGTGATTTTCAAAATCTTGAGTAATTAAGGTACCCGAATATCCAATAAATAAGTTTTTGTTTATAGTTTTTTGGATTTATATTACTTGTTTTGTTAACTTTTAGAACTATAATCTAAATCTTGTAATTAATTATTTATTATGTAACAGATTTGTTAAATGAGCTTTGTTTAAAAACAAAGCTATTGTGTATTTGGAAAATACTTTTAATATTTTCGATCAATTAAATCGGAATTTAACTGCATGTATGTGTATTTTATAATTATAAGTTCATCATTCAAATAGTTATAAAACATGTGTTTTTACTTTAAGATACAAACAATTGTAGAAATTTTATTTTTTTTATTTGATTATTTAGTAACTCGATATCCGTGTTTGAAATTCAAATATCTGAAATTTTGAATACAGTTTTTAAATAGCTAGATTCACTATCCAAAATTTTAAATATTCGGATTTGAGATATTCAAATATAAATTCCCCTTAATCAGACCACAAATTCTCTTATCTCCCACCGGCCACCACAGAAGATTATAACAAAATATAGGCTAGTTAACAGACGTCCCTTAAACTTGGTTAACTTCCATACAAATTCAATACAACATAAATGAAATATACATAAATTGTCCTATAAATATAAATAAAATAAATAAGCAACTTAATAACAAACAACTTCTCTAGCTTATCTTGTTTTCCCACCATAGAACATCACCACAATCAATCTGCTGATTTTCACATGTTTTCCAAAATGTCAATTTCCACCCTCACAACCAACTTCAAGTTTTCACAAAATGGCAGCCACAGCCTGCTCTTATCATTCATCCCTCCTACATTCTTCACACAACTTCAATCGCTACCCGCGAGTAGCTACCACAATTTCAAATACAAGTGGATTAATACGGCCAAAGTACAGAAGAGTAACCATAAAATGTGGACGAGAGTTTTCAGATTTCGTTGGAGGGGATCTTTTAAAGCCTGATCTTGGAAAATGGCTAGCAGATGTTGAAGAACATAAAGCCATTGCTATATATTCTCCTCATGAAGGAGGTTATGAGGGTCGATATCTTAATCGGCTTAGGTATCAAGGCTATAAGTTCTTGGACTTATCGGCTCGTGGTTTAGGTGACCCAGAGACTACTTTAACCAAGTTGCATCCAGTTTGTCCTGTGAGTTTTTGGTTTTATGCTTCATTCTCATTTGAATTCAATTCTTTCAAGTTTTGATAATGTAAAAGGTAAAATTATATGACATGCAGCCTCATATAGGAAAGCAGCCAATTGCAAGGTGGTATTTTCCACCAGAGGTCGATTATCGGTTATCTTTGCTTCCTCCAGATGCTAAAGGTCTGGTGGTCTGGATCCTAGAAGCAAAGGTTTGAATTCAAAACTGTGATAATTGCTAATATTATCATTAGAAGTGTCAATTTCAGTCCAGTTATTTATGCAGAGTCACACTAAGTGTAGATTTGTTGCATATACCTTCCTAAACTGATTTAAACACATTGATTTCTCAACAAGAGATTTGGACTAAAAGTTTCTCGGGTCAATCCAACTTAACTTGAGTAGTTTTGAGTTTTGACCCGCACACAGTGCCAATTTTGACCAGACCTGGGCAGCTGGCCCTATCCGAACACTCCCAATTTGCCATCTCTAATTTTCTATTCAAGATCAAACATGGAAGCATGCCTGTTACTTATTATTCTTGTTGCAGGTTCTCTCGAAAGCAGAACTGCAGTTTCTTGCGCTGCTCCCTACACTTCGGCCCAAAGTTAGGGTGGTTGCAGAATGTGGGAACTGGTATGCTACTTTAGAACATTCTTTGCAATTTTATTGCATACACCCGAAATTTGATTTATAGGTTGTGTTGTTTCAAGTTTGGTTTGATAATTCCCTAACAAATCTGTGGCGACACTTGCAGGAGAAAATTTGTGTGGACACCACTGAAAGACATTGCAGGATTAACAGCAAATCAAGCCGCATGATCTAACTTTTTGCAGAAAATCAAGCAGTTAAAGATCCCATAATTTGTGTTTAAGATGAACACAATGTGTATACACAGAAACTCATGAACAGCAAAGCCGTTTATAATGCCAATTATTCTTAACGCATGTAAATCTAGCATTACTTTTACTACCTACATTTATATACTAGGCGGAGAATGTTATCGTTGTGCTATCAACCCTTACAATAAAGAGAAAAATTAGAAGTTGAGTGAAGTGATAATGTGTACTTGATCACCCTTGATCTCCTTCCTACACAACAAAATAGAAACAATTTACCTGATCAAATGGATGTATTTTGTTATGACCTAGTGCAATGACTAGGAAGAATGAGACATAATAAATCACTGCTATTCAGAATGGTAATTTCAACCCAAAACAAATCAAGTATTCAAAATAAATTTAATGCATAAGAGCCTAGTTCCCAGCAGGGTAGTCGCAACTCACCAAACTGTTAGGATTGTGAAGGTTAATTAAAAAAAGTGAGGTGGCTGAAGAAGTTGCAACGCAATGGTCAGAGTTGCAGCGCAATTCTGGAGTGAATTTGAGGAGCAAACTCACTCTTGGTAAATCGTGGCGCAACACAATAAATCGCGGCAAAATTGGGGTAATCGCGGCGCGACTAAAAGGATTGTGCCGCAATTTACTATGTCAGCCAGAATCACAGTTTTCTTGGTGGCTAAGTTTCTTGTTTCCTACATAAACAAACCCTATGTAATTGTAACCCTTGGACTATGAAAAATAATAGTAAATACTCTATGGTTTGGCCCTGTGGACTAAACTGATCCCCAAGTTGGAGATCAAATTTAGGTGCCAAATTCTTAGAACCTTTTCTACAATTGTTTCTTCAGCGATTCTATCACCATAGGACCGCTTTTGACTTACAATTGAAGAAATTTTTGCCAAGTAGTCTTGGACTGATTCATTGTATTTCATGCACGAGGTTTCAAGCTCTTGTCGAAGAGACTGTAGTTTGACAGTGATCACGTTTGTTGAACCCTGATATTCAGTTTTCAGAAGTGACCATGTCTGTTTGACTGATGTAGCTGTTGCTATTCTCGAGAAAATTGATTCATCCGCTGCTTGTTGGATGAAGAAAAGAGCTTTTGCATCCCGCTTCTGATTTTCCTTTTTGACGAGCCTCATCATTGCTTGCTTCCACATAGCCTGTTTCCAGTAAGTCCCAAAGATCTTGGGACTTAAAGAGTGTCATTATCATGATGCTCTAAAATTCATAAGAGTCCTCCTTAAAGACAAGGATCCTGTGGTTCAGTGGTTGGCTTACGTTGACAATGCTAGAAATTTGCAGCCATTTGTGAAATGCAAAACAGAAAGTGTACGACCAGTTCCAAAGGAACCTGCTCTGATACCACAATGGTTGGATTATAAGAAAGAATAAAAAACAATTGAGGTACAAAAAACAAGATGATTCTACTGATTTTATAAAAAGAAAACATAGGAAGTTACTGTTGAACTTTTTGATACTTGATAACATAGAAATGAGGCCTAGAAATAGGCAATACATCATTAGTTACTAAATTACTACTACTAAATGAGTAGTAAACACAAATAACTAAATATAAAAACTCAGCTAAAGACTCTATATTATTTAACGGATCATTGCAAATCAAATCAACAAAGAAATGACTCCTAATAACTCCGCATTTATTTTAGTAACGGTCCAGACTTCAATGAAAGAAAACTTCCAACACTTTGGCCTAGCTGTATGTCCGTATGTGGTTAACCCATCAACCAAAAGGTTGCGGGTTTAAGCCTCACTTGAGACGTGTATATGATATGATAGTTGTATATAACGTGTGGTGTGTAGTGTGTGAGTGTTTGTTGTTCTTACAAAATTAAAAGGAAATTTAGAAAACTGAAGGGGCTCAAAGTGAAATTTATTCAAACTTCTGGACTGTTTGTGAATAAGTTGACAAGTGTGGCTAGCGGACAACCACCATTCTCCATCTGACCTTCTCACCTTCATCACCTTTTGTTGGTTGACAACCCCCAAAAATATCAAATTGTTAGATCAAACCCTTGTATTTAAGTACCTATAATGAACCTCCATCAATATGCTCCATACACAAGAAGCAAAACATCCAAAGAACATGGTGGTCAAGGTATATGGTCCTATTAGGGGAGCTTGCCCACAGAGAGTATTGGCTTGCCTAGTGGAGTTTGAGGTTGACTTTGAGCTTATACATGTTGACCTCGAGTCAAACGAGCATAAACAACCCGATTTTCTACAAAAACAGGTAAGATTTATCCTTCACAATCATGTAGTTACTGTTGCGTACATGTTACTGCACTTTTATAAATGCATTTAAACTTTCATACAAATTAATAAAAATAAGTTCTTGTAGCCATTTGGACAAGTCCCGGTTGTTGAAGATGGTGATTTTCGGCTTTTTGGTAAGAAAATATGATATTTTTTACTTAGAATGTAACATTCATGGTTAACCAACATTTGGGAACTCTTTTTTTTTTTGGGTTAAATTTGTGTAGAATCAAGGGCAATCATAAGGTATTATGCAACAAAATACGCAAACAGAAATCCAAAAATCTATGGAACAACTCTGGAAGATAAAGCATTAGTTGACCAATGGCTAGAAGTGGAAGCACATCACTTCAATGACATGGTTTACACAATTGTTCTTCAAAAACTAGTGATCCCCAACATGGGAGGGAAAACTGACTTTGCATTAGTTCAAAATTGTGAAAAAAAGCTAGAACAAGTGTTTGAAGTTTACGAAAAACAACTATCAAAGAATAAGTATTTAGCTGGAGATGAATTCACACTTGCTGATTTGAGTCACCTTCCTGGGATTAGGTACTTAATGAATGAAGCTGGATTAGGGCACATGGTTAAAAATAAGAAGAATGTGAATTTGTGGTGGAATGATATTTCTAATAGGCCTGCTTGGAAGAAAGTTATGCTACTCATGGGCTAAGTTTTTTTGTGTGCAATTTGTACCTGCTTCTATCATTGGTATTTCTTATTGGAGTCACTTATAAAGTCAAAGTTTCTGAATTTGATATTTTTTAGTTACGAGAGTCATCTATGTTCCAACTGACTCAAAGTTAATGATGAAGGAGCATCAGTATTATCATACCATGTTGATTTTGTTTATTTGACCTCTGTTTATTTAGTTAATGGCACAATAGTTATATCAATACTCATTTGATTATGATTAGAGCTAGCAATTTTACTCCGAACCTTCAAAAATAAACTCTAATGGACTATTTTGTATGAATATTGGGTTTACTGAACTCCCCTTTTTTTTTTAATGGGTCATACTTGACATCTATCTTTCCCACTTCGAGTACAATGGACGAACGGGTGGATGAAAGTAAAATTTCATTATTTTCAAATAGTAAACCATACACTACAATACTATCATGCTATTTTAATAATAGCCCAACAAATTGAAACTTAGCTAGTATGATCTGATTTTTTTATTGCATGTTTTTAGATTAATTTGTTGAACAAGTGCCGAACAACTTTTGTGGGTTCAGGGTTCATGGCTCAAACCCATAACATGTTTTACAGGAGCTATCACACATTTAATTCATCACAGTTCTTGGCGCTGCAACAAGAAATATATGATCCATCTAAAGCGAGGAAAATTGTGTTTGGATTGTAAATGATGACCATTTTCCCAGACGAGAATTTCCTCCATCCTTGTTCTCATTTCTATCTTTGTTAATCGACATTGTTAGTTTCCTACACTTAAAATGGCAAACAGCCAACCAGAATCATTTATTTCTACATGCTTAGAGATGGTTCTCTACTCACCATGCAATCAGGTGAAAAAATTATAATTATACGGTTGGCGTTGAATTCTTTGTCATTTCATGTATATCAAGTTCCTTGAGAAAAATCGAGAACCCTCCATTGGAGAATGAGATGTGGCAGTACTAACACTTTCACCGAATCCCTCAGCGCTCACTAGACCTTATAACGATACGTTGAGTCTCAGTGTGGTGGGCGCTGTAACCAGAGACAAACTTCTAGCTGGCGACACGAGACTTCCAGGGTTTAGAGACCATCCCGAACTAAATCAAAGGTCTTTTGATGATTTTGAAAGAGATGTAGTCTGAGATGTTGATATTGGAATCTGATGTGTTTTTTGGATATGAATGTCTATCTAGTTAGAGTTTATACAACTGTGTGGATTTGACCAAGATGCTATTTTTGGACATGGAGCGTTTTGTGGATGGTGGATATGGTAGCTAACAGTGGAGAATGGAAACTAATCAATGGAATCAGCATTGTTTTTGGTATTGTTATCTTTGTCATTGATGTTACTTGAATCATACAGCTAATGATTGTGTGTGGGTTTATAAATATATGTGTGTCCTGTTACAAATCTTTGTATAAAAGCATACTATTTACAAGTGAAATGCTTTATATAATAATGCTGCAGATAATCTACCGTTTTGACAATTAAACCAAGTAACTCACATTTTATTATCCCTCAGAATTAACTTTTATACAATCAACTAGTACGTTATTTCCTGTCTTATGAGTTTGCAAATATCATTTTGAGATGGAAATTATTGTAGCTAAGAGAAATGGTAGGTTAGTTCCATGAAGTGACTTCCAGTGAAGCGTAGAACTTCTCTCTTAAAGAATATCAATAGCACCTTCAAATATTTTTTATACCACTTATAACGGCAAAAAGAACTTGTGGTTATGCAGGTGATTTTCACCCTGTGGATTGTGTCAGTCATCGGTGGCTGGTTTAAGTTCTTGACCCTTGTGTATATCTGTGATTTATGTAGTTTGCATATTACAATAGTCTATTTCAGTTCGTGTGTCGTGTGTCTATATATTGATTTGTTAGACTTTGTGGCAAAATGGGTGGGTCATGCAGGTTGTGTAGCGGGCCAAAAGAGTTTCATGTTAAAACGAGTCATGTAGACCATAAACACTTTTCTACAAAAATGTAATAATATATTTACGTACTATCTTTTATATTTTGTTAAGAAAGACTTTTTTTTAACTTACCAAACGATATATAATATATAACATGTATCTAACACCAATGACAATTTGATTGTTTGATATGTTTTGCTTTGCTATGTTTTCTACAAAAAACTTTATTAAAGTAAATAAAGTATGGATCAAAACCAATGACCATTTCGTTGTTAGGTATGGTTTGGTAAACATGTTACTATTTTATTATTCAATCCATAGATTCTTAAAAAAGAGAGGATCAATTAATTTCTATATTATGGTCTTTTGGAGTGGTCTCATCATGCTAAAGCCACTACTGTATCATTTCTCAAAGCTTTAGATTCCTTAAAAGTAAGTATCCTCATTTCTAAACTTCAATGAATTTCCAGTTTCTGTTCCTGTAAATTTTAGTGAATATAGATACATAAATTGATTGGAACAGATGGCTTACTATACTTTTGGACCGTATAAAATTGGTCACAAAGATGTGTTCTACCCTACTGCTCTCTTATATGCTTTCGTGAATCTACGTCCTGTTCTTCCTAGTAACTACACGATATGGTCAAGTTTATAATCTTCATAATTTTGTTCAGCTTTTACTTTTGCTAGGAAGGTTCATCGCTTTTTCTTTGTAAAATTTCATATAATTTTGCTTTACATGAGCCTGAATTATTCGTAATTTTCTTTTTCAGGTCATATCCAACTACTATGCGTTGGCATAAGCTAGAATTTATAGAACAATATTATTATGATAAATTTGTAGCTTATTTTACCATGAAACTAATATGATTTGAATTTGTGTTTCTATATTATATATCCAACTAGTTGCATAACATTACAAGCTGATAACATTGCACATTTTTAGTAGATTCATATATCAAATACAAACTTATTGTGCACTGATAAAACTATTTCAAGTGCTCCTTAATCACCTTCTATGTCAGAAGGCAAAAATGTAAATATGTGTATTTGTGGACTCGTATTCATGACTACAAGATGATCAAAACCAAACATGCCGACGATTTCCATTAAACCAGAACATAATAATTTTTGGGTAATTTGATTAGTTACTTACTATTCTAATTTATTGGTAGTCTTGGAAGCACTCTTTCACATCATTTATAATTTATATTCGGAAGCTTGTTTGGTATGACTTGACAATAAGCACATGTGCTAGTGTGCCCAAGGCGTGAAGTAAAGCGATTTTCTGACCTTACTACAGAAGAGACTAGTGAGATGTGGGTTACTGCTAAAAGAATTGGTAATCGGCTTGAGAACTACCACAAAGCATCTTCACTCACGTTTACGATCCAAGTAAGCTACCTACATTATTCATTACAGAATCCTGGTACCTGTTGTCATGTTGTTACTATTGTGGCCTTCTTCTTTTTTTATTGAAATTTACATTATAGTTAGACTTGTAAGTTAATTTTTGAACAGTGTATATAAGGTTATGGTAGATCAATTATTGTAGAATTCATACATCAATGTGCAAATGATTGAGAAACTAACCTTGTTTACCTTAAGAAATTCAATCATGTATGGTTGGTGGGTCTAGAGTTTTGGGTAGTGGGTCAATGTTAAAATGAGTTGGGTTGGGATCCAATAGCACTTTTTGTCCATTTTTTAAGACCTTTAATTACGTTTACAAAACAATAAAATATAAATTTTTTGATACAACCCAATTTAGGAAGTTGTATGCGTTAAAATACACTAAGGGCAACTTTCAACCAGTTTGGTTCATTCCAGTTTTAGCTGAGTATATTTTGACCCGTTTGAAACTTAAATAAACCCAATTGACCCATTCGTTGGACTTGTCACCTCTCTGTGGATATTCCTAATATTGGAATCCCATTTTCTACTTTAGGATGGCCCGCAAGCAGGACAGTCAGTTCCACATGTTCACCTCCATATTATTCCCAGAAAAGTTGGAGACTTTGAGGAGAACGATGAGATCTATGATGCTGTAAGTGTGAAAATCTTTGTCAACTGTCATGGTTCATCAAACAGCTACAGTCTTGAGTCAAATGCAATCATAAGATCATAGTAGAATTTTATATGCTGTTTATTTGATCTTGTAGATCAATGAGTCGGAAAAGGAGTTAAATAAGAGACTAGACTTGGACAAGGAGCGAAAGGATAGAAGCTCAGAAGAGAGGATTCAAGAAGCAGAGCAATACAGTAAACTTTTCTCTTAGTTGATGTTACAATGATCCAATGATTTATATCAAAACTACGATCATGTGTTAGAAGTTGTACCAATCCTTGAAAATTACCATTGAGATTGATCGTGTAGCTAGTTTGAACTTTGAACAGTATCTGGCTTGCTCCCATTTGATCATACATTAGAAGTCATGGATCTAAATTTTGATATTTTGGATCATGCAAGGTGAAAACATGTGTAATAAATATGAGTAATTATGTATTGTCATATGTGAGCAGTTGTAGAAAATAAATAAAGACGGATTAATGTTATATAGTAAATGATTTATGTTTCAAAAGATTAAAATTAGACAAAAGAAAATGTTTTAAAATATCAAAATATTTGTCATTCATATATCTTCTCAGAACCCGAACATGGGTAAAAAAATTGATTCTTTTCCCCCAAATGAGTCATTAAATTGCAAGACTGCAACACTTAAATCTTCAATGACCTAGCATGTTTCACCATGCTAT
The DNA here is from genome assembly GCA_963921325.1 of Logfia minima. Classification (NCBI taxonomy): domain Eukaryota; kingdom Viridiplantae; phylum Streptophyta; class Magnoliopsida; order Asterales; family Asteraceae; genus Logfia; species Logfia minima. The sequence goes on from OY992764.1 coordinate 40,668,388, forward strand.
ACACAACCGTGGGAGATTGAACTTTGATCAATTAAGGTACGCAATATGGAAGCAAACAATGACCAACCCATGACTTCAAAAGCTTCAAATATCATAACATATCGACGGAGGAATTATATGGCCAGAAATGAGACTACAAGAGCCAAAAAAGACCTTAAAAGGTAGTTACAGTGACCATGAATTAGGAACTGGCAATTAAAATTGTAGATCTTTTAGTTCAGATTCTGAGTTCCAGGCTAAAGAAATTGGTTACTCTTATGTTAAACTTACCATTTATGTCAATTCCTATGCAAGAGATCCTGAGTTTCCAGAACCACCCCTGTGATGTGCATCCAACAGTTTGCATTTCTTCTGAAGTTCCATATATCTTTCGACATCAAAATTATATTTTTTAATAAGCTTTCTTCGACGTGACAAAAAGAGCCTTTTCATAAAGTCTTCATAAGATGGATCTCTTGAAGTGAAGAGAAAGTAAGCATAGCCCAAAATTAGACCAGAAGAGGTGGTGAAGAATGTAATTGGTTCCATAACGTCCCATGAGAATTCCCAAAAAGTTAAACGGAAAAAAAGGGATGCTTGTGCAAGCGAGAGCCCGAGACCACCCCAGAGGATGCACCGGACCTGCTTGTGGGCCAACATATCGATTTCTTCTTGTTTTGCTTGTAGTTTCTGTAGCTCCTGTTTTGTCTGATCGTTGTCAGTCAACAAAGCAAGAGGAATGGCTTTTCTAACCATATCCATCACCTGATAATCAAACTCAAATCATTACTTTAATACAATTAGGGGATAAATATAAACCATGAAAAATCGAGCATGATTGATTTTGTCATAAATGATCTTTCTTTTAATAGTTGTATTGGTACTAAAAGAGAAATTTGAGCCCAAGTATAAAGTCATGACTAACTAATACCTTTCGACATGGTTTTTAGTTGAACCTAAGGTATCCAGCTAGTCCATTGCTGTAATTAAGCTTTGGGGGGCGTTTCAAGGTTTCTATTGTGTTTCCTAATAGGAACTTAATTCTCATGCAATTAGACTATAAATCAATCAACAAAAAAGAACTAATGAATCTGTTCAGTCCTCTTATCACCTGATTACTAAAATATACAGTGCAAATCAAATTGGATTCTCATTCTATCAGATGATCAGAAAAGAAGTTAGATGAACATATTCTTATTCAACTTTTCTCAAAGACAACAAATCAACAAAGAATGTAGAATGAATTTGTTGTTGTTGTTGACTGTCTTCTAAAATATTAAAAGGATAAATTTTAAAGCAATCTTAAATAAATCTGAAAAGTACTAAGTTTAATAAATGTGTTCTCTTATCAATCTTTACACACAATAAACATAAAAAATTCAATGGATCTGTCCTTGAGACATTTTCAATACAAAATTATCACACAATTACAACATCAAATTTTCAGACAATAAATTAACATATGAGGTTAATGATTTACGTATATATGTATATGTATATACCTTTTTTGGATGGAGATAAACTTTATCTCTAAATATGAAAATATCACCAGCATCATCGTAAGCTTTTGCAATCGCTTTCGCTTCATCAACAGATTTTGCAACGCCGACACTCTCACAAGCATTTAAAAACTCAAAATATCGAACCACCTCATTACCTCCAGCTCCTAATTTCTTCTTCAAAGCTTCCACATTATTCGTTTCATCAGTACGATCAACATTATCACTTCCTCCAACCGAACTTGAAAACAAACAACCACACATTCTTCTTCTGTTATTTAATTCAGCAAAACCGACCGTTCTAATCAATCCTGGATAACGCCTGCTAGTAACAGCTGACGAGAGGCTTTGTCTGAGTAATCGAAACGAGGATCCCCACATGCTTAATTTATGGTTTTGTTATAAGTGCAGATGATCAATTTATGTAAATCATGTATGTATATATTGATGTATAAACAGGTGGTAGTTAGAAGAATGAAAAAAGGCGCCAATGTGGTAGGAAGAGAGAAATAAACGGGAGAGAAATAAAGATGGATGGTTCGTTACGAGCTTCGAGTTAATGGGGTGACACGTTTTTTAGCTTTTTAGTCACAGAAGAATATGCAGTTATTGACTCGTATCAATTTTCAAATAAATACACTTTTCCTATAACGTATGATTTAAATTTAAATAAATTTAAATGTAATGTAAAGCTAGTTATATTTAGAAAATGAATTTAAAATTTTCTTCTATTTCAAAAAATATATATATAATTTATTCATGGTAAATAATAAATATATATATATATATGTTTTTATTATTGATATTAAAGAAGGTTTATGCATTTAATAGTTCTTGACATATATAAGAATTAATAATTCATAATAGGGAATGATAATCGTTACATAAAGTCGAAAACAATATTATATCCTGCTAAGATTTCTTCTATAAAGTAAAATAGTGTTTTTCTAACTAAGGAAAGCTTACTATATGTAAAGGAAAGTCGGTTACTTTAGATTTAAAGAATCTTATTGATTTATAGATCAACTATATATTAAGATTTATAGTCAGTTCGGGAGGACAGGTATTTTTAGTAGGGAAACGTGAGCACGCTCTCTATCAATCTTGATATAGGTCACTAATATCAGATTTACATTTCCATTCCTCTATTTTCTATATAATATATATTCTTGTTCTTATTTATTTTTCAGTCACACTCTCAATTCTATTTACTGCTACTAGTTGGCTATCGCTGCCAACTGCCGTAAGAAATTATTATTATTTAAAAAAAAAAAATTCTTTGTTTTTTTAAAAAAAAATTCATTTTCTTTTAACTAATTTGTATTCTTATAATGTTTTCTTTTAAAAAAAAATTCTTAATATTCTCACTACATTTAGATGTTTACTGCTGCAATTTATATATATTGCATGTTTTGTGTGTTTGTATTTGTATATTTTGTTTTGTATACTACATTTTGATGTTTTTAATGCATTTTATATATCATGCATAGTATTTTGATGTTTGTTGTTGCTTTGCATTTTATATATATTGTATGTCATTTTGATGTTTGTTGCTACATTTTATATATACTGCATACCATATTGATGTTTGTTGTGTATTTTATATATACTGCAAATCATTTTGATGTTTGTTGCTGTCTTTTATAAATACAAAAGACAGTTTTAAAACAAAAAAAGGTTCGTAAAAAAAATCTTTAAAAAATACATTTAAGGTTTATAAAACCAAAAACTAAAAAAGGAAGTTAAAAAGGTAAAAGATTTGATAAAATGAAAGATACAAAAAAAAGTTTGTAAAAAAATAATAAAAAGTTCGTAAAAAAAATAAGTTTGTAAAAAGGGAAAAAAGTTTGTTAAAAAAAATTAAAAAATTCCAGTGGCTGGACTCTGGCAACGACTAGCGATGGTTGCTAGGCAGCAAGTGTGGGGAGGGGGTGAGGGGAATGGAGGTGGGGAAGATGAAAGGAGGAAGGAAGACAGGTAGAAAGTGAAAGGGGAAAGAGTAAAATTGGATAAAAAGCGAAGAGAGTGTAGATGAAAATTTTATATTATGCTTTTTCTTTTTACCTTTTATTTCTATATTCCAAATTAATTATAAAAATACTATACATTATAAACTATTAATTTAGTTTAATATTTAATTAAATAATTCAAATTAATCTTCTCACCTTTTTCTTCATACTACTCCTTCTCTTTTGATCATATGAGATTTATCATTAAAAAAAGGCAAACATTCCTTAATTTCTTTGTCTAATTAATTGTCAATCGAAAGGTGATTAAAAAAAAAGTAAATAATCAAGTGGATCATACGGTCTATATGGTAATTATTCTTTTATTTTAATCTAAATTTAGACTGTATCACCTAGCTATAAGAAAATTCTACTTAACTATATACTTATTCTATATAATGTCTTTTATTCTTAATATAATATAAACCAGTCATTCTTTTATTAAGAAACTCGAACTTTTAAAAGTTCGACTCACATTGTTATTGAGTTTTTTGAGTCTTAAATTAGTTGATGTGTATATGTGTAAAAGAATTTATATCTAATTTTTAATTTGTAAATGATACTCGTATCATTGTTGAACTCTAATAGTTAAACTCTTTTTGCATGATTTTTAACTATTTATGATTGTTATAATTCTATACATATTTGAAATGATTTGTGATATTGAATTTAATTTTAAAATATAATACCGGATCGTGTGACCGAACAACAAACGAAACAAACAAGATGAAAAATTCGAAACTCTCAATGAGAGGTTTATTTCTTGGCCGTCAAGCAATAATAATAATCTGTGTTTTCAAACCCTAAACACGAAATATAAGTACCAACATAAAAAAGAAAGAAGCCCAAACAAATACGAAAAAGGAAACAAAATCCGAAAGTTCAAAATAAAGCTTAAAATTCGGAAAAACGTCATTTTCGGCCCCTAAACGATCCCGAACGGCCGAAAAGTGTCAGGGCTCATGGCAAAGCGATGAGTCTTGCTCGTCTCGCAGTTTCCAATTAACAGTGCGAATTTCGTCCTATTCCGCCATCGAAATCCACTTCTTGAAAATATTCGGCCAACGTTATCATATTGCCGTTAACTGCATCAAAATATATATAAAAAAAACTTTAAGGGTTAAAAATTATCTTTATATGAAAATTTGAGCCAAGCTCAAGCATACATCATGAAAGTTTATCGAGCTATCGATCGAGTCAAGCTTAAACTTATCCCGAATGAGTTGATTTTGAACTTGACTCATCTCAATTACAACACCATATATAATAATGAACAATGAAATATTACGTATGGGATTCAATCTTAGCCTTTCAAATAACGGCAAACTTGAAGCAAAATATGTTGGGGTTCCTCTGATTTATATGAGACTTATTTGTATAGATTGCAACGTCCTCATTCAAAAAGTGAGGAACCTCTTAACTGATCAAAAAATAAGTCCCTCTGTATTGCTGAACGATTGATCAAAAAATAAGTCCCTCTGTATTGCTGAACGATTAACCAACTTATGTTTCTGATCAAAAAATAAGTCCCTCTCTTTTATTTTCGTGATTAACCAACTTATGTTTCTGATCAAAAAATAAGTCCCTCTCTTTTATTTTCGTGCTTCGGTCATGAACATGGGGATTCTTATTGTGCAAGTTGAATGAAGAAGCATGAAAAAACAAAAGTCGAGTCTATCAAAATGGGTGGTCTTGGAGTAAAAAGTCTGTCAAAATGGAATATAACTCTTATGTTAACACATATTTGGAGTATTCTCTCTAAAAAAGGATGCCACAGATCTATTATGCCTAAAATGGAACATCAAATCATTCCAAAGACCTATCAAATATCAAATTATTAATACAGCACTTGTAGGCAACTCAATATCAATTTAACTTATTCATGCTAGTATTTACATGTAACCTTATAACTAAATCTATTTAGTTATGAAGATAGATCCGTGTAGTCCATCAAAAAGACTTTTGCAATTTTACTATCAATAAAATCAACTTGATACTTCAATGGCCTAATATGTTCTGGAATTCAGATGGTTTCAACTTTCAATATTAAGATTTTCATATCTTATATGATTTTTACTACATTAACCTTCTAACAGAACAATGCATTTTGGGTGTTTATGAAGTGGAAATTGCACACCAATATAAAGTGCTTAGGTTAACCAAAGCTAGCATGTATAAGTGTTACAATCTAAGAGTGGAACTGAAACAAAAATAAATTGAACGATCATAGTTGATCCAACTAATATAATCTCACTGTGCATTTATGATGCATCCTACACCATATATTAAGAATTAATTCGAATTATAATCACAAGAATGATGCTCTAAACTGTCAATGGAATTGGAAGTGCCTTCTGATCTTTGTTCATAGGAAAGAGAAGTATATTAACCCAGTATGACAAACTGAGTCAGTCAAAACAAGAGCTTGAAGACTGGTACCTTGAGCATCAAAGCTTGTACCTTTATCTATTCTCCAACTGTTAGCCCAAACCCAAACTTGTAGTCTTTCTTCTTGTGGTCAATCTGCAATAAAAATAGCCAAGTCCATGGTCATTTTAGCCACAACCACTCTTTTTTCTTCAAAAGTGTAGGGTTCTTTTAGCTTTTTCATGAAAATAACAGTTCGTTTGTATGAGATTTGATGATTGATGATGAAATGAAATGCTAGTATGTCTTTTAAAGTTCATTTTGTTTTCATACAAACAAACAAAATATATAATTATTTTTCATCTCCTATAAGAAAGTTCTTAATTAAGAAATCGAATGATAACATCACCTCAGCAGAAAGAATAAACTTCAGACCCAGGCTTAAACTTTCTTCAAGAAAAGCAGATGTACAGCCATTTGAATCAATCTTTCCTCTTAGACGACACTGCCGTTATGCAACAAATTAATTAGATGTAATCAAAAGATGCATAAAATTTAAAATTATGCAAAAAGAAAAACGAACAATATTTGTCTTTATTTTAAATCATCTACAACTCATTAATGTCATGAAATGTTTAATGGTGCACATTATTCGATATAAATTTTTGAATGACAACATAGAGACTAGAGAAATTCCTTTGACCAAAATCAATAGAATCAATAATCTGTAATAAGGATAACAGAAAAATATGAATTTTAGCTTCGAATTTCACAGGACATCTAGAAGAAATGTTGTTCCAGTGACCAGGGGATTATAATGTATTGGCATATGCATAACCTACAATTTCTTCCATCCATTTCTTGATTTTGACTCTATCTAATGGTTTATATGAGTAGATGATGTTTCAAATATCTTTACTTATCCTTTCTGTGAATATAAGAGATTAATCAGAGTTCTAATGTTTCTGGTTAGCTGACTAGGCTCATTGTCAGGGTTTTAACATTACTCTTGAAAACTTTACAGACAACAATAAGATAGGAATGGAACTACTTAGGTTTGATGGATAACATATACAATTATAATTAATTAAGCCTCAATTAATTAAGCCTCTATGGAATTACCTGACGAAGAATATAATCATAACCAAAGCTGGCAGTGACATCTCTTGACATGTAATTGTACATGAAATCTGATGCCAAAGAAACCTACAGAGCAGAAGACATTACCCAAGTAATAAGAGGGTGTATGAAAACGAAAACTGAGAGTCAACCGAGAAAAGATTATTGCATGAGCTTCTTACCTTTTCCGACACTTTCTGCACATAACCGAGAGCCACCATTCCAGTGCTAGCTATCTGTCCAGTAGCAACCTGCAAGAAAGCATATAATTTAGAACATTCTATTCATAAACGAAAACTAATTTTCCACGCCTATAATAACAAGGAAAAGTACCATTTTCTCTGTCACGTATCGGAGAGCATAACCAAGACCAGATTTCCGATGCTGACCAGCCCAGAACACCTCCCCACCTAAGGACAGGTTAGGTGTCACACTCTGAAAGCATCATGTTTACATTATATATGTTAGTACTAAATTACTTGCTAAAATAGACAAAGACAGTAACATATGCACAAAAACTAATCTATGAATCAAATAAGCACTAATAAATTAGCTATCCATAATGGAAGTTAATGGCAAAGTATTGGCAAGCCCTTTGAAGTAATCATGATGAGAAAACAATAAAATACGAATGCATACAGAAGAATCAACAATGATTCGAAATATCAGTATAGTACATTGAAAAAAAATTCACAATTACATGTCCGCATTATTTGTAAGAAGTGACAAATACGTTTCACCTGTATATAATTAGCTGCAAGCAATCCTCCATTTCCGACTTGAAACTGTGCTCTATAGTCAGTCCCCTGCATCAACAAAAACGAATTAACATAAAATGCACCATTTCCACAGGCCACAAATGTTATAAAGACGGATAAATTACCTTATAGTCAAAGTTAGCCATTCCATGTGACATATGTGGCTCATTTGTAAGCTGAAAAGAAAAAGAATTATCTTTATAGCCACGCAACATAACATAGGCATAAGTAACAACAAATTACAATTTCCAACCAATTTACCTGAGCATTAGCTTTCACACTGAGATTCTCAGACAACTCACACCTGACATTCGCATGAACCCGCCCATCAGTCAACACCCTTCCAATAAGCATCAACTTAAAAATCCATCACACGAACAAATGTTATCAAAGGTAGTAAATCAATGACAATAATCAATAGTTAGTTGATAAGTAATAACAGTATATACCTTTGGATCAATAAAATTAGCACCAAACTCATAGTTTGCAGTAGGAACTTTAATTGTTTCAGCTGATTGAGAAGGAACTTCTGTAGGTCCCATTGTCATACTACATATTTATAAAAAAATACTCATTAGTATGTAAAATAAATACATTTATATTTATATATAAGAAATAAATATCTTACACAAATACAATGTAATAATGTGTTTGTTTATTTGTTACCTGTGACTAAGTGAAAACTTGTGGTTGAGTCCTTTAGTAAAATCAACACGCATTCCCTCAAAATGTTGAGGTTTTAACGCCACTGAAAACAAATAAATAATTATAAAATCAAATCAAATCAAATGAATGTAAAATACAATAATAATAATAATGAATAGAAGGATAGATAGTAACTTAGGGCTTCGCGGTGAATTTCTTCATAAGGAATAGGGCATGGTAGCTTCATGTAATCGATTTTTTCTTCCGGTTCCGCTGATGATGATTTTGGCGAAGGAACAACGGTCGCCATTATGTCTATCGGAATCGAGATCGGAATATGAAGATGAATCGATGAATATGATTTGTAGGTGCGGCTGGGTATAGAGAGAACAAAAATATGAAAAACCCTTGTCCCACTTTTCTTTTACCTTAAACCCTTGTTCGAATGTCTAGCGTATTTGTTGTAACTGACGTTTTCGAACCCGGGTTGACCGGGCCGGACAGACCGCAACCCAGGGTAATGATCCGATCAAAATATGCCAGGTCAACGTTAGTTTCTGTCAATTATAATCTGACGGGCTTAGTGGTCAGCCTAGTGATTTAGGTTAGGTTGATCGGACGGGTTTGTAATTTTTATTTTTTTTTTCTTATAGTTTGATCAATCTTTTATTTGTGTAATTTTCATCTTTTTAATTTTAACTTTAGTATTTTGTCATTAAAGTAGTCATCATAAATCATTAAACTATATTAAAAATGATATTTGCATTGCATTAAAAAATGTTTCCGATATTTCTTTCGTGTATCCGTACACGGTTTCTTAAAGACATAATGATTTATGTAATAATATTCAATTATCTACAACTTCCAACTAAAAGTTCATTATTGTCGCAATTCAACAAATCAAAACAAAGTTGAAATTAGTACACGATCATATGGTTGACAAATATTCAATTTTCTTGAAAACGGGTCACAAACTGAGTTGACCCGGGGTGACCCGGACCCGATCACTATGTCGGGTCGTTATGAAACCCGGTATTAAAAACATTGGTTGTAAATTTCATTTAAAATAATTAAAATCTTTTAAAACTTATTTTTAAACCTATGTTTTTGTGAGTGACAATCCGGGGTTGGCAAGTGAACGACCCGAATCTAACCCCGTTCAAAAATGGGTTAAGTATTTCAACTCAACTCAAAATATATGGATCCGAACTCAATTCAAGTCATCTAAATTTTAATTTAATCAATATATTTTCAAGTCATTTTCGGATTAACATGTTGATTTCAGATCAAATGGATCATCTAGGTCAATTTTTTCAAAAATAATAACTAATAATTAATAGAATAAAAATGCTTATAAAATTCTAAAATCACTACGTATTACATTCATTTATATTTATATTCGTAGACATGGACAAAATAAGGTCCAAAACTTTTAATTCATTGAGCTAGATATAAAAAATCTTAAAATTTTAAATTACCTTTATAATATTTTGAGTCATCGGGTCAACCCAAAAATTCATTTGGTGACTCAAACCCGAATCCAACCCGAGAAAAGCATCAGGTTGGTGGGTTCCAGGTTGGCAAGTTCACTAGTTAAAAATCCCAAGAGTTAATTTCGTGTCGAGTTTTAGGTCATGTTAGAATTGTTAGCCCTAGTTTTTAACACTCGTTATTATAAAAATAATAATAACTATTTCAAGTTTTAAGAAAATCTTATGGTTAGATACTCTTTTAAGTTTAAGTATAAAATTATATATTTAAGTGTATTATATTAATAGTAGTAAAAAAAACATAATAATAATTTTTGTGTTTAGAAATATATTCAAGAAAATGTGTTGAATAATTTCATTTCACATATATATATATATAAATGTTGAAAAGAAACAGGTATATGTATCTAGGGATGGCAATTCGATTGTTGGTTTAGATTTGCAGTTTGAGAGGTCAAAAATAAATTACACGAACCCGACTCAATTAGATAAACATGTTGTGAAATACTCAACTCTAACCCGATGTGGGTAAACCATTTCGGGTTAATTTTTAACATTTTGAATGGCTCAGTTGACCAGGGTCAACTTTGTGTAAAATGGTGTTCAGGATGTTATAACAGAGAGATTAAGATCATATAAGCTTAAGCTGCAACTAACAATATGTCAATAACTTGTACATTTGTGATTACAAGTATACATCATCAAAAGTAAAAAAATTTGTGTAATAATTATCTCAAATCATCAAATATAAGGGGAAAAACCCGTAACAAATCAAAGACATCAAACATATATACTTGATTGTTATAAACTCACAAAAAGTAAACGGAACCGGTGAGGTTTTTCATGTTCAAAATACTCCGGATGGCGAGTATTTTTACTAAGTTGTACGCAATCTAATCGGAGTTCCTCCGTGACCGCTTACGATCCTTTTCCTGGCCACCCCCAATCGTGCAACTAGTGAGGTTTGAACATGAGACCTCTTACAGGATATCAAGACGTCAATCACCAGGCTAAATCTTGGTGATGGTTAAACTCATAAAAATAACTTTATTCAATTCAAATATATATTTTAAATAGCTTTAAATTGGTTGGTGGGTCAACCTGGTTACAACTATACTAACCCAAACTTGACAGGGAATTATGAAAAATAAACATATTATTTTTGTTTTGTTAACCTATATTGAATTTAAGGTTGTGCCAAGAATTGTCAACCCTATATGTGTCATAAACATTTTATGAATTCAACATGTATTTCCAAATATATTTTAAGCACATTTAATGTTACTAAAATACCTAGTAAATATAAGCATATGACCCGTTTCAAAGTTTTGATAAAAGCGAAGAATCATCGTTAAATAAGTAAAATTGAACTAACAACTTATCAGGCAATGAATTATGAAGGTACATGGTTGATTATTTACTAGAATTCTATAGTTAGTTTTTTGGTTTCATCAATCATTGACAGAAGCTTATGGTTAGTTTTTCGATTTCGTCCATGCTTGTCATCATAATGGAGAAAGGTTATTTGTGGATTTGTTGAAAGTTGTCACAAGATGAAATTATGAAATTCATGTTATTCGTCAGTCAAGTTGTGTTTTAGTTTTTTGTTTCCTCGAACTTGATGGTATCTTTGATGTCAATTTGTTATGTTTTTTTGTTCTTCATGGTTAAGACCTTTTGTAATAGAGTTATAAGAGTATGAGGAATGATATCACTAGTTTCTCCGAGTATTCTCATAAGAGCGCTGAAGCTAAAAATTGAAGCAGTGGAGGATACTGAGTTTTTAATTTTTTTAAAAATAAAAAAATAAAAAATAAAAACTCATTTTTCAGTGTCTCAGATCGAATGTTGAGTCGAAATGCTGATCGAAAGTGACGAATGTCAACTTTTGATGTTGTCAATGTTGAACGACAACAACTTTTGCTCCGAGTCTATTTGCTCCAAGTTAGTTTTGGTATATGTAATTTCTTTCAACTTTGTAAGTGGAAATTTGTCGTTTTCTAATTATTATTTTCAAAATTTTTTTTATTCTAGTAGCAAAAATATAAATGTAGCGCCCTTAGCTCACTTTAGCCGATTCAAACACTTAATTGAAGCGGTAAACAGTGAAACACACCCAACTATCCACTCTCACTTCCAAAATCCAAACATGAACAACAACGAGACTCTTGCAAATACTAGTATCGTAACCAAATCCAATAAAAGAACACGCCAATCAAAACCTAAACCTAAACATGATTCCACCGTCAACGATATAGAAGATATTCTTAAATTTGATCAACACCAAGTTAACAAAATCAGAGCATCATTGTTAAAATGGTACGATGATAACAAAAGAGACCTCCCATGGCGTAGAATCAACGCTGATGATGATGTTGTTATTGATATAAAAGCATATGGTGTATGGGTTTCAGAGATCATGCTTCAACAAACTAGGGTTCAGACTGTTATTAATTATTTTAACCGGTGGATTGAGAAATGGCCCACTGTTCATCATCTAGCTCATGCTACTATTGAGGTAGTATAAATTACTATTAATTTTGATGGTTATGGTTATGTTTGGTTAGTTAGGGTTAATGTCAGGGATATTTGCGGAGAAAGATTAGTATAAAATACGAAATTTGACAATATTTTCGCAAAGAATTTTTCAAATCCAAATTTGCATATTTGGGGGTTATTACAGATGTCAAGAAAGTTAATATAATTTGTGAATTTTTTTGTATGTATCCCTAATTCGTAAACGTGAGGATTAGATTTCATGATCATTTGTATTGAAAAAAAATTTAGATGCCCCCTATGGGGGTGTTTGGATTAACTTAATTTTTGGGCTCATGGGGTTATCTGATTTTCAAAAATCCAATAAGCTTCATTTTCCAGGCTTACGAGCTTATAGTATAAACTGAAGCAATAAGCTCAAGTGGATAAGCTGATAAGCCCAGAAAATGGAGCTTATTGGCTTATATGGAAATCAAATAAGCCCGAAAATAAGCTAATCCAAACAACCCCTATATTCTTAAATTCTGTATTTTTTGTTCCCTTTCTTGACAATTTTCACATGCTTTTTTTTTTTTTTTGATAATAACAGGAGGTTAATGAGATGTGGGCAGGATTGGGTTATTACAGACGAGCGCGATTCTTGTTGGAGGTTAGTTTGATCTTCGTGAGTTTTGTGTTGGATTATATTGATTATTGAAATTACTATATTTTGTATGTTAGGGAGCAAAAATGATTGTTGAAGAAGGAGGTCAGTTTCCTAGATCAGTGACTGATCTTCGTAAGGTTAAAGGAATAGGAGAATACACAGCTGGTGCAATTGCCTCTATAGCATTCAATGAGGTGAGTAGTTTCTCTGCGGCCACGGATGAAAATAAAAATGATTTTGTTTCTTCTTATTTATGTGTTTGTAGTCTTAACACATGTTATTAATTTAGGCAGTGCCTGTGGTTGACGGAAATGTTGTTAGGGTGATTTCTAGATTAAAGACAATTTCTGCTAATCCTAAAGACAACACAACTGTCAAAAACATCTGGTGAGTTTTAGATAATATTCGATTATTGGTTATACCATTTAACCAAGAAGAAATACTGCAATCTTATGAACCCCAATTAATGCCAAGTGTGTACTTTTAACTTGAAAACTTTCTGAAAAAGGGAAGAATTGGAAATATTCATGAGTATGTGATTTAAACTTTACTCCAGTAAACCTCAAAATCAACTCAAAACCACAGTGAAAGTTATTAGTAACCCACGACTTAAGGCTCGATCTACTCACTTATTATTTTTGTGGAATGAGTTTTTGTAGACATTTAAAGTTTTAAACTTAACCTCTTTCTCACTCTTTTACCTTTGCGGGACGGATTGTTAAGGTATCCTCTTTAAATTTCTCATGGGCTAAATTCTGATCATATTTGATGTTTAATGATGTTTACAGGAGATTAGCCGGGGAACTAGTTGATCCTTTTAGGCCTGGTGATTTCAACCAGGCTCTTATGGAACTTGGTGCTACGTTATGTACTCCCTCAAGTCCGAGCTGTTCATCCTGCCCGGTCTCTGCTCAATGTAGTGCGCTTACAGAGTCCAAAAATAACCCATCAGCACTTGTTACTGATTATCCAACTAAAGTGGCAAAGGTGAAACAAAGGCAGGATTTTTCTGCTATTAGTGTCGTTGAAGTATTAGAAAGTGAAGAAAGTAAATTGAATACTTGTGATATGGGAAGTAAGTTTTTGCTTGTTAAGAGACCAGAAGGAGGCTTACTTGCTGGACTTTGGGAGTTTCCATCGGTTTCTTTGGATGGAGAAGCTGATCTGGTTACAAGGAGGCAAGCTGTTGATGATTTCTTGAAGAATTCATTCGGTTTAAAGCTTAATAGGAAGTCTAATATAGTTTCTAGAGAAGAAGTAGGAGAATATGTTCATATCTTCACACACATTCGTCTCAAGATGTATATCGAGCTATTGGTTCTACGTTCACAAGGTATAATTATGTTTTCTCAATAGAAGTGTATCGAGTTATTGTTAGGATAGAAAATCATACATGATGATCATAACTGACTCACTTATAAATTGGTCGATTTAAGTTACGTTTATGTGTCAGATGGGTAAAATTTAAAAAGAAAAAGAAAGTAAAAAATATATATAAAGAATATGGGTCAAATCGGCTGAAAGTTTCCCAAATTGTACTTACAAGACACAAAACCTCCCAAATCGTTTACTCAGAATCTAATATCATTATTGTAGAAATATAACTTTATAATCATATCTAATACAATGACTCTTTCGTTCTTTCTTTTCCTTTTAAATTATATAAAAATTGTTTACGGTCAACCAAATGACTCGTACTGAAAATTACCCATTTTGACACAATCCAGGAAAGTAACAAAAATCAACATAGTATTATTTGGTACACCAATATGCTTGCACTTGCAGCCATTACTAGGTCTTTTACTGTTTGCATTTGTGTACATGTAGTTGTCTACACTAACATTTGGTTATTGTTTGGTTACAGATTTGCATAGAAAGGACAAAGGACTCATGTCCTATAAATATGTTGATACGAAAACCATTGCAACCCTGGGGTTATCGACTGGAGTTAGAAAGGTAAACGTTTTGTGGCTTTAAAGTTTAGAAGTGTCAATTTACTATACTTCTATAACTTGAATCTGCTCATTGACACAACGTCTAAAGTTTGTTTTGGCTTTTTTAATTTTATCAGTTACCAGGTTTTCAATTCATTTGTTACTTTCCGTGCTTTGAATTCAATGTTTCACTGAATGATGAAAAATGGTGTATATCTATGATCTTTGACAAACCCTAGCTGAATATATGCAGGCTTACGATATGGTCCAGAAGTTTAAACAGAGTAGAGCAAGTCTTAGCTCAAGATAAACCAGACTTGACCACTGTAAGAACTGGCCAGCTTCAAATTTTGCTCTTCAAGACGGTTCCCAGTTAAAGTTATTCTTGATTCTTCAATGTGTGACTATCAGCCATGAATTGAACCATTTTATTGGTAGTCAACTTCCTTGCTAAATCAAGACTTCTCTTACAAAATCAGTAGATAGGAAGTTTGGCTAAAATTACGGCTCAATTACTAAAGCTTCATATGGGGAAACAATTTTTGATATCACCAGGATATAGCAAACCAATTTGAATTATTAACATAGTTGAAATCTTTTTTACTTGATATATGAGAGACAAAGGTAGCTCTTCTCTTGATACCAAACTGATTGTTGATTATCATCTTACAAATGTACTCTACATTTTGATGCAACATAAAGTGCACTTAATACTAACAATAAGAACGTGAATAGAAGACTAGAATGGTGAACAAAGTTTGAAATCATAGAAAATAATTGCATGGTCGGAACAGAAAGCAAAATCCAACAATATTTGAAAGTTTTACCTCATAATGAATTTTGAGCATGATAAAAATTAAAAACAATATTCATAACAGTTTTCAATTTCAATTAACACAAAAGGCTCAACAAAGTCAAGTCAAAATAGAAAAAAAGAAAAGGTTGCTGGTACTTTCTGAGAGCAAACACAGCCAGATCCAATGCAATGTACAATTAACTAGCATCACTGCTCAAGAATTGGCCAATGGAGCTCCTGAAAAAGGGTATACGTACACACAAAAAATAGGCGAAAAAGAATTTGCAGAGCACAATCATCATTCCTGTAGAATGATACATGCAACAATCTTACTCTACATCAACAAATAATTTACCACCTTCGACTGACACTAATTTACAAGAACATGAAGTCCGATTATCCCATCCCTGAAACTCACATGAAATCTTTGCTCGACCGAATGCAAGGGGAGTGGAGGTAGATGTATATAATATGGACATCCTGTGCATATCTTTTTCCATAAAAAATATATTTTGTGCATATATGGCTTCAAAAGTTAAACAATAATCATTGTCACACCACTTAGAAGAGCTCCTCTGAATTAAACTTGTTCCAAGCCTCCTATTAATCAACTCAAAATTATGACACATTCAATGCAACAGTGAATATCCCAATAAAAATAGCAACAATGTCAATAGAAAGTGTTTGACTATTATTGAAATATACGGAGTATAAAATAACAGAAAGAGGATACCCTACAAAATCAACTGTAATGATGATGAGTCTTAAGTGTGGCATTTTTGACCCATTGCGTCAATTTGGGTTGTGTTTTATCTCAAACAAGTCAAATTAAATTTTTTAGCTAAAAGCAGGAAAAATATCAAATGGACCGAATATGTTGAAAGTCTCTCAGAGTATACTTTAAAACCATTTAATCTCTTAAACAATTGTTCAACATTATAAAATATATTTTTGTAATACTGTTTGTTTTGTACTACTAAGATTTTACGCGTTAATTATAAAAGTCTCATGTAATAGAATGCGTTCCTGGGTGAACGTGATATACCCGTTTCAACCCAAAACTGTTTTCACCCAGTACACAACTCGCCCGAAAAGAATAAAAAATAAAAGCTTTGCAAATATAAATTGAAAAATATATCAAGTTGATTATTGCTTCATACATGGCCAAATAACACAAAAGGTAAACAAAAGAGAACACTATGTTACAAAATACGGGAAGCATCTTTCTGTTACCATTTTCCAATTAACAGACCTAAACGACTTCAGAAGGAATTAGAGGCATATATACCAATATGACAAAAGCTGGGCTACAAACATATGATGTTGACTGCAAAAGTCTAGAAAACAGAACAAAAAGACTATCTTATCTTTTTGTAATCAAGATTTGGACAACTAGTAGATTGTCTTTCAGCTTTAGAATAATCAACAGCAACAAGTACTGAAATAAAGATACTGAACGGGCTAATTACTTAAATGATCTTGAAATATGAAAAAAGAACACTTGTGTACCTTAAGTAGGTCAAACACCTTTTCAGCAACATATTTCTGTTGAAGATTTGCTCCTTTTTGTTGCACCTTGTCAGGATGGATGCACAAAGTTGCCTTTCTATAAGCCTTTTTCACATTCGCACCAGTTATCAGATCGGTCAATGAAACAGGCTGCCAACCGCATCCAGGCCATAAAACCTAATAATCAATCAAGAAAAAAATTAGCATGGATGAAAAAAGGAGCCTCACTAAAAACATGCAAGCAACTTGATACGAATGCTGGAAACTTGTAGTGGAACATCCAATGTTGTGAACCATGTACAAAGACATTAAGAGTGTGTTCGGTGAGGAGCTTTTAAGAGCTTTTGAGAGCTTTTAACAATTGATTTTTAAAAATTAAGCTCAAAATGAATAAAAGCCTTGTTTGGGTGGCAGGGCTTTAAGCTTTTATATTCCTTCAAAAGCTCCTAAATTAAACGCTAGGGAACCAAGCTTTTGAGATTGACCGGAAGCTTTTAGAATGTAAAATTACATATATGATCATGCATCCTGTTTCATTTATTTTAAAAAGATATTTTTTCTTTACAAACATAATTTGCTCCACTCTCGTATATAACTCTCGTTCCATTGATCACAAATATAAGTTATTTTAAACGAGAATACATATGCAAAAAGTCACATATAACAACAATAATAATAACAAATACGAGTAATGATAAAACTATAAATACATATAAGATGTGTACTAACAATTGAAAGTAAATGAAAAAATACTATTATATACAAAGTGTGATATGTATAAGTAGGCTATTTAATCAACAATTATCAAATATATCCTCAATATTTTTTTGTTTCTTTTTTAATGTTACATATATATATAAAATACCTATTTCCTAAATTATATATCACACGATGAACTCCTGGATGTTCATGTCTCTCAAACAAACCACAAAACCATATAAGAAGGAATATCTAATGAGATGAGACAGATGTAATGTTCTTGCTACATCAATATGGAATGCACGTCGACAATGATTTGTTATGAGCATATTATGTTTCCATTTTACCTTTTGGTCTTTTTTTATTTTTATTTTACTTGTATATGAAAAATTGACTATTATGTTATTCAATCGATAACAGACTTTATACTTTATTTATATAATGAATGTTATTTGTTACATTCGTTGTTTATCTATGTTTATCATTTATTTTTATATTGATGTCCTTTTATGTCATTTTACACCTCTAAGTTATAGTTATAGCTAGTTTACCAATAAGTTTTATATAAATAAAACTACAGCTTACAACTACAACCTACAACTACAACTATTTTACCAAACAGACCCTAAGAGTAATCAATATTTTATTATTCTTTTGTGTCCCAAATTAAATGTCCACTTTCAGTATGCACATAGTTTAAGAAAAGTGAGGACCATCACACTGTGCACCAATAAAACTCCATGTTGAGCTTTGAAAAGCATTTTTGATTGGTTAAAAGTTTAAAGTGGACACTTATTTTTGGACAAACCAAATAGAAAGGTGGACATTCAATTTGGGACAAAGGGGGTACTTTATTGCTCCAATCCAGTTTTAAAAATGCTAAACCGTTTATTGTCCTAAATTAGTTCTCAGTGGAACCACTAACGTTCAGTTTCAAGCTAAACTCTAACTTCATTGTTGTGTGTAGATGGCAGAAATCGGGAGGTTGGGTAGCAGGTCAAAATGGGTTCGGGTTGAAATACAAATGCTTTCAAGACGGGTAATGGTGAGTTGGGTTGACCCACAAACATTTTTGTGTTCACTTAGCTTTTTCAAAAATAAGTAAATAATGTGTTAGACATGATGACAAAAGCCCATTTACCTTTTAGCTATTTTCCCATTTGACTTGTCCGGACCGTTAGGAGATAAAGCATCACCCAAATCGACTCATTCCAAAGTAAATTGGTCAGACATTGTAAAATACCAGTTCGACATAATGGAGTCTAGTTAGCCTAACTAAGTATGACACAACCTTTACCACTCCAAATTTGAAGTTTTCAACATAGTGATTATAAAGTCGAATCCTACACAACACAAAACTTTAGCGAAGAGATGCCATGACGTACATATTGTAATGTTGATAGCAGTGCACGCAAATTTCCTTCTTTCCCTGCAGCCCAACGTTTGATCTCAATATCTAGAGTTTCGCCAATCCTCTGTGATAAACACATAGAAATATGATATAAATGAGAAATGGTTACTTCTAAAGTAATCCCCATCCTAAAAGTTGGAGCAAGGCAAATGCATGTTCAGGTAAAGATTGCTGAAGCTTGTGATGCACAAAAAGAACGAGATGCCAGAAGAATACTCACATTTCTTTCTTCCTGTTCCCTCTGAGATTGGAGATCACGATTGTTCTTTTCTGCCAGCGCTTTAGCCTGGCCATTAAATCCTCAATAATCAGAACTAAGAGTCATGTATCATATATGTACATAAAAATAAATTTATGGAAAAATCACATACAGCACGCTCCTGAGTTCTTTGTTGTCTTTCCAGCCTGGCTCTTCTTCTTTCTTCCGTCTCGCCTTCAACTTCTTGGAACCCTCCAGCAGATGAAGGAGCAGCTTTTAGAAAAAAAAATTAATAATTAGTGAACAGTAATCTAGGAGAATGAGCCAGATTATATTAACTCCATTTGAAAAAACTAAAGTATACCTCCAAATATTGAGCTAAGATCATCAACAATATTGGTGGTGGAAGATGCTTTTCTGATATTTGAGGATCCTCCAGTAGTGGAAGTCCTCTGGGAACCTTCGTGTCCCTGTCTTTTCTGGGACGGGGGATCAGGTGCAGGGTCCTGCATTGCAAATAAAACATTGCCCAGAAGGTTATAAACAGAAGAAGGTTAGAGGTGGCAAGATAGGTGGGAGGCCAATAGGCTTACGGGTCAAATAGGTTTCGAGTTGAAACAAGTCATTGTACCCAAATGCTTTGTCAATTTTTTTTTAAAACTTCTAAAAATACTTGACACGTTAATTATGTTTAACAAATCAGCATCATTACGTAAATCTTTCAATAAAATGATCTATAAGGCCGTATGCATAATAAATAAATTCTAGACAGCTTCAAAACCCATTCAGCTCATTTGGTCTGTTCCTGTTGTAGCCATATTCTTGTATTCGTCCCATTAAACACGTTTGGGATAAAACACAACCCAAATCAACCCATTCATAAATTAAGAGGTCAAAATTCCCATCTCTAACAAGGTATATAATACTCCATTTACTACTCACGGAAGAAGTTGCCCTCGGTCTTGGCGCACTGCTTGCTCTGGAGCTGAAGAAGGAGTCAAGGTCATTATCATTCTTTTGTTGGTTCATTCTGGCGGCAGCAGCAGCCCTATCTCGAGCACCTGCAGCAGCTCTCTCTCGAGCCTCAGCATTAACCCTTTCAACAGCAGCACGTTCTGCTCTACGCCTTGCATCTGCTTCAGCCCTTGCAACAGCGGCTTTCTCCCGTGCTGCTTTCTCCCTGGCTTCTGCTGCAGCCCTTTCACTGGCTTCTGATGAAGCCCGTTCCCTCGCTTCTGCAGCAGCTCTTTCTGCTCTTTCTCTTGCATCAATAGCTGCCCTCTCACGGGCCTCAGCTTGAGCTCTCTGAACTGCAGCTCGTTCAGCCTTTAAACGAGCTTCAGCAGATGCTCTCTCGCGTGCCTCTGATGCTGCTCTTTCACGTGCTTCCCGTGTAGCCCTCTCTACAGCTTGCCTACCCTTTTCCCTTTCAAGTCTACTTTTCTCTCTCTCTTGTTCTTCCCTGTCTTTCTGTTGGCGCTTTGTCTCTTCTTCCATAGACATTTCATCTTTTTGTGGCTTCACAGTTTCTTTATTTCTAGAAGCCTTTGCATGTTCTCTTTCCCTTACTTCCTTCGCATGCCTAAATTTAGCCTCTGCCCTATCCATAGCATCCTTCATTGCAGCAGCAGCCGAGTTTGAATCCACGTCTTCACCATATTTGGCATCATCATTGTTCTCACCATTTCCTGCTGTCCCACCCATGGAAAAATTCTCATACTCATCCAATGGGGAGGCCATAGTACTCTTGGCTGCAGATTGGAACGGGTTAGAACTTTGTGAGTATTTTGGTGAAGCAGAGTAATCATTCCCGAATGTTCTGCCATTGGAAGCAAAATAACCACTTCCAGACTTAGAAGCATGTCTTGGTATCGGAGGGGGAGGTCTTGAAGGTGGTGGAGCTCTGGTAGGTTGTGTGAACAGAGGTATCT
Source organism: Logfia minima (assembly GCA_963921325.1). Classification (NCBI taxonomy): domain Eukaryota; kingdom Viridiplantae; phylum Streptophyta; class Magnoliopsida; order Asterales; family Asteraceae; genus Logfia; species Logfia minima. The sequence continues at coordinate 40,689,872 of OY992764.1, forward strand.
CTGCCACAGTGAGCCATATATCATCAACTGGCTGCACATGTTCTTCTGATGAGGGAGACCTATCGGCTTGATAATTTGACTCTGTGTATGAAGGTGGAGATGTAGCATGATCAATAGATCCCTGAGAAGACTTATAAACAGGTGGAATGTCAAAGACGGGTTGCTTAAATTCTTGAAAATCTTCTACAGGCGACTTCTGTGATTGGCTCTCAGAATACTTAAAAGAAGATTTCTCTGTTGGCTCTGTCCGAGTTGAACTTCTTGACCTGCCCATACCCGATCCTTCTTTAGAAGGGCTCCGATCCTTTCCCTTATTATTAGTCTCACTTGAGAAAGCAGGTGCAGGCTTAACAAATCCATGAAGGGGGTCTAAATCATCAAACATATTGCTATTTACTGACGATCCTCCAGCATTTGTGCTTCGAGATTTGCTGACCTTGTGAATCGGCTCCAATGGATCAATAAAAACGCTCTGAGATGAAGTGACAGGCGTTGATGTCGACTCTAGAACAACAAATGGATCATCAATTGCATTAGAAGTTTTCTTTGTGTTGTCACTTGATACTGGCGCTGACTCTGAATTTGATCTGTGAGAAAATAATGATATTAAGAATCGGTAATTGATTTGACTTTCACCAGTATAAAGCCAACCATTATTAAATATAAAATAAAATATAATAAAGTAATTCAAGGTACTCTAGGAAACAGAAGAAATTCTGAACAGGCTAAGTGTGTGGCGAAAACTAATCCGAGGGTTATGGATGCCCTGAAGATACACCATTCATGCAATTACTTGCAGTTCAGATCCGTGAAAGTTGCAACATAATTTTAAAGGTTTAGCAGGTATGCAACACATCAAGATTGACAGACATACGAAAACCCTGACATTCACCAGTATAAAGCTAAGTAAGATAGGCGGTCATGCCTCCTAATCTAGATATTTTTACAATTTTGTGTCAGCCTCGTAGCAATCCATCCATTCACTGACAGTTTCTTGCCAACTATGGGTAAATATCCTTCAATACATAAACATATAACTTTTGAGCATATACATTCTGTAGCAGGTACATGCAAAATAGAATTAGAGCAGCATCAAATTGTTTTTTATCGTAAGTCATGTATGGTTGTTGCTTAAACCTGAAAGTAGAGACTGTTGGGCGGTGCAGTGCTTGGCTCAAACAACAAAAGTTCTCTAAGCAAGCCTTGATCTCCATGCCTAAACACACGTCGACAACTATCCACCCATCTGAGACGGTGAACAAGCTTATGTGCCAATCACATCTCTTTTGCAACAAGAGTAAATGTTCAAACATATTTTTTTATTCACTAAATCTAAGTTAATATAAAGTAAACTGAAGTCAAGTTTTTGAGTATATTTGTCATCTTGTTAAGGGAGTTCTTAGCATGCATCAACAAAAGACTCTAAACCTTTAAATATCTTCAATAAGGTCTCACCTGCACACACTTTGAACCTTTAAACATCTTCATGTACATTGATATACGGTCCGACCTGAGCCCACTTTCCCATCTCATTTTATCTTCAACATCTATAAGTATGATTGACGCTATTCTCCTTTCAATAAAATGGAAGTCTAGAGAGTCGAGGGAACATGAACGTGAACATGAAAACAATAACTTGTGTATCTATCTATGTGCTCGTTATCTACAACTAGTTATAAAGCATTTCACATGCTATTTTACATCTGAACATCTCAACTAATTATAGTTACTCATATACCTTTGTCCTTCTTAATTACATCTTGAGGGTAGCAAATGGTAAAATAATATAACATTTAATGCAAATGGTAGAAGCACTTAAAGCAATGATTGTATCATCTCCTGTAAGTGTGATCTCTTTAATTCTCATTGAATATCTAAAGTAATTATTTTTTATAACTTAAGTTTTTTAACTTTGAATTATTACAACCATTTGAAATATTATAACTAAAATTATGACAGAAAATGTTATACCAACGGTCATACTATCACACCCAAATTACTTGTTACCACGGCATTGCGCGGGCACTATCCCAGTAATCCTAAAATCTGGCAACAACTCTTAGAAAGAAACTACCCTAGAAGTAAAATGTAGCATATTCAGTTAAAAATTTACAGTGAGATCCCATGACCTAGGTATACCTCCTTCATTTAATATAGTCCTAGCATTGCTTTCCAAACACCAAATACAGGCTAAATGTCTTTGGACAATTGTGTATTCCCATTATTTACTGGAATTTTGATATCCCTAGAATCTTTTCTCATGAAGTATATTTCCACAAAATTCTTTTAGCAATACATTGTCGGATAGCAGTTTGTATTATGGACAACATAAAGGCGACATGTGAACAATTACTGCATATAACTTAATTTGAATGATGACTAATGATTCTGCTTTTCTAGAATTAATACACATATTCCTACAATTGAAATTTCTAAGTACCATTAATCAATTTCACTTCGATTATGAAGAACTAGCACTAATCATACTCACTTCCATACAATTTCAAACCCAATAACAAACAAACTAATTGATCAAAACGCACAAGTGTATTTATCCACAGATAATTGAACCAAATTAAAAGCTGAAACAAAGCACAATACCTGTGACTAGGTACAGAACCACCACTTCCAAAGCCAGGAAGCAAATCATCAAAACCTCTTGGACTCTTACTAGTCTTATGCTTAGGCAGCTCAACTTTCTCAGTTCGACCTAAATTCCCTAACAGATCATCGAAATGATCATTCTGTTGACTTCGTTTCGACGGTGATCCACTCATAGACGCAAATATATTATCATCATATCTCGATGAAGCAGAATGATGCATAGGTTTACTTTTAATCCCTGGCAATCCATCAAAAATATCACCACCATCATCATCATCGTAAACAGGCTTGTCATAGACGGGTAAATTCGAGGAAACAGATTTGCTCTTAGCTTCATTAGTATTCATCGATGACGAATTTTTAAAAATCGAATCGTAATCGATATCTGACATCACCGGAGTTGATCTCGTGTTGTTGCTGTTAGTAAATTTTGGCGGACCTCCAAAAAAGTCGTTAAATATTTGATTCTCGTCGGAAGTAAACGGCGGTGACGATGATTGAGATCGGTTCCGGTAATCTGCTCCGATTCCATCGGATTTCATCGGAGCCGATTTACCTTGAGGTCTAAAACCAAAATCACGAGCTAATGCACCGAAATCGTCCATTTGACTCACCAGATCTGGTGATAGATATGCGGATCTTAAATAATTTAGATGATGATTGCTATTGAAGTTGAATGATATGTATAGTATATATGCAGTGATACAGAGTACAGATGTTCAATTGATAGCAAATTGGTAGGAGATTGAGTTGCGATAGGGTTGGGGACGACGGAGGTTGTGGTGGTGACGGTTAACGGCCGTTCATTTCACGGCGTGTGCTCTTCTTTCCGTGTGTTGGGTTTTGATACTCCGCTGCAGGGTTTAATTTGAGTCTTAATCATAGAGTGAATAGCAGAGGGGATTTTTGATAGTATTTTATATTTTTATTTATTTAACTACTGATGATACTTGTCTAAATATAAGTTTAACCTTTTAAGCTTTTTTAGTATTTGATATATATTTTTATTATCTTTTCATATTCAAGATTCATTTTAATACAATTCTAACTAGTTTATCACTCACAGTAATAGGGGCTCATATATTTAGATTTAAAAGTTAACAATATAATTATATAAAAAAATAATAAATGTGTATTTAGGTTGAACAATTGATTAGCTAATCATATGATAATAAAAAGACATCAATATCGTTTTAAAAAACTTGTGACTTCTTCACTCTTGTTGATTTGTAGAAGTTAACTTTGCTTTGGTGCTCGACTCATAAGTAATTTCCTATATTGGAACATATCTTAAAGTTGGAGAATTCAACAACCAAGCATTCCTCTAATGTATCCTCAAAATCAACTATCAAATTCTTCTTTATCGTCGTCTGTATCTTGTGACCCTACGAAGCATCATAACAAAAAATAAAACTACCCTTGTTAACGAAAAACTGATTTAAAAGTAGACATATATGACGCAAAGTATAACATACACAAAAGTTGACATCCTCATCAACAACTATAAACACAAAGTTAATCGTCAATTGTATATCTTTGTTATATCAATTGAAACTAAAATAGTTAATTACAAAAATACACATAATACACTAAGTATATCATTGTGTAAATGATGAACAATTTATACAATATCGCATCATCTCTATTCATACAAGTATACGGGTTTAGGAAACACAAATTCACCGGATCTCTAACTAATAGAGTTCTAACTACCTACTACGTAATTCATGGAAAGTATTTTAATTACAATACAGTTTCAAATCATTCTATATGTATCATTGAATCTGCAACTTTTGAGTCTGTAAGATTAGAGTTTGTTTTGTTTAAATCTGTATGTGCTTGACTCTTTATTATCGGAGTCTGTCATAGACAGACTCTGAAATGTACTAAACATACAGACTAAGAAAAACACTTAGTTTTCTAAACTCAATATTTTGACTCTTTTGATTTATAATTTAGGTTCGACTATTATTTTTCTCAACAAATTACTTCCACAAAATAGGCACTTGAACCTTGACATGCCACCCATCTTTATCCCCATAGATATCGCAGAACACAGTCAAATTGAGCAACATTAGGCCATGACAAAATTGTGGGATTGATTGATTTTTGTAAATTACTAACTTGATTTGCAAAGAAAAATCGGTGGGTGAAAGTGAAATGAAATGTCAAATTTATTGACAAATGTTAGCATAGTATGTAGCAAAGTTACTACAGAAAATGTGGGTTTTGTGGTTTATATTATAATAAGATCGAAAAAGATATTTGCTTTAATATCAATATAAATATCAATTGTAACTTATAAAAAGATATGCATGGTAAATTTTTGTTTCCTTTAATTTTAAATTAGAAACAATTTTAAAATATGCTAATCTAGAAAGTCAAATCATGAATAACAAATATAAGCAATTTAAGAAATGTTTTTTGTTTTAATATAAATATAATATGAATAACAAAAATAAACAATTTAAGAAATGTTTTTTGTTTTAATATAAATATCAAAATATCCAAATATCAAATATCAATTGTAACTAACAAACTATTTTGTTGTTTATAAGCTTTTGTATCTATTTGTTGTTTTGGAAATTTAAATATATACATTGTTTCATTGTATCATGGAAGTTAAAAGCGATAGATGAAATTGACTAACAAGCTTCTTACTTACGGAAACAATGTTGACTAACAAACTCCTAAATTAAATTAAATATTCGCACGTTTTTTTTTTAATTTACAAAATTATGTAGGTCGATTATCTATAAAAGAGTATTAAACATCTTTTATTTTGTATTTATAGGTATTTAGTAGCTTTTAAATTTATTATTTAATTATTACATAACTTACACTAACTAGAATAAGCTATACTTTATAACTTTATGAGATTATAATGTTTGTTAAACTTTATATTATTTTTAATAAAGAACAACTTAATACTTAATTATTTAATTTAAGAGTCTACAAATAAATTTGTGTATGTTATATTTAATGTTTCATATTAATTTGTTTTCAAAGTATTAACATAACTCTTAATCCTTAACTCGTGTAATTTTTATGAAAAATAATACTACTTACACTAACATCTTAATATCAAATATCAATTCAATTTTAGGTATCAATTAATAGATAAAAAAATAATTAAATTATTAAGTAAAAAGAAAACATGTTAGTTTCATAATTAGTGTAGTCAAAATTTTCATTTTATAAGGACTTGAATTCTAAATATCAATATACAATTGTCATTATGTCATCTTATGTAAACTATAAAGAGTTGAAGGGAGAGCGTAAGGACCAAAAGTGTCATTATCAGATTCCCATAGGCACATATTTAATAATCGAAATTGGAGGCAGGAAGAAATCTTAACCATAGGATCAATATAGAAGGAGGCCAAGAAAAGGTGATGATTCCTCCATGCTATCCTCTTTTATTTATTTATTTAAAAGAGATCATTTTATTAGGTACATAAACATGTGACCTATACACATTTATTATATTTTGTTGTAATGTACATTAAATCGTCAAAATATTTTAAATTAAGCTTTACATAGTCGGAGCACAAGGAGTGAAAAGGGCAAAATGTCGTGAACATCGGGTCCACCGGCGTTGAAGGCTGGCGTGCGGCATTGAAAAGAGTTTTTACCCCTCCTTTTCCTTTTATTTGATTGGTTAAAACTATTTTTGTGAATTCATTTGAACTCCGAATTAAATATAATTCTATCCAAAATTTACCCGTATTAAACTCTAATGTTCAGGATGGCTTTTCATATATTTGAATAAATGGTGAACACATCTCTTAATTTTCCAACACTTCAAATGAAGAGGCTCAACTCTAAACACTTCAAGGTGGCTTTTCATGTGTTTGTAACTTGCTAGTTTCTTATCAACCAACAAAGACTATGGAACTCTTTCTTCATTGATCACTATCTCCTTTTCAAATCTACAAATCATCCCTTTCCGTTGATGTTTATATCATCATGCTTCAATAAATAAATAATCATCATCATATATACACATCAACATATTCAAATATATACATGACATTTGTCAAGGAAACGAGTCTTACAATTAAAAAGTTGTGGGTTGAAGTCACGATTGGGACAACAGTGACAAGTCATGATATACTTTTTAAAAATATCTGTATTGTAACACTTATATATATTTCACAATGTAGGACAAGTATAATGGAAAAGGTACTTTAGTCTTCTTCTGTTAACAACCTTAACTCTAAACTTAGAGCAATAGTAACAATAATCCCCAGAAAAACTCCATAAGTAACGTTCCATTCACTTCCCGCATTTGCCAAATGGACGCCATAGAAAACGTTAAAAGCTGCCAATAGTATCAAAACTCGTCCTACGTTGTGATGATACCAATTCCAAAGTTTCCGCACCTTTGAATCCTTACTTGGCCTAATCAAAATGGCAATAATCTGCAAAGCAAAACTAAATCAGAACAAAAGCAGAACTAGCTTGTAAGTTAGTAATTGGTATAGTAAAAAACAGAGGCTAATATACAATCAACAAGCAAACCTGTAAACAACCAAGGGTAATAATGATTAGGCCAATGGCTTTGTGTTTGGCAACATTGATGTCGATACGATCATTTAAAATAAGTCCTGATACGATGCCCGACAATCCAATGATAAAGCCTGATAATTGGATGCTTGAATGTGCGTAAAACCAAAACGAGCCTAAATGCTTCAAGTAACGAGCAATCATAGCTCCGATTGGGAGTAACACGCCCCATCCAACCGCATTCAAAATGCCATGAACTCTCTTTAAACTCGAGTATGGAGTGCTAACTTGGTTGCCTTGACCTGTAACATCAAGAAAATAACAGAACACATAAATAGTAGTAGTAAATATTATTTATTAAAGCTTGCTTTCCCATCAAACCACATCTGATATAAAATATAATACGGAGTAGTAAAAGTAGTAGTAATCGAGTCAAGCGGAGCTTTAGATCCAAGGAGCTCGAGTTCGCCTCGATTAATTTAGGATAGGCTAGAGCTTGGCTCAATAGCTCGACGAGCTTTCACGATAGATGTTCAAGCTCGACTCGAAAATGTCTCGAGGTGACTCAAGCTTGTTTCGAAAAACTCGAATTTTTATATAATTTTTTTTTTGATACTTAAGCTTAATTTATATTATTTTGAAAATAAAAATAAATACCTAATATCATTTTAAGTATACATAAAAGGAAAATATTAAGTCCGAAAATTTATATAAAAATAATTTTTAATAACCAAACTCATTTTATATTATATGTAAAGTGGTCTAACGATATCATTATAGTCTCAAATCATATATATATATAAATAAATATACATATTACTAATTAAAGTTTGATAACAGTTTGAGCCATGCTCTTAAAAGTCCGATTTTGGCTGGATGTTTATTTTGAGCTCTACTTTCAAGCTCGACATTGGACCTGAACTCGATAAAATCTTAAGATCAGACTCGAACTCGATAAAAGTTTGACTCAACCGAGATAGAATTGTTCGATAAAAGTTTGACTTATTTGCAACTCTAAATAAAATAAAGAGGTAATCCATAGAGATGTAATGAAAAATATAGAAAAGTTATTGAGTCAAATTTTCAAATTTAACATCGAATATGTGAAACTTTTAGTTTGTGATCATTTGTTGTAGAAGTATCATTAAGTCGTCAAACATGATACTTTTTTACAATGTTGAATATTAATATAAATAAACACATAAAAAAGTTTGTATGAAGTTAATAAAATGCATTTTACATACTAATGAAAGGTCTTGATACCTTAAATGACATGAATCTTTCTAGAGAAGATTTCGTATGAAAAAATAAACAAATCTATATCAGTTTGAAAATCTATATCAGTTTGAACATCATGTAGTTTCATCAAATATTTTTTAAAGTATCGGTGAAAAGTGATCCTGTTTAGACTTAACTACCTCAAAAGGAAGGTTAGGTAGAGAGAGTAAACAAGGACCAAACCAGGTTGGACATATCCTTTTAGGTCAGCAATCAACAATTCATTTAAAACCTTTTGTGATGAATTAAAAGATAAGTACAAAAGATAGTGGAGCTAAAACAGGAATGCTGTATTTACAACTTTTGAGCATTCTATATTTCTAATGTTACAGATTTATTTATTTCCAGACTATAACTAGTTCAAGGGGAATAATCTGTACAGCTAACTATACGAATTTTTCATTAGATATAAAAGAGATATGTCTACAACAATATATAACAATTGTGTAGTTAACTGCACAGTAGTATCACTATAATTTAAAGATGTGAATGACGAATATACAAGTCTATCGAAGGATTTATGGTTTAATGATATGTGGTATGCTCATCAATCAATATATTAATTATATATATATATATATAATTTTAATTATATTATATAACTTAATTTGACTCTTTAATTAAATTAAATTTTAATTACACTAAAATCACAACATTTAATACTCACATTCTCATCTAAAAAAACAATAAGACTGTCGTTAAATAAAATCTGGAATAAACTCGTTACAAACTTGAGATAAATCATAAATTAGTGAGTCCATTTCAAGTCTTCTATTTTGTGGGGTCAATTCATAAGACAAATCTAATGTTCCATTCAATTACCAACAACGCAACAAAAACACAGGTTAGTTGGATAAGCCATCTTTTCATGAAAAACTATAAAAATAAAATAATAAAAAATTAGAGTCCTTATTAATTAAGTACAGTGGAATTTACATTAGTAGATTTTGTTCCGTTTCAATACGAGTGAAATATATTACAAGTAGAATGCTATGATTTTAGGTTTAACGATGATTAAACATATTTTATCTTAGTGTAAAATGAGTATGGTTTATGGGTTATTAATCCTTAACATTCTAATGTATGGGTAAATCTAGTTTGAAATTAACTCAATCGAAGATGACTAAAAGATTAATCCTTGAAAATATGACAATGAGATACTTCTAAGTGTATAGCTCTTTCGCATGAATGAGGACACCCACTAGATTATATAGTGAAATCCTACATTCTAAAACGTTCTAGAAAGATGTCAATTAGGGTGTAAGAATGTAGACATTCTCTGAGATCCGTGTCGACGTGGAACAATAAGATGAGCTGACCAAGTTAATGGGGTGACCATGCAAATAACACATGCATGAATATTCTATTTTGTACTATGTGTCTAACATTGTCAGTGAAACATGCAGTATGTGTGTTAGCGGAGTACAGGAAGAATGAAATTCAAACTCGGAAGCCGTTAAGCGGAACCATCTCTTCGGAGGGGGATCGTAATGTTAGTGACAAAAGTGAAATCCGAGGGTCGAGATCCAGAACCTAAAATATTATACACAGTTTTATTTTAAGAACGATTTTATCTAGGCGTGACATTATACAAGTCATTGAACAAGTAAAACATAACATTGTGTTAATTTGTCATGTAAAAGTTAGTTGTGATTTGTCATGTAAAAGTTAGTCGTGATGATTTTAACTTTTTCTTAAGTCCTTACTCGTTACATCATAATCATTAAACAAAAATCAACTTGAAATCAGTCTTTGCTTGTGATGATGATGACAGAATTAATTTCAATATCGACGTGAATTATGATGATTATGATACTAAACTATTTCTGGTCAATTCTTTCATTATTTCTTTCGGATAACTTCATTATTCAGCAAACTGCTTATTTAGCCCCCACCAAATTAAAATCTTATTTTGTTGCTGTAGTATTTAGCACACGACGTCGTATTCTATTAATCCGTATTAGGTAAATTTTGGACTCAAATAGATACTAAATATAAATATAAACTAGATATAAACAATGGGTTAAATTAAAATTGTATATATTCTAAAAGTAAAGGGGTGCTTCTTTTCTTTTTCTTCAAACTGTTTTCCAAATACGTTAGTGACCCGCCATTAAAAAGTTTTTCTCTTTAAACGTGGCTGTTTCCTAAAATTTGCAAAAAAGCAGAAATAAGTAGTGCGAGTTTACTAAAAGTTTGGTGCAAGAAGAAAGTTTTAGAAAAGGTCACACTTTTATTGTACTATTGTATTTACTTATATCACTAGTTATGTTTTATTTGTCGTATAATATAATATTATAAAATATATTTATATATTGTATAAATAAAAATTAATAGTATACGAATCACTATTTATTGGTTGTTGTATACTATCTAAAAGCTTAAATTTACGTTATTAAATAAAACGATTAACGATTTAGATAGTTATAAGCATATATGACTAACCTGAGGCATAGTTAAAAGTGACCGAGATTTGATTCCTATGACCTGTTAATCTGAAGTTCGGCGACGTAGGGGCCTGGTTATTGCTGCTACCAACCGCAAACACTAGTTGTCGAGTCGGTTGATCAATGACTAATTGAAATGCTAAATACATACGGGACGAAAATGAAATAATCGAAGATGTACTATTCATTATTTGTAAGTTTCCTTGATCGACCACCACTTGACTTGGTGTTTTTCCACCAAGGAAGTATCTTTTCATGACGGCGGAACCGTCACCTGCCATCCAACCGACAACAGCAGTTGACCCTACCATGCCGCCATCCGGTGAAAACCCAATGGCTACGTATGAATTGGTGTTGGGTGCTGATAAAACGAAGCTCCATAAACTTGGCCCGGCTTGTGAGGCCTATTATAAGAAAATAGAGGTTGATAAGTTTGTTAATTTCATAACTTAAAACACTAAATAAAGAGTAATGTACAAGTTAATAATTTAATTGCTGGAGAAGCATTTTAACTTGGTACTCTAATTTATGAGTACAATAATATCTACTTTAAGATTTTAATTGTTGTAATTAATACTATTAATTAAACTTTATTTATATTATATTATATGCTTCTTTTTTCTTAGCAGTAAGATAATTTTGAATTTAAGTTGATAAATCTTTAATAACATTTGAGTTTTTTATAAGTATAAAGTTACGTCTAATAATACTTTTTACTATGATTTTTAGTTGAAATATAAAAGTATTCAGTTAATCCATTATTTTCGGCTCTAAGAACGTTATAAAATATTTTAATCAATAGCTCTAAACTAAACTTTATTTATATGCTTCTTTTTTGTTACTAGTACAGTAGTTTTTTTTTTAAGGTTCTAATTGTTCTAATCAATAGCTTTAAAGTAAACTTAATTTATATGCTTTCTTTTTCTTTACCTTCATTAATATCAATTTAAATTTTATTTGCTTTATATTTTGTTCTTTGACTTATCAAATTAATCATTATACTGAATATTGATGCATACATACGTATTTATACACGTGTGCATATAGGCTGAACTGTTATAAAAATAGTGCATGACATAATAACAAAACAGAACTCTTTAGAATATGAAGTTAATTTGATTTGATTTGATTTCACAGTCCAATATTTGCCAAATACGTAAAAATATACAAAAAATATACTCGTTATTGCCCAAGTTTTCATCAAACTGCATGTTATATATAACAAATTTTAGTGGTCGATATTAAGACTTGTGCAATAAATCAACACATTTTAACCATCTGCATAAAGCTTAACAGCACCTAATTGTAACAGCTTTTATATCTTTTATACTTTACAAAAGAAGAAAACTTACCTACACTTTGATATATCATAAATAATATATCAAGAATTAACTAACACGTGTTTCATTTTTAATATGGCTAAAAGTTTATCTTTTAAAAGTCTATCGAACTTTTACATGTTTTACTATTATATTTCAACTTTAAAATTCTGAAATATATATATTTAAGTTCTAAAAACGTCTATTGTATATTTGCATTCATTTAACTTAATTACTATGGTATAGAATTTAAAAAGAACATTCTTTATGTAGTTAAAAACATACAAATATACATCTTTAAGACTTGAATATATATATTATATATAGAGAGAATTTTCAAAATTGAACACACACCATAATAAAAAAAAAACGTATAAAGTTTCCATACAATCTGAAACTATAAGTCATTAAGTTGCTTACATAAAGCCATGGATATGAATATGTGATGACTTACTCTTAAAATGAAACCTTCAGAGGACCAAACGCTGGAACAAATAAGGGTAGATGTATCAAAAAAGATTTGAGCATTAAGATTCTGAAGAATTGAACTTCTGCATGAGTCTTGAATTATTTGTGAATTAATCACATGTAAAGAACCTATAATCAACAAAATATGAAGGTTTGAGAGTAGTTTCATGATGGTGTTTTCTTCTTCACATACATCTCTCTCACACTTTCCCTGTTAAATATATCATGATATGAAGGGCATGATGGAAAGGGCAAAATGGTAAATAGATGATGATGATTTTCCACAAGCATTTGGTTTTCTAAATAAATAGATAGACTACGGAGTGGTTGACTTTGGCTTGATAGATTATTAGAAATGAGTGGTTAATATTGTGACATTGGAGTTGGTTTAAATTTTCGGAAGTATAGTAGTCATAGGAAATGTTGTGGTGATTATGTAAAGATTAAAAAGTTAAGTGTTAAAAAGTTAAATATTTTTTTTATAGAGTTATCTTATCAACAACTAACTATGTGAACCCATGTTGATAATATGAAAAATCCAACATTTACAAAAATTAAAATAAAAATTCTTATAAAATAAATTGCCACTAAAGCATTACAATGGATATATAAGAAATACAAAATGTAGTTAGCTTAATTACTCCTATTATTCACATATAATACCAACTCTTTTTTATGAGAATTCCTTATAATATGTATTTTATTTATAATATCTTTTTAAATAGTTTTTAACCAAAAAATACTACTATGATTGAAGGGAAATTTACATTCACTAGGTAGCGTAAGAAAAAGCAATGACCAACTTTTTCCCCTTTTTAACTAGTTGGTAACCTATTAAATCATCTATATTTAATTGTCACTTTTAGATTTATAATGGAAAAACATTACATTAGGTAGTCATAAATTTTCTTATGACACACAAATTGTTAGTATATAATCATGTTTGTTCAATATTAGTCTTAGTTTTTTTTATAATTTAATGAAAATGGTGTTAATGAATTTACTAATTTTTTATATTTTTATCAATATATTTTACTAATTTAAGCATGATTATAAGGATAAATTTGATAATATTGTTTGGTAAGCATCAACCAACTGTCGTGTGATTAAAATTGTATTCAAATTTTAGGACCACTTGAATTTAGTAGATATCAATAACAATAATCAGTTTAAAGTTATGTTGTTTAATGTTATTGTTACTATTTGTCAGTTTGTTCCATTGAATATACATGACCAGAAAATAAATAAATAAATAAATCTTTTAAGAAAAATAAAAATAAAATCAACAGAAATCAAAAACTTTATTCAAAGTGTCGTAAAGGAGAAGTTGTGACCGCAAGTCAATACTAGATCACATTTGTAATTGTGGCCACACATATTTTTCTAATTCCCACATTTTTTATTAAATTTTCTCTTTGTAACTGTAGGACGTAAAGCTTATTAAAAATAGGTTTGAGAAACAATGTTAATGTTAAAGTATGTATGTTTGGTGAAGTAGCTGTAGGCTGTAGCTGTAAGCTATAGCTGTAGGCTATAGGTTGTAGCTGTAGTTTTACGTTTGGAGCTTTTCGCGAAAAGCTACTTCTAGTAGCTTTGAAAATTCGAGTTTTTCGTTAGATTCTAAAGCTACAGCTTGTACATGACAAACAGAGCTTTTATTTTCATAGGAGCTTTTTGTTCAAAAATTAAAAGCTAAAGCTCCGAAAAGCTCCTAAAAGCTCCATGTCAAACAGGCCCTAAATTTGATACTGAAATACTAAAAGTTGTTATTCAGATTAAATAGCTTTTAATAGGATTTGGGTTGAAAAAACCTTATTAATAACAACCACTTCATCTTATATTTTATTTGGTACAAAGATTAGTAAAAAAATAGCAAATTGTACGGTTGTTTTATCAAAAATGCACGAATTTATCTCTCGAAAAATTAAATAGCATTTGACATCCTCGAGTTTGATATTTTCAATCAATCGTCATCTTTTAAATCCAAAAGGACGAAATAATTTTATTTTTATTCTTTTTAGTTAAAAAACATAATTTTCTATTTCTTTTATTACGTTTTTCATTTCTTTTGTGATTTCTTTTTTATTTGGATAATTACTTAGATATACAGAATTGATTAAGTATTTTTCACAAAATATTATCTCATTTCATAAACATGGAGAAACTCGCAAGATTGAAATTTCAATTCGCAATATCCATTTCGCAAGACCGCAATAGCAATTCACAATATTTGAAGTTAAAATATGTTGTATTGCTAAACTGATATTGCAAATCAATATGACGAAATCGACATTGCAAAATTGATATTGTTGTCTGGCAAAATTAATATTCTCATTTTGATATTACAAATTGACATTTTTTTGCTGATATATGTAAAATAGTTAACCTATTTTGTATATTTAGGTAATTATCCCTTTTTCTTTTGAATCCTTTTTCCTTTTAACACTATACGAGAGAAAACCTTCCATTTATGGTTGTCTTCCCCAAATTTACAGTGACAAATCAACATCACGACTTAAACCGGGATAACTAGATCTTCATTACATTTGGGCCGAGTTGTCGAATTGTAGGTAGCATAATAGCTGTAAACCGGCTCTCGTGTGAATTGTAGGTTAGATTTTGAGAAGTAAAAATTTGGAGTTCTAAATATCATTGTATTTTTAAACTTAATAATTTATGTTATTGTGAGGATGATGATATTGTTGTTGTAACATGCTTTAGTTGATGATGATAATGATGATAATGATGATATTGTGATGTTGTTGTGAGAATGATAATACAAGGTTGTTGTGATTCAATAGGAAAAAAGAAAATAATAAAAGAAATATAAATTTTGATTTTTTAATCAAGAAAAAAATGAGAATAAGGGTCTATTTGTCCTTTCAAGTTTAAAAGGATGACGATTTATCGAAAGTATCAAATTTAGAGACGTCCAATGATATTTAATATTATGAGGAACTATTTGTGCATTATTGACAAAACACAAGGACGATTCATTGCAATTTGCTCTTAAAAAAATACAACAAATTCTTGTAGAAATTTTATTTTCCATGACTTGACATAGTTGGTCATCACTTTGATTTTGATTGATCATATAATACAACCATCTTGATCCTAAATAATTTTATAAAGTTCAAGCTCTTTCTTCATGGTTGTTAACCTTCATTAACCAAAGGAAAACTTGAAACAACATTGGTCAAAGATTTCGTGTATAACATCAATTTCTCAGTGTTTTGAGGAAAACATTGAAGATGAAAATTGGGGGTAGTGGAGGATAGAGTTATTTCAGTGTCCTGAGTAAAAAGAAAAAAAAAACTCAGGGGACGTTGATCGACAGTGCAATCATAGAGTAAGGGAACGCCACACCCGTCTACGGCGTTTTCGGTCTGAAACGTTGACAGGAACACTGCCACTCCTTGTGCTCTAAGATTTGTAAAAACCACAAATTTTTATCCATGCATCATTAATTTAGTGATAATTGAAAATCTAACTTATAATAGAAAAATATAAAAACTCGAGCAATTTATTAATAAATATATAAAATGGTAAACACTATTGTAGCGTATGGACAAAAATTAATGATGTAAAATCAGCACCTCTTACTTGATTCAGTCGTTAACCAATGCAGCTGAGACTATTTAACTAGATACTAAAATTTGGCTAATGGGAAATGTTAAAGTACGGTTAAACCTTCACATAACAAATGCATATAGGTTAAAAATAAAAGTTCAAACAACACCAACAAAAATATCAACTGCATAAATATACTTCACGATTTATATACATAATGTAAAATTTATAGATGAAAAGGAACAGTTGAAAACCACAAATTACCTTGTAATATGTTCTATTACATGTTCACATTGCGGTGATATCGTTGTTTTTCAAAATAAATTTGTTTAAATGTTTAATCTTTGTCAATGTTCACATGTGACTGACTTAACACGTCACGATTTTCATTTTATTCATGGTTTTCATTTGAACATTTCACGGCATACATAAATGTTGTGTGTATGCATATATCATGTGTATAACTAGTCCCGAGCCAAAAGTATCTCCAAAGACTATAAATCTATAACAACAATATCACCAAACTAACCATTTTTCTTTTCCTAAAGAATAACATATCTGTCATAGCTCATTTCTATTGATATACCTACAGAAATAACTCAGTGACTGTTGCTTTGACTCTTCCGACAGAAAATAGCCCTATTAGTGTTGCTTTGGGTCAGAAATTCAGCCATAAATAACCCACAAGATTAAGAGACCAAAAGTTTAGACTTTGAAAAAGCATTCAAGACTTTTAAAGCAACTAGACCCTAGTACTTGTTGAATGTATCGCGGATATTTCCTTTTGATCAATGTATAATGTATTGAGGTCACTTGTACAAGGATGAGTTACGACCTGCAGAAGATTGAGGCCCATTGTTGGCAGCCTCATCTTCAGTTCTCACCCTCCTGTAAAATAGCACATAAGCAGCATTTGACTTCACATCATCTTCATTAATTGCTGATATGTGGCTGTCATCAAAGTTGTACCAACGGTTTTCATCAATAAGCTGCACGAGACAAGTGAAACTGATCAGAATAAATATCAATAAGAAAAGCATTGCAAGAAAATACTGGAACTAGTGATGGCAATTTTGATTGGGTGATATCGTATCTCTAAAGGGTCAAATGTATTAAACCTATAAGATTTAACTTAAGGAAACAGGGCCAAAGGGGCTCATTTTGGCCCAACTATGATCAACAACCAAGTACACAGTCATTGGCATGAAATGAAGAAAAGCAATTTGCATGGTTCAACAATTTTCCTACATTCCACAAACTTAACATGATCTTATTATTCATTTGTGATTTTATTACGTCCTACGATAAACTGCCATCTCTATTATTGACTTCTTGTAACCATTTTCCAACAAAATTTTGTAATTGTTAAGTAGCAGCCTGGTTAATGAATAAAATCATGCAAAATTGGATGGGTAAGTAACGCATCAAAACCAGTAATGGTTAATAATGTAGCATGTGGATGGAAACAAGAAATAAGAGCACATTAAAATTTGCAGGTTAATGAGCTGACCTTGATATGTGCAGTATAGTGGCCACTTCCCATGCTGCCATAATGATTGGTTAAGGCATAAAGTTCATAAACTTGACGATTAGAGTTGTTTTTGTTTGCAACGTAATTTGTCACATCAAAATCATGAATAGGGAAGTTGACAAATGTTTCTAGCTTATGTTTCATTGACCTGCTATATGAGAATCTTTTTAAGTGGATCACAAGCACTTCAGGAAGCCTCCAGAGATCCAACTTTTTACTTGCCTGCCTTCGCTCTTTGCATTGAGGGCAGTACCTTCACGAACGACAAATAAATAAAAAACATTAGATAGCAGAATTATTATTGAAAACCCAAGCAAGCAAACGTACTTCATTATGAAAATTGTAACTTCTGGTAATTGAAAAACTCAATATATGCCACAAAGAAGTTATATAAAAGCTCAGACATCAAGGGTAATCCAAGGATATGATTAGACGATAGTAAAGGTGGTGAATTCAAGGTCAATCTTGGATCGCGTTTTATCTCAGTTATATATAAAAAGTTAGTTAGAAAAGGAAACTGGTCAAACAGTTGGAAGAATACAACCTCCTAAATATTTAAATAGAGAGTTAGAGACGTCCTAAAATATGGACAGAGTTCTTTCAGGGCAATCCAACCTGACCCTACCGGTTTTGGACGGTACAAAAAAAGAAACTGTATACCCAATCCCCAGTTTTCACTTCTAAGACAGGCATATCATATGAAAGTAAAACAGAAGCTTACCACATGTCTTCAGGTACCAATGGTTCCTCACGTAAGAAAGCTTCTAAGCACGCATACAAAGATAAAGGTTCTGTGCGGGTTTTCTTTGAGGGTCCATATTTGTGTACTTCTGGCAACTTTTCTAGGTATTGTGTCTCATATTTTCTCAACAGCTTTGGTGACCAATCAATAAAAAGCAGTACTGACATTGATGATGAGGGTAATCTTACAGTTCTCTCTTCTCCAACCGAAAGATCAATACATGCATTGTTTCCATCAACCAACTTTAGAGGAAGTTTTAAAGGTGTAGTCTCGGAATCATTATTTTCCTTATAAGTTGAATCATCTTCAATACTAGTATTCTTGAGGTCTGATGCTACTGATGATGTGTTGCTATCAGAACGGCCTGGCTCGGATTTTAGCATGGGGGAGAGCATTGTGTTAACTATCAGTTGAAGATCGCCTCTTGTAATAGTTGCATCAGAAGATACTGGAAAAACAAGTGGGGTTCCATACGGTTTCCATCCTGTTGTGCCTCGTGCATTTCCAGTCTCCCTTAAATAAAACAAATAAAGTGATGAGACAAATTCCAAAAAAGTTCCGCGGGCATATGTAGCTAACATACAAAATGAAAAATAAAAATAATCATATAAAACTCTTCAAACAAAGCAGCACACCGAAGTAAAAGTAGCAAACAATAAGATTAAGGACAAAGGAGAAATGTGGCGATCTCAAACCATGTTCATTTGAAAGGGTCAATTCTAGCTAAAGCAAACAACCCTCTAAATCACTTAAGAAGTTACACTATTGAAATGATATTCTAGTTGCAACCATATTTGACACTTGACCCTATATATGTTATAAATCCAATTCACGAGTTTGGAGAAGAAAATGTTTCTGATCAAGTCAACCAGACCAACTTGTATTAGGATATTATCCGTTTTGGACCCATTTTGCCACCTCAAACAAAAGATGTAAACTTGAAAACAATGACATGCAACTTCTTTCTTGAAAAATCAAAATAATGAATATAAGATTAGATGTAATAAGTTAACTATTACCAACTCCAAAACAAACGTATTACTGTACAATTTTTGAGAGTAAATCCATGGTGACCATCAAATGTGCCACCAAACTAACCATTGCTTCCTTATAATGAATAGATTGTAATTTTCAGTGGTAATATAAACTTACAGCTCTTCCCGGCGGTGTATCAACTGGAGAAATTTAATGTTTTTCATAGATTTGGGGATCTTGTAAGCACTAAGGTGGTCATCATCTTTTATAGAAGATAATGACATGAGAGGATCTTCTAAGAACCGGTGAATCAAGTGGTTCCTTATCTGTGAAGAATAAAATGATTAATTAGCAAGTATTTCAGTAAGGTGATCACCTCAGTCATATGCTCTTAAAATTAGCAACCAATGACTATATAAAATGTTCACCTCAACAATAAAAACTTTTTCATTGTACTTTAAAGGACATGCATTGCTAAGTGCTTGAATCAAGTCCCTGCAACGTCCCTGTTTTGCTACAGTCACTGTGCAGGTAGCGGGCACGCTACTTCCGTCACAACTAAAAACCGTCACTGTCATAGTCCGGGTGGTAGTTGATTGAAGTGGCAAGGAGAGATACATGAATGGGTCAAATGTTACAGAAATCTTCTCGCATGCTGGACAAACCAAAGTTGATTTATATTGGCCCTGTTAGTCAAAAAATTAGAAAAAATAATTAGGTCCTAACTACCGGACATAAACAGCAAAACTGACTGTAAATGCTAGCAGAGGCCCAAATTCCAATGATCCAATTATTGATGAAAAACAGAGGTTTTATTGGATCCATTTGGATTGTGTTTATCAGAAATGGGTTACAATAAAGAAAATAGCTAAAGAGGGACGGTCAAATGGTTGAATTGTATACAACCTTCTAAACCTATTGATTTCAAGACTTGGATTATTATAGTCATAATATTGTTTCGAACTTTCAATGCATTGCATACAATTACACAAGCTCCTAGACTTACTTAGTTATAGCTATAGATTATTATAGACATAATGTTGTTTAAGCATAACTAGTTCGTTAACTAAAAATAAATAAAAATGGATAAAATTGTTAGCAGGTCAATTCAACCGTTTGGACCAGTACTTATAAGATAATTACACGTTATCCAAGCCGCCCATCTTGCCACCTCTAAGAAAGACCTTTCAGGTTTGGTAATTCATTTCTATGATACTAATCATACATTTTTGAAGACGACGAATACTCACTTGGCAGACATCCACAATTATTGAATCGTTGCGAGCAATGTGATTTGCCCAGTACTCATCAGCAACTTCTTCATCAGGTCGACCATCAGCATCTCTGGACTTGATGTAAGGCTTGTGTTTGACACGGTTCAGATCTTCATGGAGTCCATCAAGCAAAAATGCCAAAAGTTCCTGAAGTAGATACAAACCATATCCTTCATTAAAAATATTATCCTAATTACATGGAAGTTCAAAGGGTCACAACATACCTGAGAATCATGCTGATTGTATCCACTAAATTGTGGTGCAAAACGAGCAAGCTTTGCTTTAAATTGCCGAGGGGCAAATGGAGTCCGTCCTGGTGCCCACAACTTCCTTAATAACTCACCAAATGCTAGAGCAAGCTCACCCTACATAACATGTTTCCAAAAGGATGTAAGATCAATCAGTGTTCGCTTGATGCCAGTTGACCAAATTAAAATATACCACTAGATATGGCAAAAAAAAGCAGGTCGGGTAATAAGTCAAAATGGATTTGGTGTTTGGCCCGACAACACCTCTTTATGCATTATATAGAATCTTCCTAGTAACATGTGTTAAATAAATTTATAACTCTTATCCTAACAAAATACTGATAATTTCAACGTTTTTTTATAAATTAAAAAAAAAAACCCAGTTTAGGATGCTTTACCATTTAAAAAAAATAAAATCAATCCATTAAACCCATTAGACCCCACCTCCTTGAAAACTAAATTTTTTTTCAATTTTGTTGGTTTGACCTGTAATTAATATTAATGCAAACCAGATCAACCTATTCTCGTATAAATGGTTAATAATTGCCGCCTCTACTTACCACCATCCCCAGAGGGTTATGCCAGTTGATCTCTTGATGGTAATCTTCTCTGAAATATCTTGCAAATTCTGGTGTATGAACAAGACACTGTATAGCACTGTTCATAAAACAAGTGTTCCCAAAATTCAGCAGTCCAGTTAGACCAACAGATGAGCCCCGTGTACTAACACCAACGGTCACTGGTGTCTTGTCTTCTGATTCTCTAATTGCAGAAGACAAACTTTGAAACTCTGAATTATTGTTCCTGGACAAGCCCTTGCTTGTAGAGGAACCACCAGCAGCCGAATAGTTCGTCTTGGACGGCTCTACAAGTGCCATAGACTCTTTTTTAGCAAAGCCGTTCTCTTGAACACCACTTGTACAACCACCACCAGTGTCAAGGACTTCCACCAAGATCTGCATTCAGCATTTACACACGAAGATATAGAACATATTAAAACATCGAGTAAATGGGACATTGGATTCATAATACAACTACATCCATGGTAAACGCTGGCAGCTAAGACAAATCTTAAGTCCAGCAGATAGCATGATGACGCATACAGGACAAAGGCTAGAGGGGTAACGGTAAAAATATCGGGTCAGAGTAAGTCATTTTGCAGATCGGATTGACCCAAGACACTTTTTGTCCAAAATAGTGTTAATATCTTTGAAGAATAGTATGTTAAAAACAATTTGAAATTTTATAATACTTGAAAAAGAATAAAAAATTTAGAATAAAAATTATTCATGAACCCATTTGACATGTTTCCTTTTAAGTTCATTTTTTTTAATTACACCCGTTTGACCACTTATAGATTTATCCACCCATGCATAAGTAAATGGGTTGAAATTGCCACCTAGCATGAATAAATGTTTTGAA
Organism: Logfia minima; assembly: GCA_963921325.1. Classification (NCBI taxonomy): domain Eukaryota; kingdom Viridiplantae; phylum Streptophyta; class Magnoliopsida; order Asterales; family Asteraceae; genus Logfia; species Logfia minima. Next base: position 40,712,259 of record OY992764.1, read on the forward strand.
CTTAATGAACTATTCAAAGTAGCACATTGTAGCAGTTTTTATGAACTAGGCGATAAGCAAATCATGAACCAAAACCACACAAGACAAACATATTAATTTAATATACAAAATAATTACAATAAAAATATAACATACAGAAATAATAAGTCAGGATATATGAACTCTGGTTAGAAATTATAAGATATGTAATTCAATGCTTATTCTGGAACCTGGAGTTCTATCTAGGGAAGATGGCATATGGAAGAGTGACTAAATTCTATAAAAGGGAGGATAAAAATTGGTCCAAATATATATTCGAGAAATGCAATGGGTACTCAATATGGTGCAAAATTTCAAAATTATCTATTTTAAAAAATCTAACCCCTTATGACCCATAGGATTAGGGCATTGTTGAAAGGTGACATGATTCTGACATTCAGCAATATAACATATGCATATGTATATGACTCAGATCATCGGTGTAATCTTTAATGTAAAAGAAATTGACACACATAAAGTTACTCACATCCTGATCCATTTGTATGTTAAAGTCATCAAGCGTTTTATCCAGGTCATTCATCAGAGCATGTTTTCGACGGCTGTAGTAGTCCCAAATGCTTACCTGACGGAGCATAAAAGGGAATAAAACATAAAACATGCACTATTATAAGAAATACACTAGTCAAGAAATGCTTATCCAAATTTAATGGTATACATAAAAAAACTTACTTGCTCCTTATTAAGCTGAAATATCTCGCAAGCCTTTTTGTGTAGGCCTCCAATTGTTTCCTGCTCAAAAGAGTCGGGTCTTAGAATGTTAATTACGGCCATAAACTACAATATAGTGAACTACAGCTGTACCTTCTTGCTAATTCTTATTGAGCACTGGTCAGATTTTGGTATCAGGTGTAGTCTAAGGCGTAAAGGATATACTTCAACAGATAACTCCGATTGCGCTTCACCACAGCTTATCACTTTTCGTGCCAACTTAGGCCCCCCTCCATACCTGCACCTCAAGAATCACTAGAATCGTTCCTCGTGAATTTCTTGTAAAACAGCTAATAACAGACCTATGAATAATATTCCTTTAATAACAGATATTCCTTTAAGAAGCCACCGTGTGACAGCAAAATCCTGGTAGTAACAAATGATGTAATAAATGTTGTTGAGGAACATGCTGATTTATTGCTACTACCAAAAAGCATGAAACTTAGAGTAAGCAATTGTGGCCCATTTACTTTTGAGTTGATTAATTGAGGTTGCGCCTTATATCAGACCGGAAAAATCAAAACTTTATCTAAGGGGAGAACCACTCATATGAATTGAATGATCAAACAAGTAGAAAATAGGCCAAAGTCTTTGTAACGCATAGAACCTCCTGAATTGTTTTATTTAAATATTTAGATTTAGATTATTATACTATAATATAGTTTCTCTAATCATAACTAACGCATTAACTATTATTTAGAAGAAGATGAACAAGAAAGGCTTGCACGTCGGTCAACCCGAACAGACCGTATGAACTATGAACCAGTAAGAGTTGATCCAAAACTCGTTTTGACACAGTATTCGAACCACCCATCTTGCCAACTCAGATGAAATTTCAGGTCTCATGTCCTAGTGGTGAAAACAGGATGCAACAGCCTCCCTAACTCATTGCTTAGTATCAGAGGGGGATTTTCTCTATGTATGATAACAATGTATCATCAAGGGCTATATGAAAGGAAGTAGTTGCATCGTTATGTCTTTGATAGGATATGAGTTCATGTTAGGAATTAACTTGTGTTCACTAAAAATTATTCCTATTTCTCTTGCTTAAAGGTACAAAGGGGGGAGAAAATATTGATTATAAAGCATTTATTATGTAGGGCTTCATTTAATGATTGGAGTCCGATGCTGAAACAGCATTCACAAATGCAGCAGCTCAATTGGCAACCGCTTTTGTTATAAAGACACATTTTCTATTAAGGCAACTATAACAAAACTCGTAAACAAATAATGGAAGAGAATATATAAATCCACTGCAAGTTCAAACTAACCATGCACAAAACTGATCCCAAGTTACTTCAGGGACCAATATGTAATCTGTGTGTTCCTGTAATGTATCATGGAGCTCAATACCCATGGTTGAACTATCAGCATAGACTAAATCAGAATTGTCGATGCTTGAAGGCCTTCTTGGAGTACTTGAGCTGCCTAAATTCTGATGCTCTGAAGATGATCCCTCATTTGTACTAACTGTCTTGTTATGAATCACATAAGCAATCCAATTCTCCCACCATCTGTCAAATATAAAGTCAAAGAAACTAGAAGTTTAAATGATGACTAAATGAAGAAAAGCACTTGAAGAGATGTCATACCAACTTCAATAGATAGGCATAAAATAGACAATAAATGCTAGTTTAAAACTATAAAGAAAACTAAAGTTGGCGAAATTATAACACAGCTCAGCAATTGTGGAAATAATTTTTATTTCACAATTCAGACTTTTAATTCTGATCTAAAAGATGCTTAAATCATTAATACATAAATTTATCCCAGATAATTCATTTGACATCTCAAAAGAAACATTATTAGCAATATTAAATACATAATGATGGAAACTGGCAAACTGCTTGAGCTTAAGATCAACCGGCATCTCTAAATTACTATATTCGCTCTGAAAGATCATGGCTCTATCTATCATGTTGATTTTTGGAAAGAGCACAATTTACATTAAGGTTTCGTATATATCTATTAATGATACAATTTTTTGTATCAGATTAAGTGGCATCTCTACGACACGTAGCCCTACGAGCAATACATTAAAGTTATAGCAATCAACATAGACATATAATCATATTCAAACATAGTGCTTCAATATAAATTATCAGAAAGGATTATCAAACTTAATATTTTCCCTACAAATAAGGCAACAAATAACTCTACATAATCCCAAATTTTGGTCCTCAAAATAAAGGAAAGTGTAGATGTGAATGTTTAGAAATATCATTTACAAGTGTGTCTATATCGCCAGAAATGAATGTTTAAAATATCATTTGCAAGTGTGTCTATATCGCCAGAAAAAACTGGTGGTAAAAAATTTTAATACAGCAAGTCTACGCAGGATAACTGCAATTTAATATGTTTATATGCCCTATTAGTATATTACATACATATATACGTGATTTAATTGAAGTGGAGATTAATTGCAAAGTGCACCATGTAAGAGATAACTAAGAATCTATTGGTTTTCTGTTTCTATTTTGGTTTTCTCCCTACGTCATGCATTCCAGTGGGATAGTATTATTTTACCGCCAACTACTTTTCTCCCTACACAATGCTACTTGTGTCCCAGTATGTACATAATGTTATAAAGAAGAGTATTGTAACTTTAGAAGATTTTATTGTAAATATAGTAGATTATATTTACCCCATAATCAATTATTTGATTTTATATGATTACTAGAATCATGGAATTTAGTTAGAGTAATTGATTTTGTACACATAACTTTCCTAGTATAGTTTTCCCTATAATTCTATATATATGTTCATTTGATAATAGAAGAAATAACTTTTTCTCTCATATTACTTATATTGTATCAGAGCTTGAGCTTCAGGCCTGATCAACGTGAACAGAAAACCCTACCCACCAACCACCATGTCTGACATAGATTTTCCTGCCTCCTCTTTAAACCAGAAATCCAGTAAGCCAAACAAACCTCAAATACCCACTTCAGATTCTCATTCTGTCCAAATTACTACCATAAGGTTGAATGGAGACAATTTTTTGCACTGGTCTCAATAAGTGCGCAAGTACATCCGTGGTAGAGGGAAAATTGGCTATTTAACTGGTGAGAAGGCCGAACCAACCCGTGTGGATCCTACCTATTCCACTTGAGATGCTGAAAACTCAATGGTGATGACCTGGTTGGTGAACTCAATGGAGGAAGATATTAGTTCTAACTATATGTGTTATCACACCACTAAGGAGCTTTGGGACAACATCAACGAAATGTAATACCAGTCTCAAGTATATGAGTTGACATTGAAACTTGTGGAAATCCGCCAAGGTGAAGATAATGCTACCGAGTACTTTAACTGTCTTAAACGTTTATGGCAGGATTTAAATCTATATAACGATTATGAATGGAAGTCCACGAAGGACGCCAACCATTATAAGAAGAATGTGGAGAATGATCGTATTTTTAAGTTCCTTATCGGACTTACTGTTGAGTTTGATGAGGTTAGGGGCATAATAATTGGAAGAAAACCCCTTCCATCTATTGGTGAGGTTTTTACTGAAGTTTGGTGTGAGGAATCTCGTCACCTTGTCATGCTCGGTAGAAAAGATTCTTCTGGTACAATAGAAAACTCTGCTCTTGTTGCTGGTGAAGTCTACGCTGGTCAAAGGAGATTTGAAGAAAAGCCTCTTGTGTGGTGTGATTATTGCAATAAACCACAACATACCCGTAGATGGTTCAAATTTTCCAATTGCTGCAAAAGGTTTGATAAATCTATCAAAAAATTTATCACTGAAATCCGTCCTTCATGTACCTAAACTTGCATGTAACCTTCTATCTGTTAGTGAACTAGCAAGAGATTCTAAATGTCGTGTCACCTTTTTTGAATCTCATTGTGTGTTCAAGGAAGTCCCAACTGGTAGACGGTTCCTTCCCCCCCCCCCCCCCCCCGGATCAATGAAGAAGGGAGAAGTCACTTGATTCTTCCGAAATTCGTATGGAATTAGCACGACCCGGTGAATCCATGCCGCGTAACCTGGCAAAGGGGAAAGATACACTCGGGGAGGATGATTGGAACTACTAAGATGATAGAAGCCCTCTACTATCTCGAAAATAATGACTCCAAGAAAATCTCCATTCAAAGTTTATGTAGTACCAAATTTATTCATGTTAAGGACAAAATAATGCTTTGGCAATATAGATTAGGACATCCTAGTTTTAGTTACCTTAAAAGGTTGTTTCCTACTTTATTTCATGGGTTTGATCATTTTGAGTTTAATTGTGAAAGTTGCATATTAGCAAAATCTCATAGATCTACTTCTTGTTCAAAACCATACCGACCTTCAAGGATTACTTAATTCATAGTGATGTTTGGGGCCCTTCAAGAATCAACACTCTTTCTGGCAAAAAATGGTTTGTAACCTTTATTGTGATCATACCCGTCTATGTTGGGTTTATTTATTGAAGGAAAGATCTGAAGTTGGTAACCTATTTAGGAATTTTTTTACAATGATTGAAACTCAATTCCAATTTAAAAATTGGAATTCTTCACACCGATAATGGCACCGAGTATTGCAATAAGATTCTTGGAATTTTTTTGTAAGAAAAGGGTATTCAACATCAGTCAACCAATGTGAATACACCCGAATAAAACAGTATAGCCGAACGAAAAAATAGACATTTATTAGAAGTTTCTTGTGCTATTATGTTCTTTATGAATGTTCCAAGGATTTCTTTGGGGTGAAGCAGTTTTAACAACATATTTTATTTAATTAATAGGATACCAACTCGAGTTCTTAACTTTATCACTCCTGTTGATTCTCTTAAAAATGAGGTTCCTTATACTCGAATATTTTCAGATTTACCTCTAAAAGTCTTTGGTTATACCGTTTATGTCCATTTGACTAATCCAGGACAATCAAAGCTAGATCCAAGAGCTAAAAAATGTGTTTTCATAGGCTATTATCCGGATAAAAAGGGGTACAAATGTTTTAATCCAAAAACCAAGAAAATGTATACCTCAATAGATGTTTCATTTCTTGAAAATCAATCTTATTTTAAAGTGGATTTCTTCTAGGGGGTGAAACAATGTGAGGGAAATTTTTGGGACATTATCCCCAATCCTCTACCTAAAACTATTGACAAAGAAACTATTGATCCGATCTTACCAAACATTGTTGAGTCCACATTAGAGGGGGAGGTATTACCAAATAGCCATAAGGAACATAAATTTGATTTTAAAATATATACTAGGAGAGAAAGTCAGCAAAAGAGTAGAGAGCCTGGTATCAACTTGGCACCAAGTCAATCAGATTCCCCAAGTGACGAAACTATGAACACTACTTCTCCTTCAGGTACTTTTGACTCCTCTCATCCTAATAACCTTCCTTTCCAAACTGTTGTTGATCTTATTCCTTCGGATACTAAGGAGAATTCTGATCTTAATATTCCTATAGCAACTAGAAGAGAAACTAGTTCTTATACTAATCATCCAATTGCTAAGTACATGTCCTATGATAAACTTTCTCGTAGTCATAAAGCATTTACATCCAAAATATTTAACCTGTTTATACCAAGAAACATTAAGGAAGCACTAGATGATCCAAAGTGGAAACTAGCAGTAATGGAAGAGATGAATGCTCTAAGAAAAAATGGGACTTGGGAAGCCGTAGAACTACCTAAAGATCAAAAGACAGTTGGATGCAAATGGGTCTTTACAGTGAAATGCAAGGCTGATGGAAATGAAGAAAGATATAAAGTGAGACTGGTGGCTAAAGGGTTTACCCAATTGTATGGGATTGACTCCCAAGAAACCTTTGCCCCAGTTGCAAAAGTTAACCCTATCCGTATCTTATAGTCCCTTGCAGTTTTTTTGGTTGGCCTTTAGAGCAACTCGATGTAAAAAATACCTTTTTGAATGCCGATTTAAAAGAAGTGTTTATGTCTCCATCACCTGGTTTTGAAAAAACATGTAGGTCAAGATAAGGTTTGCAGATTACGGAAATCCTTATATGGCCTTAAACAGTCTCCAAGAGCATGGTTTAAACTATTTGGAAATGCCGTCAAAAGCTATGATTATCACCAAAGTCAAGCAGACTATACTATGTTATATAAACAATCTGTGAAGGGGAAGATTGCAACTTTAATTGTTTATGTGGATGACATAATATTAACAGGTGATGATCTTGAAAAACTTGTGGAGTTAAAGAGAAAATTGGCACAAGAATTTGAGATTAAAGACCTCGGGAAGCTGAAATATTTTCTTTGGCATGGAATTTGCAAGATCAAGAGAAGCCATTTTTGTTAATCAAAAGAAATACATTCTTGATTTACTTCAAGAAACGGGGCTATTAGGATGCAAGATTGCTGAAACTCCTACAGAATCCAACTTGAAACTTAATCCTGATGTGGTTGACTGAGGAAAGTTTCAAAGATTGGTGGGGAAATTAATATCTCTATCACATACTTGTCCAGACATAGCATTTGCTTTAAGTACAGTTAGTCAGTTCATGCATTCACCCAGGAAAGAACACTTTGAAGCTGCTAATACAATTTTGAGGTACCTAAAAGGAACACCAGCAAAGGGCCTACTATTCAAAAAGCCCGATAATATGAATATAGAAGTTATACATATGCTAATTGGGTCGAGAAGAGTTGTAATGGACGATCAACATCAGGATATTGCACATTCATAGGAGGAAATCTTGTCACGTGGAGGAGTAAAAAACAACATGTTGTTGCAAGAAGCAGCGCTGAAGCAGAATTAGATCCCTTGCACAAGGGATTTGTGAGGCAATATGGATAAAGAAGTTCTTAGAAGATTTAAAGATATCTTTTCCAATGCCTATAAAAGTTTACTTTGATAACAAAGCTGCCATTTTGATTACTCATAATCCTGTCCTACATGATAGAACAAAGCATGTTGAAGTTGACAACATGTTATCAACGAGAAACTAGAGAGAGGTCTTATTTGCATTCCATACCTAACAACTACTCAACAAACAACTGATATTCTTACAAAAGGTCTACCAAAGAAACAATTTGACTTCTTAGTAGGCAAGCTAGCTAGCTATGGAAGATATCTACAAGCCAGCTTGAGGGGGAGTGTTTGAAAAAAGAGTATTATAACTTTAGAAGATTTATGGTAAATAGAGTAGATTATATTACCCCATAATCAATTATTTGATTTTAAATGATTACTAGAATCATGGGATTTAGTTAGAGTAATTGATTCTGTATGTATAACATTCCTAGTATAGTTTTCCCTTAAATTCTATATATACGTTCATTTGATAATAGAAGAAATAACTTTCTTTCATATTACTTATACATAACGTACTGGTGAAGAGTACAAGTCTTGGTACGTAAGGGCAAGTATACTTAACATGTTAATTGTGTACGTGGTATGTTAAATCAAATATAGGAGTAGAGATATAAAAGTACATTCGTGTATAAACATATAGAAACAGATTCTGATTGGCCTATTCTTCATGAAGCACAACATATTGACACTCTATGATGGTGCATCCTGAAAGTAGATCTTTTTAGATCAAACACATAAGATGAATGGTAACCAACAGGCTAGGGCCCTTCACGTAATTCACTCAAGAATAGATTAAACATCATAACTAAGAATAGGCATACTTACATAGTTGATTTAACCCATTCTCAACAAGAAAGTAAAAATTGGACATCTATTTTCTCTTATCTCCATCTTTTTATTGCGCTTTACTAAGAGGTATAATTCTTTTAAGAGTTTTCAATTTACAACAATGGTCATTTGAATACAAGAAGTAGATATTACAAGGAGAATTATGTAATTAATGAAGAGTGACAAAATAGATAGAGACAAAGCTACTACTATGCCATCTTGCATCTCTCATATTCATCTCTCGCATCCCCTACGCCAATTCTTAACAATTTCAAAGAAAGGATGATGATAATGACACACATGAAACCTATGAAGAAATAAAGAACAACGGAAATGATGGCACATAAATAAACAGGGACTATAAAGATATGGAATCTAATGATTAAAATCAGCAATAACACTAATTACTCCATGCAGTACTAATCAAAATATGAGTAGAGAGCAACTCGAAGAAACTGACAAAAAACAAAATCTAACAATTGTTAGACACGTCGAACTCTCAATTCAAGTTCCATCAATAAGTGATTGGTCCTTGTTCTCACCTCTTTCCTTTTGCACCGTATCAGGTGATCTACACAAAACATTTATGTTTCATGTTCTCATATACCATAATTTCTTGCTCTTTTTGCTTTAGCAGATTGTCAATATCTCAATACAATTCTCATCTCCTGCTTGATATGTGGATAACTTATGTTCACACTAATGTGTCATGTGCAACCATATAAACGTATTTCAGTGGATCCAAAGTTTGTTTAAGCCCTAAATCATTAGCCCTAAATATAATATACCAGTAATCAGCTTAACAGCACGGACCTCGAATTAGGAACACAACATGTTTCAACTTTAGCAAGTGTCCCCTCATACTCGCACACGGAAACCCTAATTCTCATTTAAACCAATTACATCCACAGAAAAATCACTCAATTTGTAAATAATAATCTTAAGCAGATCCGCATTAAACACTATCCACTTACAAAATTAACAACTAACTAAACCCTAAATTATATGCATACACCCAAAATTCATACACATAAGGCAGCATTTCTCCCTAAACCCCTAATACTTTTTATAACAAGTCTCTACGTTTAACTAAAAACGACCTAGAAGTTGAATCTATCATTTCGAAACTTAAAGATACACAATTACCGGAAATTAACAAAATCTACAATATAAGCATGAAAATTACCTCCGACTAACTAAACAAAATGTATCGCCTTCTTTGGTTTGAGCTTCGATTTGCATTGAAATGCTTGTTATCGAATGCAATTCTTCCTCCGGCGAAATACCACAGGCAGGTGCCATACCTGCTCTTTTTAGCAAAAAAGGAAAGAGGGTTTTCAGGGGTTTTCTTGAAATAAGAACGGAAGGAAACTGTGTGTTGCTGCTATGTGCCACTGACACATATGCATGTGTGTTCTGTAGAAGCCCTTTTTATAACCAAAATTTTAGGACTCTTGCCATTTTTGTTGGCGCGGGCTATGTTACAAAAAAACTCAAAAACATTAACAACCAGGTTATTTTCTTATATTTAGATCACTTTTAAATTTTTTTAAACATTCAGTCAAAGAAAAACTTTTTTATATATGTTCAATTGATTTAGGTTTACAAAAGTGTCTTGTTGAGATTAACTTTTTGTTAACTTTTATTAAAGTGAAATGTTAAATGGTATAAATTGTGATATAGCAATTCATAAAAGTAACTGTAATATCTGCGTTTTTACACGTGTTCATTAATATATAAAATGTCAAAATTAAGTCACACTTTGTTGCCGTAATTTAACATCAAGTTTTCATTCATCCAGTTATATAGATTATCAAAACCTAATGACTATTTGTACATTTTCAAATCTTACTATATACTTTCAATTGTATAACACTACAAGATATGTGTTAGTCGTGTATGAATTATTGTGATAATCTACAAATAAGTTTTCAGTTAAATATAGCATCAGTCAAAGTGATTTGGATTAGATAACTGAAGTATAGATGCGTTAAAAATATCATTTTAAAACAATTTATCAACTAAATACTAAAATAAATTTTATTGGTGAGACTTTAATCCATCGTACCATTTGTATGAGGCTCTTTACTCTTTATAGCCAACTAAACTTCAAGCTATAATCCATTTGCAAAATAAAGTTAATACTTGATCAAAAGAACTTACAATGTAGCCGAGTATAATGTATGATTTCTCAGTGATCTAATATCCCATAAATAGCATGATGATTTTTTGTCACGTGCCAAGAAATAATTAGGTGTGAAAGAAAACCCATAACATCCGATAAAAACTCATTGTCGGACATTACATCCGATATAAGCCCAACGAATAGTAAAACCTCATTCATGAATGTGTATTTGTAAATATATATATATATATATTGTTTGAGTCACTGGTCGCTATATATTGTTGAGTCACTAGTCGCTGACCAACTTAGTCACTGGAGTACATCATTGAAAATTATGAACTCAAAACTCCTAAATTGTAAGTTGGATCATTGATCGCTGGTCAACATAGTCATTGCTATGAAGTTAAAGTCACTAGTAGAAGATTGTTGGATCAACAGTCACTGATAATCTTAGTCACTGGAATAACTAACATTAGAAATAATGAAGTCGAAACTCCTAAAATACAAGTTGGGTCACTTGTCGCTTATCAACCTAGTCACTGCTATTGAAGATAATGACAAACTCTCATTATAGAAGAAAAATATCACTGCTAAGTAAATAATTTCAACTATGTGTACTCTGCTCCCTAGTGTGCATATGAGATTTATTTACTTACGCAATCAATGAACACATCAGTCGCTGTTGAAGAATAAAAGGTAGTCACTAGAAGATATCAAGTCAAGTCACTCTACAAGAGCATATTAACTCGCAGTGACACGTGTCATTCTATTTCCCTAAAATTCAATAGATATTTACGAGATATATCTTGTCTATAAATAGAGTGACATATTGTACTTAGACGTGTACCGATTTGCATCTATCATCTGCTAATCAGTGGTAAAGTTTGTCTAAGTGCAAATTCGAGTAAGTGAGTAATAGTTTCAGCCTTGGCTAGATTATACTATTCTCACAAGGAGTGCTACAGTAACTTGTAAGTTTGTATTTATTTAATTTAAGCATTGTATAGATTATTTCGTATTCGACACTTTGGTGTAGTTTTTGATAAATAAATTCTTCTATCAAGTTATTGATTCTTGTACTCTTTGTTATCAACTTTCATACTTACAATTCGTACTCTATTAATTAAGCAAGTGTTTTAAACATACTAATATTCTATTAAAAGTTTTAATATACACAATTATGGATTAAATTGTATTCACCCCCTCTACAATTCAAGTTCTACATTGTAACTCCATATCACTTAATTCATAATTGATAATTAGGACTAACATATATATATATATAAAGGGTTGGATCAAATAGAATGATTCTTATTGTAAAATAGATAAGAAAGAGTATGACGAGGTCACGTATCTTTTTGTAATGAAAATCAGTCAAAGGGGATTGTTGGTATTAGACTTGCATATTAATGATCATTAAATAAATAAATAAAAGAATTAACTCTTACACTCCTTCTCTTGCATATTAATGCTCATTAAATAAAAATAAAAAAGAAGAACTAACTCTCACACTTTTCTACATCTCCACCGAGTTATGACCAGGATTCGAACCAACTATTCCTACTGTGTATTGGAGTTGTGCTTTTATGGTGTATATCATATATATGTGTCCGTATTTTAGGTGTGCATCACCTTTTTCGATGTGCATAAGTTTTTTTTGGTGTTTATGGTGTGTATCTTATTGGTGTGCATCATGTTTCAACAGTGTGCATCTAGTTATGTTGGGTTATACGAGTCTGTTGTAGAGATTTTTCGGTATAGAGCATAAAGAGAACAGTCACCAATGTGTGAGTTACCAAGCGTGCATCAGCATTTAGGAAGAAATTATGTGCAGTGTGTATTAGAAACATGGATTGATTTTAGTGTTTGTGTGTCAGATTTGTTGTGAATTAGTGTTTGTGTATCTTATTTGTTGTGAATCAGTGTTTGTTTGTCAGATTTATAGTGCACCATTGTCTATAAAAGATTTGATACTTATAGGTAATTTGTTGTGCATCAACGTAATTTTGTGAATCTAATTAGTGTCATGGATTGATTTTAATTTGGATTAATGATGATGCATGAAGTTATTATAAGAAAGAAATGTTGTAAAAGTTGAAATTGGTTCTAAGATATTATGTAACTGGCATAGCAATTAATTTGAATGAACTTGCAAATGTACAATAATACACCGAAAACTATTTTAAAGAATTAAAAAATTAGATAAATAGTTAATGTTATTAATAGATTTTCCAATGGTTGAGATCTCGTCTTATTTGTTTTAGATTAAGTATTGTTTTACGATAACCAACCCATATATATATATATATACACGGCTTGTTTCATACACAAAAATTCTTACTGTAAAATAAATAAAACAACATTTTAGTCAAATGGTGAATTAGTAATTTGTAGGCTTTATCAGTAGGTTGTAGTTGTAAGCTATAGTTGTAGGCTCTAGCTGTAAGCTGCAAATTTTAGTCAAATGATGGATTAGTTTTTCATTTACAAGCTTTTTGGAGCTTTTAAAAGAGAATTAAAAGCTCAAAGTTGTTATACCCAAACGAAACATCTTAAATAAAAAGCTTATTATTTGAAAACAAAAAACTAAAATTCCAAAAAGCTCTTAAAAGCTCTAGATCAAATACAATTTATAGTCGAAAAGACATTTAGTGTGACCTGACATACATAAGACATTATCATGTGAGACTTAATAAAGGAAATTATATTGGAGTATGAAATTCTTAGATTTAACATTTAACTTAATTTTTCTCAACTTGTGACACATAATTAATGCCCGTATTCTTTCAATTAGGGAAACATGTGACTTAGAAACTAGTAATTGCCAAATAACTTACGATTAAGATTACATAACATTTGATTTGGCATATGAGGTGTTATTTAGAGATGAAGCACACAGTGACAAAAAAAATCACCATCTCCATTTTTCATATATTTCACGCAATGTTCACGTTACAATCTTCACCACCAAAATTGACATTAACGACGAGCAACCACCACTATTATCGATATGAACCAATATCTCCACTTAATAAAGTTTAATTAGTGTGATACATATGTATCATGTTAAGACCAATTGTAATGGACTCGTGGAGTCACTACAGTTCACCACGGATCGTATGGTGACCGTGGTGGTTTGTTATCGTGATGGGAGGACGGGTTCTCAACGACCAAACGTGAGCCCCTTTATATTACTTTAAATTTTCAATTTCTTTTCGATTTTTACAAAAAAAGCTAAAAGAAAATTATCTCGCATTGGTAATATGATTTAAAAATATATATATATGACCGTTTGAAGTCAACGGCTGAAGAAAAAAAAAACTTAAATCTATTTTACTTATTATAAATACACAACAACTGTACAGTTTTCTAACACATCAATGAATTCATGTATTTTTTTCAGTATTATAACGTTATTATTTTCATTTTTATTAATTAAGTGTTTTTTAAATTAATTGTAGTGTTTTATTAATTAATTGTACTTGTCTTTTAAAGAATAATGAAAAATAATTAAAAAGTGTGTCCCAGTTTATAGTGGCGTGTAGTGGAGGGGTTACTACTGCGAACAATCATCTCACGATACATATTGAAAGGTGACGTGGCTCATAGTGAAGCCTCCACTATGTATAACCATTGCAAATGATCTAAGTGAAATGGAGATGATATTAAAATTTGATTTCGGTTAACTAAACAATAGAAAAGTTAGTGGTGTGTAATCAAGATTTGAAAGGGTAACTTTGATTTGGGATTATATTGAGATTCGTGGCTTCAATGGTGGTCGTTGCGAGGTTTAAGGAACTAATATTATGTGTAGAAATTTATAGTACGTTTTAAATTGTTTTTTGAAACTACTTATGTTTTTGAATTTAAATTGAACATTTAAATTTAAACATAATATTTGAAATAATATCAAAATTCTCAAATAAATTAAAGAAAATTACAAATTATTGAGTTTTTTACTAATCGCAAAACATTTTGAATTCATTTCGAACTGACCTCGAATTTGTATCATATAGACGATTTCTTGAAACTAACCAAAAGTAGGGATCTAAATTAGAATGAAGCAACCAGAAATTGACTTATAAATATATATTTTTTATTTTGTTTTCATGATTTAAATAAATAAAGCTGAAAATTAAATGAGAGTGTCTTAAGTGAAAAGTTTTATTAATTTATTTTATTTATGTAAAAGCTTTCAATAAACTTTTTATTCTTGGAGTGAAGAAATTTAGGCAAAAGTATGAGATTTCTCAAATATTTTGTGAAAGATTCCTATAAAACTTTGTGTGTAGTTTTTTTTTAATGGAACTTTTAGAAAACTTTTTTTCATTTGTGTATATTTTTTTGTATTTTAATTTTATTTTTTTAAAATTATCTGAGTAGTAGAAGAACTTTTAAAAGGTTTTCTTTAATGCTTTAACATAACCCGTAAAATTATCCAAATGCATTACAATATTTATAATCAAATACATTGTCATATTAGTATTTTATTTCTTTTACACCATTTTGACAAATCATTAAGCCTTTTAAGATTGAATTAATAGCCACACATTGTACTATTTTTCTTTATTTATATCTTTTATTGAGTTTAGCAAAATTAAAAAGAAAATACGAAAAACAATATCTAAATGGATAAAAGTTCAACATGGTCCCATACATGCAACTAAATGCAGGTGGAGCACACAAGGTCGTTTTTACGATGATTCACTTACAACATAGAGAGTGATAGAGTCTCGTATTATACTCTTTAACAATAGTGTTTACAATTTCAACCCGGTTAGAATGGGTCGATTCGGATTATGTACACCTCTAATAGATCAAACAGGTAAAGTAAAAATATTAGCTTAAAAAGGAAACATGCTAAATGGGTCGAAAGTTTCGTAAAGCTTATATTTAATGCATAAAACATCGAAATTAGATTATAATTGAATAAATTGGAACTTTTGTCATTATGATTGACGCTTATATGTTTAGAAAAATAACAATTTCAATGGACAAAAACTAACCTACCTGGCGAGCTTTGACCCGTAACAATATACTAACAGTTAGACAGTTTTTAAGGCCTGCCCATTTTTGCCACCTCCAGAAAATATGACTAGAAAGATACCTGCCAACTAGTTGACTGTACATCCTCAATACAACATCGAGCTAAGTAATAATTTCCATCTAATAACTCCTTTTCACCACCCAGAGGTGCATTTGTTAGAATATAGAAGAATCCTCTATGATGTCCCAAGAAGAATTGTACCCCAGAAACACGATCATGAATCTTTCGCAAGCCATCTTTTGGGTTAATTGCATCTATTATGTACACCTGTAACGTAAAATCAAAATTAAACAAAATCCATCAGTTGTCTTACAAAAAAACAGAAGTATACACAATAAATATGAATCATGTGATATAGATTGGTTCCTTCCTTAGATGAAGTCCTCGAGTTTGAATTCACAGATATGAATTTTCCATCCTTTGTGTGCTCGTAACGTCCACACAAAAGCTAGAATCTTTTTCTGTATATACTATGACATCACTAACGGGGTTTGATCCCAATGTTGTGTACTGTACCCTGTCCATTCAAGAGGGGTTCGTAACAATTGTTAACAATGGCACTTGCATTTTAATGAAATGATTGTGGTTATAAAGCTTGCCTATATGGTTGTTGGCTCTGATCACAAACAGTATAAAACAATGTACAACTACCTTGAGCCCATCCCAAACTAACAACGTCTTCAACTCTTAATGTTGGAATAATGCTCTAACGTTCAAGATCCTTAACTCGTAGAAGAAAGCGTTCCTCACCAGTCACATCGATAGTGTGCGAGAGAAAACACTGGTCCGGTGATATTCTACAGGTACCCACATGAACATACCCTAAAACATAAGGAAGGATTACTACTAAGTTTGGACTTGCTTTTTGGAATTGATTATATTTATTACAAATCAATAATCATTTTCAAAACGCACATATAAACACCTACTTAAATAAACAAATGACTGCTATGAGTTGAAAGACTTGGAAAACTGAAAATAAATTACAGTCAGCGGCCATAACATGTCATCAACTATTTCAAGACCTACAAATAGGAAACATGCAATTTTTGTTCAAAGTTCAAGTAGTCCACGATTCGACTTACCATATTCTTCTGCAATTTCATTTCAATCAAGCAATATTTCTTCATTTACAAATCCTCTTATTGCGTAATTGATCATATGCTTCACCGAAGTTGTATTTTCAAACGCCAACTTTCCACATAAAACAGGGTATTCTTTTTTCTCTGGTATATACCGACAATAGAACCTAATCAACCCCAGAAGCAAAAAAGTAAAAAAAAAAAAAAAAAAGAAACATACAAACATATCATGTTTCATAATAACCACTGCTAACCCAAATTTACTTTAGTGTCAAACCTAGTTCTGGAGCATCTGAATGTATTCATCAAATATTGTTCATCTTACTTTGATTCCCAGAAGTCAAAATGTACCTTTTAAAATTCTACTTCTGGAACAAAGGTAAACCTATATGACAATACAATATTAGTACATTACCAAAAAAATGTTCACATTTGAGCTGAATTCACATTACCTTCAAGTACCCCCTCTAAAATGTCAATAGCAACATACATACAGATTGACATTTTAAATCAAATACTTGAAGTGGTGGTGGTAAATGATGGTGGTCGGCCGGAGGTGGAGCCGTGGAGGGGACATCGGTGACGGGGCAGCAAGGGGAAGGGGGGTTGGTGGCGGTGGAGTGGTGGTGAAAGTGGTCGTAAATGTGGTGGTGAAGGTGGGGTTTTTATGGTGAAATAAGGTGGGTTTTGGTGGGAAAATAGGGTGAGTGTGGCGGGAGTGGAGAGTGTTCGGTGAAAATGGAGAAGAAGTAGGTTGGACAATTTGTCTTTTTCCGGTGAGCAGCGACGACTTTAAGGATTTAGGGACGATTTTATTTTCGCTACAGAGTTTGACCGGGAAAAGTAAATATTTTGAAGGCAATTATTATTTTTTAACAAAAGTATTTGGCGTTTTCGTCGCTAAAATCCATAAACTCGTCGCTAAAAAGGCGTCCAGGATTTACAATTTAGTTAATTAACAGGAATTATATATCCAACATAAAACTTATTTAATTATTAATTGCAACTTCTTTTATTAAATCATTTACATCCACTCAATTAAATTAGCTTTTAATTAATTTATCAAAAATATATATTAATATTTTTAAATAATTGAAATTTTATTTATTAAATTATATATCATGTAACTAGTAAGTTAGGATTTAAACTGTGTTTCTTTAATATGTACGAATAATGTTAATACATATGTTATCAAACAAACTTCTATTACTTTATGTCCGATATAGATAGACTCAGGTTATGACGATGACTTCTCTCGATCAAAAGTATAACATCCACAACTTTTTCTTTATGTCACAAAGATATATTGACTAACATGTAGAGAAAACGTCTTAGGGTTATATCTCGATCATTAGGGTTCAATGAACAATGTATGGTAGATAAACCGACCAACGTTAGGGTAATGCATACATGTAAACCATCAATAGTAAGTTCATCAACTATAAACCCTAAAGTCGTTAAATCCTTAAATCTAAACAACTCAACTACGATCACTTTCATAATTACATAAGCTATCACATAAAATTTTATATGTCGTTTTGTTGATAATCAAAACGAAGTAATCAAACACTTAAACCTTAAACCTTAAACTCTAAACCCCAAACCCAAAAAGATAAACTCTAAACGCTAAAACCCTAAACAGCCCAACTACTTTTTAAAATACATAATTTATCATATAAATGTTTAGATGTCGTACTGTGAATCAACATGACGTAATCATAAACCTAAACCCTAAACGCTAAACCCCAAACCCTACACAACCCAACTATTTTTATAATTACATAATTTATCATTTAAATGTTTATATGTCGAATTGTTAATCAAAACGACGTCATCATAAACCTAAACCCTAAAAGATAACCCCAAAACGCTAAATGTTGTATTGTGGATCAAAACGACGTAATCATAACTTGAATCCTAAACGCTAAACGCTAAACCCCAAACCCTAAACGATAAACCCCAAACAACCCAAGTACTTTTATAATTACATAATTTATCCTTTTTAAAAGTTTATATGTCGTATTGTTAATCAAAACGATGTCATCATAAACCTAAACCCTAAACGTTAAACCCCAAACCCCTAATCGATAAACAATAAATGCTAAACAACCTATCTAACTACTTTTATAAATACATAATTTATCATTTAAAAGTTTAGATTTCACATTGTCAATCAAAACAACATAATCATAATGATAAACTTTAAACAACTTATAACTAACATTTACTTCTACACATACATTAAATTATCATATAAAAATGATTTGGTGATAATTTTTATTTTCATACGAGAACAAAATTTTCATTTTGGAGCTAAAAAAAATCAAAAACTCTTTAGCGGCGATTTTATGATCGCTAAAGGGTTGACGAGATTTTTTCTTTTTCATTTTTAAGCCAAAAATAAAAAAGAAAATTAAAGGTTATGCGAGAAAACGAATTTTTCTTGGAGCCAAAATGAAATAGTAAACAAATTATATGCCTTTAGCGACGATGAAATTATCGCTAAAGGGTTTGGTCAAATTTTTGACTCGCGCTTGGTCAACATGGGAATATATTTGTCGTTAGTGAGTTTTAGCGACGATTTTGGTCGTTGCTAAAATCCCATCTTCATTTATGCTTTTTCTTTCAGTGTTCGAATAAAAGTACGTTACGGCTCGATTAATTTCATGAGTCGTGTTTAAAAAACTAATATTTGACTATGCTTATTTCATTTTTGATTAGTTTCAAGTTGAATAAGCGAGTAGAGCAACTCAAAAGAGCCTAATTTATATTAAAATTTTGTCTTTTAAAACTTTTAATAAATGTAACTTATAAAATTGAACACAACTTCAAGTATCAATATGTGAGTTCAAATTTCCTGATACTCGACTCAACTCAAAACTTTTACACTCCTAAATTCATATAAAACATTACAAGAAATAAGTTAATCAAAGGTGCGTGGTGATCGATTCAGGCATACAATGAAACACTGTAAGCTAGTGGACCAGGTCAACTCATATATGCGTGGTAGAATTAAGTTCAAATGAGAATGAGATTTTTTGTAAGAATGAAAGAATCAATCTCAACCATTTATTTCATCAAGATAATAATATCTTAACATTTTTAAAAATTAAATATCTCACAAACGGCTAGTCAAAAAATTATAAAAATTGCATCATAAAAATCAACATTTTTTTCTCTTCGATTAGACATCTCACAAGGTATACTTTCAACGGTATTTTTTTTCTTCATTTTCTAGTGGTTTTTGAAAACTGATAACACATGTGTTACCTAGTCGTTGGTGTTAGTTGCCGTAACACATGTGTTACCTAGTCGTTGGTGTTAGTTGGCGTAACATATGTGATAGTAACACATGTGTTACCGGTTTTCAACCCCACAAAAAAATAAATTCGTCGAAAGTATATCATGAGGGATGTCTAATCGTAAAGAAAAAAATGATGATTTTTAGAGTGCAATTTTTATAATGTTTTGACTAAACATTTGTGAGATATTTAACTTGCGCGGGGGGGGGGGGGGTTGAGTTTTGCCAAATGGGTTGCTAGGATTTATTCGTTCATTCTTATTAAAATTCTCATTCTCATTTGAATTCAATCCATGCATGTTAATACGATTTCTTAATTTGACATTGTTACGTAATGAGAATAAAAATTAGAATTTAAATATATAAATGTACGTAGAACTGTTAAAAGTCAAGTACTTTTGGCATAATCAAAGATATTCACAAGTATCGGTACTTGGTCAATAATTTTCCATAATGCCCCATTCAACGGGTCTCCAAATTCTATATAAATACCACCAACTTCATTCATTCTATCAATACAATATATGCAAACCAATATACCACCAATTAATAATCTCAAACTTTCCACACGTAGATACATCATCATCATCACTGTAACATGAAGGCTTTTGCCCCATGGAGTGTAACTGCAGTAGCAGTTGTTACAACGGTTTTCGTACTAGAGTTATGTGCATCAGAAATACGTAAGCACATTCTACCCTGCTGAAATATACAAAACTATTTTCTTACTAATATATGAACAATTGATCATGCCGTGTTTTATTATTCATTTCAACGTTCTAGCAAACATGTCAAAGAAGTTGGTATATCAGATTCAATATTGGTACTTGGATTAAACATAAACGATTTCTGGATACTTTCTATTAGTTTGTCTCCTTTTATTTTATTTTTTCTGATTCTTGTGTTTTCTTTCTATATAGCTCCAAACTATACTTTCATACATGAAGCAACAAAAGCGCCAAAAATTTCATATTACGATTACATTGTTGTTGGGGGAGGCGCTACTGGAATTCCATTAGCCACCACCCTATCTGAAAAGTACTCGGTTCTACTGCTTGATCATGGAGGTTCCCCTTATGGAAATCCAAACGTCACCGAAGTAAGGAATTTTGGTTCCTACTTTTTGTATACATCACCAAATTCTCCTTCACAACAATTTATTGTAGAAGGTGTTGTAAATGCACGTGATCGTGTTTTGGGAGGTGGTACTTCAATTAATGCAGGATTCTACTCTCGTGGTGAAGATAAGTTCAATAAGGAAGCTCAATTAATGGATCAAAATTTGATCGACGAGTCTTACAAGTGGACAGAAAAAGTAATGGTTTATAAGCCTGTTGTGAGGAGCTGGCGATCTACAGTTCGTTCAGCACTTGTGGAAGCTGGGGTCACACCAGATAATGGCTTTACGTATGATCATATCATTGGAACTAAAGTGGGTGGTACTATTTTTGATGCTAATGGGCAACGACACACGGCACAGACTTGTTACAGCATGCAAACCCCAAAGGGTTATCTGTACTTTTAGACGCAACTGTTCACAAAATCTTGTTTAAGACCAAAGGTACATTACTAGCTAGTCAAATTGGTACCAGTTGATATATATGCCAATAATCTCTTTTTATAGTTTTTTGTGAGGCTTAATTGTGATTATATTCTTGTACAGGAAAATCACGGCCAATGGCTTATGGAGTAGTATTCGAAGATTCATTAGGAAAAAAGCATAGGGCATATCTAAAAGGTGGCGAGAAGGATGAAATCACTGGTGCTCTTGGAAGCCCACAACTTTTGATGTTGAGCGGAATTGGTCCAAAAAAGGAACTTGATGCTCATAAGATTAAAGTCGTGCTTCAACAACCTTTTATTGGTAAAGGCATGGCAGATAACCCTCTGAACGCATTCTTTGTCCCTTCTCCAGTTGCAGTCGAGCCATCTATAGTCCAAGTTGTTGGTATTACTCGGTTTGGTAGTTACATTGAGGCAGCTGGTGGCTTTAACTTTATCTTTGCTGACCCTTCAAGCTATCACGGATTTTCCCCTCAGGTAACTACATATGTTTTCTCAAATTATTATTAGTGCCAAATTGGTTTAATGATGCAAAAAATTTATAAACAAATGTACTATGCTGTTTGCAGATGGGTGGGTTTATATTTGAGAAAATTAACGGCCCTTTATCTAAGGGTGAGCTAAAGATTGAAAGCCTAAATCCAGCTGACAACCCATCAGTAACATTCAATTACTTTAAGGAACCAAAAGATTTGAACAAATGTGTTAACGGGATTAGAACCATTTTAAAAGCTGTTGAATCAAAAGCATTCTCAAGGTACAAGTATGCCAATATGACAGTCAAAGATATTCTTGATCTAAATTTGAAATTACCAATGAACCAATGTGTACATGCTAATGCAAGTTCGACCTTGGAGCAACATTGTAAGGACACTGTAAGGACTATATGGCATTATCATGGTGGTTGTCATATTGGCAAAGTTGATCATGAATATAAGGTTGTTGGTGTGGACGCTCTTCGTGTCGTTGATGGATCAACTATACTGAACTCACCAGGAACTAATCCTCAAGCAAGCGTTTTGATGCTTGGAAGGTACTTGAATTCATCTTGAAAATCGAAGAATGTGTTGGTTTTTATGCTAACCTAGTGTATTACTTTTCAACATTTACTAACAAACTTATAAATGATGGTGATGCAGGTACATGGGAGTTACAATACTACACCAAAGACTCGCAGGGAACAAGTCAAATAAGATGTAATGATTGGATTGTACTTTTACGCCACAAATTATTCATTATGGATGTATTTAACATTTCTTGTTCTAACATCTAATGTGGAAAATTTAGTTATCTTTAAGATTCTTGGTGCATACCGGCAGAAGAAGAAACGTTATACTTTAATGCAAGCCTAACAAGTTACGGCATAGATGCTATATTTTGTTTCACTCTTTGATCTTGTAATTGCTAACAAAAATCTAAATATGGATTTGTCAATAAAGTCAAGGTGTAGACTTTTTCGATTTTTATTTTGGCCATGAATATTTTGTTGTAGTGCATGTAATGTTACAAACATGTACATTACAAGAACTTAACCAAGCTTAAATAATTAGTATACATATATAAATCACCCCATCGATTACTTACATGATTGAGGAGACCATTAAAACAGTCTCCTTTGCTTACATCTCTCAATGGCGAGGTGTACTGCCATACACACCCAGACATTAGACTGTATGTATGGCTTTTGATTGGTATATGTTTCTGGGAAACAGCTTGGGCATAGTCAATCTACTTAACCCAATATCATAATTCATCAAAACTAATAGGCAATTGGAGAATCCTCAAATCAGTTTGTTCAAAAAAATACCAATCTGACCAGTTAACCAACCAATCCAACCCGCCCATTTTGCCACCCCTGTAGGTTAGGAAACTGAAAATTATTCCAGTAAGAAATTAGTAAAAAGCTTATATTATTGATCTGTATGTATAGTAGGAGGAAGAAAAGATACATACAGGCTATAACGTAAGTGACTCCACCACGTACTTCTATAAATCAGCAAGCAGCAACTTATCAGATGAAGCAAATGATTAAACTTTGCAAAAAGAACATATTAGTGGCAAAAGTATTATACATAAGATATGCTTAAAATAAGAGTTTCTCGCTTATATCTGATATTACGCATACACTAAGATTTTGGTTGCAGTGAACACTTTTTTTACTAAGCTTGAATGAGTAGAACGGTTGAAGAAATATAACATTTTAAACTACTACCATGGTAACACTTTTTTTGTTTTTAAGTTGCTTAAATGGGTAGAATTGTCCATATATACCGTTGTCTGAATCTATCTCCAGCCTACATCCACAGAAAAAAATAGCAACGATAGAAATGATTCATTAAGTTTGTTTGGACATTATTAACAGAACAAAATTTCAAGCAAATAAATAAATAGCATGTATAGACAAACATCTGTCCTTGGTAAGAAAAGGTTAAAAGTTGTTCATACATATGGTATTAATTATAAAGAAATAACTATTCTGCAATTAAAGTATTATTTGTCATAATAAACAAGTAGTAAATGCCAAAGATCAAGGGATATTTTATTTTGGTTTCTCTAGTCTACTTTGTTTGATTAACAAAATATTATCAATACTTTTACTTTAATTACTTGGTACTGCAAATGCCACATACTTAGGATATAAGTTATCACATTCTCAGTTGACGTTGTCTCTGTATTGAATGAGCTAAAATTGGCTTCCCTCACATGCAACTAATCATCAAAAAGGTGGCGTCAATATCACGGTCTGAAAAAGAGAAAACATGCAACTAGCTGCTATTTACTAAGATCAAACAAATGAATTTCAGTTTGTTAAAAGTCAAAGCCTTTTGCCCCATTCTACAGGATATATGTCCGAAAGTCTTCAGACTTAGCTAGAAAGTCAACTGTTTTAGCTTCTTTGTATTATTCTCTTTTCATTTGAATGTGTACTAGCTTGCCTTTCCATAGTCTTCTATATCTAGTATGTGTGTTCTAATAATTTTAGGGCATATTAGTGTGGTTACGACACCTTGTTTTTGATTGTGGCAAGTGCTGCAAGTAGCAGAACTAGATTGGAGTACAAACAAGCAATGTAAGCAGTCTAGAATGATCAAACATTCCATGAATAAGTTACGGGTACGTAGTGCTTCTGGCATCGAAAGATGCATCGTTCGTGGACCATGACCAAGTCATGCAATGTAATACAATTTCAATTCAATTCTCTGACATAATTAATGAATATAAAGCCTACATACATACAAATGCATGTACTTGGAACCGTTAAGAGTCAACTTCTTTTGGAAAGTATAATATATCTAAAAGTATTGGTACGCACTTGTTCAGAGTCTTAAATTCCATATATATGTCCATGCTATTCCTTCATTACAACACAGAAAAATATAAAACACCAATTAACAATCTCAAACTGTCTACAGACACATCATTATAACTGTAATATGACGGTTTTTGCATAATTATAGCTGCGGCACACTAGTTACAACGGTTCTCTTACTTGAGTTCTGTGTATGGGAGATACTTAAGCACATTACACCCTACTGCTTAAACTATCATACACAGATCGATTTTCTTACTCATAAGTCTTGTATCACTGTCATGCAATTATAAAAATAGATATATGAACAACTAATATCTTGTTTGATAATTCATTTTGACATACTAACAATTCGAGAAAACAAAAACAATTTCATATCATACTTTCATGCATAATTCATCAAAACCAATTGGTAACTGGAAGATCTTACAAATCAATTTGTTCATAAGACCTGTAGGTTATGAGTATATAAATAATGTTTTAAGCTCATTGCCACATAATACGGTAAAGCTGGGCTGATCAACATATAGCGACGTCTAACCAAAAAAAATCAATAAGCACAAATAGAAAATTGGATAAAAATAGTACTTAGGATAAGCCTGACCCATACCAATAAAATAAAGTAAATTAACTAAGAAGGAAAAAAACATTTTACCAGTTAACCAACCTTTCCAACCCGCCCATTTTGCCACCCATGTACATTACAAAACTGGAAATTAATCTATTAAGAAATTAGCAAAGTTTGAACAGACCAGCCTTTTCAGCCCAATTAGTATTAGTAAGAGAACTATATAAATAAACTGTGACCTGAGGCATTGCTGCCAATGCCCAAGATGAAACCAAAGAATGTTGACATTTTGAATATTACTAGTACATTTTGCAATCACAAGTGCATCATCAAACAATGTTTCATATCTGTAACAATTTACAAATCATAAGGAAAACACACACATTATAGGGTTCTATATACCCAAAGAATACTTGTAAGCAGAATCATGATCCAGCAGTCGGCAATGCAGCCATGAAGGAATTGTATGACGATTCTAGATCAAAATGAAGCTGCCTAGCCTGCTGCTCAGTTAACTCATCTGCAGCCCCCATCTTTGCCAGCCTTCCGATCCATTCCTTCATCTTAGTTTTCCCTTCAAAATCGGGGGGTAAAATAGACAACTTGTTTAAAGAACCAGACAAATCAGAAAGCAAAGGGAAAACTTGATCAACAGCAGTCATGTTAAGCTTCAATGAGTCCATTGCAGTGATAAAATTCTGCACACACTCCGCCACAGTGGCAGCAGAGGTAACCCCAGAAGCAGCTGCAGCGGCCCTGTGCTCCACCGTAGCAGGCACACCCGAGATTATAAGACGATTCATTGCAGAAGGGCAGTCCATCTTGTAAGTGTCGTGAAACCTCTCGATATTAGGCACGGTATCTTTAAGTGTTGATGAGAGTGTTTTAAAATGTGCTATCAGTTTCTGACACTCGATCTCATAATCAGCTGAAGGAATAATATCTCTAACATAAGCTTTTTCAAGTTTTTCTGTAGCCTTGATGATTGCATAAAGTTCAGCAAAATTGTCATACATCTCCCTCTCACGTTTGTCATTCCATAGCTTGACTTCCATCCTTACACTCGTCTACCTTTGGTGTAGGTTTTAAACAGTTCCAAAGCAGCAACTAAACCTGAAATGAATACATGACAGCAATTAAGCAAGTACTTCTTTAGTTCACCATAAAGCACAAAATGAATTTCTATATACAGCAGTCAACCAGAAAGATGGATGGTGGAGTAGTATTTTAGCTAGTAGAGAGGATATAATTTGGTTGTTAAGCTATGCAAATATTTTAGAAAACGTGAACCGAGTATGTCTTCTTCATGATCATGCTTTGCACTTTTATTCATCTCCAAATTCTCAAGATTTTATTTTTGGTTAATGATGCCTACATGTTTGTCTGCTACAATTTGGGGAAACTATTAACTTGCAACCTATGTGGGTTCAATGATATTGAAAAGTAAACAAATTACCAGTAATATTAAAAAAAAAGGGGGATACAAATCAATGATCCGTTGATACGTCAAATAAGTAACATTTGGTTGCAAGTCCGAGAACAAATGAACATTGTTTTGGACCGGTGTTGAACCCTAACAAGGAATCAAATAGAAAGGGTGAAAAACATGACGCTAATTAACAAAAAATGCAAAGAATTTGCAGATTAATGCATTGATCATCGTCACATAATACACAAAGAGAGTATTAGGGTAGTAAATTGTAATCTTTCCTTAGGTTTTATAACACTTTGTGTTTTAGGGTTATGAATTATCTGGTATATTAAAAGTGCAAACACATAAGGAACAAACGAAAGCCGTTACTGAAATCAACATGAATAAACAGAATTACAAATCTAAAGGCAACTGGAAACCCAAAACACCGAAAGAAAGATGATGTAATTAAGGGGAAACAGACGCATATAAAGAGGGAGGAGATACCTGCAGTGTAATTAGCGGATAAACGGATGAAGATCGGCGGTGCTGACGTGGATCGAGTAAGAAATTTCCAACAAGTTATCGATTCGATTCCATATGTATATAAACATGTGGGGTTATATTCGCTGCAAATTTTTATTGTGTGTATGGGATATGATGGACGGGATTAGAAATGAGTAAAACACTTTAAAATTGAAATTGGACGTGAAATGAATTGGAATTTATTTTGAAAAAGATTGGATTGGAAAAATATTAGACTGGTTTTAAATTGTCTGTCAGTTTTAATCCGGTTCTACTTTCAGTCAAAGGATTTGATCGGTTAAAAAGTGAATTGAAATCAGTTTAAACTGGTTAAAGATTGTTAAAATTTTAAGTTTTCAAGTTAATTCTATTTGGTGTGTTTTTATCTCTTTATTTATAAATTTTTATTTGTTTATTTTTAGCCAATTGATCAATAATTTAAAATATATATATATATATATATTTTATTTTCACCTATACTTTACACTTGTTATATATATTTTTAAATTTTTAAATTTTGTACCACGAAATACTAAGCTATATTTTTTTATCAATAGTTTATTGTTAATAACTATATATAAAATCTCAATATAAATAGATAAATTTCAAATTTTTACTATTGACAAAAATATCGACCATGAAGAAAAAATACTGAAAATGTCTGAAACTGGTCCGGGACTAGACTGGAATTTTTAGAAAGGCTGGAAAAACTGACGGAAAACTGGTCTAGTCCTAAAAAAGACTGGTTTATAATTTTTTGATAGAAAATGAAGTGGAATTAAATCTGGATTAAACTGGTATTTGCTCATCTCTAGATGGGATCAGGTCGGATTGAGATTCATGTTCTTATTCATATTTATATTCATTTTTCTTTTCATTCAAACAACATTATGACAATCGTAATATAGTTTGTCACGAAGCGGCTCAAGATCTTATAGGACCTAAAGCGAACTTAAAATATGAGGTCTTATCGATTTGATATAATTACTATTTTACTACCATATTTTGTTGCAAATTCAATAAAATTTGTTCGGTAACAAAAAATCTACTTTTCTACATTAAAAAAAGTCAGTCAATTCATTATGTTGTGAGTACGTCGACTTTATAAGTTTGTTACTAATTTAGTACATTTCAATAACAAAAAAAGTAAAAAAAATCTTCCAAAGCAATTATTTAGAAGAAAATCATATTTAATATTTTACTTATATAAATATGCAGTTTTGAGTTTTGAAAGGAATCAAGTTATCAACTAATTATAGATTTAAAGATTTTAATTTTTTAATTTTTAATTTATATAAAGATTCGATCAAAGTTTTTAGCTAATAATAGAAATTACAACAATATTTTCATGTGTAACCTATAAATAGTTTACTAAATTTAATTGTATTGATATCATATACATGTTGCTTTCGTCTTCAAAAACATTACATGATATACTTAATATTGAGTTTTATGTGACATTAAACACTACATACTACATAAAAGATTATATTAAACTCAATATGCAATTGAAAATAACTCATCCATTAAATCAAGTCATGTTTGAAATGATTGAGTTCGTTATTTGAGCAATATGATGAATGATCATGTGTAAATATATGATGGGAATTTAATCGCCAAACATAAAAATTATGAGAAAATCACTTTAATAGGTGCTACTAAAAAATAAGTATTGAAATTAAAGACACGCAAAATGGAACGTCAAAAACTTTTAAATGAAATTACTTAGAACTAAGTGACAAAAAATAAACCTAGTCGCTTTTCACATAAAATTGGCTTAATATCTTACGTCATGAACTCTCAATTTTTTACATAAAGAGTATATGATCTCTTACAAATTATATTCTTTGAGGCCTTGAAGGCTAAAATATCTTGAAGGTCTTTGTCGTTATTCTATATTTAATAGATGACATCAAAATTTTGGGGCCTCATGAGATCAGTGGCCTAAAGCGCCAACTTCACTAGTTTTACCCTTGAGCCACCATTGAGTTTGTGTAAAGATAAAGATACATATAAAATATAGTAACTGAAAAATTAAAAACGCTTGTATGTTATTCTTTGCATTGCTAAACGCGTTTTGATCAATGTTTATCACCAATTATTGGCTAATAATATATAATGAAAAAGATAGGAGAACATCACTAAAATTCACTAAAAATTTCATAAGTTTATGGCTTATGTATAAATGTATATGTATAGTTGTACTCGTATGTATATATATATATATTGGGTGATCCTGGATGAGTCCATAAATGACAATTTAACATCCACATCCGATTCACTAATCATCCACATCCATATCCATATCTGATATACATCCATTTAGAACATACATACGCACCATTGGTGGATGGATCGGCTGGATATTGTTACGCCCAAGTTTTTTTTTTTTTTTTTTTTTTTTTTTATATATATATACATTCCCGCACTGATCATTTTAAAATCTACAAACCAAATTAAATTACATATATTTATCCTTGTCGAACAGATTGATAATACAACGTTTTTAACCCTTTACGAACAAAACGGGGATTCAAAATAACAAGTTGAGCAATCGAGTTGATGATTCAAAAGATTTAACACTTGCAAACCTACACCAAGTGTTCAGCAACCCTTCACTAAGCTTTCCCTTTTTCGTATACCTCCTTCTTACCAGGTCCGCTCGAACCTACAAAGCAGTTATATTTCAAGGAGTAAGCTAAATGCTTAGTGAATTCGTTTAAAATTAAACAAGTAATTTAACTTGATAACAATCTCAATCATAATCATACTCGAATAACAACAAAATCAGCAATTCGATTTCAATAACAACTGAAGTCACTATGAATTGACCAACAACTAGCATATGCTTGATATGCACAACTATAATGGTATGTACTTTGTTCCATTTTCTCAACTCAACTGAATTAGCACAAGGCTAACAATCTCTATCAAAATAGAGAATCTGTCATGTGGCTCGTTTACGACATGAAGCCATCTATACAACTGTCATGTGGTTCATATAGAATATGAGACCACCTATAACTCTGTCATGTGGTTCGTATAAAATACGAGACCACCTATAACTTTGTCATGTGGTTCGTATAAAATATGAGACCACCTATAACTCTGTCATCTGGATCCTCTTACACGGATGTAATCCGGATCCATCTAAACATCTGTCAACTGTGTGGTCCCATAAACAATATGGAATCACCATACTGTCTGTCATATAGGTCCGCTTACACGAATGTAATCCGGATCTAATTTATTAGCGTAATAAATATAACCATAATATGAACTCACCTTGGTTATTTAAGGATGCTAGCTTGTTATTTGAGTTTCCTGCTTGTTCAGTACCTATCCAATTCACATAACCAAACTTTAACAAGATGATAATCATGCATTAGCATTCTTATAATTCTTTCATAAACTTAGCGACACTAGCATTGTGTCGCACCATAAGCTCATGCGACATAGTCATTGTGTCGCACCATTAACTCATGAGACATTATCATTGTGTCGCATAACAGACTCCTGCGACACTATCATTGTGTCGCAATACTTAATATTGCCGCCATAAGCGACACAGTCATTTGTGTCGCATAACAATCTTGCGACACAACCTTTGTGTCGCAATGAAGATCAGATCAGTCCCCAAATTTGAAATTCTCGAATTTAAACATGTAATACTCGAATTAACTTGTTCTACTCCGTCCAAATCACTTAGTAACAACTATAGCACATAATAATCGAAACCTTACCTCGAATTCACGGACCAATTTCTTTAATTTCGAGTTTGAAACTTGATTCTTCACTTTCTCTCTCTATTTCCTTGTTTTCTCACTCTAAAACCGATTTCAAAGGTTGTATAAAGTTCTGGAAATGTTTAGGCGATGTTAATATATATATTAACCTCGAATTACACTTAAGCTCCTCAATTTAATTTAATCAGCCCGTTCTGCGACACAATCTTGCGACACAACATTTGTGTCGCATAATCATCATCTGTGACACTACCCTTGTGTCGCAGAACACCAAAACCTTTAAAATTTTGGATGTTACAGATATTCACCAGATCGCATGATTATCGCCATCCCTAATGGGATGCGATGACCCGCTCAATGCAACGTAAATAATTTTATGAAAATTTAAAATTTTGTGATAATATGAATTCGTTCTTAAGAGTTTTTGATAAATTGACAATGATAATTTACTGATAACTATACTTCAAAAATGAACACAATTTTATCCAATAAAATTTTATATGATCATTTAAAAGTTTTATTGTTTAGTGGATATACAAAATCGACACATATTGAAATTATAAAATTTCTAAAAATAAATGTTGAGTTTCTCAAAATAGTTAATTAGTAGTAGACAAAATATTGTCTTAAAATTTCTTAAAATGTGAGTTATACTTTATATATTAGTACAAATAAGTTGATTAGTTGAGTTTCCTACCTAATTCACCGCCAAATCATACTTTCTATCACACTTTTTGTTCATATGATCAAATAAACAATATAACATATTCCTTAAATTTAATTAAAATTATATTAACTTCTAAATATCACACTCAAAATCCACTTTTATAATAGGTCTAAAATGGCTTAAATTCATCTTTGGAGTGTTCAAGATAGTTAAATAGTAACAATTTGGATTTGATCAAAGATATTATGTGTATATGACAAGACCATGATACAGAGTGTACAAATCGTCATTAGCATGTCACAACCATGACAATAGGATATTTGTTTGAGTTGATCCATCATGGGCATGATATGACTATGCCACCATGTGACTAAATTTGTGTAATTTGCATGACTTAGCCACGACTAGGTACGAGTTTTAAATATGTTCTAAACATATCTAACCCATTGTATAGGTTACAGAAACGTATTAAGAGCAATATAACTTACGCTTGGAAGATTACAATCGGGTGTATGACCATTTTCATTAGTTTAACTTGTGTTGTTTAATTATACATGTTGTTATAATTTATGATGCCATTATTATAATATGTACCATGACTTATGAGTTTATATATGGGAAACGATTATTACATAAGCGATGGAAAATCACTAGTAGCATACTGTCACCTATGCAAATGCATCGTTTTACAAATGCCATTGACGTTATTCATGTCTCACGAAAGCTAAATAACTTCATAATGATCCAAACCATAATTCAACTAGAACTCATTTAGACCACACGGTATCGGTTCGTGGTGGTGTGATGGTCGGTATGCAGATCGTTGTGGTGGGAAACATGGCTCAAAACGAGGAAAAGTGGCGCCCGTGTGTTTTTGTCCTTTTCAATTTTGTTTCCAACTTTAATGGTTAAACAAAAGAACACTTTTTTTGTTTAATATAATGGAAATGAAATAGGATGAAGATGATTTTGTTTCAGACTTTTTTTGTTGTCGCAGGTAGTATTTAATGAAGAAGATGAGTTAGATGTGAACCCTAAAAATATATTTGGGTTCTTTAAAAAATTGAGCTTTTTTGGTGAACTTTAACTAATAATTTAAAATAAGCTCGATTTATTACATAATTTTCTTTTAAAGAATAAGCCTAAGATGATATTTTGATTAATCATTGTAGTTTTTTTAATTGATGAAGTATTTTTAAATTAAATGTTGTGTTTTATTTACTTATGATAGTCACTGCTTGCAGATATTGGGACGATACGCAATTGTTGCTGATGTGATTTACAGTCATCCCACAATACGCTGTTATGATTACGTCTTGTTTTAAAACAATCAAACTCAATGTTAACGAAATGGTCCTATTAAACTAACAAATTAAAAAGCAAAGCAGTGTTAAAATTATCACAATTAACTTACGAACTTGATACATCCGAACTGATCTAAGATATATGGATCGCAAGAACCTGTTCAGAATGAAACTAAATGGTAAAAAAAGATTAAAACAGAGAGCCATGGGATTTCAATAAAATTGGCCAAACAAGATAAAAATAGGATCCCAATGACCAATTATATTATTATATTACATGGCACATTTCTCAAAAGGAGGAAGGCCTAATTTGACTAGCACGACCCCACACGGCAATTGCCAATAACGCAAAATCAGAGGGTAAAATAGTAAATTCCAAATTCGAAACCAACAAAAAATTAAAAAACCAAAAATCCCAACCCTTGTTTGATCAAAGAATCATCAACAAAAATAAAGGGATAAAACCCATCGAATATACAAATTTGGCACAAGAATTTGGAACTTTATCTTACTATTTTCATTTGACCGCCCTTTATCTCTCTACTTTGTTCTTTTGGTGGTGGTGGGGTTTCCAGAAATTATTTCTTTCCCTGCCATGGCAACCAATAATTCTCAACAATCAGGTTTTTTTATCTTTATCTCTCGATCTTGGTATTATCTGTTATTTGATATTTTTGTAATTATTTTCAGTTTGATTGATTCAAAAGCTGTTAACTTTTTCTAGGGTTTTAATCGGTTCAACTGTATTGATTTGGGATCAGATTGAAGCTGTTAATTTTCTTTTTTTCATATCTTTCTGCTGAACTATTGAGAATTTTGAACCTAGGAGGTTTAGATCAATTAATATTTGGGGCTTTTTTTACTAGGGTTTTAATCTTTGAAGTTATTAATTTGGGGTTTGTGGATTGGGAGATGGGAATTGGGGTAAAGCTAATGTTCTGATTTTATATTACTACTATCATTGCATTTATGTGGAAATTATGTGGTTTCTGAATAATTCACGTGTTTTTGTTATTTTAGATTAATTTATGGTTATTGAACTATTGAATGAACACAGGTGGGTTTCTAGTGTCCTCTAGAACCATTCAATTATTTAGTTTTCAGTTTGTTGGATTTTGATGATGATTCTTATAATGAAAAACTGATTTGGGTATAAGATGTGTTTTATTGAACAAACAAAAGATATTAGTTACTCGTGACAATCTGGATTCTGAGAGTGTAAAAGTAGTCCAAACATGGTGATCATATTAAATGTTAATCAAATATAATCATTTTTAAGTTGACGCATTCATTAAGGAATTGTTTATGATTCATTACTTATTCCAAGTAGATTTTTCAAAAGGTAATTTTCTGTCATTCAGCATGCAGAACTTACAAAAATTATTCATTCACTGCATTCACCATAGTGACCTTTTAACCAAGTAGGACTTAATGAGAAATGACGATAGGCCCTTACTGGCCTAAGCTAGCCGATTGGTGCTACTTATTGTAGTAATTACTCAGTTTAGGACTGTGAAACCTCACAGCAGTCTCATGATCATATGCATTCTTGTTCTGTTAGGCCATTTATCACCAGAATGTCAAGTCGTCAACTATAATTTGTTCCTTTTTTTCCAATATCCTTATAACTTCAAACATTGAAAATTTTTCTTTTACAATATAGGAGGTGGACCACCTCCCAAACCATGGGAACGAGCTGGGACTACATCGGGTCCTGCTCCTTTCAAACCGGCATCTTCTGGTAGCACAAGTGATGTAGTTGAGTCTTCTGGAACAGCAAGACCTGGTGAAATTGTAGCCCCAAACGATACAACTTCAGCAGTGAACAGGAATAATCTTGGGAGACCTGTACCCTCTAGACCATGGGAGCAACAGCAGACTTATGGAAGCACTTTAGGAGGTAACTACTTTTTCATTTTTGCAGAAAGTACTTTATACGGGGTAATTGCATAAAAGGTATGCAGTAATATTTGAATCTCTGGTTTTGGTAGCCAAGTTTTCTTAGACTAGAAAAAACATCAAAGTTCGAAAAATCTTGATTGAAGGTAATCAACATTCAAAAATCTCGTTTTAAGGTAATCTGACCTGGTTACCCGGTCGCAACTGTCGACCATGGTAGCTGACCTGTTGGTAACTTCGAGCAGGCTGACTTCTACCTTAAGTAGAAAATTTTGGAACTTCAAGGGTTTTTTCTAGGATATATAAAGTTGGTTACTTTTATATGCCATTTTTCCAACGTATACTCACTAAAAAGTTTGCTAGTAGCCATGGGAATACTTTTAGTTGGCTCCCATCTCTGCTTTTATGTTAAACAGAACCATTTATTTATTTTGTCTCAGGTGTGGGTTACGGCTCCACTGTGGGTTACAATTCTGGTTATGGGACCGGAGGTTATGGTTCTTATGGTGGAATGGGATCGACTTATGGTAGTGGTGGCCTATATGGAAACAGCATGTATAGAGGAGGAGGAGGTTATGGTGGCCTTTACGGAGGTGGTAGCAGCATGTATGGTGGAGGAATGTATAATAGTGGTTATGGAAGCACAATGGGTGGTATGGGAATGGGAGTGGGTATGGGTATGGGAATGGGCATGGGCATGGGCGGTCCTGGTGGTCCGTATGGTGACGATGATCCAAACAATCCATTTGGTCCTCCTTCACAGCCTCCAGGATTTTGGATTTCTTTGATGCGTGTGGTAAGCCGAATGACATTATTTGGAGATAATGCTCTCTCTTTATTATAATTTTTTTTCTGAAATAGTCGATAAAATGATTTATACTTGAACACACAATGGGTTGTAAAGGCCCATTGATACCATTTGGCTAAAGGCTACTTGGTTATAAAAAGTCTTGGCATCAGAATAAATGTGATCTTAATAACCTTGTCTCTACTTGTCTCTAGATGCAAGGATTTGTAACTTTCTTTGGCCGAGTAGCTATGCTGATAGACCAAAACGCTCAAGCCTTCCACATGTTCATGTCAGCACTTCTTCAGGTATTTTCACGTTCTTGTATTATCCAATCCTTGTCATGCTTCCATGATCATGATTACTACTAGAAGTGGCAATTATGTTACTTTATGAACCAGTTAATTTGGGTTATTTTATTCCTTATATGTGTACAATAAAATTAGCGAAAAAGAGAGCAGGTCAAATAAGTTGAACAGGTCGAAAATCACCAGAAGTGCATGTACTATGCTAAATCTTTTTAAAGTGTTTTATACAACATTAACACTATGACTGAAATAAAAAAGTGTTTCTTTATCATATCTTTTGACCAACTTATTATTTATACAATAAATTTAATGAAAGCTGTTTTATGTCAGCCAACCGGACTGTACCAAAATATTCATGTAGGGACCGATTACATAACCAGCTTCACTCGACCTCTTTGCTTCTAGTTATTATCTTATTGTGTTCAAATGGAATTATCTGATGTATATGTACTTACCACCTTAAGCTAATACTATTTGCAGTTGTTTGACCGGTCAGGATTGTTATATGGAGAGTTAGCTAGATTTGTATTGCGAATCTTGGGTGTTAGAACAAAGCCTAACAAGCTTCAACCCCCTGGACCTAATGGACCCCACGGTCCCCATACTCAAATCGAGGGACCAAAAGGTGCACCCGCTGGTGCATGGGATGGTGTATGGGGAAACAATTGATCTTTGTAGTGACCGTTAACAAACAGACAAACAAACAGAAGAAATGAATCAGTGTGCCAGTGAAACAACTGTTAAGTAAGCCATCTGTATGAAGTCAAGGAGTACAGATGAAAGGCGTGCTGATTAGCACTGTATAGACAAGGTATTCTCTGTATTTGGAGATGCTCTTTGCGTGAAATAATCTTTTTTCTACCTCTCTATCTCTCTTGATGTAGTAGTATTGTATTGTATTGTAAGATGTTGCCCGTAAAGGGGAATATGAAATTAAGGATGTAACGTGAGATTTCAAGTCCTTTTAGCTGTGAAGTTGATGGTGCCTTTAAGGTATGTTAAAATTTATGATGATTTCCAGTTGCATGATCCAAATGAATCTTGTACTGCCTGAAAGAAAATACCCAAGTCACTCACACTTTATTTCCTCCTAGAGCCATAATTCTGTTCTCACCATACTCTATTTTTTACTTGAGGTTCTCTTTCTTTCATATTTACTAAATTATTATATTTTATTCAACAAGCAATGGTCTAAATTAAGCAATTTGTGTAGTGTTATGTTTCTAGAGGCTATGAAAGAGTAAACTTCTGGTTTCTTGAAGTTCTAGCTTTTCTGCATCGTTTGGTTGAAAACTCTCTTTAGATATGTAATTTATACATGAAATGCTTGTGGTTTGA
This sequence comes from Logfia minima, assembly GCA_963921325.1. Taxonomy (NCBI): domain Eukaryota; kingdom Viridiplantae; phylum Streptophyta; class Magnoliopsida; order Asterales; family Asteraceae; genus Logfia; species Logfia minima. The sequence continues at coordinate 40,749,592 of OY992764.1, forward strand.
GACTTTGATAGTTAATTGTTAAAAACTTAAACGGCCGCATTTGAAGCATGAAAGCCATTTTTAAAGATCATGAAATCCTTAGAAAAATATGCTACTTGAACTAGTTGTTAAGAAAGAGTTTAAGCTAATCACATTTGTTTGTCTAAATACACTTTGAGCAGTTATATTTCAACTTAAACTAACCCATCAACTTTTCAAGAAAATATCAAATGACTAGTTTTTATTAGAAAATAGCAACAAATTGTGTCACATGATTAATGGTTTGAACAGACGAATTTGCACAAATTAATCAACTTTTAACTATAATACTCGACAACACACAGTGCATAGTTTAAATCTCAGTGATGACAAATAAACACTTCACTAAATTGGAGCAATTACACTCATGATCAAATGACTAATCAAAACAATCTTCTATATCTTCCGTTGAACTACTGAAGCTGAAATAAAATTTTCCATCAAAAGAAATGTTTTGGCATGATACACATAACTTCTTCAAATTAGTTTCCACATCACATCTGGCAAGCTGGAAAAATGTGATTGCCAATGGACTAACTTCTCGGCATCTCGTGATGTACATAATCGACAGACGTTTACATCCGTTCCTTAAAGCTGCTATCCCCCTATCACATAAACCTCGACACCCGTTTACATGAAGTTTCTCTAGATTATTACAATAAATCCCAATTGATTCCCAACCCGGGAACCCAATCTCTGCACATAAAGACAAGTTCCACTCTTTTAGTAACAGACACCCTTTTGAGATCACCATTATTTTCATCGTCAATAAATCTGCATAGCCGAAAGTTAAGAATTCTAATGTTTGTAGCAAAGCTGCCACCGATGGCTTTTAAACCATTACCTCGTACACACCAACTAAGAGAAGAAACATTCAGATACTCAAGCCCACCTCCAGTTAAAACTTCCATTACACCTTTGGGTTCAAGCTTGCAAGAATCGGCTTCAAAACATGCTAATGTTTGAGAACACCCTCTAAAACCGACTCCTATAATATTCTCGCAATGAGATATTTTTATTGCTCGAACAACACAACAATGATTTGTAACGCTTGAAATCCCAAGATCGGTTATGGCGATACACCATTCAAGATTCAAGTCTTTTAGTGACAAACACGATTTAGCTATAACTTCTAATCCAATATCACTTATAGCGCAACGATAAAGACTAATAGAAGTCAAAGATGGACAACCTATAGCAACCGAAAAAAGACTTTTATCTGTAACTTTAAAACAACAATCGAGATAAAGAGAATGCAATTTCGACCCAAAAATCTCCAATGCTACTAAACCCGAATCTTCAAGATTTACACACCCACATAAGGATAATGATTCTAACTGTGTAAAACGCTTAATCAATTTATCAAGAATGAATGAGTCAATATTAATGCTATTTTCCAGACAATGAGTGGCTTAACCGAGATAATGAACATCCAAATTCCAATGACTTATGACTAAAATTTTGTATATCAAGCAAACGATGACACGTTAGACCAAAAGATTCACGGTCAACACTAGAATCAAATTTGTAAAAAATGAAACATAAACAATCATCAGGAGTATGCATAATGAAAGATTGACCCATTTGATCACCTCCCTCCATTTGTATCCACAGGTTGTAAAGCTCGAATCTTTATCACAATTTGCTTATAATACGAGTTGGATATTGAAGATAATTCAGTATCTGTATCTCCATACCCATATCCTATATGAACACCACATTGACGACATAACAAATTTGTTTTTGTCCCGTTAAATTTGAAACAAACAGGAAAACAAGATGGTTCGTCTAACTGAGTGAATCTACTAAGATCAATAGATTCAAAAGATATAGAACCTTTTCTAATGGATTTTCGATACTTAGAGTCTATTTCAGATGTTACACGATTTGATGATGCTAAATTCAAAGGGTACCCACATGAACCACAACTGTTTCAAACAAACATAAAAACACTATTAGCACATAAGCTTGTTTTACATCAATTCCAGTTACAAAGTAGTATACTTTTTGTTACAAGCTCTATATAAAGGGCTTTCTTGAAATAACTGAAAATTGTAACATGCTTTGTAAGAACAAAGCTTCTGGATCACACAATATTGATATTGACCAGACGTAATAGATAAATGAATGAATGAATAGATATCCGACTCATATTATATTATATGGATGGATGAAAATGGATGAAGTAGCTAAGGATCTGATGAAATGAAATCATTATAGAAATAGATATATAGATATGGGTACCTGTATGAAACATCGGATTGGGACATAATAATGAATTAAAAACGTTGATAACTTGTGCTTCATGCGATCTGGGTGGTGAATTTATTTAGTGTGTATATATATATATGTAGGGTTACGGTTGTTGACAAAGTAAAGCAATGTAGAGACGAAGAAATTGGAATCAACGCCTGCAGTTACAAACTGGTTTCTTTTCGTCAACACTTTGAAGGATAGCGCCTTTTGGTATGGCCGTTTGGGCATCACGGTATGGGTTAATTGTGGTATGGGTGGGTTTTATTTTTTTTCTTTTTCTTTTCAAATATAATAATATAATATAATATAATATAATATAATAATATAATTAATAATATATAACACAACAATGACGTAGTGATACGAGAGGTTTCATATCCAAATATTACTAGGTAAATATTTTGGGGTGACTAATAAAAGGGTTGAAAATGATCACCGAAATATTCCGATTAAGTTATATATGAAAAAAAAACTCGTATTATCGGATAGTCTGAAAAAAAAACCTAATCCGTTTACTCCTTTATAAAAAGGTTAAAAATTTAGAACACTATATTTTTAAAAATTCCTTTTAACAAAATAAGATGGATGTGAATGAATTATTCTAATTTTCTTCTCTCTTTTAAAGGATACCACTCGTAGTGGTAGGCAATATTGCTCAAGTAATGTACATCATTTGGTGTCACATCAATTATATATCTTCATCATTCACTTACAACTCAAATATGCAAAAACACTCGTAATAGTTATGATTTATTCGTTATCTACTAAATAAGACTTTCATTATTTAATTGTAATAATTGTTATAATCAAAAAAAGAAAAAAAGAAAAAAAGCAACCAAACCTACATCATTAGCACCATGACTCAGCCCATAAACTCATTAACGACTCAACAGACATACTACACGCGTTCTAAGTGCTACATCATGCCCACAATGGTGCATCCTCTTAATGCTCTCAATTAACACATCTCATTAATTATTATTTTTTTCTTCTACAAAACTTTCTTATTTCTTCACTGATCTTATTTTCTCTTGCCTTTTAATTCGTGAACCCATATACCAACGTGTTAGCCATTTGGAATTTTGGATCAACAAAAATTGAACCTATATATGTTGAATACATGTTAACTTTGATATCTTATTTAGACAATGACACAATTAAAGGTTGAAAGCACCAAATGTGGTATTGACGGGCGTTCGAGTGGGTCAGTTGGATTAGGTGAAGTTGGGAAACATAAAAGTTTCATGATTAACTTAAAAAATAAAAGTTTATTTAATCGGCGAAATTGACGTATCGTATTTATAAATTAATGAAAATTCAAAACGTTTTATTGTTACAATACTATTTAATCTACCACGAATGCACATTTTAAATCTTTACCATAACCCATATATAAAATTGGGTTGACCTAATTCTACAAAACCTAATAAATATTTCATTGTTATTATATTCAACACAGTCGTTTTGGGTTAAACTACCCTTTACAAATACTCAAATGAAAGAAGTGTCATTAGTAAGGGGCTGTATTTGCCACATATCTAAACTTAAAGTGTTACAAGTGATACTTTTGTCAACCGCAGAAAACCCTAAGACGATAAAAAACCAAAATCAATCCTAACCGTCGATCTTTACTGTCATCTAGGGTTTTTAGTATTTGAACACCTTAAAATTCACTTGTGTGCTGCCTCTGTAATCTTTTGCACACCCCCACCCCCCCGCCTCGGCCCGACGATCATCATGGTAAGATTCTCCTACATGTCTCTGCTATTATTATTATTATTATCTATTTCATCGATTGATTAAATATACGAGCGGAAATTGTTGTATCTGTCTGTATCATTTGATTTTCACTTTCGGCTTGTATGTATAATTGTGGAATTACAACTAGCGTATGTTCATCATCATATGAAATGTGAGTTATAGGTTATTGAGTAAAGCTCAATTGACTACAGCTGTTGCAATAATGCTACATTTTGAGTTAGTTTGCTGTGATATAGTTTAACTTTGCGCTGTATGTGTATGTATGGAGAGCTGCGAATTTATGTTAACTGTTTGATCTGAGTTCACGAAAATTATTATTATTATTATTGTTAATTTTGTAATCTTAAGAACACATATCAAATAAAGATTACGATATGCTAGCATGAGTTTCATTCGCAAAAGTTGCCATGATTCAACGTAGTTTATACGATGCAAGGTATATCCTAAATGCAAGTTTTTTAAGTCATATCAAATTATCAGTTGTAGTGTACAGCTATTTGTCTTTAATTTTGATTAACTTCACAAATCTTTTGTCCGGCATTAGGTTCTCATTAACTCATTTATATTTTGATTTGAGTTCTATGAGATTTTAAAGACCACATTTGTAGCTTTCCTCTGGTGGTTACTTACGGTTTTTGAGTTTTCAATAAGTGATGTGTTGAGTGGTGATGATCATTAGAAAATAGATGAATTATAATGATTTATGTTTTATTGATGCTGGTGGTTTGTACCATGCTTCACGGTTAAGCTGTTCATTGAATGTGGTTTACTGTGCATGCAACTGTCACTCTCTCTTCCTTGGATATGCCTAATTTTGATGTTTAGACTTGCTTAGATATGTATGCTAAATTTTTTGCTGTTTTTTTGCATATTAAGGTTTTTGTTAAAGCCCAGAAGTCGCGATCCTACTTCAAACGGTTTCAAGTCAAGTTCAAGAGAAGAAGAGGTGTGTATCTTAGCTGCTTGTTTGGTAGCTCATTTTTCTAATATTATGAGTGATGGGGGATAACTCTTTTTGTTTGTTTTTATATTGTATTTTTGCTGCAGAGGGCAAGACTGATTATCGTGCAAGGGTCCGTCTCATTAACCAAGACAAAAATAAGTACAACACGCCAAAGTACCGTTATGTCGTGCGATTTGTATCCTTTTGATTTACAACTTTTTCCTGTCACTGGCTTTTCTACTTGTTCACATAGTTGGTTTTGATTGTTGAAACTTAATATATTGGTATCATCAACGTTTCTTCAGCTTGTTATTTCCCGTGCTTAAATCTGTAATATCATAAGAAGTTTCCTTTAATGATTATATTAGACCAACAAGGATATAATTGCACAAGTTGTGTCTGCAACCATTGCTGGGGATATGGTTCTTGCATCAGCGTATGCTCATGAACTGCCTCAGTATGGTCTTAAAGTTGGGCTCACCAATTATGCTGCAGGTATTTTGTCTCTTTTTTGTTCATAATCTCACGTGTGCTGCTGTAAGGTGCTAACTTATATTTATGCAGCCTACTGTACCGGGCTTTTATTGGCTCGCCGTGTTTTGAAAACGCTTGAGATGGACGAGGAGTACCAGGGAAATGTTGAGGTGTGTTATCCGTTTATGAGTTGCTTAGAAGATTTAACTATTCGATTTATGGTAAACTGAGGGACTTACTTTGCAGGCAACTGGGGAAGACTACTCTGTTGAGCCTGCAGAAAGCAGAAGACCCTTTCGGGCTCTTTTGGATGTTGGTCTTCTCAGAACAACCACCGGAAACCGTGTTTTTGGTGCTCTTAAGGTGCATTCTTGTTCTTATTATACTTTCCGAATATAATGCTTCCATCTCCCTATTTACGAGTTTACGTTGATCGATTGGAATGGGATTGAGTACCCTTTTACGTGCAAATACAAGTGGCCGCAATTTTGAATCAGTAATTATGAATGGGTCGATTTAGGTTGGTATTTGATCACAAACGGTTCAGTGTCAAAACACTTGAAGGTCATGCAAGTTTTTTCCTTGGTGCATGCGACCCCCTAAATTGTTTTATATTATTTAACTATTGTAGTATTGATATTTTTGTAATCATAGTTAATGCTTTGTGAACCTGTAAAAAGTTCTAAAAAGGACCATGAATTGTTTTTGACCCGTTACCCTACTTGACTGTCAGTTCATCCACTCATCTTTCCAACTCTAGTAAATATGCAAGTTTGGTACTTCATGCAATGACAAAGGCTGACCTAAACATTCTGTTGACGCATTTCTTGGTTCAGGGAGCTCTGGATGGCGGCATTGACATTCCTCACAGTGAAAAGAGGTTTGCCGGATTTAACAAGGATAGTAAGCAACTTGATGCTGAGGTCCACAGAAAGTACATTTACGGTGGACATGTTGCTTCCTACATGAGGGTCAGTATATATATTAATCTATAGTCTTTGACTGGTTAAAGTTACTGCGTTGTCAATTGATTTTTATGGATGGTATACAGACTTTGATGGAGGATGAACCAGAGAAGTATCAGACTCACTTTTCTGACTACATTAAAGCTGGTGTTGATCCGGAGAACCTTGAAGAGATCTACAAGAAGGTGCATGCTGCCATTCGTGCTGATCCGACCCCAAAGAAATCTGATACGCAACCTAAAGAGCATAAGAGGTAACACCATTTCCCTCATTTTCTTGTCCATTATACCGCATATAAGTACAAACTTAGAACTATCTAGATTCTAGATGCGATGAAATGAGTGAAAACGTCTATTGATTCGATATAAGGTTATCTTTCTTAACACATCAAAATGCAAACTTTCAATCATCTTTATATGATGTAACAAGGAAGTCGTGTCCTGTTTATGTTGCAATATAATTTAAGATGGCAGTTTCAAGTTTTCATCCATGCATCTATGATTGGTCAATCATGATTATCAAATTATGTGATCTTTAAAAGGTCAAACCAGTAAAGTAAAACATTTAGCTAAAATAGAAACGGGTCAGATTAGTTAAAGTAACCTAAATGTTTATTTTATTGCATGCAATCTCCTAAACTGTTTCATTCAAATTAAACATCATTAATAAAATAGTAATAGTATTTGTAAATCTAACTGGACAATGTTTATTTTTAGGATAATTTGAACTTTTAGGAAATTTACCCTTGCTACCCTGTTTTGACCTTTCGAATACTCATTTGACCCATTAACCAACTTGCCCATTTGACAAGCACTGAACATTATGTGCTCCATCTTCTAATCATATAATGCAATGAAACGAATGATTCTTATAATTCTACATGATTAATTGATTGTGACAATGCTGATAATCTTTTTTTTACTTGTAGGTATAACTTGAAGAAGCTGACATATGAGGAGAGGAAGCAGAAGCTTATTGAGAGGTTGAATGCTTTGAATGCAGCTGCTGGACGGGACGATGATGATGAGGACGAGGATGATGAGTGAGCATCAAAATATGTTTGTTGGCGGAATTGTGGAAAGAGCACTTGTAGTGTCTTCATTTTTGCATGAATTGTTTCTTAGAATCAGGGATGAGGTATTTGGAGACGTAAAGAGATCTATATAATTTTGGAATTGTTTCCTTTCGGTTTCAAGAGATGATTATTCGTTTATTAAGAATTAAACCGTGTTACTTGAAGATTGTTACATAGTTGCTTAACAAGCTGTAATTAGGCCGTGTCTGGCTTTTTTTATAATACAATGTTAGCGCTAATATAAGTGAGTTTAAATATTTAAGATGTCACATTACAAATTTTAAAACACCCTTGTAGGCCACGGTCCAACTGTCAATTTTGTTTCGTTTCATTTCTGTCAAAACTACACAAAATATTCAAAAGAGGCAATTTGAGACTATTTTATTGTAATTTCTTTAATGAATTGGCATAACTGAAAAGAGTATTGAATATGATGGGGTCGTTTGAACTTGTTTTTAGTTTTGGTTGAAGTTGCCTCTGTTACATTTTTTTATATTCGAACTCGATAGGGTGGCATATATTATCTTATCGTACTCCTTAACTTTGAGAATTTTGGCTTAAACTTTCTTGATAAATTGAATTTATGTCATTGTATGCATCTACTAAATCTGAGATTAATTTGACAAAGAAGCTACAATTTTGAGTTAGAAATTTTTAAAAGCAATTCTATGCATCTACTAGAAACAGTTTAAAAGTAAAAGCTTATGTTCTTAATTTATTGATATTTTCATATGTAAAACTACAAATCCAATAGCAAGACATCCAATTCACTCATTTGTCTTGTGTTTTTTACCCGTATGAAAAATGACGTGAAGAGTTTTGTTGTATCATCAGCTGCAAACTTGCAATGCTCTTATACATCTGGAGCTGGGCTCGGGATTGACAGGGGTAAAGAAATCATTTTTATTATATCAAGCTGAGACAAAATACTTAGAGGTTCATGTCAACAATGATTATTTGGACCCGTTTGAAGTACATGAACCAAATCAATGAATAAACCCTCGAAAAATCATTGGAAAAAGTAAAGCTTTGCATAGGACAGGTTACTGCAACAACGGACGTAGATAGACACAACTCATACCGAAAAAACAAACACACGTTCAAGATATCTTGAAGAGGCACCTACATTCCCAGCTTCAAATGGAGCTTCACCAACATAATAAACACCCTAGACTTTAATCCTTCTGGCTCACATCATCTTCGGTCTTTATCATGCTGAATGCAGTTGTACTTTGGTGCAACAAGATACTGTATACTGCTTAATACAGAACAAGAGATCAGGTTAGTATCTTAGTAACATCAATTAACAACCAAAAAGAGGCCGCCCAATGACACATCCTCATACAAGCAAGAAACAACAGAACAAATTATGACGACAAGGTGACATGAGTGATGTATGAAAATCTATGTTACTAGTAAACTTTATCCTGTTTTACTTGTAGGCAGTTTATTTTCCTATAACCGTTGTTACAATTGACTGATGCAAAAAGAAACGAAATATGAAAAACAAAATTGGAGAATGATATAATGAAGCAAATAAAAAAAATAAAAATATAACTTAACCATTTTACACAAACTCGATCATCATAAATCCTTAGCTTACTGGTTGAAAATGATTCAATGCTAATACACAACAACGTTCAGATTCAACAATTTGTTAAACCATGGGTCATCTTTGGTTACTTCTGAAACTGAGAAGTGAGTGTATACATTTTCACTCAAGAGCATAAACATATAACAAAAACCAACACGATCATAACATGAACATGCATATAGAAAGCGAAGAGAATCTAGTTATGAGGTCACCTGCCATATAGCCTCAGATCAAGCAAAACAAAACTACAATTTTTACAAAAGAAATAGCTTCGTGTCTACATTCATGAAAAAAAGATTATGGTGAATCACATAGTAGTATATTGACACTATTAGTATAAGTTGATAAGTAGAAATATGGTATCATTTGAAAATACCTTCTATTCTGGTTTTCCTTTAATATTATAAACGTCCTAGAAGAGTTACTTCTGTTACCATAAACTCACCATCTGCATAGTGATTTCTGTTACCACAGTGGTTCAACAAGAACAGAATAAAAATATAAAGAAAATGAACCAAAATTACCTTTCGCTTCCGGCAAGACATATCACCAATTGTGCATAACACATAACCTCTTTTCACTTTTTTCTTTGATCTTTCTATCTCCCTTCCCTCCTTTCCCCTTTAATGTGCTTTACCGATTGAAAATAGAAGAACCGATGAAACTTGAGATCTGAAATAACCCAATAATTGCAACAAAAGCGTATGAAGCAATCCAAATAGCAACAGCATATACCGAGTTCAGGACACCGGGGTAAGCCATAGAAACTGGGAAAGCATAACAATAAACCTGAATCAACAATAAACACTATTCAGAGAGATCATAATGACGAGGAAATAAAACATGAAGAATGAAAAGAAAGTGACAAAAAGTATTTTTCAAAAACCAAACAACTAGAAGTAGTACATTACCCAAGTGCATTACTTTACTTTATAGGTTATAAAATCGTACACGAAATTGCCTATATGCCTTATTGAGTTATTGTCATTTACTCCTTACTACTATTAATTTCGTTCCTTTTATTTTAATCGAGAAACACCTCATTTTGAAAAACACACCAAAAAAACCTAACCACCAAACCCTTATCCATAATACCAAACACTATAGACAACAAAATATTAATGGCTACAAATGTGCCTCTTGATGTGCAAATTATCGCTACGTTATTTGAGCAATCAAATATGGAGTAAAAAGTTGCCCTAACAAAAACTGAAAATTGACCCAACTATCAAATTTCCCTATTACCTTCATCCAAACAACACTACTTTTTATACAAATTAACTTGTAACCCAGCAAAACAACACCTTTTCAATAAAAGAATCATTTTTATCATATCGTCTCAATCGAATTTGCCATCATATCAGAAAAAGATTATAAATGTATGAGTAAGGTTACACTTAATTTAATTTTACAGAAACTTATGTACAAAATGATGTGGCAAAGAGTTGCACCAATTGCATTAATCTTTAAAAATGATGCTTTAAATTGTTTCATAATGTAGCATATAATCTTCAAAAATCAATATGCAAGTGCATCGAAACCCAAAAAAACCCTAATGACAGTAATCAAAACAAAAGAATGATAATGCAATAAAGCAGAGAAGAAGAAAGAGTTACCTTAGAATAAAGATTGTGTAATTGATGAAGAAAAAAGGTGGGTATGGGAGAAATTAGGGTTTTATTGTATTGATTGCAAAAAAGATTTAGTCTTGATTAATTGAAAAGGAAAAGTGATTCTTCCCCTGTGGTGTTGTCCTTCCTAATTGGGCATTCACCTTTCGGAAGTCTCTTCCTTCCTCCCTGTTAAATTCTTTCTTTTGTCTCCTTGTTGTGAACTTAATAATGGTTAGGGGTGAATGCGTCAACTCTCAAGCCCTCAACAAACAAATGAAAGAATATAAACAAGTCCCTAAAGTTTCTTGATCTATGTTTTGTCCACAATTAATTGTTTTCTTTTTCTTTTTTAAAATAGATACTATATAAAAGTTTCGAATAACACCTCGAAAAAGAGGTAATTTCACGAGGAAACGAATTATCCCAACTAAAATGATCAATAGAAGAAAAAGTAAAACTAGTGCCCAAGAGGTAATTTTGTTATTTTTTTGATTAATTTACGAGAAAAAGATCCGTAAGTTCTTCAACTATCAATGAATATAGTCAATTAGAGTAGCAAGGCTCTATAGGGAACTGTTTCCGACATTAAAAGTGAAATTGTTGAATCTGACCGTCCCTAATTATGTATATCCTATTTTCATATAAGAAAAAACAATCACAAGTGTTTAGGCGTATGCAGTAGGGATAAGTAAAACTTATCGACACAAAAAAAACTGACTATTTGGTTTGCGTTTTATGTAAAAAAAAAAATTTGTTTGATTTTACGTCTGTCATACGAGAATAATAAAATATGTAACTCTAGCTTTCCATAGGCAACATTATATATATATTCATTTTTGCCTTTTTCGGGCTTCTCGTGTTTTGGTTTTAACGAAAATACCAACTCAGAGTAATTTGCAAGAAGTAAATTGACGTCTAATTATGTTTATGTGAAGAACTTTAGCGGTTGAAAATGTGTAATTTCATTTTCTTTTTAATTTTTCTATATTTAACTTAAATGATGCTAGATGTAAATATGTTATTTTTTATAAACATTCTGTAATAAACTAAGTCTAGGATTTTGTGATAAACTCTTTGTAACCTTTCATTGGTTATCATACTTTCTAGTTTTCACGGTGGCTTTTTCTGTTTGTAGGTTTTGATCATAGTAATTCAATGGTCAAGATTAACTATCACCTAAAGAAATGATCTTTATCACTTTATAATTTCCTTATTCTATAAAAAATATAAAAGTTCGGATTTATAAAATTTGTCTTAACACATTAATAGTAGAAAGAGCAAAAATTACCACGTAATAACTTTCTTAAAGGGTTAAAATTTCATAATGATGCCAAAAGGGTTATTGTGTGAATGCTGAACATTAAAGAGGAATTAGAATTGAAAATTGGTTGTTAAGATTAAGATCAAGTTTCCTCTAACATTCTAATAAGTTGAAGGCATACTCGTTTATTGACCCGTTGACCCGTGACAACATGAACGTTAAAAAAATGTTTATAAAATTAGTTGATATATTTTTTATATTTGACCCCCAACTATTACTCCATGATTTGTGTTTTCTATTTTTGTTAGAATATTCTAACACTCCCCCTCAAGTTGTGTAGTGGGATCTCCAATACCCAACTTGGATAAAACAGATTAGAATGTTCTTGTTGCAACTGCTTTTGTCAGAATATCTGCCAATTGGTCTTCAGACCTAACGAACGGAAGTTCAACTGTGCCATCTTCAATTTTTTTTTTTATGAAGTGTCGATCTATTTCAACGTGCTTTGTTCTATCATGTTGAACCGGGTTTTCTGATATTTTAATGGCAGCTTTATTATCGCACATTAACTGAGTTGGACGATTAAGGGGAGACCCGATTTCTTTCATTATCTTCTTTAACCAAAGGATCTCGGTGATCCCTTTAACTATACCCCTAAATTCTGATTCTGCACTCGATAATGACACTACCTTCTGCTTCTTACTCCTCCAAGTCACCAAGTTACCTCCAAGAAGGGTGAAGTAACCGGCAGTTGATCGTTTGTCGTTAGGATTTCCTCCCCAATCAGCATATGTGAACACTTCAGCATCTAAGTGTCCATTTTTCTTGAACACTATACCCCTCCCTGGTGTGCCCTTAAGGTATTGAACAATCCTCATTACAGCTTCCATATGGTCTTCTTGAGGGTTGTGCATGAATTGACTTACTACTCCCACCGCATAAGCAATGTCGGGTCGAGTGTGAGCCAGGTAAATCAATTTTCCCACTAACCTTTGGTACCTTTCTTTGTTTGCAGGTTTGGCTCCTTCGATCATTTTCAGTTTGTGATTCACAACCATGGGAGTATCGTTGGGTTTGCAATCCACCATACCAACTTCAGCTAGCAAGTCCAATATATACTTCCGTTGAGAGATAAAGATCCCTTCTCTTGACCTAAGCACTTCAATTCCTAGGAAATATTTCAGACCCCCAAGGTCTTTCATTTCAAATTCGGTGAAGAGATTTTTTCGAAGGGAGCTAATCTTTTCTTTATCACTCCCTGTTATGATCATGTCATCGACGTATATTATAAGACATGTAACCAATTTTCCTCTCCTTTTGTAGAACAAGGTATGATCAGCATTACTCTGTTTGTACCAATACCATTTCATTGCCATTGTAAACTTCCCGAACCATGCACACGGAGATTGTTTGAGCCCATACAAAGCCCTTTTGAGTTTACATACCTCATTTTCTTGAAAATCATCTGAGAACCCAGGAGGAGCTTCCATGTACACCTCTTCTTTCAAGTCTCCGTGTAAGAAGGCGTTTTTTACATCAAATTGATGAAGAGGCCAATCTCTGTTTGCTGCTATTGAAAAAAGTACTCTGATAGTGTCAATTTTTGCGACTGGGGAAAAAGTTTCAGAGTAGTCAATACCATATGTTTGTGTATATCTTTTGGCGACCAATCTTGCCTTGTGTCGCTCGATGGTGCCATCAGAATTATACTTGATACTGAATACCCATTTACAGCCAACTGGTTTCTTTCCTTGTGGTAACGTACACCTTTCCCACGTGTCATTTTTCTTTAGTGCCTCCATTTCCGTATTCAATGCCTCTCTCCATTCAGGCATTTTCTTAGCTTCTTGAGCTGTGTTTAGAATTTGTTCTGAAAGAAGAGTAGCCAAAAAAACCTTTGCAATCTTCCCCACTCCCCCCCTGCTGTTTTGTATCGGGTATTTAGAGGTACGAGGAATATGCTCCGGTGAGTACCGATTAGGAGGGACTCCTCTATTTCTCCTCGGAGGAAGGACATGAGTGTTGGGTTGTTCCTCTTGTTCCAAGAATTGACTTTCTGCACTATCATGATTAGAAGTATTTGGTGAACTATTATGATGTTGTAACTTGTTTACCTCATTGTTTGCCTCTGGCTGGTTATCATCTTCGGAAGCGGAAGCTGTCTCTGTGACTTCGCCCTCTTGTTGGACATCGTACTCAGAAGACTCATTGGTTGTGGAAGCTGACTTGTCACCCTCTTTTATATTGGAAGAAGCAAGTTCGTTGCGCCATCTACCGACTCTGTTAGAACATCCTCAGAGCAACTTTGATATAGCAACCAATCGAGTGATTCACTTACTTTCTCCCCCTGAGCACTAGATTGGTGGTTGAAAAAATAGTCAGATTCTATAAAGTCACACTCCATGGTGACATGGACTCGACGAGTAACAGGGTTGTAGCAACGATAGCCCCTCTGATGGACACCGTACCCGACGAAGACACATTTTTCGGCACATGAACTAAGTTTGTTTCGATTAGTCTTAGGGATATGAATGAATACTGAGCAACCAAAGACACGAGGTGGTAAGGTCATAATGGCTGGAACTTTTAATTGGGTGGCCAGGACATGTAATGGGGTTTTATTTCCTAGAATTTGAGTTGGGAGACGATTGGTAAGGTAAGTTGATGTAGCAAGAGCTTCTGGCCAATAAGAAGGAGGGACCCGAGATTCAATCATAATGGCACGTGTTTTTACAAGTAGTGTACGATTTTTCCGTTCTGCGGTACCATTTTGTTGAGGGGTGTTAGGACACGTAGTTTGATGGATAAGGCCATTTTCTTGGAAAAAAGTTTGCATTATTTTGTTCACAAATTCTGTTCCGTTATCAGAACGGAGGATCTGTATTTTTTTTTCAAATTGAGTCTGAATCATTTTGTAGAACATAAAAAAGATTTCAGGGACTTCTGATTTATGTTTCATGAAGTATATCCAATTCATTCGTGAAAAATCATCCACAAATAAAACAAAGTATCTGAACCGGCTATTGGTGCTATTTGGGGCTGGGCCCCAGACATCGGAATGGATTAACGAAAAAATAGAATCAACTCTAGTATTACTTTTATTAAATGAGACCCTATGATTTTTTGCTAGAATGCAGGTTTCACACTTCTCATGAATGGAGTTATTTAAAAAAAAAACTAGGAAACAAAGTTCTAAGATAGCTAAAGGAAGGATGACCCAGGCGTCTATGCCATAACCAAAGTTGTCTTTCGGTTGTTCCATGAGCAAGCATGGCATGTCCCTTGTGAACTACTTCATCAACATAGTAGAGACCTCCTCGTTCAGTACCACGCCCAACGATCTCCTTTGTACGAATGTCCTGTAAAACGCAAAATGTTGGATACATAAGCACCACACAGTTGAGTTGTTTTGTTACTTGGCTAATAGATAATAATTTTGAGGATAAGGAGGGAATGTATAAACAATTATTTATCTTCATTTTGTCGGAAAAAATGATAGACCCTCCCCCTTTGGCTTCAACAATTTCGCCACTAGCAGTCTCAATATGGGACTTAGATTGAGGTGACATATTACAAAAATCTTTAGAATCATAGGACATGGTATCCGTAGCCCCACAATCAAAAATCCAGTTTTTCGAGATCCTCGAGTGAGAGGTGGTCTGCACATGGCAGGCTTTGGTCTTTTCATTGGGTGTATTAAGGCCCTCTCGGTTAAGAGTGTCAAAAAAAAAAAAAACACTTTGGGGGAAAAATTTAAAGTTAATAAGAGAGGGGTTTGAGGTGTAACTCTCAAACCCTTTACCTATAAGGTTTTCATCAGAGGTCATCGCCATTCCCCCAAATCCTGTGCTACTTTCTTGTTGCTCTTTTTCAATCGGATCTTCTCTCACACCTGCCGCCGAAGCACCTTTGCCATCAGACCTGAACCGCTGGTTGCTCTTTTGCTTATGACCGTCTCCCCACCACTCCGGGTAGCCAACAAATCTGAAACATTGCTCTTTGGTGTGTTTCTTCATTTGGCAATGAGTGCAATATAATTTGGATTTATCTTCTTTTTCCTTGGGTCAGAAATTTACTCTTTGTGTCGAGTCTTTGGCAGCCAAACCCATCCCAATTTCTGTCGAGTCACTATCAGAGGGACCTGATTTCAATATATTAAGTCTGGCAACTTCCCTCCGTATTGTGGCATATGCCGTTTCTACAGTTGGAAGTGGATCCTTCTTCAGAATATCTCTCTTGATTGGTTCCATCTTGTCATCAACCGCAGTAAGTAACTGATAGAGTCTTTGCTCTTGAGTCTTCTTATTGTAGGTCTGAATGTCTTCTGGGTCCTTCATTGGATTTGGGTCTCTCCTATCAATAGACATCCAGATGTTTTGTAGTTTATTCCACAAATCTTCCAATGTATCCTTGTCTGAGTGAATTTGCTTTCTTGTGGAGATCAAATACCTGCAACGAGTCTGTTCCGGAGCCGTATGTGGTGGCTAAACCGTCCCAAAGAGCTTTTGCGGTTGGATACTGTGAGACATTATTCACCAAATTGGATTCGAGGTTCTGGATAATCCAGGTAAAAACGCACTGATCATCTTGTTCCCATCGTGTGTATGTAGTGTCTGTTTTCGAGGGAGGCAAGGGTTCCCCTGTAATGTGAGAACTTCTACCCCTACCTCCAATGGCTTTCTTCATCAGGGTTGCCCATAGGGCATAGTTGTCACCACCGAGTTTAATTCCAATGGATAAATTCTCGGAGTTAGTTGTTGTTTGTTGTCCTCCGAGACCATTTCTCAGAAGTGCAGCAATCTGCAATGTCAATTCATCAGGGATTTGATTTACAACGTTTTCGGTGTCGGGCATTTTTGTTGAAAATTGGTCGGAATTCTCAGGATTAATAATCCTGCTCTGATACCATCTGAGCTTGGTATGCAAAGAGTTTTTATTATCTTCTCAAAGGATACTTACAAAAGAGCAAATACAAACTAATATAAAGAGTATACGGGATCCTAAAAAAGAAACAAATCAATTGATTGACAAGGAGGAAATTATGGACGGCCTGTGAGATCCTCAATAATGTTGATCAATATTTGACCCCCAACTATTACTCCATGATTTGTGTTTTCTATTTTTGTTAGAATATTCTAACAAATTTAATATTATTACATTTTGTATCATCGTTCATGATTACCATGTTTCCGAAAACAACAGCACAAATGACCAAAAAATTTACTTATATGTCAAACTGAACCAAATTTGTACCTCGGCAAACACCACATCCAAACCATATACCCTTCCAATTTTTGCTAGCACCTTTCTGATATATTCATGGACCCGTGTGTAGCAGCATTTTGTCAGATTCATTATACACCTATTTCAACATCTAATTTGCTTTTTCCTTCTTTGACTAACTAAAGTCAACCACCAACACACATTCTTCATTATTGTGTATGCATAATAAACATTAAACGGTACGATTGTGGTATATTAAGTTACATGATTAAGTTACATGTGATTGGTATAAATAAAGCAAATCCAGAGTATAAAACAGTTGAAGATACAAAAGGGTACATTCATCATTCTTACTCTATATAGACTATACAAACCTCTATGAAAAAGGTAGTACTTAAAGCTTAAAGCGCAGGTGGAAGGAAATCTCATAAGCGCAGGTGGATGATTGACACCTACGTTCAACATAACTTAACAATTCAATACACTCCTACATTTGTAAAATTTTATCTTAAATGGCTAATTGATTTACATAGATAATCTCAAATACACAAACTGAAAACTCCAATCTAGAAAATGAACTTAAAAATTGTTGACCGCTTTATCTACAAATCTTTAATCATCTATCTTTAAATATTCTTCCATGTTACTGATCCATCTCATATCTTCCAAGTCCATCAAAACGAACCGTCACCATAAATTCCAACCAAATTGCGTAAGAAACAGAACATCAAATAAGATATCAAGTCATATTATAAATCTCATAATACAGGAACATCACCTGTGATTAATTTAGAGAAACAATTGTACGATCATGTGCGACGCCCTCCTTTATTCCAAAATTTGTGAAGGTGCACAATGCATGCATCGTTGAAAGATATATATTACATACGAATGTTATATGTGAAGAAAAAGAGTTCAACAATATTTTGCAGGAAAACGACTTGCAAATAGAAGGGAGTAACTTATCGGTGGTAGTTGTATAACAACGAAGATAAAAGTTCAATAAATTGGTATCAAGCTTAGAAGTGATGGAGCTTAATTTAATTACAATGCTATTTGAAATGTGAAGTGATCTGTAAACTTCTTTTTTAATATGCATATCAATATCAATATTACATTATTTGTATGCAAGGTACAATCTTGATGCACATATGTGGTGTATAAATAAAAAAAATAGCGTACAAATCACATCCTTTTAAAATGCGTGTTATACTAATTTTTTCGAATACAAAGAAGATGGCCAAAGTATGTAAAAAAGTATTAAAAGACGGTTTTTGTCGACCCTATTATTGCGATAATGTTACCCTTCCCCTCTGCATGTGACAGACTCCTTTCCTCCTCTTATTTCCCATTATAATACTTTTAAGTAAGTTAACTATTTACAAGGTATTGTTAAAAGTAACCCTTAAGGTGGGTTACTATATGACTGTGAAGTTGGAGTACTAGACCTTGTCAAACACTTTGGAGTATACGTGGGTTAGTAACTCCGTTTCTTTAGGGCCAACATAGAGATTTGAGGGGCCAAGTTTTACGTTATAAACAACCCTCACTTCCGAACAATTCATTCGCCAAAAACAAACTGAAAGCTTAGGGTATGTTTGGTGAAGTAGCTGTAGCTTTATGTTTAGAGCTTTTCGCGAAAAGCTACTTCTAGTAGCTTTGAAAATTCAAGCTTTTCGTTGGATTCTAAAGCTACAGTTTGTACATGACAAACAGAGCTTTTATATTTATAGGAGCTTTTTGTTCAAAAATTAAAAGTTAAAGCTCTGAAAAGCTCCTAAAAGCTCCATGCCAAACAGGCCCTTAATCTAAATTTACTTGAGAGAAAACAGCGAGAAAAAGAATAAGAATTGCGACTACGGCATGGGACTAGAGCTTGATTCGTGCTTGAATTCGTTCGTATATCGATTTGTTGTGGAGGTAAATCTTTAACCAAACTCGAATATTAATATGTTATTACACAGTATTAATCGTCTGGTCTATTCTATTTGATTGAAACAATCCGAAACCAACAGTTGAAGTGGTCGTTTTGGTAACAGTATCGGGAAAATTTTGAGTCTTAATATAGGTGACTTTTAGGTATGATCGGAATGTTAAATTACAGGATTATACTACTAATACAAGAACACTTACATGTTATATAATCAACTTGAAGAATTTTAGTTAAATCGATTTGTACTTGGAGCCATGAACGACAGGTGCAGACATATCTCATGAAGAAGAAATCATGGGATGTTTATGAATTTACATTTAAATCCCTACAGTATTAAGAATGTTGCTAAATAAATTATTAGAATTTGATAATTACAGTTTGCTCCTATGTGTCTCTATGAAGATAATTAATAAGTTTTTTTTAATTACAATTAGACCCCTAATACAATAATTCGATTTCAAAAAGAATCCTATAATATTGATAGTTATTTGGTAATTAGTTCTTTCTACATTGACGAAATTAATAGGCACATACATATACGTGAGTAACTTAAGGAATGAAAGTGATACTAAAATTAGTGCATCGAAATATTCATATATAAAGTTTTAAAACTCACGTATTAATAAAATTTAAACACTAAGGTTACCTCTATTAAAACTATGGTAAAATTTATAGATCTTGGTAATTGTAAGTGTTACACTTATTTTTAGAAGTCCACTTAACTAAGTAAGGCTTGTCTTTTCAATTAAAAATAAAGAGACTTTATTAAAACTGATAAAAGTATATTAATATTTTATTAAGAGATATTAAGGGAACAAGAACTAGTACATTGAGAATAAATTATAAACTTAGTAAAATGGTGTTATGTAGATTTTGAGAAGTAATGTATTTTGATCGGTTTACTTTTGGAGACTTTGTTTAGATTTTTTATTTGAGAATTTATATATGAATTTTGCTCTTTTGTATATCATTTATGTAATCTCCGATTTTCACCTTTGAAAATGGGATGTTACATACATGCTTCTCACAATTCTTGAATCCACAATCTTTTGATTATAGATTCTTCACACCGCTAGACTATAGTTTCTTCACTTTGTCTTATTACATTTTAAATTGTACTGGAATATTTCATTAATCAATTTTTACCCTTGTTTTAAGTAGAAAATTTAGAAGACCACAATTATAATAAACATGTTATGATCAACTGAACCAGATTGGTCAGAATTTGTGCGAATTAAATGGCTATAAAACATGCTCGAGTATTACTTTAATTGAACCCAAACCCTGTTTTGCATATGTAGTCAAATATCTTTAATGCATAAGAAACTACCTAAAATACCCTTCCAAAATCGAGTTTGAACTGTGTGATCAACTGATCATGTATTAATTAAAAGGGAACGAAAGGAAGTAAAAGCAAGAATGAAGGGTAATAATGTCCAATCAAATACTCCGTAATATAAATTGCTGTAATAACACACATCAGGGTCCATTTTTGTTATTAGATATACGCGAAGACAATTCAACACTCGAGTCTCCCCAAAACAGGTATTTAGGGTTTATTTCAGTCTAAAAGGGGGAAAACAACCACGAACACAAAAACGTATAAAAACATACAGTATAATTTTTGCTATTTCGGTACTAAATTTCAATCGATTTGACCTAATTGTGAAACAAATTTGACGCGAATTGATCGAATTTGAGCGGTACGGATCACATATCTGCTTTAAGCAAGGTAAGTTCGTTCGTTGCATTACAAGATTGTATACGAAAAGAGACTGTTGTTATGCATCGATTAATTTCGTTTATTAACTTTATAATGCTTCTAGAAGAGATCAAGTTCAGTCTTGTGCTAAATTCTAAATTGAGGAACAGGAAGTTAAATATTACCCCCCAGTGACTAAATGCAGTTTAGTGTGATATTCACGGTTGAATTAGGTAACTGGTTTTTGAATTGGTCAATTAGTGTGTGTTTAGGGTTCAATTTGTTAGAGTTTGTATATTCTATTGCTCGAAGCAAAGGTGAGTTAGGGTTTTATTAAACTTGAGAAATTGAAATTTCTGTCATTTTCGGTTCTTGAAAACCTTACAGCAGTTGATTGCCTTTGTCTTTTTCAATTTCAAGATTGTTCATTGTGTGTGTGTGTGTGTGTGTGGATACGTGATCTATTTGGTTTAGAATCAGTTAAGATCTAGAGAGGAAGATGTAGCAGAGAGAGAATTGTATTATACGGAGTACTTTTTAAATCTATTTTGAATGAATTGCAAGGCTAAGCCTTTTGTATTTATAGAGAGAATACAGTGCCATAAGTATCTCAATTAGCCCTAACCAATTCAACTGTACGTAACAAATTAAGTTCATGTATCATCTTCAAAGGGGAGGCTATAGTACACATTATGTCATAGTAATGATAATGTGTGTTTCTTTAACGCATGTAAGTGAAGGTGTAGAATCAGAATCTCTGTTTAAAATATTAATTATTCTTTCTAGGTAATGACGGAGTATACTGATAAAAGATACTGACTGATGGATCCTGAAAGCAAAAAGTTTGGAAAAGGTGAGTTTGGAAATTCAAGTGATTATCTCTCTCCAATGGCTTAGTGTCTTTATGGTTTATCCTAAAAGCAAGAAGTTATAGTCATTCTGTAGTAACTAGTAAGCTTTATGCCTTTTTTGATGTAGGGCCTAGGGAACTTACGGGTGCTGTTGATCTTATAAGTTACTATAAATTGTTACCTCACTATGAGTTCTTCTGCAAGAAATCACTTCCTTTGTCAATTTCGGATACACATTACCTACACAATGTTGTGGGGGACTCAGAAATTAGGAAAGGCGAAGGGATGCAGTTGGATCAGCTCATTCAGAATACATCCTTCTCAAGGGACACAAATATACGCATGCAACCATTTGACTTGGACACCCTGAGGGAAGCCTTTCAGTTGAGGGAAACTGCTCCTGTTGAGCTGCCATTAGTAAGTAATTGACCATGTTGTCACTCGACTTTCCACTGTATTCGATTAATGCAGCCTCTTAAGAAATATCATGGGGTACATACATATTCTACATAATAATGTAATAATCTGTACTATACCATAAGGGTCATTTGCTTTTTATAAAATTATATGTAGTAATTTTTTTTGCTGTAATTAGTAATAAATATTGGATATAAATGTAGTATTTTCCACAGCTGTGATAGACCGACTGATATGCCCTGTGATCTTCTGTAGTCAGAGAAGGGAATTCCTACTATAGCCGGAAAATCTAAAAGTGAATCGAAGGACAAGGATAAGAAGCACAAAAAACACAAGGATAAAGACAGGGAAAAAGATAAGGAGCATAAGAAACACAAACATCGCCATAAAGATCGAAGTAAAGATAAGGATAAGGAAAAAAAGAAGGACAAAAGCAGTCATCATGATTCTGGTGCTGAACCCTCAAAGAAACACCATGACAAGGTTAGCTACTAATCTTATACTGGTCTGAAGAACAAATGTCCTTAGTAATTGTTTTAGGTTCTATCTATGCTTCTATATTCCCTATTGTGCGAAATGTTTGGAACTGTGCATGTAGGTTGCATCTTGATTAGTTAGTTTTGTTGAAGTATCTTGCTGAATTGAACGATGAAAATTTCTTATGTAATGGAGGTTAAAGAGGATGATTAACGTAATTAACCATGCTATTTTGAATCGTTTTCAGAAAAGAAAGCATGACGGAGATGAAGATATCAATGACATTCATCGGCACAAGAAAAGTAAGGTAACTTGGATGCACTTCAATTCTTTGAATATATCAAAGTTGTATGATTTTGTACTTATGTATATCTTTAACTAATATGCCAATCAAGTTTCGTTACCAATATGCAGCACAAGAGTTCAAAAATGGATGAAATTGGTGCAATAAAGGTAGCAGGTTGACAGTGGCATATGATCTATATACTTGTTTGTCCGTGATGTTGCATATGATAATTCGAGAGGTCCTTACTTAGAGTAGTCAAATCTTGAGGTACCCAAAGTATTGTTCAAATCTTTTATCTTGATGTGCATGTTCATTTTGCTTGTATTTTCAATTTTCATTATTTTTTATCTGAATTTTTGTATGAGCTAGAACTGAAAAACACCTTTTGGAATATGTTTACTTGTGGATGTACTAGTTAACGGAGTAAGCTTGATACTTGATATAGGAATAACAGGTACTAAAAGTTATATATCCAAGCTGGTGTCTTTTTTGGAAAATTTATAATTCCTGATCATAAACACGACTTTATGAAATGCATATTCTTTATTAAAAGTATAGACAGCTAATCTAGAGATTTGCATTAACAATTTCGTGCCAGTTCTGTCAATAGAGTACTGAGTATACCTTTTATTAAATGATAGTATGTATTAGAAACTTGTACAACATGTGATAGCATTGTATTTATAACTGATACTAATAATAAACATCTTTGTTTTTGTGCAGAACATTCCTGGGACTAACTAAAGCTTACCAAGAAGGTGAATTCACCTGTTGAACTAGATTTAATTGAAGGTGCAAATTGATGGAAAACAAACTTTGTTTGTATCATAGATGGGCTTTGATTTGAAACTTCAATCCTTTATATCTGCAGTTATCCTTTCTCATTAAAGAACTCTGTTAGGTTTTACAAGTAGTTGTAGTATGCAACTTTGGGTGGTCAACATAAACAAAATGTTATCAATATCAATTTTGTCAGTTTTTAGAAGAAGCTTTAAGCTAGTGTTGTTCATGTATTCTTTTTGTTATGAATAGGGTGGTTTAAATTTTTGTAAATACTACATACTATTGAATTGAGAAGTTAAATTAATAGAGCAGGCACTGTTGATGTGAACTAGAAATGAAGTTTGTACTTGTTGACATTCATATAATTTATACACAAGATTGGCATTTGTTGATCAGAGCTCTTTTACTTGGCCTGTTGCATTGTGTACATCTAGGTCTAGCACATACAACATAGTTAGAATTTGTACATGGTTTTTGTTAACCTCGTGTCTTGAACTTTGGTGGATCTGAATTGTATCATTGGAATTGTATTATTGTCTTATACTTTTGTTTTGTTCTGGGTAGGGTTGGGTTGGTGCATAGGGGTAATAATAAACCTTATATGGATGTGAACTATGAACTGTTGGTTTGTAAGTTAACATGTTCTACAGGGGCTGTTTTGCTGATTTGGGGAAGTTAAGGATCATGTATTTGATTTTAGGCAATATGCTGTGAGCGAAAACAGTTTATGCTGAAGCATCTACACTTCATATAAGCTTCAACTTGCTTTGGTAAATGTAAGTTGCAACCATCTCGAGATTCCTTGGATCTTTTGGGTCTCTTGAGCATCTTTTCACCCGGATTAATAAAAGGATAGTATGGTTAAATGACAATCAAGCTCAAAGAAGGTTCACTTTTGTCGCTGAACTTTCTTTTGAAAACTGGGAACAGAGAGCTAAAGACGTGACACCCTTTACAACTTGGAGGCCACCGTTTAAACTTGCTTTCTGTTGTGGGAAAAAATATACGACCAATCAAATTACACCTCACAAAAATCCAGATATATTGAAGGGTCAATGAATAACTTCACATTTGTTGCCCAAACACATATAGATGAAAGTATAGAAGGTTGGTTCTTGCCAATCATGAAAACCACATCCGACACCAAATTCAAGATGTGAATGGTAGCTATTTAACACCATTCAAGATTTAAACGTTAGATGTGTAGCGTCTATGGTCTACCTGATGGGTTATTTGATATGGTCGTATTTGACCTCGAAATGTTTATTTTGGGTTCAGACAAAACGTTCCTTATAAATATCACTAAGGTGCTCCGGTTATAAAGCCACCTGATGTCTAGACTAGATGTCTCATATTCAAAGCTCACCAGCTACACATCATGCGGGTAGCAGAGAAAGAGTTTGGAGAAATGGTTATGAGATACTGTAATTAGACCGTGTACATCTAAGTAAAAGGAAACCAAAAAATGCATCAAACAAATTTTAAATTTTAAATATAATATAAGAATTGGATGATGATGTCATCAAAATTTCAGTTACCCAATAAAATTATTCGATCTTGCCAAATTAGCTAAAATCTAGGACATGATGACATCATAATTAATAGTTATAATTAATAATATAATAAGATACAAGTAAATGTTGTCAACGAATTCAAAACTTTGGCCTCTGTTTATATCTCTCCATTATCTTCTTACTAATATATTTGATATCCGTAGCTAACCTTTTTCTTTTTATTTTATTTTTAAATAGCTTTCTTTAATAAGAGATTTATTTACTCTCTGTAAAATCATTAAGAATATATAGATTTGTAACTTGTCTTAAAGCATAATTTAAAAAAAAAAAACAAGAACAAAAATTAATTTCCAAAAGAATAAATACTTATATTTTCATTTAAAGTTAAAAGAATATAAAATCAAGAAAATAAAAATCGATATTTGCTAAGAGAGTAAAATTAGGAGTTGGTAATACGTGAATTGGTTGATCATAATCTATGTCTTTTTTGTTTTTAAGTTAAATATAAATTAACTATTATTAATAAAAGTTTTCGAAATATGGTATTTTTGCTCTTATATAGGATCGTATACAGATAAACATATATGAAAGTACGTATTCCTCAAAACCATAAACACCAAAGTCGTAAACTTTCATCCTTTTATGTAAAAAAACACAGAAAAAACCCTCATAATAGAAGCACATTTTTATAAAAAAAATGAATTAACTATAATGAAATACCATAAAACTTAAAGCAACACAACAACCGCAATAACCAAATATAGCTTTATACCCAATAGTATCTGAAACAAAAATGGATTGACAAAACAAAGTTACTCAAAACAATTGTCAAACGTGAACTACGCAACCACAAAATCAAATAACTACGCCAAATGAATCTCATAAAACGAACTTTTATGGTAATATTCTTTACGATTATTATCTACTTAAAAATCTATAGTTACTTGTATGTTTGCCCGTCTAAATACATGAGTCTAAAACTAGTAATTCAATAAACCATTCAAAAACAATTTGACAATACCCGAATAATTAATCAACATAATAAAAATACAATAGCTATCATAAACACTAAAGATTAATTTAGAAAATTATAATTTATTCCACTACTCATATTAGTTTATCTTTGTCTATAATGATTTTATTTTATCATTATTAATTATTATTTATATTTTGTTGTGATATAACAACAATTAATACTCTATTAGCTATATAATATAAGAACTTTAAATATAGATTAGAGAGTCATAAGAGATAGAAGAATAAAGTTTATTTTAAAATGTAAACTAGGAGCATTTTACTTCATAGTATAGTGGGGTATCTATACTACTTTTGTACACTACATATCCCACAATTTATAAAACAAGTAACATTACATTATTGATATAAGAGATTGAAAAAAGTGGCAACTAAATAGACATGTGTTCCAACTATTTTATAACGCTCCCCCTTGGATGATATTTTATTCAATATAGAGTCAACTTTGAAGTACTACCTCGTTACAAACCTTGCTAAAGAAAACTCAGTGGGAAAAAACTTTAGCTAAGGGTAAAAGAGTGCAGTGTATAGCTTTACTCCCCCTCATGTTGACAACCATAATGCATTACATATTTTAAACATGTCGAATCCCAATACTAGGTGTTTTCTAAAAATTGAAGTTGGAAGTGTCTCCATGAAAAGATTTGCTGAGTTTGAACATATTGCATCTCAATTTGATTATTCTTTTAAGATCTTGAGTGTACGAAACCTTGGAGGTATATGTTTAGTTCTGTCACTCTTAATATACCCTTATTTCATCTGTGTAATACAAGTTGCATTGTCTTTGTAAATCAGAGTCAACATTTTTTCTTTTTCTAGTGTGCATGAAGTCAAAATGAGTTGCATCATTAACCTTAACCATACAAACTCTTTGCTAGCTTCATGCAATGCGATAACCTTAACATTATTTGAAGATGTTGCAACAAGCGTATGCTTTTGAGAATGCCATGAAATTGCAGGGCCTCTATTCATGAATACGTACCAGTTTGAGATCTAGCTTTATGAGGATTTGAAAAATAATCTCCATATGCATAACCAACCAATCCTTGCTTTGATTGGTTAGAATTAAACATACCTAAGACAGTATTTCCACATAGGTATCGAAATATGTGTTTAATCCCATTCCGGTGTTTTTTGTTGGTGTTGAACTAAACCTTGCTAGCATGTTAACTACAAAAGAAATATAAAGTCTAGTACAATTTGTAAGATACATTAGAGCTCCAATAACACTAAGGTATGGTACTTCTTGTCCAAGGACTTCTTCATGTTCTTCGCGATGATGAAACAAATCATTATCAATATTAAGTGATCTAACAACCATTGGAGTGCTTAAAGGATTGGCCTTGTCCATATTAAAACATTATAAGACCTTTAGTATATAATTTGAATGATGAACAAGTATCCTATTATGCACGTGGTCAATTTGTAAACCAAGATAATATTTGGTTTTTCCAAGGTCTATCATTTCAAATTCTTTCTTTAAATGCGCAATGACTTTATTGATTTCTTTATTTGTTTCAATAATGTTTAGATCTTAACATAGACATCAATGATCACAAATCTTAATGTTGTTTGTTTAATAAAGACACATGGGCAAATAAGATTATTTGTATACCCTTTACTTATCAAGTAGTCGCTTAAACGTTTATACTACATGTGTCCTGATTGTTTCAACCCATATAAAGATCTTTATAGTTTGATGGAATACATTTCCTTGGGTTTTGTACTTAAGAATCTATACATTGTAAATCCATCTGGGATTTTCATATACATATCACTATCTAATGATCCATATAGCTAAGCTATAACATCCATAAGACCCATTTCAAGATTTTCAGATACTGCTAGACTAAACAAATATCTAAAGGTAATTGCATCTATAATAGGAGAATAAAGTTTCCTCATAATCAATTCCAGGTCTTTGAGAAAATTCTTGAGCTACAAGCCTAGCTTTGTATCTTATGATTTCATTATTCTCATTTCGATTTCTTATGAAACCAATTTGTACCCTACATGTTTTATGGTTCTAGAAGTGAGAACAATACGTCCAAAAATGCTTCGTTTATTAAGCGTATTTAATTCCGTTTGTATTGCGTCTTTCCATTTATCCCAGTCCTGTCTACTTTGACAATCCATGACCAATGTGGGCTCATGATCATCATTTCCACCAATAATGTCACATGCAACAACATAAGAAAATATCTCATCAACATTTTCCATTTCAAATCGATTCCACAATATTCTTGTGTGACCATAGTTGATAGCAATCTCTTTATTGATATCATTGACTTCCTCTATTGGGGAAGTGTCTAAATTTTGTGTTTCTTTAAACACATCATATGTATGGTCAATTGCATGTTCTAATCCTTTTCTTTTTATAGGTTTTTATCCTTTGAATCAATCCATCTCCCACGTTTTAAACGTGCTTTAGATTCTTGAGTGAATTTATCATTAGATTGTTTATTTGAAATTTCTACTCTAGCTAGAGCATTTACAACTAGTATATATGATTTAGTCAATTTTTTGGTGTCAGTAAATGTATCGGGTATCTGATTTACAATTTCTTGTAAGTGAATTATCCTTTAAACTTCTACATCACTTTGTTTAGTGCGAATATTAAGATATAACAATGAAGATTCACAAAATGACACATCCTTTTCTTGGATTCTCTTTTGTTTTCCTAATGATGGAAAATTTGCCTCATTAAAATGGCAATCAGCATAATGAATTGTAAAAAGATCACCTATTGAAGGTTCAAGATATCTTATGATGGATGATGTTTCATACCTAACATGTATTCCCAATTTCCTTTGAGGAACCAATTTTGTACGTTGTGGTGGTGCAATGGGAACATATACTACACAACCAAATATTTTCAGGTGAGAAATATTTGGTTCTTGTCCAAAGGCAAGTTGTAGAGGAGAATACGTATGATATGCACTTTGTATAATACGAACTAATGATGCACCATATCAAATTGCATGTCCCCAGATAGATACTAGTAGTTATGTTCTCATTATCAAAGATCTAGTTATCAGTTGGAGACGTTTAATTAATGATTAAGCTAAACCATTTTGTGTGTGAACATGTGCGACTGGATGTTCAACAACAATCGCTACAAACATGCAATAGTAATTGAATGATTGAGATGTAAATTCACCCACATTATCAAGTCTTTTCTTAATAGCACGATCAGGAAAATGTACTCGTAATTTAATAATTTGAGCAATAAATTTTGCAAATGCCATATTACGGGTTGATAATAAACACACATGAGACCATTTCTCTTGATACATCTATTAATACCATAAAGTATTGTTGGTCCTTTTTGTCTTAATTTAAAAATAACTACTAACAACAAATGTGTAAGTAGACAATAAATTCAAGTTTAAAGTTTCTCTTTTATTTATTCAAATAAAGAATACTTTACAAAGTTTTCTGCGGAAATAGACAAGACTAACTAGTTTAAGTAAACTAACTTGCGACAAATTTACTTCAACAGATCACCATCAAATAATTCGCTGTTGATGCTCAGTGATCAACACTTGATAGATAAGTGAGGGCACTTGGTTCTCTAACATACAAGAACGTGCTTAAATCACAGATTGAAGGCGAATACCAAATTCGGACAATGAATATGGTGGTTGTGAGATGTATTCATAGTGTCATAAATACATCCCAAACCCTAGACGTGCCATCGCTACATTTAAATTGATTTTAATGAAACTTCTTCCAATGAATGGAAGTGATATTGCATCATAGGAATAAAGTTTACTTTTTACTTTATCCCTAGGTTACAATAAAGGTCATTAAATACTAATATAGTACAATTGTTTTCTTGTACATATCTTTATAGAAAGATACGTGCATGCCTTTGTTTAATGTAAGTTGACCTTTGTATTAGTACATTGAGTATTTGTCAAACCCAAATATACTTATCAAATGTAGGCTTGATCCACTGGTTAATATAGTAGTATTGAATTGCACGTCAGTGTGCTACTCTCTATCTTTGTTTTTAGTCTTCTACTTCAACAGATGCTTCAAGTTCTTGACAGCGTCAGGCCTTTGTAACTTCTTCAGAAGCCAAGTATCTATCAGTGAGTGATAGATACTCCGTTAAGTTCTAAGTTACAAAAGGAAAGTCACTGTTAACAAATGTAGTGACTTGAATAGACATTAAAATATTCTAAGTATTGAGGTGTTCGTTGTTCAACATGAGCAGCGAATCACTAATGCTAAGTCTATTCGATAGTAGCTGCTAACACATGCAAGGACTGATAAAACACTTGGTTTATTTTGTCATCTATAAATTACATAGTTAGGGTTTCTGACCCAACAAGTATCTAAATTGTCCAGATGGTGGATGAATAGGTCCACATGCATCACCCTGAATTCTTTCTAGAAACTGTGGTGTTTCATCTTTTGTTTCCTTTTCGTTTGTTTCGAGAAATATATTGATCAATTCCGATTCTTTCTTTTTCTCTTTTCAACTTTAAGTGTTGAAGGTCTTAGAATTAGTTTTCCAAGATAACAAGATTTACATGGGATCATTTTATTATGGGGGATTTTATGATCCCTAAATGGATGTCCATGTGTCCTTCCAATTATTCTTTTCATCATTGTAGATTCTGGATGGCCTAATTTGTCACGCCATAAACTGAACATACTAGGATCATAATGCTTTTCTTTAACTACTATGGGGGTGTTTGGCTTAGCTTAAGGTTTTTAGCTTATAAGTTATCTAAAAGCCACAATTTGGAGCTTTTGGCTTTTTAGCTTATTACCCCTCAAAATTCTGATAAGCCCATTTAAAAAAGCTCATCCAAACACCTTTAAAAGAGCTTTTTAGCTGTATCATAACACAATTAGCTAAAAAGCCCATCAAATAAGCTCCCCCAAACACCCTCTATATGAGATTCTGCAACATTTATATGTGTATAAATGTAAGCCAAATTTAAGCATCATATATTTTTCCAACACATGATTCTTATAAGGAATGTGTAAATATTTCCCATTTTCTGAAGTCACGGATTGATGATCATATTGATTAAGGTATATTTCAATAAAACTCAAAAGATTTCTTGTTGATTTTAGAGAGAATAATAAATTCTCTATTAAAAACTTGGTATCATTTGGCAATATAAATTTGGTTTTTCTAACTCCTTCTATTAAGTCTGCGATGCCTGATATTGTATTTTATATTACATTTGTTGGTTTCAGTTGAGAGAAATATTTCTCAGCTTTTAAAATAGTATGTGTGGTACCACTATCTGGTATACATAGATCTCCACCATTTGCTTTATGTTCTGATCCTTGAAATTCATTTCAAACTTCAAATATGAAATATATATAATGAGTGTATATAAGTAATAACAAGACATGTAATAGCACATTTATGTATTTCAAGAATATATTACACGAAATGAAAAACTAGTCATGAAAGGGAAAACATAGTTATTGAAAAGGGAAGACATAACTAATAAAAGGGAAATACACTTATGAAAAATGAAACGTAGTTATGATAGATTATTGATAGCCACATTGGTTTAACTGTCAATTTCATTGAAGTAATCTGCAATATTCATCTCAACATTTGGGAACTCAAGGTCATCCGTAAGGTTCACTTCTTTATTTTTCCCAACATATCCTCATCGGTTACATGATCTCCACAAAATTCAAGTGACAACTATACGGAACATATATGAGCTATAATCATTTACCTTTTTTTTAAAAAAATATTGGAACCTTAAGTTCCTCCACTGATCTCTAACATTTGGAAGTAGAACTTCCTTTTGAATATTAAATCTCCTTTTGAGAATTGCCCATAGTACATTTGGATCTCTTACATTTGGATATTAAAGACTCAACGTATTATCAATATTTTTACGAAGGAAAACATATGTTGTTGCTTTATCTTTTGATGAACTATCATCGTTCTCAATAATGGCATCCAAGATACCCATGGATTCAAGCTTTGATTGTACATTGTACATCTAAAGTCCAAGACATGTAATTCATTCGATTTGAATCGAGTTGTTCAAACTCAGTCCTTTCAACGCTTGACATATTGTAGCTATCAACAATTTGAGTAAATGACAAAATTAGAATATAAATCTATCAATAGTTAGAGCAATACAGAGGAGTGGAAGAACCACAAATATAAACAAGCCTAAAAAAAAATAGTTCTCCTCGAGGGATAATTACAAGTGGGATAGTGAGTAGTATTAATATTACAAAGATAAGAATTAAAACTAAATAAATCATCTTGAAAGAAAGTTTGTGAACAAAGATAATTGTAAAAGAGTATAAGTTTTGTGAGAAAATGAAGATCGATTGTAGCCAATTTATATGATAAATATAGCCATTGCAACAACATCGACTAACTTTTAAAATGTTTTCATAACCTTTGTAAATTATTATTTTTAAAAGATAAAACAGTGAAACTGTAAACTTGTAAAAATATTACGTTCTAGTTTACAAATGTTCTGGAACATAATGAAATGTTTGTATATAAAAGTTGGTAAGAAAATAAGAGATTAACATGAATAATTAAGGAAATAGATAGATTGCATAAATAAATGTTAGAATGCATAAATAAATATTGGTATAATAATAAAATATTAGATTGCATAAATAAAGGTTAGAGTGCGTAAGTAAAAATAATAAAATGTTAGTTCTCATAGATAAAAGTTAGCATAAGGATATAATGTTAGTGTGCATAAATAAAAGTTAGCATAATAATAAAGTGTTAGTAGTTCAAACGTTAGTAGTCCAAACATTAGTAGTTTAGATGTCCATGATTAAAGGTAAACTTAATTTAACTAATTATGATGTATAGTTATCTTTCTAGTATATATACTATAACTTATTATTAATAAATGTTTTCATTTAGTTAATAATAACAGTAATCTTTTTAGCATAACTTATTATTAAGAGAATGCTTACCTTGACTAGTTATCTTGATTAAGATAGGTTGCTTTGATCTTTCTTAATTAAAAAGATTTTGTGTTGATATTGTGTTGCACTATTAACAATTAAGAATTTATTAATAATATAATATAAGAACTTTTGATATAACGACAATTAAAACTAATTATCTAGATTAAAAAAATTTACTTTAAAATGTAAATTAAATGTATTTTATATTTATACTAGTTTTGTTCACTACACTTCTCACAGTTTATAGAAAAGTAAGATTACATTATTGATAAAAGTGGCCATGTATTCCAACTATTTTATAACATATTTATTATATTTATTGATTTTTTTGAACAAATTGATTTATTTATTGACAATAGTAGAAGTTGAGTGTGGCAGAAGCAAAACGAGTAAACAAATTACTTAAAAAAGGGCAGGATTTGTTAAGTTGGTAGTCAGTCAGTCATCGTTATTTCAACCCATTTTCACTTTCCTCTTTCTTTCTACCCGCGAAACCCTCATCCCCAAAATGCCTTGACTCTGTTTTCCGATTCGCCGCCGTCCACCGCCGTAACCACCCGCCGCATGTAAGTTTACTCATTCTTTTCATTTTCCGACACCTGTCATACCGTTAATTTCAGATCCAACTACTTTTCCTTTTTACCTACTCTTTTAATTAATAGTAGTTAATAGTTAAATTGTGATTTCAATTTATGGAATTAGGTTCATTTTTACCCTTTTTTTTGTACATGGTGATTTTGATTTCATGATATGTATAATTGTTTGTAATTGTGGTGTGTTGGTTGATCTAGCTGTCAAGTACCTTAGGCAGTTAATAGGGACTCATTTTATTTTTATGTTTGTAGCATTTTCCAACTCTTTTAATTTGGTAGTTGATGACGGTTAGATGGTTATTTATTTGTTTATGAACTGGTTTAAGTTGCATGGTTAACATTTTTATTTTTCTATTTCCAAACTCTCTTGTTAGGGTTAGGGTTAGGGTTTTGATTAGAACATATAAGAGGCATATACTTAATTACTTAAAGGGATATTACGTAGTCTAGTTCGGATGTCTAACTTAGGGTTTGTTTATTTTACCTAGTCGATATTAAGGATGCTGCAATATTAATTTTCTTTCTTTATGATGGTTCCTACCTTGTTGTCAGGTCAACGAGATTAGGTCAAATTGTCTGTCTCCATTTTTTGCTTTGTTAACCATCCTTAATTTCGATTGGGGTAAGAACTATGTATGATTTCTCATAATTTGGTGGTTGAACACCATCTTGGTGAATAGCTTATCGAAGTAGGCAGCACATATCAATCCAAAAATGAGTCCAAATAAGATAAATTGCAACTAAGGAAAATAGAAAATGCATGTCAGCATGTGCTTGACAAGAGTTTAGATAGGAAATTTTTTGAAGGAGAGGCGATTATATGAACAATTTACAATCTTTTCTTGTTAAATTTTATTACCATTTCCGCTTTAACTTGAAGTCAGTATCACTGAACTAGAATTCTCAACTTGGCTATATATTGTTCTGTATGTTCTTAGGCTGGCAAAACTGTAGTGTATTTTATTTTGTTTTTGATTAAAGCTCATACGTTCTTGATGTCCAGTAGATCTCAAATTTTCATGCTAAGTATCATGTGGTGCACATATATTGACATTCATTCAGTAACTGTTATTTATGCTGAATCCCATTGGTCGTTCCATTAATTGTGTTTCTGGTTTATTTGAAGTGTTACTAGTGCTTGAGTCTGTCATGGACGATGTTCAATCTGTCGCCGCACTCTTAGAGTCGACAACCTCTAAGATACAACAACTTCAGAGAGCGTTTGC
Source organism: Logfia minima (assembly GCA_963921325.1). Taxonomy (NCBI): domain Eukaryota; kingdom Viridiplantae; phylum Streptophyta; class Magnoliopsida; order Asterales; family Asteraceae; genus Logfia; species Logfia minima. Next base: position 40,784,531 of record OY992764.1, read on the forward strand.
TGAGCTGGAAAGTCAACGAGCAGTTACCCTTCACATGAAATGGAAACAAATTGAGGATCATTTTCATGGGCTCGAGAATTCCTTGAAGAGGAGTTTCATTGAACTGGAAGACCGAGAGAGGGAATTTGAAACAAAAACAACTCAATCTCGAAAAATGCTGGAGAGCCGTCAAGCAGCTGTAATGGCCAAAGAAGAAGCTTCATTGGGTAAACTACAAGAGAAGCGGGATGCTGCTGTTGCTGCCATTGCTAGTGTTCTTGGGAAACGCAAAAGTGGAATGACTGATGCTGAACCTAAAGTGGAAGAGAAACCAACTGATGCTATGACTTCTGAGTGTCAGATAGATGATATAAAAAAGTTATCAGATAGTGGTATAAAGGCGTTAACAAATCCCGAGCTTGCTAAACTATGTGAGGAGAATGATGCACAGGGACTGCATAAATTCATATCCGATAACAGGAAGAACCTTGCATCTATAAAGGAGGAAATTCCAATTGCGTTGAAGGCTGCAGCTAATCCTGGTGGTCTGGTTTTAGACTCACTTAGTGGTTTCTACACAGTGGAAGAGGGGAAAAAAGATTCGAATCTCTTAGGTCAAAGACGTACGTGTATCATGTTGATGGAGTGTCTTAGCATTTTGTTAACAAAACTTGATGAGAAATCTGTTTCCAAAGTTATTTCTGATGATGTGAAGGAACGAGCAAAGGTTATTGCTGAGGAGTGGAAACCTAAATTAGATGATCTTGATGTGGATGCTAGTAATGGGAACTCATTGGAGGCTCATGCTTTCTTGCAACTTGTTGCTACTTTTGGTATCGATTCTGACTTTGTTCAAGAAGATTTATCTAAGTTGATACCAATGGTGTCCCGTCGTCGCCAGACAGCTGACCTTTGCCGCTTCCTTGGGTTGTCAGAGAAGATGCCAGGTTAGTTTTTTTTCCGGTGAAGATGGAAAAATGGTTGGGTCGTGCGGTTTGGCTAACAAGTGAAAACAATATTTTTTTTTGGTACGGATTAAACATTTGCTGTGCAAATTTAATTATTAATATGTTTGATAGATAGTTTGTCAATAGCAAAGTTATTTTATCGCCATAATAATTTATTTATGTAAATTAATTAATAAAGGAGGTTTTATGCATATAAAATACACTATGGGCACTTTGAGCCTTCTGACGAGTTACATGGGTAGAAATTACATCATATACTTTTTGGGTGTCTGATTTCCTGATAGTGTATGTAACTTTTTTCCATCCTCTGAAAGTCACAAGGCTTTCATCTGGGATGTCTGTTGAAATCTGCGACATTTCCCTTTTCGGCCGTTCTTAAGTTAATACTATTTGTTTGTGTTTTCATCATTGCTACTTGGTGATGGCATCGGTTTTGTCCCATCAGAATAAATTGTTCATTATATTTGGAATGACTTTCTAGCAAAGTTTCTTAATGTATTTTTGTCTTCAGAGGTTACATCCCTCCGCAAAGATTAGTTGCCAATAGTTCTTTATCTTCAGCAGTTATCCCTGGGTATGTAGTGTAAAATAAAAGCTCTTATAATTTGCTTCTTTTTTTATCTTGTCAGGTGTAATCGATGTGTTGATGAATAGTGGAAGGCATATCGATGCTGTAAACTTAGCATTTGCGTTTGAGCTTACGCAGCAGTTTTCTCCAGTTTCATTATTGAAATCATACTTGACGGAGGCAAGAAGAGTACCTTCACCTGTCAAATCAGGAAATCTGTCTCCTACTGCACAGGTTTTTAACTCAATTCTCTTCCCGACATTATACCGTTCTAAAAAATCTTGTTTAGGGCTTATTTATTAGCCGCTAATTGCTGGATTAAGCATTTCATTAAAAATCAGGAGGAATTAAGCAGTCACTAGTATTTTTACCTTACTGATTGTATCTATTAGTTAAGTGGCTTGGTAAGTTTAAGCCTAGTTCAAAATATTTCTCACAAAATAAAGTCGGTCTCTAAGTATGTATGCGTAATCTAAACAGAAGTTATATTGAAATAAATTAATAGCAATCTATAGTAAAACAGTTTGAGTAATTAACTTTTAAAATTGTCACACAATATTTAATATCGATCACATTTTACATATTAAAATGAAATATCCAGTAAATCCGTTAAATCCTAGCTTGATTAGCTTTAAAAAGGTGTTACTACTGTCTAGCTTCACTTGATGATCTTAATAATTGTTTGTTTTTTGTTATTTCACACCCAAAAGGAGCATGTGACCTTGTAATGCATATGTTTGGATGAACAAGAGACTGTTGGCATTTGTACTTACTGTTTTGGTAGTTACTATTAGGGGTGGTAAAAGTGAGCGGTTTAGGACAAGGTAAAATGGGTGATTTTTTTACTGCAAACACCTTCTGAAATGTATTTTAATAAATAATTAATGTTTCAAATATAATTACAGAACTATATAATTATAGTAATACTCCATCCATTTAATATATCGTAGGTTTTTTTACGTATAAATACATTTCGGAGGGCTTTTGAACCTCCCCGAGCTTGATTTATTTCATCTGTTTCCCTTTTAGTTTCTAGTTTATAACCCATATCGACTCGTTAGAGATTAAACTAAACCCAAACCCATCCATATGATAAATGGGTCAAAATTGACACATTATCTCACTGTGATTAATATGATACATGCATACTGCACAAACCACCTCTAATTTACATGTTCAAAATATCAAATTCTAGAATGATGTCAGCGAGAGAGAACTATCTGCACTAAAAGCTGTTATAAAGTGTATTGAAGAGCACAAGCTTGAGGATCAGTATCCATTGGCCCCACTTCAAAAACGGATCCTTCAGCTGGAGAAAGCAAAGGCTGACAAAAAACGAGCCACAGAAGTTCCAAAACCTCAACCCAAGAGACCCCGAGCAAATGGCATTGCAGGATATGCACCCCGAAATGCTAACATTGCTGCTGCTGACAAGAGCTACTACCCTAGATTGACAGATAGGTATGCACCACCAACACAGTACATGTATGACAACAGACCCTACGGTTACCCTGGTCCACCCGATAACCACATTCCCGCTTACATGGGTACCCCAGCTTACAACATGGCTCCTAACCATGGCCACTATTTCGCGACTGGTTACCAGTACCAGACTACTTATCTGCACTAAGCTTGTAGGCAGTGGTAAGAAACTTTGATCATGAACTTATCTTTAACTTCTAGGAGTTAACCCTGTTGAATTAATCAGATGTTTTACTGTATTAAAATGGGAAAAAAATGTTTAAGGATCTATTTAGTTCTAAACTTGGTTGTATTAGTTGACACTGGAAATGTAATCCTCTAATATATGTACTTCTGTTGTTAGTTGTGTCTGTTGATCTGATATTGTATGCTTTATATGCTCTCCTTCCTGAGTTTTGAGATCATATAGTATCACTGTTTACCCAGAAGTGAAAGTATTGTTTTTGGACAAAGTGATCGACAGGATTCAGTTTCCCCAGAGCTTTGTAAATGTCCTAGAATAATAGAGTTAAAATTATTTGGTTCACTTCATGGACGTTAACGTTTTATTCTAAATCCCGCGATTCTTACAGTTTTCATGGAGTTGAAAGCCAAATTCAATGGGTAAAAATCGTGAGTTTCTTTGAAGTAAACAAGACGTTAAAACCCATGCACTATGTATTCAAAGTTGATGAAGCCTTCCAAATTGGCTTATTAAAACCTTTGGTTATTGTTGTATTAGTAGTATACACTAGTAATCATGAGTTCGATAATCACACTGAATGTGGAGAAGCGGCCGGACTCTGCTGGTTCTTGAAACATCAGTGATAAATAAGAAGTCAAGAAAGTGTTGGATTCCGCCACCTATTTCTCAACCTTGACCTATTCCTCAAATTGAGCTGTGAATTTTGAAAACTAGAATGCTAATGATGGCGGACGTTCCTTAAAACTCTGAATGTTAGAGCCAAGCTGATGAATTACAAAAAACGAAGCTAATAGGATTTTTTTAGAGAACTAATAGGATGAAAATGATCATGATCAAAGTGATTACGAGTACGTCGCTGGAAATGGATACATGTACGTTATAAACTAGAAAATTTGTGTCGGACAAGTACAAGTTTCACCATGCGTACCAAACTTTTTAGTATCATCAAGTGTTTCTTAAACAACATATCAAAAATCATTTTGTAATCGCACTAACCACGTCAAGATGGTCTAGTAGTTGACGTCTTAATATCCTCACAAGAAATTTCAAGGTTCACACCTAATTAGTCGTACATTTTGGGGTGGTCAACGAAAGGGTCGGGAACAATTACGGGATACTCCGGTTAGACGGCTTACATAAGAGCAAAAGTACTCGCCCTCCCCGGATAACCTGCACATGCAAAATCTCGTCCGTTTATTTTGTAATCACATTAACACAAAGAATTTTACGGTAACCTAACTAGCTACACATTTTGGGGTGGTCAGTGAAAGAGTTAAAAATAATCACGGAAATACCCCGATTAAACTGTGTATATTAAAGCAAAAATACTCGTCCTCTCCGACTAATATGTACATAAAAAATCTCGTCCATTAATTTGTAATCACATTATCACAAAGAATTCTAGAGTAACTTGAGAAAACCTCGTCCATTTATTTTTTAATCACACTAGCACAAAAAATTCTTGAGTTTAAAATAATATTTTTCACTTATAAACTTGTATTTTTAATTCATTTTTCCCACTTCCTGATATTGCATTATGAGCTTTTTCTATGCAGTCTGCACAATCATATGATTCATAAGTAACAGCCATAAGATTCAATCATAAAATTTAAAAAGTCTAATAAGCGCCAAAAATGAGGATCGCCGAGATACCTTCGCCGGATCTCCGGCAAACACAGTCACTGTTACAGTCACCGGATCCAAAATCTGACGTACACTCCAAACTAGAATCACTAACAACTGAAATCGAAAGCCACTCACCGGAATCTCCTTTACCGGAAAACCTAACCGCCAATCTCCGTCACGGACTGACTCAATTAACGTCACTCGCACCCTTCCACAACTCCGTCAAGCTTCAGATATGGAAATTGAGTTACCGTTTATGGAACGCATGTGTTGATCTCTCAAATTTCGTCCGATCATCATCGTCGTCGTCTAAAATTACAGTTGAACACGCTAAACTCCGACAAGTTTCTGCCGATCTTCTGTTCCTCGTCGTCGATGTTTCCGGTATACCTTCACCTTATTTCAAGTGCGCTTCGTTTTTTTACAAAACCGGTACGCTTTGGCATGATCTCCATAATTACAATCTCGCTAGCAGTTGTTTTGAGAAGGCGATGGATCTCACGTCGAAAATTGAGATTGCAAATGTATCCAATAGAGAAGAGCGAGAGTTGCTTCTCCATTTTTACATATTTCCAGAGCGAAAACGGCGTGGGAGGTATCTGATAGAAATTTGGCGGTTAATTTACTAAATAGGTCAAAAAGAGTATTGTTTGGGATTGGGGAGAATTACATGGCTTTAGCTAATCAATATATGAGTTTTGGAAAATTACTACTGTCGAAAAATGAAGCGTCTGGTGTAAACGAGGCATTGAAGTTGATGAGTGAAGCTTTGGAGTTGTGTGAAAAAGGGTTAAGGAATGTGAAAAAGCAAGATGAAACGCTAGCTCTTAAGGAATGGAGGTCGAAGACGCTGAGATTCATGGCGGCTTCACATTTGCAGAGAGATGAGTTTGAGAGTGTTTTGAAGTGTGTGAGAGTTTTGCGAGATGGTGAGAAAGGTGAAGATCATCCGAGTTCGAGTGTGCTAGCGATGAAGGCATGGTTAGGTTTAGGAAGGTACGGATAGGCTGAGAAGGAGTTAAAGAGTATGGTGGTGAATAAAGGGATTCCTGAGGGAGTTTGGGTATCAGCAATGGAGTCATACTTACAGGCAGTAGGGGATTCTGGGGCAGAGACAGCGATGGAAGTGTTTTTGGGACTTCTAGGGAGGTGTCATATCAGTGCTGGTGCAGCAATTAGGGTAGTTCAGAGAGTGGTTGGTGATTGTGTAAATGGAGAGGGAGGTAGGGTGAGGTCTAAAGTGGTTGCTGAGTTCGTATCGAGTGACAAGGTTGTTGCTCTTTTTTCTGGACAGCAGGCTGCAAAGGAGAGGTCTGGCATGCATGCTCTTCTCTGGAATTGGTAAGTTGCTGTTATTACTTGTGCTCGTTCAGAAACAAGCCGAGGGTGATGGTCTTTTAGGTCTAAGTAAGACTGATGAATCACATCCAAACTTCTTGACACAAAGAATGTTCTGAACTGTCATTTTATTGTAAGCGGTTGAAATTATGTAATCCACGGTTTCTAGATTGTGGCTAGATTGCCTACTGCTAATGTGTGGCTGTATTGGTTTGTGACTTGTATGCCATTGTACAGAAAGATGCAAAAGATACCGGTTTTGTCTAATATAATTTCTAGTACAATATTGATTTACAATGATAATGCAGGACATTTTGCTACGTCTATATGGCCATATGGGAATAGATGTGAATTAAGGTTTCGACTATTACGATATCACCCTATTCAAAGTATGCTATGGTATTGCAAATTGAACAAGTTTTCGTGTAAAGAAACATGTTATTGTTGATAATTTATTTATAGTTGCAATGATACTAGTAGTCACTGATGTGTAATAAGTATGCTGCAGTGCAGCAGATTTCTTCTGATCCAAGGATTACGAGGTCAGTGCAAAAATGTTTGAGAAGTCTCTGCTTTATGTTCCACGTGACATAGAGAACAGATCTCTTCGGGCAAAGGGCTATAGAGTACTGTGCCTATGTCACCTAGGCCTCTCTCAACTGGATAGAGCGCAAGAATACATAGACGAGGCTGCTAAGGTACTGAATTCCCTGCAACAACTTGCTGTTGTTATAGAATGAAGATCTTGTCATTATCTTCTATATAAGAAAAAAAAAGTGCTTGATACTGTTTCCATGATAATATTTTAAACTTCTCTTGTATTTCACAATTGCAGCTGGAACCTAACGTTGCTTGTGCTTTCCTGAAGGTACATCCTCTTCCTTGTAAGAGTCCAAGCACAAGCCAAATTGTCTTTCGTATCTATCTTAGAAAACTGCAACAGTCCTTTTTTTCCGGGAAAGTTTTTAACTATCTGCTTGCCTATATGTCTTCATCTTATTCGTGCAAAAGAAGTTACTGGTTCTTGGCCAGGCCCCATTAAATGTCCCTATCTTATATACACTAAATCTGAATATCTGACAAATAGTGAAAAAGTTTCTTTTAACCATGTCTCAACTAAATAGTTGCAATATTCATGAAAACCGGGGAAAACCGGGAGTAAATTGAGCTTCTTATCTCTTGCGAACTGCTTCAAATATCTCTTGCTAGAAGTGGTTAATCAATGATTGTTAGTCTTATGAACACGTGCTGTTCAAAATTTTACAGCTTAAGATCTATCTACAAAACAAGGATCATAATGGAGCTTACTCAAGTACAAGCAATGACAACCTGCATTGACTTCACTCCAGAATTTCTGTCACTATCTGCCCATGAAGCTATTGCTTGTCGAGCTCTTCCTGTTGCGGTTGACTCCTTATCCCGTCTTCTAACCTTTCTTTCCTTGGGGAAACCAATGCCAACAACAGAACTCATAGTTTTTCGAACCGTAATCACAATTCTTATTCAAATACATGAAAAGGGCTCATGCTCGTTTCTCTGATCTTGGACCTGAACAGTTTTTCGGAACAGGTGAGGTTGGAAGAAGGGAACGAAACTGGTTTGCTCTGAACCTGTGGAATATTGGATTGAAAAGTGGTCAGGAAAAGAACTATGAACTCTGTGTGGAACTTTTCAGAATTTGTGCAGAGTGTTATGGTGTTACAATTGATGGAGAAATTGATTGAAACAATTTGATGGTATGCAAGTCACTGATATTAGCAGTGTCTGCCATGCTAGCTGGTGAGAAGCTAAGTACAAATGCATTGTCAGACACTGAAGTCACACAAGCGATTGAATTGCTAGAAAGAGCTGGAAAGGTACTAATTGTGTTTTAGATTGTATATAATAGAAATTTAGTTGATAATTTCAACCCATTTACATGGACCGACCCTTTTTGACATGTGCCTTAAATGCCCCCAACCGGTTTTGAACTGTTATCCAACCCACCTGTTTAACAGCTCTACAGAAACTTGATTAAGCATTGTTTTCTTGGATGCAGATCCTAATGTCTGGCTCTGTGAAAACCCATCTAGATGATGATCAAAACGCCACAATTGAACCCCACTTCTACTTTATATACACATTAAGTGCATACGATTTATACACAAGACTGGATAGCACAGAATCAAAACAACTTATCTTGATAAAGAATTACGCCAACTCCAAATATTACAACCCGAATCACCTCCTTCAGATTGGTCTCAATGCCTCAGAAGGACCACGGCCGAACACTGAAGTAGCTACATTTTTTCTCAATACTTGTATCTCTTCGCTTCTTTCTTCCCCATCACCAGATTATCAGACTGTTGCTCTCATTCTTAGGAAATTAGTTACTATCACCAGTGTTCATAAAGGCAATGTAGATGATAATGGTGATGATAATGATGGGGTGTACGGGATCTACAAGAAAGCATCCAGGATGATGGTGGGGTTGAAGGCAGGGGAGTATCCTGTAGAGGAAGGGAAATGGCTTGCCACGACAGCATGGAACCGGGCAGCTTTACCAATAAGGTTGGGGCAGGTGGTGGACGCAAAGAAAAGGATGGATATGGGGTTGGAATTGGCGGGCAGGGTTGCAGGAATGGATACATATAAGTCTTGTATGGAGGACTTTGTTTCCGGAGTTGAAAAGAAAGTTCAGACTCAGGGTCATCTGATTGTTGGAACCTAGAGGTAGTTCTTATAATAAAAGCTCTAATGGTACAATTTTTACCACATATATAAAATATTAGTGATGATGCAGTGAATTTTTTAACTACCTGACCCCATTAGTTGTATATGTGAATTACTTTGCTCTTTTACGTCTTGCTTGTAGCCTCTTAAAATTATTTATCAAGGTTACAGGTGGCAAATTGAGTGGGTCAGAAAAATTTTGGTGCAGTTGAAACAGGTCTGATCAAGTTGCGTTGACCCAAAACACTTTCTTATTTTTATTACTTTTTAATTAAAAAGTGTTTTTTATATTTCCTTTGCGAAAATAATCTTTTGAATAAGATGATTTACTAGGTTCTATGGTACCTTTTGGACGACTTCCCACTTCCATGACTTGTTTTATGAGCTAATTATATTGATTTATTCGTTGACCTGCTAAAAACATAAGCTAAATCGACCCCTTCACAAGTAAATATGCGCAACTGTAACTGTTAGGCTCGAGTTATGCTTTTAGATGACGTGAATATTGCTCAACTACTTTAGGCTTGAGCATTTACTGACGGTATCATAGCTGTTGACTGCCTGTAGTTTCCAATTGTAGTAATGTATGCCAAATTGAACTTGTACATTTTCTAGGGCTGTTACTTTTTTGAGTTCTGTTTCTGAATGAAGAATCATCTCAAGCACTCTATCTTCAAAACGATCGAAAATTTACAATCCACTTGTTATAGAATTTGACTGCAATCATTCAGTCAATGTCTTTTGGTTAATGAATCTGAGAGTCAGTTGGTGAATCACTAGTCAATTTCTTGAATCTTTTAGAAACCATTAACAGTTGACAATGCAAATGAGGATACCATCCATCGATTTTTACTATAATATTAAATATTAATATTAATAATTGTTTACCACATTAATCAATAAATAACTATCATACCTATATATTATATACATTTTTACCATCATTTAATATTTCTCACCGGTTAATATCTACACACCTGACACCATTAAATATCTATGTACTACATCAGTTAAAGTATTTATCTACCTCTACCCTCATTTCTAAATACATAATCAAGTATACATTAACAATTTTTTATCTCTCATTTCTCAAGTACCATGGATCCACATTCAAATACAAGCACTACATCTGAAGAATCTGTATCTTCATGTAATGATCAAACTATCATAAATTTGGACGATAACGAAGTTGCAAAGTGTCCTATAAGTACCAAGAGAGCGATAAAATAAGGAAACAAAAACGTTGCTACTTCATCCTTAAATAGTCGACTCGGTGAGATACTTGAAAGACATGTTCAAGAGTATAAAAACAATGCCGATAGCTATCAAAGTTATGTGGATGCTAAAATTAAGTTAGAAGAAGAAAAACTTACAATTATGGCTGAAAAGCTAAAGCATGAGGAATTGGCAATCTTATTTTTAGACCCTCAAAAGATGGCTGAATTCGGAAGAAAGGTCTGGATTAATCCGTTTTGAAGAGATCAAAGCAAAATATAATCTGTAGTTATTGTATGCTTTAGTTTAGTATTACTTTTTATATTGGTGCGTTGTCTTATTGTTGTTTCCAAATATCTTATCTTTTTATTAACATAATTTGTATTTGTATTTGTAATTTTAATTGATGTAACCTTGAAGTTTTATGACATGTTTCATCATTCATAAAATAATATAACTATATATAGATACTTGAAAGAAGACTATATATCATGACAAATATTGTGTTTAGACTAAGGGGAGGGTATGGAAATAGAGGAACTAGAATGAAAGTTATAAATGTTATATATGGTGTTTGTCTTGTGGGAATGGGTATCAAACCCTTTAAAAGACGGTTTCTCAAACCCATCAAAAGAGGTGCAATTCGAATTTTCATTCTCATTCCAATGATTTAATTTATCAAACTCGTAACCAAAGTGAAATGCGTATGCAAACCCAATACTTACTTAGTTCGATAATTCTTGCAAATAAACACCAGATAAATTTATCCATTCTTAGAAGATGGGATATGTAATCTCATTATCTTTAAAAAAGAAATTGGTATTTTTGTAAGACTTCCGATTCAAGTGTATTTATTTGCCGTTTAGCAATATTTACAAGATATTATAATGACCTTGATTTTGGGCCTCATATTCTCACGTTCTTTGGAAGACCTTTGGTATTTAGTTACTAGTGAAAGACTTCAATTGACATGCCAAATATGAAGTTGCAAATAACTTGAAGATATAAACTTTAATATTTAAAATTATAATAAAAATAATATCCAATCCAATACCAAATATTATGGATAAGGGAAAAATCTATCAAAACACAAGTGACCCAATAACAAGTGTACATGTGTATGGAATCATCTTTGAGAGAACCACTAATTTACATCCAAAAGATATTGAGTTTGCCATGTCACTATGTGTCTCCCCTACTATAACCATATGAATTTGCCCAGAGTTGTAGAGAAAAAAAAGTTCAAAAAACATCAAAAGGAAAGTAGTAGTTGATTGACCAAAATGGCCACAGCAGCCTCAACCATGGCTAGCCAACTCAAGAGTAGTTTTGCACCTTCTTTTACAAGAGGTCTTGTGACTCCCAAAGGCCTTTCTGGTACACCATTCAGAGTCTTGCCTTCTTCCGGCAAATCCACCTTCACCATCAAGGCCATCCAAAGTGAAAAGGTTTGTCTTTTTTCTTATTTATAACCTTTTTAAGGCTTTATACTTTGTTAAATTGTGAAAACGGTAAAACCGACTTTCAGCCCTCCACTAACCGGTTCCACGGCCAATATGGAAGAAATAAATCGCGTAACCCTGGTTAAAGGAACATGGAGATGGGAAATGAACCCATGATCTCCCAATTTATACTGCATGTCCTCCGCCACTAAGCTACCATCGCAACGACTACTTTGTTAAATTGTGTATCTAAACATATAATGGTTTTTGAATTGTAAACAAACCAGAAAGTGTTTATATTTCTATGTTTTTTGGTTGATATGTTGGCATTAGTAGAGTTTAACTTGCAACATGAAGTTAAGTATGATAGTTCATAAAGACCAATACTTGAAATCCATAGTGATTGTGAATGATCTACAAATAATATGAAAATAAGATATTACATTTCTCCAATTTGAAAATTTCATATTGGGAAAAAGGCACTTAACTCCTCAAAGAATGATTAAACATGACTATCTTATGTAAAATGATTGACGTAATATTGAAGTTTTGTAACGATACAGATGAAAATTATCCCTAATATTAATAGTCTATAGTCTATAGTGATGATATATGGGTAAACAATTAATATGGATTTTGATGTACCATGCAGCCCACTTACCAAGTAGTTCAACCCATCAACGGTGACCCGTTCATTGGAAGTCTCGAGACACCAGTGACATCAAGCCCATTGATTGCCTGGTACCTATCAAACCTTCCTGGATACCGCACCGCCGTCAACCCATTGCTTCGTGGTATTGAGGTCGGGCTAGCTCACGGGTTCTTTCTAGTGGGCCCATTTGTGAAAGCTGGCCCATTAAGGAACACAGAGTATGCAGGTGCAGCTGGATCACTAGCCGCTGGTGGATTGGTTGTGATTCTAAGCATTTGCTTGACAATGTATGGGATGGCATCGTTTAAAGAGGGGGAGCCATCGATTGCACCATCATTGACCTTGACCGGAAGGAAGAAAGTGCCGGACCAACTTCAAACGGCTGATGGTTGGGCCAAGTTCACTGGTGGGTTCTTCTTTGGTGGAATCTCAGGAGTCACTTGGGCTTATTTCCTTCTCTATGTACTTGACTTGCCTTATTATGTTAAATAATTGGCACCTTGATTTAGACCTCTTTCCAAAGAGGTTGAATTGCTAAATATGGAAAGTTGTATATTAAGGGATGATGGTCTTTTTGAAAATATTGTTTACGATGCTTGATATATTTTAATTTTCTTGGAACTCTTTATGGTAGCAAGACTTATGCATACCTAGTGGTATTATACGTCTACCATGACTCATTCAACACCCGAAATCATATCTAAACACTTGAATACAAGTATTCTATACACCAGTCATGAATATGGTTATAACGACTGATGTTTTAAAACTTGAGTTTCAAAATGACTCGGTATAGTGATTGGGTCCAAGTCAATTCGGTTTGTGACTTATTTTCAGGAAAGTGAATATTTGTCAACGCATATGATCGTGTACTAATTTCAATTTTGTTTTGATTTGTTGAATTTTGACAATAATGGACTCCTAGTTAGCTAATTAAATATTATTACATAAATTATTATGTCTTTAGGAAATCGTGTACGGATATATGAACGAAAGATCATAAATATTTTCTAATGCAACGCAAATATCCTTTTTAATATAGTTCAATGATTTATGATGACTACTTTAATGACAAATACTAAAGTTAAACTTAAACAAACAAAAATTAAATAAACGAAAGATTGGTCAAACTTAAAAAAAAAAAAAAAATGAAAATTACAAATCTACCGGGTCAATCTAACCCAAGTCACTGGGCGGACCACTAAATCCGCCGGATCACAGTGGGTTAGAAACTAAAGTTGACCCGATATGTTTCGACACAGCTCACTACCCGGGTTACGGTCCGACCCGTCCGCCTGACCGGGTCAACCAGGGTTCAAAAACCTTGATAATAACAAACATTGGTTAATACATAAAAAATGGAAAAATCCAATCAAAAGATGATCACTTTGAGTATTTGGTGAATAAGGAGGTGTTTGACATGTATTATGATGAGATCAACTTTAATTTTTAAGTCAAAATAACATTAATTACTTTTGAAGGCCAAAATATTCTAATACATGATGCATAATGATTATTCTTGTGATGCACGCATAATTTCTGGTGATGCATGCAGAATTTTCTAGTGATGCACACTGAATTTTTCGAGTATGCACATTGAATTTTCCAGTGATATTGATTCATGGATTTCCTTCACAGGTGAGTCTTATTATATTTTATTAATGTAAAATATTTTTCATCTGATGCTTGTTAGGCTTATTCGTACTGCAAGGTATTGCCACTGCTATCCAAGTGAAAGTCCTTGTTCTTGGTTATGGATTAAGTAAGACTGCGTTCAATAGTATAACGAGAATTGTAGAGGGGGGGGGGTGAATACAATTCTCTTTGTTAATTATAGTACTTTTAACTTTCTTAACAATTATTAAGTATTTTAAAAGCTTGTTGTATAATAAGCAGAAAATAAATCACAGTATATATAAAAGCTAATAACAGAAAGCTAAACACAAGATAAACTTGAATGATGAATTTATAAATGATAAATTACATCAACATATTGAATTGCGGAATAGTTGAAGCCTATGCTAGAACTAACTCGATTATAAGTTTAAATGTTACTCGCTGTGAGAACATATATTCTATTACTCACTTACACAATTTGTAATTAGTAATATTTTATCACTGATCGAAATCAAAATGATAACTACAAATCGGTGTTTAAAACAATGCAATATGTCACTCTATTTATAGACATATATTTCCTGTGAATATCTCATACAATTTCGGGTATAGAATGACATGTGTCGCTGTGGGAGAGGCCTTTCAATTACAAAGAGGCATCATTGTCGTACTCTTTACCGTTGGTAACTTCCTAAGTTGCTGATGAACAGTAGACCAAGGACTTCATATGCACAACGACTTGAACATGTTTGTTTAGTAACACCATTATTCTTGATATCACTAAAGTATAAGAAGCTTCCTCACTCACGAGTTAACATGCTCTTGTGGAGTAACTGGTCTTGATTTCTTCCAGTGACATTCTTTTATTATAATCACAGCGACTGTTGTGATTATAGATGCACAAGTGGGTTTTCACTTGTAGTACTAGTGAGTTGAGTAACTACTGGTAGCGACTCATGCATTAGTGACTTCCATTATTTGTAGTGGATTGAATCTTGTATGTTCAATGCATATAGCGATTAGAACATCTAGCGATAGATTCTTCAAGCGATAACAAATCCATAGAATTTAGTCATCAGTGACTTTAGCGGTGACTAGGTTGACTAGCGACCGATGCGATAATATATTTTTGAAGTTTTGACTTCATCATTTCTTATGAAAAACTCCAAGGAATTAATTCATCACATATCAGTGACCCAACACCAAGTATTATCATGCTATCGCTTTTGATAGGTACGTGAGCCGGTACATCTTATTACAACTTTGTAATATGTAAATTTGCTTGATAATTTGTTTAGAAATTCATATTATAATGACTTATATAAGCCGCAACCCAAATATGGATTTGATTACACCTTAGATGGTAATTGTTCCTCCATAAAAAAATGAAATGATTTCTCTATTTCAGTTGTTTATAATTTCAGAGACATAAAAGAGCATACGAAGCTTCACATTTTGTAGTATTTTCTTGTATGCAGAATATGTGTCGGTTCTAGAATCTGTTATTGATGAACTTGGTGTCAAAAAGGTTTCACTTGTTGCTCAGGTGTGCTTTTGTATCCATTTTAATATCTTGATCTTATAATAGGGATCTGGTAGATGACAGCTTTAAGATGGCATTTTAAACCTTGCAGGGGTACTTTGCGCCCATTGTTATTAAATATGCAAGGAAGCATCAGGAGAAGTTGAATAATCTCATACTGCTTAATCCTCCGGTAACTTTTCCCAACTTTCCCCATACAAAATTTTTAATTATTTATCTATTTTCCGATGCAGTTTTTAGTGAAGCAACTATAAATTGGAAAACTCAATTTTATTGAAATAAGCACTATATCAAGAAATTTTAGGGAAAATATTCAGACTATTGGGAATTGGCAATTTAGACCCATATACGAGTAACCGGCCGGTTTGGGTTGTATGTTTCTTTAACGGATGAAATGGGGATGAAATGGGTAAAACTACTACTGCCTTACCAAAATGGAAAGTGCCCAAACTTGTTGAAGTATTTCCAAAGTGTAATTAAAATGCACAAAACCTCCCAAATATTTGTTACAATTTTTAGATTATTATCGTAATAAAAAAGATTTATATAACTATTATTTATACATTAGTTACTCATAATATTTGATAAACGAAAAGGCAAAAAGTGTTTGCGATTTGGCCCAACACGACCTTGCACTTTTTGATGCAAAC
Organism: Logfia minima; assembly: GCA_963921325.1. Classification (NCBI taxonomy): domain Eukaryota; kingdom Viridiplantae; phylum Streptophyta; class Magnoliopsida; order Asterales; family Asteraceae; genus Logfia; species Logfia minima. The sequence goes on from OY992764.1 coordinate 40,800,507, forward strand.
AAATAAGCATCCTGTTTTTTCTTACACTTGTTTTGACCCATTCCCTAACGTGTCCTACTCTTCCATGTTGCCATATATACTTTATAGTATAAATATATGAAGTGAACTGTACGTCTTTTCATTGTCTAAGAAGACGTTATGACTTGAATTTTAGTATTTAGGAATTAGGAATTAGGAATTAGGAATTTTATGTTCATATATTACCCTTACCTCTTTAGTGATTTGATAAAGGATGCTATTAAATCTACCATACTTTTTTATCTTAATAAATGTTAGTTGAAAGTTTCAATAAACTTTTAATACTTAAATTTATTAATCAGCAGTAAATTTTTAGGTTCATCATTTTCAATAAAATATCCATTTATTACTTAGTAATTACTTTATAGATTATTAATATCCTAATGAAATTTAAAATATCTTAAATAGTTATACATTTGTTTTCTCATTTTTATTCATATACTTATATCTTTTTCTTTGTTTCTTCTTTTTTCACAACTTGATATCGATCGACTTTATCATATACTTAAGTATTTTAACTGATATATTTAGTCTATGACTTTTATTAAAAAAATCATTTTTAAATAGTTCTTTTGTAATAAAATTAGTTTATTTTTTAAAAAGTACTTTTTTATTTCTAAATACGTTTTTTTAGAACATTGTTTTTTTTTTTTTTGCTTGTTCTTTGTCTTAATAAGCCGTCTATATATTTGCAACGAGATGTGCGCCTGAGATATGTATATGCAACGGGATGTACTAAATCCACCGAGTTTTGTCTGACATATAATCATGTGTTTATGTTTTCTTTATTTTTATATACATTTATTTATAGTAAAAAATAATAATAACCTTATTATTACTATCGTTATTATAAAAGTACGAAATGATATAAGTAAAACCAATTAGATAACGTGATCCACTTTAATAATGATAAACATAAATTAATAAATAAGAAAAGAAAAAGAACAAAATGATTACAAGATAATTTGGTAAATATTTAAAAATGAAACACAATAAATAAAAGTTATTAATAACATCTTTAAAAGTTAACAAGACATAATCATTATCATATAAAATCCTTTGACCAGGTAAAATTAGTAAAACCTATGGGTATGGTTAGCTCATCCCTTTGATAAATAGTCATTTATGAATGTACTCTCAATGGTAAATTTGTTAGGAATTACATCGGAAACAAACAACTAACAACAATCAATTGATAGCAACAAACCAACCCAACCAACACTCGTGTAATTGAAGTTACACCCACAAACAATAAACGGATCCATAACTACTAACCTAGCAATTAAACCAAGCAAAAGATAAATAACACGAACAATATAACACACGGATATAATGTGGTTATGTTCGGTCTTAGATCTTTGAAATCGATTTAGTTCACGGGTCAAACCAGAGAGTTTCTTTCATTATTTTCGAATCAAGGGTTACAAATACAAAGTTTACTTATATAGGGAAAGATAAACTTGCAAAACAAGAAAAATACCAAATCTGTCGACCTATGCGATCCCACCCAGATTGTAGGTGATCCCGCTCAGATGGGGCTGTCAAGGAGTTATCCACCTCTCAGCAAAAGCGATCCCTCACCGATCAAATCTTTTGTCTAAAATTAGCTGCTCGATCCCTCCCGGATCTAAATCCGGCCCACTAGGATCAAGCTATCTTAAGATTTTATTGATTTCCTTTTGTCACCAATCTATACTTCTATACTAATATATAAAACATCTCTATTTCTACTTAAAATCTTAAAATCTCTCAACAATAAAAAAAAAACTATTTTGCCTTTACTAGATTAATTTATCATATATAACAATCTTTGATTAGCTTTAATTATTTTAAGTTATCTTTAATTTACTTGCCATATTTAAATTCAACTATTAACTACTATATTAGAAACTATGATTTGAATTTGAAAATCATATTTTTAAAGTAGTTGACTTCATTCGACGTTTTTATTCGACAATTAAATAATAGAATATGTTATATCACCCCTAATAAATAAAAAATTATAACATTATATAAAAAAATTAAACGTGCAAATTGACAGTCAACTATTTGCCCCCGCTGCTATGCGCTGGCACACTACTATCTTGTTCAATTCATCTTCACACCCAACAAAAACGGTCAAGGCAATGTGTTCAATTTCATACTAAATTGTATTTTGAACTCTTAAGGTTGTTTTTTAAAGACTTGTGGGTTGCTTTTTAATAGATAACAGCCAAGCATGCAAACCTGCCTTCAACGTAGTCCATATTCAGCAACTTTTTGTTGGATGAAATGTTCTCACAGGTAATGTATGCCGACACATATAATTTCTATGTTAAATTTTACCTCCAGAAAATTATAGGATCCCATTTGTAAATCGCTCTCAATTGACGTATTTGATCTCCCACCTACCAGGATCCTCTTAGGGCCAGTGATAAAGCCTTGACAAGCTGTGGGCCTTACAAAATGAATGAAGATGATGCTATGGTGTATAGGAGACCCTATCTTACATCTGGTTCCTCAGGCTTTGCTCTAAATGCATTAAGTCGTACAATGAAGAAGGAACTTAAGGTGTCGTCTGGTTTTTTGTTTCGTTAATTTTTCTGGCGTTTTTACTAAAGGGTAGTCTGGGTAGACAAATGAGCAGGTCGGGCTGGGTGAGTAACAGGTTTAAATGGGTTCCGGTCAAAACAGGTCGAGTTGGGTTCGCATTTTGTCCATATTTTGTTAATTGGTTGTATACTATTAACATGTCAAATATGATTAGAAAAGTTAGCTTTTCTAATAATAAATAAATTTTTTTAATAAACTAATTTTATTTTTTCTAACAGCATAAGGTTTTAGGCAACAAACATACGACACTTCGGGCGAAATTCAGCTAGTTCGACTCATATGACTTCTTTCCTTCTAAGTTATAGTTACTTTTATGCAATTGACCCGTTAGAGATAATACAAGATAGGAATCGACCTATTCCTAACTAAATGGGCCAAAGTGCCTTTTTGATAAATGGGTCGAAGGTTTTAGCTGTTAATTTTTTTGATAAAACGAACGCACTTGAGAGAAACAATTTCATAACAGATGCTTTGAGTTATTCTTCATTTCTTTGGTACATTGACTATGGGCAGAACTATGTTGAAGAAATGAGAAAGATCCTGATGGATGATGATTGGAAAGTTAAAACTTCATTATGTTGGGGACAAAGAGACCGTTGGCTAGACTTTGATGGACTTGAAGATTTCTGCAAGGCTGCAAAACTTCGATTAGTTGAACTTCCAATGGTACTAACAATTGTCTCAAGAAATTTACCTTCTTTAAATATTAGGGGTAGAGAAATAGGTGGGTCACTAACGGATTTAAATGTCTAATTTCTTTTACATGTTGAGTGGACTTGAATAAATTTTTGGGCGGAAGTTTGAAGTTTTCCTTATGAATAGTGTATTAAATATGATTATAAAGATTTTATAATATAAAAGGTATAGTCCAAATTTTATATTTAAAATGATTATGATGATTAATAATGCACTTTGAGCGATTTTCAACCCATATAGACGCATTACCCTTTAAACCTTTTTTCTTTTTTTTTTTAAAAGCGTTCGAACTATTAGAGATAAAATATAACCTGGATCCATATATTCATACCAACTCCATCATATATGTTCACAACACTGAGATCTCCCAGAAACCAAAATAATTTGTGGCAACATTTTCCTTGCAGGCAGGGCATCATGTACAGGAGGATTCTGGTGAAGAACTGGGAACAATTATAGCTGGGCTTGTTAGCAGAAAGGTTCGGATTTGAGGTCTTGAGCACATTGCTTTCTATAAATAATGTGTTAAATGTGTCGATGAATCTATATCACACTAGTCTAATTGAATACAAAATGATGGTATATATGTGATTATTTATTGTTATTTGTGAAATACATATGAATTTGAAAAAAAGAAAAAAAATAACATGTATCTGACTATTTGTTAAATAATTGTAACTTGAAAATAATGCAAGGGATCTTGTGTGATCATTGTCTATTTGTATGTATGAGTCTATGTCAGTGCTTGTTGAATGGATCAGCCCAACAGGTATCGTCTTGAACCGCTTTTTGCCATCTTCTCTTGAATGTTTCTAGTTCTCTTTGCGACTGTTTTCGAACCTGCAAAATCAAAAACTAGATTTAAATTTGTGTTCACCATCGTAAAGAGGCTTTTTTTTTTTTTTTTTTTTTTTTTTACTTTTCAAGTCAAACATGTATACCGATAAAATTTTTGTTTGAAGTAGTTGTTAAAAGTTAATAGGATTATCGACTTCCCCTTTCATCTTTGAGAAGTTCACATCAGCTTCACAGTTATAGGTTATCGTTCTTTGTCATTGCATATAATCTTTTTAGATGTGTGTACGTTTTAGTTTTCACGCGACAATTTTTTCAAAATGTATCCATATATTTTACGGTCAATACTATTTAAAATGCATGTAATATTATGTTCACATATCATTTTCTATGTGACATTTTTTTCAGGGCTTTAAAAATTTAACACGCAGACTCATTTAATGATAACCTTTTAAAAATATGTAAATATTTGAAGTTTAAATTTAATGAGGCACATTAGAACTGTTATATATTATGCACAAATAACAAATTTAATTATTATGAACAAACCATGATGAAAAAAAATTATTGAAGTATTACCTGATGTCAAAAATAGTAAGGTATATATCATCAGAATAAATTTAGTACTAAAGCAATAATCACCTACCTCGGTTCTTATATCAATGTGATTGGATTCCAATGAGCCTTTAGCATCTTGTGAAGGCTGTTTTGATGATTCACTATTTGTCTGCATAAACAATTCAAAACCCTTAATCAATTCACATGATCATACTCATACTCATACTCCTAAGTCAACCCAAGTGCATTAGTCAGCCATCATCTTACAAACGTGCAATTGACTTTTTAAACCATGTTACGTAAACAAATATAAATATTCCCATGATTCACCAAAGATTATGTTAAAAAACTAAGTATAATGGTTCAAAAAGTCAATCATGACATTAAATGAGCATATAGAACATACAGTAATATTTAGATAAACAAACCTTGTTTTCTGAACCCCCAAGTGTTGGAAGACCATAGTGAACAACATACTCCGAATCAACAATACCAATATACTGTGTTCGATTTCCCTGCGCACAATAGCCTAGTTGCATGTCCAACCCCCACGCATGAATCAAGTCATTCTGTCACAAATCAAATATCTTATGTATTCAAATCATTGTGGAAATTGACTTCAAAATAAAAATGGTCCTTGTATGACAAGAAAAATAATTATGTGTATGTGGTTACCTGAATCATATACCATACGCAACGCCATGCTTCTTTTGAGAACACAGGGGCCATCATTTCGACCCACCTAAATTGCACATTAAAATGTTCTAAATATTAAAGAGGGAGACTAATGTTGAATGCTAGGATAAATGGATGAATCTATTAGTTTCTTACCCTGTACATGGAGGATCCGTACTGTTTCTATAGCAGTGCTTTTTCGAGCGACTCGTCCTTTCAATCCTTCTGTTACCATAATATACAGTAAAAGCATAGTAGGTTAACAGATTTGACTTTTAAGATCATACATGATACTTCTAAACTTAAGAACCAATACAAGTTACTTTGTTTTTCTATAGAACACTTTTAAGACTCGTTTGAAGTATCATATCATACGCCAACTGATTAAAGGAGTTTCGTCCAATATTTGTAATATATCCATTTAATTTCTATCTTTAGAAGTACATAATTTGACCTATAAAGTCAAATGTGCTTGAAGATCAACTGTTCTACCTGTGCACTGTGGACCCTTTTTCTCGTGTTGTCATTTCATGGTGCACCTCTGATTTCTCAGGATCTAGTGCAGGCTGAGATATATGAAGCCCTTCATTTCTCATTATCGATACATATCTACATCATTAATATCACAAATGATCACATTCGCTTACTATTTATTGTTAATCTTCAGCGAGAAGAAAAATGCCTTAAAACAGATGAAATACCTTCCAGCATCAAAATTTTGGACACCAAGATCTTCGTCCCAAAGGAAAATGTAAGCGTACTCCGAGACAACATCTGGGTGCAAGAACCTTTTAGCAAACCACCTAAATCATCCATAGGTATGAACTGGTACCTACATCTTAATAAAAAAAAGAAAACAAAAAGAACCCGTAAAGAGCTACAAAAAGAAAGGAGAAATTTACCACTTCGTTTGACTAATAGCCGAAAGATGTATGGCACGACTACTCCATTCCAAATCCTTCCAATCATCCACAATTCCGTCATAATGGAAGAGCATGATCACAAAATCGTTTGCTGAGAACTGTAAGAAACACATAACATGATTCTACTTACATACAGCATGCTAGATGGGCCTACAAAAACAGTTTTCCTAGAACACTGTTTTTTTGCTAAAAATATATGGTTAGATTTGATCAATTACCTTCTTGATCATTTCATTGACATTTTCCTTTTGCTTTTTTCCAACTGCCATAGCCAACAAGCTCATTGGTGATTTCGGGTTCTTCTGATAAATGATACAAGACTAATTATACTTGAAAAATACTACACATATAACGTTTAAAAAATAAGAGTGGTACGTACCCTTGTCTTACGTGGTCCCCATAATGGCCGCATCTCTAAATCAGATGTTTTATGAACTATACCTTTAGGCAACGCTTCACTTCCATCAGCACTGCATTGGTTCTTAAAGGAACCATTATATTGGATCGACGTTAATTTTTACGGTTCATAAAACTTGCAAGATTAATTTTTTAAGATATTATCGTAAAAATCAAGTTATTGTTTTTGGTCAAGAAACTTAGATATTAATTCTTTAAGAAACATTGTAAAAAATAAAAGTTTAATCTCTCTATATCAAAAAACTCGAAGATTAAAGAAATAATCGTAAATGATCTATTTTGATCCAAATATATCGAGAAACTTCAAGACTAGTTATCTAAAGAACTGTTGTCAGAGATAAAATTCGATCTTTATAGATAAAGAAACCTAAAGATTAATTCTTTAATAAACCATTGTTGCGGATCTGCATAGATCAAGAAACTTAAAGATCAAAGAAAAGTGCAAAACCTCGCATACGTTTGTTGATGTAACCAGCATAGCATTGGCCTTTCGTAGCCCGGGAAACCTCTGAACCAAGAAAAATGTTGCAACTTATCAAATCCTGAATGAGTAATATGAATGTAACAAATTAATAATCAAGTGGGCTCAACAGGACTCCTATGGCATTCACTTGACCCTGGTGCAACAAGGCTCCTCTGACTTTCATGATTCTATCTCATGAGCTTTTGGTCAGAAACAAGCACTTTAGACTATGATGAGAGGTTTGAAAGTATGCGTACCTGTTTATAATCTACAACGATGATGGCAGTTGCTATAAAAAAGGCAGCAGATACTATTGTAGCACCAAATAAACGGCTGCAAAGCAATGATTTTTGCCTCTTTGTAGGCAAAGTGACCTGATACATAACGGTAGCAGGAAAAATATTTTTATTTTTAGCTAAAAATAACAAATTTTGTGGGGCTATGGAGGCATAACATTGGGTTTTCTTGAACTTCAAATGAGAAAATGTTGACCCAAAGAGAAAGAGTGACGATGCCATGGAGAGGCTATTAGTTGCACTTGTTTCTCATAATCTTTTAACAGTTTTCAACCACTCTCGAAACAAAACTCTTATAATTAATTTATATATTTCACCCCTTTTAGTATATTTTCTGGCTCAATTGCTAACTAAAAGCACCCCTTGAAATTCTTTTCGAGCAAGCTCAACACAAACTCACAAAGTCAATAGATAGAGAGGTTTATGGATCCTATAGGAATTAATTTCAATTTTATATAAAAACATCATACGTTTTTTCAATTTTACATTGCAATGTAACATTTGATCATACAAAAATACCAACAACAAGAACACTACATTTCCGAAAAAATTAGTTAAACGATTAATAACAACAATAATAAGTCAACATGTTAAGTTATGGAATATAAATGCATTAAAAGTCATTCAGTCAATATGTCTGTTAGTACATCAGATATTCATGTATGTTTTCTCTATACTCAATTCATGTTGAATAAAAAAAAGTTCTTCTTCAATGATGTTTTCTAACAAAAAGAAACAACCCCATTAATAAAATCCTCAAGTCCTATTTCAAATCTTGCATTTATTCTAAACCCTTACAATGAAAATTTCAACTTTATATGAAAAAGGTCAAGAAAACATGAATAATTAGTTTTCTATAATTCTTTCAGATTCAATTCCAATAAAAAAAGAAGATCAACTTACAGAAGTGTTCTTCATATGATCAGCCAACAGAGCTACAAAAAGAATGTTTCTATGAATTAATTTGGACTCCAAGATCAACAAATAATATGCAGAATCTTGTTGTTTATAAATATATAGACAGAAAGAGTGAATGAATCAAAGGAAAGTTGACTTTTGAATTCAAAAAAGGGGAAGTGGAAGATGAATAGAAGAGACCACCTTTGCTTAGAAAATAAGTGTAGTGTGATTTTACCGGCAATTTTTAAACACTAAATTATAAAAGAGACCGTGAAGCTCGAATCCGACGTCAACCGCGGTTTGGATTAACATTCATTTGTGATGATTGTTAAATTTTATCACAAATGAATGTTAAAAACGTTTTTTTATGAAAAAATCAAGGGCTAAGATTTGCTTCCCCCTTCCCCAAAATTTGGAGCTTCCCTATGGATCATTCCCCTATATATATATATATATACCTATACTACTTAATAAATCATTTGACACATTAACATGTCTTACAAAAAGAGCAGTAGTAAAAGACTATTTTACCTTTCTAACCATCTTTATTAGTTTTTTATTAATTAAAGTTAATGCAATTAAATACCCTTATAACCATCTTTATTATTTTTTTTAATAATTAAAGATAATGCAATTAAATACCCTTCTAACTATCTTTATTAGTTTTTTAATTATTAAAGTTAATGAAATTGTAGCTATTGATATAATTATTGATAAAAATGAATATTATATACGAATTGTAGCTATCTTCTATATTAATATATATAAATGAGGTGAATCCAACTTACGTGTCGATAATTGGATGCTTACGTGGCGATGATTTGAGTTTTTCCGGTGAAGTGGATTTGTTGGCCGGTACACTACATCAATTGGATCTTTTATCGGGTTGGATACATACAATAGAGCTATTGAAAGTTGAGTACATACAATAAATTTCCCTTAAAAGTTATGTGCATTGCCCTGCACTAAACCCTACTATTATATAAACGTGTCATCAAAAGTCTTAAATCACTTAAAAAGGAGACACAACATTTAATGAACAAAGTATAATCACTTTATAATAAACTAATTACTTTTCTTTTCGGGTCATCGGGTCAACCTGATAACCAAACAGGTGACCCGAACCCGACTTGAAAAAATATCAAGTTGTCGAGTTTCGAGTTGGCGGGTTAAAAACGTCTATCCAAACATGCTAATTTTCAAGTTGGTCTCGAGTCATGTCGAAAATTGTCAACCCTACCAATTTTCTTTCCTTATAACTTTAGGATCAAGTTTCAGATCGTATTAAGAATTGTCATTCCTAATTATATTGATTTGAAACATGATGTACCACTATTTTCTCATTTTCCCTTAAAATGCAACATGTTATTGACCGAACAAATTAACGCATATAAAACTTTTAGTGGCCGTTGCATCGCGCAGGTAAAACGCTAGTACATATATATGGGGGTTGATCTACATGGAAGAGGTAATCCTGGGAAAGGGGAAGCTAATCTTGGCCGTCCGTTAACATTTATCACGGTGAATGTTAGTTATCATTAGTCATGAAGAATGTTAAAATTAGTAGGTAAGGGTTATGATTTAACATTCTTTGTGATGAATGTTAGTTATCATTCATCACAAAAAATGTTAACGAACGGCCCAAATTAACTACCCCTTTCCAAGATTACCCCTTCCCTATGGATCATCCCTCTGTATATATAGGGTGGGAATCAAGAGGGAATCAAAAATATTAGGGAAGGAGGGAAGCAAATCTCAACTCTTGATTTCATCATAAATGAATGTTGTTAACACTCATACGTGATGAATGTTAAAAACGTTTATTTATGAAAAAATCAAAGGCTAAGATTTGCTTCCCTCATTTCTCAAAATTTAAAACTTCTCTATGGATCCTTCCCAAATATACATATATATATATATATATTAGTTTAATTGTTAATCTTTTTGAAACGAAAAGATTTAAAAGTAAATGGAAATACAATGCTAAGAAAGCTTAGTGCTTTCGATAATAAAGTCACAATTGCACTCGAATTTATTCAATAATCTAAAATCGCATTAAAAGCGCTCTCTCTCACGCTTCCTTCGCCTTTTTTTCTTATAAACCCTAGATCTAAAAAGCTTGATGTCGGCCGTTAGATCTACGTAAGAGGTCTAGAGGGCTCCTCCACGACCATATCTTCTTCCAATCGTAGTCAAGTGTTTTTGGGTTTCAAAAACCCACCCTCTTCTTCGTTCGCAAAGAATATCATACGTTCTTTCACATCCATTGAACAAATCTACAACTAAATATTTTAAAGATTTTGAATCAAACTAATAAATTGCACTTTATTAGATCAAATCAACCAAACTGGCCAAGGGCCAAATACAAGATGAAAAACTTCACTTACACTAGAATTCTCAATGATTCAATACCAATAGATATTTATCATTCATACAAAAATTTGTATCAAGATGATACTCTTGATACACAGAAAACGATAATCATGAAAAAAAAATAAACCTTTGCACATTCACATCATGTGTCCAATTTGTAATGAAAGAACGCCATGAATGCAAGTTAGGCTTCTTTCTTATTTATTTTTTTCAACCATGATTATTGTTAGTATTAGTAGGTTAGTACTATTATCATTAGAAAACTATATATGAAACAATTTAAAAGTTTATCGCCATGAAAATATTGAATTAACATGTTAATTTTCATAATGAAATATAATAACAAGTAAAACAACACGACTATAATAACAAAATTCAACTTTATACATAACACTAGTAGATACCCGCGCAAAGCAGCGAAATACTTATTGCATTTAGTAATTTTGTGAATATGTATTTCAAATGTACAATTGTTTATTTATGGACTATATTGCATATCATTTAATATACAATTATATCTTAAATATTTATATCGTTTTCAAAATTAGGTAAGGGTGGGTTCGTCTATTTCGTTGAAGATAGGGGTATATGCGTCATTTCCATTCTTTAAACATTTAATTTATTAAAATAAAAATACATTTAATGTATATTTCGTTGAAGATAGGTTTAACCCTTTGTAAGAATGTAAGATTATCTAAAATAAAAATACATCTGACAATTCACAAACTTACTTAAAAAATGTTAAACAGGTTCTACATAACTATAGATCAGATAACTACAAAAAATAACTCTACAAACTGCATTATCAGTTCTGAAATAATCATACACGTATTAATGATTACCCATAAATGTTAAAAAATATATTTACTTGTGCGTACGTAGACCTCGTGTGTAGACACGTTTCCAAAGATAGTATTTAATTAATATTTGGTTCATAGATGTTTTGTCCGAGTATATAAATGAAAAGAAAAGATGTTATAAAATAGTAACCTTTGTACCTTTCGGTTATCCTTTCTGAATTGAAAACTCTTACTATCAGTCGCTGAATAAATACAACTTCTGTGTTTTGACTTTGTCCTATAAATTATGAAAAAATCACCGGTGATGTCTAAATTGTTCTATGAATCACATTTCTATGCAAGAGATACCGAATAGTAGCCATTAAATTTTGTCCTACTACAAGTGAAATAATACTATCGATCTCCATCTTAGCACGAATTAATCTAATAATCGCGATCATAAGGCCAAAACCTGAAGATATCCCACTAATAACAAACAAACCACCAAACCTATCAAGACTCAAGGTTTTTGGAGTTGTGGAAGAATCTTTCGGTAATACAGCAAACTCGTTGTCAAACCACTTCTTCTCCAGATTTGCTAGAGTTCCGTCTTCTCTAATTTTTGCAATTTCCCTTGACATCAATGTCACCAACGGCGAACCTTTTTCAAAGATCTGAATGATAAAGATTATATATTTATATAGTGATACACTTTAGTATATGTAATTTTTATGTGTTATATATTTTTACCACAACAAAAAGTTATTTCATTGATTTGTGTCACATGTTCTTTAAGGGTATTTAACATATATGATTTTCAGTCACTAGTTAACATCAACCCATTATGATCCAAACCCATTTTGACATCTTACAGACCCGACCCGCCCGTTTCACCACCTCTAAGTGATAGGTGTCTATGAAAAGATTGAGAGTATATGTATACAGTGCAAGCGATCGTTAAGACGAAACTGGTACTTACAAAAGCAAATCCAGATGAAATTGGCTCAGAAGAGACCATTGCATAGTCACTTGAATACTTGCCAAGAAACATTTTGATATATGGAACTTCATCAACAATGGCATCTGCGCCACCATGCTTTCCACCTTTTGTTAACGCATCAGCATAATCCTCATATGAATAATATGATCTTTGCTTTGAATCTGTATAATTCATATTGTTGACCGTTACTCCTCCAAAAAAAGAGCCACCATGGAACCCAACAATTCCCCCTTTTGAAGCAAGTTCAAACTGTTCAACTGTCAATAATGAGGCTAATGTTGCTGTGTAACTTGTAATCAGGATAAGCACCACTATTAGCCAAACGAACATCACAAATCTTGATATATTGCTTGCCAACTTCTCTTCTACAATTTGAAACACAACACAATGAGATCTTGCATAATTTGTATTCTAAGTGGGTGTGTAAGATTACTTATTTTAAAGTGTTCATTTGATTAAAAATGAGCAAGTATCAACATGCTTATTTATTAGTTTTTGTTCATTCTAAAATAAACAGATAAACAGTTTTATGAAGGGTGTTTGGATGTGCTTGTCTGCTTAAAAAATAACCAATAGCAGATAACCATCAGCAATTTCAAAGCCCAAACATCCCTTAGATAGTAATTAAATCTAAAAGAAAAGGGAGACAACTTTGAGCAGAAAAGATGCTCAGTAGGATGAGCCAAAGAACCATTCCAATTTCTTGAGATGACGAGCTTTTAGATTCTTGATTCATCGCTTCAATAGCCCAAATGATAAAGCCAGTTAGGATAACAAAAGCAGCAAAAGTTAGCCATAGGTTTATATCCAACGGCTTCAAGAAGATCCATATATCGTTTTTCTTGATTTTTGCTAGTGTTCCTAAACCAAGGTCAGTGTAAGTCGCTGTGAAATCAACGAATTCGGATCTGTTGGCTAGGATTGTTGAATCACCAAGCACCCCATCAATTTCCTGTAGAAAAAAATATATATAAAGCAAATATCCATATGACTGATTGATGCATAGATATTTATCTAAATTTGAATAAATCACACTATCTCATACCTTATGATAGACTTTATCTATAAGTTTGTCATAACTTCCATTTGCAAATGGAACGAAATCATAAGGCACTTCATACGGTAAGATTGCTTTAATGCAAGTATTGAAAACATCAACAGAGAACCCAGTGGCAGTTGTGACATTTGTCTGATTATCCTGAACCGCATGTACAAATGACTTAAATTTTAGTCCCGTTCGGACACCAATTCTTAACCTTTTACCATGTCTCATTCGCAAGATCCAACCTTTTGGAGTATCTGTAGAGCCTTCAGGCCATATAACATCTTCAATACCAACAGCAGACTGTAAAATAACATCGTTTGATGAAACACGTGATTTTCTAATTCCATTTGACAATGTCCAATATCCCACTTTCTTCTCTCCATAGTCCACCGCATTTACAATCTCAAATTCATTGGAAATCAATTGTCTTTCACTGACCTGAAACTCACCGCTCATCCCTTCAAATTTGATCTTCATAATCTCGTTTAGAAGCATTGAGCCATTTTTAGGGACCCCAACCCTCTCAATAGACTCTGCAAGTGCCCAAATTGTGTCAAACGCCCATACGGAAATCACAGGTATCTTTCTTGAGAACTTCTTATTCCATTTGTCTTTTAAGGAATGCAGTCTCCTTGATGTTGGAATATAAGATCTAATACCAAGTGATCCTTGCAACGAATCAATAACTTCGAAATTTGTTGATTCTAAGATGTCAATGGTTTTGTGACTTAAAATCCATGCATAGTCTTTGCTCATCATTCCTAACCTCTTTGCATTTAGAAAAAGCTTAGAGGCTAGTTGAGGTGACATATCAACAATGATAACAGTTGTATGAAAACTCGTGACCTTTTGCAATTCCGTGATTATTTGATCAGTTTTTGTTGATGGAGAAATGACACTAGTGTAAGTAATTCGTATGTTACGGTCTTGGAACAATCCGAACAAATTTTGTAATATATCCAACCCATGATCAGTTTCCTCATGCACGAAGATAACGTCTCTCCATCTATAAATTTCAATCAAAGCAACAATGCTCTTGGCCACGGATAATTCGTCTTCTTTAATATGAAACAGGTAAGGATATCTCATCAAAGATTTACCAGCAAAAGAAAATATAGGTACCTTGGCTTTATTGGCAATTGAGCCTAAGAGTTCCGATCCGATGTAAATATCTGGGCCTACGATTGCTTGGACGTTAATAGTATTCACAAGATCAAGTACTGCTCAATCAAGTAACAACAAAACCAGGTTTTAGATTAAATTACCGAACTGGTGATTGCCTTGAAACATGCATCATGAACATATATTTACTCTAGAAAATTTTAGAAAAATAAAAGCAAACCATATGAAAAACCATGAAATTTGAATGTAACACCGTGAATCCATTATCAACAAGTCTTCAAAAACTACAAATTAAGCTAAGTAAACAAGACGAGATCAATCTTAATTACCGTTTGACATAGCTTGTAATTGATCTCCCTTTGAGTCCTTTACATGGATGACGATCCTTGTTTTGTAACAGTCATTATGGGCATAAAAATCCGATATTGCCATGATAATACTACTATAAATCGCTTTCCCATTCCGTGACTCCATATCAAGAACAATTCCCACATCTACGTCTGAAAACTTTGCACATAATCCATGATTTAACGCACAGAACAATAATATAATCGAAAAGATTGCCTTGATGGGCGACATGGGTGCATACGTACGTGCTTATTATCAACTTGTGAAACCAACGATACCATAAGCTAAAGGCCAAGCCAAAATATCTAGTTTGTAACGTGAACTGGTTAGATCAGGAACATATAAAACGTAATAAACATATTGCCATTGACTTGATAAATAAATAACCAGTTGACTAGTTGATGATCTAAGCAAGGAAAGAAGAATATTCCATGCCAAGACTTTGTTCACAATGAATCAACGTCGTTAACCTGTCTAGGTTAACCTGTTAAGTTGTATTATAGGTGTCAAACTAGGCGGATCAAAGAAGACCTTTGGTAAATATGACGTCTAACATTTGGGTGACTAACACGGGGTTCAAATTCACCGTTACACAAAATCCAAGCGGATAAAGCTCTTCAAAAAGAGATCGTGTGACCAATAAATAGAAGGGTTGTCTTTTTTATTCATTCACTAACAACTTTTTTGGAAAAAAAGGAAAAAAGAAAAAGAAAAGTTGCAATTAATAAAATAATAAAAAAATGTTAGTATATCAAACTATACGTTATTTCCAAACAGGTCTTATCCGTTTGCACCCGTAATTGACTTTGATTTTTGGAGTCTTAACTTGTGACCAAGTATATATATATATATATAAATATTATATATGTGTACATATATATATACACTTTTCAGAGATTAAGAGGGAATTATCTTTTAAGAGGAACTCGCGGTTAATATTCATCACAAATCATATTATATTTACCAATTAAAATATCAATAAAAACTACTTTTACTGATAAATATTAATTAAAATCGATGCTATAAAGAATTATTCATAAATGAATTTTCTTTTTAAGTCATAATATTAGTCGATGAATATTAATTTAATAAACTGGTTAACATTCATCATCGTAAATATTAGTTAACATTCATGATGATGATGAATGTTATATCATAATAGTAGTTGATAAATATTATTAATTTTTACATTCATCAACATGAATTTTAACTAACACTCAATGTTAACGAGTTTACATCTAATATTCATCAATTGATATTATAATCTACTTAAAAAAATTTATCAAACAAACTTAACATTCATTATATCAATTCTAGTTAACATTAATTAAATTTTATATTTTTATAATTTATATTAGCAAAGATAAGACGCGTCCTTATAAATGTTAACGGACTTCCCTTTCCCCAAAAGAACTGTTTCACCAAAATCATAATCATCTCTATATATAATAAAATAATAATAGTAATAATAATAAGTCTGTGACCCAAAAGAAGGATCGTGAAAATTTCATACTGATTCTCTATCACTCAGTCATTATCATCACAGATTCAATCTTTTTCTAAGGAAGAAAATATCATTATAGATTCTCTAGTTAAAGATTTTATGTTCTGAATAATTCAAATTATTAGTATTAAATAGTACATACCATAGATCGATTTTTATACGAAGATGTCAATTACTTCAAATTAATTCTTATAAATGATGCATTAAAACACATATTAATGTATTAGCAGGGCAGGTTTTGAGGGTGTACAGGGTGTGCAACCGCACAGGGTTCTGAAAAAAATATGACTAAAAATTTAGTCAATATGTATAGTATATGTTAATAAATATTAAGATATCACTTAACGTAAAATGGAACATAAACTTTGAGCAGATCTATTGTATTATCGTTCTTTTGTTTTGATTATTTTTGTAACAATTATCGATTTATCGTAGTTTTAATGAAATTTATTTATATAGAAAAAGAATTAGGGATCCGTGTTTATTTTTCGGACAGGACCCTCAAAATCAACGGACCGACCCTGTGTATTAGCATCATAATTCTTCAATAACTTTTTTATTAGAATCGCGATTGTTTTTCCTACATATATAATTCAAGATAGTTTGCTCTGTTACAAGGAATAATATTCATGTTACTCTGTTAAATTTTTAAGATTGAAGTTAATTTTTGAGAAAGATGACCGAATACATATGTACCGTAGCTTATATGATCGTAACCCTATATTTATTTTGTTTAACAACTCTCTTATGATAGATATGTAACCAAACAATAAATAAAGTAATACTCCATGCAATGTAGAATAAACAGGGGCATACCTAAGTTGTAGCGAGGTATCGTATGTGCGATATACCAGTCAATTAAGTTGACAGTGTAATTTTTTTGAAAATCTGTTATTAGTATAGGGGTGTTAACAGTCATTTTTAAATGTTGTAACTCATTGTTATAAAAACCCTACTTATAAACTCAAAATTATCAGAGCACATACCTTCAAGTAAAGGTTGCAGGTTCAATATGTACTTGAAGGCTGCAGACTTGGAGCACTGACATTTTTAATTTGTGATTAAAAAGATTCTAAAAAGTCAATTGTCATTAAGATCTAACTTTGCCTCAACAAATTACGTAGTGAATCGAACTTTACATTTTTCTTGCTACAAGTGATTAAAATTTTCGAGTCCGCAACTAAAAATAAATTTCAAATATTTCTTCGATTCCATAGATATAGTGAGTATTCACAGTCACACAAAATTCTAGCTAAAACGAAGAAAATAAAAAGATTGGTGGATCATGAACTTTGTGCATACAATTGTTTGCATTAGATGCCTATTTATATACAATTTGTTTGGTCTCGAAATTCCTTTTAACTATGAAGACAAGAAAATGAAGGAAGAAATTGTTGATGGTATATAAGTTCAAAACCTACATAACCAAAATAAAAGTATTAGGTGGTTCTTCCTGTTTTGAGATTTTACACATTGACTTGGAAACTGACCCATTATAAAAGTACTATCATAAAATAACTAAGGAAGAGTTAGACAATACTAGTGCACAAACATCAATTCGATCGGTAGATCATTTACTGCACAGGGAAGTGTGTGACAACGTATAGTATTAGGGTATGGGTATTGTTAAACTTACTGATGTTTTTTAAGGGTACTATTAAATTTACTCCACCTTTTTAGTGTTAAATGAGCTAACCCTCTCAATCAATGATTAGTTTTGGAAATTGTTAGATAATTAATGCTCTACAATTAATTTTGGTTTGACCTATTTAATTAACTTTTTAAGTTTTTAAAATAATGATGATATTTCATTATTATCTCGATACTTATATGAGTCGTTAGCCTGACTATTTGTGTGTTAAAGATATATTTGTGTGTCAAATGTATCAAAAAGTGTCAACCACTGACTTTTCTCTGAAAAATACGATCCAATTTTCATTTTGAAGCGGTTAATTAACTAAATTAAAAGAGAAGACTAACCATAAACTAGTTAATATTATATGTTAATGATCGAATTGTTTAACCAATCAGTCCAACTACTAGCAATCTTTTTACTACGATTACAAATTTAGAGAAACAAAAATTCTTTAATGGAATCAATGATGTTATCTTTTCTAAATTGTTGTTGTTGAAAAATATGAGAATTTCTTAATCGCCAAAGCATCTAAATAGTAGTGAGATAGACCGTTTCAATGTTGTTTTTCTTCTTGATCGTCATGCTTGAGTTAATAAGCCAATATGAGAGTTGTGAAATAGAAGAACAGATTAGAGGTGTAATGCCAAGCCAACGATTAATAGCTATCAAAGTATCAACCGCCACAATACAATTGAGGAACAAGCGAGATCCATCTTCAATATCATCTTTACATATCGGAGATAGAATATCTGGGGCATCCATACCTCGGGCTGCAAGATTAGAACGTGATGAAATTCGGTCGATACAAACACGCCAGAAGAGGATGTTAACTTTCCTCCGAACAAGAGAATTCCAAACTGTTTTTTTCGTCATTGCTGGAAGCACACACTCATCGATCCATTTTCTATTAGAGCTAACCAAGTAGGTTCCTTGGGGCTCCAAATTCAACCACCATCTATCCGATGATTCAGTACAAGAGAAACCATTAACATTTCCAACAGGGAGAGGAATTGAGTATGTTCAACACCACCACAAATAATTCTTCTCCAACTCCACATCCATTGCCCTTGAACCCAACGGTCCCCTACAACTCAATGTTTATTCATTTCAAGATCAAACAAACGAGGAAATAAAAAGGAAAGAACTTTACCATCGAACCAACAATCCTTCCAAAAACACGCCATATTTAGATTTTTAATATTTAGGAAAAAGCATTTCTATTAATTTTTATTAATTCTAGTGAAACTGTAACATCCTAATTTTTAAAAATAAAGTAGTCTAAAAATAAAATAAAATTAATTGAGTTATAATAAATGATATATTTGTTTATTAAGTTTTATATTATATATATGTCTCAATTTTATAAATTGGGCTAGTGTACAAATTATTAAGAAATGTATGAGAAAAAGAAGTATAGATGATTAAGCTTATAATACAAATACTTGAGCATACAAAGATTCTACTTCAACATGAAGTAATTATTTAAGTTGCATGAACGTTTAAGTTAAGTTGATGACACTTATTTAAATTGTGACATCTAACACATTTTTATCTAATGTGTTGGCATGCAAAATTACATTAGTGGCAAATCTAGTTTCTATTTAGATCTATGACTAAGCATATGTAGAATGCATATAAATTAAGCTAGTTACTTATTTTATCACTTTAAGAAAATACAAAATTATCATGTATATGTATGAGTTAAAAGAGAGTTTCATAACTATTGTTATGCAATAGTTAAAAGGAATAAGTATAGGAAAAGAGTACAAGTAAGGAAGCTTGTAGTACAAGTTTATGAAGCATGAATTACACTTTTAATATACGAAGCTAGTTGTACAAGCACAAAATGCATGTATCAAATGCCGTTATATATTTTAAAGCAATGTGAGTATCTGTGTTGTTTACGAAAACTGAGATATATGTTAAGTATGTGTTTAATGTGCTACATGTTGCATTAGAAATGTTAGAATTGTATGCATTCATTTATGATCATGTTTTAAGCATGCGATTTTATGTATATGTAATTTCCTATAAAGAGCATTATCATGACATGATTGTATGCGGCATTTTAATAGAAAACGCACGTGCTCACTAAGCCATTAGGCGTACGCATTTATTACATATATCTCAGCTTTAATCAGATTGAGTTGCTCAAGGAAATAAATAAAAGAGAAGCCTTAACGAAGAAATGTTAAAAAAAAAATAGAAATTATATGTTTATAGAAATGCTTATTTCAAAATTATAATTTATATAACTTCCTTTATAAAATGAGGCTAAAAATTATGAGATAAAAATAACGGACGTTACGGAAATAAAAAATAAATTTATGAAATACAAGTACTTTCATAATTTTCTCAACTATAAATTGAAGTTGTTAAATTAAATTAGATCTATACACCGACGATAAAAAGATCTACATGTAATTAGATTACACAAGAATAATTAAGGCTAAATATGTAATTTAGATGAAATAAGAATAATAATGGCAAAATAAAACTAACGTTAATAAAAGGATAAAAATAACAAATTGTATTGTTACATTTTCAGATAAAGACCCGCGATATGTGGGGATGCAATCTTTGTAATCGATCAAGAATATTAATTGTGGTCAATTCTTGCATAGGTAATGTGAACTATTATTAGTTTGGTTATATTAAAATTTAACTTCATCTTGACGTTAACTTTATTGTTTGATTTTTTTTAGAGACGGCAAATATATATTATATAACGACTTCAACTTTAGCAAGTAACTAAGAGGGAGCAAATGAGTAAACGTTTACAAAACTCTATTAGTTTAATCATATTAAAATTTAACTCTATCTTGACAATAGAAAGAATATATAAATGATCGACAGTAATTATTAATGATTGACGTTTTGAATTATTTCTAAAATTAAAATTGTTTATTTATAAATGATATTACATTTCATTTAATTTAAATTTTATATATAAACATGTTTTGAATGATAATAGGTCTTTTCGAAATTTAGCTGTGAGTAATTAGCTGTGAGTAATATAAATTTCGTTGTAAATGCGTAAAACAGAAAAAGAAATTGATAAATCATTTATAAGGAAAAACTGATATAGTAGTACAACAATATCCTTTACAATCATAAGTAATTCCAATTTAACAAAAGTTTTGGTGTAATATAACAAATGTCAATTTAATAAAAGCACTCTTGGTGATTATCTATTGAACTTTACACATAGTAAAACAGAAAAGGCTAATTCTAGAAAACCGGAAGTGAAGTTTCAAAAAAGATCGTTCGTTTTAAAATGTTGATGCCTTTTCTCTTTCTTTTCGATTAGAGGTATGAATCTTGTAATCTCACTATATAACATTTATAGGGAAAATGAATTAATAAAATTTAGTTTTGATTAAATGGATATAATTATCAATTCTTTGACGGGTGTGTTTGGCGGAGGAAGTTTTGAGAGATTCTAAGAGATTGAGATTCTAATTTTAAAAATTTCCATATCTCATAAATAAAAAGCCCCGTTTGTCAACATAAAATTGGAGGGAATTATTGAAAAAATAATCCAATAGAATACTTTTTTATAGAAGTTCCGACTAGCTTTTAAAAAGAATTAACAGCTACAATCTCCGGCTTAAGGTACTTTGTTGCCTAACACACCCGGCAACTTTAAAGTACATTTAATCAACACCTTCCAAATGGCTGAAGGATCATATATTCAAATAAATTGACAATCGGGTCATTGTAAATAGTTGATCGAGAATGTATGAATCCTATATGTGTCACAAATTTCAATCCAAGTCCACTGTATGTTCCCAATAGGGACATAATACTCTTCATTCTCGACAATATTAAAATCGTTATCTTCACTAATAATGTTATGCAATATGATACAAATATAATTGACTCGTTTTATAACGTTTATGGTATAAGCTATTGCCGGTTGTTGTAGTATATGCCAACGACCTTGAAGAACACCAAATGTCCACTCAACATCATTTCGGGCAAACACTTGTGCTTTTGGAAACTTCACCCTCTTAGCATCAACAACACTTGAGAACCACTTAACGAACGCTGCCCATAACTGGGTATATCCCGTCAGCAAGATAATACCCTCTTTCTTAATTCACATCACACTTAATATGGGATTTGGAGAGCGAAGTCATTTAGCAAGTTGCTGAATAATGGAGATGAATTTATGAAGTTTAATTCATTATTCGACCCCGCAACCCTAAAGTATGCATGTCAAGTTCACATGTTGTACGAGGCACCCGCTTCAAGCATGATCACGGATACTCGTTTGTCAATGCATACAATCTATACTTCCAAGCATTCTCAAAATATCATAACTCTCTTAATGTTTTGCATACAACCCACAAATGTCTTTATCGGTTAGTTCTCTTATGTGAACATTTACATATAAGTTAATAATGTATCTTTTAAAACTTTATAATGTTTAATATGATGCTCTTTTCTGCATTTACAAATATTCGTAAAATACATATGTATGCCCTTAACTTTTTTTAAAGTAAAAGTATCAATAATAATAAACGTGAGTTTTAACTGGTAAGTTCTAAAGTCTGATCATGTCTCTATAAATACTGAAAATGAGGTTTCAGTGTACCACGATATCTAGTCCCAAGTGTCTTGATGACAAGTGCTTAGTAAGATTATGTCGTTAATTTATTATCTTTTCTAATATCATTACATAAATAAATTTCTTTTCATACTATCTCTTGGAATTTACTTATACAATCATCCATGATTTTTCATCCGATTGTTATCATATTATAAATTTAAATGACTAATTACTATCTTATAAAAAGAGTCTTTTGTCGAAAGAAAAATATTATTATTTAAAAACCACATTCAGTTTGAATTTTTACAGTTACAAAAATGTATGTTCCAATAAATTGTCATATATGATCATAAACAATCATACAGACAATATAAAAACCAGAAACAAAACATTTAATCTAGCAAACGAAGAAATTGCCTCGAAACATTTCCTCTTGGGAGTTTTGGGACAGAGTGCGTTTGCGATTTATTACCTTCATTTTTGAAATTTATAAACTAGTAATGATAATTATATTTAAAATATATTATTATTATATTTATATATCAGTAATAAAAGGGCCTGAAAAATCAGTAATAAAATCAGAGTCAGGCGAGTGATACTGATTGAGATTTGATATTGCAAGTTTGAGTAAATTAACTGACTGGATCGTTATATTCAAAATCCAACCAAGAAGCTGACTTGCTTTATAAATTATAGAATACAAAATATGCATGAATTAATACATGGAATAACCAACACATATTAAGGAAGAAGTTTACCATATTGAAAGGAGCTGCGAGGAGACCGAACGATATTGCAGAAGAGATTGCTGGCTGGTATTTGAAGGGGATTTTAGG
Organism: Logfia minima; assembly: GCA_963921325.1. Classification (NCBI taxonomy): domain Eukaryota; kingdom Viridiplantae; phylum Streptophyta; class Magnoliopsida; order Asterales; family Asteraceae; genus Logfia; species Logfia minima. Next base: position 40,824,038 of record OY992764.1, read on the forward strand.
GTTTTATCATGGACTTCAACGGGTGCTCCATTTACCCTACTTTGAAGGCCTGTTAGAGCGGCCCAATTATCCTTTAACTAAACTCTTTGCTACAATTTCCCCTGACTATTTTTAGGCTGGATTTGGCTCAAGAAATATTTGAAGTCGAGTAATGTTAATTAAAGTATGATAAAATATACGTTTAATTCCTACACATATTACATGATAATTTTCACTATTTCTCTGTCATTTAATTTACCAATTGATTTGACATATATTCCAATATAGCTTTTAAACACGTAAATTTTTTTCTTCTTTAATCTCAGTTTAAGTCAACTTCGAGTATAAGTTTATGGGTTTGGTTACTAAGCAAAAGATTTTTTATGTAGAAAGATAGGAAAGTGATGTTAGTCTTCCATTTAATACATAAATCAGATCAATGGCCAAGAAAAATGTAGCAGCTAATTGTAATTCCATTAAATTTTAGTGGCAAACCATTAAATGGACAAATAGAGTTAAACCCCATCCTTTTTCTTTTTCCTATTTCCCCGTCATTTTCACCACTCACCAGTCACCCTTTGCCATCGGCAACCTTTGCCAGCCACCACCACTAGTCATCTCTCACACTCACACACACATACTCTCCTCTCTCTCTCTCTCTCTCTCTCTCTCTCTCTCTCTCTCTCTCTCTCCCAACTCTCTAAAAGATTGTGTTATTTACGCCTCATCTTAACCGTATAAAATAATCAAAAAGGAAAAAATAAAATAATAATAAGAAGAGGAATAGTGAAACAAAAACATACATTATATTTGATGTGAGATTTTTAGATCTAAAACTAAGGTTAGACTTTTAGATCAAAACGATTTTTTAAGTTGTTTTTACACTTTCTTTTTAATCTTTAACATATATTCAGATTTATTTTAGTGTTCATCTCCAAAGTTTTTAAAAAAGATATGTATTTCTAAAATTGCACATTAAGTGTATGTGTCGATATCAATGGTCACTCGTTATTTTGATGAATCATTCCATTGTGGAAGACAAGAAAATTTCTATGAAATATCTAAGTAAGAATTTGTTTGTAAAAGTAGACATAGACGCAACTATTTCACACTTCATCATCATATTTATTATGTTATTTTATTTTATTTTGATTTCAAATTATCAAACAAAATACATCTTAAAAAATTCACTTGATGAAGTGTTTAAAAAATTTTCGTTTGTCAAAATAAATTGTGATGCAAGGATTTTGTATCTACAATGCACCTTGACAATTGTCATACTCTAAAACTTCAAAATCAGCTTATATAGGTTTTAGTGTTGTATTTTTTACGTACTAATTTCTCAATTACGATGCACTAGATTTTAACATTTTGATGCGCTATACTTAACAAAGTGATGCACTAGAATACCAAATGGGTCACAGAAAACATATTTAACAAGAATGTTTAGTGCATCACAAATTCGAAACCCTAGAACTCCATTACGTTCACAAATCTACAATCAAATGCACATTTTGCTGAGCCGAACCAATAGCTTCAAGAAAATGAAAATAAGAACAAAATCGTTTGGCCAAACATAGTTTTCGATCTTTAAACTAACCTAACACAATTTGACATGACTAACTGAAATTCCTAGAGAATAGCAGTAGAGAACCCATAATTAGAGTATAACTAAACTGCTGCTTACGGGATGCAGAAAGTTAGCATTTTATTGGTGGTATGTGTAATTTAGAACGTACCTCCAGACCTACAGTATGTCAAACATTTTTGTGAACCGACTGGACTATCATAAGGAGAAGTAGGTCACTTATTCAGCATGATTCAAAGCACAGGAGCACATATTAGCTGTTACAAAGGCAATTGAAGATGAGGTGAATTCGCTTCTTCATAATGAGTTATAAATTAGGAAGTACGAAAAAAATAAAGGTAATGTCACCACACTCAAGTCTATCATCAGCTGATGAGCATAATGAGAAACAGATGAAATTTCTCAAAACTCAAAAAACAGAATTGATAGAGTGGCAGCTAACTTCAGCTGTTATTAATATTCGATAGTAAGTTCAGGTCAAGAGATCCAGTTCACCTGTTATCAAGAAGTATGAAGATGCAATGCATAGGCTGTGTTATCAACTTTGTTTGGATTGCCCAAAACCATATCAGCAATCATTTCAGCAGTTCCAAGGGCCTATTGACAACCGGAAAGAAATCACTTATTATACATTGACTACATGCAATAAGGCTTATTTATGAATGCTTTGGAATTTCAAATGAGCAAATCAGGAAATGGTTGCCTGTCCCAAAAATGGCGTTCCTACACAATTATCAACTCCAGAAATGGTTGTTGTAAATATGCAAGTTGTAAATATGCAAATAGAACACTATACATTACACAAATGAGAGATCTTACACAACTTATGAAAATGTACATGTAAAAGGAACCATCATTCTAGCCAAATGTAATGTTATTTTTTTTTCATTTTACGAGAACAGTATTTTGTTTGCAAATTGATCACTATTCGTTATATGAATATGAAAAGTGTCGGTAACTCAACACCTTTCACAAAATCACTATAACAAATTAATGTATCTCCGACTATTAACCTACAGAAGAGTAAAAAGTTTCACGGGAGTTTTTGACCTTGCATGATACCCGTTGCTAATTAAAAATGGGTTATTAAGAGTCTAATAACATACCAAAGTCAATCCTTCTCCCTCATGGCCTGCAGCAAGGAATACATTTGACAACCCAGGAACAGGACCAATCATAGGCTTTCCACCGGGCACTGAAACACATAAGCCTTTAAGTTATCTCGAAAATTAATGTTAACTGTGTTAACCCATTTATTTACGGATGAGTCAATTCAGGTTATATTTCATTTCCTGATGAGTCAAACGGGTCAGTTAATGAAGGTTATCTAGAAAAGTAATAGGTCACATGGATCAAAAGTCACACAACGTGTATTCTTAATGCATAAAAAACCTCCTGAACAGTCTTATCGAAAAACTTAACATTATTACCGAGACAATAATATTTTGTAGATCAAATTTGACACACTAGTTGTTTATAAGAATAATTCGGAGACAAAATCTTTCAAGCCACCTGAACCCTTGCCCAACCCACCAACCTCTAGTGCAAGTTGAATGACTTCAATCAGCGAAATTACAATGAATACTTACTAAACGGTCTTAACCCAACTCTGACTTCTCTGCTTTTCTCCATATCTGTCAGTGACAATTCTCTTAAAGAAGGAAAAAACTCCCTGGCACGTTCCCATATCTGATTGATGATATCCTCGTTTATTTCCGTGTTGAATCCAACAAACTGTCTGCTGCTTCCTGCCACCAAAATAGTTAATCAAAAACTTAACACATATTAAACTCATACAACAGTGTACAATATTAGATACTGATTGACATAAACTATTGAAAGCCTAAAAGGTAGGGAACTTCAAATATAGAAGACTTACCAAGAACGAGATTTCCCAATGTATCCATTGTGGCAGTCATTGAAATAGATGAAGTTTCAGCATCAAGATTCTTGGGTTTGAAAGTTGAATCCTGATGACCAACGTAGCCTACCTCCATTAGACCATGATTCAATTGGAAGGATTTGAAGTTCTCTAATACTAGTAGGTGTCCCTGTTCGTGAAGAATAAGAAAATCCATTAAACGTATCTTTCCACTTCAAAAAACATTTCATTTCCAATTCCCAATGCAGAGTTCATTCTTTAAGATATCGGTAACCATGATTAGACAGTAAAAATCTCCATCAGACCCGTCAAATATATTCTTTGAGGAAAAAGAAACATCAAATATTTTATAAAAGAATCTTACAGTGAAATTTACAACAAAATTTGAAATGTTATAAATCTGAGTTTCATTCTAACCTTTCGAGGCTTTACAGGCATGTCAAATTTAATATCAAAATCCTTAATGAGGTCGTGCATCAAAGACCCTGTCCAGCACCCAGTGGAAATTACAACGGCCTTCTTGCTATATAACGAGTTTTTTAAAGTCTGAACAGCTTCAACCTTCCCACTGCTAGACCTACAAAAATTTATCATTGATTACAGAAACGTTTTTACAACTTTATAAAAAGTATATGTTCTGCAACTTAACTTCAGTAAAACAATTAGCACCTAACCTTAACAACCCGGTCACCGGCTGATTATAATATTCATCATATCTTCCTTTAGTCGAATATTTCCTGTTCTCCTGCATGACATTATCAACCATATTTTAGTAATTAAATTGTACCACATTTAAAGCAATATTAACACAATGGAAATATAAACTACCTTTTCTATATATGCAACTGAACGCCGAGCATCTAGTTGGTAATCATCTGGTAGAAAGGCGGCCCCACCTTCTTCTCCAATCACAAGTGCAGGTTCTACTTCCTGCAAATCGATGCTAGACAACAGCTCTGCTTTGAGCCCAGCTTTAGATAGCTGCTCTACCTTTTCTTTCAATGTTGCCAATTCTTGTGAGGTTTTACCAACTAACAAGCTTCCTATTTGTATACATTATCTATATATATATCAATGATGTTAACCAGAATTTCCGTCGCCAAACAATAGAATGAACGATACATGAAAGGAAACAAATAGTAAGTACATTATCCATATATCTTTATACTTAAACCAGAAATCTGACTAACAAACTTATATTCTGTTTGCAAATATGTTAGTACAAGAATTAGACGTCGAAAATGAAAAATCATGAACACAATATGTATGCAGTACCTGTCTTCTTCCAGCCAAGAACGTGTTCAGGATCCATTCCCTGAGACTTAATATCTTCCGCTAATTTCTCCCATAGTTGACGGCTTCTCATTGCTAACTCCCATTTCTCACTTCCAGGAACCTTATGTACCATCCATATATATCCCTGTCCTAACACCGATGCAAAGCCAAAAAAAAAAAACAAATTGTGATAAGCTTCTATAACAGATCACACTTTAGTATAAAAAACTGCCGCGAAAACCTTGTTATTTCAACATGCATGTAAATCATGTGAATCAAATAATCTTTCTTTCTATAAGTTCTTCTTACTAATATTTCTGATTGCTTAAATCTATAAAATCAACAATAACGCCAAAATGTAAAATCAAAATATAATAATAAAAAAGAAAAAGAAAATGACAATAAATAATGAATCGATAATATTAGTAGCTCTGAATATAAATAGAAACATTTTAGGGAGTAAAAATTTTAGCTCACTCAAAGTTCATGAGTTGACTTTAGTAAGTCAACCAAATTCAGTTAATGAACATGTAATAACATTATCAGAATGCAACAACCGAAAATTATACAATCAATAAAACACTACTTAAAACATTATATATTCAAGTTAATTCATTGCACCTGCACCAGTAGCGCCGGAACACGGCACGGCGGCATCAACCACCGCAACCGACAAATCCGATCCAATAAGAAGCTGCCGGGCAATACTCAATCCAATAATTCCAGCGCCAACTACGATGACGTCATACGAGTGTGAAGCTGACGACATCGTAACGACGGTTACTTTCTTTCTCCGATTTTTCTTCAGTGACGTTGATAACGAAGTCTTTGTGAGCGAATGACGGCCGGAGTAAACTGAAATGGTGGCGACACGGCGGAGTAAGTGCCTCTGAGGGGAGAATTTGACGGTATCGTTGATTATTAAGTGCTTAGGATTGCGTGAAATTGAAAGATTTGATGCCATTTTTTGAATAGTTGGTAATTGTTTATTCCGGTAGGGTCGAATGAAAAAGATGCTTTCTCCGGTAATTGTTTATTCCGGTAGGGTCGAACGAAAAAGATGCTTTCTCCGGTCGTGCAACAACGATCTATTTTTCAATGGAACTGACGCCGGGTAACCGAGGGCAGTCGCATAGGTCGATTGGGTGACTCACAAAAGTGCCACTAATGTCATCATTTATAGTTACTTTGCGCGTTGGTTCATTTGATTGATTTTGTATCGCTTTACTAATGTTTCGTTAGTCTTTGTATTTTATTTATATTTTTCGTTTAGTGTTAAATAACATATGTATATTAGTAAATATGTATTTTATTTTTATTTTTCGTTTAGTGTTAAACAACACTACATTAATTCTAATGCATCAATCTTTCTATTTATCAGAGTTCTAATGTAAGCCAGCAATATTAGTTCATTCTTCAATTATTAACGAAGTTCTTTAAATTATTAGTGTTTGTACTTACAGGGAAATGTTATTGTAAAAGGGGAGCTCTAGACAAAATTTGTATGCAGGATTCTGGTACTATGCATGTTCTAATACACCTTTCTAACCAAACTGATGCACCGGTTTCTTGTATTCTTTTTGTGCATCAAAGTGTAAAGAAAAGTGCATCTGACACACATGTAAGCACCAGAAACCTTCCTACATTTCTTACCTTGAGAGTCCATTTGATATGATCCCATCCTTCTACTTGTAAATATCAACTTAAATCATCACACCAATAATCTAAAAGATAAAAGTACACTGTTTTGCTTCACATCTACCTATTACAGTATATAATCATACCTATAATTGGCAATCCAGAAAAAGCTCAAAAGCATCTCTTATATTAATGTCAAGCCTAGCATTGAGGCAATTAATGATTTCACGAAATACATATTCAAAAACATTTTAATTCACATACAAATTAAGAATGTAGACATACAAATAAAAATAGAGAGATCACGGAGACTAACGGATGAGCTGTAAGTTTATTAGAAGCCCTAATGGAAAAGGGACAAACAGCAAACTGAAGAATCTGAAACTTTTCAGCTGCATATTTGGCTTTCAAGTAGGTAATTTCAGCAGTATCGAAAGGCAGAATTCGATGCCACGGGGACGAATAAGAACCGGTTTTCTGCAACGAAACGGCCACGAAATCGGAGTTGATTATGTGGTTCTTAAGTTCGTTAAGTGAATCTGGAAAATTGGATTTGGTAACTTGTTTTACTGGCCACAGTGATCCCCGCCGACCACCGGATTTATGGTTGAAAATAGAGAAGTTAGATGTGTGAGTGCAAAAGAAGCGCCTCCAGGACATTGGGAATGGCGGCAGATGAAGGTGCTCAAAGGAACATATGAAAAACAAGTTCTGTTTTATGAAGGAAAATATATTGTAGTACTTCTGTTTCCAGAAATAGTGTAGTACTTGTATAATTAGTTGTACTTCAATAAAAATCATCAAATCAAGTTATACTCATGAGACATTCAGTTTATTATGGTTTCAGTTGAAACAAATTGTATGTATCATTATGCATAATTGGCTAGCTAGAGTTGACCAGGACAATTGAAAACGATTAAAATTGAAAATAAACGAGTAATTAAACCGATTGAGATCATTAACTGATGCATGTCTTCAATTTGGTAATCTATATATATTATCTTCATACTATAACTCCACTAATGGACATAAACAGTTTTTGTATCATCTATAGAACAATGAGAAAGAGAATCGGGAAGCATTCGCAGTCATAACTAAATGAATGTGTCTTGTATTAATCTAAAAACACATGCATAAGCATATACTACTAAATATTCATGGCTTCAGCTTTATATATAAATGATTATCTGATCTGAAATCTGAAACACCTACTATACTAATCGTAGACTATAATTATAGCATCTTACAAGCAAGCTCGTCAAAGCAAGGTGCAACCAACTCATTGCACTAAAGACAGAGAACACCTAGCCAACTCATTCTACTAGTATACTTATGTTTACATTTTCAAACACACTTTAAAAATTTAGGTTTTAATTTATGTGAAAATAGTATTTTGTGGTTTGACTCGGGCTTAGTTGCAAAACCGGATGTTGAGAACTGAACACAACTAAACAGAATTGTATGTTAAATCCATTTGACCTAAGAGATACATCAATTTGTTACGGTCTTATATGTTTCCATGACATTAGGTTAACTGTCATGGTTTTCATTATATTCACTTTTCACACACATTTGAATCGATAACTTTCCCCCTTTCACGTCTAGCTTTGTACCCTTAATTTCGACATCGTGCTCTCAAGTTTAGAGCAACGGTTTCTTATAGTTATTGGTGGTTGCAATTTATCGACAGCATTATGCTGGTAGTTAGGCTCTTGTTAATGATCATACTATATTGACAAACAACAATTATTAGGGCTGCTCTTGTTAATGATCATACTATATTGACAAACAACAATTATTAGGGCTGTCTCTGAATTTTTAAAGACTCCGATCAACAACTAATTAATTATGGAAGGGAGACATTATATATAGCTATAAAATGTTTTATTCTTTTCTTATTGTTACACAATAAACTTTGAAACAGTTGTGAAGTAAGGATTAAGAGAAAGAGAATGATGTATTATTCATAGAATAGCAATGCTTATATAGAGATTACAAAGGAGTATTCTCCAAGTATACTTAACCTACTAGGATTCTAATTCCTATTAAATATAAACACTCATATTTATCCATAACACTCCCCCTTGGGTGTTCTTTAATTAAAGCTTATGCCTCGTTAAAACCTTACTAGGTAAAACCCAATGGGACAAAAACCTAGTGAAGGAAAAAGAGTACATAATCTTTAATATACACGTGGGGATGCTGCCTCGTTAAAAACCTTGTTAGGAAAACCCAGTAGGATAAAACCATAACTAAGGGAAAAAGAGTGCAGCGCGAATAATCTCCCCCTGATGAACACATTAGATGAGTTCATCTAGTCGACGCAGTCCAATGTCACGAACAAGTTTCTGAAATGTAGAATTTGGAAGCGCTTTGGTAAATAAATCTGCCAGATTCTCACTTGAACGAACTTGTTGAACAATGATATCTCCAGATTTTTGTAAGTCATGCGTGAAGAAGAACTTGGGCGCAATATGCTTGGTTCGGTCACCTTTGATGTAGCCTTCTTTGAGTTGAGCGATGCATGCCGCATTATCTTCATATAGCACCGTAGGCTCTTGTCCGGATGAAATACCACAAGAATCACGAATGTGATGTATTACATTTCGTAACCAAATACACTCTCGACTTGCTTCATGAATTGCTAGAATCTCCGCATGGTTGGAAGAAGTCGCTATGATCGTTTGCTTTACCGAACGCCAAGAAATCGTTGTACCACGTGTGTGAAGACATAACCAGTTTGGGATCGTCCAGAATGTGGATCTGACATATATCCTGCATCTGCAAATCCAACTAAACTAGTTTTACATTGGTTAGTAAAATATAAACCTATATTTTTCGTACCTTGAAGATAGTGAAATATTTGCTTTATTCCACTCCAATGTCTCCTTGTAGGACATGAGCTATATCTCGCTAATAGGTTTAATGAAAATGATATATCAGGTCGTGTATGACTAGCGAGAAACATCAATGCTCCAATCGCACTCAAGTAAGGTATCTCCGGACCGAGAATTTCTTCATCATCCTTTGGAGGTCGGAAAGGATCTTTTTCAACATCAAGTGACCTTACTACCATTGGAGTGTTAAGTGGATGTGATTTATCCATATAAAATCTTTTCAAGATCTTTCTTATGTAAGCTTCTTGGTGCACAAGAATTCCATTTTGGAGATGTTCAATTTGTAATCCAAGACAAAACTTTGTCTTTCCAAGGTCTTTCATCTCAAATCCACTATTTAAATATTCAATTGCTTTAGGAAGTTCTTTGGGGGTTCCTATGATATTTAAATCATCTACATATACGGAAATTATCACATACTCGGATCCGGATCTTTTGGTAAAGATGCATGGGCATATAGAATCATTTTTATATCCCTCTTTCATTAAATACTCACTCAGACGATTATACCACATACGTCCGAATTGTTTAGCCCATATAAAGATTTATTCAATTTGATTGAATAGTGTTCTCGAGAACCTCCTCTACATGACTCAGGCAGATTAATCCCTTCCGGGAGTTTTATGTAAATTTCAGTATCAAGTGAACCGTACAAATAAGCGGTCACTATATCCATTAGACGCAAAAGAATTCCTTCTTGTACTACCAGACTTATAAGATATCGAAAAGTCGTTGCATCCACCACCGGGGAATAAGTTTCCTCATAATCAATACCAGGTCTTTGCGAAAAACCTTGTGCAACCAATCGAGCTTTATATCTAACAATTTCATTTTTCTCGTTTTTCTTTCGCACAAAGACCCACCGATATCCAACAGGTTTTACACCATTAGGTATTTTAACTATCGGTTCAAAAACTTCTCGTTTCGCGAGGGAGTTCAATTCTGCCTCAATTGCGTCTTTCCATTTTGGCCAATCAATTCTTTGTTTGCATTCTTTAACAGATCTTGGTTCTTGATCCTCATCATCTTCTATTACTTCTAGCGCTACATTATATGCAAATGTATCATCGACGTCGATTGCATTTCGGTTCCATAGTTTTCTAGACATGATATAATTTATTAAAATCTCTTCATTTTCAGGTACATGAGGTTCTTCTGGAACCATCATGTCTAAAGCCTCATCAAGAGGACGTTCTGACGTATCGTTTTCCTCGATTTTACCATCTTGATTACTTGCTCCCTTTTTCTTTCGAGGAACCTTATCTTTGGAACCAATCGGTCTACCACGCTTCATACGTGTATTAGACTCATTACCAATGTGATGTCCATCCTTGACATCAATTCTAATCGGAGCATTAACAGCTGGCATATGTGACTTAGTGACTTTACTTGGGTCAGTGAATGCGTCTAGTCACTGATTTGCTAATCTTTGCAAATGAATTATCTTTTGAACTTCTAAGTCACATTGCTTAGTTCGAGGATCAAGATGAGACAATGATAATTCATTCCAACGTATTTCATTTTCCAGCTGTTTTTCCTCTCCCCCTAATCTCGAGAATACTAACTCATCAAAATGACAATCAACAAATCTAGTTGTAAATAAGTCCCCGGTTGATGGTTTTAAGTACTTGATAATAGAGGTGGATTCATAACCAACATAGATTCCCAACCTTCTCTGAGGTCCCATCTTTGTGCGTTGTGGTTGAGCTATCGGAACATAGACCGCGCACCCAAAGATTCGTATATGGGAAATATTTGGTTCCTAACCAAAAACCAATTGTATTGGGGAGGAAGTGTGATAACTTGTTGGCCTGATGCGTATAAGTGTTGTTGCATGTAAAATTGCATGGCCCCAAGCCGAAACTGGTAGGTTTGTTTTCATTATCATCGGCCTTGCAATCATTTGAAGTCTCTTGATAAAGGATTCAGCAAGCCCATTTTGTGTATGAACATGAGCAACCAGATGTTCAACACTTATCCCAATCGACATACAATAATCATTGAATGTTTGGGACGTAAACTCACCAGCATTATCTAGATGAATTGTCTTAATGGGAAAATCTTGAAAATGTGCTCTTAACCTTATTAATTGGGCAAGTAATCGCGCAAACGCCAGATTGCGACTTGATAATAAGCACACATGTGACCATCTAGTAGATGCATCAATAAAAATCATAAAATACCTAAATGGTCCATAAGGAGGATGTATAGGCCCACATATATCTCCTTGTATCCGTTCCAGAAAATTAAGGGATTCATTCTCTATCTTAGCCGGTGATGGGCGTGTAATAAACTTTCCTTTTGAGCAAGCAACACATGTCATATTTTTAGATTCAAGAACCCTATGGTTCGTCAAATTATGCCCACACGATTGTTCAATAATTCTTCGCATCATTGTTGAGCTGGGATGGCCTAACCGGTCATGCCATAACATAAAGTTATCTCGGTCCATAAACGTATGATTAATGACCGCACTTGATTCAATTTCCTTAATAACGGTGTAATATAAACCGGAGGATAATGCGGGTAATTTCTCAAACATGTGCTTTTTCCCCGAAATACTATTTGTAATTTGTAGATATTCGGCATGTCTTTCATTTGTGGTCTCAATATGATATCCATTTTTACGAATATCTTTAAAACTTTATAAGTTTCGTTTAGACCTTGGGGAAAATAAAACATTATCAATTTTAAATTGTGTTCCTCCCGGTAAAATTACATTGGCGTTACCCGAGCCTTCTATTAAATTTGCACTACCAGTTATAGTACTAACATTTGCTTGATGCATAATGCATTTAGAAAAATATTTCCTTTTCTTGAGAATTGTATGTGTAGTAGCACTATCCACAAGACACATATCATCATCCTCATTGACCAATGCAACATTACTACTCATATTGCTTCAAAATAAAAATATATGACAATAAATTAAAAACATCATAATAAGCATACATTATCAAGTAGCACAAAAACAAGAATGGAAAAAACTAAAATATTGCATTTTAAGTAAAGTTCAAAACAACTAAAGGACAAGAGCAGGTAAAAAAAAATCAAAACAATCCAAACACGAAGCTAAGGCAGAGAAACTAAAACATGACATGCCAAACATAATTTGAGTAATACTTAATCATTTGTAAGGAAGTCACCACCCTCTAAATAAGATGCTTCCATATTTTCTCGAGTTCCATGGGGACTATTAACTTTGTCCTCAATAGCAAAATTAGCTTCTACCCCTTTGCCTTTGTTCTTTTGAGATTGTTGGTAGAGCTCAACTAGATGCTTGGCCGTACGACAAGTACGCGCCCAATGATCTTCCATTCCACAACGATGACATGCATTTGATATACCACTTTTAGATTTTCCACCTCTTTCATACGTGTGGTTATTTCCCCTTTGATAAAAATTCTTAAATTGAACACCATTATAAACTCCTTGGCCACATCCTCGGCCTCCACCACGGCCACGACCATGTCCTCTGCCTCCTCCACAGCCACGACCACGACCACGGTCACCCCTACGACCGCGATCACCCCGACGACCACGAGTGTTACACTGATCATTATATGTGGTCATATTTGCTTCCGATAAGGGGGCGGTACCAGTGGGACGGGTGTCATTATTTTTCATTAAGAGCGTATTATTTTGCTCGGCCACAAGCAAAACGGAAATCAAGTCACAATATTTCTTAAAACCTCGTTCACGATATTGTTGTTGCAATAAAATGTTAGATGCATGAAAAGTGGAGAATGTTTTTTCTAACATCTCTGCATCAGTAATATTCTCTCCGCATAAATTCAACAAGGAGGTGATTCTAAACATGGCCGAGTTATAATCACTTACGGACTTGAAATCTTGCAACCTCAAGTGATGCCAATCATAACGAGCCTTTGGCAATATCACAGTCCTTTGGTGGTCATACCTATCCTTTAGATTTGTCCACAAAATGAGTGGATCTTTGATAGTGAGGTATTCAGTTTTTAGGGTTTCATGTTGATGGTGTCGTAAGAAGATCATTGCTTTTGCCTTTTCTTGGGCAGTGGTTTGGTTCCGCGCTTTGATTGTATCACCCAAACCATTAGCATCCAAGTGTATCTCAGCATCCAGTATCCAAGACAAATAATTTTTCCCAGAGATGTCTAGGGCCAAGAACTCAAGTTTCGAAAGATTTGCCATAATAAACTATATTATATAAAAAAATAATACTTATATTAATAAGTGTTCATAAATTATAAAACATTCGGGGAAAAAAAATGTAATACATTACATTCGGGGGAAAAAAATTATTTATTCAACCCCTTTCGGTAGCTCTATTTGATTACGACCAGGAAAGACGGTGAGGGTGGTAAGCGCGTAGCATTTTAAAAACCGACCTCATTAGGATATAAATAACCTCCTTTATCTTTCCTAGACATCGTAGTAAAATAAGTGAGCCTATTTGGAGAAGATTAATAATTCTTTTTAACATAAATGATAATATATTTATTTCACATTAACAATTGAATACATTAATAATCAAAATGTAGTTTCAATTTTTTTTTTTCATGATTAACTATACTATAAAACATATAAAGATTAACAAATTAACACATTGTTAATGTAGTTTCAGGTTATATTATGATTTGTGTTTATTAAAACTCTATGTAATAATATGAAAACTTCATATATATATATCAATTATATCAATATAAACATTTATTATTATGAGCCATTAATAAACTGTAAAAACAAGATTTAAACATACAATATATTAAGAGTCAAATAATAAATGTTAATTAGTTGTATACAGATACGATGCATATAGGTATTTGTTTCTTTATCGTTTAAACATACAACTGTTTTTTTTTTTTCAACAAATTTCACGTGCTTAGTATTTATGGTACAAAGAAAGATTCGAAGCAAATAATAGCAGGCTAATCATAGTAGACGAATATATCATACCAATAAATATAATGCATGCAATCACAATAACACACTATAAATGTAAAATATCATTGATAATTTAACGTAATCATTATATAGTGTAATAATTTTTTTTTTAAGTGTTTAAAAGAAAATCTGTTACTGCAAAAGTTTAGTACTAATTATCCATGAAAATATGCACAAATTTAAACATTAAGATATTGGAACGCAACTTTTCATGCTAAAAGCAAATGGATATTTTATGCAATTCTTTGGCATACAACATACTATATTACTTCATATAAAGGAAAGCATAATAACATATACTAGTATTAAATAATACTGTCTCCAAACTTATAGATCATCTCATATTTTAAAATCAATTTTAGACGAAAGAGTAATATTGAAAAGTTTAATCATATAATAATTAATGATAAATTAGAGTTTATAAATTATAAATATATACAAGTAGGTAAGCTATATTATAAATGTAATTCAACGCAAACTTCGATCAGTAAATCAAGTATACATTTTTTATATATGATTTTTAAACAAACTGATTAAATATTAAGATCATTAATGGTGTAAGTACATAGTCTATTAACATCAAAACAAACATACAGAGTTGGACCTGGGTATGTAGATTGACATATTATATTAGGTTTTAATATTGACGATTATGGAGAAAAGTTAAAACAATATAGGGTCAATTAATATGCATCGGTCACGTATCAATTCAAGTCTCATTAGAAATTGACACGAGTGGAACACATATGCAGTTCGTGACACATAAATCATATAATAAATAATAATATGTTTGGTCGAATATAAATAAACAAATCATGAGTTGAACAAAAGATTTAAGACCGTACCTCAAAAGCTAATTGCGGAAGTTACGAATACTGCAGAAGAGAAAACGATAAACTAAAATTCAAATGGGAGTTACGTGCTGATAACGTGTTGTGAAGTAAGGATTAAGAGAAAGAGAATGATGTATTATTCATAGAATAACAATGCTTATATAAAGATTACAAAAGAGTATTCTCCAAGTATACTTAACCTACTAGGATTCTAATTCCTATTAAATATAAACACCTATATTTATCCATAACAGAAACAACTATAAGATATATTTTTTCTTGCAATTAATAATCAAATAAATGTATATATATACACACACATTTTTAAACCCTATAATTAAGGGTCTGCCTCTTCCTCCTTATAAAAGGGAGGAAACCTTAACTTACAAGGATAAGTGATTTCTCATAATAATACACACATATTAGATAGAGCCTCCATGATCTCCTCTTCAAAACCCCATCTATAGGTGCTCTCAAACCTCATCTTCTTAGATGAGTGCTATAATCACTTTTTACCATTCTCAATTAGCTTAATCTCGATACAAGTTACAATATTAATGTAGAGTGAGAAGTAATTCCCCACACAAATCATACTCGAACTGAAATATGTTTGATCAAATCGCACCATTCGAACTTGCGCCAATTTTTAATCATCTTCTTCAAAGCATAATATTAATATTTGATGAGAAGCATAAACACATGTGCCCAATTGTTATTTGGAAATTTCTAAATCTGGTGCATGTTCACTAAGCATTTATGGTGCATTATAAGCTTGCACCGCACAAGTCGTTGTATCAACAAACAAAATGAAAATACAAATACACTGTTGTGTGTAAATTTTCACGCTAAGCCTCATATTAATAAAGTACAGAAAACGAAAAGAATAGCGTGGATTTTTTCGAAGCAAGATTTGACGGAAACCAAGAGTAAATATATAATTATTTTCCCATGAAAATAGACATCGATTCCTAAAGCTATAAAGTTTCTATAATGATTCTTAATTATACCTAGATCTAATTGGTGCTGAGATGCTAAAAATGGATATTTCATCTACAAACATTGCTCATACTTGATGAAAACAGTTACCCACGCTAACTTTCTATAAAATGCCTCAACCTATTGTGCAACAATTTTTGCATATTGTACCATACTTTGCTGTTGAGATTTGTCCATGTTTGTTAACAGGAAGCGAAGGGTATAACGTTCTATCTTATTTCGTTTTAAAATGAGCTCTTCACCTCAACTTTTCAGCTTTTCAATTTTAAACTCTTCAGCTCAGCTCTTCAGAATTGAGCTCTTCAGCTTAACTCTTCAACAATGAGCTCTTCATTTCGGTTCTCCAGCATTAACCTCTTAAGCTCAACTCTTCAGCATTGAGCTACTTACCTCACCTCTTCAAAAAATGAGTTTTTCAGCTCAGCTTTTCAACGTTGAGCTCTTCAGGTTTGAGCTCTTATTTAAGCTCTTAATGTGTTATAAACTTAGTATTTTATTTCAACACCACTAAAATATATTACTACCATTGAAATGAGGGTTATCGTGGTACAATGATGATCTCGATAATCACACTTTTTTGCAAGGACCTGTTTCCGTTGCGATGAGCAGTTGCATACTGTAAAGCCTTTCAAAAGGTCAGCTAGGCCCACATATATATAATATAACCATTTTTCCACAAGGATGTGTTTTCCTTGCGATGAGTGGTTGCACACCGTAAAAGCTTTCAAAAGGTTAGTTAGGCTCACATGTACAAGATAATCAGCTTTTTCCGCGAGGACATGTTTCCCTTGCGATGAGCGGCTGCACACCGTAAAACCTTTCAAAAGGTTGGTTAGGCCCATGCATATAAGAGAACCACCTTTCTACAAGGACGTGTCTCATTTCTTATCAGCAGTTGCATACCGTAAAACCTTTAAAAATGTCAGTTAGGCCCATATAAATAACCGTACAGCAACATTGTAAACTCTTATGCTTGAAGGGAACTGATCCAACCTTGTCGAGCTTTATCTTAACAAAAAAACGTTTATTTTTTATGTCCATAAAGCCGTCTTGAACGCAACTGCATGCGCTTTGGCATATGGTCTATGACTAGAGAAGCCCAAATACGTCGAGTCCTCTATGTTAAATAGTTGTCTTAAACGCAACTGCAATACGCTTCGGCATATGGTCTCACTGACCAAATAAGTCTGAATACGGCGCCACTACGATGCGCTTTGGCATATGGTCTGTGACCAGATAAGCCCAAATACGTCGCAGGCCTACCACCACAAGGGAATGTCTTCTAGCTTCCCAAAGACAAATGTCCTCCTCAACCAATTTAGGTTGCTAGGATGTAACTAGAATATGTTGGTCGTGGCGATCTACGTCTCCACCACATACCTTCTCATAATGTAGTCTAGATATCTACAATTTTCATGACATAAAACAAAATAAAAGCCTATTCAAATAAATAAAAAGACCTAATCTCAACTAAAAGCTGACGTTAACAAGCGTGAATAAATACCGCCGTGGTGCATGGAGAAGCCCTGATCTCGGTCGAGTGCTCACATGATCAGGCCAGAATTAATCCTACCACAACACAATGATAAGTTCAATATGATACTTTAAAAGGTAATCATACTGAATTGGGGGAGTGACGATGTATTATCTGTCTTCTCTTCGAAATTATTTTGCCAGGAACATCTCTAGTGTTTTTGTTGGCGTACTATACATTGCAAGTACTTATGTTGACCATTTTGCAGGCCCTTTGGCAGATCTCCATGTCAAAAATGGCTTCAAATTTGTAAGTTAACGTTATGATTAATCGATTTCCTTGATTTACATGTACTTCAAGGCGTTTTAGGTATTATTATTTTTTGAAGAAAATGGATTTGGGGTTTTGGTTTTAAATTTATTATGCTACAAATTTATGTTATTTGAATTTATATTTTCATATTCTCAATTTGAATTTACGACTATGTGCTGCCAAGTTACTATTTTTCTTAATTTCAGTTTGTGCTACGTACATAGTCTAAATAGAAGCTGAACACAACTACTTAAATAAAAGGTGAACACAACTACTTACATTAACTTAATCATTTTCTATTTGTCATTCGGTAGGATACGAAATTCATGGCTGTTACTATTGATGTTACAAAGATGCATAGTCTACTTTTGTGGTAACAAGTAAGTTTGTTTAACATCCTTCAAGTTTTTTGATTGAGTTGTTAACTTGAGTTCTCACGAATTTGAGAAGCCAAAAGTTGTGTATACACAAAATTTGATGTTTTGTTTCATCAAACAATGATTATTAGGGTTCACATTGTAGGAAACTGAAAGTTGAGTAGGCTTATATGTTCAATTGAGAAGTTATGGTCTCCAAGAAATGATTATAAAATATTCATAGGAGGTTTATACTGGCTTTTTATTGGATTTATGTTGCCTTCTTTTAGGTGAGCTATTATCTGGTATCTGCTTGTGCTTTTTTAAGTTTTAAATTCTCTTTTCATGAAGTGTTTAGTCTAACACCCTCTTCTCTTTGATTTCATTCTCTTTTAAGATCACTTCTATTTGTCATCCATATATGTATACTTTTAGGAGACTAGGAAATCTTTGAAGAGAACTTTTGGGATCATGATTCAACCTTGAGCTTCTCGACTTAATAATGAGAAATCAATTGAGACTGGATCAAATATATGGTGCGAGAATGAGATTGAAGTCGATTTTTTTGTGAGAGTCTCAGAGATTCTCTAATCCTTCATTAATGGTAGACAACTTGAGTACCTTTTACTTTCTCTAAGCAATATCCTTTTTAACGGCTCTAATCGAGGTCTTGAATTTGTTTATGTCAAATTAGGTCCATATTTGCTATTTACCCCGTGTAATGTGTGATGAAAGTAAAATTTAAACTAATGATGCATGTGGTTGCAAGACCAAACGTTTATATCAGTTAATTATCATTCATAAACCACAGCCTGACTAACTCTTACCACCACTTTTTTGTTCCTCATAGTACTGCGGGATGAGTTTGAATCTCTTTAATTAGTTTTATTATATATTTCTTTGAACAACAAAGCAAACTTAGATTAAAACCAGTCCCCAAATTATCTAAAACTTAGTTGCAAAGACTTGCCTTTATTTAGAAGTCGAATCCTTATCTCTCTAAAGATGTTTATATGATCTTTTGATTTCGTGTGTACAGAATGAAGAAAATGTTTGCACTTGAATTTTAGGAAATAATGCTCGAGGTGAGAAATACTTATTTTTATAGTAATGTCATCACGCCCATGAATCTGTACTTTGCTTTTACAACATACTATATGTGTGAAGTACAATTGTTGATATCAAACATTCGAGTTTTTTATCTTAGATACTGATGGAATATAAAATTTCAAGTAAATCGTGCCAATTTATAACGAAAGTACCAGTAAAAACATGTTAAATGTACACTACGATGACCGGATTCGGTAATGTATATTTTTCATCTTGAATCAACTTTCATGTGATATTAGTAATTTTCAATAGAAATGGTTGACAAGCTACTTCAGAGCCTTTATATGCAGTCGTGTTTTTATTTGTTTTTCATCTATTTGGTTATAAATATAATATGAACAATGATAGGCATTCAAGTTGATGTTCACCGTTCAGCATACTTTAAGTCTGCATGAATTGGAGCATTGTTGGACGTACCTCTATAACCATTTAGCTACATATCATGGGTAATTGGTGATTCGTCATGATAAGGGGCATAAAGATCAAGCACAAAGGAAGTTGACTGTAAGCTCATATTTGGCCAATAGTGCATATGTTACATGAAAGAGATTCTGATTTGTGTTTTCTCTCCAGTTTGAAGTAGCAGATTGGGTGTTTGATTTGAGACATGGATCCTACTCCATTTAAGTAATAATTTTGGGTATTAACTTTTGATTGAAAGAAGTTACTTTGCTACAAATTTAATTTTTTCATATCTTTTTAGAGTTAGTCATCTTTTAAATAATAAATATAAAATATGATTCAATGTGTAACTCCCCTATTTACTTTTTGTACTGTGACTTTTTGTGATTACTTGAGTGAGGTTGTAATGGTTGAGCTTGTGTTCTTATCTTCTAAGATATATTACCTTGAAAACAAACATTAATTGAAGTGGGTGGTGCATATGCTCAGCCGAAGACCTCCCTAATGTATGCATCAATTTTGCAATAATGTCAGGCACCAGGAGAAAAATGGGATTTTGTGACGACCAGCCCAAAAAGTTGTCGCAATAGACCCTTTTGTGACTCTATGTTGTCGCAAAAAAATTGTCATTGCAAGCCCGCATGTGTTGCTCTATTGTGATGACTATTTGCGATGACAACAACACAGGCCAATAATTTAATTTTCCGACAAAAAATAGAGTAAAACTAAAACTTGACACATGGCGTCGCAAAAGCTTTTTCATATTTTATTAATCTAAAATAAATGAAAAGCTTTTGCAATGACAATGTCGTCGCAAAAGGTTCTTGTAGCTTATAGTAAGATGTTGTTGCTAAAGGTTATTGAGACGATGTGTCGTCGCAAAAGGAGCCTGCAAGTTTATTGTCATTTGTTGTCGAAATAGGTCTTTAGCGACGAGTCTCGCAGGCCACAACAAATTTGACATATTTTTGTTGTTTTTGCGTTATTCTCAGGTTTTACCCTGTGTTTTATCGCTACAGATTTCACTATTTTTTAGACACAATTTATACCAATCTTCACACTTTTCAAATTCAAAACACAAAAAATGTAAACTAAACAACTATTTCAAATGTAATATTGTTCCAACAAACATATAATTCGATCAAATGTTTAAAACCCAATTACAAATGTTCAAAAGAACAACATCACGGCACAAACCAACGTAATCATCCTTGTCTTTATCTTCATCGTCGTCTTCTCCTTCTTCTTCAAAATGGCATGGATAGTGAGCCTGTGTCAAGGCGGTCCCAAACAGGGGACTTCTCCGAAATTAATTTCTAATAAACTAATTTCGGACGGGCTTCCTACACGATTGATAAATTTCAGAGCTACAGTATAGAACATGGAACTCACATACAATTAACGATTAACATTTACAATTAACAATTAATCACATACTTATTAACTATATAAATCAATTTAGCTAAATCACTAAAATCAATAAATTCAATAATTTTAAATCTACAAATTAGCAATTTAGGAACGAACATATAGTGAAGGTGGCGGTTAACTGTCGCGGTGGTGGTATGAGTTGCAGGCAGTGCATATACGGCGGTGGCGGTGGCGGTGGTGTGAGTCGGAGGATGTGCAGGTGGGTGTGTGGTGGTAGTGTGAGCCGGAAGTAGTGCATAGGTGGTGTAGTGGTGGTGGGTGAGGCTAGAGGTGGTGGGGTGGTAGTGTAAGCCAGAGGAGGTGTGGTGGTGGAGTAAGTCGGAGGTAGCGTGGAGAAGAAAAGGTTCATATTTTGGAGATGGAGGCTATAAGTGTTGTTTATATACCATGTAGAATTTGCGATGAAAAAACAAATTTAGCGATGAGATCCGTCATCGCAAAAAGGTCAATCGGGAAAATCTTTAATTTTGGAAGGATTTTTTGATTTTTTGGTGAAGTGATTTTGCGACAACAGTCGTTGCAAATACCTTTCGGCGACTACGTTTTTAATTAGTTGTTATTAATAAAAAATAATATATTTAAAATAAAAACTATTTAAACATATCACATGTGTTTAATTAGTGTTTTAATAATAAAAAGTTATATATTTAAAAAAAAAAGCTAATTTAAAATATAATATTGTTTAATTTATTTATGAATTATATAGTTAAAACAAAAACTAACTGAAAATACGATTAGTGTTTAATTAATACAAAATTATCCATTTGAAATAAAAACTAATTAAAAATATAATTAATGTTTAATTAGTGTAAACGTCTTAGAGTTTCTCCCGATCAATTGAATATTCAAAGAAGGTTGACGACTTAACCTATAGTATAAACGCCTTAGGGTTAGATAAAACAGCTTATGCCTTAAGGTTGGATGTAGCGCCTTAGTGTTGAATGATACGCCTTACGTCTTAGAATTGGATGTAACGACTTAAAGTTGAATGAAACGAGTTACGCCTTAAAGTTAGATTAATACTTACGAGCGTAATTCCAATAGTCAATCTTCATGTTAATATGAATAACCAAGATATGATCTTTGAATAACAGTACCATATCCCTGCTCCAATCATGAAACCTACCACCTAACATCTGATTACTTTATCGCTACTTCAATTCAATTTCTTAAATAAAATACCTCCAACATTTTTTGTTCCGGATTCTTGTTTAATATTTACCAATCACATATAACAACCGTTGTTCCCAATTATCCAGTAAAGCTTATAAGTTGGATCTCATTTAAACATCACGGGTTCACTCAATTAGAATACTTTATCATTTATGTTTTTCAATAACATATTATATATGACCAAGTTTTTAACGTTTATTTAGTTTAATTAAAATTAAAATTCAGTTAAAATCTAATTAAAATAAAGTTTAAAAAGAGAACCTTTAGCGACGACGTGTATCTTCGCAAAGGCCACTCAATTTTTTTTTTCTTTTGGAGCCAAATCGCAAAAAAAAGCGATGACATATATTATTACAAAAGGTTATCAGATAATTATTTTGTTTTGGAATCAAACAAAAATTTTAAAAAGAAATACCTTAATAACATCATTTGTCGTTGCAAAAGTCAACCCATAATTTTTTTACTTTTATTGGAGTCAAACTAAAATTAAATAAATAAAAAAACCATTTGCTGTCACATCAGAAAAAAAATTATTTGGAGTTAGAGAAAAAATTAAAAAGAAAAAAAAAAATTAGCAACGACACCGTCTATCGCAAATAAGAAAGTCAAAGAAAAAACTAGTAGTATTTTTTTCGTTTTGTGACGCAAAATCCATTTTTCCTTACTCTGACGTTACCATTATCCTCGTTATATTAAAGGATTAAAAGGAGAGGCATAGTATGTTCCTATTTCCAACTTCCAATTGTTTGTGCATATATATCAAGTAAGAGACATAGTATGACGTGGCAATAGTGGTGCAGACGTGGTAATAGTGGTGCAGACGTGGCTCCTCATAACCATAACAAAACTGGCATCATTTAGTGACGTGTGGTCCGGCACGTACAGACAAACCTACAATAAATTCATAATTATCAGTTTATCACAACGCCAGCCCCCTCAGCACATGTCTTTTTGACTCGTTTACCATTTTTTGTTTACTTGCAAGAATTTATACATTTTTTTTTAATACATGATAATGAACATCAATAATTATTTTCTTAGGAGAATAATACTAAATTATTATTGAGACTATATAATTTCCTAATATCTGACATGCGACCACTAATGTTTGCTTTTATTTACCATGTCTCTATATTGGTAACAATTTCATGCAACATGATGTTCCATTTTTGTAACTTGTTTTATGATGAGTGAAGGAGGCCAAAGTGTAAAGGAAAAGCTAATTACATCCTTTTTGTTTTATGGAGTATTTTTCAAGCTAATGACCTATAGGTCAACCTTTTCTTTCAATTTTAGGAAAACTAGATAAAGGTGAACATATCAAATTTTATTTATGTAGTCACATAAAATATAATTTAATTAATCATATATAGTACCTATGGTTCCATAATTTCATTTATGTATTTTACTTACCCATATGCAATGATCCATCTTTAGTTGGAATCTTTGTCTTTAGTGACAACATGCATCAATGAACATGAATTAAATGATATGTGCTCTGTTTCCAAAATATTAAAAAGTTGTATTACAGTATATCATAATCTAATAGTCAACCAATTGTGATAACTTCACATTTACAAAACAAAGCATTATTTGGTCTTAGATGGTTGGAAAAATAAAAAGAGAATAACAATTTATGTTATTATATAAGATCTAGTAAAACTTAAGTTGTTCCTCCTTGTAAGATTTAGTAAAACTTAACTTTTTGTTATAATGAAATACAGTAAAAAGTTAAAACTATTTTAGCAAGAGTAAAATATTGATAAAAATGGTGTTATTGGGATGTCAATCTATCATGTGTAAACATATTAAATGAGGTTAAAAACTTCCACATGGATGTACCCAATTGGTTATCAATGACCCAAACAAAACCCTAGAATACAAGCATCAATCAATAATTCATCATTCTCCTCTGTATTCTTGCTGGCAATAAACAACACAAACGCAACACTCTCTTCTTCCCCTTTCTATTTGTATCTCTAATTCCCTTAAACCCTACACAAAAAACATCAAACACCTTACATTTACAGGTGTTCTATACATCTATAATCATCAAATTTACATCCCCTAAAAAACCCAACTCAAATTCACCCCAGAAACAACTAAAAATGTTTAATTTACAAACCACGCTTGTTTTTCTAATCTGGGTCATCTCAAGTTCTATTCTTTTCAATATTTCGGCATCTGAAACGATATACGAACTGCTTCGAACAAACGGCTTACCAATGGGCTTGTTACCTAAAGGTGTGACCAATTTTACATATGAAAATGCTACTGGTAGATTTGAAGTACATTTAGATCAAGCTTGTAATGCTAAATTTGAAGACGAAATACACTATGATTGTAATGTTACTGGAAACTTGATTTTTGGTCAGATCAGTGGGTTGTCTGGTATTTCAGCTCAAGATTTGTTTTTGTGGTTTCCTGTTATTGAAATCAGGGTTGATATACCAAGTTCTGGATTGATTTATTTTGATGTTGGTGTTGTTTCTAAACAATTTTCATTATCTTCATTTGAAACGCCAAGGGAATGTTTAGCTGCTTCAAATCTGGTCATTGATCAATCTGTATCTAAGGTAATTTGATCATCTTTGACTTCTTATGTCAATTTGTTGGAATGTTGACTTTCTATTATTGGGTTGTTCTGCTCCCGGATTGGGGATTTTGTTTAGTTTTGAATATGGGTTTGACTTTTTTTAGTTTGCAGTTTCTTGTTGTTATTGGGATTAGTATAAAGCTTTACTCTTTATGTTATTGGGATTAGTATATAAAGTTGTAATCTTTACATTCTTGCTAATAGATTTGAGTTAGCTTTGTTGACCTAAAGTTGGTGATCAAGTTTTAATCTTTTTAAGTTCTCTTCTGATATGCAGAATCTATCAAGAAAGATGGGACTCCGAAAAAGCGATCATCAAGAACAATTGATGACACTTTTATGAAATCGAAGTTAAAGATGATAGGAAAGTGGCACAATTTCTCAATCAAGTTATGGGTAATTCCATTTCTTGCATCTACACTTGTTCTTCAGAAAGTCGAAAAATCTTGGTGTGCTTCCTTTTCGGTTTTCATTGTATAGTGTAGAATCTGCAAATTAGGCTGAAATGCCAGCTCCTGTATATGCAACATTTTCACATTGGATTGAACTCGAAGAACATAGGATATGTAGACATATTGTAGAACCAAGTGACATAGTGACCTTGTTGTCATGATTCACTGAGATTCAGTCCTACAGCGCTTGTAATCTTTAGAAAAACATACAAGGAATGCAAGTTCTTATACAGACGGAGCAACGGTTTAAAGGTTAAGAATCAGGTGATGACACGTCATTATATTTTATGTTGTTGAATTCATTACAAATATGAACATAAAACATATTTTGGCAAATCAATTCTCTTTTTGTAGCCATACGTTTCTTTAATTGAATAAAAATAAATTGCATTTTTATTGCCTTTACCTTGTCAATCCTTCACTTGTTATTGACTTATTTCAATTCCGTTAAAGCACTTCTGTAAACGTTTATGCCATTTGATTTTGATTGTGTAAGGTCTTCTTTTAACTCTATATCTAAATAAAGAGGAAGTAGAGAATCTTTTCAACATATTATTTCTTAAATATTTTTTTTTTCAATTATCTATTTGAAAAATAAAACTGTATAGTTTTTATACTACTTAATTCATGTTTAGTCAATATTTTTTAAAAGTTTTTTAAATATAAATTCTATTAGTTATGTTTTGTTCGATCGTAATTACTTTAGTGTAATATTATAAAATATTCATTTTAAGATGTAATATTTTTTCAATAATTTTATTTTATTTATTTATTAATAATAATTAATACATACTAATACTTATTATTAATAATTATTAAGAATTTAACAATATACAAATAAAACTAATATTGATAATAATACTAAAAAGTATCGATTAAGATTTTTAGCGGATGAATATAGAAGAGGAGATCTCGCTTCATTCATTTTTATCTCTAAATATCAAAAAACTGTTGAAGTGTTTTTTTCTCCTTCATCTTTATATATAGAGATAAAGGAGATTTATTGAGAACCATTGGATACGGGCCCAATACAAATAACAATGTAGATTTTTTTGCCGCTAGTATTAGAAAAAGTTAACTAGTTTATATCCTACAAGAATAGTTGTTACATAGTGTATAAATGTACATTAGTAAATGCATTTATTATCTTAGTTGTGGTAGATTCCTCAAATGTACTCAGTTTGTTTTACATTATATTTGTCTCCTGCTAATGACATTCAACCGTTCTACAATAAAGTCTCCAATGCATATATGATCTATATATCTCTATCACATACAATTGTATAATGGATTGATGGTAGGTTGCTTTACATGATGTAGAAGTAGAGTTCAGAAGTGGGTAGTTAGTATATTTAGTCACCTACTAATGCTGGTAAATCAAGTAGGAAATTTCAAGAAATACAATGTCAACAGTAGTTGGTTGGTAGGCCCATCTAAC
Source organism: Logfia minima (assembly GCA_963921325.1). Classification (NCBI taxonomy): domain Eukaryota; kingdom Viridiplantae; phylum Streptophyta; class Magnoliopsida; order Asterales; family Asteraceae; genus Logfia; species Logfia minima. Next base: position 40,850,796 of record OY992764.1, read on the forward strand.
ATTTTAAAAACTTTTGGAACAAATAATTTATATTCATTGTTAGCCATATGTTTTGATAGTGAGCTCCTCTCTGATTATAACCCTGTATGTATTTCTAAATAAAGAGGAAAAAAGAAATTTTTTAGTACGTTCTTTCTTTGAAATACTCTAACTATCTCTTCTAAAAACAATCTCTATAAAAGAAATTTCACTTAGTCTATTTTTAACTACATTTTCAAGAGTTTTCTGAATGCAAGTTTCTTTTGTCATACTAGTGTAATACTCGCGTTTTACAGCGGACTATAATGTCTTATTATAAGTAGTGACTCAATGATAATCCTATATTATATTTGTTCATTACGAACTATCTATAATTTTGACTCAATAATAATAGTTTATTCGTATGTAGAGTTGATGATTTATGGTGATGATTAGTGAGAATTATGAAAATGGTAAAATTAATATGAAATGAAAATCACATAAGTAAAATTTAAAATTGTTGAGTCTTACTCTTAAAAGTTACTAAATATAAAACATTTATATATTAGTATAGATATAGATTACTTATTGTAATTGTTGTAGTGTAATTTTATAAATATTTGTTTTTAAATTTTTTATGTTTTCATTAATTTTATTTTATTTATATATTAATAATAATTAATAAATAATAATTATTAACAATCTTAATAATATATAAATAAGACTAATACTTATATTAGCATTAAAAAGTATCGATTAAAGTTTTTAGAGGTTGAATAGTGTTCTTCTGTATATAGAGAGTAAACTTAATTTTCTCTAAAAATTTCTATAAATATAGAGAAACGGTTGGAGTGCGTTTTTCCTCCTCTATCTCTATTTTTCTTCCTCTATCTTTATATTTAAAGATTAAAAGGACTTTGTAGAAAAACATTAAAAATGACCTAATAAACTTATGAATACACATATGACTCTGATTCATTAATATATTAAGGTATTAACAAAAATGTTAGTTGGGTGGTAGGAGGAAATGGTTTAACTTTTGTTGCAATGCTAATAGGTATCTACATCACTAAGTAGATATAGATGCTTGAAGTGTACTTGTTGTATATGAATTATGGCCTATTTTGTGTCCAAAAATATACTCCTTGTCTAGGAATATGGGAAATGTTTTGGACCACTAGCAAATTGCAAAGGGTTGCTCTCAAGAACTTCTATATCAATGAGCAAATTCAAAATGATCCATATTTTCAATAGAAATCGTTTTTGGGAAGAATTTACTTCGGCATGAGGTTCTTTATGGTTCGCTTTAAGCACATAATTATTGCTTTCGTTGTCGATTCATTGTGGCTCCAATAATTGGCTTTGCAAAATACTATTATGCCAGTTTATTAAAGCGTGAGCAAGACTTCAAGATTGAAGATTCTGATTTATTTTGTATAATAATAGTTGATGAACTTTTTTTAGCCAAAAACATGTAAAGTGTCACTTCTGTGGTCTATATCTTGTTTGAAGTTGTTAAAGGTTGATTTACGTTCCATCATGTCATACAAAGACGTTATGTTAGTTATTGCATATTATCATCAAAACGACATGGTATGTTGATTGTATGTAAAGGACTCTCATATCTTATTATACAAAAATATATCAACAGGCAAAATTAGGAATTTTATTTTAAAATATATACATTTTAGTAATACCGTCTTCTGATTACTTGTTCATCTTATCATTGTTTTTAGATTTACGATCTTAGCCTCAAAATGTATTGTTTTTTTAAGATTTATATTATCGGAAATACATGAGGAAGTTTATATTGTGGTGAGAAAAAAATTACTAATCACGTCATTTGACCAACCTTATTAAACAAACTAAACATTTAACTTATAGTTTTAACAAATTAATCCATACTTTCACGCCCTACTAGGTGCCTTATCGCTAATGAATTAAAAAAATAAATATAATCGTTCAAACAAAAAGTCAAATACTAATTTAATTAAAAGTCAAATGTTAAACAAATTAATTTACTAAAAAGAAGTTAAAAAAAACACAAGATAGCCATGATCGCGCAAGCAGTCACCGAAAAAAGAAGTGAATCAAAATATGACACGTGGTTTAACCCTAGGGCGATCACTCGTATCACCTTTATGGCTTTAAAATTAAAAAAAAAAAAAAAGAAAAATACATGATCGCTTGTGGAACCGGGCGATTACCCACATATAGAACAAGCCACGGTTGGACACATGGCTCCTTGGGCAATCAACTCTGATCGCCTTTATGGCTTTAGAAAAAGAAAATGAAATGTGTGGACCACAACGATCATGTCCGATTTCTCCAATCCTTTCTTGACACGTGGCGATCGCCTCCTTTTTGCTTTAAATAGCTTCTTTTTTTCCTTTTGCATCCACGACCAGATAATGTATTTGATTTATTTTGGCCCCCAAATATTTTATTAAATTTTTTACCTTTGGATTCTAATTTAATCAATAGTGATCGCTTTTTCACATTGGATTCGAATTCTATCAATAGTGAGTGACATTGGATTCTAGTTATATCGGTCTTGAGCGCCTTATCATATTGGATTCTCATTTTATGAACCGTGAGTGGCAAAACAAAAGTAACACTTAAGCGAGTTAATGTGTTCTCTTAGTAAGCTAACGGTATTGTCTATTTCATTTACATTCATCAATCATTCTAATCATTTAATTCAAATCGTGAAAGTAAAATGAGTTCAGAAAATAATTGTGTTAACAATCTTCTTTGTTGGGGGGAGGGGGGGGGGTCTTGGGAATTAGTAAATGGCATGTATGAATATTTTCATGTTGGATTACCTAGACGTGGCATAAATTTTTGTTGTAATTACAAGGTATTCTAAGTTGAAAAAATTTATAACTAAAATGACTCTTTTAGATATTCAACATGAGTTTAGATTGTGTTATAAAATTTCAAGTTACACACAACCAGTTGATATTTTTGACGATGAAGATGTAGTTTTTCTAATCGAAGTCGCTCGTAATAACCCGTACGGTGATGTTACGTTATTTCTAGTTCAGCAAATCGGTCTTGGTAGTGACCGAGAATGATTTTGGTCTTCACGGTCATGAACCAATTGGCATCATATCCATCAAATCTAACGTTTTAACTTCCCAATCAACTACAATAATACATATCTATCAAAATATAAACAAATAAACAAACAATTCCATGCTAAGTCTCACGAACCGCCCCAAGTCTCACGAACGCAAGCCGGGGCTGCAAGTCGCACGTCACATGCAGTCACGGGGTCACAAGTTTTAAAGTTCGGTCACAAATGCGATCTCGCAAGTCATGCGTCCGGTAGTGAAATTTTATTATCATGTTTTTCGGAATAATTTAAAAATTAAAACAAACTTATTAATTTCCCCATATTTTATACTATAATCAATCAAATTTGATAAAATTATAGTACTATACATTATTCTCGTGTTTTTGATGTAGAACGAATGTGTATACACATTCAAATGTTAGTAATAATCCGACTGCATAGTTCTTTTGTACTCCTCAATACGAATATAAGATTAAGCTTTGCAAAGTTCACTTTAATGTTGGGCTTGCAAAGTTCATTAGAGTTGGGTTTGGCCCATGACTTATAATCAAACGTTAAAAAGTAAAAAAATTAGAAGTTTGGGCTCTGCTTATAATCAACCTTCGTATCCTTCTAGTCAGACTATATCGTAGAAATTGTCTATTAAACCATCCAACTTTGGTTTTAGCTGTTAATTCACTCCTTTTTAACGTATTAAATTAGTTAATTACACTTAAATATAACTAAAAACTATAACCAAGTATATCTAAACAATAACTGTGGTTAATGGTAACAAAGATGAAAATAAACTGTCTCACCCCACTAGAACCCCAATAGGACTCTTCTACTACTTTTCTACGCTGGCCTCAGTTACTTCTTTTCTCACCCGTTTTTAACCGAAGATAAACAACTATTGTTTCATCTTCCATTAGCATCCACCATCCTCATAACACTAGCCGACCACTATACCCCTTCTATAGCATATATAGCATACAACATAAAGTATTTTAAATAAACCAAACAAACATAAATGAACTTTTAATGTCGTCACAATATGAGGACAATATAACCATAGTTAGGATTTATAGCAGCTAGTCAGCTACATTCAAGTTATGTTCTAATCCTACAGATACTATAATTGTTGATTGGTTCTGCTCTAAAAATAATAAAAAAAGAAAATGATTATGGGTAATTAATTTGTTGGTAAAATGTCAGTTTTGTTCTTGTACTAAATTAAGTCGTGTTTAGAAGAAATGGACAAATGCAACTTACATTTAATTAATTCAGCCGCTCTTAATAATCTTATTATAATACATTTTTTATGAAGACATTGGAATATAAAACCAAAATTACTGTCCATATTCTTTATATACTTTTTCTGTTTTTGGAGACAGATGTGTAGATTAAAAAATCATTTGATTATATTGTTTTCGATCATCTCAAATTGTCTAAAACTCTTCAATGTCCATATTCTTTTTAGAAACTTTTTGTTTAAGTATTGTTTGTTTAAAGTTGAATGTATTAAGCGTCAATAAGTGGTCTCTTTCTTTATGCATCTAAGTATTGAATTGATATTGATTCAAGGTAATAAGACTCATTTATTTGTATTTATATGAAGCTGACTTTACTTTTTAAGCTACTTGAAATTGAATCATATCTAAATACCTTAAATATTACTAACATAGTATTCGCGTAAAACAGTAAGTGAAAAATATATTATAGATCTTTAATTTTTGATGTTTGACTTGGATAAGAGGTCTAACGGGTTTCTCAATTTGTATTATATGCATTTTTTAAATGTTTTTATACTATTGATTCTTTAATGGATGATGAATCGATTTTTAAATAATGATTGAGTTGGAAATTGTGAAATTTCGTTAATTATGTTATACTAATTAAGTTCATGGGTAAGATGCTAATTTTTTTTTTATTTTAATTGAATTTTAAAATTGATAATTCAAATGCATTATAAGTAGTAATTAATGAAATTAAATCTCAAATTAAACGACGAACAGACCACTCGAAGGAGTAGTTCACGTAGTTTACAGTCATGGGTATACATAACTCGACTATATAAGTCTTAAAATGTATGTGCACAAAAAACCATAGCTAAGGATATATGCTAATATACAACAAACTACACAAATCATAATTTTGTAACAAAAAACAACTCCTTTACAATCTTCGTTGACTGTACTAGAAGCTTTCGACCAAACTTGATGATGTAAATCTTTCTTGTGAAATTGATGTAGGGCACAAGGAATTAAACTGCGGTGTGGTATATGTTCCTTGAAACAAACTTTTGTAAATCACATGATATGCGGTTTCTGTTAAGTGTAATCCATCCCAATTAGCATATGTTTCTGGCTGATCACAAGTCGTCGATGATGGATCCGCACATGCAACGAGCAAATTGTAGTTATATGGTCCTCCGCCTCCACAACACGCTCTTAGCGCCCCGTTTGTGAATCCTGTAGTATTTCATAGTCTTATGAAAAAATCTTTTAAGTCAAGTATATGTAAAAATGGATTAACTTGGTTGTAGTTTATTTCTAAGTAGAATATAACTAAAAATTTCCCAACACTCAAAATCGAACAAAGTGCATTGTAGTCTTCAAGGGTTTTTTTTTCTTCTTAAATTGCTTTATTTAAAAGAATCATATCATATTTTATACTCCCTAGTTAATTTGTTAACATTATTCAATATGTTACTATTTATGGTCTCAAATTAACAGTAATTAAGTACCGTATTCTAGTGGAGAACGAAAAAATTGCATGGCAGCATTGTAGTAATCGGCGTAAATGATATTAACATTTGGATGAAGCTCTCGAATTTGATGTAATGCGGTCTGGAGCAACTCATTGTGGTACTCTGCAAATTTGTTCAACTCGACCAAGCAACCTGTTGTATTATCGTATTTTACTTTATCAGAACCATGGTAAATTGTTAAGTAAGTCGTCGAGCATCCAATAGGTAAGTTTCCAGGAACAACAAGCGTTTGTGCCCCAAGCTCAATCAACTCCTGCATTATCCAAATAGATTGTTTTGTTACGTTCTGTGTCAAACATTAAGTACTTTATGCTGTTGACGAGAGCACGATAAGGAAGGGTAGTTAGTTGTAAATGTTATCTAGATCCTAAAGAATAGGTTGTAGACTAAAAGTTTGTTAGTTGGCTTCTTGTATAAATACCTACACAGATGATTGATTCAAGATATACAAAAATCGGAAGTTCATTCCTCAATCTCGAATTCTTACTTTTTAAATGGTATCAGAGCACACCAAATCTTGAAGAAAATCATAACACCTACTCATCATGAGTGTCGAAGAAGGCTCATCTAACCTTTCCTCTGTCATTGTTCAGAATGTACAAGACGCACCATTCCCCACCGGAGTCATCCTTGATGACACAAACTACTCCTTATGGTCCCAACTGATGGAGATGCGGATTGGAGCACGAAACAAATCGGGGTTTCTCACAGGTGCGTCCAAGAAACCCTCAACAAACGAAAAACAAATCGAAGCGTGGTTAATTGACAACCACCGGGTCAAAAGTTGGCTAATTGATTCAATGAGCCCCACCCTAATGCGCCGTTTTATCTGACTCCAGACGGCGGCTGAAATTTGGGAGGCAGTGTCAAAGACGTTCTACGATGGAATTGACAAAACCCAGCTATTCGAGCTAAACCGAAAATCATTCCACACTCGTCAGAATGGTAGGTCACTTCCAACCTACTACAACGAATTGGTAAGTCTGTTCCAAGACATCGATACTCGTTTGACTAGTCAGGAAGACACTGTTGCAGATGTTGTTGCAGCAAATAAAATCCTATCCCGTTTCCGTGTGCACATCTTTCTAGCTGGCTTGGACTCCGAATTTAATCAAGCAAGAAGTGAGGTCTTGAGAAAAGATCCACCCCTAAGTTTGGAAGCATGTTATGCTTACATACGCAAAGATCAAAACCAACGACAAACTATGGAAGAACCTAAACATGAACCAGACAGTATGGTTCACATGGCATCTCGAAATCGACCCATGAAAGGAAAAAACTCAAAAGGAGGAAGCAACTTCACGTGTACCCACTGCGGAGAAGAAGGTCATTCCAAACTCAGGTGCTATGAGATTATCGGTTACCCGGAGTGGTGGGATTTCACAAAGAAGCCAAGGAAGAAGATTGGTCAGGCATCAGTAGCTGCTTCACCTCAAGTTCAAGAAGTTACTACTCCAATGGCAGCCCATACTTCCGCCAACTCTGGTATGTTTCCTCACAATCACACCCAACAAAATAATTGGATAATTGACACAGGGGCAACCGATCATATGACAAATAATTCTAGAAACTTAATAACATCGTATCCTCCTAAACAAGCTAGCATTCACATAGCTAATGGAGAAAATGGAACCCGTAACTGCAGAAGGTTCCGCAAAAGTGTCAAGTTCGATGGAGCTTGACTATGTACTTGTTGTTCCTTCCTTATCTTCAAATCTTTTATCAGTGAGTCAAATAACTGAAAACCTGAACTGCTATGTAACGTTTTGGCCAAATGATTACGTCTTTCAGGATCTAAAGACACATCGGATTCTTGGTTATGGTATTAGGCAGGGACGGCTGTACTATCTTGAAGAACATCATCGGAGTCAAGCTCTTAATGCGGGAGTAATTCAAGCAAATAAGTCCACGACAATGTTATGGCATCGCCGACTTGGACACTTGTCCTTTAGTTATCTTAGAAAACTCAAACCTAATTTGTTCTTGAATGTATCTGATAGTGAGTTTAGTTGTGGAATATGTGAGTTGGCAAAAAACAAAAGAATATCATATGTTCCTAGCAATAATAAAACTACAGTTCCGTTCATGAAAATTCATTCCGATGTTTGGGGCCCCACTCCTATTCCTACCCCAAGTGGTGCAAGATATTTTGTAACGTTTATAGATGAATGTACTAAGGTGATTTGGATATCCCTTTTGAAAAATAAGGGAGAAGTTCTTCATGCATTAAAAGAATTACAGAAAACTATTAAGATCGAGTACAGGAAGGATATCCAAATCCTACAGTCTGATGACGGTGGTGAATACATCAACCACAGACATGCAACAATTTTGTCAAGAAAACTCAATCAGACACCAAACATCGTGTGCTAAAACACCCCAACAAAATGGGTTAGCTGAAAGAAGGAATCGATAGATCCTTGAGATTGTTCGTGCATCCCTGTTTGATATGAATGTACCACGAAAGTACTGGGGAGAAGCGGTTCGATCTGCTGCATATATTATGAATCGTACGCTGTCTCGGGTAATAGAATTCAAAACCCCACTTCAAAAACTGCATGAAATTGTTGATAAGCCACCTCGAAATGACCTCGAACCTAGAATCTTTGGTTGCACGACCTATGTTCACCAAAACATAGGAAAACTTGAACCACGAGCCATTCGATGTTTCTTTGTGGGATACGCAGACTACAAGAAAGGGTATAGATGTTATGACCCGATTGGAAAGAAGATGTATGTAACTCGAGACGTATCATTTCATGAAACTGAGAAATACTTTGATAATGAGGGTTCACTTCAGGGGGAGAGACAAGGAGAAGTGAAACCCCACAACGATGAAACTAACGAGTTTATTGTCGAAGGCACGTATACTGAATCTTTCAAACCCAACAACGACGAAGAAGAGGCCAGTTTCTTTGATAATGCAGAACCCAATCCTAATGTCACAGCTGAACAAGAATTTAATCCGAGTGTCACCGCTGAACCCGAGCCTGTCATCACCGAAACACACCCGATCACAGAAGGTGTAAGTGTAGCGGATGCACTTGTAAGTACTAATGTAACCAGAAATTTGTCTGACTCTAATGTGCAGGATTCAGATGAAGAAGCAGATCCAAGGTACCCAATTAGGAGTAACAGAGGAGTACCAAAGAAACAGTATATGCCAGACTTAAAAGCGAAAACAAGATACCCGATAAACAACTATGTATCACATCACCGCCTCACAAGTCCACATGCACTGCTACTTGATAAACTAGCTACAATTTCTATACCAAATAACCTACAAGAAGCTGTGAAAGACGAACAATGGAAGAAAGCAATGAATGAAGAGATGGAGGCGTTGCAAAAGAACCAAACGTGGGAGTTAGTAAATCTTCCTAAGGGAAAGAAAACAGTGGGATGTAGGTGGATATACACCATAAAACTCGACTCGAGAGGAAACATAGATAGGTTCAAAGCGAGATTAGTGGCGAAGGGATATACACAAAAATATGGAATTGATTATGGAGACACTTTCGCACCGGTAGCAAAAATTAACACCATTCGTATCCTAGTCTCAATTGCAGCAAACGAAGATTGGCCTCTAAAACAATTCGATGTAAAAAATGCCTTCTTAAACGGGTATCTTGAAGAAGAAGTATATATGGATCCACCACCAGGCATTTAATGTAATGGAAAGGTCTGCAAACTAAGGAAAGCGTTGTACGGGCTAAAACAATCACCGCGTGCATGGTTTGGCAGATTCTCGAATTTCATGAAAAGAATCGGGTATAAACAAAGTGATGCGGATCATACTTTGTTCGTGAAATCCAACACCAGAAAAGTAACAGCCTTGATAGTGTATGCGGACGACATGGTTGTCACTGGAAACGATGCAAAAGAGATGGAAAAACTTCAAACAATTCTGGCCACTGAATTTGAACTCAAAGATCTTGGACACCTAAAGTATTTTTTAGGGATTGAAGTTGCCAGATCAAAGTCGGGAATCACGATGTGCCAACGGAAGTATGTCTTAGATTTATTGACTGAGACTGGTATGTTGGACTGTAAACCCGCGGATACTCCCATTGAAACCAACCACAGGTTGTCAATACTTCAAGACCAAGTTCCTACTAATAAAGATCGGTATCAAAAATTAGTCGGAAAGCTTATTTACCTGTCTCACACAAGACCAGATATAGCATATGCGGTCAGTGTAGTTAGCCGCTTCATGCATGCTCCAAGTAAAGATCATATGAATGCAGTGTACAGAATTTTAAGATATCTCAAATCATCACCAGGAAAAGGGTTATATTTTGGAAGGAATCAAAACCACCAAGTTAGTGGGTACACGGATGCAGACTGGGCTGGAGATAGAACAGATGGAAAATCCACTTCAGGATATTTCACATTTGTATGAGGAAATCTTGTTACATGGAGAAGCAAGAAACAAAAGGTTGTATCAAGATCAAGTGCAGAAGCTGAATTTAGAGGAATGGTTCACGGAGTATGCGAGCTGCTATGGATAAAAAGGATCTTAAGAGATCTAGGAATAACACTAACAACACCGATGCAACTGTACTGTGATAATGAATCTGCTGTGAAAATAGCTAATAATCCAGTCCAACATGACAGGACGAAACACGTAGAAGTAGACCGACATTTTATCAAGGATCACCTTGAAAAGAAGACTGTGGAGCTTCCACACGTTACTTCTGAAGATCAACTTGCAGACATGCTTACAAAAGTTGTATGTGGGAGAGTGTTTCATTGCTCTCTTGACAAGTTGGGAATGATGGACATACATTCTCCACCTTGAGGGGGAGTGTTGACGAGAGCACGATAAGGAAGGGTAGTTAGTTGTAAATGTTATCTAGATCCTAAAGAATAGGTTGTAGACTAAAAGTTTGTTAGTAGGCTTCTTGTATAAATACCTGCACAGATGATTGATTCAAGATATACAAAAATCGGAAGTTCATTCCTCAATCTCGAATTCTTACTTTCTAAATATGCATTTATAGTTGTATCCAATTATATATACTTACATTGATAGCTGAGATAATGGTGTTAATAACAAGAGGAACATACGATTTGAGCTCATCATAGGGCTTTCCGGCGATTATTGGATGATTATAATCGTTACCTCCGATCTCCCCCATAAGAATTAAGGAACTTCCAAGCAAGTTTTTGCAGTCTATAAGTAAACATTTTGATTTTCTAAGATCAGACAATAATATGCAAAAAAACCAAGGAAATAATTTACGATTATGTTTATTTTGCGTTTATTGTTAGTTGAAGGATCAATTAATAAAGTGAATCCACTTGAATTCATTTTTTATCACAATGTATAATTGACGAGGAAAGGGATTAAATTAAACCAATTAATAAGGTTAGATGATTAATTAACGTGATTCGTAATCTCTTTTTAAATTTAATTATAATTAGCGATGTCACCGGCAGTAGGTGGGTAGATTGCACCCATGCACAACACGCGCACAGCTGTTAAAGATTTTGTATGCGATTCCTAATCCACCGGATCTAATTCAACTACGAGGGAGTTATTAAAGTATAAAGTTTATTTAAAAAATATGTGTTATTTGGTAAAAACTTCACTTTCCTTTACGTTTTTAAAAATTAAATATCTAAAAAATAGTAAGTCAAAAAATAATAAAAATTACACCATAAAAATCAGCATTTTTCTCTTCGATTAGACATCTCACAAGGTAAACTTTCGACGATTTTTTTGTTTCATTTTTTGTGGGTTAATAAATGTGTTACGATTGACTAACAAATGTGTTACCCGCAGCTATCATATGTGTTATCAACGACTATCACATGTGTTACAAGCAATAGTCGGTGGTAACACATGTGATAGTCGCCGTTAACACATGTGTTATTTGTTTATAACACGTGTTACCAATTTTCAAAACCCACCAAAAAATGAAGAAAAAAAATTCGTCGAAAGTATGTCATATGAGATCTCTAATCTAAGAGTAAAAAACGTTGATTTTTATAGTGCAATTTTTGTAATTTTTGTTTTCCCCGAATTTCATCAGTTCCAGGCTCAAGTGCATGTTCATCCATCTTCATTCCAAAGGGTAGCATATCCATTGAGTGACTGTAACTGCTATCGTTTACAGTTAATAGTTGACTAACCGTTTTTTGAGATATTCAATTTTTAAGAATGTAAGAGTTTTTGTTATTTTGATGAAAATAGACGATTAAAATTTGTATTCTCATACTTTCAAAAAAATTTATACTTTAATAAACTTTTATCTTCTAACTATAAATCGAGTATTTTCTTTCTCTCACTCATCTTCATATCGTTAGGTATCATTTTCAATATATCTAAATATGTCTCTTTATCATTTTTCCTCTTTAATTGCATGCAATTTTTTTTTCTTTTCAATGATCAACGGATACACAAACACATAAAAAGGTCAAACTTTAAATCAAGATAAGTTTCTCGCTAATAAATAAAGAAATGTAAAATGTGTGATTAGCCGGATCTAATAAAATCATACATTATTAATTAGACAGTAAGTTTCGTAATTAGCTGGTCAATTTCGAATTTCAGACTTCGAGTATTTTAAATAAATGGTCTCTAGGTACGTATTATGGAATGTATCATACGTTAAATTAATGAATTCACAGAGACGCAGACGTATATTTATAAACATATACGTATGATGAAGTGTAGTAATATTTATATTTATATATTTATATTTAATAATCAAAGTTAAGATGTTATTGAATCAATGCTTTGTCACATGTTCTTTAAAAAAACATAGCTTTTAACTTGATTCATACCCTGATGACATACACAAAATATAAAAATGTAACTAACTTTGCGTGGTTTCAACTTTCAAGCTTCTTAATTTGCACAAACCTATTATTATTTAAGTTTTAGATTATTTAATTTAACATTTAATAATGAATATAGCTCGCAGAAGATTAAAATTATTAATTAGAACCTAATATTCATCAAGAACTGTTGAATCAGGTTGAATTTGTTGAGCTTAGGTTGGACTCGATTACCTGAGTTAGTGTCGCAAATAGAAGCAAACATTTTTTTGAAGGCTTGCAATTGAACAATCAAAGACGCATTCGTATATGGATTGTAAACCCCTTGAGCTTCAAAGAACGACGAATCTAATGCAGTTGCACCAACAACAGCGAAATTTACTCCTTGGCCTATCTTCATCACATTGTTCGTCTTCATTCTCTCATATGGTAATATGCGCATCCCAAGACTCTCAGCTTTAATTCGAAATGCATAATCATTACAAAAAGATAAATGAGTGGCGATGACTTGAATTACAAGCAACCATATATTATATTAATAGGTGTAATTAAGTGTAGATTCAAATTAATCACTGTTCAATTCCTTCCACATGCTATATTATGGGTCACACAACGCATGGTTACTTCAAAGCCAAGTACCTTTTAAATTTTTAATAAGAAACAAAAAATTAAACCGTCCACAAGATAGAGATTATTGTGTGTACGTACCAATGAAATCGATGATGAGACGGCCATTAGAGCATCGTCCGGTGGCTTTATGAAAGAAGGTTTCGCCATAGGGTAGAAACAAGAAATGGGGTGGCTCACTCTTCGAGTTAGAAACAAATTGTTTCAAGTTTCCAGTATCAGCTAACGAGTCACCAAAGCTAAGGATAGACGTATAACATGCATTAGCATGCAAGGTGAAAGTGAATAACACAACTAAGACGGGTAAAATGGAGATAAAAGATTTTGAAATCGCCATGATTTGAATTTTTAAGGTCCAGAAAAATGGGAGGTTTATTAGTAGATGATTGATGGTAATGTATCATCCACCTATGTTGTGTTTGTATATATAATTATCAACTGGAAATGAAAATTAATAAATGATATATTTTATTGACTAATTATTGCCATTAATAAATGATATATTTTATTGACTAATTATCATCCTCCTTTTGTTTACTTATTATTATTTATTGTTTAACTTTTTATAATTATTACCTTTTTTTTTTTTGTCTTTCGTATTTTTAACAAATCAGAAGTTGGTACTTACTTAATAATCGTACTTATATTCAAAACTGAGAAAAAAATGTAGTTTATTTGATCATCTTTATTTGTTTTTTACTTATAACAAACTATTATTTAACGGTAAGGTTATGAGAGGTAGTTGCATTTTGAAGTGAAAGAGGAGCAAACGATTTCAGTTATTGACTTTTGTGATCAAGGATCTAGATTCACTGCATCTTAACAAAACTGTATTTTACATAAAATCCAATATGCACGTAAAATGTAGTGTTGTGAATCTGGACTGTTGATCACATAAATCAACGGCGGAACCTGACAACCTGATATCTTTCCGGGTTGGGTTCGGATCACCGAATAAATTTTTGTGTTGACTCGATGACATGAAACAATATAATTTAATTTAATAAATAAAAAGCTCTAGACCTTTTTTTTGTCCACACCTATGATACTAAATGGATATAATATGTATTATGATTATCTTTAGGATTTTATAAGTATTTTTATACTTCTTAATGATTAGCTATTATTTTTAAAAAGATTGACCAATGTTACACGAAACTAACCTATTAACCTAATATGACCCAAAAGCTTGTTAACTAGATTAAAAACCGAGTTACTTGGGTCGAGTTCGGGTTAGCAGGTTTTGAGTTGGGTTGAAATACTTAACCGGTTCCATTTTTGACACGTCAACTCAAATCCGCCAACCATAAAAAACGAATTTCAAACCCTTAATAAAAAATGAAAAAAAAAATTCGTCGAAAGTATGTCATGTGAGATCTCTAATTAAAGACAAAAAGACACTAATTCCAACGATATAATTTTTAGACATATAGTTTGTGAGATATTTCAATTTTACAAATAAACGAAAAAGGATATTTTAAATTGAACAATCTTATTAACCATTATTTTCAGTTTTTTACTATTATTTATCGAGTATGGAAGTTTTTCTAATAAATTGTTTTTAATTTATTATAGCGTATTTGTTTAAGATGAAATTAGAATATAAAAACATAATGCTTGAAGCATGGCCATATTCTTTATACTTTTTGTGTGAAGAGACACATGCGTACAATTCATATCTTTGATTAAAAAATCACTTTTCTGGCTTCACTACATATATAAAAGGTTAAAAATCTCTTCCACATGTGTCACGTTAAAATGGATGCGGTTCGATAGGATAGACAGTAGACGTGCTAAAATCTTTTTGTTTAAAGTATTAGTTGGATTATTAAGCTACAACCATTGGTATCTTCTTTTATAAATTTTGATCTATCGATCATACTGATTATGGTTTCTACCTTTTAGGCAAACCCAAATTCAGTAGTTAACACACAAATGGGCTAGGGCCAATTTTGTAGATAATGCACATTGTGATGCTTTTTTATTTTATCAAATCCTTAGCCCAACATACTTATACTCTTTAAGTTAAACCAACGCATAAAATCATTATTTAACTTCTATTTATAACAAAGTTCCAAAATATAAATGTGACGAACCACAAGTGTAATGAATGCAAGCATGTAAACCGTAACATCATTTTCCAGAATTTGTGTAAGGAAACTTTGTTGAGCATCACCAACTTACCTTAATTTGATGATAAGTTACGGGTTCCCGAATCACGAAACACGAGCATTATTCCACAAGATAAAAGCAACTTTCAATTCATATGCAAATTCTATATACATTTAAACACAACATCAGTCAATATGTTTATTACATATGTATTTCTAACCCTTCATCAGTTTGATGTTTTTTTTTTTCATTTTGTGCAAGCCAAATATTGATATTTGGCCTTTTACAACTGTAGTATATGTAATTTATTTGGTTGAACTTATACATACTCCATAGGAAACATCATTTCCACAAAAACCATTATAGCTTCAAGATTTTTATATTAGGTGCTCTCTAAAGTAGTTAGGAGTAAGTAATCATCTATTGATGTGTACTGTTTGGAAACAAAACACATGGTGGACCAGATCTTCGCCTGTTCACTATCAAACATCAAGATTTCCAAGAGCTTTTACTTTGGACCACATGAAAAGCCTATCTTTTCATTTTCGGTTTAGGCTTTGCCAACGACTCATGCCCTTTTAAGTTTTCAGTTGACATCAATGTATATAACATTTCTATGTTCATTGAAAATTTACAATTGACGGTTTAACATATATTTCGTTAACATATAAAATCAAATACTTAGGGGAGAACAATGTCTGAGGTACACCACCCGAACAGATTTGTATAAAAGAAGTTTTACCGATACAGCAAATATTGGCCATTTATGGACTAGTAAAGGCTGGTGATGGACTAGTTTGACAAGATAAAGTTTACCCAATGCCTAGTGGTGGGCAACTGGGCATGCACACGACCCGATCTAAAGTTATTCGGAATGGACATCCAATTTCAAAAGCCGAAATAGTACAGATTACCATTTTGCACCTTTCATATTATGTGGCAATAAGCTACCATTTTTTAAAAGTGGCAAGTGTATACGATAGTCTGTATAAGTGAGTATTTTTCGACTGAAATGTGATGTGATTGTTTTTACGCATTTTACATAATTTGTTCAAAATATTATCTGGCACATTGTAGGCATTTTCAAAAGAAACGAGCTTTAATTTGTAAAACATGATGATTTGAAAGCACAGATTTTGCTTGAGAGGTTTGACGAGAAAAAAAAACAGAGTCTGAAGAAACTAAAACACGGATTTGGTATGAAACTAAGGAAAGAGAAACAAGATGCTATTTCCATCAATTCAATTCAAATACAATTCTATAACTATATACACCAATAGTTTGTTTTTAGCAAATCTGCACTTATAGACTGATCTTAATACAAAAATTGAGTGCAGCAAAAAAATCATACTGGAAAAGAATATGAAGTATTTAAGTACTCTACAGGAATGCTCCAAGCTGAAAACTTATCTCTTTGCCAATTTCAGTCTGTTGATGATTCAGACTCGGTGTCATATGTTGTAGAGGTTGAGCTTGTCTCAAGTTGATAACCACTTTCGCTATCTGATGATCCACAGGGTCTTTGATCTTCCATTGGTTGTTTAAAACACCAGTACATGAGACTTGCTGTTAACGTTAGGATCATTTTCTGGTTTACCTGAGATATTACACCATGATTTTGAAACTATTCATATAGTCTGCTTTTAAGTAACAATCAAGAAAGAAGTATGTGAATAAATAGACTCTAAATTTTGCACCTCAATTATGTCTTCAGGAAGCAAAAATATTGAACATCCAACTTTCCTGGCAATGCTGATGACGTATGTTGCATTCATTTGTTTCTCCTCCTCTGAATTGACAAAATTTTGATGGAAATTAAAACCCAAATGTAAGAAAACAAAGACATTACCGCGTTTAAGAGTTTGAAATCTGGTACATAAACCATGAAATGGTTAATGAAAAGCGTACCAGTCTGGCCTTTAGTAACAAGGCGCCAGTTAACAACCCGAGGCTGCACAGCACTAAGTAGTTCCAGGAAAAATATGCCATCTGATAAACTCTTATCCTGCAGAACCAACAAGTTAATACATAAGTTTCCTCTAACCGGAAAATTTTAAAATGATGAACTTGATACACACAATTATGCACATATGGTTCAAACTCGTCTTCACGGTGCTTTCATTTGAAAAAAAGTAATAATCAAACAATACAGTAAATACCAGAGCAGAATGAAAATTTCTGACACAATTGGCACAATCCATTTAAAATAAGATTTTAGATGAAAAAACATAATTCGAACAACTGATGTGATACCTTGAAACTCTTCATACAAGTTTGGCTCCCTGTGCTCCTGACTTTGGTGTTAGCCCAGTCTAGGATATCAGCATCAGTGAATTCTTTCCCAAGTGAATAAGATCTCAAGTACTTTAGAAGCTGTAGCATGTTGAATCGCATCAACTGCCATAAATAAGCTGAAAAGGAGGTGTATGATTATTCTCATCAGATATAGATAACAAATCAAACTGCACCCAAGTTACTAGACCTAATCAGTACCATAAAAGAAGATAGAGAATTTACCCAGTATTAACTTTTTATTCCCCTGAACAATATCATTTCCAGCAATGTTCACCAATGAAAACTTCAACTGTTTCCCAATTTTAATAACTTGGTTACAGTTTTCTACTTTTTTGAACGGCATCTTAATTGGAGGCCTATTTGCACTTTTCCAGTTAACAATTCCGGGTGATACCTTGTCAAGTGCCTCCAAAAGTACCCACCTGTGAGCAGATTTCGGTTAAATGCTGATTTTTTTCTTTCTCAATTTGCAAAGGTAAACACATGATATATCTGGAGTTCATCCAACTTTAGCTTTTCAAAACCTTACGGATAATCTCAACTCTCAATTTTCTCTGCCCGCAGCTTAAGGATCAAGTTTCTATAATATGGTATAAATAACAAAGTGATAGTTTCAAGTTGATTACGTCTTCAGAATTACGATGATACTCACCCATTTCTAACGTCTTCAAAGACGTTATTTATATATGATTCAACTCCAAGACTATTAATCCAGAAACGAAAAGCACTTTCTTCTCTGGTACATTGGGCTTCATCTGGTGAAAGTTCAAGGAAGGATACTGGTTTTTCTGGGGTTGATAATCCATTCCTGCGGAAGAAACAACTTATAATTACACGTGGGATCAAATACAAAGTTCAATAGCAAGGAAAAACTAAAGACTTCTATCATTCTATGTGACTGGATGGTCAGAAATAAACAATGTCGGTAGAGGTATTAGATTTGACGGTCTGTGTCATTCACACACGTTATGGTTCTATTTTGTTGAAAAAATATAATTGTTCAGAAATACACATTATGGTTCTAATACAAAGTACAATAGCAAGGAAAAACTTAAGACTTCTATCATTCTATGTGACTGGATGGTCAGAAATAAACAATGTTGGTAGAGGTATTAGATTTGATGGTCTGTGTCATTCACACACATTATGGGTCTATTTTTTAGAAAAGAATAATCATTCAGGAAGAACTCACCTGTGCTGGAAAATATGAGCCACAAAAGCAAGGTTAAGGTTGGGAGAACCTTCTACAATGTCTTTTGCTGTCAAGTATCTCTTACAGCCCATCCTATCAGCATGTTCAAGAACTAATGTTGCTCTTTTCAAAGGATCTCTAATAACCAAGGTTGACGGATTGCTATGCTCAGGAGCAAGAACATTTAAGAGGTAAGCATAAGCCTCTCCATCCTGTATAAATTACATATATACTCACTACCAGCTATAATCACGTACATATAATCTTAAGCTCAAATTAGATCTACGGAGTAGTTTAATCATTAACCAACAGTCACTAAATGGTCTAAACTCTAGACCTCATTGGGGACGTTATAGTGTACCTTTACATCAGATGAGAAATTTGTCACTATTTTGTTGTACTCTGTCTTCCTTAGATGAAAATTCATCCATCGTAGCAGAATCTTTTCTGGTGGTAGACTCATAAGCTCCTCTACATCCTGATGGCAAATATAATAGGAATAACAAGGCAATGTAAGAATTGTATGACTTCCGCTGTTTGTAAATTAAGAAACTTCCGTGCTCTTGGACTTTGGAACAGATGGAGAGTTTCTATTGAGAGAAGAA
Organism: Logfia minima; assembly: GCA_963921325.1. Classification (NCBI taxonomy): domain Eukaryota; kingdom Viridiplantae; phylum Streptophyta; class Magnoliopsida; order Asterales; family Asteraceae; genus Logfia; species Logfia minima. The sequence continues at coordinate 40,870,196 of OY992764.1, forward strand.
AATCCTTTGAAGAAATTATCATTACCTGATTATCACCAACCAATTCTAACAACTGAGGTGTTTTCTTTAAATCGAGGTCTGCCAATAATTGTATCTGAAGGAGAATACATTACCATGTCTTAGCAGCTAGTATAGACATCATATGATTCAAAAAGGTCCAAGTTCTTGGCAAGTCAATCATGAAATTAACTTACCTTTATTATTTGAGATATCACTCCAAGCACAAGGTGCCTCTGAAACAAAAGAAAATGCTCTTCTTATATAACCAAAAGAAATATAAAGGCTACTAAGGTTAACTAGGGCTGAATGAGCACAATGGAACTCATTAAAGATGTACTGCCAAAAAACAAGCATTTGCATGCAAATTGGAATGACCAAATTGTACTTCTAGTAACCACTTTAAAAAGGTTGTGCATTACAGAACATGAGCGTCAAAAGAAAATGAACTTAAAAATGGAAAGTGGTACAAAAGTTACTTGTCTCACAACTTCCATTGTTTTATTTGATACCTTAAACAAAATTGCATGTTTTGACATAAACATAGAAGAGTGAATGACTGAATAGACCTATGAACTGAAAAATATACATCAAGGATGCAGCAAATCAGTGGACCTTTACAAGAGAATTTCTTTAATATCATTATGAACCAAAACACCCAATGAGCATACTCACCCTTCCTTCAATGAAGTCCTGTGTTCCTATGTTAACCACAGTGCATCCAATTGCCTTGGCAGAATTGAGGCATAGGGTATGATTTTCGTTTCTCTCCCATGGATTAAGGACTGTCTTAGTATTAATGGCTCTTTCATCAATTGTCCCTGGGATGGCCACATTAATAAGCTTACTGCATCAATTAACAGAAACACTTTTTAGTTAGCAATAATTGATATCATAAGCCTATCGAATGCCTCTCAAACAGATCATTCATTGAAAATCACCAGATAAGAACTCCATCTTTTGCAATCTCAAACAAATCATTAGTCGAGGGGTCTATAGGAAGGAATTTCTTCAGAAAGGTATCTTCTCCAAGATAATTATTTATGTGTCCAACATACGAGGCTTTCTCGGATTCACTAATTGTGTGAAGTAATGTAGATGTAGGAGATTTAAGGAATGCTGATGAGTTTTTAGCACCTTTTCCCATCCTTGAGGTTGCATGAGCTTGGAGATTCAAGTAAACCTGCCATCACATAAAGTAAATACTTACTGTCAAACCATATAAACTATTATACGGTTTTTACCTTGTACAATATAATAAAGATCGAATTTTTTGTCATCATAGTTCATCTCATTCTAAATCTGATCAAATCACGACAAAAAATAAACATAGGATAAAATGTTGCTCCACTTTAATTGCCTAAAATCTTTAGGGACCTAAATAAAAAATAAAAGCAAATATGAAACCACTAGTTTTATTGAACTGTAAAGTTCATTAGTTCACGAGAGAAGACATAACAGTTGTTTAATTGTTTAATGTTTTACGTCAAATAAATATAATTAATTGGTGAGAGACTGTATATCTACTATAATTCAGTTCACAAATTTACTAGTGATATCTCACTGATTAAAATTCATAACTTCAAAAATATATCTGAATAAGCAGATCTATCAATTACACTCAAATTAAATGTTTAGTAATTCTTATAAGATCATATGATTAGTGTTCCAAACATCTATCTTATATATCATCATTATATATATCAAAATATGTATGTGTATATATAAGGTTTATATAATTATTCACCCGAAGAAATAGTTCGAAATCAACTTCATCGCCCAAATTCTGATACGAATCATGTAAAAACGCAGCTCGTTCTTCTTCATTCAGATTCTCTCCTACGTTTTTCAGTTTCGACATTTTCGACGGCAAATCGCCGAGTGTGAGACTTCCGTTGTCCCTCCGCATCGTCAAAAACTGATCATCAAGCAAAAATAAATAACTTTAAAACACCTTAAACACGTAATTAACACCGATTAACAAAATTTTATTAATTAATCACTTACATGAGATTTTAAGCTACGAAGCTCAACTTGTGTAAACTGATTCTGTAGCCATGGATCTGATACAAAAACACCGAAATAACTACCTGCTGCTGCCATAATTTGTTATACCTAATTCTGTTTTAATTGAGTTTCTCTCTCTAGAAGTGATTTGAGTGTGATTTCTCTCTCTAAAAAGTGAGGAGTGAAGCCCTCACTATATCAGGGGAAGCAGAGGCCAAACAATGGGGACGGAAACGAGCTGTCAGATTTCAAATTTTTTTTATTAATTTAAAATTATGACGATTTTGTCCCTGTTGTTTAACCGCTACTCTTTTTAATTTCATCACGACGTCAGGGTGTTTGGATGAATGAATTAGTTACAAATTGGTCCCTGAAGTATTTCTAAACTCACTTTTAGTCCATTAACTATTAGTATGTTTTTCATTTTCGGGTTTTAAAGAAAGTCCTTTTAATTTAGTTCGTGTTTTTCATTATCAAAATATGTCATTTCATTAAGATCGTAAATATTTCTCTTCGTTTTTAACGGTTACTCGATATTTTCCAACAACGGTTTCTCAAGAAAATTGGAGCGACTAAATAGTCACGATATCACGAGTATTTATAGTTATTTTTCATCCGAAAAGGACAAACTGAACTTGTATATATATTTCTGGACGTTGGTGCCATGTTAGCTATACCATTTGTTATTTCATCATTTCATATAAATATTCGACATAGTATCAGAATAGCTGCCTCATAAGTATAAGAGTCTTTTACGTAATATTATATGCGTTTCTTGTGAGAAGGAATACAAGAAGCATGATAATGGATAATGATGTTAGATTCAAAGTATTTATAGTTATGAAGATATAGTCGTTGAAGAAAAGAAAAAAAAAAAAAAGGGTATATAGTTAACAGAGTTTGATGGAATGTCAAATGATTATTAAAGAGACATGGAGTTGAATGGTTATAGCTCATACAATCAAGGTAGAACCATTGCTAAATCACATTTGACACATAGAGCTAATCTTTTAAAGAAGCGATGATGTGGACCAAACTTCCCTATGACCGATCTTTTAGCCATATTATGTACTACATTGAAATGAAGCCTAATGTTGTGGACTTACTTATGGTAACCTCATCTTTGACCGATTAAGCTTTGATTGGCCCACCAATTTCTGATATTGTCCCAAAATTGAATAAAGGGATGATTTAATGGAGGTGTAATGAGGGTTAACAGTAACAACCAATTAAATGAGTCCAATTACTCATATCTAGGAGTATATAATGTATTAATGTTAGATTGTTATATATATATAATATAATATAAACATTTATAGAATAGAAAGTAAATGGTATATGAAGTCCAGCAATAAAGAGAATACAAAAGCAAGTTTAAATTGCTGACTATTTTTCATATAGTATATTGATTAATCTAAAATGTGTGTGGCAAGTTAATGATATGGTCTTGTAATTGGTATGATGAATAAAGCAAAGAATTAATGAGAGGTGGTTTAATTACCTTGATAAATTGGAATCCAATTTTAAAATCAGTACCCCATCAATAGTGATGGCAATCATGGGTAACACTTATTTAATTACTTTAAGCCCATCATTTACCCATGTTAAGGTCAAACACTCAAACCAACTAAGTAAAAATATAAAAAATTCAGACCAATCAAATGATTTTGATTTATATCTTTTCATGAATGCTACATTTAGAGTATATAATAATGTATATGTTGAATCTGATGTCTTAAAATTGGCCATGTACTTGATTTTGAGTCTTTGACTACATCTTAACAAAAAAAGCTGTATAAAGATGCAATGATTTACAGCAAGGTGACAAACAATGAACATATAACTAGATGCTACTAAGTGAATCGTTATTAAAACGTATCAATAGTTAGACAAAATTAAACTCTCCATCTCCTTGGTTTTATGAAGAATAGTTAGAAGTCATAGTTTTAGTGATTAGAAAAAACTACTACTATAATTGGAAATCAACAAGGGATAAAGTAGCATATGGAAGGTAGTTAGAAAATACTATCAATATCATTTTTGGCATGCAAAAGGGTTATATTGGTCATTCTGCAAATCTGATGTACATATAAAGAAAGTTGGTTTGCTTTTGTATAAAGTTGATCAAAAAGAAGCCGGTTGTGTCTTGTGAGTGGTGATGTATCAATTTCTCCTTTTCGGTGATCATTTAGTATCATATCTAAAAGTTTATTGACCATATTTACACATTTGAGACGGAGGGAGTACTTAAAAACATATGACAATTCCAAATGATGAAACTGGGATTGATCATTCTACAGTAAACGAATTCAATTTGATTTGTCAATTAAGAATAATGAATACACATATTTTTCAACGAGTGACTTAATCGATTCTGACGATCTTTACATTTGGAAAACATCCCGAGTTCAATCTCCCTTTGAGACAAAGCGGAACACAATCTATTAGAAATATCCGTTGACATGTTGTTAGTTAGCTTGATTTTAACTCTCATGTAATATGTCTGAAATAGTCTAACGTTAGTTTATTGAGTTTTTCTAATTAAGGGATTCACTTTTCTTTGATGTGTGAGAAATTTTGTACTATTACTATATTGAATTGGTCAGTAATCATCAAAATGATGTTTTTAAACAAGTAATTCTATGAAAACCCAAAAATGTATAATCAAATTATCGTTTATATACTGTTACATAACATGTATGCAATAATTACGGAATGTAAGCTACTTGCAATACCTGAGGGTTCTTTTTGAAATTGTAATGAAGATATGGACATCTTTGTAGAACATAATTGCCAGGGGATCGTGAATGTATACTAAAACCTGGTTGGGCCCAGACGCCAGTAACGGGAAAGCAATGGATTTCTTCGAAGTTCAAATTACCGTTAAATTCAAATAGAGCTTTGAAAAAGAAGACTTTACAGTTTTAAAATGCCATAATATATCCTTCCATTTATAAGGTATGCACAAAAATACCCTTTTGTTTTTATTTTTAAATTGTTTAAGCAACTCAAGGTAATTGTTTGATAACTGGTACTTTTTATATTTAAATTTATTCAAATAACTGGTATTTTTGATATTTAGTTATGGGAAATGATATATACACAACATCATATCTAATTACATTTCGATCTCTTTACCCTAATATAATTTTTAATGTTTTCTCCTTAAGTATGGCTAAATTTGTCAACACGTGGTTACTACATATCCGGTTGCTACGTTGTTTACACTTTAGTAGAAAAAAGACAGTTAAAAAGCATATCAAAACAAGTAAGTAGAACACATATCTGTCAAGTGTCAACGTTAAGTCTTAAACCTTAACAACTTAGTACAACTTCTAGCGGTCCCCATTGGTGGCCACAGTCTATTGATCGGGAGTCTACATTTATAGCCATGATGGTTTTATTAAAATAAAAGATTATGAGTTCATAGTTTGAGAATGCATTTAACTTACACTTTGTATTATTGTATGTATTCAACTTTGAAACCTTCTATTATATATATTCAAATTTCAAAACCGTCTTTCATATACATTTAACTTACTATTGTATGTATAGAACTTACAAAAAATACGTCAATTTATGTAGTCAAAAACTTGTAAAAAACATACAATAGACAATTTTAAAACTTGAATACATACAATAAGAGGTTTTGAAGTTAGATACATACAATACTAAAAAATGTAAAATTGAATACACTATCAAACTATAAGCCCAAAAATTATTATCGAAATCTTGCTTGTTAAGAGTCAATGTGTTATTATTTATTTTATATATTATATATCTAGTCATATTTAACTTTTCAGGGAAGAGTTTATGACTTTTAATAACTTAGAGAAATAGTAAACCAATCTGAACACTTAAATAAGCAAATTCATATGATCTAGATTAACTCCAATCAAGTTTTATCATATGATTTATACCCAATCATAAATAACCATGTCAATCTAAACAATCTATTTTCATTTCCATCTCTAGCTTGATTTTATATTTCTCAAATTTTAAAATTTATTTAGATGAACTTCCTTCGAATTTAATAACTTATAAATTATATTATGTCATATCAGAGTCAACGATTACGTCCTGCAACCGTCTTCGAGCATCTCATCAAAGGGGTCGTTGGCAACGAACGTCTTTGTTGTTGCTTGAGTGTAAGGACGTATAGAGACGGAGAAGTTGGGGCCCACTTTAATATTAAAAAAAGTTTTTACTTTCAACAATGAAAAGTAAAATATTTTGTTTCCATTTCTATATATATACATACAAGTTAATTATCTTTTTCACACAACTGCAACTACAACTTTAACTTTATGAACTACAACTAAAATTCTCATAACCTCTATTACTTACATACAAATTATATCAACTACATACACTCCAAAATGCCTAAAAAAACACCACAACTCTCAACCATCATAGTCAAACGATATGTGGAACAACTAACTCGACAATAATATTCCAAATATCAATTTTTCACTGACAGGTTTGTCTTCTGCATCTCAATCAAGCAATACCAAGTCAAGTCAAGTGGGTTTTGCTTCATACGTACCTCTTGTTAATCGGTATTCAATCCCACCCGACGACCTATGATCCCCATTCCATCTAAATATGTATCATCAAGTACAACAACAACAATTATTCGACCAATACCAACAATTCCGCCAATACCACAATTCGACCAATATCCCCAAACACCACTAACACAAAATCAACTCCACAACGTCCAAACACCACCACTTGTTGTAGAAAATGAAGTCGAATTCATAACTGAACCCGAAACCACACAAAATGATAAAAAGAAAGGTAAAAAGTTTTTTGGAACGAAACAACAAATAGGATCTTGACGGAGCGGTGGATCGAAGCTTCTCAAAATGAGGTCAAAGAAAATTCACAAACGAGCGAGTTGAACACCATCATGTCAAAATACAACTCAATAGGTGCAACCAAATGTAATATGGATTAACTAACCATCAAATGAAATAAAATTAAAAAAGATGTCAAGTTTTTGAATCCATCTACAAAAACTTGAAGAAATGTGGGAAAGTAGGAATGGGGACGTAAACATTACAAGGAATGCCCCCCAACAATTCAAACAACAACAAAAAGAAAACTTTAATTACGATGAGGCATTACGTATTTTAAGGGATTATCCAAAAAAAAAAATTCCTGATGGTGTTATGAGCAACAAATGCCCAATAGAAGAAGAAGATTACCGCCCGATCAATATTGAAAAAGACCATGACACCCTGAACCTGATTCCGATGCAAAAGTTAATTCAAGACGACCAGATCCACCGTCCACAAGATCAGACCAAAAGGCGAATAAGCCAAAAAAGTTCGAGTTCGTTGGATGCTTCTTCGACACGTTATCTGAGTGACGACACCCAACAAGAACTTATTACATCCGCAAGAAATCAACAAAAGAGTATGAAAACAATAGCGGAGAAGGCGATGAAACAAACAATTATGGCGGATAAATGAACAATGTTCTAAGCGTTTAAGTTTCGCGGTACACCAATACCGGCCAACAAACTTGTAACCCGACGATCTTGAAATGCTCTTCGATGCAAGGAGGAAGTGAAACGCAATTATGCTTCACGTTTCTGACCACCGCCACCACCACCACCATCACCCGAAAACGAGGACGAAGACGATGAGTAGACTACTAGTTTACTTTTAATTGTTTAATTAATGTAATAGTTTATTTTTAATTTAATTAATATAATGTTTTATTTTTAATTTAATTAATATAATGTCTGATTTTTAATGAATGTGATTTATTTAAATTTATATTATATAATTAAAATTGTAATTGTATTAATTGAAAATGAAAAATTTAATAAATAGTAAAATTTATAAAAATTTAGTTCTGTTAATATGTTCGGTTCTTATTCGATATTTTAGAACAATGTTAACATGATACTGAATCGACAATTAATCATTTGTTCACCAGGCCTGTGAGGAACTTTAAAGGCTATAATGCTCCTTTTTAATAAGTTAGTGTGCTCTAAGAAGATGTACGCATAACATAACGATATCGTTTGCTTAAATAAAAAGACAAAGGTCACGTGATCTGTGGATAAAGGCCGAGGAATAATGCGTGGAAAGAGAATAATGGGCCAAGCACAAAGATATGGTGCCTAAGCCAACTTTGCTTTGTGAATACAAATACTCGTAATATATTTATACATCACGGGATATGCACGTGGAAAACAGTCCCCAAAAAGAATATATATTCCTTAAGTTCTATGATTTCCTATATGGTTAATAACGATTTAATCGTTAAACTTTTAAAAAAATTTCATTGTAACTTTTTAATTTTCTCTTTTAATTTTTAACTTCAAATTATCAGTAGACAAATTTTTAAAATCTATTATCACAAATTAATAGCTTCAAAATATTTAAAAATCAATTTAATTTCTATAGTTTCATATAAATAATGGTTTTACGTACTCTTGTATATATTTTTTAACCCAATTTATTATAATATTTTTACATACCATATTTAATATAAATAACTATTATATCTTTATTAAAAAATAATTTTGTTTAAAACATTTTATATAAAATAACAACATACTTTCAATGTAAACAAATTTTCCTGAAATTAAAATTATTAGACGTAACAACATTAAAAATGAACTTTTTTCTAACAAAACATTACGAACATAATTGTAATGACATATTATATTTAATTCATAACCATTCTATTATATATACTTAAATATCCAAATAAATATATAGTATAATATTATATACAATATTATTATTTATATGAAATTTAAATTTATTATTTTGATTAAGATGTGTTAGGTTAATGGTCACTGACCAACTTAGTCACTAGAGTACATTACTAGGGGTGTTTTTGTAATTTTATTTTCCGTAAGCTTTATATATTTATAAAAGCTAGTTGAAATAGTTTATTTTTTAATAAACTCTTATATTTTTATTTACCAAACAAGGCTTATATGTTGAGTTTATTAAAAAAAAAATATATATATATATGTTCTTATGAGCTCCAATAAGTTAGGTTGTCAAAAACACAATTTAATAGTTGGGTAAACACAATATAAGCTTTAAAAGTTCGATATATAATTATATATATAATAATAGATGTAAAATTTGATGCACTATGAAACAATCAACCTTTTTTTTCCCTTTAGTCTCTTTACAATATGCGTAATTTTTTCTTTTTCAAAGAAGGGCAAATACCTAATACAACTTAGCTTGATACATAATTTAGACACTAACATGTCACACATTATGTATGTTATGTCTTGAACGATACTTGAACTCGGGGGCGGATCTCTTCATATAGAAGAGGGGGCAATGGCCCCCAACAACCCGACAATTATTAGATAGTCGTAGTGGACTTTTCTCTAATATTTAGGTTAGGCCCCCTGCTCGCAAACGATCAGGACCTCAATCCACTACTGATTATCCCCTTAGCCCAATTAAACTAAACTCTCATTTTATAACCATTCTCCCATGTAAATATTATCTCAGTAGCCGATGTGGGAATATAAGATCCAAATAAAAGCCCCTTATGATTTATGAAATACAAAAAGAATTAAATATCTTTCAATGTGTTTTAATTTCTTTCTTTCTTTTATGAAACATATATATATTCAGCTCAAATTTTTTACCTTATCCTTATAGTTAGTTAGATATGAAATTAAATTTTGAACTTTTGATGTTTGGTTGATTAATATTTCGAACGTTTTATAAGTTGTTTTGACAATTTTTATTGGTTTTTGGCTACGAAAATAACTCGTTTTAAGTTATTTTGTCACAGTTAATGTTGCTTGTGGTAAAACAAACTTTTTAAGTTGCAAAATAACTATTTTCGAGCTATTTACTTTTTTGATATTGTTTTGAGTCGTTAATTTTGAGCCGTTTTAACGACTGCTAACAAAATTTGCCCCTTGTAATTTAATTTTCTGAATCCCCCACTGCTTGAACTCATAACCTATTGGGTTGATGAGTTTCTCACGTATATATGCTTACGAAAATAACTTATCCAAACATATCAAATTTGTTTAGATCATTTATTGGTTGTGTATAATAATTAAGTAATCCTATACTTAAGTATTATTAGTCAAGGAAATAACTCGATAATACACAATCTTGTAGCTAATGAGTTAGCAACATCAAAATGATTTAGGAGGACAAAGGTAGGGCTAGGGCCACATGGGTATAAACTTTGAGGTGATCCCATGGGCTTGGTGTATCATAATCATCATCATTGCCTGTGATAGGATATATGGAAAATAAAGGAAAGTTGGCATATGATTTCATACTTTGATTTACTTTATGGAGTAATTGGAACTCCAATCTGTATCACCCTACCTTTTTCCCTTAAAGAACATCACTTACCAATCTTGCATTTTAACTGTATCATATTATTTATTAATTTGGTTTTATGTACGTTTCTAATGATTTAAACATCAGCTTTTAGACTTTTACTCTTTCGGTAGCATGAGAGGTCCTGCTACTACAAGTCTGTTTGAGAGCAAAGCATTGAGGGTGTTTTATGACGTGTAATGTAATACTTTAAAAGTTCTCATCATAACGAAGTGAGTTCTATACAAATTTCTGTTCTTATGAGACCACTCCGACCACTCCCTATAAGCCCATCGCTTCTTCTGTCGTCAGCCACCCAAAAACGACCCTTAGGCACGGACGTGGCTTTGGACGATGCATAGTGTGTGAGTGGTGGTGGGCCAGTTTTTTTGTTTTTATTTTGAGTATATAAGAAATGTATTATTGGTAAATGTGGGATCCAGAGAAGTTCAGTTTTTTATGTTATCATAAAAAGTGTACAGTTTTGATTCAGTCTTTCTAAGAGCTAACTACCTTTTAAGCTGACGACTCAGTTCTTCAATTTTTAATTTCATTATAAAAGGTGATCCGAATGGATCAATAAATAGAATTACAAATTAGGCACTTTAAGTTAACAAATATTGCATGGTGTAAGAGTGCTCATTCTTGTCTGTCTCCCACTTCGTTTTTCTTGAGTCTTAGAAAGACTCCATAGGCACTATTCAACTTTCTTAAGTTTTCAAAAGACTAAGTCGTACAAAGGACAAAGACGGCAGTGGTGATGGGGCCAGCTCATTTTTAATTTATTTATTTTTAGTATACAATAAATGTACTATCGGTAAAGGGTGATGATTTGTACACCATCAAAAATTTTCCATACACCACTAATTGTGCTTTACAGTAGAAAGTGTTCTACTGTAGACATTATAAAACACAATTACTGGTGTACAAAGAATTTTCAGTGGTGTACGAATCACTCCTCATTGGTAAATGTGAGACCCAAAAAAAGACATTCTTTATAGGCAATGTTTAGTTCTTGGTCAGTTCTTTTATAAATTTACTCGTGACGCTGAGCTGACAAGACACTTTTCAATTCTTTACGTGGTGATATTAAGTAGTCTAAATCATGTTGGAGATCGTGAGTTCGTTTGTAATATATAGATATGATACAATATGCATGTTCAACACATGAACCAGCCATAACATGTGAGAATACACCTACAATTTTACATATACAAGTATTTTTTACCCGCGCATTGCGGCGGAACGATAACATATGCATTATTTGATGACTATACAACTAAAAGTCAATGTATTACGACACAATGTTTTATATACAACTAAAATTTCATTTCTTCTATTGTATGTATTGAATATATCAATTTCATCTATTGTACGTACACTTTCCTTTTCTGGCTTTCTATTGTATAGTTCCTCAATAATACAATAGAAAGTCAAAAAAGGAAAGTGTGCATACTACAGAAGGAATTGATATTTTCAATACATACAATAAATTTTTTGATAATGTGCCTAAAACAATAGTAAAAAAGGTGACTTACGGGAAAAGTTAAACTATTTTAAAACAATAAAAGGAAGTTATTCAATAAATATAACTTTGAATTAAATTAGATTGAATTAATCGCTTTTAAAATTTATGTGAGTCAATCCTAATTTAAATTGACATAATGATATTTATAGATGTGATAAACATAACAATTCTTTGTGACTTATCTATTTTATTATATCACACACACACACACTATTAAGAGGCAAAATAACTATATCGATTGATTGATCTATTTTATATATCACACACACACATTACCGAGACACAATAACTATATTGATTGATTTATCTATTTTAATATATCACACACACATTAAAAAAAACAAAATAACTATATTAATTGGATTATCTATTTTAATATATCACATATACATATTACCAAGAGGCAAAATAACTATTCATTGAATAGTCATTTTCCCTCCTGGTAAAATAGAGGGCTCTACAATATGGCCACCGGAGAGTCTAACCAACCATGACGGGTTGAGTTTTTCGTTGACTTGCATTCTGGCACCGTTAGACCACGTTGACTTTGAATCCCAACCGTCTAATATATGGGGGTTTCGATTATTTTACACCTGCAGTTGATTTTTGGGATGGGTTTGCCAACAGCTCCCACGTCTCCTACAATTTTGGGCGCGCTCAAATTTAAATTTCTGATTATTTATTTCAATTCCATCCTTTACATACTCTCAAAACTGGAGCTGGCAATCTTTGCACAAAGCTCCGAGAATGAGCGATGCTGCACTATTTTTCAACTCTTCTAGGTTTATTTGGACTTCCTACTTTTTAGGAACAGGTTGAATGGACTATGACTTTATTTTGAAACGGGTGAAATGGACTCCGGGCAGGTTGTGGTGAGCACTGACTGGAAAATGAAAGTGACTGTATTTTCTTCTTTTATATGATCAGAAAATGAAAGTAGATACGGGAATCGGAAACTAATGATGAACATCAAGGTTTGAAACTCTATTAGGATCAAATCCTACATACAATAATCCCCAAATTCTGATGCAGGTTAAAATTTGTATCATAAGAGTATTCTTATTCTTTGTGTATATATTCTTTTGATTAGACCCTTTTTTTTTTTCTTTTTCTTTTTTTTATAGTTTTTTCCCCTATGATGTCACTAACAAAGTATACAAAATCAGTATACATGTATGTCTGCATTCTATTAACTTAAGTAAGATTTTTTTTTAGATCTTGATTTCTTTGCTTGATTACTGATTCTACATTATGTTATTGTTTATTACAGTTCATTGTTGTTTTAAATGCTTCATCAATGTGTATTCCTTTGTTGTCTTTTAGTTTAAAATATTTTTATATGCCTTTCACGCTCTTTTTTCTTGCTTTTGGTTCAGGAACGGAATCCAAGCTACAGAATTCAAATTGGGTTGATTGCAAAAGACAATTATACTCACCGATTTCAGTTTCAGTTGGAAGTAAAACAAATGTGATAGCAAGTACGAAATCCATGTCTGACTATTCATTCCCTTTGACTTCCCTGCCTATTTGTGATTTCATAATTCAAGCATATCAGAAGATCTTTTCCTTCCAAGTTATATGTATTGTGAAATCAAGAAGCAATGCTTGAGTACACACAATCAACAGCTGTTTAAAGGATCCCATAAAAGAGATCCTTCAAATATTATCTGTAAGTTTCTTTATCTTACCAACAATGAATTGATGTATAACAGAAACTTCTTTATAAAGGATCCTGAAAGTTCTGATATCCATATCAAATGGAAAATGGATTGTTACATTGAAAGATAAGTTCTAATCATAATCTTCATCTTGGAGTTTCATTGAACACGCATGGGATATCAGTTTGTTTTTTCAAGGTAAAGGTTGCGTGGACCCAGAATCATATGAAGTTCATTGAAATACTGATGGCTAGATGCTTTGGTGGCCCCAAAGCAGGGAGCCTAAGAGTCCTTAATAACGTAAGACCACTATTTCCTCTTTCACAGATTGAGATGATCAACTGTGGTAACTTCTCTTTGCATTTATTCCACATCTTTATTTCAAGTTTTAGACAATGTTTCAAAAGTTCATTTATAGACTTCTTTTTATAATCCATATCGGTTAATACTTGTACTAGAGCACGGTAAAACAATAAGGATGGTTGAAGACGATGGTTTGTCATATATATTGGTGGTGCATAAGCAATGGCATGTGCAAATAGGGACAATTTTTGGACTCACTTGAATCGGTGTGATTGATGTCTTTAGCAAGACCTTCACTGCTCCTCTCGCTTGCCCTACTTTACTATTCAACGTTTTCGTTTACCCCTTTTGTTGTTTATTACATATACATATATATTACTACTTTAGATCTTATGTTGTTGTAATATTTATCAATACAACTATAATAGTCACCTAACACCGATTGACCTTGATTATTTTTGTTTTGATTATATTAATACCTTAAGTTTTCACATTCCTCTGTATGGTATCCAGTAATACTACATGTGCCATACATGCACCCTGATCCTTTTACATCAACAAAGACATCTATATGGCAGAAGGCTTCAAGTATATATAGTTGTAGAAGAAGTTTAGTGCATTATGTTTAGTTATTATACGAAGCTGCAAATGTAGGCTTTTTAATTGTTTTGATAAAACAAAGTATTTTAAGTAATTTTTGGGTTAACTTTAAGCATATAATTTATCTAATCTAAAGTGATGATCTGAAAGTGAACTAGTGAGTTACATTATGCTAATATGTGCAAATGATCGGCAGTTGCTCTAAAAATCAACACTTTCCTTGGAACTGAATTTCAACGTGTGGAGACTTATTAGTATGTTAATGTGAAATTAGAGTATATTTATGATTGTAGGTTTAGATAAATGATAAATGAAATTGGGCCATCAAATAGTCCAGCAAACGATCTTGAGTATGGAGATGCAGTACAGGTGACCATTGTCTTTGGTATCATATTTCATTTCTTTTTCTTAATCAATTCCTTGCTGACAAGTGAGTTTATTTTCGTGAACTTAGGTGAAAATGTTCGATTTTTCATGGTTTTACTTCTGGTGAGTACACAATTTTGAAAGATGAGAATTATGTATATGTATACGTGCCCACATTATTGAATATTCTAGTAAGATTTAATAATCGTGTTCTTCTACTTACTTCTGGCAAGTATAGCTTCACTATTTCTAATGAACTTGAAAATTTTCTGGAACAAATTGGGTGTGGTAACAACGATGATGTGGTACTCCACGATAGATCTACTAATGCATTGGAGCTTCGGTTTTTGGTATCATATCAAGGTAGATTCTCTGATGCTCATTTTTACATAAACTTTTATTAAATGTGTCCTTTGATATGATCAATAACATTTGTAATGATCTTATTCCATTTTTTTGGTGTACAGGCTGTTGTATGATCCATAACAGGCAGGGTTTGAGGCTTTAAAGTTATTAGCAAAACCTATCATTAAGAGGTACTCTTTTCTTGGGTTATATGGCTGATAGGATTAGGATGCAAGTGACATTAGAGTGGTTTCTTGCCATCTCTAAGCTGATATAGTTGAAAAATAGTATGATTGAAAATCAATTCTTTTGTTCGATCAGGATAACACTTTGCTGTGGTCTTTGTAACTGGCATGGCTGCACCACATATACCCGGGATTGCAGCTCTTATAAAGCAGAAAAAGCACCCTCACTGGAGCCCAGCCGCTATCAAGTCAGCCTTGATGACAACATTAGTAAAATAATGACTCAAATTAACCAAGAATATGTACACATGTCCCATACCCGCAACCTCAATATCAGCCTTTAATTTGAGTCATTATTTTACTAATGTTGTCTATTTAGGGTGAAATGGGTCAAACTTGATGGGTTGGTTTCGGGTTGATGGGTTGATTTCTTGTTCGGGTGATATTTAAAACAAAAAAAGATCAAAATTATTTTGCATTGGTTGGTCAACCTGTTAACCGAAGTTGGAACACTAAACGGGGTTGCAAGTTTTGGTTGGAAGATTGAGAATCAAAACTCTAACCTGTTTATTTTCTTGTAATTTTCATATTGGCTTTTATAACGTGTTGAAAATCGCCATTAGCCACCGACAGCTAATTATTGAACATGGTATTGGGTATTAATCAAGGTCGATGTGCTTAGCTTTGGGTATTAATCCAGCTTTTGGGTTTTACAAGTTACAAGTTACACATTATTATGATAAACCATCCTCATCTTCTTCAACATGCACTTAAGCATATTCTTCTAAATTTTTGTAACTAAATTCATAACCTAAAAAACACTCAAGAGATATACAATTGATGAAGTTAAAACTAAGATCAAAAGTATTGTTAATTTGAAACCTAACTTAACTTTACTTAAAATCAAATAGAAAATTCCTTCTAATTTCATAACCCAAAGAGTGATCGATGGTCAAATTAAGGGCCGGCAAGGTCTTGATTCTTGGGCCTTGTATGTCATGTTGTAAGGGTGGTTTGGACATCTTTTAGTTTTCGATTTGTTGTGAAGTACGACTACATATTATATTGAGTTCTTTTTCTTTCTTTTTTTCCTTGTCAAAATAGATTGTGATTTTTATATAGTTTAAAATTACAATGATCAGAGTTTATAAAACTACTACCAGTAGTAGTTGTAGTTGTAACAAAACATATTCTGTGACAATGACCGTAAATTGCATCTCCAATTATATAGTTGTTTGATTATTTGGCATTACTCTTAAAATTGTAGGAGTCGTTACTTTACCAAGAAACAGTGAAACACCAACACGGCAACACCTGATTTATTTATATGGATCCGTTTGATATCAAAAAAATAGATTTATATATCAATGCTATTTAATAAAAATTCCACTTCACCGGTATAATTTTGTAGTATTATTCTCTCCGTTCTGTATTTATTTTCTACATTATTTCTTTTATTTGTCCTGAAAAAATTGTCTACTTGCAAAAGCTAACAATTAAAAATCATTAAATTTACTATTTTACGCTCATTACTTACTCTCGTTAATTATATAATGGCTTTTCAGTCAAAATTGACTTGAATATTAAGGCGAAACTGATATTTATCCAACTTATCTAAAAACAGAAAAAAAGATGATAGAAAAAGATAAAAATGAAACGAAGGGAATAATTTTTTCCTTTAATTTAAAGTTTTGGCATGGTTATACTAGCTTACTTTTAATATGCTAACATTTGAAGTCTCTTTAGTTGCTTATATAAAATCCGACAGAAAAATAATTTAACTTGCGAAAGCAAAGAGAAACAATTATTGACATCAATTTATATAGAAGAGATGTAATATCTTCATTAATATGAATTAAGTATATATGATACGTCATTGCCTTCTATAAGACTGTTATGACATAATATTCAAATGAGACCGGTTCAAATGTGATAAAAATAAACGTAAAACAAGTAAGATGCAATAAGATGTTGACATGTGTCTTATATATTTAAACTTGGTCAAGGGGTGTTTTGATACTTTCCATTCAATATTAATTATCAATTAAAAAAACCCTCCCCTCCCTTATATTTTTCCAGCCACAAGAATTCTCCCCCAAAACCCTAGTCACATATTCTCTCCCTCTTCCCCACCACTCAGTCGTCACCATCTCTCCCTCTCAATTTCTTCTTTGATGGCAGACCAATTTCTTCTCTGATGGTACTTATTCGAAGTACGGCCATGAAGGGAAGAAACCCAAGTCGCCACTGATGAAAATCTCAAGTAGATTGATGGCAGATATGAACCACAATATTCACGAAATCATAGCCTTCACCTCTAACTTTTTTGAACTCTGCAAATCGCCAGAATTAGTGTGCATCGATTATGGCATGCCGTTTTTGCTCTTTCCGTCTTCTTCTTTATTTTTACTTAACGTTTTATCCGATTTTTAGTGATGGGTTTTGAAACCCCCTAATTTTTAATTTAGGGTTTTGTTAGTTTTGAGTTTCTTTCATCTTAAATATGGTTTAATTGTGTATTTTGATCTGTTGCGCATCATGTATACATCGGTTTACGAATCGTCCATTGTTGTGTATCAATTGTCAATTTGTGTTCGAGATATGTTTCATGTGAATCAAGTTTATTTCAATGTGCACCAATGGATTGTACCTCTGCATCAGTCGCTTGTACATCATGTAGATCCATTTTATTTTGAAGACCCACTACTTATTTGAGTTGAAGACGTAATATGTGCATCATATTGTTCTATATTTATTTATTTATTTAATTTTATCTTTTCATCATTTTATGGTTAGGTTGTAGTTCTTAATCCAAGTAAAATAAATAAATGGAATATAACTTTCATTTAGTATTATTTTGTTCACTAGAATTGTTGTGAATCAACTTTTGCTTAACATATTTGTTGTGAATCACCGTGGATTTTTGTTAATCAAAGTTGTTAAATTCATATTTGAATTTTTTTTTTTCTTTTGATAAATTTATACAGTGGCGTAGCCACATATGAGGTAGGAAGGGCCATGGCCACCCAAAGTTTGCTAGCGACAGTAACACATGTATGTAATTTAGTGATAAGTTGATCAATTACAAGACTTTGGCCCACCCAAAATTTGAAAACCTCAAACAACTTGATCGATTACAAGACTTTGGGCCACCCAAAGTATAAATCCCAGCTACACCACTGAATTTATATGCACAAGTTACCTTTGTGCATCAGCTTTAGTGTTATTTTCAACAGCTTATAAAATGTCCTTTTTACCCTTGAAATGAGTAAATGAACCTTTGACTTTTCTTAAAAACCGATATAATCTTATTGTCATCTAATGACCCACATTCTATCATATTTGTTCTACATTAAGATTTGTTTTATAATAACCAACCCTATATTCAAATAACTATATCAGTAACTTAGAATCCAACTTATATAAAGCTATCCTCATATCATATAATTTTAAAGACTCATGGTATAATAAATTAAATATTTTATTAACATATAAAGTTCTTTTTATCGATACCTATCCTTTCTATATAAAAAACACAATATGGTTCCTGGGAGAAGGGAAATTAGTGAGGAATGAAGAGAAGTCAATGAGAAGTGAACAAATGTCCTCCTCATTTCTCCTTTCTCCTTATTTCTCCACTGTTTTTTTCCTCCTTTTTCTTTCATTTTTCTTTCATTTTTCTGCTTTTTGTTTAGTTTTTTTTTTTTGTCTTCGTTTTTCGCCAAATCTTAAAATCGATAGTTCACTATTTTTTTTTAAACTACGATGCACCAGTTTTGCTGAATATAATGAAATGCGTTTTTAAATATGATGCACTAACTTTTAAATTTTACAGTAAAATTTCGTTGTTAAATAAAATAATTATGCATTATATTATAAAATATGGTACATCATGGTTATAAAAATATGACTCTCTAACTTCTAGATATACGATAAACATAGTTATCATATAAATCTGGGAGTATCATAGTTATACAATATGGTACCGTATATTTTGAAAATTTAGTGCATCATATTTATAAGATATGGTGCACATATTTATATGACACTTTAACTACTAGATATACGATAAACATCAATATCTGTTGGTCCTGTATAGTCAAGTTAAATGTTAGACTACTAACAAAAATTGTAAAGTATAACAATAAATTCAACTTTAAAGTTTATTTATTTAATTCAGTTAAAGAATATTTTACAATAATTTACTGTGGAATAAGACATGATAGACTTAGTCTAAGTAAACTACACTTGTGAAAAATTTAACTTCAACAAGTCTATCAACTAACTGAGGCTGATGGCTAGCAGTGATCAACACTTACATAAAGTGAAGGCACAATGCTCGTTGTTTAGACATGAGTGATTACTTAAATCAAATGTTGAAGTTAATGCAATTCTGGACCTTGAATATGGTAGTTGAAATGAGTATTTATACTATCATAAATATTTGCTTGAAGCTTCAAACTGTAACACGTGTCAATACCATATTGAAGAAGGTAAAATGAAACTTCCAATGAATGGAAGTGACATTACAATCCTATAAATAGTATTTCTTGTTTACTTTATTCATAGTATTCAGAAAAGGTAAAGACCTTTTTTCCAAAGTATAATAACCAGTTTTACATATCTTTACAAAAGGTATTTCCAACATTATTATACTTTGTAGGTTGCCCTTCGAATAGTACATTGTGTATATCAAACCCAATGTATTTCGCTGGGTAATAGCCTTATCCGCTGGTTAATATAAGATAACTCTAAATTCACTTCAGTTGTTACTTCTTTCTTCATGTCTTCAGTCTTCGACATTTGACAGATGCTTCAAATATCCATATCAACGTCAAGCTCTTGTAACTCATTTCATGAGTTAACTGTTTATCAGTGAATGATAAGAAAACTTAGATATATTCAAAGTTACAAGTAAAGTCGCTGCTAACATATGCAACACTAATAGATTTGGGTTAATATTCCAAGTATAAAGATATTCGATGCTTAGCATGTGCAGTGTACATTTTACAAGTCTATTCTAAGGTCGCTGATCACAAATGTAACGACTAATAAATACTTAATTATTTTTTTTTCATATATAAATTACATAAGTAGGTCAAGGACCCAACATTATTATATAAGTATGGGTTTATCGTAGTTATGGAATATGATGAAATAACTTATATTTTTATGATACATTGTAGTTATAAATTTTGTTGTTTTAAAATCTAGTCCATCACAAAATTAAATCAAGTATATATAACATATACTACAAAAATAGAGTTCAATAAAAGTTATTTATTTAAGAAGTGTATTGAAAAAAAAAGTTGTAAATAAATAAAAGGAGAAGTTAAAAAGTGATAGAGTAAATAAAGTGAAAGATGAAAAATGAAGGATTAAAAAATAGAAGGAAGAAGAAATAAAAAAGAATTTGACAAATGACACCTATCTCATTCTTATATGACCTAATAACGAAATAAATATGGTAAAAATTAATTTAAAGGATCACGCAAAACAGAAGTTTTTGGAGTGAAAACAATTTAGGCAGGTCACCCAATATGTGGCCCCATTACAGTACTCCACGTCGCACGCATTTCATCCACCTAGCATTCAATACCAGTGGCAAACCTCGTAATTAACCACAACACCATGCCCCTTATATAAAACCTCAGTTTCATTATCCCCATTTTACCCTTTAACATCCTCCACTCGTGTATGGTACGATCGAAATAATCCCGAAAATTAGGGTTAATAACAAAGTCCAATTCAAAACCAAAATATATATTTTTACGTTTTAATTTTTATTTCCCTAGAAAAAGCACAAACGATTCCGCTTCTTCGCTTCTATAAAAACGCACTCTCCACTAACCGTTCTCCACATAACCTCCTACAACAACATTTTATTTTCTCTCTCTTAGGGTTTCATAGTTCACACACACCAATTTCGTGATCAGAAATGGCGACCGAAGCAACTAACGGAGCGGCTACCGGAGATAAGAACGGTGCGGTGGTGGAGAAGACGGTGACGTTTACGGCCTTGAAACCGCAGGTGTTCGTTGAGTCGTCGAAAACGAGCGATGCCGTTGAGTTTTACAAAGCGGCGTTCGGTGCTGAAGAGGTGAATCGCGTCAATCATCCGAAGAGGAAAGCTGATCAAGAGCTGCCGCTGCTTCTTTCTGCTGAAATCAAACTCGGTTCTTCGAGTATTTTCATTTCTGATCTCTCTGATGATTCTACAGCTCTGTGAGTGTTTTTTCGTTTTTAATATGATTATTTAGCGTTGCTTTAGTTAAATTGTTGTTCATTTTTAAGATCCGTGTACAGTGAAGCTTATATATGCATTTTTGCTGTTTTATTTGTTTAATACCGTCGTTTTACGCTGATCTGTTGTTGCATGTATACATTTCATTTCAATGTCGATATAATTTTATTTGTATTATTTTTGTCGTTTCAGATAATAGTAATATCCTTCTCCGTGTTTAGTTTCAAATTTTTTAGATATTATTAGGTTAGATTTTGTTGATTTTTACTGTGTTTATACATACAGATAAATATATACAAATAGATACTTGCAGATCTCTGTTTCAGTCATGATTGTGATAGTGGTTTCTCGGTTTTCCGTTCGGTCAATTTTTATATTTTCCGTTAATTATTTCGTCGGTTAACACTTTTTATGTTAAGTAAGTAACATATTTAGTTATTCAATTCTGTATGGATAAATATTATTTTATTTTTGTTTTCCTCGTATTGTATATTTTATTATATATTATTTATATTTTATATTTATATTTATTTGTCGCTGTCTAGCGTTCCTTTTTTTTTATTGTCCTATATTGCAAAAGAAAAATAAATATCACTTTTACAACGGTGATATTTCTTAACGTTTGAACGTAATTTAATTATATATTATTTGTACAGTGTTAAAACGGTGAGTACTGGACTGGTGTTCTGCTTGGAGACTGAAGACATTGAAGCTGCTATCGACAAAGCAGTAAAGGCTGGTGCGACTGCAGAGGGTGAAATAAGCGAGTGTGAAGGCGCGTGTGGTGGTGGGCGCGTGGGTAAGGTGAAGGACCCATATGGCATTGTTTGGTCTATCTGCACTCCTACTACTGCTAAAAAGTGTACTACTGTGGAAGCTTAGAGAACCGTTGGATTTGCAGCGATTCTAATTTGCTGTTTAATCTTTTTTAGTAAGCTTTTTTTTTAATCAATGAACACCGCATTTTACAAATACTTGAGTTGTAGTAAATGATGGATAGATTATCAGTTGTGGTGGTGGTGTTAATTGGTATTTTGAGATGATCTTAATGATGGATTATGGTACTTACTAGGTTGCAATCTTATCTTCTTGTTACTATTATGTTATGATCTTGTTTTGTGTTGTTTCATTACACTTTAGTCGCTTCAAAATATCTGTTCACTAATACTAATTTTACACTTGTAGTTAAAGTTATTTTATTAATACTAAATTATACAATTAATAATGCAGTAAAGTTGGTTGATGATTCTTGGAAGTTAAAATATGTGGGTAGTGTTTAGATGGTTGACACGTGGTGAGAATATGTATGAAGAAGGAAATGTTGAGCGACAACTATGGTCTTTGCTCTTTCGGATGATACCCGTAAAATAGTATGTGGTCCCCAGGCGGATGGATACGGGATTCGCCTAGCAGTTGTTCTCTCCTGTTCGTATGAAAAAGACAGAATTCTACCCAAAATATGGTACTTCTTTATAATAAAAAATTAGGATAGGATAAAGAGAGGGGAGAGCGTCCGTTTGGTTTGGTTTTTGGCTAAAATTGAAATTTTGGCTTTTGAACTTTTAAAAATTAAATCGTTTGGTTATTTTGGTTTCATTTTCATTTGTTCAATTAAGTTTATTTGTCAAATATGTATATAAATATATATTTTATTTTATAAGCATAGATTTATATATATATTAGAAATGAGTTCAAAATTTAAAGAGTTAAATATACATACATATATATACATGTTATATACATATATATACATATAGATATATGTATTTATATATATGTAATATTTTAATAGTTTGGTTCGTTTCGGTTTTTTCAGTCAGTTTTTAGAGCGAGAATCATAACCAAATTGATCGGTTCGATTTTTAGAAAATCGAAAGTCAAACCGTCAGTTTTTTTGGTTTGAATTTTTCAATTTTTAGTTAGGTTTATGCTCACCCCTAAATTAGGATGTGCAAGCATCGGTAATTTGTTGAGTATTTAGGCTCATTGGTGGTCTTATAATGTTGAATATATTTTTTCAGCGTTGCTCCTTTTCAGCAATGTTTTAAAACCCGGTTTTTTAGTTGAACCGGTGAAACCTCCGGTTCCGGTCGGACCGATCCAACCGGCCGATTCAACCATCCTGTCAGATTACAGATCGAACGTGCGTCAGGTTGCCTAATATACCAACACCAGGTTAACATGTTACTACTTCCTAGTAGTTTTTGGCCCATTAATATGCTTTGGCCCATTAACACATATCTAAATTAGGTTAACAATTTAGTTGTAGACTTGTACTACGCATGCTTTCCTATTGCTGTCTGCTGTTCTACTTGGTTACATATTTGATTGCAACAAACTTCCAAATTTTCCAATCACCAAACACTAACATTTCAGCAGATCAGTGGATATAAACAAAACCACCACATCTACTCTCCATCGCCACCGGCCCCGTCACTCTCCACGGCTCAAATCAACAACTTCAAATCACAAGGTTGCGATGTTGGCTGCTGGGGGTGGCGATGGTGGCTGTTAGGGGGTTGCGGGGGTAGGCGAAGAAGCCTGTGGTGGTGGTAGTTGTCCGATAGTGGTGGTGTTGATAGCCGGAGGGTGGTGGACAAAGGGTTGCTGCGGCGGTGGTGATTTAGGGTTAAAGAACTCAGTGAAAATGACTCAAACAAACAGGCCCCTTCTCTTTTCTATTAATTCGATTTAAAAAAAATTCAAAACTAGGTCAAATACCGGTTCGGGCCACGGGGTCAAACCGATCCAACTGGTGAACCGGCCGGGTTTGACCGAGCTTGACTTCCACGTTCGCCCGATCCTGATTCGCCCGGCCAAGTTACTGGGTCGCGGTCCGACCGGTTCAACTGGCCGGCCCGACCCGGGTTTAAATACATTGCTTTTCAGTGTAGAAACTTTTGATATAATGGGGAGTTCCAATAAATAAAATGTCCGAAGAAAAGAAAATTACATTTAACTATCTTGTATCAAGCTATGAAAAAAAACATTACATCTGTGTTATTGTTTTGTGAAATGTTATTTTCGTTAATAAATATATAATTTTCTCTGTAACGATGTCAAAACGTGAAAATGCTAGTGTCAAATATAAAATAGAAGTTCATTGCTAGCAAAATTCATTCCCTGTAAGTCATGTTGTCGTATGGAAAGATGATATAAGCTGAGCTTTATCTCCAATGTTTGTCTTAAACTTTAACACTAAAATAGTATAAGAATAAAATCTTATTAAAATATGTTTGCACTAAATAAATTTTACTCAAACGTATCCGTTGTATTTTTGCACTAAATGTACTTTCAAACAATTAGATGGCATAATATTGCAATAAACATAAGAAACGAGTAAAACAAGATATAACAATATTGAACTCATTTTAGTGGTACTGATAAGAAACATATAATAATCTATTTTATATAATTAATTTTATTGTTTGAATTAAATAATAAATTTTATTTAATAAATAGTGTTTAATGCAATGAATAATATTGCACTATATTTAAATGTTTTAAGAAATCAAAAGCTCATATATTATTTAAATGTAATTGATGATTATGATCTTCTATTGAATTTAACATTGATAGGTTAGATTTTCATGCATTAATAAAAAGATTGGTAATGGTTTGACAATGAGTTTTTGGTATGAAACTTGGTTTGGAAGTATCCCATTTAAAAGTTGTTTTCTAAAAATTTATTTGCTGGAAAGGAATAAGGATTGTCTAGTGGCAGACCGTTGTATTGATAGCTCATGGGTTTGGAATTGGACTAGTTCGTTACGTGACAGGGGGGCTACAACCATGCAATTCTCGGCTTTGTCTAATCTTCTAGACATGGTACAATTCTCGGACAGGAGAGATAGATGGGAGTGGGAGCTTGGCGATGAGGGGTTGTTCACAGTTAATGGTACTCGAAAGCATATTGACAACATGGTGTTAGCGGATAGTGTAGTTGCTACTAGATGGTGTCATTTGGTGCCAATCAAGGTCAATGTTCATATTTGGAGAATCCTCCTAGATATACTTCAAACTAGGGTGAATCTTGTAAATAGAGACATTGATATTCCTTCGATGATGTGCCCGTCTTGTGACAGAGATATGGAAGATTGTAATCATGTGTTCATCTCTTGTGAAGTTGCGGGTGTAGTTTGGGTGAAGGTGTTCAAATGGTTGGATCTACAAACTCCGGATATCAATCATCCCCTTGAGTTGATCGAGTGGGTGGAAGGGGCTACGTTGCGTTCGGCACAGAAAAATATCCTCCTTGTCATTGTTCTTACGACTCTGTGGGTACTGTGGCAATATCGGAATAGTATCGTGTTTCAATCGCAGAAAATGAGGAAGGACCATATCTTTGAAAGCATTTTGATCCAATCTTTTGATTGATTTTTTAATAGATGTAGCAAATATTCTATTTCTTGAGTTTTATGGTTACAAAATCCTATGCTTTCTAATTATATGTAATTGGTGTGTTCCCTAATCTCTAACTAGCTTTAATTCTTTATAAAATTTAACTGTTAAAAAAAATATAATTGTAATTTATCTACTTTTATTTTTCTTTACTTTTGTGAGAAAGTACGACAATCCAACATAAAAGGATATTGTCCACTATTCTTCTGTAGCGACAAGCTATCACGGCGTGTGACAAGTTATTTAAAGGATTGTGACATGTAACACCGGCGTGTCACAAATTGTTCAGAAAGTAGTGTAATATGTGACACCAAGCCACCTCAAAGAGTTCTACCTGTAACCGAAATTAAGACACTTCTCCCATCTTATTTGAAGTATTAATCTTATTATTTTAGTTTATCTTAAGTAAATGTCCATTTCATATTTCAATCAATTAAAAAAAATATTAGTGGGTGAAAATATATTTGATTGGTTAAAATATTGTTAGTAAGATTTTAGATCGTATGTGTTTTTAAAGTCCAACACGTTAACTAATACGGAGGAGTACGAAGTATGCACCAATATGCTCGATCCTTAATTTAAGAAAAGTAGTTGGACTATTTGCAAGGTATTGTTGGGTCACTTTCAACAAGTACCAATGTTGGTAAAAGATGGCTAATACAATAAATATATATATATATATATATATATTCTATAGATGGGCGAATTGAAATGTGTAACTATCATAGAACCAAATAGCAACATGTGTATTTTATTAATATACTTAACAAACTTATTGTTAGAAAATTGACCGCTCAAACAACGAACATCTAATAGTAGTGACACTCAAACAATAAACGAAATAATCATAATCATCAAAACAAGCAATTAAACACACAATTAATAACAACAGGAAATTAAACGAGCACAATGAATTATATGATTATATTCAATATATTCTATTGGTTTAATTCATAACATTACGTTAATATATGAAGGTAATTAATTGGGCAAATAGCATCCCTTAAATTTGATCTAAGAAAATAAGGATTAATTGTTGATATGACGAGAAATGATAGACATCATGTTAATGGTCTATGAGAGCATGGTGTTACTATACCAACTGATTATTCTATAAATCTGTAATGTAGGTTGCGGGTTTTATTCGAATATTTGATGGTGGTCAATTTCCTGCAAACATATGGAAAAATGACATAAACTCATGCGCGAAATTTTGAATAGAAACATCCTTTTGCTGTCATATTTGTCATTTGTTACCGTAACATACCAAATTTATATTATTAAGAGAAGGTATTGTATAAGAGTTATTTGATATTTTAAAACTTGTTAGATATGTTTATTGCAATTAAAAATGTGTGTTGGACATATCAAAAGAAAAGACTTCAAGCTTAAATTTAAATGGCATCCGTTAGAATAACACCACAAAATAAAAGGATAAGTTGGGTATTCTTTTAAAAATCCTAGTATTTAGAGTATAAAAGAATTATTATGAGAATGTTTAGTGGTGTGTTGGCTGCTAAAGATAAGAGAGCAGCCTCTCCCTTTCTTTTTCCGGCGAGTTAATTTTCTGGCAGCCACATTCAGGGTGCTCTGGTGACTCACAATAAACCACAGTTTCTAACACTAAGAAGAGAGTAAGAACGAAGATGATATCAGTATAAAGGAAAGGGAATAGAAGAAACACAGCAGGAGTCGTGGGTTACGTTCTCCGGTGAGATCTACCATTTTTCGGTGAAGCACCATAGTTTCATGCGGAGGTAAGGTTTTCTTTGGTTTATATTTCATGAGACTAGAATTGTTCTTTACAATCAGACCAGTTGCTTACTGTTAATATATACAAACTCCAGCAGCAAGTTCTGTCATTACTCCGACGTACGACGTTTCCCAGCAAAGTTTGAATCTGTGCTTATGTGAGTTAGCTAGAAAAAATAGATTTTGGTGTCAAAGTTTTGAGTTTTAGTAGGTTATCTGGGATGAACGCATGATGTACGAAATATTTGAAAATGGTCAGTACGTTCAGGTCTTGTTATTCTTGAACAAGATGAATGAATTAATTGATTTTTCATATTCATCCCTCAATCATAACATAATGACAAGTTTAACTTTTTATGATTGTTGACTATTAATTTAGTTTTTCTTTAATTAGATATGGGAACAAATGTCGGATGTTGTTTAATTATAAAGATTTTACTAATACTATGTTAAATTTTAAGGGGCTGCTTGGTTTATACTAGGAATTGGGATTGGGAATGGGAATGGGAAAGGTTAAGGGAATGCAAAAGAATACTAATGGGTATCATGATTGTATTGATATTGCTTGTTAATATAAGGAATCATTACATTGCTTTTAAGAAAATTTTTATTAATCAAATATATAATTCTAAACCTGTCTTAGACAAATTGATTGCCAAGTAATATTAAGTAATCTTAAGTAAACTTTTTAATCAGACAAAGACATTGTGATCTTTTCTATATACACATTAACTCCATATTCACAAAGATAAAATTGATAGAATATGGAGAAACTAATTAGAAATCATGCAACAATTATATAGATAAGTATGAGAAATCGGATGTACATCAAGAAAGCAAGCAATGATGGTGATGATCAAATTAATTGGCATGGTTGCACAGAGAGAGATGTGTGAAGATAGTAGGAAAATAAAGGAAAAATAGAATAAAAAGTAAAAAATTAGAAGAGGAAAAAAGACGTCAAATGGTATCATGTAGAGTAAAAAAAGGTAAGGTGTTAATGGTTTTTCAAATCCCCCAAAATTGTGGGTAATGGAGTATGGGCCGCTAATGAGGAATGATTGATTATATTGCAGGCGACCAACTATGATTTTCAATCACTTTCCCATTCCTTATAGTCTAAAACCTCCAACCAAGCACTCTGTCTACAATTTGATTTAGTTAAACCAGATGGGATAAGTTAAATAAATAATCGGCAAGTGAAATAGAATAGGATTGATTTAATAGTAAGTAGTTAATATGTCTTAGTTAAAAGAAGAGTTTATTACCAAGCTATAACTGCATTGGGACATGCTTAATAGTACAGGAAAAATATAGCTTGATAATTATAATGCCTTAACTTTGGTTATAGTTGAAGGAGCAAGTTTAACATTTGATACGACACAAGGATTACTAACAGAGACTCAAGGTAAGTTATACGGATTTTTTCAAAACAGGAGCACATATAAAAATGTGTTTTATATAACTATTTTTAAAAGTTCGTTAATTAGATATTGTTTTTGTAACCTAGTGCAATTAAATATGGAAAGTTTACAATTACTCTAATTATTGTTGTTGTGAACTTTTTGACACTTGAGTGCACTTGGTGTGATCCAATATTAGTGTACTGAGTACTTTCAAGCATGACAGTTGACGGTCTAGTTTAGTTATTTGTTGTAGTGAACTTGTTGTGTTTGGAATGCTTAGTATGACTCGGCTATGTAATTTAGTTGCATGGATCCATTGCATATGTGTTTAGCATGTTTATAGCGTATGTGGGTTCCCACCCACCGGGCTACTATGCATATGTGAGCTTCCTCGCTCACAAGGGAAATTGGGAGCTTCCCCGCTCACCCACTAATGATTGATAGTAATGGAATAATATAAGGTTTAAGTTACCGTTTTCAATTTAAAGTTTTAGTTATTGTTTTAATTATCCATTTTAACGTACTAACATACAATTTTAGTGGCAAACCCCCTGGTGACTCACAAGGCTTATTAGCTGACCCTTTGTGTTTGACATGTTTAAATGTTTTTATACTTGTAACTAGTCATAGTTATTTTAGACTCTTCATTATAGTTGTGAACATTGGTTAGACCGGATTCAAATAATTATTTATTTTAAATTCTGCTATTTGATATGTAAAACTTAAAAGATGTTGTTTGGTTATTATCCACGTTTATTAAATTCATATGCTTTAACAAAATGCTTAAAATATGAGTTTAACAGTTACTTAGATCAATATAGTGTATGAGTTTAACGATTTCTCCCCTCATAACTTTGCTTTTCCTTACGACGCACTAGACTAATTGATGTACTGTCGGAACTTGTCTTTTATTTGGGAACTTTGATCCCACATAAGAGCAAGGAAAATCTTTGTGTCTCCTTATAAACCCAAATACCAACTAAATATTAATTTGGACCGAAGCTTATACATTGGCATGGAATTGGATTGTGTGGGTTGGTTGTGGCTAATTTTTTAGATAAATAAATATATATTAGATGGTCAAAAGATGGGCCTTGGGGGTCTTGTGATGAACTCTAACCCGTTTTTTTACCCTTTTACTGAAACACGAATTCAGTTATTTTGGTTCCCTTTTGCAACAAGCACAATACTTCATAAAAGGGTTGCAACATTTCAGTAATATATATCTATATATGTATATTGGTTCGTTTTAAAGAAAAAGACAGAGAAAACAGAATATACAGAATACGATACTTACTTCCTGATCGTTCGTTATGTTTATATAATAGATTCGATAGATTCAAGTTCGTTAACTTGATTAGATTGTCGTATCCTCTACATAGACGTGAACGGGGCGAAATTTATGTCTTAGGACACATCGTTGCAATCCCCAATCAATTCGTTGTAATCTTCTAAAGATTGGATCAAGTCAGTTTCTTCGTTTATTCACAGATTATGTATACACATACTTACTGATTATATATACATATAGTTATATAATACCGGAATCTAAAAAGAAAGAAATTTTGAGGGAGAAGGAAGAGAAATATATATTTAAAACTATGATTCAGCAAAAAACAACTATGATTTCAAAAAGTGCATTATTTGATTCAACAAACATTCATCTATGATTCAAACAATCTTGTTATTAATAAAAACTTTTCCTTAATCAAAATGATTAATTTTCCGAATCAAAGAGTTAATTTGTTAAATCAAAGGGATAAAAAAACTCTTTTTCCCCTTCTCTACCAATTTTTCCAACTTCTTTTAACTCACTCCTAATTACAAATATTGTTGTTTATTATTTTGTAATTATTGTTTTATATATACTTAACCGTTACTAGTTTAAATGACTCCATCGACCATACAGTTCCTAGTCCCTAGGGGCACAACTTGATGGAATAGCATAAAAGGCCAAATCAAGTACCCTCCCAAAGTTGAAAAGAATAGGGTTGAACAAGCTTCTATGTTTAAAGTATTAAGCACATACTTCTTTTGCATCAAAACTTTGGCAAGTGGTTTCAAGCATCAAAGCACCTTACATTAACCTTCAATAATACTCCCCCTCTTTTGTCCCACCTCCCACACTATACCATTTACATTAAGTGCCAACTAGGCAAAACTAAGCCGATTACGCATTGACAAGTGGAATGGCATTGGTTCTTTGTCTTCATAATGTAGATCTTGTTCTCTAGAACAATAATCACTAAATCTTTACACGAATACTTGCATCTTATTTCCTTGCATGGATACACTTATCGTAACACTCAAACGACTTTGTGTAATATTCTTATAAGAATGTTTAATCCGTATTCTTTATTCAAATAAATGGAGATATGATTGATTTATCTTGAAAAAGGAAAATAAAAGACAACATAGATATAAATTTTTCAAAAAAAAACACTTTATAGTGTGGAAGAGAACGTTCTTTTTTCTTTTTTTTTTTTTTTTTTTTTTTTTTTTTTTTTGAGTGTGTTAATAATAACCCTTATGCCATCTCCAATGTATGCACGTGTTTTGGTGCAAAAACTCATCTCCAACCAACTCACTATATTTAGTGCAAATTATAGTGTACACCAAATTTTTGAAGATTTTGCACCAAATTTGGTGCAACACTAAACTTTGCACCTAATTTTTCATTTTATTTTAACCCTTTTAATTGAAATAATTTTACTATGCAAGTCCAAAACCAAAAGAAAATAAGGGCAAATGGTCCAAAAAGATAATGTAAGTTTTTAATAACTTTATCATTGTAATGTATTAGTTATTTACATTTCATATTATAATCAAATTTGAATTTGTATAAATAATAATTAATTTTAAGTATAAAAATATATAATTTAGGGGGAATACGTAAATGCAAGTAACTATTTGGTGACGTTGGAGATTAACCACATTTAGTGCGGACATATTCTTTAAAGATTATCTTTTTGCACCAAATTTAGTACAACATCTGGTGCAAACGTTGAAGATGTCAAGAAATGATTAAGTTTTAGTTATTTGATAACATTAACTCACTTGAATGTGAAGTGTGTACATTCCATATTTATACTTGTTTTTCTTATTTAAAATTTGTCAAGATTATTGTTTAATCATGAAAATGTTAGTTTTAAATGTGTGTATATATAGAATTCTTAACTTTTACCCTGAGAGGTATAGTTAGTAAATTTATTTTCTTAACGAGCGGTTAACCTACAATATATGGCACAGGTGATGTTACAAACATATATCATACATATTATTTATACACCGTCTCAACTGTGATTTGAACTCAGAATCCAAAAACCTTGACCTAAACTCAAGTGCGAAGTAAAAGTAATCTTCATCAATCACCTATGATTTCATCTCGAACTATTCCATTGCTTTTCCTAGCACCCACCCTCATTTGCTTATAAATATGCTACTCATTCTCTTAACACATACTATCATTGCAAACTTTACAAGTAATCAAAGTCTTGTTCCAACCCTCTACTTGCCCTTCACTAACTACATGGCCTCTGCTCAGGTTTTTTTTCTTAGATATTAAAAGCATGTCTTCATTGTTGTATAGTTGTATATCTAAATTTGTCGAGGTACTAGAAAAAGAATCATACACAACAAAGTTTTATATCAATCTTACCATATACATAAACTGCTGATTGTTTATTTTTTTGTTTGAGTTTAAATTCTTTAAATGTATAATAATAGTTCTTCTAAGTCAATGCTTAGAATTACTAAAACTATAACATAGTAATGACTTTTTAATATTTGATAGATGTTGTTATATGATCTAGGTGCAATTGTTTACTTAAATCTTAAGTTTAAATCGTTGAAATTGCAATACGTAGATTGATGATTCGCATGTGGAAGAGTTCACTAAACCTTCTGAAGAAACAACACTCGGATCTCCAACCATTGAAGGATCTGCAAAGGCTCCTATACCTCAAAACATCCAATCACCGTATGACGATGAAGATGATGAAGAGGATGTCATTTTGCCAGATGAGTTAGGAAAACAGGACAGCGAAGAAGGTGAAAAAGCATTAGCACCACAAATAATTGAAGATGAAGATGATGATGAGGACGAAGATGAGGATGATAAAGCACTAGATGAAGAACCAATGTCAAAATCAGCTGCTAAAGCCACTGATTTCTCGGAGGAAGATGTTGACGAAGAAGATGATTGAATGGTGTTGGTGCTGGTGAACTTGACACTTGTGATTTTTAAGAAAAGTATGTCTTCGATTAGCGCCTTTTTATCTAAGTTTGAATTAGTGACCGGGTCGGGTTTTGCCCGGTTTACCTATCTGTATTCTAAATAGTGAATACTTCCATTTTCCACTTACATGTCCTTTGATCTCTATAAGTGGATCTGATTAGCCCTGAATTTAACAAAAATAAAAAACAATTAAGGACAAGAAAACATATATTAAGAGTAAATTAGTCTTTAGTTTGGTCTTTTAATTATGAGAATAAAATTAGTAGTAATGCTATATAAATCTAAAAGACTAAATTAGACTTATTATATCATCATTTTACATATCACTTATATATTTTATCTCTTTTAATCTTCACCTATCAATTTATCACACTAACCAATTATATTTTTAAGTCTATTTTTAGACTTATAATTTTAGGTCTCCGTATCATATTTCTAAAAGTAATAAACAAATATAAAGTAAGTAAGAAATGTTTAATCCATAGAGCATTTACCATCAAGCCGCTAAAGACTTGTCATATGAGTGCCACCTGTGTACTACATCATTGACAAGAATTGAAACCCTATTTTCACCGTCTAAGGAGACATATCTAAAACTTAGTACCTGAGACTCGTATTTATTATTAATACCTTTAATAGTTTTAAAACCTAAAAAAAGAAAAAAAAAGAAAAAGAAGCATGTCCACTCGAGAACATGACCAAGGACGGACGATCAGGACGGTATTGTGCCCATGACGACGAGTCAGTAATGTGCCTATGGCGACGGTCCCTCCTGAGGACCAGTCAGGAAGCTCCCAATGACTCAATGAGAGTTCTTAGGAAATGCCATTTTGGATAATGGCTTTCCATGGGGTTATAGCAGTTATATGGGCCTTCTAAGCGTTTCTTTTCTTGGACTTGGACCCAAAAATTTCCTTACAATCTAGCGACTTATTTGGTTGTTGACAAAATCGTACACAAATCAAACATAAAATCCATCTTATTCTTATTTTACTTTGCAAAAAACACAACCAGAAAGTACATTGGCGACACTCTTAGACCAACTAAAACAATTAGTTTAGGTTCGAGTTTGATACCCAAGGGTGGATGATTGAAGGGGTAGGGAGAGGTTGGGCCTTCCAAAAGTTTGACTTTGTTAGTATTGAATTTAGTCAAATTTATAAAAGATGACAATACTATGCATCAAGATAACCCTCGACTTCAACTCAAAATCCCGTTAGTTTTTCAATAAAAAATAACATACTACGATTAATAGTTAAACTAAGGATTCAAGGTAACTTGTGCTATATATGGTTGTTTCTGTTTTCTAATTTAATATCACATCATTATAAATTATATCCCAAATATACATATATATATATATATATACGTATATATAATATAAAGAATTACAAGATCACTCTCTATGGAGCGGTTGTTCTCCGTCTTCCGGCTACGTGGCTCCCGTCCTCTGTCCTAGGCACGACCCCTTCTGAGGTATCATCCTTATGGCTACGTTCTCTGCAAGATGGAAACAAAACGGTAAGGAAGTGGGTCCAAATGTTCAACGACTCCATTTTAATAAAAAAATATTAATTTTTAACACTTTTTTCTAATATATACATATACAATTATCATTCTTTTTCACATACAGTTATTACTGTCGAATTATATACTTCAAATATAATATTTGCACATTGTTACCTAATTATTTAGTAAAAGAAATGGTTTACAGGTAACACGAATTATATATATATATATATATTGTAGAACAGGTTATATAGGCTAAACAACAGTTGTATGAGGTTACATAGACTCGCTATTCTAAAACAATAGTAGTAAGAGTTATTAATATCTGTAGGCCATAATATCTCCTAGTATGACCAAGAAACAGCAACTACTTTCAAAAGGAGGCATCATGCGCGTGTGGTTTTAACAACACGTTTTTATCTTTCTTTCTTTTTTGTAAAAAAGGGAAACATATTTGATGTGAACTAATAACCGATTAGAACTACCAATCATTATCATCTCCATCTCACCATCATTTTCAAAACATCACCATCTACGGCGACACTACTATCTCCACCATTTTTCCGGCGACACGACCACAACCAATTTATACCTCATTAACCACCAATACTTATCCAGTACAACCATTGTCTCCAAAACATCACCATCTTCGGCGTCACCACCATCTTGACATTTTTTATGGTGACACGCAACACCACCACAAACAATTTACACCACCTTAATCAACAATTCATATCATTTCCACCTCATCATCTTCTCCAAAACATCACCATCTCTGGCTTCACCACCATCTCCAACATTTTTTTTCCAGCAACACCATTTTTTCTAGCGATACCACCTTAACCACCAACTCTTATCATCTCTACCTCACCACCATCTTCGAACATCACCACTATCTCAGACATATTTTCTGACAACACCATTTTTCTGACGACACCACCAAACCCAAATTACACCTTCTTGAACATCCCCACCATCTCTGCCTTCTCAGTGTGGTCAATTGTTGATTGAGGCTCTTAAAGAAAATGAAGGCATGGTGATATGAATGAGCGTGAAAGTTATGAGTTTTGAAAAAGAAATGATATAAATATAAGTTGGATACATTTAACATAAGTTGCATATATTTCTCTACGCTTATGTGGCTCATAAGTGGACATTGACATGGAAAAAAAAGATTAACCGACTCCACATATGCAAACAACTGATTTCAAGTTAATTACTACACACAATAAAACGGATCAATAAGTTGAGTACATACAATATAGTTTTTGAAAATAGAATATGTACAATAGGATTTTGAAAAAAGTTCAATGCATTTTCAGATCATTTGCCTTTTAAATAAACTCACATGTGTGGTTTATGTTATGACACAGAGTTACCATAAACCAATAAAAAGGGATGTGTGCGTGACGTGACGCGAAAGAACAACCTAGTCCTATAGCGTCACAAGTCTCACCGGCAGTCACAACCTTTGCCGTCGTCACACCAGGGGGTAGGCATGTTAAGTCAAAGGCGGTGGACGAGGATTTGTACAAGATCTCGCCAGAGCTTCTTCGGGCCAAGACCAAAAGAGTAAGTGATTAATAAATTTTGGAAATGTTTTATGTTGAAAGTTGAAACAAATCATCACACAATTGACAATTCATTAGACGCACTTGATTTTGGAGCTATACACATGCTTGAAGTGAATACGTCTACTAGAGCATAAAGTCAACATTTGACTTTCCTAATTAACCGTTATCTTTTCCTTTTTTTTTTTCTCACCGACAAAAATTTGTCCTATAAAATAATTACCACTGTATATATATATGAAAAAGGACTACTATTTGAACGCCTCTATATTTACACATACATATAAAAGGGGTCATACATACACTCACATAGAGGATATCCACCCAGAAATTTTAAAGTGTTGAAATAAAAAAACCCATATCAAAATTCCTTACACAAAAATTATCTTTATAGGTGTTTGGGATCACTTATTTTAAGTATTTTAATTACTCCTTAAAATATAAGTGTGTGAACATATTTTTTAAACAGATAAAGAGTTTTCACAAGAGTGTTTGGATTTGTATAAATATAAATAATAGTAAACATATATAATCATGTAAAATTCTAAACACCACTTAATCTTAAATATAAATTGATGTCATCGAAAATTCAATTGTCCAGTAGGATTGCTCGATTTTGTTAAATTGATTAAAATTAAGGAGATGATGACATCATAAATTATAGTTATAAAAATAATTCAAATAACTATTATAAAGATAATCATAGTAAACAAGATAATTAGTAAATAATACTACTAACATTAAATAAAATTATATTATAACATTACTGTAGGTTTTCAACAATCTATAAATGATAATCATTAATTCTTTTTAAAATTATAAAAATCAAACATTTTAATAATGTATTAGAAGTGCTTATTTTAATTTAACAAAAATAGATGTAACATACTCTATTATCTTTTGACAAAATTATTGACCCTTAAGATATATAAAGAAGAGATATTATATATATTATTTACTTACATGTCGCCCCCTTCTTATGTTAATAATCTCATATATGTGATATTCTTATTTAACTTACAAAAAATTTATGTTTAAAATCACTATAGACTATATACAACACATAATTTTCTACCATTTTGTTATTTTTTTTTAGTTATTAACAGTTTCTTTGAGATTTCTAGTAGTTTTATATTGTTTGTTATCAAAAGTGTTTCGAATTTAAGTTTACCAATCATATTTCACGAATTAAACTTGCAATTGTTTTCAAAAATATTCAAATAATATTATTTCGTATATTTCAAAATGATTTGTATGAATACACGGGTATAAAATCTAGTTGAAATATATGCAATATTTGTTAATGAATGCATCTTTCAATTAAGAAATTTTTTTAAGTTTATTTAATACATACAATCATGTTTCTTAAGGGGCATTGATATTTTTAAATCTGAATAATTAAGTCTAAAAAGCAACATAATTCACTTATTATTTTAAGTACTTTTTCTTTTACATCTTATTCATCCATCATGCTATGGGTAATCAATAAATATAGATTAACTTTTAGGTTTATTACTATCAATATTAATATATAATTATATAATTTCTATGACACATGATACTTATGATACCGAATTACTACGATAGTTGATAAAGTCATGCACACATATTAAAAGATTGTATTACATTTTTTAATGGTTGATTTTAGAAATTGGCAATTATGATTGTTTCCTACTTCTATATATATGGTATCGAGATTTTTATCTCATTATACCATCATCATGTTATACTTCAACTTACGTACTATTTCTTACTTTTTCTATATGGTACATGAGATAAAACCGACGCTAATGGAACGATAAGCTACTATTTTAAGTACAAACGTGACGTGACTAACCATGTGACTTTTGTTTAGTTTGACAGAAGAAGAAGTGGGGATTGTTTTCAAACTGCATGATGTGAAACAGAACATATATAGCAAATGTTATAGACAGACCATTATTCGTCATGTGTAACAACTTTGTGTATGTACTAAGGTACCCGAAGATTTATACTAATATTCTATAGGTAGAATAGTAACATATATACATTATTATTATTATTATTATTATTATTATATTCAGTTTTTGTTTCTTATATGTTATGGATTTTATTGTTGTACATCCAAAGTATACATAAAAGGCCTAAATTAGAAATTGTAAGATGACTTTGGGTTGTATAATTAAATTTGCAGTGTGGTGCATAATATTTGAGATAAGAAAAAAAGCTATTATGAAATCTAAGCACTCTTATCGATTTCCAATATTAGAAAATAGGTGATATTCCAAAAGATTGAATTCCGTCATCTCTAACCAGTTTACGGTCTTACGTTAATCATTTAAGAGGAGAATCAAGCTCACCTAGCGATTTGTTCAAATGATGGTCTAATCAACTTATTCAACACCATCAAATATTTTTTCTAACAAATTCGATTTCTCCTTGTCGCTGGTGGGAAATTGAACCTGGAATGCTTTCAAATACCACTTATCCAACACCACCAAATAATTTTTCTAACAAATTAGATTTCTCCTTGTCGCTGGTAGGGAATTGAACCTGGAATGCTTTCAAATACCATCATCTCTGAAACCAACTAAACTACACGATGAAGACAAAAACGAGTTATATTATACTATCAATTGTGTGCAAATTACCTCTCATATTAAATCTTTTATATACAAGTCTAAAACCTAAAAAGATGCTCAAGAAAGAAACAACCCAAATATTTAGAAGGCTTCTAATAAACACAGCCGTTACAATTATTATTAGCTAAATGTTTTCGTTACTAATTTAACACATTTATATTTAAATACTCCCTACTCCCTACGTTTTAAAAAGAATGTTCTCAAACAATTTTTCTTTAATTTATAATAGATTGACAAAATATCAGTTTTATCCTTATATTTAAAGCAGTTATGACTGAAAATTATTAAGAATTAAATGATTTTGAATAATAAATGAGGGTAAACTAGAGAGTTAAATAATTTTAATAGTTATTTTTGCAGGTGGATACTTTTCTGTAACAAATAAAAGTAATAATTTGAACATTCATTTTGAAAGGAAATAAATGATAAATTATGTAACTACTAAAAAGAAAGTGATCATTGTGACATGCATGTTGATTTTTGAGTTAAATGAGAGTTAAATCATTTATTAGTTTATTAGGCCATCTCTAATATTTTGGTGTTTTGATGTAAAAATTCAATTTCAATGAACTCATCAAATTTGGTGCAAATTTAGTGTATATCAAATTTTTAAAGAGTATACATCAAATTTGATGCAACACTTGTATCAAATTTTTTAATTTTCAAATTAAAATTTGGTATAGATATTTGGTGCTTACATTGGATATGAATTACATTTGATATAAATATATTATTTAAATGATAATTTAGGCGGCAAGGGAATGCACCCAACTTTTATGGGATGTCTATTGTATACACCCAATTTTACGTATGTGTATTTAATGTATCTAACTGGATAAAATGGTTATTTGATGTAAGGTACCAACTACGTCACCGGTAAACATCAAACTTATGTCGCGTCAACTACCACTTGGCACCACGTGTTTTCCCGTCAAATTCCGGTCATCTTCTCCGGTCATCTTCATAAATTTAATGGAAACCCTAATCACTTGGAAACCTTAATAGAAAATGAATGAAATGTAATGGAAACCTTATTCTCTTTATCTTCTCCGATCATCTTCTTTTAAATTTAATGGACACCCTTCACTCCCCTATTTCCGTCTTATGAAAATTGCCCAAAATTTACACAAAATTGAAACTAAAATTCATGAAAATCATGAACAAGAAATTTTTGAAAGGCTCTGTAAAGTGTTGATGATGAATAAAGATCATCAATTTACGCTTTAATCGCTTTATCTATTTAGGTGGGATTTAGGGTTTCCGTACAATTTTGATAAAACCCTAGTTCAAAAGTACTCGAATTTGTTTTAGGTTGTGAAAAATCCAAATGGGTCATCATCAAGTTTAAAACTTGTGAAATGGGTTGATGAGTTTGTCGTTTCTAACCTTCAAAAAATGAATGAAATTAAGAAATTAAGTTATAAAGGGTTTAGAACAGGGAATAGTGGATTTGGATTTCCATTAAATTTTCCATTCAGTTTTTCATTAAGTGGATTAGGGTTTCTATTAAATTTATGAAGATGACCAGAAAACACGTGGTGTCAGGTGGTAGTTGATGTGGCATAAGTTTGATGTTTACCGGTGATGTAGCCGGTACCTTACATTAAATAACCATTTTATCCGATTAAATATATTAAACACACATACATAAAGTTGGATGCATACAATAGACATCATGTAAAAATTAAATATATTCCCCTCCCATAAGTCCTAAAATTTAATTAAATGTTTAATATTAACTAT
This sequence comes from Logfia minima, assembly GCA_963921325.1. Lineage (NCBI taxonomy): Eukaryota > Viridiplantae > Streptophyta > Magnoliopsida > Asterales > Asteraceae > Logfia > Logfia minima. The sequence continues at coordinate 40,911,008 of OY992764.1, forward strand.
GTAACCATACGCTTTACTAAAACCCTCAACACCAGCCCAATATATGAAACCAGGCCAGCTGGCGGCTGGCCCATTGGATCATGCTCAAACCCAAAGTCACAAGCCACTCACCGCACCTCTGCGTCTTCAACGGCTCTCCTGCACCCGACGAAAGCACACAACCACACCTCCGAATCACCGCCAATCGCCAACGCTCAGTCCTCCGCAGCTCCGTCAGTCGTCTTTTCTATTATTAAGTCTTAGTTATTCTCCTTTCTATCAGTAAGTAAAGTATGCCTTATTGACCGATTTTGACCTAAATACTTGATTCATATATGCTTTTATGTGATAAAAAATATACACATACACACATATGTTTATACATATACAATGTAACTTGTGGATTCTGTGTTTTAATTTGTGAATATGAATGTAGAATTATCATATTTTTTTAGATTAAAGTTAGTTGTAATTTATGATTAGAGATTGCGTTAAAAATTATTGTTTTAAGTACAATTGGCAACTGATAAGGTTTTTTGCTTAATATATATGTCATTCGTTGCTTGTATGTTAACACTGATAAAAGAACAACCTTACTAGTATTTGCAGCAGTTAAATACTACTGCCTAATATGAAACTAAAATAATGGTTTCTTTATTATGGTATTCTGAGCACGTTTAATATGGAAATTTTGGAGGTTTTTTTATTTTATTTTTTATTATTCAGGTTGATTAGTTGAAATGAGCACAGAAGATTCATCCAAGAAAAGTGCTCATCCTGAATTAGTGAGGCTGAATTCGGCATTTAAACTGGTACGCAACTTAATTCTTTCCACCATATATACTTATGCAAATATATAATTTGGCTTTTAGGATTTATGATGTATCGTTGATTGACCTACTTATTATGATGGTGTGATACATAAGTTAATCATGTATGTGTTTACCAAGTAGTTTAAGAGTGTTGATTTTACCCGATGGATGTGACATAAAAGAACTTGAATGCATCATGTTTTGTGGCTCGTGTTTCTTTTCTTTTCTTAAATATGAAGATAGACTCAGGAAGTACTTTTCTGAGGACTCACTGACTCAGAAACCTCAGTCTCACACGAAGGGTGAGTAAGCCCCGGAAGTTGGCTATTTTAGCCAATTTACTTATGAATGGGTTGACCTGACCTGGCCCGTACTTATGTAGTGAACCCTTTCAACCTGAACTTGTTTTTGACAGGCTACTCCAGCCAGACCATCTTGCCACGTCTAGCTAGGAGCCATGATGGGAAGGGTGTTAACTGTTTAAATAACTTTTGTTGCTTGTACATCAACACATTCCTTGATTCCTTATAATTCACTATGCAACCGAAAAGTTTGGGAGTGAAATTCGTGATGATGTTTCTTCCGAAGCAATTGTATATAAGTTCGACTGTATTATGGTACACTGGATGTATTGTCTCTAGAAATTTTAGATTGACAGAGTGGGAGAGTAAAGATAATGATCACTTAGTGAATCAGGGCTTCTTTAAACATAAAAAAAAAAAAGATTTATTCAATATGAAGTGTCTGTGCAAGTGTAGAATATGATTATAATGCTTGGAATAACTTTGCTCTGGGTAATCCCAAGCATTATGTTTGTTGCTATTCTATAAGGACACCCCCAAACTTAACCTCTCGCTGTCCCGTGTGTTCGTGTCTGTAGTGTGTTTGCGTGCTTTTCTTTATCTTAATAAAAATTGAATTTCTATGCTAACAGCAATACCTTTTTGATGTTTATTTTCTTTTGCAGGCTGAAAAATGGGTTAGTAACATGACTAGAACCACAGATGACGGATCAACTCGAGTTGTCCTAGAGGCTAGACCTCCAGGGTTAGTACTGACACACCCCAGCTCCATGTTTACATTTCCGTTCATATTGAATTGCAAAGGTCTTATATTGAATGTGTCAATTTGGGTTGTATTTTTTCTTGTACACAGTTGATATTTTGTTTGACAAAACTATTTATTTAAAAATAAGATTAGAGATTAATAGGTGCTTGGGTCAGTTTGGATCATGGATCATAATAGGATTGGGTTGAAAGGGGTCCAACCTGAGACTGGCAAATTTGAATATACGCCTAATGGGTTGGTTCGGGTCGAGCCGTTCGTTATCTTTTTGTTTAGTTTGGCTTTTTTGCTCTTCATTAGCCAACCAGTACAATAAAGTTCTTTATAAGTTAAATTTTTTATTTTTATTACTGCAACTAAAAAGTTTAAGAATGATTTTATTAGCAACTTTGTGTATCAAAATTATTATTTTTTAATCAAATACAGTAAAATATTAAATGGTATGAATACTTTTATTTATCAAAATTTCTTATAATGATACTAACAAATAAAAATGAAATATTGTAATATCAACTGTCTACAGCATCAGGGGTGGAAACTGCCACCGATTGCTCTCTTTACACCCTTACCCGTTCCTCTAATAAAAGCATAGCCTAGGTTACAACCCAATTTAACCTGGCAACTTACTTACTTTTTATTAGCCTCAGCCCATGTCAACCCGTTGTGCAAATTCTGTTGCCCAAACATTTCAGAAACGGGTCATTTTATTTGGATTGTTTCTAAAGACTTTGGACAGTAATTGCCAGGGTTAAGGTGTAACAGAATATAGAGGTCGCTTTTCTTATAAAAAAATTATAATAATAAAACTAAAATGGAAGTTGTCGTTTTTACTCATTACGGGATTTACAGCTCAGAGTCAAGTCTACTAAAGTCGAATAGGTAATTTGTGTTTTTCTGTGAATTAGAAACATCAAAATCACATTTCCCAAATCACAAACGCCATTAGCAAAATATTTTTGAACTAATAGGAGTTATCTTAAAATGTAAAATGTTTGTCAAAAGCCATTTTCTACTGTTGTTTTCGTTTGTGTAAAAATGTGAAGTCAAAACACCACATGAAATAGTTGCAAAAAATACCAAAGATTTTTATGTAGTTTCCTGTATCTTTTTTCTTTTCTTTTTTTGATCAAAGACTTGATTGAACCATGTAGTAGTCCAATTTCTTTAATTTCTTTCCTTTTCTACAGTCTTGGAATAGGTGCAGTGGTTCCCCGCCAACCAAAAGTTGCATTGTCCAATGATCCCGTTGAACGAAAATTACGTGCTCAGTTAGATGCTGGAAAGAGGAAATTTTCCAAACTTGAGGAGGAATCTCGCCCAACTCCAGGAGATGAGATTAGTGATGAAGATGAAGAAACTGAAAGTAGAACTAAAGCATTTGTTAAGAAGAAAGCATCAAACTTGCCCTCTTCTCTACCGGCAACTAATAGACACAAGTAAATGTTATCTTGAATACTATCAAAAGCCTTTTATATGAAATTGATTTCATATTTTAGAGTCAAAAGCCAACTGAATCATAAAACTCAAAACTAGTGTGCATGCTGCCTGCTGCGCTTGCTGCACCAACATCCAATATGGTCCCATTTGCAGAGTATTTAGTCTTTCTCTTTTCCTTTATGTTCTCTTTCTAGTGTCCCAATGCTGCTTAAATGTGGAAATATTCATGTTAGTTATTATGTAAATCATCTGTCTTGCAATTGCCTAGTTAGGGGGTGGACCATGCTATATGGTGGGCGGTCTTTGCCTAACATTTCTAAAGAATCGATGAATTTTGGACAACACCTTTAGAAGAACTCTTCTTTTTCAGCGATCAAAAATCTTTATGAGATTGTAGCAGTCTTTTTCATGGTGGCAAAAGATTTGAAGCTGGAAAATTTCTTTTGTTTTTGTCCAATTTTTCTGTAGTACTACCTGAACAGTTCCTATTTAGTGTAAAACGCCAGAGTTTTTCTGAAATATTATTTTTCTTTATTATAATTAGTGTTTAAGTCTTGTCACAGTTACACATAACTAAACTGAAACTAGAAGATATATATGTGGTCAGATTTCTTGTTCCAAGAAGATACCATTGTAGTCATCAATTATCTGAGTCCTTTCATTTGTTTTGTTTCTAAAATCTGTGTGCGCATCCGTATGACTATATATTTCCCTTTCTCGAATACGTTAAATATCATATACACTCAAACATGTTCGAGTGTTTCCTTTTTGTAGCATTGTATTTGCTTTTACATATGTGATTCCATATCCATGCGCATAATAGATTGTATATAAACATATTTACATGTAGCTTACTGGTCTATAATCTTGAAAGTATTTGCAGCGTTGAACTGAAAATGATGGAAATATGGTGATAAGTCTTCATGTATTTCTGATGACAAGGTGTGAAATTTATTGTCAAGGAATGGTATTGGCGACAAGTTTCTAGGGTAAATGTTCTTCAACAAAGACATTTATTAAATAGAATATTTACGTTTGGACAACCATCACTAAGGTAACCTAGTGATATAGTGTCCTAATATTTTTACAAGAGCTCTCAAGTTTGAACCTCTCTAGTTAAATATCTTGGGGGTGGCTAAGGAAAGCGGTCGGAAAACGGTTAAGGGTCGTGGCTTGTCGGTTCCGGCACTCTATATTTGAGCTAGAGGTCACGGGTTCGAGATACTTGAACATATGCTTTAAATATTCTTGACAGTGAGAATAAGTCTCTATCAGAGAGATGATAAAACTCTAAATATATTCTAAGTTATAGGTAGCGACATATAGACAAGCTAGAAAATACTAAGTGTAAAAATGCTCGCTGCTTAGTATTCGCAGTGTCTATTTTACAAGTTTTATTAAGTAAATCTGCTCACTGGGCGGTATTTGATAAACACTTGTTTTGTCATACTTAAATTATACAGGTGGGTCTTTGTGGGTCTTAATGACTTAACAATCTCCCCTTATCTATTTATGACAAAGTATAACTCTGATTTAGATTTAGAGTTAATTCATGTGACCCTGATATACTTTTTTTTTGGGGTTCTTATGTTTTTAAGTTTACTTTAGACTGTAAGCAAGAGATATAAATCATCATTAGAAAATATTGATTTATATTATACCTCAAAAAGTAAATATACAAAGGATTATCATATATTTGCCCTATTCTAGCAGCTCCTGCTTGACCTTTGCATATTTTAAGTCATTCAGGCTAATCAGCCTTCCTTTCAGCTCTTCATTCTCCATGGTTATAAACTCCTGGTCATTGTTAATTCCTTCACCAATAAATTTGATAGCTACAAAGTGCTCAGTTTTAGCAATGGGAATTTGACAGGCACGTTGGAAGCACTGTCGTTTTAGATGGTCAGTTGCATATTTTAAAAAGTGTAGTCAACCGTACCAATGATATCCCCTGTATTTGACAGTGGAGCATATAGGCTGTTACAAATGTTTTCAATCGAATGTAATATAATTTTGTTCAGGGTAAAAACCGTGAGAACAGTATAGAAAGTTATTTTAAAAAAAAAATTATATAATATAAATTTTTATTATTATTAAAAGTATTTTTAATATTTGAGGTGTAATCACCAATACTCTTAAATGAAAAAGGATATAATGAGATACAAAGTAAAAAATCTGACAAAATAGAAACAAAAGCAGTTAATTTTAATACTTCGCTCATTCTATTTTATTTGTTCATATTATTATTTTTATTTATTCGAAAAAATTATATATTTTAAATGAAAACTGACAAATAATTATCAAACTTCATATAATACGTTTATTTATTTATTACTGTAGAGAATTATATTTAGCAGGTTTTGAAGTCATGCTCGATTTATTTATAAGACTTTATTACTTTATTAATCTATCATAAATCAGACTATCTTTGTTTAGGGATGAATAGAGCACTACGAATCGTGAAACAAAAACACAGAGGAGAAATTAAAGATAGACAAGAAATGGTGCTTGACGTTCTTGGTAAGAAAAGAAAAAATTACTTCAATCCTTTTTTGTACTTATATAAAAACAAAAAAATCTATTGCATGCTAAGTTGCCAAGTAAAACGGTAAATTTCCATTATTAGTATTTAGAAGCGCCATTGAAACCAAATGATGAACGTTTGATTCAGGGGAAGATCACCAAATCGTATACCAATACCTTTTGTGTCACCATGTTTTTATTTTTTGTAATTTTTATTATTAGTTTTAGTATGACAGAGTTACGAAGCTTTAACGTGTTATTAGCAATTAGTTTAATCAAATGTTGTCCTCGTGATGGTAATTTAGAAAATGCGGAGAATTTTATCTTTATTTTTGTATTTCTTTAATCACGAGTTATGCAATTAACTTCTTCAGTGGTGATCTTGAAATCGATCGATAATAAGTCGGCAATGCATCAGTTTTACCCCCTAGTTCAATCAAATATTGTAGTAACCTAAATATGTTAAAAAAAAGATTAAGTTTTTTGTTCCACCAAACAAAATGATCGATATAATAGTTTTAAATAAGAAAAATATGTATTTACCTATATATATATATATATATATATGGGAATGATCCATAGGGAAACTTCAAATTTTGGGGAAGGAGGAAAGCAAATCTCAGCCATTGATTTCAACATTTATGACATTTATTCCAGATGAATGTTAACTCATATTTTGTTATTATACATCCATGAAAGTTACCTGACATCATTTCTTGATGAATTTTTATTGATAATATTAATCCATAAATGGTATAATCAGTATACAATTACATATATGAGTAAATATTTATCATAAATTAATGTTTTAAGAATATTAAGTTGAAATTTTGACTAACATTCATCACAAATGAATGATAAATGTCGATTTTGAGAGTTTTTGTTTAAAACATAAAATTATAACAATATTGTTTGATTAAATGACGTATATAATTGATTCATTTATATTTCAAGTTTTAATTTGATGAATATTGCATGAAAATCATGTTTTAATGGTAAATAGGTATTTACTTTCCTTCTTTCCTTTTTTTTGCTTCCCTCTTGATCCCCAATATATATATATATATTAAAATAAAGAGTTAAAAATATGCCTAAATTAATTAACCATTTTGTGTGGAGATGAGATCAAAATTGAGAGTTGGGTAGCTTGGAAAATACCTCATTGAAGTATGAAAGTCTTGGCTCCATAAAGTTTTGATGATTGAGAAAAACCTTAATTTGCACGTCTTTTTTAATTTCTTTCTAAAACGTAGATATTTATGCAAAACACGCTCTTCATTACAAACTAGATATTTGAACTCGAAACTTTAAATTCAATTACACAATTATCTATAATTTGTAATTTAAAAAGTTTTGTAAAGATATATCACCCACAAGGAGTACATTCTCTCACAGATATTAATAATAGCTTTCACCGTTAAAAGACTTTGGACCTCAAAGTCAATAGTTAGCACAAAATCAACTTAAAAAGTCAACTTTTTTCTTTGACAAAAAGGTCGACCTTTTACTTTCGCGAAAAACATTAGCCTTATCACACTGATTGAATGTTACGTACATAAATTTGCTTTTAAAAGTATAAAGTTTGACCCACCAAAAGAAAGAAAAACGGGCCTTTCATTTATCACTTATAAGATTTGGGCTGCCATCTATGAATTCAAAAAATGATATTTTGAGAGAAACTCATCAAAATACATTAAGAAAATAATATACATGAAATTATATTTTTAAAAATTTAAGATTACAAAAAATTACTTTTCACGCACAATATATAAACATTCACTCACAACATGCAAATTGAGTATTGCATGTAGCTGAATTTATAACTTATCCCCAGGTAGGGGAATGTGATTTTGACTTTTTTGATTTGTAAAGTCAAAATCAGGCACACTATCTGTCGGATAAGTACCTTCTGTCCAGATATTTTGACTTTTTTTTTTTTATAACTAATTGAGGAGTTAATGTTTAATCCACCTTGATTGTAAATTTTACGAATTTGAAATTTTACAAAGTTTAAATTAGAATTTGAAATTAAAATTAAAAGTCAAAATAAGTGTAAATTGTCAAAAGTGATGATCGTTTTTTTTTTTTTTTTTAAATTATTCTTTGTAAACTTTGAAAAGTTACATATTTTAACTCGTAACTACGATTAAGACCGTAGGCGATTTGTTCAAATAATTTTTTTTTTAAATTCGGCCTCCTTGACCTTCAATTTTAACAATTTACATTTATTTTCACTATTAAACACACTTTGATCACTTATAACTTACTATAGAAAATCTAAGTTCAAATTCTTAAAATTTATACTCAATATGAAGTGTCATTAAACATTAACTCTTAATTAATTTTGAAAAAATTAAAAACGTAAATAAAAGTAAAAAAATCCGAACAAATAATACCTATTCAGCGAAGAGTCTACTCCTATCTAGCATATATGTTATAATTTCGGCCACACAATGTACATATTTGTGTATTACGTATTTGCATGGGAGGGTAATTTTTGCAATTCCATTTTTTGAAGAATATATTTTTAAATTCGATAATTTTTGATGTATTTTTGTGAACTTTTTTTATTTTTCTAGACCGAGTATTTATTGAGGGTTTATGATTATGAACACAAAAAATTGAAAAAGTAAAAAAAACTAAAATGGAACCGGAGACGAAGAAGAGGAAATTTATCCGTCCACCTCCTCGTCGGTTAGTTATCTCTATCTGTAATACCTTCTTCTTCGTTAATTAACTTGTCATTATTTTGTTAATCTGCAAGACGATTTCAGAAAATAGAAAAAAAACAAAGAACGGTGAGTAGCTAGCTAAGGGAAAATTACTTGATTAACACTTCAATTTCTTATTATGAGAATTTTGACTTTGTAGCGAAATTTTCCTTTTAAAGTTTGACTTTTTCTTCGAACTTACCCTTCTTTTCCCAATTTGTTATTCGCAAAATTGTATGCCAAATTTAGGTGTATTTGATTACTGGTGTTAAAACTTCAAAAGTGACTGTCAAAAGTGTTATTGAGGTAATCTTCTCAGTAGCTAATCGTGTTAAATAAATTTACTATTCTCCAAACGTTTACAAAGTGCATAGAATTGACTGTGTGATAATTCTTGATTTAAACATCACATGTTTTAAAAGCTAGTCTGCAATTTGTTTGATTATAGGGTAGCCCCTTCATCAGCTGAAAAGAAAGATCCTGCAGTTTCAACTACTAAAGTTAACCCAATGGTATGCATTTTACTTTTTTATATTTGATGTATTGACACTATTATGATGTTAAAAAAGAGTTCTTTTATGAATAGACAAGATGTCATTGTAGGTTAATGTGGCTCAAAGTGGATTAGCTATTGATCGGAGGATTCAACAGGCTAAGAATCACGCAATCGCACAAGCTCAACAAGACAGGTCGAAAGCGAATTTCAGAATATTTGATTCGCCATTTGGAAACTTTCTGGTCCCCGTCATTCCAACTCGTGCTGAACTTAGTGGTTGATTAGTCAGGCACATTACATACTAATACTTGCTAACTCACTAGCTTAAACTCTAAGCTAACTTGTATTCAATCTTCTACCCTCATGATGAAAGCCTAAACAACGAAGATTTGGCAGATTAAGATTATTTAGCACACGGGTCGGTTAGCATCTGTGTTACTGAAGTGGTTCCAGAAGTAGTACTAGAGTACATGAACGTCTAAACTCTAAATAGAGAATGTTACTTATATATTTCATTGTAGGAACGTTGTGCATCGTCATGAATAAAATTTACCTAATACATTTCTCTGAATTTACCTTTCTTTCTTCTCTCAATATTAGTTCAGTGAATCGCTAGTTATTCGATCCAGATCTGAAAAATCAACCATCAGACTAATCTGATTCTGAATTATGATTCATTACCTTGCAGTTTCTGGACTGAATCATTGCTATCAAAGTGTGACTGCCCATAAGATGTTGACATCGAAAAATTTGTACAGTAGCTCAGTTATCTGTTAATCATGGTCACATGGTCTTTCTAGTGTGACGTCACTTTTGTTTCACTAAAGGTCATATTACTACAGAGATAGTTATTGAGCATGTATGATGTTTTAGATCTCGGAAGTTATAATTGAGCATGTGTGACGTTTTCACTTCTAGGATTATTTCAACATGTTGCTAGTAAGGTTCAAGGGATATGATATAATATAAATTTTATTTTCTGAATTTTGAACTGCAAAAACTTTTTTCTGGGTACCAACAGATGATGTAGAGCTACTGCTATCTAGTATATTACATATGAACCACACTTCTAGTTACATACAGTCTAATTTTAGACGTTTTCAAGCTTGAGAAGAGGCAGCTGATCAACTACATCACCACTGTTGTTTTCTGTCCTGACCGCTACTGCCTCTGCCGCCAGGCTGCAACGTGTTAGCGTTTGGCATACTTCCTTCATGGACGGTCTGTTGGTTGGCAGGTTACTCGTACACCAGAGCCCGAGTTTGAAGACACTAATCATGTCATTTAAGTACATGGGCTCGTTAATTTCACTGTCTAACAAATCTACTATCTCTGCACCTCCTAGAGTTTTTTGCCAAGCCCATTTGACTAGTGATGGATGCTCACTGCCATTGCTCGCTTCTTTTCCGGTTGTCAATTCTAACAAGATAACTCCAAAGCTATAAACGTCTATCTTCTCGTTCACTTTAGTTGTATGAGCATATTCTGAAATAATAAATTTATTGAGTATATTAGTGGTAGGTCATATTTAGAAAGAAAAGTAAAGCAAATTATGGTTTGGTGAAACTGTACCTGGAGCCATGTATCCGAATGAGCCAGCCACAGTTGACATTGTGTTGAACTCACTGTCTTTGACTAAGATCCTGGCTAACCCGAAATCGGCTATCTTGGCATTGAAATCACTATCTAAAAGCACGTTGCATGATTTCACATCACGGTGAATCACTGCTGGAGTACAGTCGTGGTGCATATATGACAAACCTTGAGCCGCCCCTAGTGCTATCCGCAACCTTTTAGGCCAATTGAGCACCACATGGCGAACCGAACCGTGCAGCCCAAGGCTCGATGGAGTCTGCTTTGGGTGCAACCAACGGTCTAAACTACGGTTCTCTAAGTACTCATACAGTAGGAGCTTTGAATTGTCACATGAAATGCATCCCATCAATTTCACTATGTTTGCATGGCGAATTGTACTTAGAATCTCAACTTCTGCTAAGAATTCTTTTTCTAGTCTTCGATCTAAATCTCTTTTGGTTGAAATCTTCTTAACCGCTACAAAACTGCCTGATCGGTTTACCGGGACCCGGTACACCTTCCCAGAACCACCGTGACCGATCACATTGTTTTCCGTCAAACGAGGCAAAATCGTGGATTCTGTGAAATTTAACTTCTGGAAGGAAGTGAATTTCCACTTTGAATCCAAATTATATTTTCTTCTCCTGTAAACAGCAACGACATATGCAGTCATTAGGACAGATAAAAGCAACGATATTGCTGCTATACTTGCAATAATCGCCACATTTTTAGCCGAAATCTTGCTAGATCGGTCTGTTTTGGATCGTGAACTGCAAGAATTAAGGCCTAATGAAGGGTTATTTGAACAAAGATCAGGATTGTTCAGGAAACTTCTATCGAAAGCACCGTTTTCGAGCTGACTCGGGATGATTCCGGTCAGACTATTGCCTGAAAGATCAAGCACGACGAGCCATCTGCCAAGTTGACTCGGTATTTGACCCGAAAGCTTGTTTCTTGACAAGTCCAATACTGTAAGACCTTCTAAGAAACCAAGACCAGCTGGAATCTGACCCGTGAGCTGGTTTCTACTGAGATTTAAGGTATTGAGCGAACTCCAATCTACTATAGTGTCCGGTAGTTCGCCGCTGAATTGGTTTCCATCAAGCAACAAAGTATCTAAAACTGGAAGTGCTGTTAAATCTCGTGGAATCGTACCATCGAGTAGATTATTACTCGCTCTGAAGACCCTCATACTTGTCCAAGAAGATACTCCGGTAGGAATTGGACCCGAAAATCTGTTGTTGCTGATATCAAGTGTCGATAAATTTGGCGCCAATTCCTGTGGTAGCTCGCCGGAAAATGAATTACCCCATATTATCATTGTTTCCAGTTTCGAAACTTGCCACAACCCATCTGGGATTGCTCCTGAAAATTGGTTTCCATAAACCTGAAAACTCTTCAAGCTGTTACATGTTTCTAGCGATTTAGGTATCTCGCCTGAAAGACTGTTACTGAAAACAATCAAGCCTTTCAGCTGCCCATTGTAACACAGATTCTCTGGTATGTTTCCAGTGAAGTGGTTTTGCGATACCTCGAATATTTTCAGGTCAGAGTACCTTCCAAAGTCTGGTGGCAATGGACCCGATAAATTATTCGTGAAAATTCGAATATCTATGAGCTTAGGCAGGCGTCCGATACCCACCGGAACTTCACCAGATAACTGATTTAACATGAGGGTCAAGTTAGTTAAACTCATCAGATTCCCGAAATCGTCGGGTATCTTTCCAGTCAACTTGTTGTCAGAGAGATCAATGATCTTTATATTCAGTGATTCAACGGAGTCCGGAATTTCCCCTGTTAGATTGTTCTTGTAAAGATAGACTTGAGTTAAATTCTTTAACGTGAACAGATCACTTGGTATTGATCCTTCAAGGCGATTGATAGACAAATCCAGCAGCTCCATTGCCAGCATACCGGATAAATTTCCGGGTATTTCACCGATCAAGTTAGCTTTCGCCATGTAAAAAGTTCGAAGCTTTTTCAATTGGGTAAAACTCGGGGGAAGTCTTGATGGTGTGAAGTTATTATTAGACAAGTATAACATTTCAAGATCAGTTAAATTACCAATTTCTTCCGGAAAACTACCATTGAACAGATTCTCGTGCAGTTGTAGTGAAGTAAGCTTCGACAATCTTGAAATACTGACCGGAATATCGCCCATAAAGTTATTGCCGAAGAGACTGAGATACTTAAACTCGGGAGATAACCGCGATATATCGTCAGGGATTCGTCCCACAAAGTAGTTTTGAGATAAATCAAGGTATTCAAGATTAGTGCAGTTGTATAAACCAGTTGGAAAGCCTCCAGTGATGGAATTGTAGTTTAGATCAATATGAGTTAAGTTTTTGAGGTCACAAACGAAAGGTGGGACCTGCCCAGTGATGTCCATGTTTACGATAGTGATGCCGGTTATCGTGTTGGCGGTACAAGTGATCTCAGGCCAACTGCAGGGGTTTGAGGATTGGTTCCAGTGGTTGAGGGAAGGTGGGTTGGACCAGAAGCTTTTGATGTTGAGAAGGGTGTTTTGGGATGGTTGTGAAATTACATCAAAGGGTAGGTGGAAGAGGATGAGGAAAAGAGATGGTAACGGTAGTCTTATCATTTTGGTTTTTTAGTACGGCGGAAGGTGGTGGCATGCTGGATGATATATTAATGAGAGTTGAAGTGTGGAAGCAAAATATAAATTTGACTCTGACTCTATGTTCCCGCAAATTTGACTATTTTAAAAGAGAAAATTACAAGAATGGTCTCTGAAGTTTTTTGTTTTGTATGAATAAGGACCTTGAATATTGTTAATTTTGTTCTGTTTACTACTCTTCCTTTCGTTTGTCACCATCAAACGTTTGACTTCTTTAAAGGTGTTTTCTGTCATATACTTTTCATATAATTTATGAAATCATATTCAGTTTCCGGTATCACATCATCGCCAATTTTTTTTCTTCACATATTATATAATGTAGACGTCTACAACCACACATTATATACACATTATAGAATAATACCATATTCTAAAAAACCTTTGCATTTCCTTATCTCAATATATAAAAAAAATAAAAATAAATAAAAAAAAAAAAAATATATATATATATATATATCCTTAGCAACGAATACTACCTGAACACACAATTTCTATGTAATAAATACAAAGTGAAGTGGTTCGAATATACCAATAGAGGGCGTTACATCGAATTACATAATTGGTGACATATGTGACTATTATTGGAATAAAACTACGCATGTTCTACGAGAAGCCCCTTCGAATTATATATGTCATGGAAATTATTGTTTTTATCATATCTTCTAGAACTAGCAACTATTAGTTATTTACTTAATGCAATTTGTTTAAAACCAAAGTTTTTGACATAAAAAAGAGAACGATGCTAATACAACGCGCTATTATTTTTGTTAACCTTTTCGGAATTAACATATTACAATCGGTTTATTTTCGTTTTTATTTTTGATTGTCTCAAATAAGTGTTCACTTCTTATTTCAACCAATCGAAAGAGATTTTAATAAATAGAGATGATAGGTGATTAGTGTAGAGTACAATTAGTGATATTCCTAAAATTTTATGCATTTTTTAATATAACACTTTGACTGGAACGGAAGAAATAATATTTTTAAAATTATTTTTAATTGTCTTTTATACTAAACAATGAAAAGCTATATCATCATCACCCAAATAACAACCATTGGTTTGAAACTTTCAAAGTCAGAAAATTAAGAGTATAAACAAAATGAAAGAAACCAAATCCTCGTGACTTTTGGAAAGAGCCAAATACATCGAATTAAATCCATTCGTGTATCAAATTAACTTTACACAAGTCAAGTCATAACCCACCATCGTGTCTGTGTTCACATTTATACCTGTAATTTGCAAATACATCAAATTAAGTCCAATTCGTGTCTCAATTTTGCTCGAACAGAATCTAGCTGCTTTTTGTTCGCGAAACGTTTTTAATGGAATTGGAATCTCGTGAAACGTAAATACATTTGAGTGAAGAAAATTGGATGACTCCGGATTCAATTTAATTCATGAACCAAACATGGTATAGAATTGAGATTTCAATTTCTTTGAATTTCACTTAGCTGGCTAGCCAGAAATCCAGATTTTAATAGTATAATTTAAGATAAACTTTATATCATCTAAAATACTTCATAATAGCACAACTTAAAATACAGTTCATGTAAGTTAATTTTATGTAATCATTGTTAAAGAAATTCACAATTAATAGTTATACTGTTTCTTGAAGATTCAAGGAGCATTTCAAACTCAAATCTGATAAGACTTCGATTATATCGAATCCGTGCACGGTATCGATCATTGATTTATAATATCACGCGACAAGATTATATTATAACACGTAAGACATAATTCATAACATGACAAACTTCTAGTTGCATCGGTGACTGATCATTTAGTAGACTTCTGAGGGCTCTGATTTTGATATATATATTTGATAAGTCGTTACTCACCAACTTAAAAATAATTATTTAAAGCTATTTTGGCATATTGTTGGTTAAATCATGTTTAGGAAATGAAAATGTTGGGGTAGTTTGTTACATACGAAGTAGTTGAAGGGTACAAAGTGAAACTTCTCGTCCACGGGATCATGTGGTCAACACTTTTGAACAAAGAGCTTCCACCAGATTTACTACCGCTTTCCTCTCACTTACCAGATTTCATTTTTCAGTCAACGTTTTCAACTTTTAAATTTAGAGCACACCCAGTCCCTGTTATATAACGATATGAGAGGACAGCAAACTCGAATCCAATGGAAAACAAACAGATATTTGGTTTGAACCCGTCTGAATTAACCTAATTCAGATGATATAACCTAATTCACATGATATAACACAATCACATATTTATTTATTGAACACACTTGATCGATGAATTCCTTGAAACTGTCATGACAAAATTTATTTTAATCTTATTCTTATTTTTATTCTAATATTAATCCTAGTTAATGATATATTTTCTCAAGTTGAATCGATCAAAACTTTCAAACAAAAACAATAAAGTAATAATAATAATTAATGATATCATAATATTTATCTTTGACACACTTAACTTTGTTTTTTTATTAACACTTATTATATTTTTTTGCGTGTTAACCAAATACAAATTGGAGTTCACATTCTCGATCAATACGTGACTTGTTGAAATTGTATGGTCCTTATTAGTGGGTCTACTACTTCTCAAAAAGGTGATGCTGCTTTTGATCTTACACACTTATTGTCATTTGATTTTGTTATTGTTATACATTTGATGAAGAGAATAATGAGAAAAACTAACAAGCTTTTCAATGTAAATCTCAAGATATAGTTAAAGCTTTGAGTTTGGTTTCCACAACAAAAAGGTTGATTCAAAATCTAAGACTCTAAGAGATCAAGGATGACAATCGCTTTTAAATAAAGAAATAAAGTTGTTGCCTTTTGTGAGGCTAATAGTATCCGAGTTCCTGAAATGACACGAACTTACAAAATATAGTTCGGTCTCGTTCAAAAAAAAGACAATGTAATCGTTGAACATCATTATCGAGTTGATGTCTTCATTTGTGCTATTGATAGTCAGTTGCAAGAGTTGAACTCTAAATTCAATAAGTCTGTGACAGAACTTCTTTGGCTCAGTGTTGCTTTAGATCCAAGAAAGCTCTTCAATAAAAATGATATCTATAAATTGGAAAAAAGTTTCTATCCTTTAGACTTAGAGCAAAAAAATATTCAACTAAAACTTGAGTTGCAACATTATGAGCTAGATGTGCCTAATCATCCAAATTTTAAAAAGCTTCATACGGATGCCGAGTTATGTAGAGTCCTATAAGAAACTGAGAGGCCGAAAGTGTACCTCATGCTTGATAGATTGATTGTCTTATATTAACTCTTCCGGTTTCAATCGCAACAAGTGAAAGAGCTTTCTCAGCAATGAAAATTGTGAAAACAAGACTTCGTAGCAGCATGAGTGACGACTTTCTTAAAAGTTGTTTGATTCTTTATATTGAGAGGGATATTGCACACACCTTTTCTAAAGTTGAGATAATAGATGATTTTACTTCCAAAATACGTAGACACGTCCGACTTCAAATGCCCAAAATACAATTTTTTAAAGAATTTACCTTTCGGTGTATGTTTAATCAATATTTAACTTGTGCTAATGCTTTAACTATTTTATTACTATTGATAGGTCACTCAATGAGAAAATGGATCGTTGTGGGAAGAAACTTAACTAATTTAATTTCTTAAAGATTAATTTTGGCAAAATTATTTATTACTATAACTCATACGTTGTTTTTATTTTGAAACGGATATCGTTATTCATTTCTTTTCTTAATAATAATACATTTTATAATATACAAATAAAACTTTTATTATTGATATTCAATTATAAAGTAAGTTCTCTTATCTTCAAATCTAACTCCGCTCCTGAATGACGATAAGACACTCAATTGTTATAAGTAGTACTGCCAGGAGCAATAGGATCCCTGCTACACTTGTGATTATCACCATTAACTCGGCTGAAATTAATCTTTAGAATTGTACTACTTTGTTCATTTTGGTTGGTTCAAGGATAAGAAGGTGAGGTGTGGAAGTCGCTAAAGTATAGTATTAGTTGACTTCAAATTTTAAGTCCAAGTATTATGAAAACCTATAAAAAAAACAAAATATAACAAACCCCGCCACGTATGAAGTTTTCCTCAATTTGTTCTATTTTTATTTTCTTATGTTGCACCTACAAGGCTAACAACAATACTACTAGCTTATCCATTCACGGGGTCTACACTTAGAAGACTCTTTTGAATGAAGAATTAAAGACCTTCTCAAATATATAATTCATCAGTTCTTTCTATTCTCTGTTTTGTTTACACCACCATAATCAACCACCACCTTCCATCGTGCCATAAAACAATATGACAAAACTATCCCTCTCATCCCTTATTCTCATCCTCTTCTTCCTACCCCCTGATGTAATATCGCAACCAACAAATGACCAAAACACCCTTCTCAACATCAAAAGTTTCTGGTCTAACCCACCTCCCCTCAACCACTGGAACCAATCCTCCAACCCTTGCAGCTGGCCTGAGATCACTTGTACCGCCAACATGGTCACCGGAATCACTATCGTAAACCAAAACATCAGCGGGCCAGTCCCACCTTTCATTTGTGACCTCAAAAACTTAACTCATATCGATCTAAACTACAATTTGATAACTGGAGGCTTTCCAACTGGTCTTTACAACTGCAATAATCTTGAATACCTTGATTTATCTGAAAACTGCTTTGTGGGACAAATCCCTGATGATATATCGCGGTTATCTCCCGAGATCAAGTACCTCAGCCTCTTTGCCAATAACTTTACAGGCGATATTCCAGTCAGTATTTCAAGTTTGTCAAAGTTGACTTCACTTCAATTGCACCAGAATCAATTCAAAGGAAGTTTTCCAGAAGAAATCGGTCTTTTAAAAGATCTTGAACTATTATACATGGCTTTTAATAACTTTACACCATCAAGACTTCCCCCCAGTTTTACACAACTTAAAAAGCTTCGAAATTTTATCATGACGGAAGCTAACTTAATCGGTGAAATACCTGGAAATTTATCCAGTATGGCGGCGATGGAGCTGCTGGATTTGTCTGTGAATCGCCTCAACGGATCAATACCAAGTGATCTGTTCATGCTAAAGAACTTAACACAAGTTTATCTTTACGCGAACAATCTAACAGGGGAAATTCCGGACTCCATTGAAGCATTTAACATGAAGGTCATTGATCTCTCTTCAAACAACTTGACTGGAAAAATTCCTGAAGGTTTCGGGAATCTTATGAGTTTGACAAACTTGACCCTCATGCTCAATCAGTTATCCGGTGAAATTCCTATCGGCATAGGCCGTTTGCCTAGCCTGTTAGATTTTAGAATTTTCACAAACAATCTATCCGGTCCATTGCCGGCTGATTTTGGAAGGTACTCTGACCTGAAAGTATTCGAGGTCTCGCAAAATCAGTTCACCGGAAACTTACCAGAGAATCTATGTTATAAAAATAAGCTCATAGGTTTGGTCGCTTTTACTAACAGTCTTTCAGGTGAGATACCAAAATCCCTAGGAAATTGTAGTAACTTGAGGATTGTTCAGGTTTATGGGAATAGATTTTCAGGAGAGATCCCTGATGGGTTGTGGAGGATTTCGACAATGGTAACTTTGTTGCTGCAAGGGAACCAGTTCACCGGCGAACTACGTCCAGCAACAATCGGTAACTCAACATCCCTTAAAATTATCAACCTTGATGACAACATGTTTTATGGAAGCCTCCCAGAATTACCTATTAACATTATTGTATATTCTATAAAGAATAATACAATGGTAGGAAAAATCCCTTCTTCAATTTGTAGTTCAATTTTTTTGGAAGTATTTCATGTGTCGAATAATAACATTAGCGGTGAAATCCCAAACTGTTTTCACAACGATAGTAGATTGACTAGCTTAAACCTTTATAATAACCGGTTACAAGGGAAGGTACCAAGAAGTTTGATGAATTGTAGCCTTTTACAAGTTGTTGATCTTGGTGAGAACATGATAAGCGATATGTTTCCAACTTGGCTTGATGGTCTTCCGCAACTACAAGTTCTTGTACTTAGATCTAATAGGCTTCGTGGTGCTATTGACACCTCAAGTAGTCTACTTCCGTTTCCTAAACTACGAATCATTGACATCTCTGGAAACTTGTTTATGGGTCATTTGCCATCAAAGTATTTTGAGAATTTTAAAGGGATGATGGGTAATGATGGACAAGAAGGAGGTCCAAAGTACATGGGAAGAAATGGAGTATATAAAGATAGCATGGAGATTGTGGTGAAAGGAAGAGAACTGACATTTGAAAGAATTCTCACCGTGTTGACATCTATTGACCTTTCAAACAATAAATTTGAAGGACAGATTCCAGGTACCATTCGAATGCTTAACTCTCTTCGTTATTTGAATCTATCACACAACCATCTCAATGGACAAATCCCTACAACTCTTGAGAATTTAACTAAACTCGAGTCTCTAGACCTGTCTTCGAATCAAATCAAAGGTAAGATTCCTTCACAACTTACTAAGCTAACATTTATGGGGTATTTTAACGTTTCAAGCAATCAACTTTCGGCAAACATACCACAAGGGGGACAATTTAATACATTTGGAAACAGTTCATACCAAGAAAATCCCGCATTGTGTGGATTTCCTTTGTCCAAAAACTGTGGAGACAATACAGAACAGAATTTTTCGTTGTCACCACAACAAGAAGATGATTCGACATTTTTTGAAGGATTTACATGGACGTCTGTTGTTTTCGGATTCGGATGTGGGATTGTACTTGGTGTAGGTTTAGGATGTCGTATGATCACAACGGGAAAACCAAATTGGGTTTTAAGGATATCTAATGGACGAAAGCATAGGTATGAGTAAAAGAGAAAACAGAGGACTCTGTATTACCTGAGAACCTAGCAGCATAATAGTCTTATCTTTTCATTATGTGTTTCAATATTTAAGCCTTTCTACAATGCTATGGGCTCGCAAACTATCTAACCGCTTAAGAAGTGCTTATCTTGACCAAATTATCTCTGTTTGATTGTATGTATTATTGGAGAAATTGAAAAATGCTGTCAAGATGCAGTAGGATCTTTTGTTTGGACAAACGATGATTTGTTCAGATTAAGTCAATGAACCCAAAATTAAAGGCCGAGTTTGTTGCTTGGGGATGGTCTCAATTACAAAGGACAACAAATCAGAGGATTGAGTTCCTAAACTGAATTTACAAGTAAAAGATCTTTCATAAGAGTTTATATATGAATCTTGTTGTTGCTGTTAAAGAGTGTATACTTGGATCTGAATATGTCCACTGTCATACTCATGAGTCATGTGAATATGACAGTAATCCGTTTTTAACATTAGTTGCTCTTTGTTGTCTAGTTCTTTGTGTGTAGAATTATGTTGCTTTTTGATCCCATTATATTATGTTTTCATATTTTATTAGGTTGATTATGCATTCAGTGTAACTGTCAACCTTTTGATTCGGTTTTTATCGGTTATTTTCAGTTAATAACCGAAGTTTAAACTTTGATCAAAATAACTTTTAAGACGATTTTATTTTTTCTAATTCCGTTGTGTAGTGTGTTTGTTTGTTTCTTTAAGGATGTTTATAGGATCCACAAACATTATCTTATTCATCTTATTTGAAACAAATACTAGATTATAACTCGTGCATTTGAAGGATTACACATAGATGTTTTAAATACTTGAGATATTTATCGTCACACTATAATTCAATTTAATTTATACGGTTCAAGTAATATATAACTGAAAGTGATAATTTGTTATGGACGTTTTTATAAATTGTCATGTACAATTGACTCATTAGAAAAATAATAATATATATCTTAAATATAGATCGATGATGTATAATTTAGGTGTCGTTGATTATAACCATTACATCCTTCAAAATACAATCATCGAATTATTTTTTGAATTAGTTGCTATGATGTAGACCGTCGCTAAATAAGTGTAATATTTAAACTACTGTTTATTATAAATAAAGTAGTGACTATTTCAACGTTGATAGTCAAAGTAAATATAACTTGTTATAATTCTTTTGTTATATAGAATAAATTAAGTATGTTATCCTACAATTCTACTTGTTTGGTTGAAAGAATTTATGACCTTTTGTATATAGCTAATTATTTTATAAATAACAATTACATTATCTCATTATCTTCTAGAGTTCCACTATTAAATCTATCACACCATTAATTCTTATGTAGATGGACTAATGGTTATGGTTTAGTTGGTTAAGAAGAAACTACAAACTGGATTGGACTAACGATTTGGTTTTGTTCGTTAAGTAGGAACTGTGAATTAATTGAATTACTAGAGCATCATCGATTGATGCTTTAAGAGTTGATGAGAGTCATCAAGTATTATAATATAATACTTATCTATTTTACATATAATAAAACAAAACATGTAATTAGTATTTAATTATATTATAGACTTAGAGTAATATTAAATATAATATATATAAAATTGTAAATAAAAAATTTAAATAATTGAAAAATATCTGTTCGGTTATTATCAGTTCGATTTATATGTTTAAATCGAATCGAATCGAAATATTTCGATTATTACATTATTGAAAATCGAATCGTCGGTTTTAACTTCGGTTCGGTTTTTTCGGTTACGATTCGGTTTTTCGGTTTTCTTGCTCACCCCTATCAAAAACTAGATGCGGTGATTGAAAAGGTTTTAATGATACTACAAATTTCAAATAATACCTTTGATGTAGACTAACAATAAGATAACACAAATTGGACCTGTTGATTCGAAGGAATACCAGGAACAATCTTCTAACTATCGTTGATTCCGAATGAATACCGAGAATTAGGGCAAATTCAACTCAAACTTGAGAGAAAATTGAAATTTCATAAAAGCCAAAACTAAATCTTCAACAATGTTCTCCAAATGAATACCATCTGGGACACACTGCACGACCTTGCAAAGTCGAAAGACTTTCGATACAAAGTTTCCCGAACATACATCAATAAACTGGATCAATCTCTAGTTATCTGCACCATTCGTCTTATCTCAAGAAGATACGTTGAAGCGTGCATATCATGTACTACCCGTACACAATTGTGTGTATCCGATTTTCTTTCCCAGCAATCAAAAATCCCCGATAGAACCAACACGTCGATCATAATCAAGGTTTACCCGTGATAACGAAATCACAACCTTGAATACCTACAATTTCAACATTCACTTTCCCGCTGGTACACTGACCCAACATAGCTATGATTCCTATGAACAAAACTTCTCCAACTCAATCCTCTCCCACTCTATCGATTCAAATGATAATTGTGGCTCTCTGAGAAGACTTTGGTTCATAATACCCGGTTAGTGCAAATACTGTTACATTGGAGAGTATAAAATCGAAGGTTTGAATGCTTTAGTGTAACCCGAAATTCGCATATTAAACATGTAGAAACTGAGACTCTAAGAGTTGCACACGAATCTCCAAAGCATCCAGTAGTTGCCAAACTTCCACTAACTTCTACACTTCCCCTGGTTACTGAATTCCCAAGAATTCCCGAAACTCTCAACAATATCCGAAAGTAAACTAGGACTAACAAGATAAACTACCTCCAAACACCAGCTGAAGATTTCCAATCGATTCCTCCAGAAGAACCGTTTGATCGTTGAACCAAACTCATCAACTGACACTTGAGCCCTATCAAACCCGTTAAGCTCAAGTGTGTGAGATCCATCCGCCTAGTCATTCCAAACCTAGAATACCTAACTAAAAAACATGGTCACCCGTTTCAACCTGAGAGCGATAGCCAAACTCCCTCGATAACCACCATTCTCGAATTCCAAACAGATGTGGTACCGTTTATTACCTAAATACCCAAATGAGAAACCATATTCTTGAGCTCTATAACAAACCTCCACATCTTTGAGAATCCAGTTTGTATCAAATAAGTGTCGAGAAATCACATCCTCACACTCGCAACATCAAACACTCTCTCATTACCGAATTCTGAAACTTCATTACTTCATTGCACGAGATTTCAAAGAAGGATGACTCAACTCCATAACCAAGGATTCAACAAAACTCGCACCACAACTAAATCACTATCGACTCCGATCACTAACTTCGACATGCGACGATGGCTTGTTTACCTTTTCTCGTTTTCGGTTCGTTAAGCTTCACAATCCTAACAGCTAGTTCGTCTCTTAATTGGTTAATTTGGAATCAACGTAATCGACTAGTTCATTCTCAGCAAGACATGGCTCAAAGGATTCGAGAAGAAGATTTATTTCCTAATGTGTAGAGAATCTTTCCGGTGAATCTCTAGTAGATGCCATGTTAGAAGTTTGAACCGGAGTAATTGGATTGTGAATCCTGGGCATACTTCAAGTTGCGTTGCTAGTTAGACATTTTCAATCTTCTTTTTGTTCCGATCTTCCTTTTTTCCTTTTTATGACTCATACTTAGAGATTTGGTACCTTTTATAAAATGTAAACTTGACCCAGATTGATTAAAATTTGTAATTATATAAGCTCGTACTTGGTACAGTGTATGCCATACTGAACACAAATAAAAAGATTAAAAAAAAAGAGCAAAATTTCTTTGGATATTAATGCCGCACCTCCTTTTCATCCTCTTTGAATAAGATGGAACCAAGTTATGCTTATAGAAATTTTTGATATAGGAAGTACCAAGGGCTAATGCATATATATACATGTATTTAACTCATTTACTTTACTTTAAGTTAATCATGTATGTTTATGTCGCAGCCCTCAGCATGCAACCCGAGTATTTTATATGATTGACATCTTCTACATTGGGGAGCTAGATGGCGTTAATTTCATGGTTATCTAAGAAGTACAACTTGTTTCCAGGATTACAACATTTTTTTAGTTGGATGTCACATATTCTTTGATACAGTCCATTTAAAAAGATGGAATCCTATCTTTCAGGAATGCAGACTAAAATTGTCAAAATACAGATAGGTGATCGTCTTATATCGTTTGGAACTTTGTTCCTTCGTGACATTGTATCTCATCTAAAACTAAACCAAAATAGAGAGTAAATGTTTTCTGGTAAACATAATCATGACCAACATGTTGATAATTTATGGTTGCATGTAGAATGGTTTGGTAGAGCATGGTCGCATGTTCTTTGTTTTCAAATATAGCCAACATTTTTGACTTTGTATGAACCTGTCTTTCTACCTGCAAAAGTAAAGAAAACAGTTTATAAACCATCAATTAGTGTGACACTCTGACATTTAGTTTTCAAATATTACTTATTTACTTTCTAAAAATATCTGAAAAATGTATATTATGAAGTTTTGATTTAATCTTTTATTAAATTAAATGATACTTAAAATATTTAATTCAGGTAAACAATATTTATTGAATTCTATCAAAATTTGTAAGAGAAAGATTCTTTGAAGATGTTCTCCATGCTCTTATTTTGTTTTTTCTTCATCAAAATTAAATAGTACTTTCTTGAAAAATAAATGAAAAAAATATAAAAATATAATAAAAATCCGATAACTTTAAAAATAAAAATCTACATGCTGTGATGGTCCGCTGATAGAAACCCAGTGTGATTCTTCCCTTATAATTTAACAGCAGACACTCAGATTCAATCCGATTTTTTTCACATACAAATTAAAATCAAATTAACAAAACGAAAGAAATAAGGTTGAAATCTGAAGTCCAAATAAAAGAAAGAAGAAAAAGAATGGCGGTTTGCAAAAAAGTTTTAAACTTGAATACTATTGATCTCTCATCCCCTGATATCACTTCCTCTGTTTCCTCACTCAAACAGGTCAATTTCTATATGTGTTTTTGTTTTTTTTTAATTGTTATATTATGTATTTATGTATGTATGTATGTAGGCTGCTATTGTTTATCTAGGGGAATTGAATAATCTTTCTGTTTTTTTGTGTGTGCATAAACACGTGCATATCATGTGCTGTGTGCATTCACAAGTAAATTTTGATTGCTGGTGAAGAAAATACATGTTGATTATAATCATTTTGTTCTACAATTAGATATAAGTTTTCTTTTTTCTTTTTTTTTTTTTTTTTTTTTTTTTTTTTTTTTTTTTTTTTTTTTTTTTTTTTTTTTTTTTTAAGGTATGAGTTTCAATATGATATGGTTAATTTTGATGGTATGTATATGATTGTTAAGCTGTCTGATATGTTATATATTTCATAGGCGTGCATGGATTCTGGTTTCTTCTATATAACCAATCATGGTATCAGTGAAGAATTTATGGATCAAGTTTTTACTCAAAGCAAGAAGTTCTTTGATCTTCCGTTAGGGGAAAAAATGAAGCTTCTTAGAAATGAAAAACATCGAGGCTATACACCTCTTCTTGATGAAACTCTTGATCCTGAACATCAACTCCAGGGTTAGTTTGTTCAGATTCATGTAAAGTTTCCAATAATCAGCCTAATATAAATTTTCATAATTCAACTATCATGACTGTACAAATGTTTCACACACGCTCTATTTTTTTGATTTGCTGAAACTGTATGGTTTTTTTTCTTTTAACTTTTGTCAACCAATATTATAGGTGATCACAAGGAGGGATTTTATATGGGTATTGAATTGCCTAAAGATGATCCTGAAGCTCAAAGGGAATTTTACGGACCAAATTTATGGCCTAACTCAGGTATTAATGAAAATCTGACAAGCATTTAGGAAAGGTGTGTGTGTGTGTGTGTTGGGGGGGGGGGGTAGGTGGGTGTGTTTTGAAAGTGATTATGTGATGTTAAATTGTAGTACTTAGATCATCACTTGTTTGAGTGTTCCAAATGCTAATTGTTCTAGGAATTAATAGGTAAAAGGGAATTTTGTTAAAAAGGGAGAAAATTTTGTGAATCAAAAGTGGAAGTCTCCAAAATTAGGCTAAAAGATGATCATTGTTGTTACACTTGGTATATAACTGATTATCCAAAATGATCATTTGACCTCTGAATAATCTGATAATCACAAGCCAAAAATGTTTATCCAACCATTCTGATTATTACCTTCAAAATACAAATCCAAACATAACAAAACATTAAAAGTAGTATGTTCTCGTACAATATTCAAGTTCATAATCATTCACTCCTGTATTAATATTTTTATTCGTCACATTCTTTAAGATGTTTGAATGGTGGTGACAGATATCTTACCTGGATGGAGGCAAACTATGGAAAAATATCATCAACAAGCTCTGTAAGTTTTCACGATCCTATAAACTACCAAATTTTATGAATAGCTTCCTGTAAAGCATATATGTGGTGCTATGACCATAAATAAATTTCTGTTTTTCGTCTTTGTGGTTCTTAATGTTTGATTGTGACATTTTTAGGGACATAGTTAGAAAAACCGCAAGGCTTATAGCTCTTGCACTTGATGTAGATGCCAATTTCTTTGACCAACCAGAAATGCTTGGCAAGCCTATTGCAACCTTACGCTTGCTGCATTATGGAGGTAAATATCTGAACTCTTAAGAATGATAGTACCATTTTCAATATTTCCAACATGGTGTTATAAAAGATTACTAGAAAGGTGTTTAATCTTGTAGGTCAAGTATCTGACCCTGTAAAGGGAATATATGGAGCTGGTGCTCACTCTGATTTTGGTTTGATTACTCTCTTGGCTACAGATAGTGTTTCTGGACTCCAAGTATGCAAAATTGATACTAGCCACTTAATGCATATTTTTTTGGTTTTTGAAATATTTTGTATTATATTTTTTTGATTTTTTAAGATATGCAAGGACAAAGACATGACACCTCGGGTCTGGGAATATGTTGAACCATTAAAAGGGTAAGTCAGTAGAATATTTATGCTATAGAAGATATTGAGTAATATTTTATTCGCTTTTATATATGACAGCTTATATGCTCATTTCAGAGCATTTGTGGTCAATCTTGGCGATATGCTAGAACGATGGAGCAATGGTATTTTCAGGTAGAAGTATTATCCTACTTTATGTTGTTGATTTGCATAGTTGACTTCTGAGATGAAGCTGAAAATCTATAATTTGATAGTTTATGTTAGTTCTGTATATTCCAAAGAGGTTTACTATTAATATTTCAAACATATGCTACTTTATAAAAATAATAAATAAAAAGAATGACATCAAATTTAAGATGAATTTACATGTATTTTGGTTCTTTATGGTAATAGTTTTGACTTGAAAGTCAAAAGTCCAACTAAACAAACACAACGTTGACTAAATAATACAAAATTTCCAATTTGAAATACACTTTTAACAATCTGCACATGGTATCCTTGTCCTATGCATCCTGCAATTCTCTAACCTTTACTTAAACAGGTCAACATTGCATCGAGTGCTAGGCAATGGCGAAGAGCGATATTCTGTAAGACCTTCCCTTTATATAGTAGACTTTCTTTCTTCTAGATTAAATCTTTGAATGATTTTCACACCTTGTCTTCTTTGTATATTATTTAAATTTCTTAAACCTTTAACCTTATAAGCAAGAAATCATACAAACTAATCTTTTTTCTGCTTTTGCACAAGCAGATTCCATACTTTGTAGAGCCTAGTCATGATTGTTTGGTTGAGTGCTTACCTACCTGCCAATCAGAACTAAACCCTCCCAAGTAAGTATTCTGGAACACCTCCATTAAGAAAAATATATAATACTGTTATCTGGTTTGTTAGAATGAATGATTTTGGACAACATATAATTACCATAGTACTTGACACTTATTATCCATGATCCCTGATCTACCATAACAGTGGCTTTTTTCACTTCTCCACAAGATAAATAACTTGTTTGTAGCAAAATAATAAAGTAAAGAAGGTGTCAAAATGGACAGCTCGGTTGAGTTTGGCCGACCCGTATACATTTCCTTTATCCATTGTTTTAAGGTTTTAAATAAATAATGTGCTAATTATGATTATGGAAATAGTTTAACGTCTTTAATAAAGTGAGTTGGGAGGTTTCTATGCATTTGATTATTTGAGTAAACTTTGTATGATGTTCAAGTTCAAAAGTATTCAACCCCATTTGAACTGTTTCATTCTGTAGTACCCATTTGACCCATTAGAGAATGTAACCCAAAATTTTGACTCATTTATATGTACATAAGTTGAACTTTACACCTCTACCAAGATTTCTTTTTTAATTTTTTTTGCACTTCGATACACCATGAAGGGCCTAATACACGTGTTCGGATAGTCGGAATATGGTGATGCTTTTCCTTTTCCCGTGCAGTTATCAATTATCATACAATATAGCTGAATTTGTGGATACAACAACGTTTCTTTGTCTAATGTTTATTGATTGATATTTGACTTTTGTTGACATTTTGATTATATTAGGTTTCCTCCTATCAGATGTCAGACGTATCTTCTTCAACGATATCAAGACACCCATGCTGATCTTAGTAGATATGGGTCCTGAACTTATATAATTGGCATTTAGTTTGTTGTATTACAGAATGCAAGTGTTGGAAGGTAGGAATCAAGTTATTTTGATAGTAATTGCAGCTCAACTAAATTGTACAACAAATAAAGTTAGGATTAGTGATATTCATTGAAATCAACTTTTATATGAAGCAATTGATAAAGTGGTTGAACTTTTATGGTTTTATTCAGTTGCAAACATCACATGCTTACCAATCACAAAGTTATATCTTTATGATCACATCTTTCGCATTTGTTTTTGATTAAATAGCAAATGGTCAATTTAAGATGAAAGAACAAAGGTAAATTTTTTGATAGTTTTTGCAAATCTTGCTGATCGTGATTGAAGATTAGTATGTTATGATTTGATAAAGACTGAAGGAAAATAAAATCTTATGATTAAAGTTATATTATTTTCGAACTACACAACATTCACAGTTCACACCATAACATCTGTGTCCAAAATCACTACTAAATGACTCAAGAAAAAGAAAACACAATGATTACAAAATACATGAAGGAAACACGAAACAAGATGACAAGAGACTCGAAAAAGCAGAAACTCGAACCACATAGGAGTTACCTAATGGTTTATCTGTAGCTTCGGTAGTTGGGAGTGTACATACAGCTTTCAGCATATTTCACTAGATCTGCAGGGCGGGGTAGACGTGTTGCCAAACCTGCAATACATAGTGCCGATTTGTTAAAATTAAGAAGAAAAGTTCCTGATCCTGAATTTGAAATTGTTAGAATACATAAGAAACGAAGTCCCTGAATAAGGTAGCCCTTTTGACCCATTTGCTTATAAAGGGGTCGATTTGGGTTATGTTCTATGTCTAACAGGTCACCACAGGTCAGAAGTCACCCCAAGTATATTTTCAAAGCATAATAAAACATTGTAATTAACATCATTCTGTTATTTAGATTAATTTAAGATACCCCGATTCTTGTAATTTTGCAGAATATTAAAGTATCAGGCAGAAAGCGCTTGGGGTCAACCCAATCCGGACCTGAACCCTTCCGACTCTTGCAAAAAGTTACTCTTTGTGGCCAGAACCACCTGACCCACCCATTTTGTGACAGAAAAGTAAATGGGACTCACCAAGTTCATATGCTTTAGCAGCAACACTTGCAGCAATATTAGCCGAAATCTTTCTGATGTTTGTGAGTGGAGGATAAATCATCCCTTTATCGTAGTGTTCTTGTGTTACTTGATTAGCCAATGCTTCCGCTGAATCAACACAGATTCCACTAAATTAGTACGGTGATACATAATCACAGCAGTTCAGAAAGATTCATAATTATGTCGATGTTTATAATGCATTCTTAATGGTAAGAATTATAATGGTACTTACATGCTGCCAAAAGCATCTCATCATGTACACGGATTGCACCAGCAATGACCAACCCAAAACCAAGTCCAGGGAAAATGTAAGCATTATTTGCCTGAATATATATATAAAAAAAAGTATATGAGCATGCATGATCAATTTATATGTTGTATGCCACCAAGACTTCAATGAAAAAGTGAAAGTATGACCTGCCCAGGAATGAAGAGTTTGCCATTGTATTCATAAGGATCAAAAGGACTGCCACTGGAAAATATCACACGGCCCTACACATAGATGAATTAAGTGTTAAGTTTGTTTTAATGAAAATCTTCATATGGAAGTTCAAACGGTAAGAAGTTGCTAAGTTTAGTTACCTCAGTCCAGGTGTAAGCTTGTTCAGCAGTGCACTCAGCTTGTGAGGTTGGATTGGAGAGAGCCATAATAAGTGGTGTCTGCATACATAGTTTTAATCATTACTTTAGTTTGTGTTTCCCTGATATTTATGAAAAAACAAGTGTGTGTAGCAGAGAAAGAGAGAGAACCTCATTGTTGGCCGCCATAGTTTCAACCACTTCCTTTGTAAATGTCTGTCCTACCCCAGATGTTCCGATGAGGACAGTTGGTTTGATGGTCTGATAATAATTGAAAAGGGAAATAAAAAATTACTCAAAACTAGTCATAAGTTTATCATGAACAGGTAAAAAGAACAGAAAATTGTTAAGTCGTCTCACCTTGACGGCATCTAAAAGAGTTGAAAGAGGCTCATGTTCATGAGCCCATGGTTGCTTGAAGTGCTGAAGGGATCCTTTACGAGAACTAACAATTAACCCCTGAAGAAGCACTTACCATGTAAGAACAAAAGAAACACAATAATAGAAGAAAATATTGATCCACGTGTACCCACCTTAGAGTCCACAAGCCAAATCTTCTTACGAGTCTCTTCAATAGGAATATTTGTCTGTAAACATAAAGTGATAAGAACGCTAGCAATAATTTATGTATATTACACAACTACAGAGTATTCTTAAGAATTGAACTTGTACCTTTGTTGATATCTCAAGGGCTATAAGCTCTGCTATGCCAGTTCCCGCCTGAAATACAATGAATTATAGGATAAGATATTGATTAAACAGGAGAGTTCATTCTTCATAATTCCCTACGAATAGATATGTCTTGATACAGCCATGAATGATTAGAGGTGGCAAAATGGACGAGTTGGGTGGGTTGGCTAAAGAATATTCTTTATACAAGTCCAAAACACGCCAGGTTGGCTTGAACCGAAACATTTTTGGTCCTTTTGACCACTTATTATACATCTAATTTGTGTTACACGTAGTTACAAAAATAGTATTACATTAGCAATCCAATTTTTTATATAAAAAGATTTAGTAGAGTGTATGTGATAAAGTGCACTTTGAGTACAATATCAGGTGGTATTTTGGCTATTCTGATTTGAACTGAATTGATTTATACATAAGTAAAAGTGTCCCAAGAGCGATTGTCAGTGCATTAGTTACATGTGATACGAGATGCTGAATGCAGATTTGCTCCCCAAATTATAAATTTGTTATTGTAAAGGGATAAAAGCTACAGTGAGTTAGACTTGTGTGCAGACTTAATCAAAATCACATGCTCATTTTTCCGGGTTCTTAAAACTATTGAAATTAAAAAGTAGAATATGTATAAAAATAAGAGCACAAAGATAAGAGTCTTACTTCCCCAGCACCAAGGAACATGAATGTGTGATCAGCCAAGCTACCACCAAGTAATTTCAGTGATGCAAGAAGTCCTGCAAGAACCACAGATGCAGTTCCCTGAAGAGAAAGAAACAAAGTTATACAGGGACACAGAAATTAGCACAGTAGAAATTCATCAACCAACTATATATACCTGGATATCATCATTGAACACCAAATGAGAGGTTCTATATTTGGCCAACAGCTCAAACGCATTGTGATTTGCGAAATCTTCAAACTGCACAAGGACTTTTTCACCATAGTTCTGCTTGACTGCGGACATGAACTCTTCAAGTAACTCATAATATTCCTACAGAAGAAAAAAAAGTCAAAAAGACGTTAAGTTTGCCTCCAAATTAAAGATGGGACATAAGTATGTTATGACTCTAGCAGTTATTAATGTACCTTTCCAGTGGCCCTCTTTTGTTTAAGACCAATATAGAACTCATCATCCAGTAGCTTCTGGTTGTTTGTCCCCACATCAATGGTTATAGGTAAGCACTGCATAGTCAAGTTAGGAACCATTACTAAATTTGCAAACGAATGCAGATATAAATTGGAAGTAATCATATAACCACTTTCTAGAATCATGACATAACTAACGAAAGCTTACCGCAGAAGGCCTAACTCCACCAAGTGCAGTATATAAAGCGAGTTTCCCAACTGGAATTCCCATACCCTGTACAAATTTAAATACTTCTATTTTTAGACTACAATCCTATCACATCTGATAAAACTTCCATTATGTTGATAAGACGAAATAGGATTAGCTTATTTTACCTGACATCCAAGATCTCCAAGTCCCAAAATACGCTCACCATCTGTCACCACAATAACTTGAATACTCCTCTCAGGCCAGTTCTTTAGTACCTCAAGAACCTTTCCCCTGCAAATTCAGATTACTTAAATTGTCAACTGATACTACATTAATATAAACCATATCAAGTAAACACAGCTCAATCTAACAGTCATACTTCTCTTTCAAACTAATGTAGAGACCCTGAGGACGCTTGAAAATACTTCCATATTTCTGGCAGGCCTCTCCAACTGTAGGAGTGTATACAACAGGGAGAAGTTCTTCCACATTATCAATAAGAAGCTTGTAGAACAACCTCTCATTTCGCTCCTGCAAACCATAATAATACCAATGCTCAAGACAATACAGCAAATACAACAACTACTAAATAATCTGATCATTTATTAAGTAATAATTTTCAATATATTGATCACTGAAAGTCAAAGAAAAAGTCAATGAAGTTCAAGTGATAGATACCTCTAATTCCATCATAGCCACATACTTGTGCAGCGGAACTTCATAATTTCTAATATTTTGCATCAATTTCTTCTCCTGATAAATCACAAAACACAAAATACCTTATATAAGCATAAACGGAGATTTTAAAACTAAATTGATCTTTAGTGTTCATGAAGATTCCAGAACAAACTCAAACCTGAAGCTCTTGTGTCGAAATAGCCGGTGGCAACAAACCACGCAAGTAATGAGCATCTCTTTCCCTCTCAGTAAAAGCAAGTCCCTTGTTATGGTGAGGATCCCTCAACAAAGTGTATCCACTACAAACAATCATCGTTTTCACTTTCAATCAAATTCTAAAAAATAAACCTAAATAGTTTAAACTTCTTATTTTTCCGAAAAGCTATTTAAACAAAATAAACAAACATAAATCCGTAAATCATCAGTCAAAGGTCAAATCATCATCAATTAGTAAATAGCTCCAAACTTGATCAAACTGGATTTCAAGCTACACATCTACAGATTATACATAATGATTCTCTATACGATAACACATACATAAGTACATATTATATATGTATATATATACGTGTCGGTCTGTGAGTATATATCCAATAGATAAACATGCAAACTCAAATCATTCAAGCTTAAATTCCAGCAATAAAGCAAAGGCGATTGATTACAACGATTGGTAAGTGATATAATATATAATATATACCTAGCGACGGAAACAGTCCACGGAGTGACGAGTTGATCCTCGGTGGCACGATCTTCACCGTAAACATCCTCAACGCCACCGCCAACGGTGGAGTTAGGGTCAACGACGGACTCCCCATGCTTCGATATACTGTCCATTTCTTCTGTTTTTCTTTCAAATTATATGTTTTTACCTTCTCAAATTCTGTGATCAATTCATACATACACTACGCATATATATATTATACATACACATGCCAACTTACCAAACATTTTTATGCAAAAGTCAAACATATACGTGTACTAGTCAAATTTTAAGTTTATTTGATTCAGACTCTTTTGGAGATGGTATCAATTTAATTAATTTAGAATTTGTTTATTCGGTAACAACTTTATTGGTAATGATTCTAATTAATCATGCAATTTTTTTATACTTTTTATTACTTTATAATAATTTAATTATATATATTAAATAAATTTACTTTATTAAGAAAAGCACCGAGTATGTTAATGGAGACATCGTGGGGTCAAATGTACACGAATAGATGCATAACTTGGTATTATTAGCGTTCTATTAATTAATTTTATTTTCTTTATAAGATAAGAATAAGATGACAGAGAGTACAATCGGAATAAGACATTAAGGACAGACCGACAGGCAAGTGGATAGACCACCTTAGGTGTTATTGGCGGCTTTGGTATAATATCTTTATTAATTATTAATGATTGAGTAATATTTTGTACGCATAATGTAACGTCGACTATCAAATTATATATGTCATTTATATAAAATTGTATACTCATTAAATAACATATTATTTTTTAATATTAATGTTTGAATATTTTGTTGGACATTGTATAGGGAAGTCGTTACACATGTTTATAGAACAAAGTGGTATATGGGTAATTTAGATATTTCTGATTTTTTTTTTTAAGTCAAATTGTTTTATAAGGTGTATGTTGGACAATGTATAGGGAAGTTGTTACACATGTTTATAGAACAAGGGGGTATATAGATAATTTAGGTATTTTTGATATATTTTTTAAGCCAAAGTATGAAAATGTTTCATAATGGAGTATGTTGGACATTGTATAAGGAAGTTGTTACATGTTTATACGACAAAGGGATATAGGAGTAATTTAGGTATTTCTGATATATTTTTTAAGTCAAAATATGAAAATACTTTATAAGGGAGTACACATAGGGAAATCTTATTTTTATTTCATTTTGGATAAAATAATAAAATATTTTGAGATGTGTATAATCGATGTAAAAAATAAACAGTAAATTGACATACATTCTTAATTTTTTTTATGGGAAGTGATTTGTACATTAATTTTTTCTTTTTAGATCACTAACTATTTATATTAGTGTCTGATCATATTTCTTATTTTACTTATCATCCTAACAATAATAAAAGAAAAACATTTGGCGTAGTAGTTTTACATAATGAAATTGTTTTATATTAGTCACTTTACCCGTTTTTAATGGGCATATCATGGTTGCACCCTCCCCTCTTATATGAGGGGGAGTGTGTTAACTTATGGGAGAAGGGGGTGCAGCAATTGATACCCTTTTAATAATTTTATCTATCATTCTTTTTACATTAGATTTCTTGTCCATAATATAATAATTTACTATGGTTCTAACTCTTAAGGACTATAACTAGTAAAGTTCATAATATAAATATATATCTACAATATATAAAAATTTAAGCTCTTGATATATTGATTAAGCATTATAATAAATGAAGGTTAAAAGATAAAGTATTGTAAATGACATACTCACATGGTTAACCATTATTGAGTACTTTTCAATAATAATGTTAATAAATGTTGTATCTATAACTTTGAATTTGGTAATTAGTATTTAGGTTATATTATAATTATCAACATTACTAATAACTAAATTAAGTTATGTCATTAACTTATAGTTTTAATCTTTTTACATTTCTTATATTTAAGTTACTTAAGATGAGAGTTATTGTTGTCTATAAATATTTATTTTTCATTTTTATATGAGTCCTACTTTGCAAATAAAATGATTGATAAGAGTTCTATAAATACTTATCATCATCATTTTTAAAAGATGTTTTCCTCTTTTAATGTCGTGTTTCAATCTATTACATCATGATTAAAGATATATTACGTTATAACTTTATTAAAATGTTATTGGTGTGCATGTAAAATGTTCTACTACTTTTTAACTTTTTATCATCTTTGATATTGTCTAGAGATTTTAATACTTGAAATCTTATTGAAGATTATTTTGAAAGTAGTTACTTTACTCTCTAAGTAAGTGATCGTTTATATATTACTTATATCATACTTCGTCAATGACATATTAGAGTATTACTGTTTTAGTATAAAATGATAAGACACTTTATTATTTCAAGTCAATCAAGAATTCAACTAGTGTCGAGCTATAATATTTAATAAAAAAGAGGGACTGAAACTTAGTTGTTGAAGTTTTGGATGGTGGAAGGATAACAAATTCGAGAAATAAAAGCTTTCTCATATTTTTAAGAATTAATTCTTTTCATATAATAAAAGTACACACATAACACACTGAATGTGTTATATAATGTTTTATTTACCATTCAATTACATAGATATTTGAAATTTAATTAATTGTTGTTAAGTATATTTCCTAAACTAGAACAAATAAATAAATAAATAAATAAAAAGTGTTGATTACCGAAAGAAGTGTACAAGTTGATTTTGACTTTTGGATTAACTATGACAACTTATATAAAAATTAGAGGTTACGATTTAAACACCTCTACATACCTACTTACCCAGAATGACTCACATATACACTTATACACGGAGTGTCCATTAAAAAATTTTAGAGTGTCCAGAACCTATAAAAATTCCACATATCATGAAATGCATTCTGCTATTTAATGGACCCATGACTCCTTCCTAGGATTCATAGTTTCTACGACAAAATAATAAGTCATTCTGCTATTTAATAACGATATATGTTACAACTTGTAAAACAAAATACTTTTATTGAATGACACTTATGATTTCTTTTATCCACATTTGAAATCTTTAGTATACAAGCGATCTAAAGATTTTCAATTATTAAGAATGAAATTTTCTGAAAGACGTTATAACGATTACACATTTTTAAAATTATCAAAAAGTTAAAAATCTAACACTTAAATTAAAACGGAGGAAGTATATTCTCTGAAATTTAAATCCGATTGGCACATACCATTTAACTTTATTAACAGATATTATACTCATAGTAAAAAGATTCAAGTAAACCGGCCCTGCTATAGTGATGTTATCTTAGTTAATTATTTAGCAAGATCCAAGAATTTGTCTATATTTCTGAATGTCATTAATCATATTATTGCAAAAATGAATACAAATGTAAACAATGTTGTATGTTTCTGCAAAAGATTTAGTTTTTATAGATTAATATATATAGGAGTGGGTTCAAGGGAGAAAGAAAATTTGATGGAGAAAGGGAAGAAAGGTTTTTTAACCCTTCGATTCAGTAAAATAATTTTTTGATTCAGTTTTAAATTATATTTATTTTTTATTGAATCATAGTTGTTTTTTCTTAATCATAGTTTTAAATATATCTTTCTTCCATTTCTCTCCCAAAATTTCTTTCTTTTTAGATTCCGGTAATATATATATATCGTTAATAAAAGAATTAGGTAAGACCGTTCATGTTAGTTACTTGAACATTTATAAATAAGAATGTTGTATGTTTGTGAATAATAAATGATAAATGAAGCAGCAGCACATATTTATGAATTCATATTTTCATATTAATATTATTTTAGTTGAAAACAGAAAACGGAATATTGTAGGCACCCGTCCTTTTTCAATTACACGAATTAATAAAAGTTTAAAGTTATTATTATATATTAACTTTAGGACCTTAATGTTGAAGTTTTGGACAGTAGTCGTGAATATCAACATGATATTTTTATAACTTATTTAAATCATATCATATCATATGAGTTATAAAAAAATGAAACTTTTCTTTGTCATAATTCCCAATTTCACAATATTCCTTTTCGTTTTGCGGATCCTATTTATTTTACTTTTTCCGATGTCAGATGAGAAAAATAATCGATAGACTTTGGAATATGTTTCTGAAAATACGTCCAAAATATAAACTGCAATAAATGGTAAATCAAACAATAAAATAATAAAATATTAATTCAAAACTTTCTACTTTTTTTATTTTTTATTTTTTTTATTTCAAAGAATAGTTAATGCACCTCTTTATAAATAGAGAACCTTCACTCTTTTAATACACTAGTGTTAAAATCTAGTAAGATCAACTTTTACACCATTGAGTTTCAGTAGTCTTAATAATTTTTAGAATGGTAAGACTCAATATACTAGTAGTTTTTACTAGTCTTACTAGTCAACACTCACATGACACAGTTTCTAATGCAGTATTACAATTTTCAATGCGGTATTTCATTTATTAAACTAGTATGTTTAGTAATACCCTTTTTAGAAACTGTCATTTAGGAACAATTCTAACGCATCTTTTATTAAAACATTTTATTTTATCAAATATGATTTGAGAGACAATGCAAACACCCTGTTCCCTTAGCGCACACATTTCCGTACGTATACATGAAAATGCATTCATTCAAACCCATATAATTTTTGCTTAATTTTGTACACATTAATAAAAAAGTCAAAACTATGTATTAAAACATTTTATTTTATCTTGTACATAATCGAGTGAAATTTGGATACAAAAATCTTCTCCACTCAATTATTTTAACTCAACTATATGATATGATGCAGGGATGTCAAAATCATTCCATCTGCATATATTCGACTTGTTTTTGTTTTTTAACAAAGAAAATGCAAAATTTACAACAAATACAATAGCTAAAAAAGTTCATTCTCAGGTTTATGCAAATACATCCGCTTAAGAATATAAACTCAATGTAAGCTTTAAAACAAAATCTTTTCGTATGATACCATGATAACTCTTGGATAGCATTTAGGCAAATCAAAAGAAGTGATCATTTGAGAATTCATTGCCATAACGTCATAATCGATGAAATTAAAGTTAGCACATTAATAAACCATAGCTTTCTCCCAAACCAAAACCAAAGAATGATCAACTAAAACAGTGTGTTTTACATGCGCACAAATTACAGTTAGTTATGATATAGAAAATTCGAGCATATAGAAAAAAACTTCATATGTGCAAGTGTGCAACAAGGGCAGAGCTCGTGTTCAATACATACAGCAATCTGATAACTTTTACCCTTTAGTTTCTATAGTAATGATATACAACCCTTCATGTTTTTAAATCCTCTCTCCCAATTTCCATTTCGAAAAGAAAAAACAACATACAATCAGGTAGGTACAGAAAAGCTCTGCAAAAAAGGACGAAACGTGAATGAAGTTGGAATGGGAATTTTCAGATTCCTGCACTTGTATTCACCCTTTTCAAACGCCGTTTAAAACTTAAGCAGGATGACGGAGTAATAGGGAAGTCAGTTCTTATATAGGGTCGATACGTTATACTGCCACTGGGAAACTAAAATTATACAATTTCAATGGCACTGCTGAGATGATGAAGAAACTTATCAGGGTAAGGTATGATTGCCAAGTCCCATAGATTAAGCAAATTCTCTTGAATACATGGTGTCTGCTTGCTCCTGCACATTGCAAAAAATCAAAAGATGGCTATAGCAAAAACAGGTCGAAATGCGCCCCAAGTGTTTATCTAAAAGATTAGTATTAAAATAACTTTTAGAATCACATTTGGCACGCCAATTGTTTGTAAATTTTTAGAAAAGTGGTGCACAAGAAGTGTTCCGGATCATAATAATCATTAGGCCACATCATCAGTGTTTGTCTATTTCTCTTATTGTACCCTGGTAAAAATTACGACATCTCTTTGTATCTCTAAGAACTCTAAGGCAACGATCGAGTCATTACCCATAAGGATATATCATGTAAACTCATTTTAAATCCGACAGAAGTGACTAACTCGTACCTGGAGTCGATGCAATAGATACATCATAAAGAGATGCACGAATACCTGCACAATATAATGAGTTCATTCCAAAACCATTACAATTTGGTGTAAATATCCAAGCTCAATTAATCTATGATTCACAGACTCTTAGTTCTTCCATTATATTTGTTCAATTTGTAGATTCCCATACAAAGGACAGCATATCCTTAAAGCAAAAATATGCAAAAAGATCGAAGGACGGATTTTAATGACCACAAGTGTTCTTACCATGTAAAAGATTAGGAAAAGTCGTGCGAAAGGATATCGCCAGAGAAACCTCATACCCCTGACGGCACCAGAATCTATAATTTTTGCAGCCCTTTGCAGCTGCAGTGGTATGGATATGGATGTAATAAATGAGCAGCAAAGGGCAAAGGCATAAAAGAATCTGTGGTATGGCACATGGAACTAAGTTATACCTGTATGCTTGCCCCAACCAAGTGACGATGATGGAAGGGGAGAGGCCTGAAATTTAATGTAACTAAATGTTATCAAGGAGTACATATCATGAAGAGTACACGTGGCCTCCAAAATTTTTGGGGCCTCAAAATTTGTACATAGTTTATAAATATATATTACTAATTATTTCTATGCAAGTATATACATGTATATCTTTTGGAGCCTCCAAACAAAGTGATGTTAATAGATGAGTTTGAAGAGTATATATAGTAGATTTGACTATGTTGTAGAAAAAAAAAATATTTGTTAGAACTTTGCAACCCCCAAAGCCTAATAAGAAAAAAAATATTACTCAATCAAAACAAATCAAAAGAAAATAAGTAAATAACCAAGGAATATCAAATATCAAAACAAACATTGTGCTCTTAATTTTAATACGTTTATTACTTGTGTTATTGTCAATATTACATATTATAAGAAGGGATAATTAAGTCGCTATTAATAAAATATTAATAGTGATAATTAAATATAGATTATAAACAAAATGTGAAGAATGATAATAAGAATGTAGAGAGTGATAATGGTAATGTAGATGTCGATAACTAAAAGGCGCATATGAATATCAAGATCCTCGAGGCCATGGTATCGACGATTTGAAATCGATCTCAAATTTTAATATATCAAAAGAAAGGTTTGCACCAGGTATAGAGCAATAGTAGTAGGCCAAACATTTAATATGCAGTCTTATTTGCATTTCAAGGCATGACCGTATAAAGAAAAAAAATCAGCGGTGAGTTCAACTATAAATATACATATGTTACAACAATTCCAGTTTGGTTCAACAAGTGTGTTTCAGTAGAACTTTTATGATGTGGAATAACTTGATTTCATCAACAATTGCCAACTGCAATTGTGATGTACGTAATTGCAAAATCAGTAACAGATAATAACTTGAAACTATAGTCAGAAACAAGTTAAAAATGAACATGAAAGCAACATACTCGAGGGCTTTCATGTCAGTGTCTTCTTCCCAAACTGTTGATGCACGGCGAGGGACTCTACTCCTTTCTACTTCTACCTGGTCATTAAATAATTAAGTACATATGCAGAACTAGAACCAAGAGAGAATTATAGTAAACTGAAGATTATAATGAGTAAATGAGTAATAGACATTCTATTGGAGATGGCCTTTTAGACCCATCTACTTATGAGTTACAAATTTACACATCAGCACTTATTGATAATAAAGATTAAATAAAAATGACAAAAAAGTGCTGGGGGTCAACCCAACCCTGACTGAACCATTTCAACCTGCACTAAAAAACAACCCCTTTTCACCCCTTAACCAACTCATCTAACCCATGAATAATGCCACCTCTAAACTTTGTAAGAGATGCAACAAGTAGCCAGTAATGAACCTGAACTTCCTGAATACGCTTTATCTCCTTCTCTAATTGAAACTCTGCCGCAGCCTTTTCACTGGTCATCGCCTCCAACTGTGTTTGCTTGTAATACTGATGATGCATAATGTAGTGTTTATGTCAAATGCAGTCACTAATTAACAGAATATTCATCAATGAGAGATCAGCCGTTCACGTACCAACAAATCTGTAAGTTCTCTATATCGTTTCTCCAGTTCCATATGCTCCTGCTCAGTAGCAACATAAATGGAAGATAAGTATCTAGAGAAGTGAAACAGAAGCACTGGAAGATGTAAATAGAAGGCTAATAAAATGAGAACTGAATTTTTCATCGTATTCAGTTGTCCCTATATGCAGAGAAAAATAACAGTAGCAAATTTCACTATTTCCAAATGAGTTAAAGACTTAAAGTAAGAAAGCGAAAATTCACAAGGGTGGGTTAAATTGTGCTTGAAAGACTTTAGAAGAAGCAGAACTAGTGTTTCTAGGTATTTCTTGCAATACACATTACTCTCTTTACATCAACTTTGGAAATTCAATAAACTTATTGATTTAAAGCTTAAGATTTAAGAGAAAAGCTGAAAGTCACGTATCCACCATTTTAGTTACGGAACGTAAAGCAAAATGTCAGTTCAACAAAAGCGCTACCTTGATTAATATGCAATTATTTCCCATTCTTAATCTTCAGTTACATTTACCACAAAATGTACACAATGATTTTCTTCGGATACACAGTACACGAGCAAAATAATACAAAATCTCATAAGCAAAAACAAGAAGCTACTACCTGTCGTGAATAATGCTCAGCATCCCTTTTCATTGCAGCCATTTCCACTCTCAGTTTTTGAAATTCAGCCTGCAATCATCCATTGGTTCTTCATTTTAATTCATAAAGTATCTCAAATATAATATTGAATTGAGTTTTTAATTAGTCCTTTTTATTAGCCAAAATCTGCACAAAATATGAAGAAAAAAAAACTATGCGTCATCCATTAAAACTTGCCTCCACAGAAGAGAGCTTCCTCTCAGCATCTCTCTGGCCTTGACGTGCACGCTCAACTTCTTCTTGCCAAGCCTGCATCTACATATTAACAATTTAATGTCAACATGTGGCTAGTTTACAAGTACCCAGTTTATATAATGCATTAGCTAGTGATAACATTTAATATAAAATGTTTAACAATGCTTGAGTAAAATTAATTTAATCTTTTCTTATGCAATTTTTTTACATAGTTTTTAATCTAAAAAAAATAGAGAGAGAGAGAGAGAGAGAGAGAGAGAGAGAGAAGTGAAGATCTGAAACTCATAAGAGCTTTACACATCTTCCCTTACTTATCCTACCTGAATCACTTGATTGCCATCCTCAGGAGACTTCTTCTGCCCTCGGCGAGCACGGGCTTCCATATCTTGCAGTTCTTGAGTTAAAGTAGAACACTCAACCTGATGGTAGATGGTCATAGAACTTGATAAATATATTAGAAATGGTTCATGTAAGAAACTTAAAGGTTCTGTAGTTACCTCAAGTAGTGCCACCTTCTGCTCAAGCTCTGTTGCTTTTGAGGTCCTCTCATCTACTGTTCTCTAATACAGGGAAACCAGTTACAGAGAAGGGTTTAAATCACATGAATAAACAAAATAAGTAGCGAGGACCAAACACATAATTGGCACAATCTATATAACCAACATACTTCCAATTTTTAATGAAGCCCTTAAGAGAATATTTGAACAATAAAGTCTCTAAACTTGTTAACAAAAAAAAGAAAAGAAACCCATGGAATTTTTTTTTTATTATTTTTGAGGTCACCGCCACTCTTCCAGCACCCTCCCCCCAACCCCTTCCTGCTCCTCCAGCTACACAAAGGCCATACCCTTTCCCCTATCCCAAATCAACAAACACATAAAATGTGCATATCGCAAATCTAGATACGCAAACCGTGAACACATATCTATCTACAAGATTATTTAAGCAAACACAAACAGAAAGGGGATGGCGGGGGGGGGGGGGGGGGGGGGGGTGGTTAATTATCTTATATTCCATATAGTTTATACACCAACTAAGTAAAGCTAAAACTAAATACGAAAAAATACATCAGAATTATGAAATTCACATCAGCAAAAA
The DNA here is from genome assembly GCA_963921325.1 of Logfia minima. Lineage (NCBI taxonomy): Eukaryota > Viridiplantae > Streptophyta > Magnoliopsida > Asterales > Asteraceae > Logfia > Logfia minima. The sequence continues at coordinate 40,954,564 of OY992764.1, forward strand.
AATTGCCTAACTAGGTTGCCACTGGTTGAGGGGCTTTTTTTTGTGAAAATATGTCAGGTTTTCTATAGAACTTGGCCAACATACTTGTATAATAGTAAGCCAATATAGCATACTCAGCTATGATAAACAGGAAAATGCATATCGGGAATACCTGTATCTTGGCCAAGGCTGTGGATGCATCAAGAGCTCGGTGTTCTAGTTCTACTTCCCTTTCCATTGCAGCCTGTTATTGAAAAGAATCATGAATCTAAAAACTTAATTAAATAAAATCTAAAGAGGCAAATAGTTTGATCCTAACCATCTTGGTGGCATTGTGTGCAGCACGCTCTTCTTCTGCTCTTCGTTCTACAGATGCAAGCTCTTCCTTTAAAGCCTGCATAGTCAAACAGTCAACGATGTCAGAAATAGCATTATATAATTAGTATAAGAAAGGGCCGTAATAATACATTCAGTGCATCATATTATGACTTTAACCAGTTTCTTACTTGCATCATCCTTGTTTCATTTAGTTCTCTACTCCTCATTATTGCCTCCATATTTGCCTGGTAAAAGTAGCACATTGACATTAAACTATATAAGCTTGATGTATTATAGCTTGTTAATTTCAGTTTTATAAAAAAATTAATCATCTGTTTATTATAATGTTTTAAATAATCAAGTACAACATGAAGCGGATGTAACGAAGCAAAGTACAAAATTACAAAACATTCAAGAAGTCATTAGAGCGTCAATGAAGGAGAAACTCTATGCCTTATTGTTGCAGCAAGCTTTAGAATTATTTATTACTCATTTACAACACTAAATAAAGACACACTCACACTTCTACATTCACATATTACAAGACTGGTATTTGTTAGACTTTTACTTTTGCAAAAACAATAGCAGCCCTTAAAAAAAGTAGTTTTCCATAAAATTTGAAATCTCAGGTAAATGGTTTAGTTTGTGCAGAACAGGTTAAATATAAATGAGAAAGTTATTGATAACACTAGACCCTCATATTTGAAGAAATTATACTAAAGCCCTAAAAGTAGCAAGAGTAAGATGTAAAACTTGCATTCTTCATAGGAGTGCATAAACCTGCAATGATGCCAAATTTCCTTCAGATAAAGCTGCCTGCTTTTTAACGGTCTCCATGGAACTGACAAGCGCCTCAATTTCAGCATTCTTTGCACCCAAGGCTTCCAACATACTTGACTCCACTCTGTTCACATCCTCCTTTGATAAAGACAATTCTTTTTGCAATTGTTGCATGCGTGCCTCATATGATTTACTCAGGTCTCTCTGTTAAAGTAGAATAAGCTGTTAAGATTTCCTTTTTTCTGAAATAAATAACGCAATCTAAAGCATACCAAACGCAAGAACATAATGCATTCACACTGTACCTCTGCTACAAGAAGTTCCTCTAATTGTGCATTTTCTGATTTGTATTCTTGGAGGCGTGATGAAAGCCCGGCACAAACCTATACAGAGAGAAGTTACCAACCACATTACATAGATTTATTAAAACAAAAGGAACAATACCCTACCTTCATAAAGGTAAGTATGTATGACAACCAACAAGCTATACACCAGAAAAGATTATTACCATAATTATAAGAATGGAAATTGACTTGCAGCCTTACCCGTGCCAACCTAGCCTCTTTCGACTGACCAGTGCTTTTTGAACTTTGAAGCAGCCCCTGTGCCTATTAAACAATGAAGAAACTCTATAAAAAAATTTTATGACATGCAACCAACATATCGTGAAAGCTAAAGCTAACAAAGAGAACCCAAAAATATGATGCTACATCACAATTAGTTTACCTCATCAAGTTGATCCTGTACTTTCTTAGTAGAACCAGGCTGGTCTTGTACTTTCTTTGGGGAACCAAGCTGATCTTGTACTTTCTTTAGGGAAGCTGGCTCATCTTGTTTTTTCTTTGGGGAATCAAGCTGATCTTGTACCTTCATTGGGGAAGTTGCAGGTTTAAGTTCTTGATAATTCTTATCATCCAGCTGAGGTTCAATTCTAAGATCAGTAACTTCTGGTCTACTAAGTTGCGTATGTGTATCAGTATTAGCAGATTGAGATCCCTGTTTGTCGATCGCCATCTCATTTCCTTTATCTTTCAATAAGACATCGTGACCAGAATCAGTTGAATTACTTTTGTCAGCTTCATTCTCTTCCAAAGTTACCGGTACTGACAGCATCTCTTCACCAGGTTCTGAAGAATCTCCATTGACAAGATTCCCATTGAAGATTGTTGGAAAAGATTCTTGTTTAGTAGCAGTTGTGGTAACTGCGTCATCCACAGTGTCATGTCTCGTCAGATCACCCGAGGATGATAAAGAGACAGGAACATCTGATTTGGAGACTTCATTATCAACGTTGAGTTGATCCTCGTCTTTAGTTTTCAATGATGAATAAGTAAGACTAATTCCATCATTATCAGTTGAAGCCGCAGGTAGATCTATATCAGATGAAACCTTTGATAGTGATACGCGTGAGCTGGTTTTCTTCAAGGAAGTATCAACCGTCGCAGAAGTTTCATCTGAAGATTTTCCCTTTTTAGGCTGCAAATAGTTCCATTTCAGATTACTTATGAATAAAATTACCCGCATGAGTTTACTTAAATCCCAGAATAAACCTATGGAATACCTTTACTTTTGACCTTTTACTTTTTAATTGAGATCCTTGTCCGTTCGAAGCTTAATGGTGCAGAACGGGAAAATCATGAAAAGAAAATAAATTAAGTCAAACAGATGACCATCATGCAGATATCAAAAGTATATACTAATATATGTCTATGATATATATATATAGGGGAAGGATTCAGATGGAAGCTCCAAATTTTGGGGGAGGGAAGCAAATCTCAGCCCTTGATTTCATCATAAATGAACGTTTAAGAATATTAAGTTGTAATTTTGAGTAGCATTCATCACATACGAATGTTAACGTTCTGGAAATGGAGGGCTGAGATTAACTTCCCTGCTTCCTTCATCTTTTTGTTTCCCTCTATATAGATATATATATATATATGTATATCCTCTAATTTGTTTCTCGCTACAATTATTGATCTATATCACTGCCACCATAGTTGTGTGTGATCCATTTTAGAGGCAAATAAACTCTATTTTCTATTTTTATTCTTTTATTATGCTAATAGCCTAATATAAGACATAACTAACTGCACCCCCAAGAGACCCTTTCAGGTGCTTATCATACAAACACATGGAAATATCCCGTTTTCAATTACAACAAAATACAGTAATACACTTACTAACCTGGTGGCTGTGAATTTGGTTCCTCATCTCCAACTACAAGCTTTGCTCTTCGATCTACAACTTCAAACAAATCTGTACAACACATAACATGAACTTTGCGAGTTTTACAAGAAATTCCAGGTTCATATACGTATGTGATAAGTAGTCATGCAAGTTTCCTAGCATCGTCCCTTTATATAATATGTATGTATGCACAAATAATTAAATTATTACCAGTAAAACATACAGTTATATTTTTCTGACCAAAAAAGCTAATGTCAGATATAGGATGCAATAGATTTAAAAACAGCAGTATAACCAAACATATATCATGCATTGAATGGATAAGGTTGAATGTACCAAAAAAGATTGAACTGCCTAATTAAAGAGTTTAGAAGATAAAGACAGTCAATAGAACAACAGAGAAGTGAACACTAGCGGTAGAGACAGCCACGAAGCACATAAGTTTATTCTTAACTTGTGGTGGTACTTCAAGACTCAGTTCACATCAAACTAGTGCAAACTGAAGACTTGTGTCATACAAAGTTGACTTTACTACAGATGCAGCAATGGCCCTTAGTTAGAACATGAGGACAAGCAACTTTATTCAAGAAAATAAACTAATGCTACAAAAGGTGATTAAAGTTTCCCCCCACCCTCTTGTACAGCACTAAGATTGAAAATATGAAAGTTTCTTTAGAGCTTCTTGGTGATATATTGCATCAAGCCATCAATAGATAAACAAACAGAAAGTAACACTTTATGAATAGCACAGCAGAAGGAATTGTAGTGATATCAAACTAGGAGAAAATGTATCTGATCTCCGCTAAATGAGAGAAGCCCAACCACTTCTATTGCATTAACCCAAGTAGCTTGCTACTCGAAGACCCTTAGAATGTGATTCCTGTATCTTTTTAAAACATCATTTCTCAAGATAATGTTTCTATCATAAGGTTCTTAGTTTGATTGTGACCAAGGACTTCATTCAGAGTCTTCTAAAGGGTAATGTTGCTCCATTCTTACACCACTATCTTGCAAATTAACCCAATTAATTACTCGTTTACTCTTACTTTTTGGTAGGCTAACAAATTGACAGCATGAGTAAGTTGATATGATGTGGTCATGACTGAAGACAAAAGCTTATTCTCTTTTGAAAATTTGCTTGATTTTGATACAAGAGTTTGCTATGCCTTGTTGCTATTACTGTGTAGCAATTGATCTGTAGGACCATAACCTTTCCACTTCAGTATCATCATAGCAGTAATTGTTATTGTAATTTTCAGTTTCATGATCCAATAGAAACACTTGTATGGATAGAAACAGCAAACATATCGGTATATAACTATATACATATACATACTTATGATTTCCCTATATAATCATCCTACTTTCTGTTTTATACACAGTACACAGACCTATAAATAAGTATATAATCTTAATTTGTTATATACCCTAGGGCACATGCACACTGAAGACACCATAAACACTAACTTCAAGGATCCAGATCTCATTACACAATAACGAATCACACATGATACACGTCCTGTATCGACATCATCATTAATTACAAAACTAGCATTCCCAACTCACATCGTATCGTATATCAAATAAATACACGAAATAAACAAATTTCCCCAAATTTCGAGCGATAACTTTCAACTTAAGCTAATAATTGCTTGAAAAAATAACCTGGGGATAAATCATACCTTCAGCAGCTTTGAGCCAATGAGCCATTGCAAATTTGCAAATGATTAATGTAAAATAAGTAATATCATCCAAATGAAGTGAAATTGAACGATTGATTTATCAAGGTGATACAAATTTAAGCGTAAATATGATCTCAATTCGTTTTTAAATATAATATTCGATTTGGATTTGAGGTGAACTGGTGAAGAATAGCGACGTTACAACGACGGATATTGATCAAAGGTAGTCGTAAAAGGGTTGTATTGAAAGTTACAAGTGTGTTGTAAGGTCCATGGTATTACAAAACAGCATCATAATCGTAACCGTCCAAAAACAGCATAGAAAGAAATAATTTGGTGTTTGGTATTTGGTATTGGTATATGCATAAAAAGAAATTGTGTATACAGTATTTTTTTGGTCGTTGTTTTTCGGTTACGTATCAAAAGTTATGTACATCTGTACCAGACTACCAAATATTAAAAATTACATGAGGTAACATAGTTAAAAATTGACCATAAATCGATTATAATATTTTATTAATTTATAAAAATTAAATTTGTATCGCGTCATCACGGGTGATAACGTCGCGGGTGATAACGTAGTATGCATAACAAGAAATTGTGTACCCATGATTTTTTTTAACGAAATAAAAATTGAATAGGTTACGTAACCTTTTCTATCGATTGAATAACTGAAATTAATACTTGTATATTAATATATATTACTATCTAACACGGTTACATATATAAGCACCAATATAGAATATGCTGTCTTTTAGAACATGTTTAGTCTTGTATATTTCACAACCTTCTAATTTTCCTTTGAAATTTATAATTTTATTTTATTTATGCCTTTCAAGACTTCTAGGCTTCTAATCATCCTTAAAATGTAATCTGATAATAGTTTGACTTTTATAGGCAAGATCATGTGATATTTAAGTTATACGTGGAATATCAATATTAATCATTGAATGAAAGTCCCCATGTTCGATATCTATCTGTCTGAGTACTCTTACTTACAATAAATGTTACCCTTAGTATATTATGGAATAAAAGGAAAGGCATTGTGACGAATCATATTCAAAACAAATGTGATTATTATCATCGTAGATTTTATTGGTAATACTTTATACAAATTTTTAACATCAGACGTATACAAAAAAGAAACAAACTGTAAACACAATTTATTCCGTGAAAATTTTATAAAGAGGTATTCAAAATCAGTTTGGGGCTCAAATCGAACCATTTTGAGTCAACACCAGTCAAAACTGATTTGAGCTGGAGAAATCTCAAACTGGTCCATACGAGTTTGGAACTGTAACGTCTTAATTTTTTTGTTAACATATTGATTAATGTATTGATTGTAGTCTAAAATGAAATCTGGAAAAAAACTGCAAATTGTAGTGTTTGTTCAACCGGGTGAAAGGGGGACAGAAAGTTCACTTGTTTAATTCACGCGTCCGGGTGAGTGTTCACACATCCGGGTGATATGTAGTTTGAAGCATGTGCATTACGAATGTGGTCACCTGTCCGGGTGACCTTCCACGCGTCCGGGTGAGTTGTTTTCCAGCAGATACAGGTTGTAAATGTTGTTCATTGTCCTCGGTTACACCTACTAAGTTGCATTACGAATTTAAGAAAGAGAAAAGGAGGTTGCATTGGAATAAATTACATTGATTTGGGATGGAAAAGAGTGGATTGAGCATCATCTTTCATCACCAACCTCAAGTAAGTGCTTAGTTTTATCATTTGACATAAAATGTTATAAATTGGGGATTTTGAGATAGAATGAGGAAACTTATGAAATAGATTTGAAGCTAGGGTTATTTGATGTTATAAAGAGTTTATGCTTGGTAATTGACTAATAATACATCATTAGTGGGAGACTTTTGCAAGAATTGGATTGTTTGGGTTAAGAGATGGGTTATGGCGGATTTGTAGTAACTATCCAGTTGTACTAATAGAATGTGCAACTATGATGATTATTGATGATGAAACTTAGTAATATTAATGAACATTGAATCATGAACTAGGTAAAGCTCATGCATACATGATTGTAGATTTGCATCAATGTTGTGTTGAAACGGGTCTAGACCAAAAGATAAGCTACCATACCGAATCAATTATTATTTGAGATGGTAATGACGAGTGGCGGCCGTAAGCAACTATGGTAATGACGATTGGCGGCCGTAAGCAGCCATGAAGTGGTACATCACCACCCTATTTAATGGAATTGACGAATGATGTATCAGAGTGGTCCGACATAGCTAAAAATGAGAAACGTGTCATGCATTGCATCTCCCCACATCTAAACCCATGTAACTCACGAGACGTTTTCGCCTTACGTATTTCTTTGTTTGATGTCATGTATTCCAGGTTCGGGGTCGAGAGCTTAGAAGGTTGGTCCTTGGAGAGGATCTTTTGTTATGAACTAGATTGAAGACTTAGCATGTGGTTCATCCCGTTTACTATGGTGCTATGATATGAACTCCGTAACCCCCAAGGATGTAATTATGTTCGAAAATGGTGTTTTCGTTAAACTTATATTTGTAACTCACGGTTCTGATTTATGTGAATACTACGAAATCATTGTAAATCTAAATAATTAGAATGGGGTGTTACATAAATCGATTTGGCTCAAACTGATGCAAACCGGTTTTTGCAGTCCTGTTCAAACCTATCCGGCGGGTAGGTCCTTTATGATCAACATATATTAATGAGAAAGATTATATCTGCTGAATAGGCTGGACCTATCTACCAGATAGATCCTTTCTGATCAAAGCCAACTTAATAAAATATAAAATGTACAACAAATGTTTTTGGGACAATTTTCTTGTTTATTTGAATTTCAACAAGATCCTTTCGAATCGTCATCGTTTATTCAGTCTTCTTTTTCGAGTTGTTGTCGTTTATTTAGTCTTCTTCATAAGCCATGTTGCATAAGTCTTTTTAATAAGCAAGCTCTTGCGCGGTAAGTGGTACCGACAATCCCATTTCAATCTCTTGCTCGTGTATTCTTGCTCAACTCTTACCATTTCCCCTTCGAGTGGTGAAATGTTATGTATCCGTTCAATGCCATTAAGATAGTCTCTCAAACAAATACAAACTTCCACCGAAAATTTTCCACATTTGAATAATGTCTCATCTAAGAGTTGAACAACGTACATGTGTATAACGAGGTTGGAGCATTTCTTGAATGAGTTTCATCAACCGTGGATTCTCGAAATGGTCAAAAGACAAACTTTCTTATATGATGAACTTCGTCATTCTATCTTGCACCAAACTCGCTTCATATTGTCAAATTGTACCATCATTCGGCATTGTCATTTGATCATGCCCCGACCCATATTGTCAAATGATTCTTCAAAGTAGTATTCCTGGTTTCCTTAAAAAAAATCCCCACAAAATTCTTGCATCGAGCTTTTCTAGGACCGCTCGACATTTCTCACAAGTCGTAATTGCACTAACTATCCCGGTTTCTTTTCGTCGCTATGATGGAAAACCGTAGCATTACTAGACGATCCTCAATACCGACGAAAGATTATGATTTCCCACATGATGATGACATTGCGTTTTGCGATTTGAGAGTATTTTTAGAATTTAACAAAGCTTTTGATTGTTGTAAGTAAACCTCAACATCTTATACACACAGATACTATGAAAACGGGGTAAAGGCTCCCAAAAAAAAACAAAAAGGGCCAAAAAGCCCACTCAAACTGGTATATGACCGTTTTTCAACGGCTAGTATTGCTGCCAGGAGAGCTATCCGGCAGATAGGGTTTCCCTATCCGGTGGATAGGCTCTCAAAGCGGTTTGAAACTGGTTTCAACGGATCTGGTTTCAAACCGATTTAGATAACTATAAAACCAAATCGGTACAAATAGGTCAAATCGGTTTGAAACTTTGAATCGGATTGAGCCAAACCGGTTTACCTGTACACGTCAAGATGAATGACCGAAGTAGATAAGCATTAACATTATATTTATGCATGGTGGGTGGTGGTTACAATATGATAATGGTGGTGTAATAAAGAGAAATGAATAGCAATATCATCTATTTGTGTTCGAAGATATGCAGTATGTGTTTTGTATCAAGTGTTTACTTATATTAACCGTTTAAATAGTACTCCCTCCGTTTCAAATTAAGTGTCCAGTATCAGTTTGCATACAGTTTAAGAAATTGCTTTGTCTGGTAGTGAAGATGACTCTTTTACCCTTACTTTTTGCACAGACTCCCATGTATCAGTTTTGAGAAAGGATAAAATGGTAAAGTTAATTTACTACTTTTGGAAGTGGACATTTATTTTGGGACAAACTAAAAAGGAAAAGTGGACTCTTATTATGGGACGGATGAAGTAACATATACGGTAAATAGTTACGGTCAATATAAATCATTAAATTTTGTACGGTAGGTGAAAATAATGTCGTAAATAGTGTCAATGTTTTAAAGAAATACTGTATATTTCACGATAATATCTTTCGTGTCTCGTCAACATGGTCATGAATCCTGAACGGAAAAAAAAAAAATTAAGAATCAAAGGTGCGTATATACTATTTCTTTTTCTTTTTTGAAAAGAGCTTCTTATATTAAAATTTTGATTTTGATTAATACATCATGAATTACTTTATTTACTCGTACAATATAATACTCTATATTCATGTTACGATGCATACATCTTTTTTATGATGTAAAATCACTTCTCTTTTTTTCTTTGGCATATACGTATGCTAGAATATACAGTAATGAATAGTACCAAACTACCAAGTACCAACCACTAAGCCACATGTTATGTTTTTTCCCATTCATCCCCTATTGTCTGGCTACAAGATCATTCTCAGCTGGCTAATAAACTCCCAATATTTAGTCCTACGCACGTACTTCTCTGATTCTCCCCTCAAACCTGAACCACCTCTTTTTTTCTTATATCATTTTTAATTGTAGCACCATGCTGCAAAGGCTAAGCTTCCAACACATTAATTAATATTAAGTTTGTCAAATTTATGTTGTCCATCAATTAGCAAACATTAAGTGAAAAGTCTCCTGATAAGATCATTAACAACTACTACACACCAAATCATACATCAAAGAAACATATATGACTGATAAGTAATTATTAGCTAAAGAAAGCACTCATATTATCTTAAAGACCACGACGCCCAAAAATCAAAATTCGTATTCGAAAAACAAGAAAAAGAACATAGCCTAAAGCCTTGTGCTATGCCCAAAGATAACGATAATAAACGAATGCAGAATACAGTTGTATCCTGTAGACGAAGAGATGGGTTAGGTTGAAGAATCTCACTAATAGTATATTAGTGCTCGTACCAACAAGCCTTTAATCTAGCAGTATTAAGGTGACTCAACAACCAAAAGTGATTCAAGAGTTGGGAGTTCAAGTCTCGTTAGAGACACAAATGTATCATAAGATGTGAGTCTATTAGTCTTGTTTTTAACAACATATGTTGGAAAATGGTTGCTGGGCATTATTCATCACGTAAGAACCTAAAAGAATTACTTTTTAATATGAAAGAGAGATACTAAATTATAGAGGCGTTTAAAGGATGTCAAAATGCTAGACAAGGTCAATATATATTAAATAATTTGAAAAGACAAACAGTAATGGGGCAGTAGTCATCATGGCAAAGGACTTGTGCTAGACAATGCCTATAAATGTGTCAATAAGCAATGAGAAGAGCATTCCATTTACAAACTACATACATAAGAAACAAAAGAAGAACTAACACCTCCTGTTCAGCTGAGATGACAAGCTTCAGGGCTTTGTTTGCAGTTGTATTCGTCTCAGCGATTGCGTTCCAATTATGCCTTGTCAATGGAAACTTTTACAGTGACACGTATTTCAACTGGGGTGGCAAGCATTCCTACATTTTTGGCGATGGTGATGATCTTAATCTCATCTTGGATCAGTCTGCAGGTACATAAAGAGATACACTACAGAAATACTCAAATTCTGTTGACTTGTAAAAGTCAAAGATGATTTCTAACTTATATAAACATCGAGTACTATCTAACTCTAATAATTACAGGTTCTGGTGTTCAGTCACACAAATCATACCTTTTTGGAAGCATTGAACTGCTACTAAAGTTGGTTCCAGGGAACTCTGCAGGAACTGTCACAGCATATTATGTAAGCGCAATTGCAAGAAAGATAAAAAGGATGATTATATATGCTGAAAATGGATGGCTAACTTTATTATCTGAAATCGTTGCAGCTATCCTCTACTGGCGACTATCATGATGAGATCGACTTTGAGTTCTTAGGAAACTCATCAGGAGAACCTTACACCATGCATACAAACATCTTTACCAATGGCAAAGGAAACAGGGAGCAACAGTTTAAATTATGGTTTGACCCAACTGCCGATTTTCACAACTACACCATTCATTGGAACCCAACTGCAGTCGTGTAAGTTAAAAAAAGACGAGCTCTATACGTTTAGTTTCTATACTAAAAAAAGACTAGCTCTATAGTTTAAATTATAGGATGGTTTTTAATCATGTCGATAAATGCAGGTGGTACGTTGATAGTATACCCATTAGGGTCTACAGAAACTACAAAAGTGAAGGAATCGGCTTCCCAAACCAACAAGGAATGCAAGTCTACTCTAGTTTGTGGAATGCTGATAACTGGGCAACAAGAGGCGGTCAAGTCAAAATCGACTGGAGTTGTGCACCTTTCAGGGCTGGTTTGCGCAAATTCAATGCAAGAGCTTGTGAGTGGAAAGGACCTGTTAGCATTTATCAGTGTGCCTATCCTAATGAAGCTAACTGGTGGACCATCCCCACGTATGACCAACTAAACTGGGACCAGCAGGGTAAACTCAAGTGGGTTAGAGAAAACTACATGATCTATAACTACTGCACAGATTACGAGCGTTTCCATTGGCAAATGGCTCCTGAATGCTCCAAGCCACAATACTAAACAAAATATGATATTCTTACAACACACCTATGAGTTGTAAAACATAGTATTTATTCTCTTTATTTCATACTGATGTACTTTTCTCCCAAACCTTGTCAAACACACCTTTCGAATTATTACGCGTTCTTATATGAGATATTTTGAATGATGATATGTAGATTCACGGGCTCGGATTACGGGTTTTGATCACCAATTACGGGTCATGATCACCGAACACCTAGACCTCTTTATGTTTGTAGCACTCAAGAAATAAGAGATGTTAAAACGAATAAGGGACGGAAGGGGTTTATTGTCTCAGTGGCGATTCCCTATTTGGTAACTCGCATTACACTTGAGTGTAATCGGTTTTACGCCGCATCTCCAGAATAGGAGCCGAGCTAAAGAATAATGTTATAGTAGAGGCAGATAGGTGTGAATAATGTTGTCCAAATGAGTTTGCTACTATAATATTTATAGGCAATTATTTGTAGTTAACTATATGATCAAAAGAAGATATGGATAAATATATCTTTGCAAGTTGATATCAATTGGAAGATTGAGTTCTGTTCGGTAGATTTGCTTCTATCCAATAGATCACATTCTGTCCTGAATATTTACTTGCAGATGGTATAGCATGTAAGTGAAAAGTAGGCACTCATGCATGTATGATGGATATTTATAGTGCTCATATATTATTTATGTTGTAGTCACCAAACATGCAAGTGTTTATGTTGATAACATTATAATATATATATTTTTAATATAATATATATAGTACTATAGTAGTCACCTTATTATCGAATTATTATATTCGTGTTCTTCTATTCCGACCCAAATGATCAACACCTCTTCGTTTCTGACGTTCTCCCAAAGCTTCATCGCTGTTGATACAGTGATATACATATAAATACAGTATTATAAATAAATCAGAAGACCAATATCTTTATGTCTGAATGCAACAGGTAACAGGTTACAAAATGAAAAAAAAAAATGACTTAGAAAATAATATTTTTGAGTTTAATAAAGCTAAACTTGAAAAAATAGCAAAACTTTGGGGGCTGCTTGTACAAAATAACCTAAGTTGGGATAGAAGATACCGTAAGCGGTAAGTCTCGAAACGACATCGTTCCTCGTCGTTACCACAAAAATTGATACCAGCAATCCAGCATTACGGGGGTTTATGCATAAACCCTAAATTCCACTTTCTAGACATTTCTACGTGAACACGGAAGCTCTGTCTCCAATCAAATGAGTATTTACTCTTCCTCATTACATAAATTATATCAAATTTACACGTTAGTTGTTGCATTATACATTATTTTATTAATTTTGAAATCAACTGTTTTTTTTTTTGAATTGATAGGAGCTTGTGCAGCATTCGTTTCGAAGATATGGAAAAAGAAGCAATCCAATTCGAATATAATAAGGTTCATGCAGATTCATAATACCAGCTATTGTTTTGTTCAATCGCAATATAAGCCAATTCAGGTATTTATTGATTTTGAATGTCTGTTTGATACTTTGTATTATGTAATTATAAGAGTTTGTTTATTTAATTATTTATTTATGATATGTAATTTGTATATGAAATTTGTAGATATAAGTGACAAAAATTGATTTCGTATCGAATCATAGAAGCCTACTCATGGCATTGTTGTGTAATATAATAATGTAGAAATGAGACTTGAAAAAATTTAGATATATTTATGGACATTCGAAGATTTGATTTATGGATCCAAAGTTTATGCAATTATAAAATTGTTTCGAAGTTTTTGATGTTTACTCAATCTTTTTATTATTTTTCTTAATGTTAAAATGTTTATTAGATACTAGTCGCGCAATATGACGTTTATAAATGAAAAATATAATAGAGGCTTACTATTTGGACACTCTTTACACATACATACACAGAGGAGCCCACACACACATAAGGGGTGTACATCCAGGAATTTAAGGGTGTCCATTTAGAATTTCCTAATATAATAATGGTCAATAATAGTTGTCTTAATTATAATGATTATAAACTTTTGTTTAAATTTCATGTATACTTAATGTTATCACAATAATTATATTTTAATTATTGTTTATTTTATATTTTAAATAAAAATAATTATGATGTGTATAAACTAAAATAAACAATTAAGTATAAATTAATTTGATTTATATTATTGAAAGGGAATAAATGTAATTTTCGATCTTCCAATTTTTAAACATTAAGCCTCGTAGCTAAAAACTTTACAAGAATTTAAGATAAATTGCTTCTCAAGTTGTTTTGCATCTTTATGTTAGGTAAAGGACATAAGTTATTTTATGACGGATCATTTTTTTTTTAGTTGTTATACGATAGGTAAGTTTTTATAAGTTGTTTGTTGTAGGAGCTAAATTTGCTTGTATTTAGTTGTTTTCATGCTATTTAAGATTGCTTTTATGAACTTTAATTTTTAAAGTAATTATAAGGCCCCCGTGACTTATTCTCCTGGATCCAACATACCTATGTTGTAAAGTTAGGGCCCGTTTGATTCACAACATAATTTATGAAGGAATATAATTTGTCAAATGAATTGGAATTAGATGGAATTGGAATTTAAAGGAATTGGAATCCGATTCAAATGAATGTGATCCCAAAAGAATTAAAATATGTCATGCACATTTGGGAATGTGCGTACGATATTGACACATATGGATGGAGTATGAAAGCTTAAACGCATTATAAGTCTAAGTTATGAGCCACTAATAACTTCCAGAATGGTTTTACACTGATCCGGAAGTTATCGGGTTGATGTGTTACTTTAAGCTCGGTTGTTACATCTAGGGTCTTTGGTAATTGCATTGTATCTTCCTCTAACTCCTCAGTTTCACACTTTGGAACACCTGATTTACACTGCTTCTTGTTTCAGGATGTAAGAAACCAAGCTTGTGTTTTCCGTAACTCTTTTATTCAACGACATAGATTGTTTTCATCTGCATCTTCTCAAACTAGTCAAAATGAAACTGACCAATCTGGGAGTAAACTTGCGGCTACTGTGGAGACTGGCAATGCTTCTCAAACGGAAGTTTCTGATAAGAAAGTGGATTCTGAAAGCGACCAATCTAGGGATGATTTAGTAAAGGTTTTGGCAAAGAAGGAAGAACTTTTAAAGAAAAAGAACAAGGATGTGGAAGAACTGCAAGATAAAGCTTCGAGGATTTTTGCTGAAAGTGATAATGTTATTGAAAGCATTAACCGAGAACAGAAAACTCAAAGAAGTTTGCCATACAGGTTTATTGCGACCATCTGTGTGTCGTTAGAACAATGTTTAAGTCTGTTTTGCCTAATCTGAATCTGATCAATGTTGCAGTCGTTTGCAAAGAGCTTACTGGACATTGCAGATAATCTTGGTAGGGCCTCATAGGTTGTTAAAGATAGATTTACGAAAATCGACACCACTGAAGACCCTGCTGGAGCTCTTCCACTGTTAAAAACATTGCTTGAAGGTGTTGAGATGACTGAAAAACAACTAGCAGAGGTAACTGCTTCTTTGCATCAAATCAATTATGATCCATCTATTTACCTAGGAAAAGGGGAGGGGAGGGGGTTGCGATTGACAATTAAGTCCTTCAAATGTGATGATAGTTTTTATTTTTACTCTAATTTGGGCTTAACAGGTGTTCAAGAAGTTGGATTGGAAAGATATGATCCGGTGAATGAACAGTTTGATCCAAATACATATAATGCAGTATTTCAAGTACCAGATCAATCCAAGCCTCCTAATACCGTTGCTGTTGTAATGAAGGTATGCTGGCTCACATTTACCTGTGGTTGAAAGTTGCTACACCTAATTTTTTAAATATTTGACTTTTGTCAAATAGTTTAAAAGCTCCAATATGAGATATTGTTGTAACAATAGTTGGAAACTTTGGAACAAAATAACATTGTGACTAGAGTGGGGGGTACTTTTTTTCTTCTAAGCATTGTCTTCATCTTGTCATTTAATACGGTACCATAACTTATATACAAAGATGATCATACCCACTTGGCATCCATTTAATCAATACAGTTTATGCTATATATCAGTTGCCTCATTAACTTGATATAAAACATAGATTTGTATTCGTATGTGTTTTAGTTTAATCATTGGCTGTAAGAATTAATATAATACTTATATTTTCAGGACTCTCATGAAACCAGACTATTTTTCTGTAATTTTGCAGCCAGGATACGCACTGCATGATCGAATCATACGGCCAGCTGAAGTTGGTGTAGTGGTAGGTGTGGCTACACACGATAAAGAGACAGACTAGAGACCGATAATGTAAAGCAGCGATGGCCTTATTGTTAACACCTCAAATCTAAATTTCTATTTGTTACTTCAGGTCTATATATGTTTAGAAATTTATGTATATTGTCTCTTTGTTAATGTATTGCTGATCTTGATGACAATAATAAGAGCATTAGCAAAAAAATTGTATGCCTCCGTAGTATTAGAATTTAAAACCTTCCTTGATACAGATATCTATAACATATACTTTTCCTGTAGGTTTATGTTTGACCATTTAACAGTCAAGTACTCAAATCTCGTTTTTAAACTCCAAATCCGACACACTGTACACATTTAAACAATGGTGGATACTAGTTATGGAATCCAACATTTTCTTCAAACGTCTTATTCTCTAATGATGTTATAAATCTTAAACCACTAAGATCAATTGTCATAAATCATGAGACTTAATTACTAGTAATACTAACCTCATTCTGAGGTTGCTCTCAAGCTATATCCAGGAACCTTTTCAAGTTTCTTCTCTTTCGTAATTCTTCTAATTCTACCAACATCTTCCCACAACCCGTTGCTAGCATAAATATTAGACATAACCACATAAACCCCATCATTCCAAGGTTCCATTTCCTGCAAATGTTTAGCCACCCATTCTCCCATCTTCACATTCCCATACTTCTCACAAGCACCCATCAAACACCCCCATATCACCACATTAGCGTCCATTGGCATCTCTTTAATCGTCTCTCTTGCTTCATTAAGCAACCCACATCGACCAAGCAAATCCACCATACATCCATAATGCTGCAACCACGGCTCGATCCCATATTCATTCTTCATCATGCTGAAGTAATGTTTCCCTTCTTGTACAAACCCACCATGCACACACGCACTCAACACACCCACAAACGTCACACCATTAGGCCTAACTGACGCTTCTCTCATACCACGAAAGCATTCTAATGCATCAGTAACATACCCGTGCATCGCATACCCTACAATCAAAGACGTCCATGAAGAAACGTTTCTTTCACACATACTTGAAAACACCCTATAAGCTAAATCCATCCTCCCACATTTCCCGTACATGTCTACAAGCGAATTGCACATCAAAACATCCGATTTTTCTAAGCTTTTTGCTTGAAACACACAATTGTGCAGCTGAAGTGCCAAACCCAAATCCCCTAAACTCCCACAAGCTGAAGTCACACTAACCATAGTCACGTCATCCGGTTCTAACCCACTTCTCTTCAACTCCAAAAACATGTCCACAGCTTCTCTAGCACGCCCACCTCGAGACAACCCACCAATAACAGCATTCCAAGAACCAAGATTTCTCTCAGGACTTTCATCAAACAGTTTACGTGCATCCTCAAACTCACCCGCCTTTGCATACAAACTAATAAACCCACTTTCACAAAACAAATTCGTCTCCAACCCATTTTTCATTGCAACCGTATGAATCTGTCTAACTATCAAAACTCCATTTATCTGGGACACAGCTTTTAAAACAACGGGCAGCGTGTAGGAATCTGGGCAGACCGCAGCACGAAACATGGCTTTAGTTACATACAATGCCTTTGTAGGGAAATAAAACTCGGTGTATGCTCTAATAATGGTATTCCAATAAAATGGTGCGTTGTAACGATTAAGCATATGGATTCTAATAACATGAGCATAGATTGAGTTAAGTTCGTGTATATTACTGCAATTTGTGATCTGGGTTGATATCGTTTTAGCCCAATCTTGGCTAGCGTAATTGTTATTAGCATAGTTTTGGGACTTAAGTGTTGAAAGATTGTGATTAAAGTAGCAAGAAATGGTCAAGTATTTGGGGATTTGATGCTTGGAGATGTTAATGAACAAACGATGAATTGAATTCATGTGTCTTCGATCTCTTGTAGGTATAGTTTGGTTTGGATTACATTACGGATTTGAAATTTTAAAAAGCTGATAGTCTTAAGTCTTAACGTAACTTTGACTTAACGTAATTTTATATGATTCTTTTTATTTTATATTACTTTAAAAAGAAAATTAATACCACTGATTTTAGTTATTTAGACCACCTGGGGTGGCTCACTGGCTCGTCTTCAGCCTTCCCTGCACACACCACGATCGAAGTGGTTCAATGATGGTTTGTCATCGTTACAAACACAACGGGAAACAGCACGGATACAAGCGGAGTTCACAAATTACTTTATAATATTTTCATTTGTTTTATGATTTAAAACAAATATTATGGCTATATGACCTTTTAGAAAGAGAAAAAAGAAATTGTATAACCGTTTAAAATCAAACTGTTGAAAAAAAATATTCTTTTTAATACCTATTTAAGTTATTAATTCCTATAAAAATACACAACAATTATACAATCTTTTAACACAACAAATTCATCAAATTCACCTATATGCATATTTACAAATACTATAATTTTTCTAATCACGTCTAATCCAAACGAAAACTTCTCATTTATGAATCTTCTCAATTTCGACACTACGAATATTCACAACACTATAATTTTCTAACCACGTATAATCCTTGACGTGACGCCCGTTTTTATGATGTGTCAATAACGTGTCAGATGACATGGTGATATTACAAATGTCACGTCGTTAAAAATACCAGCTACAAGATGAATAAGTCAGGTATACACAATAATCAAAATTAAAAGTTTGATACACACAATAAATCAACATGAAATTAAATACATACAGAAATCAGGCTAAAGTAGATCAAGCTAAAATTAATTGTCTTCTCACATGCTAATCGCTAGATTAAATTGCATGTGTATAATAATAATTAAATAATATTAATTAGACATAAATAAACAGATAGTGAAAAAAGTAAAGATATAGAATCTGAAAAAAAAAAACCCTGTGAATTGGCGAGTTTTCGGTAATCAAAGAATGTAACAATCGCGCGATCAGTTTAGGGTTTAGGTTTTGTATGTAATATCGATCATGTTTCCTTATTTACGACCGTTCAAGTGCCTCGATGTATATTGTTTTTGTTTTGCATGCCACACATTATTATCTCCATGTAAATTGACAATGATTATTATTATTTTATTTTCCAAACGCGTTTGTTTTTGGTTTAGATCTATATTAACATGAAAATGAAAATATCGATGTTTAATTACCATGTCAATTTTCAAACTTAGTTGTTAATTTATCATGAAATTTGAATGAAATTATCATGATTTGACCATGAAAGCTTTAAACTTCAATTTTCATGAGATTTTCATAGGCATTATTGGTTTTGACTCTAACTTTAACTTTAATTTTGTGACCTCACTCCACACCAAAAACAAGTTTATATACCTTTTTCTTTCTCTTAACTTACTTTTTCACTTTTCTGATACATATGAAGAATATTTTATAATTATGTGAGTGCATAAATTAATAATGTCATTAGCATGTAAATAAAGTACATCCACATTATTGAAAAGATCAAAATTTGTTACTAGAATTAACAAGTATCATGATATGTTATCGGTTTTGAATAGTTTGAATTTATTTCATCATAACATAATGACATATAAACCCTCGTTAATCTATAATATCCTTAACACAATGTATCACGATAACCGAGATCCAATGAAAATCTTCACGTGGCTTCTGGTCTTTGACATAACAAAGAAGGCTATAATAATGAAATGAACATCTTATAGTTTAATCCTTGCTAGTGAAAAACCATTATGAACATTTTTAGTAAATTTTAATAGCAAATGTTTGTTATGTATTACAAAAGCATGTTGAACAATAATTTGATTTCATAATAACTCTATTTCGTATATGGCCGGTTTTAAATGGTTAAATACTTTGAATCATCTAATCTTGTTAAACAAAAGAACGATAGATGCAAGATAACATAGACTATGTTACTATCATACTCCGTGTGAGTCATTTGATCATTATAGGTTACAGTTATTAGTTTGATTGTTGTCTATGGTTTGGACTTGTATTTCACTAGCGTTATTAGCTATACTGAACAAACAATCTCTAGTTACGGTCCACCTATATGTATGATCGTTGTCTATGGTTTGATTATTGATGATTGTTGATATATTGACGAACAATCTCTAGCTACGGTCACCTAGATGGAAATTTAAGCAAGGGATTCAAACCTCATACAAATCCCTTAACCCCTCGTCATCGACGATGCTAAAAGGTCTATTGTCCTTAATACACAGACGAGCTTAAGATTTTCTAACATTTTCTTGGATAAAAGCATGATTTTTCAAACTACCTTTGTCCCCTAAAACGTAGATTGCTTCTTCATATCTTTTTTATCATATGGTTGAACTCTTGCATATATTTTTCAAATGATATGACATGAACTCGTACCATGACTTTTTTGTTCTGGCAACAATTTTTGTTGGACAAAAGACACACTTCACTTTC
Source organism: Logfia minima (assembly GCA_963921325.1). Lineage (NCBI taxonomy): Eukaryota > Viridiplantae > Streptophyta > Magnoliopsida > Asterales > Asteraceae > Logfia > Logfia minima. The sequence goes on from OY992764.1 coordinate 40,975,067, forward strand.
GATTTTGCTATCTTTGACGAAGTTAAAATACTCTCACACTCATGATCTCCATCTCCTATTAGAAGCATCATTGTTTTCATTTCCAATAGTTTCTTTATCGACATCAATCACCGATTCATTACATGTTGATTTCATCTACAAACAACAAAGTCAAATAATATTGTTAACAAATAAAAAATAACTACTTAACACTTAATAGTTATTACACATCTATAATGTACATAAACAAAGTTATTTAATTTTGCTAATGAGTAATCAAGTTTCATATTCTGGAACAAGGGTAAATATATTAGAATATGATAGTAGAATTCAATCATTTCGAATAGAAAAAGGATTAAATCAAGACATTAATTATGAAGAGTTACTCAAAAGTTACTCAAGGTGATTTAGACATCAATAACTGTGACATACAAGTAATCGGAGATGCATCAAAGCAAACAACCATATGTTTCTTTGTCTACTCTCAAGAAAGTACAAACAACTATATTGTACACATACAGATATACAAATATAAATACAAAAAACTTCTTACAAGTAATAGGGATAACTTGAAGATCAAATATACAAAAATGAAACATCGAGATACATTATGTTTTTCATCATTCCACATCATAAAATATAACACATACATATAGCAAATGGTAGAAAATATGTAAAATGAAAAACTCATGTACATACAATAATACGAGAAAACATCAAACAATAATGAAGCACATACTTACCGTGAACTTGAAATCGTGAGGCAAAAATTCAGATTGTGAAGGATAATTGGAGAGGGAGGTAATATGGTTTAGTCTTTGAATAAATTGGAGAGAGGATACGTCAAACTAACAGACGATTGTATCTTTTAAGTTTTAACTCGTAGTTTTAGAAACTGACCTTTCAGTTCCTTTAGAAAACTAGTTTCTAAATTATTTTTATAAATTCAAAATCAACTTATAAATATTTATTTAAATATTAATACAATATAAGTATAATATAATATTTAATTGCTACATAAATTATGAATGAGACAAGACAGGTAAACCGAGGAGGCTACTCTCTATTTTCATAACCGAATCAAAAACTTCGGTTAATCCAAAAATGATAACCAAACCGTTGGTTATATGTATGGTTCGATTCGATTTTGACGGTTAATATGGCTTTTGTTGGTTAATTCGACTTTTTCTCGGCTGTAGCTATACAAGTGAACCAAGTGGAACTGATTGATGATTATAAACGGTATGTCGAGAACCATGTATAAAACTGATATTCCATATTAATGAAAATTTGTCCAAAACTATTGTGATGAGTAAGATAAAGTTTCATCAGCTAAAAATAAAAAATAAAAAAATCTAGAAACGAACTTTTTAGTACTGATGTGAATCAAAATATTGGTTACGTTTGTAGTCATGTCTTGTCGCGGTAAGATCTATTTCTAGTATATTTTGGTATTCAGATACACATACTACATTTTGGTATTAAAATAATTATAGGATTTGTTTAGTAGTCATCGAACATTTTAGTATGGCCTCATATACAAGCCAGTTAGACCAAACAAAGATCGAACCACGGTTTAAGCAATCTGAATTAACAAAAACATTTATAATTTCACTAATTCATATGTTTCATCAATAACGGAAGGAACGTTCCAATTAGAATATATTTTATCACTTTGTTCATCTGTAAGTTCTTTTCCTTTACACCATTGGGCTACGCAGCTTCGTTAGTCTTGTCAAGCAAACAAGGCGGGGGGCCATATAAGGCTCGACTAGTCGACTATGACTTGTGTAGTCAAGCCAGCTAGGATTGTTTTGGCCTCAACAAGTTTTCTGGTAAACTCCTAACCATACCTTACAATAAATCATACAACCACAAGCCACTACAAAATCTATGACTTACCTCATATAGTTAATGGCTGAAAAATAAAACAAAACTGGCTTCTAGTGCCAAGGATTCTTTTTCGTTATTGTCTTGGTTTTAGTTGGAGTACTAGAGCTAGTTTTCTGCAAAATAAAAATGTTTCCGCAGGATAATTAAAATCAAAGTGAGTGAAAAAACCATGAAAAGCAGAGTGAGAATGTACATATACCAATCTAGATTTCTTTGTCTTCCCACGAACCCTATTCCTCTGAGGTTTTAGTTTATATATCCGAACCATCCAATGGTGAGTTGTGAACACCTACACATATACAATGAATGATTCGGGTCTCGTGATACTAAATTGAACATTGACATACAAGAATGATGTATTGTTTTCTTCTCACTTACCTCTTCAAAATGTGTTAATTTGAAATACTTCTTTCCGATTTCAGTCTTCCTCACTCTATCGTATCCTTTACCACCATCGGTCTCAACAAACCTAGATTGAAGAACCAGGTTGAGTGTAAATAATAAATGATTAATGGTAGAATATAAGCTTATGTAAGTGCGTTACCTATAATATGATAGTTTGTACATGAGGCTGTTTAGCATGGTTGGAGTTGCCTGAGAATCAATTCTGTATTGACCATCTCTCTGTACAAAAAAACATAAATGTAAAAACGGAGGCAATACGTCACACGTTGATGCATATGATCCAATAATACAATATAGGTGAGATAATCTTTCTATGAACGATCTTTTCCAAAAGAGAAACATTTCATTTAACATGTAGTAAAATGCTACAATCAACAATTCATACACTAGAGGAACTTATAGAAATTTAAATCACTTCATTAATTGGACAATGAAGTTATAGAATTCAAATCACTCATCAAATTTTCATTAAATGTGTGGTACAACCCATGAATTTCTGAAATTACTAAAACTCACAGACACACAATACATGAACTTGTTGTCTTGCTTCCTAGGCTATTGAGTAGAGCCATAGGTGAATTTCGATCAATTTACTCATTAATGGGTCGATTAGGGTTACATGTATCTCAGACCGGTCAAGCAGATAAACTCAAATAAATAGCTTATATAGATATAGGTCGAAGTCACCCAGAGTGTATTTTAATGCACTAAACCTATAAACTCGTTTATTTTAACAAAATTTAGTTAGCTAGTATGATTTTTGTTATCATTCTTTACACACTATACATTCATATAGGTTAATGAAGGTTAGACAAAAAGTGTTCCACGTCAATTTGGCCAGTGTTGACCCATTACCAACCCACATATTTTGCCACTTCTACAATTAAATAACTAAGTAGACTTACGAGATAATCAGGCTCCTTGATATGTGGGAAGACGCCTCCACCTATACGCACCATCCATAGGAACTTATTTATGTCATCACTAGAGTAGCCCACAACACCTGAGATATGAAAAGTTCATATTATTTCTTCTTGTTTATTTATTATTTTAATCTGTCAAAGAAAACCAACCTCCAAAAACAACAAGGACATATTTTACATCCAGTGAGTTGAAAATTTCCCAAGCAGCTTTTTCGGGAGATGACATGGCAGTGCCAACAGTAGCAATATGAGTGTTGTTCCACGTGTTATTGTCAACAATAACTGTGCGGTTAGCCATTGCAGTTGTTTGGTAACCATAGTCCCACCAAGATGCAACCTAAAGGTATTAACAATTGAGTTGATATCCCAACAACCATGCTCAGAGTTCAATAGAAGAGGTAGTGCCAACCAATTTACTAGGGAATGGGTTAATTCGGGTTATACTTTATCAACAACACGTCAAATGACTCAAATGTGTAGAATAAGAAGGAAAAAAAAAAGCATTAAAGGAAGACCAAAGTCAACTTTAAAAACATAAAATCTCATAAACCGGATTATTTTTTTTAGTATACATATTCTTTTAATCATAGTTGACGGCTTGACGCACTAATTATTTATATATGAATAGAAATGTTTAAGGTCAGCCCAACCAAACCCATATACAAATCTACCCAGTTGGATCACCATCACTCGACCTGCCCGAAGAACCCATTTTGCCACCTCTGTGTTTTATGCAAGGTAAGATCTCAGTAGATTTCTAGGTAGTAGTAGCAGAAGACCAGTAACTAACATAAGGGAGTAATTGTTACTGACAACAACTTACTTTATCGTCTACTTCAGTGTTATGACTTAGCCATGCATAAGCCTCTCTGAAATCATCGAAAACATGAAGCCCAGAAGGCGAATGAGAAGTAAGTACAATTGAAGGAGCTGAATAAGCTTCTGCTGCAGCCCAAACACTATGGACCTACAGGATATTTGAAAGAAAATGTTAGGTCAAGAGTAAGAATCCGTCACACAAAAATATACACGGAACGGAAATTCAAGTTCAGATATCATGAAACCTTAACAAACATTCAAGGAAGAAAGTATGCTTACCACATAGAAAGCAGCTAGCAGCACAGATAAGAAAAGAGCAAATACAGATGCCTCAACAGGTAAGACCAGGGGCCTCTTTTCAGGCTGTGACTTTTTGGAAGGCTTTTCCAGAATCTCCTTCTCTTTCTTCTTGTTTTTCTTGGAAGGTCGTTCCTTCAATGAGTCTTCTTTTTTGTCAGGCGCCATCCCATTATTCTGCAGAGAAGCAGTACTAGCAGACGCTATATCCCCTGCCTTGTCATGAAAAAGATGACTTAGTCCAGAATTTCTTTTACATACTGAAGATGTGTCTTTGTACAACCACATGGGCTACTTACTTCAATCTGAACATTTTCAGATAAGCCAGATGCATAGAATTTAATTGATCTTGTGAAAACATCAAAGGCTTCAGATAGAGCAATTCCAGACAATATGCATGCAGCTGGAGCAAGCACAAGCATTAGCCGTACCTGTCATGTCATTGGTTTTAAAAGCTAAGATAATGGGAGTAGAAGGTATATGAAAAGAATGAGAACGGTGAGGTATAATGCTTACCATAACACCGGAGAAGTACACCGACATTACTATGTAAAGAATCACGAAAGAACTTGCATCAGACAGGGGTGAAAAACATGCCTAAAAATACCCAGATAATAACAAGATGTAAAGCATAATAGGTACGAAGACGGAATGCCAAGAACTAAAATTCAGATGAGCATCACGAACTTACAATAATTCCAGCAGGAACCAAGAAAGCTAACACATTTATATCCATAAAGTATGATGGCCACGTAGGCGGTTGATGTTCACTAACACTGGCAATAATTGGTATGTACTTGCTCGCATACGTTCTGACACAATACATAAATGAGTGTCACGGATGCACAGAAAACTTTTGGTATGTGATGAATAGTAAAAGAATATAGAAATGCAACTACATTGATGATGTCATCAATAATTAGAAGAAGAGACATAAAACTAACGGATCAAGAAGACTTAGACTCCGTCCACTCCATCCCTTTGTTGGACTAGATGCAACCACTGCTACAAGTACAGCTACTACAGCACAACAAACCACCCTGAATGAACGACAAAATATATAAGCAAAGGAAGTTTCCATTTATTGGAACCAAACTTTTAGATTCGGGTATGAAGGAGTGACAGACAAAGCGATGTGAAAAAACTGTTCGTTATTGAATTTCAGTTCCATATTTTCAAAGCTCAATGCAGATTAGGGGCTTCCATTAAAACTACAGGTATTTAGATATGAAATGTACAGATAAGGAGCATCATTTATCGAATTCTTCTTGAATGAAAATATAAGTTGAAAATTAAGCAAGCTTACAGGCCAACTGATACAACGAGGGTTGCCGCTACTTTAAACATCTTTGGCGAGAGAATTCCTTTGATATAATATGCAAAAGCAACTACATGGATAATGATGAAAACCTGTAACAAATTTACAATAACAAAGAGATGATGATATCAATTAAATGAACAAAGTGAAATGAAACATAATCACATATGTTGTCTGATACAACATGTAGATTATTTCATGTCAAATGAGAACACTGATTGGTTATACTATCTCTACATATTTCTGTTGGATTTTTGAGTGTTCACTGTACAAAACATGTCAGGCTTAATGCATTATTAAGCACTAGCAAACACCCGCGCAATGCAACGGTCCATGTGGTGATAGTAGGTCGGTGATGATGGTAATGGTGGAGTGATGAGAGATTGAGAGTATGTATATGTTTTGAAGGTTTATTGTATGTTTTTTGTGTTTATATATTTATATATATATGGTAATAGGGTGAAAATTGATTTATATGTAGTAGTAATAATAATAATAATAATAATAATAATAATAATAATAATAATAATAATAATAGATATTAATAGGAAGTATAATTGTTGAGACGATTAAATTATTAGTAATTATGTAGGGGCAATATAGTCATTTCCCGTGATTGAATTGAAAATTAAGTCAATGACTCAAATGCATTATAAGTAGTTATTATTATTATAGATTATAGATATGCACATGTTCACCGTTCAGTTAAATAATATATAAGAGTACTTGCATTGCTAATCACTGGTTCTATGCTAAACAGCACAAAAAGGCAATGACATTTCATTGCCTTTTTGCACATTAATTCCAACAACAGGCACTATTATCTACCTAACTCACCAGAAATGATGCAAAATGTTCTGATGTCATGACCGCATTAAAACCAACAACGGGAACTAATGCTGCCAGTAACGTTCCTAAGACAACCTGCATAAAAATAGCAAAACGGTTATAGACCTAAAAATATAAATGTAGAGTTACATTTTTTTCCTCAAGCCATTAAATGGCTAGCTCATTCATTGTTTCAAGTTAACAGTTATGGGCTTTTGTAAAAGGATATCCTGCCTCTTTTTCAGTTTTAACTTCATGCACATGACGAGGTTAGAAAACTTCAAATGAGCAGTCTTTCCTTCAAATCTTCTGGTGCATTGTTGTGTTGTTTTCACTTTTATTCTAATATAAAACACTAACAGATGGAGAGCATACCAGTGGAGCATATGCAATGTACAGCCGAGATGAATAGCGACCAGTCACAATGCAAAGAAGCACATGCATTGGTATTAAATTGATTATAAAGGTGTACCCTCCCCACGAGCAAACCTGAGTGATAGAAAATGCCATATAAAAAACACAACAAGACAACACAAAAATGAGCAAAAGATACAGATGACGTTGGTGAAGGAAAACCATTCACTATGTACTTTATAACGCATACCATGTAGAAGTATGCAACGGAGTTTAAAGTAGCGTAGAAAAGGGATCCTGTGTTCAATGTCTACAGATAAAGTAATCACTGTCAGGAAATAGTTTCATATCCAATTCATTATTGTATTTAGCATCAAAAAAGGTACAAGGATATATTCTAATGCACAAATATATTAAAAGCATTTTGTTTTTCTATGAGAACAAAAATTCAAAGCAAGTTATATCAAAAATAACCTTTATATAGAGATAGAAGGTGAAGATCAAAGCAAAGATGGCTACAGCTTCATTATCATAGCTCCCAGCCACTGATCGAGATATGTAGGATGGTACCTATAAGATATAACATAAACATTTATATCAATGAACATATACATCTTCCCATTCAACAATATGCATTAACCATCATCAAAAAAGACAACTTAGAGATCACAAGTATCGATAAATGAATTACCATGGCTAGAAAAACCGCAGCTGTTAGTCCAGCACCAGCTCCTTTAACTTCCTAAATAAAGGCATGAGAACAACAATGAGACTTCTTGATCAAATTATAGTTAATCAGTCAAACTACACTCACAATCCAAAAAGCAGACTACTAGCTTCAAAACAAACCTTTGTCAAGAGGTAAGTTGCCCATGCAGCAAAGGCAGAGAATACAGGAGCAGTGAATACACAAACAGTTTCCACAGATAGGGGTATATTTAGAAAGTGAAGCACCCTGCAATTACGAACCAATAATCATTTACAACTATATTCGTTTTATACATGTTATATATGAGACACTAATATAAGCTACAAGGTTCAAATGAATTGGTTAAAAATCGTCAAATACGCACTTCCAAATAGTTCCAGCTGTTAAAGTCAATCCAGGGTAAACAGTTCCACCAATAACTCGTCCAAGAGGATACCTTAAAAAACAAGTAAGACATAGAGTTAAATGTTAATTACTTAAACGCCAATAGAATAAACAAATAGTAAAAAGAACTCATCAACATTTACCAGGTTCGATCGTCAAACCAATTCCAGAAGTCATATATCCCATTCTTTATGAGAAACTGCATATAATTATATATTCTGATAAGCAATACATCTTCATAGATAGATACATGTATAGACCTAAGGGCATAAACATATCCGGAATTATAAGCGTGACTTTATATAAATGAAATTAAAATTAAAATTAACTAAACCTGAGTAACTCTGTAATTGAAATAAGGATCGAACTCGTGAATAACACTTTCATATTTAATAACCTGAAATAAAAATGTATCAGATTCAGAATCTGATTAATAATTTTAATGCAATTTAATGCTGAAAAAAATGCGTTAGATCCGATGAACTTACTGAAAAAAGACGGATCGAGAAGGCGAGTATGCCGATTAACAGTAGAATGAAGAACGCGAGGATGTTTCCGGAGGCATGCCGGAGAGTTGACGACGACAACGTCGTTGGCTCCTTATCTGTAGAAACCGCCATTAACGGCCGTAATATGTGTATTTTTTTTAGTGTGTGATTTTGGTGGACTCAGTTTTGGAGAAGACAAAGAGTAGTCCTTTTTTTAGCTCGGTTGTGGGCAGTGGGCGTATTTGTTTTTACTAATTTGCACTTACTGTTATTACTGTTATACGGCAGGTTGGCTAATTCAGTACACGTGGAGAGGTATTATTGGTGGGCCAGGGTAGGCTTCCAATTTTATGAGTACTGTAAAAAAAAAAAGTTATTTTAGCCGAGGCCTGTAGGCCTCCCAATTTTGGAGTCTTATGTATAAGTTATAAAGTTATTTTGATACGTTAATTTGATGACGTGTGAGTTGAGATATCTGTGTTAATGACAGTCTTTTGTGATTACAAAAAAATAACGTTTCGTGAGGACATTGTAAAACGGGATAAACTTTCCAAGTCCTCGACAACTATAACCTACGAAGAGATGAAATAGAAATTTTTTTAACATATTTTCACTTAGAAAAAAAGATTTTTCTTCGACCATCCACTTTAAAAATATAACTAGATTCTTTATTATTCTATTTAATTCGTCTTAAATAATATTTTTAATTTTTTTTAACTTTGAATTCATTTAATTATGTAACTTTTATTTGTTTGTAATCATTATATTATAATATTGTAGTATAATTATTTTTTGATATATTTAATTTTTTATTTTTTCCATTTTTTTTATTTACTAATAATAATTCTTAATTATTATTAACAATATTAAAATTTGACTAATATTAATTATAACATTAAAAGATATTCATTAAATTTTGTAAAAAAGTAAATAATATTTCTCTATATATATAGTAAACTTGACTTGCTTTCAAAATATTTCTAAATACGGATAAATAATTGGAATATGTTTTTTCTCTTCTATTTCTATTTTTCCTCGTATATCTTTACATCTAAAAATAAAGGAGTCATTAGAGAGGACATTGGAGAAGGCAAAAGTATTTAATATAATAATCTTTTGTTACTATATATAAACTGTAAAACAGCCTACATCTCCGGTAAACAGATCTTAGATGGAGTGTTTGTAGTAAACGAGATCGTTAATTGTGCAATGAAAACAGATCTTAAATTTTTATTATTTAAGATGGATCCTGAGAAGGCCTTCGATAGTGTTAATTGGGCCTTCCTTGATTACACATTGTTTTCTATCATTTCTTGCAATTTTTCTCATACAATGTATATTCTTTCTTCTGCTCATGTGGGTGTGTTAGCAAGTTTCATAACATGAATACCGTTAAGACTTAAAAGTCATAATCATTCCCATTATTGGGTTAAAATACCTCTTAAAATCAAGATAAGCTACTCATATACAACAATCCAGCAGAATGGCCACCTACCATCAGATGATCAAACAACTTCTAAAGTTCCCCTAGAGAAAAAAGAGAAATTTTACTACACCCTCAGTTTCTATACATATTAGCTAAAATTTTCATATGGGTTTGTCCCAAATCACTTTGAACAACCACACTACTATGAATTATCATATAATTTCAAAGAACACCTCACACTATGCTCGGATGGTCCACCAACAAATGCTCCAAAGAGTGCATCCGATGATGTATCATATTCTGTACAAACTCAAAGTTAGAACCACGAAGACAATCTATCTTACAGTTTTTTTGGTAGATTGTAATTCTTCTTTAAGAATGTGGTGGCTGCCTTGTCATTACGATGACACAATACTCTCAAAATCGAGTTTGGTTCGGACGGACCCCACTGGTCAGTAGTCGAAGGCAAGGGAAGTCTTGATTTGGTGGATGAACTATGACTATCAATCATTAAAGACTTAAAAGTTTCAATAAGGCTACCAGTATCACTCGAGAAAAGGGGTAGTACACCTTTCACCATGACTGAATGTCTATCTATCAATTCGCGTGGTAACCCATCACCATTTGACCAAAATAAATCCATAAGAAACCGGAAATCTTCTTGTATGATCAATGAATCATCAACAGTGAAATAACGAGATGGCCCTCCAGCAAGCAAAACCAACAAAAATCCTTCAAAAGAAGCTCTCATTATGTTAGTGATCAGTCGCGTTCGTATGGTATTATCTTGTACGGTTTCTGCTATAATTTCAAGATTCTGTTCTAGCTCTTGTAGAAAAGGTTCAATTCTTGAATATGAAATTTCCCCGATGTATAAACCATCCCAAAAGACGTGACTTAACTCGTGAAATACGAGCTTATATGCAGTTGCCTCACATACCTGTCGAATTGATTCTACACAAGTAGACAAAGATAACTCGAAGTTTTTTCTCGAACCATTAACGATACTACCCTCACGAATTCCGATACTTTTTAAGTGGACGATCGTCCTTTTCTCTAACACTTCTAAATCTTTTCTGATATAGTTAAAAGTATTAACACGTACGCACAATTGCGTTATATCGTAGGAATCATTTTCATCTATAGTGTTCAGTTGAGATTTCCTCCGTTGAAGTATTTGACCCCTATCTTTTTTCCTGAATACACCCAGTTTTGAGCCACCATCACATCGAGTCAAAGGTGGCAATACTGGAAGAAAAGAACTTCGAGATCCTATATATAAGAAGAAGATTGAACATTATTTTTCAAGAAAAACAAAGGAAAAATGGATCATCATGATCAATTAGAGGTTACAATTTGACATATTTACTTATAAATTGGGTTGACCGGATTATGTTCAATCTCTAACGGGTCAAACAGGTGAAATGCAAAACATTAGCTACAAAGATAATGAGTTAAACGGTTTGAACAAGGCAAATGGACTGAAGTTGCCCTCATTGTGTTATTTAGCACAAAACCTCCCAAACTATCTATTAAAGAACACGATTATTATTGAAACATATGAAGTTATTATTATTCATAGAAATATAAATATTCAAAACAAGAAAGTGTGTCTAGGCAACCCCACCTGTTCTGATCAATACAAAAAATTATCCATTTGACCCCTTATCCAATCCGCCCTTTTTGCCACCTCCAAATGGTTATAATCTACAAGTTAATCTTATGCTTACCGGAACCGGATTTTGCCTTCAATATGTAATCTTGAAGGCATTTATCAAGGCCACTCATCAATCCAGGAAGCAAATCAGGATGCATTGGTATTGGCAATAGAAAGAACGCTTCTAGAGTTTCATCAATAGTTCTCAGAACTTCTACTGCAGAAGGAGCAAAGCGTTCTCTGTTTGCTTTTGGGTTCCATACCTATAATGAAGATGTAAGGGAGTGTGTTGGTTAATTTAGAATTTAAAGTAATTTTAGATACTATTTCATACTTCAACATGTAATATTTTTTAATTTTCAGAAAACTGATAGTGCAATTAATACTCACCACATCTTTTAATAGAGGAACTAATAATAATGTAAACCGTTAACACTACAGGAGTACTGGTGTCAATTGTTGACTCATTTACTTATTAACAAGTTGACTAGGGTTATGTTTAATCTCTAACAGGTCAAATGGGGCCAATTTAAAAAAATTAGTCAGAAGGAAATGGGTTGAAAGTCATCTAAAGAGTATATTTAAGGCTTACAACCTCCGAAATAGCTTTAAGCAAAAAATATATATTGATATCGTAACAAAGCAGGTTTTGTAACCATTTAACACATTCATTTTTGACCAAGTCACACATTTCCACATCTCTACTTTACACGGTAGACAAACAACATGACAGGGTAAACCGAAGTGTGAGAAGCCTACCTCTTGCTGCAAATTTCTATCAACCCATTCCTCGAGTCTATCAACTCGGATCTTTATCCAAGATTTTACCAAATCTACAATCACAGCTTCAGCTTCATAAGGCGTCATCTCTTGAATTATTGACTTTCCACCATCATCACTGTTAACTGAATCTTCCACAGCCATCTGTACTAAATCCTTTTCCAGCTTATCGGCTGCTATCAGTACTTGTATAATATCAGGAGTCAATTCTTTGATCCCTGAGACAAACTTTCGTACCTCTTGCCCAAAACAAGAATGAAGAGTTGCTACTGCCACACCTACTGCAAGAGGATGCCATCTTTGAAGTATAGGACTGTATATCTCCTTTTCCGTAAATGCCAAGTCGGTAACATCTTGGGCAAGCATGCAGAGTGCAGGAAGATGATTTAGTTGGCTTTTCGCTGACTTCCTGCTTACACGTACTTTCTCGCTTTCCTGAATTATATTAAGCAAATGAAGAATGAGTTTTAAAGCAAAACTTCATAGATTATAGTTGGAGGTTGAAAATTATACCCGTTAACTTACAATGGTTGACTTGCGTAGCATTCTATATCAAACGGGTTGATTGGATCAGATAAAAAAACTCAACTAAAATTTAATGGGTCAAAGTCATATCCTACTTTTGATGCATAACATCTGTTTAACAATATATCTTTAATCATAATGAATGTATCATAATTTTAAAGAGAAAATCAGACAGAAACAAAATTTACAGATCAACCCAACCCAGCCATTTCCAGTTCATGCCAAAATGACCCATTCCAACCCAAATATGCTTTAAACCGTCACCCAACCCACCAGACCTGCCACCTGTAATTTTTCTACTTCGGCTAATCAAAAGTTTTAAATTCAATCTGGCACAGCGGTACTGACACGACTGTGACATCAATACACAACCTGTAACGGAAATACATGTACATTGAAGTTATCAACTGTGGCTATTTTCCTATAGCGACCCATCTTAATAAGGACCACGAAACACTTGTCATGAACTTCAATTTTGAACAAATTCACTAGTTAACTTTTTCATAGGTTTCATATTTGGAAAATTTAAACCATGACAAATCAGTATTGATATCAAACGCACAGCTAATTGATGCAAAAGGAAAACAAGCTTGCCTCACTAAAAGCCTTGCGCATTGATGACCTGATGTAAATGTCAACTTTAGCGTTTGCAACATCAGTAACTTTCATTCTACCATTCTCACGAGGATTTTCTTCTGCCAGAATGGTGGCTGCAGATAACCCAAGAGAGAGAATACTTTGCATTATCTCAATATTACCCCTGTAAAAGGACTCATGGTAAGCTAAAAGACCTCTTTCTGCCCACTGCAACATCGAGTTCAATGTCGAACACAAAATCTTGGAATAACCTGAATCCAAAGTTGATTTTGCATCTTTCTTGACTTCTAACAATAAGTTATCGGCAGCAAAAAGGAAATCATCCTCAACTTGACTGGTAGACACATAATGGTTAAACAAAACCCATGAGAAACAAAGATTATGGAACTTCTGGTCTATTCCTAGTATACCCCAGGTCTTTTTTATAAGTTCTAACACTTCATCAACCTCTTCAATCATGGATGTTGGCTCTTCAACATCAAAAAGAGATTCAAGAAGAACTTGATAAAGCCGAAGGTTCAATGGGGCCCCATCCGCCCAATGGCACGTGTCAGGGGCATAATCATCAATTGACCGACAAGCAAGCTGCGTTGTAACAGCCCTTAAAGTCTGAACATCATCACTATGTTTCCCAGTCACCATGGGTTTTTCATGAGCCCCACGTATGATCTGGCAGAGTTGTTGAGCTGATGTGTCTTTTCTGTCAAGAGGTAGTTTAGGGTGGAGTAACAATCCAGCCTCAAGTACCTTCAAGTGTCTTCTCTGCCATACTTCAAATTCTCTTTGAGTCGGGAAATCAGAGGACTTAAACTGGTTTAAAAATTCTACGGGTAGAACTATCGACTCAATGCGCCTGCCAAGCTAAAAAATACTTCCAATTAGACCCTAGTCTAAAATTCTGTAAGATGTTATATGTAAATTCATAATCAAGAACAAATGCTCAATTTTTATAAACTCGATCCCTAATTAGTGTAAATTAACTCATAGATCATCGAAACCAGCTAAAAATTTCACAAACAACCGCTCAGGTGCATTTATCAACCCCTTATTGGTGTATATTAACTCATAAACCGTCAAAACTGGCTAAAAATTCAAAAACAATTGCTCAAGTACTTATAATCCAGTCCCCAATTAGTGAAATCTACTTAAAAAGCATCAAATCTAGCTCAAAATCACAAACAGCAAAAGAAGCAATTTTAACTAAGGCCCCAATTAGTGTGGCATAACACTAACTACTATGATCAACAAACTCAAATTCAATTATCCTATATATTCTATTTTGCGAAAATATACAAAATCTAATCATCATATATTTAAGTAAAAAGCAAAAAACAGTAATAACTCATAACTCAATTACCTGTCCAGCAGCAATTCTCAATAACGCACGTCTAACCCTAGAATCAACCTGTTCCGAAATCCTCATCTGAACCCTCATCAACTCACCAACCGTCGCCGGCCGGCTCTCCGTCACTGGCGTACCGTTATTCTTCTTTTTACACTTCATACCTAACGCTTTCTTCACTTTACTAGCCGCCGTTGACGTCAACGACCTCTGCAACGACGGCAACGATGACACTGATCTGTCAGATGACCTGCCAGATGACTGAGATACATAAGTTAATGGCCTACTTCCGCCGGAGCTCCGGCAAGCTCCGACGAAAATCTCGTAAGCAGTTTCTCGTAGCTCGGAGTTAGATAGATCTAAAGAAAGTTGACCGAATGGATCGGTCAAAACGGTTGACGATGCTGCCGGAATCATGTAACCGGCGGTGTTTTCGATTGGCATGAGGTAATTACAGTTTTAATTATTATTATAATATAATTATAATTGATCAACTAATTGTACAAATAAATAAATGAATTGATTCTGAAAAATTGAAATGTGTAGGGTTTTTGTACAAGTTTTATATTAGGGTGTGTTTGGTAGGAACGAATGGAAAGCAGAGAAATGGAAACTGGGCAAATGAGAATGATTCTTGCTTTTGTTTGAAGAATGAATTATGATTATGATGATGAGGATGTGTAAGTTCTTTTTTTCTTTTCTTTTTTTCTTTTCAATTTCAGTTTTGCTTTTTGATGGGTGTGTTCAACTGTTTATTGTAGTTGAGAATACTCTGTGTGTGCCTTTTGCCAACGCTGGAACGCGGTGAGGTAAACGGCTCCTTATTTCTTTGTTATTTAAATAGATTAAAAATTAAAAATAAATTTATTATAATATAATTTTTATTTATTTATTTTAGTTAAATAATTCGATGTGAGTTATGTCCACGCGTCTGGTTGTGCATTTCGACACCGGGACCCATGGCCACCAATATTGTATGCTTGTTTTTATGAGTTGAAAACCGGCAAAAATAATTGCAAAAAATATATTATAATGTCAATGCTATTTAAATAAATCATTGTATGTTGCTATTGAGTTTGTTATAACCCGGATGGATATAAATAAATCACGTGATTATGATATATACTTTGTGTTGTCGTTTACATATTAGTTTTGAGGGAAATGGATAGAGACTTCCACGGACAAGATTCAATCATATCGTTTGATACGAAGAGTATAAGAGTGTTTGAGTAATTTGCAAATTGTAATACGAGGAGAGTTCAAAATGGTTGATAAATGCAGATTTCTTTTTAAAGATTATGAAAATTATTAATATATTCTAAGTATTTATTTTAATTAAAGAAAATCAATGTAACATACTAATTTGGGTTGGAGTCTTAGTTGATTTTATTGTTGTTCCCATTGTACTGTTGGTTTTTTTGGTAATCAAACTTTTTAAGCTTCTTAAAAAAATTAACCTTTAAAATATATAAAGAAGAGATATAATATAAATTAATTGTTTACATGTAGTTCATTTCTTATGTTAATAGTCTTAAAGGTGATTCTTATTTAACTTACAAAAGATATATGTTTAAAATCACTTTAAACTATATGCAATACACCATCTCCTATTATTTTTCTTTATTTTTCTTCATATTTTTTAGTTGCTTAATAGTTTCTTTGAGATTTTTAATAGTTTTATATTGTTTACTATCTTAAGTGCTTACAATTTAAGTTTGCCAATTATATTTCACGAATTAAACTTGTAACTATTTTCAAAAATGCTCAAATAATATTATTTCGTATTTTTTAAAATGATGTGTATGTATACACAGGTGTAAAAGCTAGTTATGTAATAAATCATGCAGTTATTCTGCTTGTATGAAATTTAGTTATGTTTGAATTTGTAAATTGAATCTTAAATTTTTATTTATTCAACTTATGTTGTGGTTAGAAACCAATTGCTAGAAATAGGCCAATTACTAGAAGTAGGTCCCTCAACTATTTTGTGTCTGATGATCGATGAGTTCGACATGACCGTTGTTTTCTTGATTGGATATATCAAATAGAGACACGAAGTATACGATTAGAGATAGATTAAATTCATATTAGTTTAATAAATATTTTAGGGAGAACTTTCGGAACATTTATGATTTAACCATATATTCAACTGATATGCATTAGTTACCAATTACTTCTTGTGCCACTTTGTTGCATGTTCTTGTCTGATTGTTGCATTAGGGTTTACATGCTAGTATTAATTACTTGATTGTTATTATTAGACATTTGATTAGGTTTTCAAACATAGGACCGTTTCATACATCAGTTTAACATGTTAGAATAGATATAATCACATGTATAATTTGATGATGAACAATTTCAACCGACCATTTGACAATGTCATCCTAACTTGTTATGTGGGTTCATCCCTACTCATGATTTTTTGTCTATTCAACATTTCATGCTAAGATAGGGATATCTTCTGTGTCTGAGATTGGGGAATAAGATGCGAGGGTAATTGTCAGTTAAATTGGTTATTAAAGTTAGGATAACTTCTGATATAACTTACACTTCATGACTGCTATCTATGTGACATATTACTCATCTGATTGCGAAAAACTCTACATTAGATAGATAATAAGGTAGAAGTTATGACCCATTAGCAAATACAGAGTTATCATAACTAGAGCGCTTATCCCTCATAATTTCCCCCAATAGCATACAACGATATCATAGTAAACACTCGCTTAATATATTGTTCTCTCAGCAACCTCATCTCCCTTTCCTTTATTTACATTTAATCAGATAAAAAACAAAACAAAATTATCTCAAATGTTTAAAAAATTAGCTAAATTATGAAAGATAATTATAATTCCTAATTTCAATTTGTTGAAATTTAAAGAATGACACATGAGTCTTACTTATCACTTGCTAGTCTTAATATACCCCTACTAGATAACTTTTTTGAAAATCCTTCTCTAATTTTTTTGTTAAAAACATCTCAACTTGTAAAGCCTCTCTACAGGTTGAGACATGTTTGAACTCGAGGAGTATTTTGATCAAGGAAAATAATTACAATCATCCAATACATTAACGTAACAATCTGAATATCTTTTTGACTGGGAACACGATTTGCAATCTCCACCCCGTAAAGGGTGGAAAGCTCGCATGTCCTTTTGAGTACGTGAACAATGTTGGAGAAGGTATCTGACAAGCTTCTATTTGCTATTCTTACCGTGTCGATCTTTTGACGATTGCTCTTTCAGGGATCATTCATGGGATGAGAGGAGGTTCTCCAAAGTAATAAATGTCAATACATTGGATAACTTTTTCCATTGTTTGTTCCGGAAGCATTTAAAACTGTTTTTTATTTTTTTAAGAATGTTGGAACTGGAATCTTAAATTCCTCTCCCTCGTACTTGCTTTCCATACGCCTATAGAAATGAGTGTGTTAATAAGTAAATGTTTCAGCTAGCTATCTATTAGTCACAATAGCGTCATCTTCTTGTATTTCAGTGACTTTTGTTCTACCATGTCATATGGTTCAAATATTTGTTAGAGAGCTTAATAAAATGTTGATACGTGCAATCACTGACATTAATTTAGCAGTCAATAATTTATTTGTTGGCCAATGCGGTAGATACATATCACTTGGGCCCTTTTCTTTGTTTCATTGAAATTGATGACAACTAATTTGTCCGCAATCTTGGAAGAGAGGAAATTCCCATTTAAATTATCTTAATCTTAAATTTTCATAAAGTATTTAAATAACAAGAATTATTAATATTTAAACATTTAAAGATCAAAAATTATATTTATACCCTTTTTAATGATATATAAATACAAAAATTAAAAGTCAAAAATTACTTCTTTTAGTTTATACATCTTATAATTATTTATATTTGAAATATAAAATAAATAATAATTAAAATTTTTTATTGTGATAACATAAAGTATAAATGAAATTGGAACAAAAGTTTGCAATCATTATCATTAAGACGACCATCATTATCGACCATGATCACACTTTCTTTTCATAACAGCCGCATTATGCAAGACCCCAACTAGTACATCACAAATAAACACGTTTATTTTTTCTTTATTTTATGTATTAATGATTTTCATAATCATATTTAAATATTTTTTGTGGTTGTATTATTTAGAGTGTTAATTCATTATTATAATTATAATTGAAGTTACAAGATTGTTACTCTAAGATAATGTGAAAATAATAAGTTACAAAATTGTTACTCCGTTATTGACACTTATTTTGTTAACGAAGAAATATCAATTGAACAGTATGTATGAGTTAGATTGTAGTGTTTAATAAAGGGCGTTTAAAATCGGATATTTCAATTTGAATATTTAAAAATTTTGTCACTTTGAAACTTTAAATTGAAACGAGTAATAAAAATGATTGATAACTATAGACAAACAACCGAAACAATACACAATAACTTAAATAAAAAAGCATTTGAATATTTATTAATATGTTTTGCAAATTATTTGTCGGATACGAAAGTCTAATTCACTATATGAAAAAGAAGACAAAACAGAAGTTCAAACCCGGTTTCGGACGAATCCGAATATGAAATTTTGAATATTCGAACGGACAGTGCTAGATGAATATTTGAATTACGAATTTAGATGCGGATACTTGACAACAAGCCTAGTGTTTAAGGTGTCGTAACACCAGTACGCTATCGTTGGGATAATACATGCAGCTCATTGGTAGCAATCACGTGCAGCTAGCCATTACTTCCCCAATAAAATAAATACCTGTTAAAAAGCATAAAGCAGTTCTGAATGCATCCAAAGTACAAGCTCAAGGAATCAATCGATGCCCTCTACCGACACACTCAATATGTCAACTCAGACACATACACTGGACTCGTTCTTGATTGTGTTCGACTCAGTGACCCAATTCAAGCCAAACGCGTACAATTTCACATGGATCAAAATCTTTACGAACCCACCACCACTTTCATCCACAATCGTCTCCTTGACGTCTACGCTAAATCAGGCAAACTTTTGGACGCACGTAACCTGTTTGATAAAATGCCTCAACGAGATACATTCACTTATAATGCCATGTTAAAAGCTTACTCGAAAACAGGGTCAGCTGATGAGTTAACAGAGGTTTTTAATAGCATGCCACGTCGAGATTCTGTTTCGTATAATACGGTGATTGCCGGTTTAGGTAGTAGAGGTATGGCACGTGAGGCGTTGGAGGTGTTTGTTAGGATGCTGAAAGATGGAGTCGAGGTTACTGGGTATAGCTATGTGAGTGTGTTGAATGTGTGTTCGCGGGCTTTGGATTTGGGGTGTGGGAAGCAAGTTCATGGAAAGGTTGTAGTATGTGGTTTGATGTGCAATAGTTTTGTTTCTAATGCTTTGAGTGATTTGTATGCTAAATGTGGTGAGATTGAGGCTGCTCGTTGGTTGTTTGATCGAATGTGTGATAAGAATGTTGTTTCTTGGAATTTGATGATTTCTGGATATATGAGAAATGGGGTGCCAGAAGAATGCCTTGAGTTGTTTCGTGAAATGAAGTTGTCGGGTTTAAAGCCGGATTTGGTTACAGTTTCAAATGTTCTTCGAGCTTTAATTCAAATTGGCCGAATAGATGAGGCACATAAACTTTTTGCGGAGTTAAAGGAAAAGGATGTGATTTCTTGGACAACAATGATTGTGGGTCATGTCCAAAATGGGAAAGAAGAGGATGCTTTGGTGTTATTTGGTAAAATGTTAATGGACAATGTTAGGCCCGACAAATATACAATTTCGAGTGTGGTTAGTTCATGTGCTCGATTGACGTCTTTGTTTTATGGTCAGGCGATTCATGGAAAATCGATCCAAATGGGAGTTAATGATGACACACTTGTGGCTAGTGCCCTCGTTGACATGTACTCCAAATGTGGTGAACCAACTATGGCCCGGAAGATTTTTAATGCAATACATTTCAAAACAATAGTTTCATGGAATTCTATGATTTTGGGTTATGCCCAAAACGGTAAGGATCTAGAGGCACTTGGAATTTATGAAGAAATGTTGAATGAAAATGTAAAGCCAGATAGCATTACTTTTGTTGGTGTTCTTTCGGCTTGCACCCATGAAGGACTTACTGAAAGAGCAGAACAATATTTTCATTCAATGACAGAAGAATATCGAATAGTACCAACTTTAGATCATTATGCATGCATGATCAATCTTTTTGGTCGTTCAGGTTGTATAAAGAAATCCGTTGAACTAATAAAAGGAATTCCTTGTAAACCTACTAGTCTTATTTGGTCTACCCTTTTGTCTGTTTGTAAGCTCAGTGGTGACATTGAACATGGCGAGATGGCTGCAAAACACTTATTTGTGGTCGACCCATCGAATGCAGAGCCTTATATCACTCTCTCCAATATGTATGCTGCTAAGGGTAGGTGGAAAGATGTGGCAACATTAAGATCTCTTATGAACAGCAAGAATATTAAGAAGTTTGCTGCATATAGTTGGGTTGAGATTGATGGAAAGGTGTACAAGTTTGTGTCAGAAGATCGTAATCATCCTGAATCAGAAGCAATTTATCGTGAATTAAATAAGCTTATAAGAAAGCTATTGACAGATGGATTTACTCCAAACAAGAATCTGGTATTGCATGATGTTGGGGATGATGAGAAGTTCCAATCGATATGCTATCATAGTGAGAAGTTAGCTCTTGTATATGGATTAATGAGGAAACCTGATGGACATCAACCTATTCGGATTATGAAAAATATTCGAGTTTGTGGTGATTGTCATTTGTTTATGAAGTTTGTTTCAAGAATCATTGGTCGCACCATAATATTGAGAGATTCAAATAGATTTCATCACTTTGTTGAGGGATCTTGCTCATGCAAGGACCTTTGGTGATCCTTGTAGTATTGACTTTTGTTGACCACTCGTTATACAGCTTCTTCTTTTTTTCATTCATTTACATGGGAGTTACTACACTGTAAGAATAAGAAAGAACAAGCCATGAACTTTCTGGTAAGTAGCTTTAAACCCTTTTGGCCCTAAGAGGAGACCATTCGGTGTCTTTTGCATTCTTTTTGCGTTTAGATTGTACAGTAATATATTGTGTGTATTGACACTTGCAGATGAATGTTGATAGTTCCCACGACATGCATGGCAAACAGCGCTCCACATCTTGGTTGAGTTCACCACACAAATCTTGTTTCCATCTCATAAGATGTTGGATTTCCACTTACATGGTAAGTAAAACAACTGATACTCAAGCATGTATTCCATTCTATTTATTTAAGGGCAAATTGCCAAGAAAGATAACATAAAATCCAAAATTTGTCAACATGCGGTATATACTAATTTATCTATCCTGCAAATGATTGTTAAGTTCAAATTTTGACAAATGAAGGAGTGAAAGTTTAACTTTTTAAACCTACATATGAGCGGAGGTTTAATGATTAGATCAGTGAAAGATCAGCTTTTTATATACCGAGGACTCAAATATATATGTTAATATTTGATAAAAATTGTCTATATATTTAAAAACCGAACTTAGAAATATTGAATCGATGTCATAACAATAAACCAACTTAACTATTGACAAAACTGAATAAACCTTAAACCACGGGTTACGTGATTTTCCTCTCCAATGTTGACTGTGGGACCGTTCGGTAAGGGCTGCCAGAGGTCAGTTACTCTTTAAAACTAAAAACAAATATTGAATGATGATAATAAATTCAGAGTGTATATATTGATAGAAAGATATCATAAGTTCAAATCTACCAAAAACTATGCTACTGTTATCCAATTACAAGTGAAATACTAATGTAAAAACATAAATATTTATATTCAAATGAAAAATAATAAGAGCACTTAAAAGTTTAGAAA
This sequence comes from Logfia minima, assembly GCA_963921325.1. Lineage (NCBI taxonomy): Eukaryota > Viridiplantae > Streptophyta > Magnoliopsida > Asterales > Asteraceae > Logfia > Logfia minima. Next base: position 40,997,648 of record OY992764.1, read on the forward strand.
TGAATTATGTCTTGTGAGTCTCCCTTTCTTGGTTTTAGACAGAGCTGTTGCCTTCTTTTACAACTTGCTAATATGTCTTCAAATTCTTGTTCATCACGTATGGGAATCCTAATCCTCCTTCCTTTTGGTGATGCCCAAATTCCTCCGCCCTTTGATCCATCACCACCCTCATTTCCGGCACCCTAAGGTAGCTCATTGGTATCACATACCTCTTCAAATCCGACACCACATACACTGCTAAATTCCCTTTTGGGATTGCATTGATCATGATGGAGCCTTCTTCTCGCTTATTTTCGAGCACCAATGCTTTGCACTCATAACTATGTTGTTTTGAACCCTATCTTTGACAGATAATCGAGAAAGGTGCATGGCCCTTGCAACTTTTTTGTATGAAAACAACTTCTATTACATATCCCTGTTTTCCTTGAAACAATGAATGTGTTTCTGTGATACCTGACCTCCGATTTATTCGCAACTAATATATGATGATCTATCCATTAATATTGATCATCCATTTCATGCAAAGCTTTCTCTCAACCACATAAGTATATTTCCTTTGGTTTTCATGAATATAGTTCATGGCCAAAAAATAACCTTGTATAAGATTCTCAAATTTGACCGGTTCATTGTATTTGTAGCGAGTAAAAGGGAAGATGTTACATTGCTTTATTTGTTGGGTTCAGTTTACGCTTCGCTTTGTAAAAGGAGCTGCTCAAGATCTTTGGGGCCCTAAAGCAAATATAGAACATGAGACATTTAATACAAATTGACTAGTTTTTACTCTTTTTTTACACGTATTCAATAAAATTTGTTCGATATAGTACTTAGTTTATCATAAGCTTAATTGAGAACCTTTAATTACAACTAGTACCATAATATCATAAGCAGATCCTGCAAGGATCATTTCAACTATGGGACATCTTCTTCATTAATTCAACTATGGGACATCTTCCTCGATTAATGAAGTGAGCAAAGAGAGCAAAGAGCATCACCCAAGATTAACCACCCAACCAAAATATACAATTTAAACATTCACTAAAAATACATATTTTCTATTCAGCAACATACTATTGCAATAGACATTGAAGTTGCCATTACATACAGATTGCTATTCACCAACATTCTATCCAAAAATATAAGTACACACAATTAGGACATATTTAACTTACAACAATCATAAATGCTGTGCAATTGCATCACGTGAATATGCCACGTATTGAGTACTTTGAGCATTGCATTGTCTTATGTCTGGTTCGTCGTCCCATCTTCTAAATGTTGTTCTTCTACATCTTCTTCACTTTCTTCATCTTCCTCGTCGCATTCCATGGATAGCTAATCGTGAATATTCCACCTTCTTATATAACTATGTATCGCAAAACAAGCAATCGCCACGTTTCTTTGTACTGAAAATGAATAAGGAGCCATCTCTTTTAGGATAGGAAATCTTGCTCTCACCTACAAAATCTACAAACAATAAAAATAATAAAGCATCATATAAATCAAGCAATATAGAGAACAACATATAAACTTCACATTTGTTACTGGAGATGTAATTAAATGGTAAATTTAGGTGAGTTAGTGGTTGCTTATGTTTTTGACTTCGCGATACCTATACAGTCTCGACCCCTCACTCATTATAACAGGTAGTGCTTGTGCTTGCTTGTTGGATATGCATTGACTTATCATAATTCATCCTTTTTATAGTTTCTAAAATTTTAGTTGTAAATCCAGTGTGGTGTCACGTTTTAATGGATCTGGCTACCTCTTTTTAATATATCTTTAGTTTAAGTTCTTTTCTCTACATAGTTAATTAATTCTGATTTTTAATCTTAAAAATCACAATATAAGTCATACAAGCGTGGTAGAGAAAATATCACAGTAGCTAACCAAGTTTTCATTAATAATTTCTTCTTATAAAAGTAGGAGTTAAATAGACCATTATAACAGGTAAGTTCGAGTGTTAAAATAGACAACGAGATCACCTAAAAGAAGAAGAGAGTAGTAGTGGAGGAGGCAACGAGTAGGGAGGATTCATTGGTGGTGGCTGCGGCAGGCGGCGACGGTGCCGAGAGTATTATGACTATCGGAGGTGCGGTATGGACTTTTTTTATCAGTGGGTATCATCGAAGGCAATAGCTGATAATACAAGAATGGTTTGGTTGAGATTTAAGAAAGAATATGGCGTGATCTATTTTCTGAAAGTTAAAAGGGCACTTTTGGGATAATTTTGGGTGAATGAGGAGGAGTGCACTTTTGTGAATGACCGATAATGCTTTTGGTCAGAAGGCAAAAAGTTTTAAGTCCCTAAACATTCATAGATATTGACCGAATAATAAGTAAGCCTAATAAGTTGTTAATAAACAGGCCCTTAGTTGTAGTGTAATGAAAATGTGAAACGTGTAGTGTAATGATAATGTGAAACGGCTATGGACATGAATTTTGGATAAAATTATTTAGAGTCAACAAAGAAAATGAAACTGTATAGTGTGTACGTACATTTTTGACTTGAAATAATCAATTTCTTTTTATGATATCTTACCACGGATTTAATCGCAAACTTATGTATGATTAGAGGTGGAGCTAGGAAATTGAAATAAAGTGGGCAAAAATAAAACTACTTTGTTGTCTTATATAGTTTTGATGAAGCGAATATTAAAGATGTTATTAATACCATTAAATTCTTTTTACGTAATTTTGAATTTCTTGAGCGGACAACTAACTTCTCCACTACCTTGTAAATCCGCCTCTGGGAATAATAATCTATCCATTAATATTGATCATCCATTTGATGCATACCTTTCTTTCAACCACATAAACACAAATCCTTAGATTTTCATGAATATAGTGAGTGGCAAAAAATAACTTCGTAAGAATTCACACAGTTGACTGGTTCATTGCATTTGTAGCAAGTAAAAGAGAAGATATACATCCCTTTATTTCATGAGTTAAGTTAACGCTTCATTTTGTAAATAAGTAAGCTAATGGTTTAAAAGAAAATGATAATATGATACGGCCTAAAACATGTACTTAAAACATATGTGATAGCAGACTGATTTGACATCCCTACGAACAAAAACAGAAACCAGACTACTTTTAATACCCATTTTCTCAAAAAAAAAATTACATTACTTATACTAAAAAGAAATGGATCTTGCAACAATGGAAACGGATGACATAAATTGCCCCCACCCTATCATGCCTACTACTAAGGAAACAAGTAAACTAATGATCTCATGCATGCATCTTCTTTCACTACTATCAAATAACTAACTCGACCATGTTATATTAAAAGCTACCAAATTGTCATGTTGACCAAGTCTTAGGTAGCCAAGCACTGAAGCACGTATTAATACGCCTAGAAATCAACTGGTCCACTTAAAAAAAATGGTAGGTAATAATTGAGGGAGAAAAATTAAACAAATAATGTGTAACAAAGTGAGTGGAGTAGGCATAGTTTTAAACTTATTTTGGTAGGTCTTTAGCGTTGTTCGGTTCAGAATATTGTAGAACTAAATAACGGTCTATCAACCTTTTATTGCTGAAAAATAATATTAATTTGAAATAATATTGTTACAACTTCAATGCAAATAAAATTGGGTCGCTCCAAATGAAATAAACTAGTTGCTCACGCTTTAATAAAATTTGAAGAATTGGGCCTAACAAAGCATCTGTCATCCTATTTTCTATAATCAATGGAGCCCAATATTGATGTAATAGCCCACTCATTGATAACTATTCTCAGTCTACTCCAAGCTTCTTTTGTGATGCAAATATCAAAGCCCTGACCTGAGGTACACATTGATTCATATGAGACTTAAACTTGTAACTCTGATGAGTTCTTTTTATGTCCCTTGACCAAAACTTCTTTTTTTGGATAAGTTGTTCTACTTAAAAGAGTAAAAGGATAATGATGAAACGCCACAACTCAATTTGTGGTTTGTGCAAATTTAAATATGTAGAATTATTAGTCTAGCATTAGTTTACAAGTGTTGTATTTATTAGAGTACAACGCATATGGTATAACTTGATTGCAAACTAGACCATTATAATTATAATATAACATACATAGTTTTCAATTGGCCCACTAATTAAATTTCAAGCCCAGCCCACTCATCTGACTCAACCCCCTAAGGCCTCATCACTTGTGTTTCTTTCATTTTAAATCGAACAAAAATGTATATTGCTGCTTTTTTTTTTCTCTCTTTCAATCATCGAATATTTATATTTATTGAACTTATGTTTACAGTTAGTACAGTGTTAATTTTATGCGAGAGTTACTGTTTAGAAATTTTAATACGATCGTTGGATACTAGATTTGTCATTGTCTTTTAACAATGGAAAACGGCCCCCAATCAGAATTCGTAACTCTGCCCCTATTGGCGGGTTGTCGAAAAATATATTCGTAATTGACATGACACATGCCTATGTATATTCATCAATCATTGCTTGATAGATTACTTCGAAATGAGTTTTTCAACGTATAGAAGTTCACCATGCATATTTATCACTACAACTTGAGTTGAATTAAAATGATCTTTTGTGTGCCTTTTCTATGATCGTAATTTGTAACATTTAACTGAAATTAATTTATAAATATTCAATATATTATGGAATAGTACGTACAGAAATATCAAAACCATATAAATTACATTAACTTTTTGAGTATATCAGACTTTATACATTTTATTATTGTATGTATTTAAGCTTTAAAACGTCTATTAAATGCATTTAAATTACTATTATATGTATATAACTCAGTAGCGGAACTACTAAGGCGGTAAGGGTAGCACGTAGTGTAAAATTTTGAAAAACAAAATTTATTTTAATAGAAGTGCAATTAATGAATTATTATGTGCTACTAGTAGAATTCTTTAACCGTAACTACTTACTTAAAACAGATAACAAATGAAAGTATGTCTCTTTTAATTACAAAAAGAATAGCCCAATATATCTAGCCAAAAGGTCTCTTATTAGCTCATACTTAATTAAAATAAAAAGGCCTTAAGCCTAACTATTTTATAAAAATCAATGCCTAAAAATGTTTTAAGGCGAACATATTGGGTTAGAGAACCATGTCAACCAAGTGGCCATAAGTTTCCATAAACCGGGGGGGGGGGGGGGTTAAGGGAGGAGGTTTTGTGGTGAAGTAGCTTGATGAATTTAATTGGTTAGAATATAGTGTAAAAGCGTACAAAGCCTTTTGTTTATGTTGCTACTTATTTAGAGATTATGTTGGTCATCAAGGAGGGAGTGATACATTTGTGACGACATGCTTTAATTGTTGGAGCAAAAAATCTCCGGAAGTTGTGACAGTGCTTAAATACGTTGAAGAGGAAGGCGCTACTATTTCAAAGCAAACTCAAGCATCCGGTATTCTATCATATTTCAAAACACTCGATTTTGTGTTTTATTTGTACTCGTTGTTGCACATTTTAGGGCTCAAGATGTATTGTCACGACATCTTTAACAACAGGATCAAGATAAAATGCAAGCGGGTTCTTTCATAAGAGGAACTAAACAAGCTTTGCAAGATTTTAGAAAAACGGGGTTTACATCATTTTTGAAGAAAGTATGTTTTTTTTTATCAATAATATGATCTTCTGATGTTGGAAATGACAAATATATATGTTGCTCCAAGAAATCGAAGGACCAAAATCACTAATCATTATCATTTTGAGGTTGAGATTTTCAACATGGTTTTGGATATGCAAATTCAAGAGTTTGATGATCATTTTAGTGAGGTAAATACTGATTACTTGAGAAAATGATGGCTTTAAGTTCATGCGATTCATTCTCTAATTTTGACGCATCAAAGTTAGTAAAGCTTAGCGAGATCTATTCAAATGATTTTAGTGTCGATGATAGGTTATCTCTTATGTCTCAAGCTGAGGTTTGTTATCAGATTAAGATTAGTAGTGAAAGGTTTGCTAACTTGAATAATATAGTTAACCTTACTCGTTTGATGGTGGAAATGAAAATGCATTTTCCTTTTCGCCTGGTCCATCACTTGCTGAAATTATATTTGTATTTGCCCGTTGGAACTACGACCGTTGACTGATGTTTTTCTAAAATGAAGCTTGTGCAGACACATTTGCGAAATCGAATGGGAGATAATTATTTGAATAATTCTTTGGTTTGTTTTATAGAGAAAGAAACACTTGACAATGTTACGTCTGAAGTTATAATTGATTGTTTCTATTGTCTAGGTGAACCTCGAGGAAAACTATAAGGTGTAATATGTTACTTTGTTTCTTTTTCACTTTTAAGTTCTCGACATTTCATTGTAATCGCACTTTTTGATGTCATATATTTTGTTGAAATCGTACGATAATAAATTTTTATGTTTTATTTAAATTTTATGGAAAAAATATTGTGCTACCCCTGAAATTTCATCTTAATTTCACTCCTGATATAATTTACTATTATATGTAGTGATTAGAAAAAAAACTTTCAATTTTCATGGAACCAAAAATTATAATTGATGATTCTAAGACGTAAATACATATAATAGGATGTTTCAAAATTAAATTCATACAATAATAAAATGTGTAAAAGTAGATACACTTCCAAACTATACACTCGTAAATATTTTCATCCAAAACTTTGACCACTATTCAAGGTTGACCAATAACCTAAATATAGGGTATTAATTGATATAACGTAAATAAATGCCATGTCTCCCTCTATATCATCATTTCGAAGCACGTGTATTGTCAAATAAGCACACACTTTTTCCAACTTAACAAAAATTTAAACTTTCGGTAGCCATACCTCTTAGAGCACAGGGAGTGGTGATCTAGGTGTTATAGTGTTCAACGGAAATGCGGTTGTTGAAAAAAGTGGGGGGAGTGAGAAATGTGTTCATGACAGTGTTCAAGAATTTATTTTTGATTTTTTCAAATAATTTACTAAATACAAATAGGTAACAAAATAGATTAAATAAAAGAATTAATTCATAAAAAATGAAAATAAACATAACCCATTTTAATTTAATCCAATGTAATTTTAATACATTTGACCCAATTATAATATTTTAGGATAATAGTCGAAACCCATTTTAAAAAATGAGTCCATTAAAAAATCCATTTAAAACGCTAATTGATCATCTTCTTCTTCCTTCTCCTATGCACATACTTCTATACACACACACATATACACCTTCTGCGCACACACTACACACATTCTTCAAATAAAAAATAAAAGAAGAAAAAAAAGAAAAACACATAAGAAATAATAATAATAATAATAATAATAATAATAATAATAATAATAATAACGGTCGAACATCGTCTCCGATGGGAGGCTGCTCCCGGAATGCTGCGGGGAACACTATCCTTGTGTGAAGGAAAGTTGTTTCGGCAACATTCCGGACAGAGAACAGAGCCGCGTTCCACCCAAGTCCGTAAGCTCTTAGAGCACACGGATGGTCACCCAGGTGTTATAGTGTTCAACAACAATGCTCATGGGACCACTGTTGTTGAAAAAGTGGGAAGTGTGAACAGTGTTCAAAAGAGTGTTCATGATTTTATTTTTGTTTTTTCTTCTTTGTTGAAAAATTCAAATAATTTCATAAATAGAAATAAATAATAAAATAAATTAAATAAAAGAAATAAATTCATTAAAAACAAAAATAAATATTATAAATCCTAAAAATATAAATTCATAAAAATAAAAAATACAATCAAGCATCTCCCGAATCTGATCCAAATCTCATATTCTCGCGAATCCTCTCCTCTTGCTTTTCCATTATCATTTTGTATCGTCCCGTTAAGTTGTCTGTCGATATAGAAAAAATTTGGTGTTGTGTTTCGAAATCCTTATTCCAATAGTAGTTTTGCTTGTCTGAACGGATGTCATGAAAGATACTAGTGATCGAGTCGTCAAACGAAGCGCGAGACAAAGCGGCAGAATCGAAGGTTGTCTTTTGGGATTTTTCTTTCTTTGTTTTTCCAACTATGCTTCATATTTGGAGAAAGTTTTGGAGGAGGATGAAGAATACTTCGTATTTGGAGGATCACTATTACTCCTTCAAATGTCTAATCATATATTTTAATAAAATATATTCAATATAAGTTGGTTATTTGATATAATTTAATGTAAATTATATAAAAGAAAAGTTAAACATGTATGATACAAAATAAACATAAAAATTAACTTAAATAACTTAAAATAACTTACAATAAAACTAAACAAAATTACATTAAATGATGTGGAACGTTCATTTAGAGTTCCGTAATCACGATTTGCTAGGTGAAAAGGATAGGCACGTTTTTGTAAAAATGACTACATACTTTTTGTATTGTAAATAAATAAATTAGTATAATAGTATTTGAAGTAGGTGATTAAAAATGGTTTTGTTTTAAAAATGAAATATACTTAAAAGATGTTTTTTTTTTTTTTTTTTTTAATATTTGAAGTTAAAGAAATGTAGATGGTTGGAGATAGGCTTAATATAACAAAAAAATTAGAGTTTTTAATCTGTTTTGGATACCAGTTCATTTACACACCTTAAAACGTCTATCTTTCTTGACAATTTAGCCTCAAAAATATGGTAGAATGATTAAGAATTAATATCTTCACACTCTCAATTGTGAAAAAACTATAAGGTCTTAACTTCTGAAATCATCACAGTTTTAAGTATAACTTTTACATAATCATATCCAGTGACGGATCTAGGAAATTCAGTTGTTGGGGGCGTAAAAAATTATCGTAGATTGGCAAATCGTTAAATCGGCTCAAAATAACGTCATAATGGTGAGATGAAATAAATAATATAGATCGGTTTAAAAACAACTTAAATAGATACAAAACATCGTAAAACTATAAAATAACGTAATAGAGTTTATTGTGCAACATCAATACGTAAGCATTCTAATAAGAAAAATTTTCACACTACTATAAAAAGACGATACAAATTTCTAAAAGAATTATTTTTATACTAATTTAGTGCTAAAATTAAATATATAACTCCATGTTAAAAGTTTGAAAATCAATCACCTAAACATTAAGGGTTAACATTTATATATATTTACAAAATAACTATAAGAGTATAGATATACAATATCGTATTTTTTTGTTTATATATGTAATTGGAGAATCATAAACAACATAAGGATCTGTGTCCAATATACAAAAATTCCGTAAGCTGATTAAAACAATATATATATTTTTAATTAGGGTGCGTATTTATTGAGGACTTCTATTTTATCACTCTATTCCCACTTGGTCACTTCCCAATTCCCACATCGCCTGACAATTCAACTTTTCAATTGAAAAACCCTTATATAAAGGAGAAAAGGCAAATATATTAAACTAACAAGTTCATTTGCTGTAACTTTCATTTTAGGGCCTTTTCAGTATTGGGTTGGGTTCCTTTTCAGTTTTTGCCTGGGGGCATCTTAAAAAAAGTTCTTAATTCCTACTGATTATGTTTCGATCGTTAGGGGCAGCTGACCCCAGTTGCCCCAGCACAGATCCGCCCCTGATCATATATGTATAATGGAAATATGAAAAATGGAGTTCACAGTTGGATTTTGAAAATTCAGATAATCAAATTTCAAATATCCGAATATCATAAAATAGTAAAAGTTAATTTTTGAATTTTAAAAAATGTCACATTAACCATTAATTAAGTTGTCGAGTTAATTATCAAATATATAAAACACTAGACCTCATAATACATTATTTAATAACAATAATCTATAATCTATATAAGAATATTAGAAAAAAAATATTATTTCTTCTTTAGATTTCTAGATATCATATAATCGAATTTTCGGAATCATATGAAAGATGATATCCGAATCCGAAAAAATCGGATATCCAAAATTTGGTATCTAAATTTTCGAATAACTTCATATTGAGTTTCAGATTATCAGTTAACGCATTCGATATGGATATTCGATCTAAATATGAATATATCTTGTACAGACAGATTTTATATATTGGATATATTAGTATTATATGGTTTCTATTGTATAATTTATGTTGATGGGAGTATTGACAGAGATCGACAATTATTCCAACTATACGCCATGGCACTATGAGGGTAAGGTAATTTAATGATGTAGCAGGGGCCGGTTGGTTTATTCTAAGCACATTCATCGTTCAATATGAAAAAATCTATAGAGTCCACGATGTAAAGTATATATCTATTTGATCAATAACTAAACAAATTTACTAAACTAGCTACTTGTGAGATATATATATATATATATATATATTCATGTCGTTTCTGAACGTTGGCATATATATAGAAGTCATTAACTCATTATTTTGAAATCTATTATATAACTAACATTTATATCGCTAATAGTTATTAATTAAGGGTTGTTTGGTTATTGAGAAATACAGGTGGAATGTAAATTTGAGAAATATAGGTGGAGTTAAGTGGGAATGCTTTTTGAAACCATCTCTTAAAAAAATGCTTGATTTGAAATTTTGATTTTTATTTTTAAAATATATTTTTGAATGATACATTAAATTAATAAGTAAGTATCAGGATAATTTAAATTTAGAATATATATATAGGAGTAGGTTTAAGGGAGAAAGAAAATTTGATGGAAAAAAAGGAGAAAGATTTTTAACCCTTTGATTTAACAAATTAACCATTTGATGAGCAAATTAATCATATTTATTGTTATTGAATCATATTTGTTTTTTCTGAATCATAGTTTTAAATATATTTTTCTTCCCTTTCTCCCCTAAAGTTTCTTTCTTTTTAGATCATAGTACTATATATATATATATAGGGGAAGGATCCATCGGGAAGCTCAAAATCTTAGGGAACGAGGAAAGCAAATCTTAGTCTTTGATTTTTTTATAAATTAATGTTTTTAACACTCATTTGTAATGAATGTTAAATTTTGAAATTATTTGTGATTTTTAAAATTCATTTTTGAGGAAAAGCAAGGGTTAAGATTTGCTTCCCTCTTTCCCTAATTTTTTTCTTCCCTCTTGATCCCTATATGAGTAGGATTAAGGGAGAAATTTTTTTGATAGAACAAAAGCGAATAGTTCATATCCGTTAGATTTGAGAATTAATGATTAAGATTATTTTGATCCTTATTTTAAACCTCGAGGGACAAAATTGTACATTTGAATCATTCAAAAGAGGGAAATAATCTACTTTTAATTCATGAAAAAAAAATCAATTTTTCCATAATTTAGTTTAAACAACCGTTTATATTTGTTGCGTGAAATAAGAAGAATTAGTGTGATTGAATATACTTTATCCTTATATTTCTCAAACTCTAATTTAAACACCAAAAACCATAACTCTTTTTTAATCGTCAATCGATGCCCTATAGCGTCAAGTTGATATATAAGCTACTTGTACATCAAATAATGATAAACTAACATTCATCAACAAATATAACTCACAATTTGATAAGCGAAAAAATTTCTACCTTTAATTAAAACAATATTATCAATTTGATTCATATATTTGGTAACTATGATTCATGATTTTGAAAGGTATGATTTATAATTTTTATAACTATAATTCATAATTTTATAAGTATGATTCATAATTTTTATACCTATAATTCATGATTTTATAAAATAGTTAATTTACTGAATCAAATAGCTCATTTGATGAATCAAAAGGTTAATTTCCTGAATCAAATAGTTATTTTACATAATCAAAGAGTTAGTTCCCTGAATCAAAGTCATCTCTTTGATTCAGTGATCTAATTTAAATGCCAAATTAGTCGCAACACCCAACAACCAAATATTCTCAAAATATATACAAAAAGAACACATAACATTGGACATAGTTCGATAATTATTCGTTATAGATTTATGGTGTTGTAGAAGTAAAAGAATCAAAGGGTTAATTTCTTGAATCAAAGGGTTATCTCACTGAATCAATAGTCTAATTTAAATAAAAAATTAGCCACGACATCCAAAATAAGTACAAAATGTAACCAACACCGGAATATTCTCAAAATAAAATACATAAATAACACATAAAATTGTCTTTACAAATAAATTGTTGCATGATCTAACAACTGAGTAGACATAGAACCCTCATCTGTTAGCAGTATTTGCAGCAAATTAACGAATCTAACAACTGAGTAGACATAGAACCCTCAAGTGTTGATATAATGTCCAACTTCTCCGCAGTATTTGCAGTAACGAATCTGTTTTGCATATTGTTTGTAGGACTCATAAGCAATATCAATACTATCAAATGACATTCTAACAACTTGTTTTACGTCATCGGGAAAATTGGGCGCCCAATATGGTACGCCTTCCGGAGAAACTTGCATAATACCAACTAATTGAGGGGTCAACAACTTCTCATGGTCTGCACAAACATCGTATCATGATTAATTTATTAACATAACTACATGTTGCATAGACGAACCAATGAATATCTAAAAAATTAAAACAAACTTCAACATAAATGATAAATATGAATCACTAATATTAGCTACCAAATCAAAGGTCTTATATAAAGAATAAATTTGACAATCTTAGTTGATTCGGTAGTATCATCCATACCATCGGATTCATCTGTAGAAGAGTTGTCTATAATTTCCATATCATATTCATCATTAGACATATTGAATAAGAGTTTCTCGTAGTATACAAACTAAAATTGAAATTGTTTGTGAAATCGACTCAACAAAAATTCGGTGGAATCAATTGAAATAAGATTTTTTTTAATTCATGGGATAATTGATATGGAGATTTTTTTTATTTATGCGTGGGATAACTGCAAATGAGATTTTTTTGCTTCATGCATGGGAAAAATATTCTTGGAGACTTAGTCTCCCACAATCAAGGCAATACATTGCCAAAATTAGATATGTTTAATTTAATAATATTTATTAGGGTTAATAGATAGATTGGGTTTCAAACGTTACTCAAATCTTCACTTTCATGAATCATCTTCATTTTGATTCGATTGGATGAACAAACTTCTAAAATTATTCAACAAGATAATCCATCTAATGAAATTCATTCATCAAGATAAACTATCTTAATGAAATTCATTCATCTAAGTGAACATTTTAAAAGTTTGTTCTTTCAATCGAATCGAAATGAAGATGGTTCATGAAAGTGACATATGAGTAAGTTTGATACCCAATCTGTCTATTAATCCTATTTATTAAATTATAAATTACTATACTACCTTTCTACAAAATCCTTCTATCCCTTATAAATTTCTTATTTTTTTATCCCCTTACTATATGTATATATATAATACCCATCATATTACTATATAGTAACTTGTCAAAATTCTCCTCATTCTTCTCAAAACAAACAATGAGAAAAAAAGATAAGTGGAAACTAAAACAAGACGGAAAGCACAACTAATTTATGCAAGTATGAAATTTAATACGTTTTCAAGTAGATGAGATGCTAACATCACCCACTATCATGACATGAAGAATTAAACTGTCGGTTCAACGACGTTAGCAAAGTCCACATGATAAACGATGATGAACATGATACTACCTATAATGATTGAAAAACTGAACTTTGTTGGGTCTTACCTCTTAATTTCTTTTTCCAAATAACAAAAATACATTAATATTTTTAGTACATACATTTAAATAAAACACATGCATTAATTAGAGAAAATATTACATTAATTAAAAATAAGAAAAACATTACATTAATTCAAAATAGATAACACTAACTAAGTCCTAACATAGAAGGTCGACGGAGATTTCAAATATGTTCTATAAAATTATTTCGAAGGTTATGATGCATTTTCAATAGTGTAATTCTTTTTCCACACGAAGGTGCACTTTAACTCTCCTATCACGAACGTCGCGGATGTTTAGCCAGGTTGCCATGTAGTCTTCTTCGGGTTCACATTTGTTTGTCAATTGTCTTCAATTATCATGTTATGTAAAATAACACTAGTATACATGATTATTCATATCTTGTTGATGTTATATGGTTTTCCTGGGTGTTTAATGATAGCCCAACGTCCTTGAAGCACATGGAATGCTCGTTCCACGCCCTTTTTTGCAGCTTCTTGGAATCTCTTATATTTATCTTTTTTTTTTTGTCAATCGGACATTTAAACGACTTCAAAAGCGTCGCCCATTTTGGATAAGTTCCACCGACGAGGTAATATCGTTTCTTGTACACAAACTCGTTCACATTATACACTAAATCGGGTGCTTTATCTAGGAGCAAATCGTTGAACAGATGCGATTCATTAAGAACATTAATGTCGTTGTTCGAACCCGCATCACCAAAACAAGAGTGCCAAATCCACATATCTTACAAGGCCACCGCTTTGAGTATGATGTTGGATGACCGTGAACACCTCGTGTATATTGACCTTTCCATGTTACTATACAATTTTTCTAGGCCAATGCATACAATCGATCCTATTGAGCATGCCCGAAAAACTATGCATTTTTTCATGTTAAGCACGTAAGCGTTGGATATATTGGATTGTTTGCTTTCTCAAATACTCGGTAGATGAAAAATACAATTACAAAGGTTGTCCAGATAATCATATGACGTTTGTTAATTCATTTGTAGTATTCACCAAGTGTATCAGTGTCAAAAATGTTTACAAATTGACGTATTGCGGAAGTGCACTTTTGATAAATGTTGAAAACCAAGTTTACTAGTACAGTCACGCCCTTGGTGAAAAAATCTAAAATAAGGAGGTAAAGGTTATCAAGAATAATGCCTTATACCTTGGTGTATACGGAGAAACAATGACTTGCTCATCTGATTTCTTTCGAAAGTAATCTTCCGGAATGTTGATCTCTCATAAAAGTAGCTTATATTCTCCTCCCCCACTAACTAATTTTTAAAGTATCTTATTTTAGGATGGAGAAAGCGCAACACATATCAACACTAATTAATACGCTCTTTCTGAAGTTGTAACATTTCATCTCCGGTTGTATTTAGTGTTCAAAATCTTATTTTTATCTTTTACTCCGATATATATGATATGATATATACACTATATATAGAGGGATGATCCATATGAAAGGGGTAATTCTAGGGGAAGGAGAGAAACTAATCTGGGTCATCCATTAACATTTTTCATGAAGAATGTTAGTTATCATTTTTCACGAAGAATATTAAAAAAATAAGCAGTGGTTTGATTTAACATTCTTCGTGAAGAATGATAACTAACATTCTTCACAAAGAATAATAACTAACATTTTTTTACGAAAAATGTTAACGGACGGCCCATATTGGCTTCCCTCCTTCCCCCACTATTACCCATTCCCTATAGATCAGCCCCATATATATAATTAAACTTGTCCCATAAATGTCGTATCACAAAACTGAACTTTAGGACCAAATGAATGTACATAACGGTATCAAACAAATGAACGATGATGTACAGGGTAGAAGAAGACAAAAACTAAGCAATGACAGAACAGGACAGTGACAAATACACGAAGTATCCTTGTCTAGTACTTTGTTATTGAAGGTTTAAAGTTTAGAATACAAAGAATGACGAAAAGTAAGGGGTAGTTAATCAAGGTATACGTTTCATATGCTTATAACATAACTATGAAAACAACTTACTTTCTTCTACTCTGATAACTGTAATTGAAGTTTATAGGTAAAAATTTTAGATGAAACTAATATTTGAAGTTGTAAGTTAAACTTATATTTTTCTTATAGCGTTAAAAAGACAACTATTTAACAATAACTGTGAGTAAGCTTATAACAATGGAGTAGCTAGGTATCAAGTAATTAAACATTTTATCAGAAAGTCTTGTATCCAATATTTATTTGAAAAAATAACAATAAGGAAATGCATGTGAACTCTGCGTGGAGCAAATGTTGATTACTACTGTACAACACATTTATGGACCATGTTTATGAATGGACAAATAGACAAATAATTATTGTGAATATAGAGATAACATCAACGTGGTACAAAATGAAAGTGACATTGTATGAAGAAGCATTCAATTCAATATGTTATATGTTGCTAGATGAGAATAGCAAATTCTTTCATTTAGTATTGGAACGGAGGACAGAAGCATTCAATTTAATAATTAATGTATATGTATATGTATATGTATATGTATATTTCGATTGCTATGTTATTGCATTTCCATGATCATCTCTGTTTTTATTCGTCTGACTATTACTGATCTACGTATTACAAGACATATCATTTGACATTTTGAATATTGGAAAAGGTTTAAGATACACCAAAGATCTTATAAGAAAAACCATAATGGGTAGGAATGTTCTTACTCATTTGAAAATAAATGTGGAAATAATATTAGAAAAACCATACTTATGTCTAAAATATGTAGGTATGTTCCTTATTTGGATATAAACGAATATCCGAATAAACTATTCGAATTGGATCGTTTAGATTGAACAGTTTGATCTTTTAGATCGGATTGGACCAAAATTGGACCAAAATTGAATTTGTATATCAGTTTTTAGATTAGTTTTGATTATTATGATTATAACCAAAACGGTCAAAATTAACCGAATAATAAATTGGTTTGGTTCGATTCGGATTCAATATTTATTTAGATGAATAGGATTCATATTTTAGATATTGAAATTCAAAAGAATTCATGTAAATAAATCGGATGTTAACACCTCTAAAAATATGAGATTAATAAATTGATTTGTACAACATATAAATATAATCGATGAAAATAGGAAGAAATAATATGGGAGATGATATGGCAACTAATAGATGGATTAAACATTATTTAGATCAATACTTTTATTATGCAAATATAACAATGTTCATAATATAATGTAATACCTGTAATGAGATGGTGATTGAGTGATTTATGCGAGTCGAAGTATGCAGCCCTTTGTCTTGGAACTTCCACAAATCTAGCGAAGTAGTTTGCTTTCCAAAGTTAATTTCTGAGTCATTGTTTTGGTCAATAATAATTCGGCTTCTCGATCATTTTCTCCTATAAAATAAAATACAGAGTATTTTTCGTTTCTCGACCTATAACGTTTTTTTGTGTAGAGGATATTGCTTCGTGCTTCATCCCCTTCTGGCTTCTGAAACAAAACTAAGTTAGATAAAATTGTCTTCCATATATTGTAATTACAACATGACATATGACTAGTTGACGTTGCGGTTTATCAACATTATTATTTCCAAGCTTAAATAAGTACTGAAACTCCTATACATGAAAAATACTCGTAAAAAGGATTAAATGCCTGAACATCGTATGAGAAAATCAAAGAAATGAAACAGTTTTTCATTCTTAAAATGTCAAATGATACTACATTTGAGCGTAAGGAATTGTAGTAGAATCAAACAATCAACAACAATCAATTCATTTACGTTGATATCAGTCGTTTGTAATTGACCAATTCAAACAACACTCGTGTAATCGAGGTTACACCCACAAACAATAAACGGATAAATAAACCAACCAATCAAGATAAACGAAACAATACGAACACAAGGATTTAACGTGGTTATGTCTGATCACCAACTTCGATATAGATTTAGTCCACGAGACCAAACTAGAGAGATCTTACTAATATTTTCGTAGTCCAAGCGTTACAAATACATACGGTTTACTTATAAAACGAATATATAACTTTGGGAACAAGAAATTTGACTTTTTCTGCCGGCCATAATTTTGTGCCACAATTTTCAACTTTCGTGTCACGATCTTCAAACTTTGTGGCACGATCTTCTTTATGTCCCAATTAATCTTCACATTTTCAACAATCTCCCACTTGAAGATCAATCAGACCCAAAACCAATAGTTCTTCACAATTTCGTCCCTCCAATGTCATATGTTCTAACCTCGTACGGCTGAAATATCATTTGGGAAACGATGCTCGACCTCGCAGAGTCGGAAGACTTTCAATACAAAGCTACTAGAACATACACCGTTAAACTAAGACCGCTCTCTAGTTATTTGCACTATCATTTTCTAGCCCAAGAAGATACGTTGAAGCGTGCGAGACTCTAACCACGTCATCGAACACCCGTACAAAATTTCATCTATCAAATTTTCCTTTCCATCAATTAGAAAATCGTTGATAGAACCAACAAGTAGATTGTCATCAAGGCTTACCCATGAGAACGCAATCACACCATTGAAAAACCAACATTATCAACTTTCTCTTTCCTACTAGTACACTGACCCAAAACTTAGCTATCATTTCTATGAATACATGTCTCCCACTCAGCCTGCTCCCATTCTAGATATCAAAATAAATAAATGTGGCTATCTTGAGAAGACTCTAGCTCATAATGCTCAGTCACTCGCAAAAACTTGCCATTGGAGAGTATAAATTCAAATGTCCGAATGATCTAGTGTTGTCTGTAACCGTACACTAAACTCATAAAAAACTTGAGATCCATCAACCGCACAACTGTCGCAAGACTCCTGCTAGTTTTCGAACTCCCACTAGCTTCGACTATTTCCTTGATTACCAAACTCCTTAGAGTTCCCGAAACTCTCAACAATATTTGAGAACCCAGTAGGTCTTAAAAGATTATCAACATCTAACCAACTTGAAAACTCCTAATCAGGTTCTTCCAAAATATTTGCCCGATCTTTTAACCAAACCCATCAACCAATACCTGAACCCTTCCAAATGCGTTCTATAAGGCATCTCTACAACCATATCTTCTAAGTGTGTGAGCTCTAACCTCTACTCATTCCAAACAACGGAATATCCGATCACAAACATAATCTCTCGTTTCAACTCGCTAGCGATAACCAAATTCCCTCGATAACCACCACTGTCGATTAACAAACGGACATGGTATCGTTTATTACCCACCTACCAAATAGAGAAAACCAGCCTCTTAAAAACTGTAACAAACCTCACATTTTTGAGAATTCAGTCCATATCAAATAGATATCTAGAAATTACATCCCTACACTCGTAACATTAAACACTCTCTCATCAGCATTTCAGTTGAACCTGGAGGTGAACACCCTCTCATCAAAAACCTAATCTAACCGTTTCACGACACCACTTTACCATTTCAATTCCCTAGCTAGTTAACTGGTTTTCTCTGTTAATAAGTTTTTAAGATCAACTTTAAAACTTGACATTTTTATAGAAATTGTTTAATCTAACTCATTACATAAGCGATTAACTAACTTTTTCCACCGTTAAATCTCATTTCTCTTACTCTAACACGTTATAGGTAATTAAATATATCATCACCTATTCATTATCATAGTTAATCAAATAAAAAAGAATAAAATAAACATAACATTATTACAAATTATTTTACGCTCATTGTGCAGATATATTGTTATTTTTAAATCTTAGTGGAAGGAAATACCATTTATCGAATAAAAGTATTTTTGATTGGACAGATGAAAAGAAAAGTCGAGAGACAATCTCATTGTAAACCACAATTACCCTTTATAAAATTTACTATTTATTATCGTATAAAGTTAACCAGCATAGTAAATGGTTAGTTTAATTTTTGTTTCCCAATTAATTCCTTCTTGTGATTTGAACTCAAAGGTCAACTTTAGAATTAAAGTCCACGTGTACTGTCGATAACAACCTCTAATTTTGTTTCCATCCTAAAAGAACATTTTTAAGTGAGCACAACAAAAGAGGAAAACAAAACTAAATACAAGCCATGTATTATAAACTTATCGTGCTACGATTTAAAAAGGATGAAATTTCAAGCAATAAAATGATGATCGAGGTTTTTGTCTTCGTGCTTGTATTTAGACATAAGGCCTTGTCAAATGTCAATTGCTTTATGTGTTCGTTTAAACTTTTGGAATAATATATCAATTGTCGGATCATGTCAAATCACGATAATGAAATTTAGGTGTAAATACATCAATTTGAAAACTAATAGATAGTCTTGATTATAAAAGTTCTAATAATTAAATTTACTTAATTTACTAGTCAATACTTACATTATCACAATTTTTAAAAATGATATCAGAGTTTACAAAGTAATAGTTATTTATTAACTAGTATATTTAGCATCACCCTTTATTAATATGAGCATGATATACGGTAACTCCAACAAATAAGATTATAAAAAATAAAATATATCAACCAATTACTAACTTAATCATACTTTTGGACATATTTAATTAGATTTAAAAACAATTACTCATTTAGAAAAACTAGCTTAATCTCTATATTTATTGCGTTCGATAGATTTTTGTGAACCAATCTCTTACTAGACCTGTTAAACCACTCCCATTGAAACAAACTTCTTTCGTGTCACATCAACATCACGTTATTACTTTTTTAGAAAGACTGAATTCATCATCTGCTAAAAATATATTTATTATACACACAACATAAAAATAAATAATAATAAAAAAAAAACAAGTAGCCCACTAATAATAATAAAAAAAAAACAAGTAGCCCACTTTTTCTGTTTTCGTACTTTTACAAAGAAACTACAATTCAAAGAAAGAAGTAATTGTATTAATGGCTGACGCTTGAAGACACTCCAAAAACATTTGAAAGACGTGGTGTTGACACAGATTTATTAGATTGAATTTTAAAAGTTTTATTTATCTATCGTCATTTTACAATAATAAAGCACATTGAACTTGCAATTAAGTTAGGCGGTGCGGTCAATGATTTTATGTTTTTGACTTTTTTCAACTCATGTTGAAACAAAATTATATTCTAGTTGCTGATTGACAATTAAATTGTATTTTCTCCTCTTTTATGTATGCGATCTTTTTAAAATGATACAAACTAACATCAATCATTTATTTATGTGTTGGTCCAAAACTCCTTCAATGTCTTTTAATTTGGTGACTTGGAAGTCGGTACTATCTTTTTATCTTTGGCTTTATTATGGTCCCGATTATGTTGATTTCTGTATGAAGAAAATTAGAGGGAAAATGAAATATCAATGATTTTTGTACTTCGTTTTATACTATGCGAGTACAAAAAATGATTAAGTGTTTAATGATTTAAATGACCAATCTATTTAAGTGTACGTTCAATTTAGCTAGTAGCGGTGTCTGATAGATTGCTATATCTCTTTCAGTAGTATAATATATAGAACAATATTTGGAGAAAAGGTAATCTTTGAAGAAGGAGAAAAACAAATATGGACCGTCCGTTAACATTCATCACGGGGAATGTTAATTAACATTCATCTTGGTGAATGTTACTTAATATTTATCGTGACCAAAGTTAACATTCACCATGATGAATGTTAATTAACATTCACCGAGATGAATGTTAACGAACGACCCATATTTGCTTCCATCCTTCCCCAAGATTAGGCATTCCCTCCGAATCATCCCTATATATATATATAGGGTTAGGTTCAAATGAGAACTAAATAAAATGTGAAAACCACGAGAACTACTAAATTACACATTTATTCATATGTGATTGACCTCATTCATATGTGAACATTCATGTACATTTGATTTATTAAAAAAAAAACTAAAAAACTCTAAAATTATATCTCAAAACACAAAATAAGAAATACATGTTCACAGGTGAACTATAATTTGAAGAAATCGGTAAAATGTGTTTTAATACGTAATTTTTGAGTTTTTAGCTTTTTTTTTCTTTATCAATCAAATGTACATGAATGTTCACATATGAATGAAGTCAATCACATGTGAAAAAATATGTAATTTAGTAGTTCTCGCAGTTCTCACCTTTTATTTAGTTCTCATTTGAACCTGAACCTATATATATATATATACCAATCCTTTCTTTTCCACATTAATAATCCGTCTGATTATCACTATCCCATTTTACTCGAGATTATATAGAGCCTTTTGAATTATTAAAGAAAAAAAACTTAATATTTGTTATAATGAAAAAAAGTGATATAAATTTTTAAAAGATTAAAGAGCTCGTGAAGTGAGAAAGATATGTTAAATGTAGGTGCTGAATTGCAAAAGACATGTTAGATCGAGGTGTTGAATTGCAAAAGAATACCTTCTCCTCCATTGATCAAGCTCATCTTCAAACTACCCGAAATCCCAAATGTCTCACACAAATGGTTTGTCTCTAATGCATAGAGACCTCAAGGATTTGAAGGTTGTCATCTATTGTTAATCAAATCACTAAATCTCCTGTTCTAGCTTCTAGATTGGTTAGGATAACAGTTGACCTTGCAGGTTTACCTGTTGTGGGGGAGAAACGCACCAACGTTGAACTAGATAATCAAAAAGAAGATAACGAACCAAAAGCTGATGGTGAAGCTAACAAAGATTTTATTGTTGCTCTTAGTAACTTAAATCGGGCAATTGGTGCATTTATTGTGGGTGAGCAATCATTTGCAGTCAAGATCATCAGAAATACAAAGCAATTAAGTGATGATTTGGAAGATAAAGTGTTTGGAGTCTCTAAAGGAAAGAGAAAGAAATTTGTAGCAAGTGATGACGAGGAAGATGAAAAAGAGACCATCAGAAGTAGAGCTAAAGAATTTAAAAGTCCAATGGATATGGTCATGGAACATATGAGGGCTCAAAATGGTCTTGAAATTTCAAAACCTAAAGAAACTCGGGAAGCAATAGAGGCATTGGCCAGGGAGATAGAAGAAGAAGAGGAAATGGAGCTAATGCAATCAAAGAAAGAATAATGAAAAATGTTGCAGCTAAGAAGAAGAAGAAAGAACAGAGCCTGAAAAAGCTGAAAGTATAACTGAGCTTTCAAAAATTCATTGAGTGACTCCAAGGATTTACAAGAAAGGTAAATCATTTCTAGAGGTGATCAGAGAAGGAAAAGAAAAGATGGATAAACTCTATCTCACCAAGCTTAAACAAATTGGTTGTCGGAGCTTGGAGAAATTTATTCGTAAATTTAAAATGGCTCAAGTCGATACAAACGAAAATTTATTTGTAAAGATATGCATAACCGCTTAATTACCGATACAGAAAAAGTAAGTTACTCTTTATGATCTTAGGAATAAAGTCTACAATAATCTTATTCGTAGGATGAAATGTCACATTGAAAACATTGGAAGTTATATTCAACATTTTCCAATACAGTTGAGACACATGTTAGAGTTTGAGGTATCTGTTCGAGTATTTATCATACAATAAATACACATCTCAACAACCCTATTCAATGTCCGAAAAAACATTACCTATGATATTGGATTTGAGCAGTCACTCATGTTAGTCAACGAGTATTGTACCCATACTTTTAGTAAGTATTAAATTACTGATAGTCATCAGCGTCCCTAAGCTGAGTGATTTATCATGGTGAAATTTGTTATCAAGTATTAATTTATTTAGACTAGTTTTAATTTCGTAGTAAACAATTATAATATTATTCTTTAATTTCATTAATAGAATTTTAAACTTAAAAATAATTGTATCCAATTCTCTTTTACAATTATATTTGTTATTTATAGTTAGTTAATACAAATTAAGTGGATCAACTATTACTTTTACATTTGATAATAATTCTCACAAAGTTTGAACCTATATCGAATCTAAAACTTAAACTTTAAAAACGTGGTGAAGATTCATGACCACTTCTGTGAGAATTGATATGGTATGGACCTTATTATTGCTTGTCCCTTTTGTATCACGAGATTCCTAATGTTGTTAGTAGAACACTCAAGACAATCATGAGCTACAATTTTAGCTAGCAACAGAGAGACACAGAGTGACAAAATATGGATTTTGTTTCGGAATATATATATATATATATAATATACGTGAAGGTTGATATGTTAAACGAGAAAGAACTAATTGGTTAAAATGACACTCTAATATATCGTAATTATATATTTTTATCATACCTTAATTTATTTCACTTTAAAATCTATCACTTTTGAGTCAAGATTACCACACCAGGGTAATAGACCCACAAAAGATCTCTATACAGTATGTTGTATAAGTTTGACGAGTGTTATTGATTGCATATAAGGTATGCATATCAAACAAAATTTTATACATTATTTTCAATTATTTCGTATTTTCACAATTGATATATTAAAATACACTTGACCGCAAGATAGATTTTTTCAATCAACTTTATGATCTAAGAGCATAAATTTATGATCTTAAAAGATTTACAGTAATAAATGTGATATCTAATTTCTTTGAATAATAACTAAGACTTTAATTTAGATAGATAATGGATATATGTGTTTCGACCCATTTCATTAACTATTACGGAGTACCTTTTATACAGATTTAGGATACGCATAAACCAGATTGACTCATTTACTTCATTACTTGTGTAAATGAATAATAATAGTAATAATATTAATAATAATAATAATACTAATAATAATAATAGTAGTAGTAGTAGTAGTACTAATGATAATAATAATAATAATAATAATATTTTATTATTATTATTATTGTTATTTACGAGATATTTGACGATGTAGTGTGTATATGCTATTTAAAAAGAAGAAAAAAAGGTTAACGAGTGTGTCCCTAAATAGTAAATATAAACATAGTAAACACTAGATTTCATGTGATACTTTGAACTTTGACTTGTAGATGTCCACATGTCCTCAATAAACTAAAATAGCCTGAACAGATGAATAATGTGTTATAGTATCAAAACGTACGTACATTCATTATTCAACCAATTGCTAACTAGTTAATGTATATATATATATATACACACTAATTTACTTGCTAAACATGTAAAAATATCACACATACCATACACCGTTTATTTTATTTTATTTTATATAATAATAAAATAAAATTTCACACTTCAAATTAAATACCAAATCTGATACCAGTAGTATTTACGAGACTCGTAGTGATACAAGTCATCAATCAATAAATGTGCAGTTCTCGAAACTCAACTCCAAATGAAATAAGAATAGAACCGAAGTTCATTGACCTAATGATATCGTGTCCATTAACAGTGAGGTGGAGGTTCAAGTTGTTAGAAGAATAAATGTACATATTCGTGGATTCCAGTTGTTATGCCAATAGCATCGCCGGAAAGCTAAGTTGATATGGAATAACTGCCCGTGTTGCAGAAAATCCTTCGTATTCATGGTAAAAGGTGTGAACTTTACCTTTCTAAGAAAATAATAGAAAAAAGTAATAATAATTTATTTTAAGTATAACTTTATTAATATTGCCACAAAAAGCCATCGTAGAATAAGCTGGTAGATAACATAACACTTCCGGAACCAGAACTCGCCGGCATAAAAGCCACCGTCTCGCCACCCAAATACCCACCGTCGCCATCCTCCATCCACGGCGGCGATGAGTAATAATCCCAACCAGAATCCACAAACACAAAATCATCCGCCACAAAACCCTCACCTAAATTCGGTAACTCCACTATTTCACTCAGCTCCTCCGCCGGCCGTTTCCCCGTCGACGTGGACACCATGGAGTAAGTCGACGAAGCTGACGTGGACGGTGTTGACGGCGTTGGTGGTGCAACGGTTGTTAAATGGATCATGTTGGCAGCTTTTGTGGCAGCAGCTTGGATGTCACATGGAGAGGATGAAACGGGTCGGGGCAAAAGGTCCGAAAGTTCGGGGAAGTTAAGGATTGCAGACTTGCCTTTGATTGAAAGTGCGGCTACGTCATGTGCACGTGCGGCCATTTCCGGGTCGGAAAAGGTACCGAGCCAGATCCGAGATTTTTTCTTGGGTTCTCGAATCTCGGATACCCATTTTCCCCATGCCCGTTTCCGAACACCTCTATAAACCGGATGTTTAGTGTTGGTTGTTTTGGTCACTTTGCTACTACCATCATGTTCATTGTCTCTAGTCCGTTTGGCCCGTTTTCTATTCAGATCATTAGAATGAGTTATTTTGGATAATGGGTCGGATATTGTTCTGGTGGTGGATTCAGTTTCCGAGTTCGGAGCTTCTTCGGCCATTTGTATAAATAGTTTGCAAGTAACTAGCAGTTTGTTTTTGGAAGGCGTAGTTTAACAAGTGATTTTGGTTATGGAGTGAGAGTAGAGAGTGGTGTGTATGGAAGAGTTTGAAGTTTGAATTCACTAAAATGAGGAGTATTTATAGACTTAGATAGATATATATAGAGAGAGAGAGTCTTTAAATTTCATCAATGGGTGATCATGATAAGTGAAAATAAATGACACAATCACCATGCAAAATTTTTGAAACTGTTTCACTCCCCTCAATTCTAAAAAAAAATGTTATTTCCTCCGTCTCATAACAATTTCTTTTAATAAATTTATTATATTTAAAAAAATCTTGATTGAAATATAGTATAAATTAAATAATTAAAAGTAATAATTAAAAGTGAAATAAAAAAATTAATGATTTTTCAGAATTATCTTTTACAAGTGAACAATCTTTTTGAACAAACAATAATAGTAAGGTAAATAATTAAAATAAGACGGAAGAAACATTACCTTTTAAATTTATAAAAATATTAACTATGATTTCATAAGCCTAAAAACTCATCTAAAGAAATAATTGGGTGACATGAAAAAATAATAGTTAAATATGAAAAAAAGAAGAAGGTAAAATTCAAGTGATACTGATTGTATATATTAAGTCTATTTTTAACCTTATATATTTAAATTTAAACATATATAATAACACTCTAAAATTTAATGGTACAATCAACAAGCAGTGCAGAGTTTTAAAAACATAATTACTGTTTAACATAAAGAAAATTCATATTTACTCACATATTTAAACTTTTTATGATTGATTAAAATAAAAAGATCTACCATAAAGTTGAGACGTAAGTATATAAACATTTCTTGTAATGCTATTAAGAGGGTCTTAAGGATCTTGTTATCGGTTGTTTAGTTGAATAAAAATGAGATACATTTTTTAAAAACTTGCTAAGTGAAAAACGCATTCAAAATGAATATATTTTATAAAAACTTTGTTAGAAAAGAGAAAACCTCATTTTTTAAATTATAATTTAAAGTTGGTAAATCATAATTCACACATTTTTATCTTTTTTCTTTGTAACAATCGCTTCACTTTTTAAAATATTTTCAAAACCTTTCATCTCAATTTTATTTTTATAAATAAAAAATACAACCACATTTGAACTTCCTTATTATTAAGGCCAATGATATTTACGTCATTAATTTTGATAAATCTATCACAATTGTGTATTAACATGTTAGGTACATACAAACAATATATATTTTTAGTGAATTTATCAAAAAGAAAATGATAAATTTATCGAAAGGGTTCTCTTAGTTCTCGATCTGAAAGTCATCCGGTGTACCCTGCCAATTTGACAGGTTTGAATGGTGCGGACCGGACCTTCAACCGGGTTTGCTAAGAAACCATGCTTGATATATTATTTTGTCCCTTGTTATAAAATAACATGTAAATCATAAAGTGACGAAATTAACGAAAAGTATATTTCCTGAACAAGTCAACTTTGGGAACAGAAGACAAATTATATAGAACGACAAATATAGGCAAGCTCTAAGGCGGATGCCTCCCGCATCATCAAATCTAACAATTAAAAACCTGCACTATGATTTAATTCAACAATTATGTCCAGCCCCTTAATTAAAAGTGACTCCATTTCTATGTCGCCATAGAACTCAACGTGTATCGAAACACTTGTTATATTTTTCTTCACTATATAAGTAAGTATCAACGTATCCAACCTAATTGTTCAATGCGCACACACATATATATATATATATAGGAAGAATTCATAGGGAAGTTTCAAAATTTGAAAAAGGAGGAAAACAAATCTTAACCCTTAATTTTTTTTATTAAAAAACGTTTTTAACATTCATTTGTGATGAATGTTAAATTTTGAAATTTTTAAAATTCATTTACGATTAAATCAATGGTTGAGATTTGTTTCCCTTTTTCCCTATATATATAATATAGGGTGGAGATCAAGAGGGAAGAAAAAAAATTAGGGAAGAAGGGAAGCAAATCTCAACTATTGATTTCATCATAAATGAATTTTAAAAATTACAAAAAATTTCAAAAGTTAACATTCATCATCAATGAATGTTAAATACGTTTTTTAATATAAAAATCAAGGGTTAAGATTTGTTTTCTTTCTTCTTCAAATTTTGAAATATTTCTATGAATCCTTTCCTTGTGTGTATATTTATAGTTTCTGTAAATGGAGCATGTAAAGTATCCACCAAGTCAATTAAATCAATCAAAGTGTTGAAAGTCCGCATAGATTCAAAGAATAGTCGAAGTCTAATTTTATTATAGTAAATTATTAGTCGGAGTAAATTTGTTGCTGATTCAAAACCAGTTTAATATTATTAACTAATCTTTCTAGAATTAAAATCGATTTAACAAAAGGTCATGTATTTGAAAAATAATGTATAGATTTATAAAAACAGAGATGGATCGATATTTTATAGTAAAATTATTGCATAAGTTATGGGTACGTAGGGATCGGGTGATTCGCCATTTTCAATTTATATTATCTCGTTTCACGATACAACTTTAATGTATTGTTATGTCTTTTAAATACATTTTAATAATAATATAATTTATGCAAAATATAAAATATTACTTGACCAATTATAGAACTAAAAAGTACCTGGTATAGCAAAATGCATGAAATAATAGGGCGATAGTACTCTACCAAGATTTAGAACACTTTAGTCAAATATCTAAGAATCGAATTCGTTAATTTTCTGTCATTTTATATTAAGA
The DNA here is from genome assembly GCA_963921325.1 of Logfia minima. NCBI lineage: Eukaryota > Viridiplantae > Streptophyta > Magnoliopsida > Asterales > Asteraceae > Logfia > Logfia minima. The sequence continues at coordinate 41,026,167 of OY992764.1, forward strand.
CGATATTTTTATTACAATTGCAGTATTTTTTTGGTTGGTGACATAAAATAATAATTTGGCGATTTTTGGGATCTCAAGGCATCAAAGTATGGTGATACATGGGTCATTAATTAAAATTAGGGGTATATGGGCTGGCCTCACATCAATGCATCAAATTAATGAGCTGTGTTTATTATAATTATAATTATAATTAAATTAAATAAATCAGGTACAAATATACAGAAGTTACACATGCTTAATATGCATATTCTCTCGATTTTACTCGAAACTTAAAACGATACTTTCATGAAATTAAAGTATCGACCCCTGCTATCGTAGGAATAATTAAATAGAGATTGTTAACATTGTCGAATAGTTAAAGTATGAAATTATTGTAAAGGGTATAAATATCTGAGTTTGTACTCACAATAAATAAACCTTTTGAATTTATAAATTCGTATGTGTGTGTATTGACAGTTATAATACAAGTTCTCTCAGTCACACAATTGTACTGTTCATTATCTGCATTCAACATATTCACATAAACTCGATTTAAATCATTACAATTGGTATCAGAGTATTGGTATTCGAGTTTACAATTGATTCCTAAATGGTAAATTGAACAGATTCAAAAGGAAAAAGGCTTAATTTAAGCAAATTTTACGATGACGAGAGACGAAACTAAGAGTTCAACCGAAAGTGTTCAGAAGACGCCTGAGTATTATGTGAAAAAGATGCTCATCGCAGAGAGAAAGGAAGCCGGAAAAGCATTCCTTATGTAAAATTGAGAAGAAAAATATTGGGAAGAACATGATCGTGTTATTAAGTTGTCAACGGGAAAATCTAGCGATTTAAATCAAATTAAAATTCTTGAAGATCAATCCGAGGTACACTCTAGGGTTCTATGTGAGTGTCAAAATCAATTATACTCACGAAAGAAAACTGTTACTAAACTGATAAAGGAACTGCCAAATAACCTTGATATATAAAAAACTGTGAATTGGGACAAATTAATTTTAAAAGCTCAAATGTAAGATTACAGAGATATATGTGAGAAAATTAGATATGAAAAAAAATCTTTGACTAAAGAAATTTCTATTTTATTAACTCAACTTAAGGAATCAGAATGGGTTGGAAGAATTGCTACTCGACAGCATGCTCATACAATTGATGAAAATTTCATAACTTATAACGGGCTAAAAACCTTGAAACTGGTAAAACTTTTGCACAACTTCAACTTGAAAGTGACCACTTGAAATTTGAAGTTTATGAACTAATACACAAACTTCATAATGTGAAACTTCTGAAAATGTTGCAAATTATGATTTAATTGTTGATGAAAGAATTGAATTATATTCAATGATTGAAAACCTTGAGAACAACTTTATACAAAGAGTTCAAACAGATCAAATCATTTTTTCGAACAAACCAAAAGGTTTCAAATTTTATATTTCTCGAGAAGGTTTAGGTTTTGAAAATCTAAGGTATTTGACCAAAGTATCAAAGGTACTTCCAACTATCTATACTAAAGAATACTTTGGTCCCGATCTTCAAATTTCATTTCTACAAAACACTAATGAAGCTCAAGAAGTGGAAGACTTTAATCGAGCCAAAACTAATACAGTGCAAATTCCATACAATTATGAGAAAATTAATCAGAGTTATGAAATCCTAAAATAAAACCTTTCGGAAAATTACTTTCCAAGTTACTATAAAGAATTTGCTCAAGACACCGTTTTAGAGCAATTTGTTTTTCCAAAACTATGTTCCTAATTCAATTTGGTTAAAGAAGATTGACGAGTTAAGAACATAACTAAAATAAAAGGACATATTGATGGACGATGTACAAAATTAATTTTTGATTAAAAATGATAACCTTCAAAAGCTTTCAGCTTCTTTAGAATTGAAATTAGCATTGAAAATACCGGATTCCAAACCTAAGGCTAAATTTCAAAAGGAAAAACGATTTGATAGTTTGCCAACTCCTCATAAACCTCAAGTGTCAAAAGCAAGTGTCAAAAGTAGCAAAATCGAAAGTCAATGTTCTAGTAAAGATTTACACAGATAAATCTGTCAAACCACTTTCAAAAAAGATTTCTCAGCATACTAACTATTCTTTACAAAAGAATAAGGGATATTTCAAGAAATCACAATCAACCAGAATATTTACTCCTCAAAAGAATTTTCATCGTCAGTCCGATTCTAATGATTTTGATGGTTTTGTAACCAAAACAAAGTTTCTCCAAGAAATCTTGCCAAACCAAATCATTCCAATATTCAAGATTGAAACTATTTACACTTACACCACAAAACGTTTTTTTTTATCCAGTGCAAAAAATGAATGACTTTGTATCCCCTGCTCCGAAAAGCTTTCACTCACCATTGATTCCACGAAAGTTATTTCGAAATGAAAACCGAGTTTCAACTCAAAATAAAATTCAACGTCTTTACATCAAATAGACACAACACACGATTTTTAAAAATCTCAAAACCAATTGGCACTTTGCTTAAATGGGTCCAAAGGGTTTTGGTGTACGTTCACCCAGCGCAGAGATTGTGATGTGCAGCCAGATCAATGAAATATACCGCTGGACAACTTTAATGTTTCATCCAAATGATAGATACTTCATGTGCTATCTATGCTTAAATGTATCCAACAAAGTTAAGATGAAGTTGTATATGAAGATTAAAGAACCAAGAGAGGGAGTGAAGTCTACTTGGAACCAAAATACAAAATGAACATTTGCATGCTATGGAACTAACACCCCTATCGATTGACATCTACAGAGGTTTTACAATGTACACACCTTTCAAACATTGCCATTTGTGCATATGTTGTTCCTTTATCCATGTCAACCAATAAAACAAGAATGTGTAGTGTCCTTTTTGATATTATGTGCAAACAGTAAACATTGTGTAGCAGTACATGTCAGAACACACAAATTAGCATGTCTAGAATTCTCCATTGAAAAGAAAGACATTTGGAAGATTCTAATTGGTCGAAGAGGTTATAAGGAATATGGATACTCATTTATAAATACTAGACTTCAACAATGAAGTCAAGGGTGTTTGAACTCATAGTGAAATAGGAGAGCCTAGTATTAGCAGAAATAGCATTCCTTTGTAACCATCTTTGAATTTGTCCTCAGCTGATAAGAAGTATTCAATCTGTATTCAGTTAAATTAGTTATTCTGCAACTAACATGTAATTCTTTGATTTATTTAAATAAAAGAACTATATTAAAAAATACATGTTCACATTATTACCTGCAAATTAATTAAATTCCTAAAACATTATAATCAAGAAATTGTATTCACCCCCTTCTACAATATATGTTGTTAGTTTGGGACCTCCCGCCTGGCCCGGAAATAGAGAATCCAGCCCCCTTCTGATCCATTCATTTCTGCAAGCAGGAAGGATCCAGAGCTAAGCCCCCTCCTATTCGAGGCCGGGTGGCCTTGCCCCACAAGCACCCAACCTTCTTTTTGCTCTTCCCTCGGGCCCTGCTACCGCCGTTCTAAGTTCTTTTGACTAAACGAAGTTAAGACTAAAGTTTCAGAACTGAAGTTTGCAACTTTTTTCAGCAAAGCTACTTGACCGTATGCCCATCCATTGATTTCATTGCATTCATTATTTGTTTTATTCTTCCGGCTTCTTCCGGTCCGCTTTCCCTTCCGCTTACACCATTTCTTTGTGAATGAAGTTAGACAACACAGTTCTTATTACTATGACTTTCAAAAAGAGTTGCCATATCTCGATAATGGGGTATGTTGATTCGGAATTGTGGGATGAGTAGATGTAACAGATGATGCCCTTGACATGTGCTTTACTTGATCAGAGAATGCATCAACTTATTGTCTTCTGGCATGATGGTTTCTCACATCTATAGACAAGGCAACTCAATTGTAGACAGACTGGCTTTTCATGCTTACTCTCACAGGTCTGATTGCATCATTGAAGTTGCTTCTTTTCTCTTGGAACAACAAAACGTAAATAAGGGAGGAGTTGAAAACTATGAGAGCTTGAGTAATGGTGTGTGATAGAGTTAAAAGAAAAGTAAAACCCTTCCTAAACTGACTAACTTTCCAGGTTTTCAAATCTACTATCGGATTTTATTCACTAATTTCTAGTATTGATGAAGACATCATGGACCTAGTGATGCAATGCATATTATCCTCCTAGCCATTCAAGTACTTCTGAAAAAGTCATTTCTTAAGCACATAATCTATCGACATCTCATCCGGAGATTGTTGATATTGAAACAATGTGACATTTCGCTCTAGTCCATGACTTCGATTTTATGCACTTATTGAGTATAAGAGCCAAATGAGATAAAAAAATTTTTAGCGTACAAGTGTATTCTTATACTACATGTCTTTGAGACATTATGCATGTTTACATGACAATGTTAGAACGTCTATAGTGATACCTAAATAATGATATCCCACAATGGTTGAATGAAAATCCTATTAGTGCTAACATTAAAGCCAACACATAAAGTAGGCCATCAATTGATTTATTTAATGCTTCAATTGATGTGCAAACTAGTAATCTATGTGATTCAAGAGTTAGTGTGTTTTCAGAAGACGTAACTAGCTTTTCCTTGATTTACTCAAGAGAAATGTTGTCTTACCTAATGGTTACAAAATTGATTGTTTACCATCATTTTCCGTATTATTATCCGATGTTAATTGATTTGATATTATTCTTAGCAAAACTTAGTTTTGTAAATTATGGCGCTTGTTAAAGAGTCAACAGTAAACAGATATTTGGTGGATGTTAGATTGTTTCGTGGCGAATGTCACTCCAAGAAGTTTTGTTAGCCTCAAATATTCTTCAAACACTTTGTATATTCATAATGTTCATGACAAATCATAATCATCATGAGAGGGAGAAATGATTTCGTAATGGGTAAAGAAAAACAGTTAAGGAATATAGTGAAAAGAAATGAGGGGAAGAAACGATTTCGTGTTTGAAGAAATGATATGTTTGAAAATAGAAAAAGAGGTAATTCAAAGAACGAAAAACACAAGAAAAACGAAAAGAAAAGGTTTGAAATGAAGAAAAAGATAAAATACAAAGATAGATTGATAAAATCTTATGAAAGATTGATTGACCGAATCTTATGAAATCTATGATGGTTGAAAAGACCGAGATTTAGAGAGTTCTAGAAGATGAACTTAAAGAGAAAAGATGAAATCTGCTCAGCAAAATCTGACAAGTGTTTAATAGAAGATAAAACTTTAATAAAGATGTCATTGCTTTCTAATGTTGAAAAATGTTTTAATGACAACACACATCATCTTTCTACGAAGTTTGAAGAGAATATTAGTTCGAGGAGGATCATATTCAGAGAGTACAAAAATGTTTTAATTAGAGGTTGAAAAGTTCCAGAAGACGGATATTCAATTGAGAGGGAGTAAGGGATAAAAGATGATTAAATATTATCAATAAAAGATCAAGATTTCAAAGATTAACATAAGCTTTCATATGTCAATATCAAATAAGTGATGAGGATTCTTCAGCAACACTCAATTGGAATATACTTTTAGGATTAAGATTATCAAAAAGTGCTTTCAAAGTGTGAGTTTGAAAGAGAAATATTCCAATTAACACGTTCAAGATTAGAAGTTGTTGTTGAAGAACAAGAAAATGATTTGTCTTTAAGAATATCTCTGAGAATTAACATAAAAAATAAATGCTGAGTCGTGATTATTAAAAGGAAAGTGTGCTTCAACGTTGTACTCAACTTACAAAAGATTCTCAGCAGTCAAACTTAAAAGTTATATATCTAAATATAAATCCGTATGTGTGTGTATTGGTAGTTATAATACAAATTTTCTCAATCCACAACGCTACTGTTCATTTTCTCTATTCAACAAATTCACATAAATTCGATTTAAATCTTTACAGTTACGTCTTTCTCTTTTTGTTACTGTTGCGTTAAACATGTAATTTACTAATATGCCCTAATACAACTTCATGAAATTGAATATATGCTGGTATTTTGTGAATACTTTTGAGGAACTCAATTAAAATTACTAGATGTTGAAACAATTTCCCAAAAGATTAAAAAGAAAAAACTAAAAGCAAAATGGAGTAAAGTTTAGATTTTACGTAACCTGTTCGAATATGGAAGCAAAGAAAGTGAAATAATGAATAAGTACAAAAGGGTGACAAATCTTTGTATCACGTTAATTTGATTAAAAAGGAAGAAGTGACAAAAAGAAGAGTATTTATGGCCTACCACTTTATTTTACATGGCCTGTGATAAATACAATAAACAAATTAGTATATACACTGAAAATATGCTATTATATATTTGCATTGTGAGTTTTATTTGTTATATTGTGTATTGTGTGAATCAATTTAAATGTTATATTTGTCACCTCCCATTTTACAGTTCACACAGAAGATGGTGCTGAATTGTAACTTTTTGTTAAAACCTATATGAAAATAGTTACGCATATATCGTCAGAATCAGAACGATAAAATAGTAACTTTGACCGTCTAATGATTAAGTAAAACCAACAATCCTTGACCGTAACGTACAAAACTCAATGCATGTAAGTGTCTCGATCGTCTTGGTATTTGTTGAATTGTTGCTGATCAAAACAAAAACATTTATACCAAAAATTAATACTTATGATGATAATAAAATAGGATGTGATTTGTGAACCCAAAAATTACTTCATATACATAGCAAATAGAAGATCCTCAACGGTTTTTGCAGAAAGAACCTCAAATTAATTACACTGATCCTTCTACTTAAAATAGCGAGTACTTAGTTTTGGTGAGATAGACACGCTTCTCTCTTCTCCTTTTCACCAAATTAACTATCATCAACTGCATTCATTTTCTTTGGACTACGGCTTCCAAAAGTTCTATATAAACTTTTCATAGTTTCACAGCATAAGAACCGTGGCTTACTAAAAGCGCGTGCGTTTTAGGTCAAGATAATAGACCAGATTTTGATCCTTTGAACTGAAGTTTGTCGTGAGTTGAAGACAGTCGGAGCTCCGGGGTCATTTTCATTTTGCTAATAGACGACGCACCTCTTGATATGTGGTCAATGTACGTGCTTTTTGGACCGTGGTCATTTTGTTTTTTTACAATTAGTGAACCTATACGATAATACTAAAATGTTTATTCGTAAAGTTAATTTAGTGATACACAAAATCAAGTCCTTAAAAATTTCATAGAAACGTAACACTTTTTCTAATTTTTCAAGTGAATATTTCAACATTTACGTTGTATGTTCGCCACAAGAAAAATACCTATTTTGTTAATTTATTTAATTTATAATTTTCATTTTCACGTTATGAAAAAAATAAGGGTATGCATTAGAACCGATCGAATCATGAGTGTTATAAATACATGTGAAACTACTCGTAATTGTTAAGAAAGCAAAATTTATAATCTAATCTAGTAAATGTTAACTATTATTGTAATTTATGCTACATGAAAACGACGCGGTGTATTAAAATTTATTAATGAATTGGTATATATATATATAGGAATGAGTTCAAGGGAGAAAGAAAATTTGGTGGAGAAAGGGGAGAAAAGTTTTTTAACCCTTCAATTCAGTAAAACAACTATTTGATTCAGTTTTAAATTATATTTATTTTTTTATTGAATCATAGTTGTTTTTTGCTGAATCATAGTTAAAATATATCTTTCTCCCATTTCTCCTCCAAAATTTCTTTTTTTTTTAGATCTTGGTACTACGCATATATTTATATATATATATATATATATATAGGAGTGGGTTCAAGGGAGAAATAAAATTTGGTGGAGAAAGGGGAGAAAAATGTTTTAACTCTTCGATTCAGTAAAATAACTCTTTGATTCAGTTTTAAATTATATTTATTTTTATTGAATTATAGTTGTTTTTTGCTGAATCATAGTTAAAAATATATATTTATCCTCTTTCTTCTCCGAAATTTTTTTCTTTTTAGATCCTAATACTACGCATATATATATATATATATATTTTCTAGATATTTGAGTTTGTACATTTTAACAAGTACTTGGATTCAGACATATAACATTAAGTATTTAAGAACAGTAGTGAGTAGTGTACTTTTGTTAATGAAATATGACTTTCATGTGTAGGGCCTTTTCAACACATTGATATACTCTAATAGCCTCTATATATGTCGATTCTTGGTAAATATTGATAAAGTTTTTTGTTATTTTTCTAGGTATTATTTAGATTTTGACTATATTATACTCATTATTCTGCGGAAATAGTCCGTAGGTTATACACTACTACACGTACATGTCAATTCGTTAAAATAAAACGATTTTTAACATAAGAATGACTTGAGACCATACGTATTTGTTGAAGTGAACATAAAATATTCATAGTTTTATAGCTAAAAATGTAATATATACATGATAGACTGTTTTTGTAATATATTCTTAAACTAGTTAGATATTTGGTTGGCATATTTGGTTGTACGGATGGGCTTTTAATGATTAGTAAATGAGATGGGCCATTTGGGCCTACCTAAAATTCAACGAATACTGGACTTTGCCAATGAAACGTTGGTGTCTTGGGGCCCACTTCAGCGTTTAATGCCTATGCCCAGTGGTGAATAATTTTGTTACAAACCAGCTGGATTACAATATTCATTGGTCCTGGTCATTGGGCATTTCACTGCTAAACCCAGTGGAAGTCTAACACATTTATGATTATGTTTATTGTTACCATTTTGCAGATTTTAAAATGATTACTAGAATGATGTTTATATGAAATGCATAATTGGATAATGATTAACTGGGTTTGAATTAAATAGAATAAATCTTAAAATATAATAAACAGAATGACATAGAAATAGCATGAATATTACTGTGTAATATGAAATAGTATAATATGAATTGAGCATTATCGGGTATCATAAATCTAAAAATCGTATAATTATCTTTTTTATCTTTTATTAATATTTTATAATTTTCCAATTTGTTATCTTATGAGTTTAGCATTCAACGTATGAGATTCCACTATGTTTGTTTTATCTTAAAATTTATGTTACAATAAACAATCCATGATCTACTACAGTAAATATATTTATGCGCCTTTGTTTACTAGTGGAATAAATCGCATTAATAACAAATAGATGGATGGATATGTTTAATTGTTTATCATGTACATACCGTGAATTCTTTTGTCTGCTTTTTAGTATGGTATTTAATAGTATAAACATAGACAGTTATAAATAAGAAGATATTGCTCTAATGTGCTGTTTGAATTTTTGGTTATGAAAATGCATATACTCATGATCAAATTCTTGCATCCATCACTTCACGAAATACATTTTTTAACAACTGAGACATGATATGTGTCGACTTTCTGAGTCAAGTATTTTGTCTAGGGTGGTTTGTGTCATTGCAGGTAAAGTTGGAGGTTGTAAAGGTAAGTGTTATATATTTTAAGGGATTGCAGGTAATAAGACAAAGTGCAAGGGGTTCAAGTGTAACATTGTTAAATTTGTTTTAGATAAAAGTATTTTTTTATTATTTTTATTTCATTATGTAACAGAATATTATTTTTCTTGCTCTTTCGTTTTCCTAGAAATATCTAGCGTTTGATTGTTGTGTTCAAGTTTATATTGAACAATTTAGTAGTTTAGACTGAGTGATTTTCGAGGAATGTTGTGAGGCTATTTTTTATGTAACTGTTCACAGATTTTGGTTTCAAGTTAATTCTGGTATTTGTTGTGTTGTTGCATCTTTTTATCATTTTTTTACATCTTTTTGCATCTAAATTTTGTCGCTCAGTTTCAGGAATCAAAATCAGAAAATGTGAATTTTATATATCTGTTTATTAATGCAATCCATAGAATTAACTTGTAAAAAATGTACATGTTTTGACACGCCTGTTGCCTCTTATTTCTGGGCTTTTGGCTCTGGGATTAGTTCATTTCTGTGAGTAAAAATAAATAGGATAAAACCATCATAGTCATGTCTGAGTTGTTCACCCCTACATTGATTTGTTATTACTTTCAAAACCAATAGACAAGCCCCCTGATTTATTCAACAATAACAAATAAACCTTGAATTTGTATAAAATCAATTGTTCTTAAGTTTCTTAATAATCAGTATTGTGATTATAGTTAGTATCTCATAACTATATTAAATTTATAAAAAATATAACGAAAGCTCTGAGGACCATAAAAGACGTTAGCATATACATAACTATTTATACTTGCTCCATAATAAACTTTACGCCCTCATAAATATTTATAAATGTATTTATTCATGTTCAAACATTTTATTGACAACTTTTTATGTTAGAGACTCTTCAATAATAAGTCCAATTATTTTTCATTCTTCAGAACAAATTCTCAAGCTAGCGCTACTGTCTTTCTTCGTGCGCCTTCTTTGATTTATGTGGCTTTACTGTTACGAGCCACGATCCCAAGTCTTGTTCGCATGCTTCCGGAACTTGTTCATCAACACCAGATCATCGAGTAGCTCTTTCATCAGACATAGTTATACTCACCAAATTGCAATATAATGGGTTTAAGTTGTCGTTAACAAAACCATCTATTTATTGTTGTTATTCTACTTTTTCACCGCTTATTTTAACATATTATTTTCTCTCATTTCATTTCAATTATTTATCTTGCTAAGATGTATTTTTTTTTTTATATATCTATACCCTTCTATTAGTTTCTTTGTGAAAATATGAGTTTTTTATCCACCAAATGCACAAGAAAAAAATCTTTAAGTTATTCTAAAGCATAAAAAAACAACCTTCAAAAATATATGGATAATTACTTAAATATATAAAATAGGTTAAAAAATATATGGATAATTACTTAAATATATAAAATAGGTTAAATATTTTACATGTTATTGACACAAAAAAATTTCTCCACAAAATATCACCTCATTTTACAAGGATGGGGAAATTCGCAAGATCGAAACTTCAATTGGCAATATCAAATTGAAAATATCAATTTTGCAAGATAACAATATCTATTTCGTAACATCGATTTCACAGTGTCAAATTTTGCAATATCAATTTAGCAATACACCGTATTTTAAATTCAAATATTGTAAAACGATTATTGCAAATTGCCGTTATGGACTGCAAAATGAGGTGATATTTTGCGAATTTTTTTTAAGTTGCTAATATGAAAATACTTAACCAATTCTATATATCTAGGTAATTATCCAAATATATATATATATATATATATGTAACTTTATCTGATTGCTACCATGATCACCAAAATTCGCTACATATACACTACTTAATTGATATTCAAAACTCGAATTGTGATTTAATACTATGACGTCACCAACCTATACATAAGCATTAATGAGTGTAACGCTAACAAAACAAATAGCAATCGATAAACCGAAAATTGGAAACGTAAAACTAGTTCCCTGGGTTCTTCACCTTTTCGAGCTCGACTAGCATTGTTAGCAAAGCTTCACACATTTCAGAAGCATCAGCCTCTGTTTGGTTCTTACTCCATGACGAATAAACCATCCACGCATGATCAAGTTTTTGGTTGGGTCGAACGACAACTGAGCCAGGGACCTCTGCATCACGACATGTCACCAACCCATCACTCTTCTCCCTATACCGAAGTTGTAGGTGGAGAGCCGACACAGCCATTGCAGCTGAGACAGGTACCACCACTGGTACCTGTTTCACAACGGGTTCCACCTCGTAGTCAGACTCGTGGGACCCAAGTCCTAGGAAAGAAAGCTTAGGAAGCTCCACATGTGCTATGTGGGACATCATCGATATGACCCCGGGTCCCACATTAGCTTCTGAGTGAAACGAGATGAGTGGGATTCCTTTCGGGAGCTTGTGTTGGCTCAGGAACTGCTTTCTTTTCTCGTACGTCAGATCTTCGAGAGACTTTATGTCGCCCTACATAAAAAGTATAAATCACCGATCAACTCTTTTTTGAATCTAATCAGTCTGACTCTAAAAAGTCAAAAGTCACAATTACCTTGATGGTTTTGCAGACTATTAGTTCCATGATCCTTCTGGTTTCTTTATCTGCAATTTGGCCTTCACGCATCATATCAGAAGCAACTGGAGTTCCACCATAAGGGCTCTGCACGAGCGCCAATCCCGCAACTTTGTCTTTCAAATCACACCAATATAGCGATAATGTAGCAGCAGCATCCACTCCACCTTTGCTGTGACCAAGCAACATCACACGTTTTCCTGATCCCCAATAGAGTTCTTCAATATATTGCTTTAACACCAACGAATTGTACTCCACCGATGCCTTGTTCACAAGATGGACTAAAATAAATACGAGAGAAAATGGCTCCCAACTGAAAAGGTTAGAACATAGAGGTGCAAATTCAGCCCATTCACAGATGAATGGGTCAATTCAGGTTATGTTTTATTGAAGGGTCAAACAGGTAAAAATCAGTCAGATTAGCTTTAAATGGAATTGTGAGAAGAAGTTGAACAGGCTGAATATCACCCAAAACATATTCTTTTGCATAAAACCTCTCGAATCATCTACTGAAATACTAATCTCATATATTTGATCTACTACTTTTTGTAACATAATAAGAATAATAATAGTTTTGACAGGAGGTGCAACCCATACAAGATCCATCTTGACCTGTCGCCCACCTGCCCAACCCATTCATTTTGACACCTCTACTTGAAACCATGACCCCCGGACCCCAGTCATAAAAGACTTTCTATTTTTCTGGATTGTATTAATAAAGATCTTGGTGAACTAAAAACAATACATAATCTAAAAACAAATCATGAACCCTTAATTTTTGGGATGAAAAATCAAAGAAATGATACCTCACTGTGGATTTTTGCTATATGGCAAGCTAAGCCCATCTTTGAAAAGAACCTCTTGGTGCTAACAAAGTATAAAGGACCATGGTTGCTGAATAATCCTGATAAATGACACAAATATGCAGAAAAGGGAACAAGTCTTACTTCTAACTCAGAAATCAGAAGGATAACTAGGAAAAGAAGTAAAAACAACACAGGGTTTCTTACCCGGAATCAGTAAATACACGTATGTATCAGGTAGCTTGTGTTCTCCATTCCTTAAAAACAAAAAACATGAATGGTTTTCAAAATGATAAATTTTCTAGTCTTTTGAGGATTTATGCAAATGTTGGTACCTTATTGCATTTAAAAGTTCTAGAAATCTAGGAGAACCGTCTTTCACTGGATCCATGTTAGGATCTCTTTGCATCCATCCAATGTCAGTGGAAGAACCGTTCAATGTAATCTGTACTCGAGATACAATGCTGACAATACCAGAAATGGATGGAAAAATATAGCATAAATAACGTGAAAATTTAACGATCAAAGCGTCTTTAGAAACATGTTGAACAGAAAAATCAGGTACTTTACGTTTTCAAGCGAAGTTGTGCACGTTTAACACATTGAGAAGAGATATGGTAGGGAGTCAATGCAAGAACCAACGTGGAATTTACAAAAAATCTAGCAAGTTCCAACCTGCAAGTGTACAGAAGAACTGAAATTAATTATGTAATTGTGTGGACCAACAATACTAATACAAATTAGAGCAGGAAACCTGTATCATACATGTAAAGCACAGCTTATAGAAACTTCACCAAAACAGAAACATTTCAAATCAAAAGTTTCTTAAAACGGTACAAGCATTTGGCTAAATGGTTCTAAGGAGGCTATTGCTAATACAGTCCTTGGGTCTCTAGACTTTGTTGGGAGGTGATTTGTACACATTTTTTTATGTGTCCACCAAAAATATGCATTGAAAGTGTTGTACCATGAGCACTAGCAAGGTGTTATTTTGGTTGACACATCAAAATATTTTGGTACACAAAGCACCTTACCAAAAGAGTGAAGTGGGCATTGGGGAGTGAGTCAACACGGTAATCTTTCTTACCGGCTGGGTCTGGCTGGATTTGGTTGACCCTAAACATTATCTGTCCAAAAAACACAAACAAGAATAGCTAAAGTACCCTTTTAAAATGAAGTGGATACCCCCGTAAAAGAACTTCCTTTCTATAATTTCACATGTTGAATATACACGTGAATGATCCTGAAGACTTGAACTTTCCCTTCTATCAAGCTCTGTACCACGCTTCCTTGATGTTGAAAAAGAAGATGATGAAGAAGAACTAGCTGAAACACATTTCCCATTAATGGATTTTGGATCTTGATAGGGCACAAAATCTTCTGAGAATCTACTAACATCTCTGTAAATAAGATCCTCTATGATAACCTAAAGTTAGTTATTCAAAAGGGCATACCAAGAGCTAAAAACAAGAGCATGTTTAAGGTACTCACCAAAAAATTGGACAAACTGATTGCGTATGAAAGAACTCAATGCTAGAAAACGAGAGAAAATGTCATCTAACAATACTTGTGGCATAAAAAGACCAACAATCCCCGTACCATTATCGTAACCCTGTTCGAACATAAAATACCATAAATCATGAGTAGTGAACAACTATATATACCAAAAAGGGAATGGCATTTTACATCTGAAAATGAACGATGGATGTGAAAATTTTCAAGTTATACATAACTACATATATTTGTACTCACCATTGATTGGCTATGTGAAATTCCACCATGGATATACAAGTCTCCCATTACAAGCAGCCCTGAAGAAATCAAACACTAAATCAATAAATGCAGCGCGGAATGCCTTATTGGATTGACGTACATTATAAGACGAAATCATAATTGTCATGATTGACTCACTCACTTTTGGCCTATACTGTGTGTTTGAGTTGATTGTACAAAACACCCTTTAAAAATGACAAAAATTGATTATCTTGTGGACCAAACTCAATGGCATAATAAGATGCAATGACCAAGTACTTAAAATTTCCCGAAAAATAACATCTAAGGTGTGGAAATATGTGTGCAAGTGTTAGATAAAAAATGGTCTTCCTTTGAGTCTTAAATTCCTGTAATAACAGGATGATACTTTGCAGTTTGACCTTTTATCCAGTGATTCACCAAGCAATACCCAAATGTAGGATTCAAACTTAGGATATGGTAGCAAGTCTTAACCACTTAGTGAACCTTTTGGTATGTAATTTAAATAGATCTAACAGAAGTTACAGTCTTAAAGATTTGAAATTTACGCCAAGTCTTACCGCTATCATCTTGATTTAGTCATAATTCAGACCAAAAATGTCAGTCTTAACATTATCGGTCTATGTTTACACCAACTCTAATAGGTTCAAAACTTTAGCTCCAAGATTCATAACAAGCTGTTCTTTTCAAGTTCTTTATAAAGCCTTCAGGAGCAAGACTCAACAAGAAATGCAAGAATTCAAACACATACGAATTGAAGAAGAAAACTTACAAATTTAGGTAGAAATGAATCCTAAATCATATGAAGGAAGACCTGACTCTGAAGAACCCTATACAGATTCACTTTCACAATCATACCACCCTTATATATTTATTTATAGATAAATAAATTAGTTAAATTAAATGCAACCACACCATCCACATGAACTCTCACAAACTGCTTAAAACAATAAAGAAATCTATTAATAGTTAATATATTATTATATATGAAAGTATGAATTATTATAATAATCGGAATTGGTAAATATCTTGAAGCGAACGGAATGTGACTTGGAAGAGAGTGGAGCATAGAAGCTGATCCAAAAAGCTGATCTTTATCCAATGTCAGTTACATTGGCCCACCTAAATCCCCAAATCAAAATTTTGTGGGGTTTCAAGAAATCTTTAAAGTTTTAATTTTACAAAATACCCATCATAATTAACAATTAAGATCTTGTGAAGCTGAATCTCATTAACAAAAAAAAGATAGATGAAAACCCATTAATCAAGATTCAAAATTTGTTTATTTTTTAATAAAAAGTTTCAAATTTCATAAAAGTTCGAACATTCAAATTAAAAACAAAGATTACTTGAGGGTGAATTCATGTTTAAACTTTAAATCTGACAAAAGTGAAAGAAAGAGCGTATTTGGGGGGAGAAAAAGTAATGAGGAAGACTAAATTTGGGACACGTGTAAGCATGAGGATGAATGTATTGATATAGTCAGCGAAATTATGTCTTTTTGAGGAAGGAAGTCCATTAAAGCAGTCAACTTAAAAAAACGGATAACGTTGGGAAGTGAAGAGATTGAGAAAGGACACGTGGCTAAATGGGTGTTGGTTTCCTTTTTTAGGGTTGGTGACATGAGTGGATCTCCTTGGATTTGGAGTTTTGGACACTAATTGAGTTGTGAAAACTCAACCATAGTCCACAAATCACGAGAAGTGTTATACACATACTACAAGTCTATGACTATCGATAAACATTTACAACTAAGTAGTTGATTATTAAATAAGTTTATTCAAACACAAAATAAAGTTTATCAGCTTGGAAATTATTAAAATGTAATTAAATTTAATTTTATACTTAATAAAAAATTGTCAAAGCTACCTTCACAATAGAGGTCATACTCTCGATGTGTCATTCTTCAGAATGGATCGATCCATGTGATTTGCAGACTGTGTTGTCGTTGATCCTTGTGAAAATGTAGGTTGGTCACCTACTTGAGCGTGCTCGTATTTCTTACAAAGTAGAGGAGAAAGAAAAAAAAACAAAAAACAATGTAGTCGGTGTAAGGAATACGGGCATAGTCAAACACCTTGCATGGCCATTGAAGATATAAGGGACGAGTATAGCCGATCAAGATCCACCTCAACATTAAAATTGAAATCCAAATCAGTAGGTTGCTAACCTTTAAACATCAATAAACTAAAATATTTGTATGTCTAACATCATTTTTAAAGTCACTTGTACCTCTAGAAAATCAAACGTGAACATCGAATCAGAACTATACTTATTTGTAAATCATTTAACATGTTATTTAACCAATTGAATCATTATCTCTTAAACAGTGATAAAAAATGTTATATAACTATTCAAAGATGACATTATATCTAACGAGCATACTAAAATATATAAATTATTTGTCACCGTCGCATTGTGCGGGCAATGTGCTTGTATATATTTAAATATTAAGGTTTTGTGAGCGACAACTCTTAAAAAACATTGGTTTAAAAACATGTTTTGTAATGAGTATATGTTCTAAATAAATGAAGTATGAATGAAAGATAAGATTGTTAAAAAAGTTGGTTGTTTAATCAATATCTAATTAAGTTATTATTTTAAACATCTAAATAAGAATACGAATGTTGCCCAAAGCAAACTGATCACGAACAAAGTGAATATCAATCTCAATGTGTTTCGTTCGCTGATGCCGTACGGGATTAGATGTCATGTATACGGAGTGATGTTGTGACAATAGACAAGGGTGGCCTTTGGCGGTGACGTGCAAAGCTCTCTGAGAAGATTAAGTAGCTAGCATGTCTCAGCAACAACGTTAGCAACGCCCCGATATTGGGCCTCGGCACTAGATCTCGATATAACTTGCTGACGCTTCAAGGACTATAATAAAAGATTATCAGTAAGAAAAATACAAATAGTCGGATGTGGAACGACATGTGGTGAGGGCATCCACCCCAATCAATGTCAAAATATGAAAACAAGGCCATCTGTGGACCATGTATTTGTAGCCCATGATTAAATGTGCCAAGAATGTAGCGTTGAAATGCGCTTAAGAGCAACAAAATGTGGCTCACGTAGATTATGAATGAATAGGCATATTTGCTGAACAACATAGGAGATGTAAGGGCGAGTAAACATGATATACTGAAGATCACCTGCAAGATTCCTGTATTAGGTGGGATCAACAACTGAAGGACCAATGTTTTAAAACCCGGTTTTTAAGTCGAACTGGACGATAGCAAATTTCCGGTCTGACCGGTTAGACCTGATGGTCGGACCGGATTTGTTAAAAGCCTGAACAAAACGATATAATACATATAGGAAATGTACCATGCTTAATTATAAACTTAAAATCCAAACTTATAAACCTTTTTCAAAGACATACAATCCAAATCACGACAACAAAGACATACTAAGTAACACGAATACATGTTCCAAGCTAAATGAGTAAACAAACGAAATGTGTAAACAACATTCTTAATCTAAATCATCACAACATCAACCGAAATCATATCATCAACATTTCCATTTCCATTTCCTACAACATAAAAAAAGAAAAGAGAAAGATTGCATACAAATAGATCACGATGAATTCAAAAAGTATATAAGGTTTGTATATAATACCTTTTCATCCATCAAAACATAGGAGTGTTATATGCATCAAGTTCTCTGTCACTAAGTAAACAGAATTCATTACCATCTTCATCCTCGTCAACAAGACCATAACCTTGTGTTTGAGAAGCCGGTTCTTGCTCTTGCTCATTAAGCGTATCTTCTAATTCATCATAATCAAGTTTTCCCTCTAGCAATTCTTCAACAACCCATTTTTCCATATCTTCATCAATACATTGGTAATCGATCGGGTCATAAGATCCCGCATCAACTTTAAGCCTATACAAACATTTACCAAAAAGATAACATGTAAAAGTAATTAAACGTTATAATTAGATAAAAGAATTATTCAAATATATCATACCTATTTTGTAAACGCAAATTGTAGTGTACATATACAAGTCATTTAGCCTTTGATGTTCCAACCTATTCCTTCTTTTGGTGTGAATCCGTTCAAAAACACTCCAATTACGTTCACAACCCGAAGATGATGCGGTTTGACTTAAGATTCTAATTGCAAAGTTTTGAAGTTTTGGATAATCTCCACCAAATAATTTCCACCATTCATCTATAAAATAAATGGTTAGCAAAACAATAATTTTCATAGTAGCTTGCAAAATATATTAATAACATATAAACTTAAATTTTACCGGGACGAGTAACATGACGAGAAGCAACGGCACTACTCCTACCAAAGGTACCTTCGCTTTCACGAAATTTGCCTAAAGCCAAAGTAAAATCTAAAACATCAGGACCGCGATAATACTTTTCAACCATATCAAGCACACCATCAAACACCTCATTCTTCCTACAACGGTGTCATTATCATATTGAAAAGTTGGATTTAACCAATAAGCCACACAATGAATGCTTTTACGCAACATTTTATCCCAACGACTGTTGATTATGTCTATGTAAGACTTGTACAATTCTTTCTTTTTGTTAAACAATTCCTTAATTCCTTTCTTTGCCCGATACATTCTATCGTAAACATAACACAATGCCGGTTTTTTATCTGAATCGCATAAGCGCAAAAGCTTCAATAAAGGAGTCATTGCTTTCACCGCAATCAAAGAATTTCTCCAAAAATTATCATTCAAAATAATTGATTTAACTTCAATCGCATTTTTCACTTTCAACATCTTCTTATATTCATTAGACACAACCATAGCTTGCAAATCATCTTTTTGGCTAACTAAACTTTCCAAGGCAATGAATGTGGTAGCAAAACGAGTGGCACCAGTAACTCTAGATGCAAGAGTGGCTAGACTATCCACATTTTCCAATTTTGACACATCTTGTAATATAAGATTAATACAATGTGCTGCACACGGAGACCAAGTAATACTAGGATATCGTTCACATAACTTATTACCGGCAAGTTTATAATTAGCAGCATTGTCAGTAATAAGTTGGACCACATTCTTTGCTCCTACCATGTCCACAATCTCAGCAAATAAATTACACAAATTATATGAATCACTCATAATACCCGATGCATTAACAGATTTCATAAACGATATCCCTTTAGGACAATAAACCAAAAAATTAATCAAGTGTCGTTGCCTAATGTCCCTCCACCCATCACTCATAATGGTGCAACCACATTCAATCCAACTACTTCTATACGAATCTATCAAAAGTGACACCGATGTTTTTGCATCTACTAACAAGTTAGTTTTCAAAGCATGATATGTAGGTGGTTTGTAACCATAACCAATACTCGCTATTTTATCTACCGCATGTGGAAAGTAAGGAGAATTACATGCATTCAATGGTATACAAGCATCATAGAACCACATTGCAATAGCCAAATCCACATCATGTAGTCTTTCCTTACTTTGCATAGCCTTTTTAATACTAGGTTGAGTAGTATCGGTTTTACCTTTTGTGAAGATAGGATGAGAACTTGATGTGGCTTTTCTTTTTCCCTTACTTTTCAATTGTGGTTCCTCTTCTTCTTCATCATCTCCATCGTCATCTAATACGTGAATTTTACTTGCGGTCTTAGCTTTTGCCTTTTGTTCGATTTCTTTCAATAGACCTTCCATTGTAAATTGAACATCCGCGGGTACATTCGGACATGATTTTGTATCACCTTTCCGCCCAGCAAGATGTTTCTTAACTCTATGTATGCCGCCACCTCGGAACATTTTATCACAGAAATTACATATGCGTACGGCTTTTCCAGCTTCATCTTGTTGTAAACTTGTGTAGTCCCATGTTTTATCTTTTTTTTTTCTTACATTCGATTGAACAGTGGAATTAGATTGCGCCTCTGATGGAGTTTTATTAGTAGTATCCATAATCTACAAAACAAGATGAAAAAGGAAATATCAAGCATTAGCTAATAAGAATCTGGATTTCTATGTCCATTAGCTAATAAGAATCTGGATCACAAACACAGAAATTACAATAAGATAACAGAGAAGGAACCTACTACTTCCAGTAACTACATCATCCCATTAAGAAACCATTCTAAAAATATAGATAGCTAATCACACACAATCAGAGAAACAAAAGCACTTGCATCATATTCATATCTCTAATTTGAAATTTTTATTGCTAATACACAAAAAGCTAAAATTATTAATAATCTTGTACCAAATATTTCTTCCCTACTGTGTGTATTTTATTTTATTTTTTGTCATCTCAGATGCACCGAAGCTTATAAAATTGAATGCAACAACAAAAAACATTACCTAACTGAGTCTCCCGTAGGATGGAACTAGTTTCCATCTAAATGAGTTTACGAATGCACTCAATAGTAGCTAACAATTACAGTTTCATGACTACTCACTATACGGGCACATACTTTACTACTCTTGAATGTGTGATATTTAAGTAGTGAAAAAACTGAAACAACCTCATTATGTAATCATATCTATGACCATGAAAACTAAATTATGAAACTTGTAGTAATACCTAAATGTGATGTGGTTTCCTATCAATTAGAACATAAAAAAGCAGAGACAATTTTATCATATGCAATCATGAATATTTAGTGGTTTTCAAAATAAATGGCAATTTTTGACCCATTTGTGTATGTTCATTTTAAGATGATTTCTGACGAGTGCTCACCGAACAAAATCAACTACTTGTTGCTAAAATTATTAATAATTGATAACAACAAAATCAACTACTTGTTGCTCACCGAAAAAAAAAAGCCACAAAAAACGATCCTAAAAATATAACCAGGTATCAATCACCTGCTATAACTCTAATATGTATTTCCATATCAGCATTCCCATTAAACAGTATATATCATATTTTAATTATCTATATATCATCATTCCCATCGCAGATTCACATTCTTCCTTCATTATCATATATCATATTTTAAGATATCACATTCTTCCTTCATTAATTCCATCGTAGATTCCATATATATATATATATATTATAAGTTTTAGCGACCTTCTTAATTAATTCCGCATATTCCATTCTTCCTTCTTAATTATCTATTTATATATCTATGTTTTAGCGACAAAGCTCACAAATAAGATACAATTCAATTAAACAGTAAACACAAAATCACTAACCGAGAGGGTGGCCTCCCGGATTTGGAAACGATCAGAGGTGGTCGGATTTGGAAACGATCAGAGGAAGGTGGACTGGTGGAGGCACGCGTTTGAGTTTCTGAGGGTTTTTTTTTCCTTTTGGGCCTGATTTGGGAAGAGTCACAATTGGTAAAAAAAATTATAACGAAACCCGGTTCAACACGCCAGTCCGATTCCGGTCCAACCGGGTCCAACAGCCCGGCCCGAGCAGTCCGTTGACTAGTCAACTTATGCTAAAAACCCGTTTTTTTAGACCGGTTTCCTCGAAATTTCCGGTTGGACTGGTCCGATCGGTTTTTAAAACATTGCGAAGGACCAGTGTTGTCCAGTTTGGACTGTGTGCCGGTAGGTGTGCGACATTGATTACACTACATCATGTTAGCACGCTGTAAGATATCCATAACATACTTCTACTGAGACATAAACATGCATGTAGGGCTGCGAGTAGCAGAAATGCCAATAAGTTAAGGGCCATCGACCTTCCAAACCCTTATCGCCCACTTTATTTACATAATGTACTTATCACGCCCAAAATTATCAAAGTCTTATCTCTTTCTCCAAAATTAGAACTGATAATCATTGCTCTATTGACTTTGATCGTTTTGGTTTTATTGTGAACGATTATCGCACCCGTCAACCTCTAATCCAATGTGATAGCAGAGGACCTCTCTATCATGTGACACAGTTCACTTCTCAAGTCTTAACCGCATCTCGTTCATCACTATGGCACCAACGTCATGGCCATCCCGGTGACCAAACACTTCATTTCTCATCAATTTATTTCTTGTAATAAAGAGAAGTCCTTTTAGATCTAATATGACGAATATACCCTTAATCATATTTTTTTTAGTTAAAAACTGAAATTTCCAGTTATTTTATTCATTCTTTTTATATCTTTCATAACTTTTCTATTTCCCTTCTAATTAATAACAACCATCCTTTATTCCCTTTTTTTTCCTTACCTACTTTCCCTACTACATCTTCTCAATTGTACCCCAAATAATATTATACGTTCTTGAGCTTTCAAATACAATACAACCCACTAACCGCTACCTTTAGGTAAGCCTTTTTTTTTAGAAAGGCAATGAACTCACACATCCTACCACGAATATATACAATTTCTCACGAATATATACATATGTCCACCCCTGGACTTGAACCCACAACCTCATGGTTGGAGGGTCACCTCGATACCGCTAGGCCAATGGCCCTTTGGTAACCCTTGCCACCATTGACAGCCACCATTGACAACCACCATCTACCATAGACATATTCAGATCCATGACCATATTTAGATCTAGAACTTACATGAAACTAAAACAACCGAATAAATTGAAAGAAAGAAACAAGAATAAAAACCGATTAAAGTCAAAAATCTTAAGCTTAGATCTGAAACTACGATTGACTGCGACGAGGGCCGGATTTTGGGCGTGTGCAAGGTGAGCCATTGCACAGGGCCCAACATCCATGGAGGGCCTTATTTATTATCCAATATTGCATTGTATATATATAATGGTAACTGATATCAATCTAGGTTAACGAAGTTAGCCCAACATTTCAATCCAACAGACAATCATTTGATTTCCTAGCCCAACATTCCAGCCCACTTTATTATCTTTAATCCCTTTTATAATATTATATAAATATAAATAGGTATATAAATGAAATAAAAATATACGGAGATTTATATCTGAAAAATTGCTGTGACACATCGACAAAAAGTTTTCGATTTGAATTTATTAATTGCGTTACCAACTCAGGAAGTAAAGGTATGTTACCTTTGAATTTTTTTTTAAATATATTATTTTAAATAGTTTATTAATATAATTATTTTTTCAATTTCAAATTAATTATTCGAACTTTTGTTGATTAGTATTATAAAACTTTTAGATATTAGAACCTCACAATATATAAAGTTTGACATAATAATTTGGAATACTAATTATATGATATTGTTACGATGTAGTATTCAATTTGGACACAATAATTTTAAATAACATCATAATGATTCTTAGATTCTACTATAAATGTCTATAATATATTAAGCGTTTGATTATAAATTTGTCGTTATTGTTTGAACATCTTTAGTAATTATGGCTCCTAAACAGTGAGTTGTTTATAAAACTTATCGTATATATGGTTTTTTTTATAATTATAAAATTTATCGTATTACTTATGAGTTGTTTTTAATTATATATTAAATTTAATGTTTAGGGGCCTATTTATGTTTATTGAACGGGGTCTATAAAATTAATAAGACGGCCCTGACTGCGATGATGGTGGAGGGTTGCGGTGGATGATGGGTGGGTTGTGGAATGCGATGGTTGTGGCAGTTGGGTTCGGCGGTGTGGTGTTGGATGGCTACTGCGGTGTGGTAGCGCTTATTGTTTGGTGGTGGTAGTTAGCTGATTAAAAAGAAGAGATATGAAGGTAGTCTTGATTTGATTTCTGGCTTGATGATAGGAAAAAAGTTGAAGTAAAAGAGAAATTATCGTGATTTTTAAGGTTAATGTACTTAAGTAAATGGGGAGGGAATGTGAGGATGAAGAGAAAAGAATTAAAAATAAATTAAATAATCAAAGATGACTCCTTCTAAATTCTAATTACAAAAAGAAAATATATATATATAACAAATAGATAGAATAATCATTTTTTCTAATTAAGAATAAGAGTATATTCGTCCTTTTTTGAGGGATTGATGTGCAAAATCTAATTTTATATTTTTTAAAAATCAATTAAATAAATCTAACTAAAACTGGACCATTTAGGCAGTGAAATTCATCACTGAAGTATAGTCTAGTAAGTTAACCAAGTATCCGTCTCAAAGGAATGGTAGTTAAGTATTGATATTAAATTTTAATTATTTAATTAATAATGATGGACAAACAAACGAGTATATAATCAAGCATCAAAGATTCAATTAATAAAAATCATTCACTTGAACTTGATTCCTCTTGATCATAAATAAGTCTGGCAAAGATATATGATTATAGATTGATAAATATTGTAAAACCAATTACTAGATCTAGTTCTTGATTAATGTAACCAACTAATAGCTTATTAAAGTTCCCTAATAAAAGTATCAATTAATAATGTTAAAGCAATATGATAATGATTAATCAAACTACAACAATTATTCAGTTATATGTAATTGGTATATCTGGTTTGACTATTGAATAAACCTTTTCAATTAATTCTAAACCCCAGATCTGATAACGTAACTCTTCAAGTAACAGTTGTCTAGTCGCCGAGTTCATATGATCATACAACAGTTTAACTATATAAAACTAATAATTAATTCTAATTCATGTCATACATATAGGTCTATAGTACAATTAATTAAATCATAACATCATATTTCTTTATCAGTTAAGATCAAATCATGAATGATACATAAAAACAATAGATTTATTAAACCAAAATCATTCAGTCATCAATATAAATCATTTATTCAATTATACAACATTATACATAATCAAGGTTCATCTCCTCCACATGAATATACAAAATCGGCCCATAACGGTACTGAAAACTAAATTAAACATGATAAAAAAAGACATAGAAAAATAGTCTAACATAAGTAGAGGAAATTGGAAACCGGATGGAGACCGAGTCTTCGCGTTCTTCGTCTTCTAGTTGGTAGTCACCAAGAAAAAGGCAAACCCTAGGTTTGATCCCTAAAAATTTGTAGAAAGAGACATATTGTGTTTTGTGGTTATCAGGGTATTTGAAGGCCATAAACTGACTTAATTTGAAAGTAAGGAGTTTATCTATTTAGAATTTAAGGTTTATCCCTCACAAAGTCGGGTTAGCTTGAGCTTATCTACTAATTTGTCTGATGTTGACATCGACTCGCCGAGTTTAGGTCCAAACTTCCCGAGTAAAAGTGAAATTCGGGTATGTTGTAGTCAATGAGTTTAGTGAATTTGGGCATTTGAATCAAGTCATTTGGACTCTAGATGAGAGAATTATTGCCAAAGCGGTGAAGCCTCGCCAAAACTGCAGCCTTCTTCCAGCTTCTATCTTTTCTTCAGTTTT
Source organism: Logfia minima (assembly GCA_963921325.1). Lineage (NCBI taxonomy): Eukaryota > Viridiplantae > Streptophyta > Magnoliopsida > Asterales > Asteraceae > Logfia > Logfia minima. Next base: position 41,051,911 of record OY992764.1, read on the forward strand.
CGATCCAATTCCCGTTGTTTAACATATAGCCTCCGATTTTAACCTAATAACAAAATATAAACCAATTAAGTACCTATATATATATATATGATTTTTCCATTAAATTATGAATAAAAAACTTGATACCGTTATAGAAAAACATGTGATATTAGGACTAATCGTGCATTTTTAACGAAACACAGAGATGATATCCGTGCAATTTTCTCTTTTAAATAATAGGGACGTATAGATATTAAAACGTCTATAACATTAGTGTAACCAATTGACATCTATCTATTTCATATAAATAATCATTTTATATTTTAAAATCGAAACAATATATCTACCGGCTACTATGTGCGAATACTATGCTAAGTAGTTTATAAAAATGATAGAGAAATAGAGTATAGTTTTCATTATTCGAATTAAACATTGATATCATGATACATAAAGGAAATGTTAGACATATTATTTTATTTACCACCCATTATTATTTCCTAACCTATTTATGCATTGTGATATATTTTATTGTTGATTTAGTATAAATTATAATACACATTATGCTATGAAGCTTTTGAGATGATTCTTATTAATCACCATAATGAAGTGCTCTTGATGTAGTATTGATGGGAGACTCTTAGAGAATTTATTCTTTAATGTTAAGGAGTTGATCCCAATCTTGACCTCACATGTAAATAGGGGTTATGTCTCACCCCATAACAACAACAACACACATAACAATCACTCTAATTCCATTATCTAAGTGAGAGAGTCAAGTAGAAGAACAAGTATCTTAATGGCGTGCTTATGACATCGTCATCCCTCAACTCAAGTAAGACTCATGCTTCAATCTCTATATTATAAATTAGATGATGACTTTAGATTATAATATGTTTAACATGTGGTATCAGAGCTAATAAATCTCATATATATTCATAGGCAGAACTAGAATTTTAAATTTGAGGGGTTACATAAGTATGATCATTTGAACGTTATGGCACAAAGTCTCGTACCCCCTATTAAATGAACGCACAAAACAGTTATTTGAACGTTGTGGCACAAAGTGTCGTTCTTCAAAAAGTTTTTGATGATGACAAACATCAATTTGTTGTATGGATTAACTACCATGCTAGCAATTGAAAACGAGTCATAACTATAGTAAAGAATTAGAAATCCATCATTTGAACTACCACTAAAATCCATCATCCATCATATTAGTAAACAATAATCTGATTCTGTTTTATATATTTATCAAAATCAAAATAATAACTATACACTTATATCACAAGTTAAATATGTAGAGTTAAGTTCAAATTAGTACATAAAATTTGATGAGAATGAATGAAGCAATGAGAGAGCTCCGTTTGAAAGGGTAAAATAGTCACTTTAAAAAATCCCACACTTTTTCATATATTTTAAAATTAAATATCTCAAAAACGGCTAGTCCCAAAATTATAAAAATTGCACTACAAAAATCAGCGTTCGTTTCTCTTCGATTAGACATCTCACAAGATATACTTTAGACGAACATATTTTTCTTTTTATGGACAGTTTTAAAAATTTCAAAATATAATATCATATGTGATACTTGTAATATCACATGTGATTATAACTGAATTTTTATCTCAACTTTTTTAATTGTAAAATGAAACTATTAAAATTTGATTATAATTGGTGATTTAAAATTTGCATATGATAAAAGTTACAATTGTATGTGATGGAACACCAAAATAATAATATCTATGCTCACATGTGATTATAGTTGTAATTGCGTGAGCTAAATACTTATAGGTGTGAAATTTATATACGATTACATATATAATCACATGTGAATAAAACACAAAAAACTAACTAAATCCGATTATATATCAATCAATAATATATTTATCACATGTGATATTTGGCTGTAATCACTTGTGATATTTAGTTGTGATCACATGTGATATTAACTTTTATAACATGTGATATTAGTTACAATCACGTGTAATAAAAACTTATAGTTTATAATTTGAGTTTATGGTGCGGATCACCAACATACTTTTCTTTTTGTCCCGATGTCACCAACGTACCCCTCTTATTACCAAAGTCGAAAACATACTTTCAAAACTTGTTTCGAAGTCACCCTTGTTTACCGATAGTTGACTTAACCGGTAACTTTCATTTAATATGCATTTTTTTAATTTAGTTTCAAATGCCAACATGAAATTAAGTTTTAGGGTTAAAGTCACATATAGCCAACATACACTTCTTTTTGTTCCAGTGTCACCAATGTACCATTTTTATTACCAATGTCAACAACATACTTATTAGAACTGTCTCTAAGTCACCATATATATTAACAGGTAATTGGGACGGTGGCAGAGTCCAAATTTTAACCGGAGTGTTACGACGGTAGTGGGAGTCTAAATTCTCATCGAAAAGTGGTTGGGCGGCAAAGTTGGTGTTTGTATCTAGGAATCATGAAGGTATAATTATTGTATATATAAGTTATTTTCTTCGAATTTAAACTTTGAAGCATTCTTTGAGTTATCATTTTGTATAGTTAGCGTATGTATGTGAGTTTGAGTTGAACTATGACAAAGAAATTGCTAATTTGAAGGAGTTGCACGTTATGCCCAGAAGAAATGGATGATGAGTGTTTTGATTTGCTGGAACAATGGTGGTTACCGTAAAGGTCACCGAAAATTATACAGTAGTCGATTGGGGAATATGAAGTTAGTCCGATGTGTACAACTTTAGCTTACGTGGATGCCTTGTCAATTAAATGAAATGAGTTCGCATTGACACGTCATCAAAGCCAAATTGTTACAAGTTAAAAATAAGTATGTTGGTGACACCAACACAGTTCAAACAAGTATGTTAGTGACATTGGAACAAAAAAGAAAGTACGTTGACAATCCATACCATAAACTCTTATAATTTAAATATAATAACAGATACAATCAAATATGAATAGAACACATTAAAAAGTAACTACTTGTTGTTACATATCGATCAATAATTTATGTTATCACATGTGATATTAATTGTTATCACGTTTGATATTTATAGTTTTGTAATTTAAATATGATTACAAATACAATTACACGTGAACACAACGCACTAAAAAGTTTCTACATGTGATTATACACCAACCATAGTATATATGGTAACATGTGACTTTAGTTGTTATCACATGTGATACTAGTTGTTATCACATATGATATGATATTAATATAAACTTGTGAATCGAACACCAAAAAATAACTATATGTGACACATCAATCGTCCATGATGTTTCAGTTTAATGGTTGAAACTAACACCCGTTTAGTTTGAAATATGTCCAGATTTTGGTCTCTCATAATTTGATTTATGGTTGAGTGTTTACGAAACACGTGCTCATACAAGCTTCACGGGGCTAAAATTGATTAAAGTTTGCATAAGGTGCTTTCTTATTATTTTTTCAATAGTTGTTCTATGTGTTTGTGAACACTATATACTCTTTGTTCTTATTGAAGCTTAAGACCTTGTATCCATGGAACCAACTAGGAGTGAAAAAGCTCAAGAAAATAGCTCTAAAAGGTATGAACTACAAGCCGTTTCTTGCTTTAAAATGACATTTTTAACCAATTTTACTTGCTGTTAGGTACATATAAGAAGTTGCAAGCTTAAGCCACGTGTATAAGATGATTGGTACAAATGTTGCTTATATTATTCACCCGATGAACTGAAGTAGAAGCATTTTCTGGTATAAAGATGGGTTTTTTTTTTTTTATTAATTTAAGTGGTTTGTCAGGTTCAATGGTCCTTCGTTACTGTTAGATCAAAAATAGGATTTATGTGAAAGACAAAATAATTGTATGCGACACTAAATACATCCTTATTTCCTCACGAACATGCATTGCACGTACATATAGTGGCGTATAAATGCTATTGAATTTGATGTCATGATAAATTTAACGATCATATGTTAAGATATAGACTCATTCATATTTATATAGTTGTGATCATGAGAGAAATAGCTTATACATGGGGGTTGTACCATAATTTGAAAGATGTGGTACTTTTTTTATTAACAAGTAGGATCTCTGATATATACTGTGATCTTGCGTGGGTGTGTATTCAAAAGCCAACATAAAGATCCTATTGTTGCTATTTGGATTCACTGATACCACAATAGTTGTGTGTTTGTTAGTTTATCTTAGGATAATCGGTTTAACTCAATTGTAGTTTATGATGGTTTGCTGATATCTCTAAGAATTAAGAAATGATATGATAGAGGCCTAGAGGGTATGTATGTATTGAGGTGCGTGATGTAATCTTTAGTTGTTTTTCTAGAAAAACAGCATACGTAACATAAACATAACATTAACATAAATGTATAAGAAAAATTCTCTCTTTAAGGAAAATATATAACATAACATAAATTCATCATAAATAAATGATCTAGTATAAAAATAGAAAATCTAAATAAGATTCATGCTTCAATCTCTATATTATGAACTACATGATGACTTTATATTATAATGTGTTTAACAGGACAAATATATCATGCTCGCGTGGCCTATCATATTTGACTCAACAGTGAGGATAAGCCATTGAATAATGATAGCCTTTTGCTTGCCGATGTCCACAACAATTCCAGTATTCTTTAGTGACTATTTTGCATAAAAAGACAGAATCCAAGTAGTTGCAAGATCCGCAACAACATCTACAGCAAAAAAAAAAGTAGTTGCAAGATATAAAAATTATTAGAATATATGCATTTCAAGACTAAAATTGAGCCCCCACTATATTTTTTTATACAAACTTAATCGTTTATTTCAACACATTTTTAGTTTTGTTTTTTTCTTATCAGAGTAAAATCGACAAAAGCCAACGATTTGTTTTGGGGTACTTTTTGATAGACAAAACACCTCCCCAAGTGTTAAATATTATATTATGATACACTTAATAAACCCTTTTTAAGTTTAATAAGAAAACTAAGGCATTTATTTAAAGTTAATTAAATAAACAGGAAAACAAGTAAAAAGTTTATACCCAAGAAACTTCGTACCCTCAAACGTTAGTGTCTAAATGTACTTGCAGCAATACAAATTATAAGCAAGCCGACGTCTTTGACTACTTCTTTAACTATAAATATCAAGCATTGTGCTTGGTATCACAAACACACTCACCAACAAAACAGAACAAAAACAGTCATCTCTTTGAGGCCTCTCTTTCTTGAGACTTTTGTTCTTGCATAACCTCCTAATTGCAAGTTATCAGATTTCAAGGAATATGGGAGCTGGTGGCCGGATGTCGGATTCATCTAATCAAGTAAACGATCTCCTAAAACGTGTCCCAACCGATCCACCATTCTCATTAAGTGATCTGAAGAAAGCAATCCCTGCCCATTGCTTCGAACGATCTGTTATTCGTTCATCTTATTATGTTGTTCACGATCTCATTATTACCTACGTCTTTTACTACCTAGCAAACACTTACATCCCTCTTCTCCCCACTCCTCTGGCTTACTTAGCGTGGCCAGTTTATTGGTTTTGTCAAGCTAGCATTCTCACGGGTTTATGGGTGATTGGTCATGAATGTGGTCATCATGCCTTTAGTGACTACCAGTGGATTGACGACACTGTTGGATTCATTCTTCATTCTGCTCTCTTTACACCTTATTTCTCATGGAAATACAGCCATCGTAGTCATCATGCCAACACAAACTCACTCGATAACGATGAAGTTTATATTCCAAAACGTAAATCCAAAGTCATGATTTATTCCAAAATTCTTAACAATCCACCCGGTCGAGTTTTCACATTGGTGTTTAGATTAACTCTTGGGTTTCCTTTATACCTTTTAACGAATGTTTCTGGGAAGAAATACGAAAGGTTTGCCAACCACTTCGATCCATTGAGTCCGATTTTCACTGAGCGTGAAAGAATTCAGGTTGTGCTATCGGATCTTGGTATTATTGCCGTATTCTATGCCCTTAGGCTTTTCGTAGCAGCAAAAGGATTCAGTTGGGTAATGTCCATGTATGTCATTCCTGTGATGGGGGTACATGCTTTCTTCGTCTTGATCACTTATTTGCATCACACCCATCTCTCGTTGCCTCATTATGATTCGACTGAATGGAAATGGATCAAAGGAGCCTTATCTACAATTGATAGAGATTTTGGGTTCCTTAATAGGGTATTCCATGACGTTACACACACTCACGTCTTGCATCATTTGATCTCGTACATTCCGCATTATCATGCAAAGGAAGCGAGGGATGCGATCAACCCAGTTTTGGGTGAATATTATAAGATTGATAGGACTCCAATTTTTAAAGCGATGTGGAGAGAGGCCAAGGAGTGCATCTACATCGAGCCAGATCAAGATAGTAAGGACCAAGGTGTATATTGGTACCATAAAATGTGAAAAATTAATGGCACGTACAAGACAACAGTAATCTCAACCTGCTCACCTTTGTTTATCTCGAACAAAGTTTACTAGTTGTATACTACCGGATTGAATTTCATACCAATTGTGTATGTTATAGCATTTATATGAAATCGTTTGTTTGTTCTAATCTTCTCTATCTGTTACTATGTACATTATCATCACTAATTCCATTTATTACACATAGTTAAGAACGGATTGATATATATATATATATATATATATAATATTATATAATACATTTCAATGTTTTTTTAAGATAGATTTTATTATTTTACCCTTATAATTACTAAAAATTTATAGAAATGACTAACATGCCCCTACATTTATTAAATTATCATTAATACAAGTATTATCAAACTATAAACTAATTAATATGTGACACTTAATTATCATTAATATAAACATTATTAAACCATAAACTAATTAATATATGACAATTATTTTTACTTAAACTTCTCTATATCTATACTATTATATAATACATTTGAGATATATTTTTTAAGATATAAATGATTACAGATAAGAAATTCTGAAAAAGACAACTTTTGAACTATTAGTAGTTACGGGACATGCCAATTATGGACGGAATGGTTGGGATGAGATGAAAGCGTTTAATCAAGGTTGAGACGAGTAATTCAAAATTTTGATTAAGTTTTAGGATTACAATGTAACGTACATAATGCTTAATATTAAAATACAAAAAAAATAAACCAAAAATACAAAATTTCTAATAGACTCAACAAACGACTTCGAAACTCGCAACCTGTCCATTAAGAACCCGAAACCCGGCACTCGCAACTAGCAACCCGACCATCACGTTTGCAATGACATCTTATGATTTAATTTTGAGTTATTTTGTTACAAGTTTTTTGAAAAATTGTTAAAAAAAAATTTCTCAATATTTACAAAATGGTATACTTCGTGTATTGTCATATGGTTTTGGATTTTTAAAATATTTCAAAAAATACAATACTATACATCGGATGAATGTGAAGCTAATAAACTGTTCCCGCTGCATTGCGCGGGTATTCTGCTAGTATATATATATATATATATAATATTTATACTATTACAGTGCCCGCGCATTGCAGCGGGTAAATATATTGTTTCGTTTTCGAATATAAAGCGATTATTTTAATTGAAATATGTAGATGTTTATCGCTTAAAATTATAACTCTTTAATTATATATAGTTTATTCATTTACCCGCGATTACGCAGGATTATACATATAGGGTTGAGTTCAAATGAGAATGAAAATTTTAGTGAGAATGAAGGAATAAATCATGGCCATCCATTTTGCAAAACCCAATTTTCCCTAAAGTTAAATATATCACAAACGGCTAATCAAAAAATTATAAAAATTGCACCATAGAAATTAACGTTCTTTTCTCTACGATTAGACATCCCTCATGACATATTTTCGGTAAATTTTTTTTCTTTGGGTTGAAAACCAGTAACACATGTGTTAGTGGTTGGTAACACATGTGTTAGTGGCATGTGTTACCAACCACTAACACATGTGGTACCGCAACTAACACATGTCTTACCGCAACTAACACATGTGTTACCAGTTTTCGAAACCCACCAAAAAATGAAAAAAAAAAAATTCGTCGAAAGTATACCTTGTGAGATGTCTAATTGAAGAGAAAAAAATGTTGATTTTTATGGTGCAATTTTTATATTTTTTTAACTAGCCGTTTGTAAGATATTCAATTTTTAAAAATGTTGGGAGTATTATTATTTTGATGAAATGGATGGTTGAGATTGATTCCTCCATTCTTACAAAAAATCTCATTCTCATTTGAACTTAATTCTACTCATATAATTTTTAGTAATCGAGTCATTCATGTAAAAACACCTAATTTTATTTCAAAAAATAAAAGAAATTTTTTATGTCGAAAGTATATCATATGAGAAATCTAATCGAAGAGAAAAAAACGTTCATTTTTATAACGTAGTTTTTATAATTTTTTGACCAACTATTTTTGAGATATTTAATTTTAAAGAACGTGAGGAAAAGTGTATATATGTGATATAAAGTTTGAAAATTTAAAATATACCATGTTTAAATTGATGTAGGGATAATTTAAATATTTTCGATATTTTTTTTAAACCAAATATATATGATAATATATAATAAGAGAGTATAAATTTTAAAATTCAAAGAGAGCTAACTTTTTTAAATCGTCGGCTATTCAAATTAACCAATCGATGAGCATTCTCAATCAGAATTTTATAAACAGATATTAAGTTGTAATACAAGCGTTCGAGTTCCAATCACTAAACACTATAACCTCAACTAGTATTATATCAACAATGACCATAATCGTGCATTCATACGAGTAGATTTCTTGTGAATACATAACCTCAACTAGTATATTGTATGTTACAACTTACAATACTTCCCATAGTTTAAACTAAAAAATCATCTCTTCATCATCAAGACATGTAGATTACACATATATTTAGGTTGACAAAACAGTATCAATCGTATTATTTTAGTCAAGTACGTGTATACAGATATCAACAAAGTTAACGCACATCACAGGATCTCTATTTATTATGCTAATTAATATTAAAAATAGTAACCGAGTTTCTTTGTCTTGTTGAATAAATTAAAGAAATTTTTAACTATCGTAATCTTAATCTTATCTTATCTTATCTTAACTATATATAAACCACTTCATTTTTTAAAAAAAAATGAGACTAAACAATGGTTAATGTCCAAGTTACCCTTAAAAAGCATTAATTACTTTCCAAATGAACTACTAATTTATAAATTGCAACCCTTAAGTTTTAAACTTCACATATCCTTAAATTAAACTTTTAACAATATAGTGTAAACAATAAAATCTATAAATGTCAAATTAACTATTTGTTCCTGCAGCTATGCACGGGCATACTGCTAGTTATATATAAACCATTTCTATCTTCTTTTTTTTTTAAATTAGACTCAATAATGGTTAATGTCCAAGTTACCCTTAAAAATCAATAATTACTTTTCAAATGAACCACTAATTTATAAATTGCAACCTTTAAGTTTTAAACTTTACATATTCTTAAATTAAACTTTTAACAATATAATGTAAACAATAAAATATGTAAATGTCAAATTAACTATTTGTTCCCGCAGCTATACGCGAGCACACTGCTATATATTATAACCTAATTAGTAACTTAAAAAAAATCGTGTGCTTGTCAAATTTTCCAACTATGCTTAAAAAGTACGGTAGATACCAAACTAGCTTGTTGTAGTTAAAAATGTTAAATATACGTAGTATATATTCAATCCAGTGGTGAAATAACAAGACAACTTTGAGTACAGTAAAATATATTTAGTCAAATATTCCACAATCAAAAACTTTAAAATGTACTTTAATAAATAATAATAATATTATGTTTACTAACTGATTATAGGTTTAAGTTTATGAAACACGAGCTATTATACTCCATTTATTTCTTAGTTTGACTTGTGGATCTTAATTTTTTGTATGCACAGTTTCGGATGAAATAAATTCACGTGTCAGAGAATGATGACATGTAAGTATACGAAATGAAAGATTTGACCATATATTCAAATGAACAAACTAATACTGCGTGTGTAGATTTAGTTCGGAGAATTTTTTTAAAATGGGTAGTCAACACGTTTTAGTCCAATAGTCGTGTTAGAAATCTTTTCTTCGAAACGAACGCACATCCCGCTTTAAAGGGACAACGGGATTGTTTAGCCAATAAAATTCCGACATCTGACATCAAATTCCCATGGTGAAAGCTTCAAATCCCACGGGACCGTTTAATGCGCGAATACCCGAAAGGGGTAGCAGGACAGCGATTATTCGGTTTAATATATTCGAATTTCTTGTAGGACCTGTATATTTTTCCATCAAGCTTCAGAAATAGTGGAGAAATTTTACTGAATATTCTTTGGGATAGAAGTGTTATACGATTATATTTCCTTTTTCAGAAAGTCATAAAAGTGATTATACCATTGGAGAATTCGTAGTTGTCGGATGAAGTCTCCTACTCCCATTGCTTCCAGCCATGGTTCTTCAAACATATGGGTCAAGCTCCCGTTTGCAACCGGTGACACATGAGAACACCGAACAATTTTAATTGTAGATAAGAAATAACATAAGAACAATAAGATTATACGCACAATATTAAATTAAGAAAAATAACAATGATCGGGTTATAACCCCAAAAACAATGACAAAATCCTCACTACATATTAAAAGACACTCAAACTCAAGCAATCAATAGGTGATGATTCTATCACTCAACATGTACTAAATTGATCAAGATGATCGATAACACTACAAAATTAATAAAAAAAAATACTAAAAATACAGATGTTCACACTAACATACTAAGACAATACAAGAGAATGAATTAATTAAATATTAGAACATAAATTTATATATTAGTAAAACTATCGAACTCTTGACACTTCTAGTCCCTGCAGATTGAGGAACATTCAGTCTGTACCCTTATACTCACAGGATCTCAGTCTGTACTCACAGAATCAGAAAATCACATACTGAGAATTTCACTTTGTAAGCTCTACAGACTGAGACAACACTTATGAAGACTTCATCTTCAACAACAATCAACCTTTAACTTGAAACATTCTAGAAATCACTAATAAGAATAAGAACAAACATAGATAAGATTGATAAAATGAAATATACTTTCAACAAACACATATGTTTAGGACTCGGAAAACCAGAATGCATGGGTGTGAATTTGTATATTGATTCATAATGAATTAATCTGTGATAAAAGAACAAATCTTGTTTACGTATATAAACAAACAAAATGAGTATCGATGAAAAGTCACAACTATTGGTGAATGTTCATGATCTTTAGTGAATGGTCACAATACCATCAAGCACGTAGCTAGTCTTGAATCTAGTGACAGTTTTCTGGAACGCTAGTTGCATTCGTCGAATAAAAGTTTTTGCTCGTCACAACGCTTCATCTGCAATGGTCATTTCTATCATTAACGCCAACAGTCACATCTTTTGAACAAGACAGTTTAGTGACAACCAAATTCTGTCACTATTCACATTTGCCGTTCATCATGTCTACCCTTCAGGATCAAGTTAGTTTATAGAAGCGTGCACCTCACACCTCTTAATATTCATATTGATTTAATATTTAACATTGTGGCCAAGATTGAATTGACGTTCATCATAGTTTATATATATCCGGTTCAATTGTCGTGTTAGTAATATGATATCCTTCTTAACAATAGGTGATATATGGAATTAAAATAATTGTAACATGTAGGGAAGTTTAATACAGACAAAAAAATTTACATATATGAATGCCACAAGATACACATTTAGTATCATAGGATGGTTCAAGTTAAACAAAGTTGAGCAGCCGAAAGATACAACTCCCTGGTGAGATTGTTCACATTTTATGGTACCAGTATACACCTTGATGCTTGCTACCTTGATCTGGCTCAATGTAGATGCACTCCTTGGCCTCTCTCCACATTGCTTTAAAAATTGGAGTCCTATCAATCTTATAAAATTCACCTAAAACTGGGTTGATCGCATCCCTCGCTTCCTTTGCATGATAATGTGGAATGTACGAGATCAAATGATGCAAGACGTGAGTGTGTGTAACGTCATGGAATACCCTATTCAGGAATCCAAAATCTCTATCAATTGTAGATAAGGCACCTTTGATCCATTTCCATTCGGTCGAATCATAATGAGGCAACGAGAGATGGGTATGATGCAAATAAGTGATCAAAACGAAGAAAGCGTGCACACCGATTACAGGAATGACATACATCGACATCACCCAACTGAATCCTTTTGCTGCTACAAGAAGTCTAAGTGCATAAAATACGGCAATAATACCAAGATCTGATAGCACAACCTGAATTCTTTCACGCTCGGTGAAAATTGGACTCAATGGATCGAAGTGGTTGGCAAACCTTTCGTATTTCTTTCCAGAAATGTTAGTTAAAAGGTATAAAGGAAACCCAAGGGTTAACCTAAAAACCAACGTGAAAACTCGACCAGGTGGATTGTTAAGAATTTTGGAATAAATCATGACTTTGGATTTACGTTTTGGAATATAAACTTCATCGTTATCGAGTGAGTTTGTGTTGGCATGATGACTACGATGGCTGTATTTCCATGAGAAATAAGGTGTAAAGAGAGCAGAATGAAGAATGAATCCAACAGTGTCGTCAATCCACTGGTAGTCACTAAAGGCATGATGCCCACATTCATGACCAATCACCCATAAACCCGTGAGAATGCTAGCTTGACAAAACCAATAAATCGGCCACGCTAAGTAAGCAAGAGGAGTGGGGAGAAGAGGGATGTAAGTGTTTGCTAGGTAGTAAAAGACGTAGGTAATAATGAGATCGTGAACAACATAATAAGATGAACGAATAACAGATCGTTCGAAGCAATGGGCAGGGATTGCTTTCTTCAGATCACTTAATGAAAACGGTGGATCAGTCGGGACACGTTTTAGGATATCTTTTTCCTGATTAAATGAATCCGACATCCGGCCACCTGCTCCCATGTTTTTTGAAATCTGATAACCTTAAATTAGTTGGTTAATTATGCAGGAATAAAAGGCTCAAGAACAAGGTGAGAGACCTTAAAGAAAATGAATGTTTTGTGTTTTGTTGTGTTGGTGAGTGTGTTTTGTTAAATCGCATGTTCGTTATTTATAGTTTAGTAGCAGTCAAAGTAGTCGGCTCTGTTAAAATCGATATATTTCTGTTCCTGCAATTACTGCAAAAGCACGTTTTTGGGTAGCTAGGAAGTTTCTTGGGTATGCTCGTTAATTTAACTTATCAACTTAGAAAAGCGAGATACGTGTTCAGTTATTATGTTCTATCTCTGTACCACTTAATATATTTTACGTGTTGTAGTGGATGACGATAATTAGTCTCACTGTTGGACAACACTATATTATCACAGTATAGATACATCAAATAAATGAGAAGGTTTAAAAAATTCTTTTATAAAAATGTGAATACAGTTTATATGTGTATATATATAAATGTATTAGATTTAAATCGTGCGATGCACGGCAATTTAAGTTAAGTAATTTTTATATTCATAATTTTTATAAGTTTAATAGTTTAATATTATTTTTCAATTAATGTTTGAGTAGGATTCATAATTTTTTTTTAATTAATTAATATTATATTCAAATATTATCTAATTCTACCTAAATTTATTTTTTAGTTTATCTTTTAAATTTAAACGATTATTTATTTTTTAATTATGAGAAGTCGTCATGTGTCATTTTGCCTACGTGGCAAAATATGGAGCAAATATTTATTTTTCCTTTAGTATATATATAGATATATTTTAGTTACGAACACATACGATGCACATTATATATATTTTATATGTTGTAGTTGATGTTCAAACATATAGATTTTGATAGATTTGAGTTTAATAGTTTAATATTAATTTTCAATTGGTGTTTAAATACGATTTATAGTTATAGATTCTTTAATTAATTAATGTTATATTTAAACATTATCTAACTCTAATTATTTATACTTCTATATCTATTATACTTTATACTAATATATAAAGCATCTCTGATTTCTACTTAAAATCTTTCAACAATCAAAAATAACATTTTGCCCTTACTAGATTAATTTATCATAAATAACAATCTTTGGTTAGCTTTAATTATCTTTTATTTACTTGCGATATTTAAATTTTAACTATTAATTACATGCACATTATATTAGAAACTATGATTTAAATTTGAAAATTATATTATTAAAGTAGTTGACTTCATTCGACGTTTCTATTCGACAATTAAGTAATACAATATGTTATATTACCACTAATCAATAAACAATTATAACATTATATAAGCGTTATAAAAAATTAAACTACAAATGACAGTGAGTTAGTTGCCCCCGCTGCTATTCACGGACATACTGCTATTTATTTAATTTAATTAAAAATTTTTAGAGATTGTCACTTGTCATCTTTACTTACGAAGTAAATTCTTGTCATCTTTAACTAACGTAGTAAATTCTAAAACATTCTTTTATACACTTATATCATATGCTATAGTATATATATAGATATAGATAGATAGATATAAAAGTTTGTTGTACGTTTTTTAGTTCAAAATACTATACGTAGGGGATTTCTTAATTTAATTACTCTTTAAATAAATATGGATTGTGGGTTAGAAACTACCCAGTTTCTGTCTTTTTGTGCAATCATTTGGGAGACTGAAGTACTGGTTGAAAATAAGCATCATCAAGCTAAAGGTTAAGAATCTTGATGGTTGATACTCACTTTTGAGTCAAACTTGATAGGCCAAAATGTGACACGTGCGATGTGGCGTCTATGATAATTCTATCAGTATGCAGACCGTATTTTACTTGTAAAATTACGTAACGTGTTATTTGTCCATTTAAATCATGTTAAGTTTTAAAGATTGATATTGATATATATCTTACCTACGTACTACTTTTATGTTGCATTTGAATACAATCAAATATTTTCTATTAATAATTACTCCGTAATAATTTAAGTGAACGTGATGTGATCTTAATTACAAGCACCGTACGTACGTTCTCGGACTTATCATTTCTTATTTTTTATTCTTCGTCGGAAACAGCACGAGTATGGAGATACAAATAATAAACATGAAAAACTTAAAACTCTTACAAATAAATGGAGTAAAATGGCTTGTGTTTCGTCAAAGCTATATATAACTATTATTTATAGTTTTGAAAATACATTAAAAGTATTTTAAACGTGATACATTTAAGTTCACATTTGTCTTGTTATCTTTCACTTGATATATTCAACTACTAACTACATAATATTTTTAACCGGCTCCTCATTTGTGTTATTAACTGTACAAAGCATTTATGTGTTAGCCGATCAGCAAGTTCATAAAGTTCTATAGTTTATACGTTTACTCTTCAGTTTTTTCATATGTACACAAACGAATCCCTCGTTTAAAGCTAAAAGTACGAAATCATTGGTGTAGTTTTGCTGCAGAGATTATTTGCCCTATTTTTAAGGTACTACTTAAGTTAATTAACGTTTAAATACCATTAAAATTTAAAATGGTATATAGCCACCTTTTTTAAGTGAAATTCTGTTTAGGGGTGCTAGTCCGTTTGAGGCAATATATGTCTAAAATGAAAGTCAAACTGAAATAATCGGTTTTTTTATTCTCGTAACCTTTCGATTTATTAAGATTGGCTTGGTTTTTCAATTATAAGATTATTTTGGGTCCGTTAAAGTTGCACTTCGATTGTAATGCTTGTACAAGGTTTATATTGTTTGGATATGTGAATATTACTCAAGTATTGTGACTTGATGGGCAAATAGTGACAGAAGTCACAATCCTGGTATGATTGTGACTGATAGCGGGGAAATAGCGTTGTCGGTTTGGAAACCTGTTTTTCTTGTTTAGCAATTCTTTGTATAAAATTAACCATATGTATCATATATTCTTATATTACGAAAATTAATAAAAAATCCTTTTACTTTGGCTCTGGCTTCGGCCCCGGCTCTGGCTCTGGGTCTGTGAACTAAACTGATTTTCACATTGGAGATCGAATATAACCATGCACGTAAAACCCTTGTGTACGTTTGTATTGTTCGTTTATCTTGTTTGCGTTTGTTTATTTTTATTCGTTTATTGTTTATGAGTGTAAACACATTTATACATGTGTTGTTTGGGTTGATTAATTACTGGCAACTAATATCAGAGTAATCAACTAATCATTATTAGTTGTATGATTCTGCACACAATTCCTTACATCCATATCTCAATTGGCCGAGCAATCAACTAACCAAATGTTCAAATTTCCATTTATTGCAACAATCTGGTCGCCTATCTACTACTATCGACACAACAAACAACCAATCAGATTTTAAGGTCGTTACTCGTTTGTGTTGCTTTAGAATTCATATATATATATATATTCATATATAGGTCAGCAAAAGTTTAAACTAAAATTTGCAGAGTTTTAGCGACTAAAGGTCCAAATTTTAACCTACGTGCAATCAAGAAAGTTAATAAACAGATCAAATTGAAGAATGAAATTTGTGAAAGAAGCTCAAAACATGTCAAGTGTTTAAAGAAATTAAAAGTTAATCTCCTTGTACTTAAGGGCAGAGTTAAGATTTATTTGTTGAGGGATGAGAAAAAAATTATTCTTTTATTTTTCTTTTTCAAAATATACAATATATTATTAATACTTTTAAAATAAAAATTTATGTAATTTGAAAATACTTGTAAGGGCGACTGTCTCCATTCTAACTCCACCTCTACTTATATTTGTTTGTTTCTAAGGAAGGAGTTTGATGTTATTTATTATTTCTAATGACTTCTTGCTGGCTTATTTATATATAACGTGATATATTCTACTGTTGAAAAACAAAAGCCTCCTTGTATTTGGAGATCATATATAGTATAGTCTTAAGTTTGTACTACTGTGTTTGTAACAATACAATATGCATTAAGGAATCTCTTACTCTAAGTTAACTGATTAGGAAAGGGATTATATATTTAGAGACCACTCAAGTATATCTTTTTTTATGGGTCACTCATATTTGAGAACAATTTTGTAGACCATTCAAATTTGTATATTGTTTCATGTATATCAAATTCGACCAAAAACTCATAGTAAAAACGTAAAAGGACACAAATACCCACGTATTTTTTAATTGACAGTATTTATATTATTTTATTTTTATTCAAATATATGGGTATTTGTGTCATTTTACACTTTTCCAATGAATTTCTAACTGGATTTGGTATGCATGGAACAACATATGAACATAAGTGGCCTACAAAAAGAAAATGATATAATTGGGTGGCCTATGAATATATAATCCCATTAGGAAACACTATAGACTATAGTGATTGTGCTCACATTATATTCACAATTAACCAAGGTTGATCAATTAGTTTTCTTGTGAGCTAGGTTTTAGTGTTGAGAGATGGAACTTTAACATTCGTATTAGAACTTAACCTCTTTCTACAAAATTATGATCTGAGTCATGTATGATTCGATTCATTATAATTCGTTGGGTGGTTCTTTTGAAAAGCAGACACTTTATAAACGTTATCGAGTTTGTAATGTCATATCATTTCATTCCTACTTATGTTTAATACTAGTAAGTTAATAGGCTGCACGATGTATGGCTCACACTAAGAGAGACCTATCTTAACTTTTTCAATCTATATGTATATTATCTTCAAAATTGATACTTAATCGGAGCGAAGAAAAGAAGTTTGTATCTTCTTCTCTACTATTGCCTAACACAACAAAAAAAAATCAAAAATCATCAACATTTTCAATAACTGCATTTAATAGACCTTAAAATTTAAATTACTGGGAAAGGAGATATAAGATTAAGAGAAAATCTTAGAACGCATATAAATTAAATGATATCGATGACTTATCATATTATTAATAGTTGATCATTTCAGATGACCAATTTAGCTATTAGGTACGTTTAAGTAATAATTTTTTGGTTGTTCGTCTCCATCATCATTATTGATGTCAAATGTAAATTAAGATATGTACATTCTGATAGAGAACATAAGAATATGTCAAATTAATTTTAAAGTAGGTTGAACAAAGTTTGCTAAAAAATTGTAAAAATATAGAATGAAAAACGAAAGTGTTTGATAAAATTTAAAGATGTGAAAGTATCGAAAGTGTAAAGGTGATAAAATTTGTGGTAGATAAATTATTATTATTATGAAAGGGTCTCTATATTTTCTGTATGTGTTTCGGGGGAAAGAGATCTGTTTGCTACCAAAAAACCGGTCTCTTTTATGTTTTAAGATCGGTTTTATACATGGTCCACTTAAACCGGTTTCTATTGGGGATCTCTATTATATTTTTTTGTAGTAGTGTATTAATATAAGAAAATAAAAAAAAAAAATTGATGATGTGTCAAAGAAAAAGTTCATGGTTTGGTTTGCTTTATATATAACTTAAGAAATAAATGGAAAATCAATTGTATAGTTAATGGTTTTAACTTAAAAGAGGGATTAAATGTGTATATGTAAAAAGGCTAATGAGTAAAAAGTGTAACAAAAAAATCCACATAATTGGTTAACTGTAATTATTAAATATGATTCAACAGCATACTTTACGTCCCCGTAAATGAAAACTATTAATGAAATTAACACCTAGGGTAGATTAGAACAAACAAACGATTTCATATAAATGCAATAACAAACATAATTGGTATGGAATTCAATCAAGTGGTATACGACTAGTAAACTTTGTTCGAGATAAACAAAGGTTGGCCGGCAGCTTAAGAATACTATTGTCTTGTACGCGCCATTAATTTCTCACATTTTATGGTACCAATATACACCTTGGTTCTTGCTATCTTGATCTGGCTCGATGTACATGCACTCCTTAGCCTCTCTCCACATCGCTTTAAAAATAGGAGTCCTATCAATCTTATAATATTCACCCAAAACTGGGTTGATTGCATCCCTGGCTTCCTTTGCATGATAATGCGGAATGTACGAGATCAAGTGATGCAAGACATGAGTGTGCGTAACGTCATGGAAGACTCTATTCAAGAAACCGAAATCTCTATCAATTGTAGATAAGGCTCCTTTGATCCATTTCCATTCAGTCGAATCATAATGAGGCAACGAGAGATGGGTATGATGCAAATAAGTGATCAAAACGAAGAAAGCGTGCACACCGATTACAGGAATGACATACATCGACATCACCCAACTGAATCCTTTTGCTGCTACAAGAAGTCTAAGTGCATAAAATACCGCAATAATACCAAGATCTGATAGCACAACCTGAATTCTTTCACGCTCGGTGAAAATTGGACTCAATGGATCAAAGTGGTTGGCAAACCTTTCGTATTTCTTTCCAGAAATGTTAGTTAAAAGGTATAAAGGAAACCCAAGGGTTAACCTAAAAACCAACGTGAAAACTCGACCAGGTGGATTGTTAAGAATTTTGGAATAAATCATGACTTTGGATTTACGTTTTGGAATATAAACTTCGTCGTTATCGAGTGAGTTTGTGTTGGCATGATGACTACGATGGCTGTATTTCCATGAGAAATAAGGTGTAAAGAGAGCAGAATGAAGAATGAATCCAACAGTGTCGTCAATCCACTGGTAGTCACTAAAGGCATGATGACCACATTCATGACCAATCACCCATAAACCCGTGAGAATGCTAGCTTGACAAAACCAATAAACTGGCCACGCTAAGTAAGCCAGAGGAGTGGGGAGAAGAGGAATGCAAGTGTTTGCTAGGTAGTAAAAGACGTAAGTAATGATAAGATCATGAACAACATAGTAAGATGAACGGACAACAGATCGTTCGAAACAATGGGCAGGGATTGCTTTCTTGAGATCACTTAATGAGAATGGCGGATCGGTTGGGACACGTTTTAGGAGATCGTTTACCTGATTAGATGAATCCGACATCCGGCCACCTGCTCCCATATTTATTCAAATATACGAACAAAAGACTCAAGAAGGAGATTGAATGTTTATGTTTTGTTTTGTTGGTGAGTGTGTTTTTGATACCATGCTCAATGTGTGATATTTATAGCTGCAAGGAGTCAAAGTCGTCGGCTCGGTTAAAATGCATAATTTAATTTATTTATTTATATGTCCTGCAACTACTTTCTTTTCTTTTGTTGTTGCCGGTCTTGCAACCACTTGGATTCTGTTTTCTTATGCATATTAGTCACTTAAGAAGACTGGAATTGTAGTGGCCATCCACAAGCAAAAGGTTAACATTATTCATGACTTTATGCTCACTCTTGAGTCAAATATGATAGGCCACGATGTGTCCATCTATCAATTAGATATCCATGTTTAATTCGAAAAATGAAAAATACACTTTATTTATCCATTTGTATTTGTATATTTATTATTAAATTAAATTAAGATTGCCTAGTGATGTTTGTATGTGTATATAATTCAATTCGACCCAATTTGTAGGACCAATAAGCACACAAAAATTACTTATACTTTCCAAGTAATCATCTTATAGAAGATCGAATTTTTTTAATTTATCGGTGAAATGATTGATATGAACTTGATTCCTCCAATTTAGTTTTCAAATTCTATCGTTTCTTTTTGTGTTTTGTTGTTTTTATGTTTATTATTGTTTTGTTCTATATAAGGTCTAGTGCATGAATTCTAAATCGCCGATAGTTAGGTTTTACACTCGGGGAAGTCTCGCATAAATTGTTAAGAAAAGTGACATCAAATTAAAGTAAACCGCTAATAATAATTTGAGATAATGACAATAAAGGGACACCGAAATTTAACGTGGAAAACCCAAAAGTGTAAAAATCACGAGCAAGGAAAAAAACGTTTCACTTAGTAGAAAAATAAAAATTACACTTCCATCTAATTACAAGGATAAATACTAGTCTTTATATCTCTTGTATTTAGGAGACTAATCTCACCAACTCTCTATTGAACTCTTTAGTATACAAGAAGAAAAAAGTATTTTGGGATGACTAAATGAGCTTGCATGATGCTCTATTTTTAGCAATTCAAGATGACTAAAATGTAAATAAATTGGGGATAATTTGGTTGGTGAAGTTAGGCCTATAACAAAGTCTTCTTTTCAATAGTTTACTCACAAAATACATGTGGGTAATTGACCACGATAACCAAACATCAAGTCGGTCATTTCAACAATCTTTCACTATAAGATTTGATCGAAGCTCAATCAATCTTCACACCACATCCTTCCTTGCCAATGATGTTGCTTATGTTTCTACAAGGCCGCATAAGGAACGACACTAGTTAAACTTGTCACAGTTGATTAACTTCGTTAAAAAATCAGCCACATTGTGATACGGGCCCAAGTGTGGAGGATCGGGCCATTGTGTTTCTTGAGGCCCAAGATCGTGTAACAAAAAGGGCGTCACGAAAAAGGTCGTAACTTGGGCTAGGAGTGTCCGTTTGAGGCTCACGACCAGGGGAATCGAAGCTTGGGCCGAGACCAACGTCATTATTAACGCCATAGGCGGTTTACCCAACTTTCGGGCCCAAATTTGCTTTATTTTAGGAGTTATGGGCTTTTTAATTTTTTTTTCCTATTTTTGTGAACTTTGTTTTTGGGCTGAGTCCGGTCCGTTTATCTTTTTTGGCCCGTTCGAATTTCTAGTCCTTGTTTAGGGTTTGGAGAACATTGTTGAAGATTCAGTTTTGGTTTTTATGAAATTTCAATTTTCTCTCAAGTTTGAGTTGAATTTGCCCTAATTGTCGGTATTCATTTGGAATCAACGATAGTTTAGAAGATTGTTCCTAGTATTCCTTCGAATCAACATGTCAAATTTGTGTTATCGATTTCAGACTACATCACATTGTTATAAGAAATGAATTTTCTGCACATCCACAATTCCTTCTTCCACTTTCGCATGAACGAGGTGATCATATTGAACTCGTATATGCTTTGTCTTTAAATAATATGTTGGATTCTTGCAAAATGCAAGGGAATCTAGTTGTCTCAAAATAGTATTCTCTTTTTGTGCCCGAGTTCCTCCAAAAACATCTTAAGTAGCTGCAACATATTCTGCTTCTGTTGTTGACATGGCCATAATTGATTGCTATTTTGAAAGGCAGATTACCATTACACCAGAAAGTGTGAACATATATGCAGTGGTAAATTTACTTTTATCAAGATCATCTGCGTAATCTGAATCAACATATCATTTGACAATAAATCTCAATTCCCCATAACATAATGCAACATCTGAGGTTCCCTTGATGTATCTTAGGATCCTCCCTACTATATTCCAATGCTCCTTACCAAGATTCGTCATGTATCGACTAACTACTTCCACTGCATGTGCAATCTCTAGTCTTGTACATATCATTGCGAACATTAAACTTCCCACTATTGATGCATACGGTACTTAGAGACATCTCTTTCCTCTCATCTTCACTTATAGGACTCATAATGGAGAATAACTTGAGATTAGTAGGAAGCGTGGTTGAGATTGGCTTACAATCTTGCATACTGAAACGCTGCAAGATTTTCCTCAGATAATTCTTTCGATAAATCTAAATCTTCCTAGTAACTCTGTCTCAGTGAATTTACATCCCTAGAATCTTGTTTGCGGCACCCAAGTATTTCATTTCAAACTCGTTAGCCAACTAAGACTTCAGCTTATTGATACGATCTTTGTTGGGGCCTGCTACCAACATGTCGTCCACATATAACAACAAAATGACAAAGTCATTGTCCCCAAACCTCTTGAAATATGCACAAGGGTCTGCATGGAATCTGCTATATTCAAGGCTCATTATGGAAGAATCAAATCTTTTGTACTAACATCTCGGCGCCTGTTTAAGACCGTATAGGGAATTAATTAACATGCAAACCAAGTTCTCTTTTCCTTGTAGTTCAAAGCCTTCTACTTGAAGCATATAAATTTCTTTTTCAAGATGTAAATCTAATGTAGCACACATCACCAGAGCTACTTGAACTGTTGTAAGTCGAACCACAGGGGAAAATCTTTCATTAAAGTTTATTCTTTCTTTCTAATCATATCCCAAGTACAAACACTTTTTGGATTTTAGATACAACTTTGTAGTTTCTTGGGCACTGTACATCGCATACACAAGACTTCCAAATACATGAAGGTATGAATAATCAACTGGTTTTCTAGCCCACATCTCCATCTGTGACTTAAACTCAATCGCAGTTGATGGTGATCGGTGGTACAAGATGAAGATCATACTCATTATCGTTAAAGAAGAGGTCCACATCATTAAAGAAGAATTAGGAGGTTCGAATAAAGGGAGGATTTATTGGGATATGATTCGATTTCCTAAATTAGTGAGATATGAAAATCTAGACATTTTGGGTAACAAATAACATGAAGGACAACTTGGGAGTTGGCCTATTTAGCTAGGAGTTATTTGTAGGGTTTATGTGAGGAGGTTGAGAGAATAAGAGAGATATCATATTAGAGTCGTATCCCTCTATCTCATGTGGTGGTCTCGATGATTTAGTAATAACAAGGGTTGTTCCTCATTGTATTTACCATTGAGAGTGTTGTGAGAATATTCAAGAGTGTCAAGAGTTGAGCATCTCCAACTTGTAATATCTTTCATACAGTGGATGTTAAGTGCCATACTGGTCCTGTGGTTTTTACTTTGACTTGAGAGGTTTTCCATGCAAAACGTTTGTGTTTATATTTTTTACCGTTTCATATATTTAATTATTGGCCTATACATGATTGTGTGATTTTTTATGGTGGTGATCAATCTCAACACATGGTATCATAGTGGAGTTGTTTCTAACAAGAGTTATTTCCTCTCCCCTTTCAATCTTCCTTTCCGATGATAGCAGACAGTTAAAGACCACAAAAATGCAAAATAAAAATCGAAATAAACACACCAAATATGTCTCAATTATAAACTTCAAACAATATTTAATCTAAAGCAAACTCTCATTTCCATCTTTTATTCGTACTTAAAAAAAATGCATAATCATTGCACAAAGTTTAGCTAAAAATGAAAGATAATAGTGAAATAATCAATTGTAAATTTGACTAACAACATACCATACTTAAAATTAAAAAAAAAAAAAATCAACAATGACTTGGAACTATAGGTGCACAGATGAGCTTTAACTCGAGTCCGGGCCTAGAAAAAACTCGAAAAAGCCCGGCTTGAAAAAGTGCGCTCGAAGTCTGGACTGACTCAAAATTTCTAAAGACGGCAGAAATTATTCATAAAAACCCGGTCTGGCCCGAGCCCGAATCATGTCAGGCTAAGCTCAAAGCTCAAAGTCCGGATTTTTCTAAAATAAAGCCCAAAGTGCATACTTTTCTAAATTAAAACTCAAAATATGGACTTTTTTGAGATAAAACTCGATTCCAATTTAGAATACATTTTAAATATATTCATATATATATATATATAACATATATCTTGTTTTTATCTAAATTATCTTTAGTATATTAAATATCATATACCTTTAAAATACGTATAATTTCCTATTTATCACGTAAGTATACAGGTATATATTAAACTTTAATGATAGATATTTAAATATATGATACTATTGTACATACATTACACTTGTATATATTATAAAATACTACCATAATTTAATTTTTACTCAAATAAATAGTAATACATGCTAAAATTTAAATAATAATAATGAGTAGTTACAAACATTAAAAAGAAAAAAAAATAAAAAGATTCGGTTCAAACTTTTAAAAATCCAAACTAAATTTATTTCTAGCATTGTTTATTAATTAATAGACCTTAGTATTTTTGACAAGGTCCAACTTAGAGCAGGCAAAAACCTTTTAGCAGGCAAAAACCTTTTAGAAGTTTAAACTTTTAGTTTTTAATAGAAAAATAAAGTTTTGTTTGTAATATAGGATTTAGAATCTAATATAATAAAAAATTCAGAAAAAAAAATAGCTTTTTATAAAAAAGTTTAAAACTTGAAACCAGAGCTGGAACCTATAGTTACTTTCGTCGTGTATAACCTCGATTTTCCTCAATCTAAAAACACCGAGCTTGTTTAGGTCCGGTTGTGCACCCCCAATTTTCTCTCTTCACAGTCTTCGCCTAGGATTTGAGCTGCCTCTCTCTACAAATTCCAGTAATTATCTAACTACTTTATTCAGTTAATGGTATGTTCTGCTCCTATATATGTATGTATAGTATAATGGTTTATTTAATATTTTGTTGGGATTTGGTATTCTACAGGTAAACGGCCTTATCTATTAATCGTCCGATTCAGTTTTAATGGTAATTTTGACCGACTCACCTAGATCGCCTGTAAGATATGCTATTATTATCTTACTGATAACCTAATTATAGGTGGTATGATTTACTCCTTAAATCTGTTGAGCTACTGGATTCCTAAAATTGATTTGGTTTTGGCGTTGAAATTAAGTAAATTGGGAATTTTTGTTTGATAATTATAATTATAATTGTCTGTAATAGCTTGACAACCATTTGATAAATCGAGTATATGTTAGTATTATGGCTGCAACCTTATGTTTCTGTATTTCTTGACTATTTAGTTTAGTTGATAAGGGTAATACTTGATTTTTGTATTCAGTTAGTTGTTCTGTATTAGTTGTACATATAACAAAACAAACAATAATTGATATTAATATACATTAGTTTTTTAATGAGAAGTCAGTAATTTGACTCATTGGTACGAAAAGTGCTACTAATGATCTAATAGTTATAATAAAGTTTAAGTGATCCATTATAATGGCGACATTTTTCATTACAGTTCTGACATTTAAAGTTAATATTTCATAAATGGATATTAGACAATTGTGTTTAATTGAAAATGTCTACCATACATTGGTTTCGTAGTTCAGAATGTAATACTGTTCTTCGTCTTTTGGACAGCTAGCATGAAGACTGGTGCTTGGTGCACCTCTATTCCTATTTTTATGGTAAAACCTGCTTTGTGATCTTTCTATGGCTTTATGCAGTGAAGTTATGAAGGCTATGGTTTAAGGGGTCTGTAGTGATATATGAATCATACATAATAATTAGTGAAAATTGTTTTTCAACCAATGGAGGATGATAAGGGACTTGATCTCTCATTATCTCTTCCATATGGTGGGAAATCTACTAGCATTAAGGTTAAGAATGGCATCTGTCCTGAGGTGAATGCAGGGGGTGAAGATAGGGATAGCAAGTTGATTGATGATTTCAAGAACTTTCTTGATGGTGCTACTCAAAACAAAGACTATGTTGTGGGTGCACAGAGAAATAATCAAGTCAAACCAGAGGAGAATCTCTTCTATGACCTTTCCAACTCAACCATAAATGGCAAGCGTAAGAATCTGTTTAATGAAATAGACCATCAGAAACGATACGAGAGAGAACCTCATCTTGTTGATTTACTTGACAAGAGAACGAGACCACACGTTTCCATAACCAAAGATGAAGGATCAATGCCTGAAAATGAGGATATGGCAGATTCTGAAGCTTATGTTTCAACCACAAAGCTGGTTCAGCACCATGAGGGCAAGAAGGAGGTTAATGGGGTTTCTAATTCAATTGGTACACACATGCAGGGAGTAAGGAGGTTTCCCGATGTATCAGAGAAAGAAATTAAAGTTGGGAGTGTGTCACATGGTGTTCCATTTTCAGGTCAATCAACAAACATGTTGAATATGATGGCTCCTGCAAGTAATGATAGACCAGGGACCCTACAGCCCGTGATTCCCACAACCTTGCCATTAATCTTTGGTTACTCTCATATGCAGACACCACCCGTAGAGTCAGGTAAGTTATAGGGTATTGATTTTCATTTACTATATATGATCCCTGTGTATGCATATTAACCTATTAACCTGATGGTCTGGATCAATTTAAATGTGTCTATAGGGAATTTGAATTTTCAATTACTAGTCATGTTAGGATAATTTTCGTTTTTCACCTTTTAACTTGAAATTCTCTTTTGAGTAGAGTAATAGGCATGCACTTTTGTGTTGGAGCTATCAGTTTTGCTGTGATATTTAGTTTGTGCATCAAAATTGATCATAAAGTTTTCTTATCAATCACTTGGTAATCTTCATTAGTCAACCCAATATCATTCTGAACTATATCCATTATCTTTTTATGAACATACTCGTCGTATAGCATTACTCAAATGACAATATTGTTGTTTTATCTGTGTGTTCATCAATCATTATATAAAACGTGTTCTTCGAATTAGTGCCAGTGAATGCATCGAAGGCGCTTGAAGAAGGGTCAAGTTCCCATACAACAATAACATCTGGTATAGCTGCTGAACTAAAATTTGGAGGAAGTGGTTTGTCTCCAAATTTACCATGGGTTTCTACAACCGGCGCTGGTCCAAATGGCAAGACGATATCAGGTGTTACTTATAAACACGATTCACAGGTCCGTGTTGTTTGTGCATGTCATGGGTCCCACATGTCCTATGAGGAATTCGTGCAGCATGCAAGTGGGGAACAACCCAATCGAAACAATGGTGGCTCGGGTCCAGCGTCAGTTCCCAATAGCAACCCTGCTGCTTCAGCTCAAAGTTGAATTTATGATGTAAATGGAGCTGCATATACGTTATGTAAGAGTATACTTATTTAACTTTGTTTTATATGTATGCATAAATTACGTTTTCGGTACTTATATTTTAGTGATACCAATCAAGATTCAAATAGGAAGTTGTCTGTACAGATTTGTGGTAACATTAATATATGGTGTTGGGCATTTTATCTTGCAGAAATGGTTATCGAGTTGTACCATTATGTAGGGTTTGCACCTTTTTTTATGTATATGAACCATTGTACAATTCTATCGCTTTCTTTTATCCATCAAATTTCAGTCCTTTACTCTCTTCCTCTTGTGCCATCCATAAATGCAAAAAAGGAATTGTTAGGGACCAAAACGTTCATTGGTTGTTTGTTGGGTTCCAAATTGATTTCTGATGATGAAACAGTAAAAAACCAGTGGACCAAAGTATAAAGAAATATAAGTACATTTACAATTAGGGATTTTGTAACCTAAGAATGCCAATATGCCATTTCCCGTCATGATTTTTTGGACAGTGGCTTTCGACCTTCTTATGGCTTCAACGGTGGAGATTGGTATTGGGGGTCTGAAGGTCAAGATTTTATGTCTGGACAGTAGGCAATTCATGGGTGATATATCTTGATCTTTGTTGTAGTTTTGTGCCATACATCTTGATTGTTTATTCCAAGTACACCATGCTAAAAGTTTCGTGTGTTATCTGTGTTTTATTATCTTCATCATTTTCTTTTCGGGACTGATTGTTATTATATTTAGAAATTACCCTATATTTTGTATCCTTAAATGTTCATACAAGTCAGGAAAGTTTTGTCAAACAGAGGTTTGCTTTGTCATTTGTTAGTCTGTTGCGTATTTTCCATAATTAATTTCCTTGACTTCTGAAAGAGATCAATGATACGTAATAATTAGTAATAGTTTTTAATCATTTCTTCTGATTTGATTTTGAGATATTGTCAGTTCATAGTTGGGATCCATATTGTCAACAGTAAGTAACTAGCTAAACCCAGAGCCCACAGCAACAATATTTTGGGGAGTTAAGCAGATATCTAAATAATGTGCATAATGTTTTTACTGTTGAGCCAACCATCATCCCGTATGCTAAATAGTAACATATGATTTGACTGTAGTATTTTAGGAGATCTGATAAGAGCTATAACTTGGGAAATCACTGGAACTATGATTCGACTGTAATCCAAGTTGCAGAATGAGTCTCCAGAGGAACAACTGCTGTTGTGCAATAGGTATGTTCTTTGAATGATGTGATCTTGTTAGGATTCGGATCAAGTTTAATGCTCATTGATTCCATTGATTCCATTGATCATTATGTTTGGTATTCTTTCAATTTCATTACATATTACATATTTCCTCATACCTGTAAAATATGATTATTGTTAAAATGTATGATAATGTGATAAATATACCTCAGTTTTGGATATTCATTAACCATCTTATAGGATTTGGATAATTTCAACTTACATGTCTTACTAGTAAATCAATTATTTGAACAATGATTTTAAGAGTTGAAATTTCCCTAATATTGTTTATGAACACACTACTGTGCTTATTATATTTCCTTTCATTTTAACCTTGTACATGTCATAAGAATATGCTCTTCTAAGAAGTACATTTGTCGTCTGAAACGCATTTATGAGGAAACTCGAATTGTACTACTTTTAATTTTCGAAATGTGCCACCACCTCTTTCATGCTTGGTCTTTTATTGGCCTTCTTTTTCATGCATCTGTTAGCACGCTTCGTGAGTAGAAGAATATCGTCCATCCAAGCTTCTTGAACAACTTGCATATCCAATATAGAGATTAAAAGGCTATGTTTTATCAAGTACTGGAACCGTAGAACCAGGCTTTCACCGGAGTTGTTAAAAAACCTGCTTTTTGTCTAGTTAAGAGCTCGGTTAGGATCACACCAAAGGCATGAACATCACTTTTTGCAGTAAGTTTTCCTGACTGGAAATACTGTGGATCTAAGTATCCAATTGTACCTTCAACTTATGTTGTCAAATGCGTTCTGCTAATAGGTACTGACCTTGAAAGTCCAAAATCTGACACTACTCCATTGTAGTTCTCATCCAGTAAGATATTTCCCTCCTAATATCTCTGTGAAATGTTGTTGAGGATGCATAAGAGTGCAAATAGGCTAGTGCTTCTGCAACCTCTCTAGCAATTCGTACACGATCTTTCCATAAAAATTTGGAAACTCCTGACCCATCACGAAGATGCTGTGAGAGGGTACCATTAGATAGATACTCGTAGACTAATAGGGGAACTTCATATTCTAAACAGCAACCTAACAACTTAACTATATTTCCATGGCTTATCTGTGCAAGAATGAGAACTTCATTAACAAATTGTACTACCTCATCTTCATCTATTATGTTTGACTTTTATATGGCCACAACAGTTCCATCCAGTGACAAACCTTTGTACACTGTACCTTGTCCTCCCTTTCAATGAATTGGTGTCTACTAAAACTGTCGGTTGCCTTTTCCATCTCTTCTGCATCATAAATTTTTATTTTCATTACACATGAATTATTAGCCGAAGTTTGCTGCTTCAATAGCCATCTACCATTCCTTTCAAAGAACTTCCGCCTCATTGTATTATTATTTCTTCTCGCAAATTCTATGAAAACCAAATAACCAAAAGCACTTAAAAGCTGAAAGTCCAATCGCGGTTAAGATGGTTCCTGCATATGCACTGAGTTTAGCTGAGGCAGTTGAGATTATTGCTATATGTTAACGCATATGATAAGGACTCTTTACCTGTAACAATATTTTTATGGTGCCTTTGGGAAGCACAGCTGCTTTCTTCCTCACACCTGTTAATATCTATTCTGAGGATCCAATAATGTAGTTGAGTAAAATTTATTACAATGTAACAAACAGTGCCACTGGTGTTTTTTATAGGTAGATTTTAGGAACTCAAATGATTCAGCAGAGCATGATTGTTATATAATCTATCTACATGATTGTTATATAATCTTACTTCACATTCAGTTTAGACATATGAACAAAATTTTAGTTTAAAAGGGCTTGTACTTTGATGTTGAGGTCTTATTGGGAAGTTACCTTGGCATCCGTTGGGAGGTAATGTCACATAAACTGTCCCCTCTTTTTTGAGCTTCATGGCATGTATGCAAAGCGATAACCCAATTCAAGGCCGCTGAGAAGTTGATAATAATATCCCTGCTAAACAAGATGGATCTAATGTCGCTTTTTTCAGTAATCAATGCGCCAATGCATGGTTCAAGTGTGTGAAAGTTGTTGGGTTGAACACTATATGTTGTGGTTCCCACTTGGATGTTACGTTGGCAACATCCATTCCCGGCAGTACAATTGTTAGAACTATTAAAAAGGGGAAATAATTTGTCACACATAATTATAGTGCATACAATATTTTTTCGCAGACTGGTAACAGGAACTGTAACATGACAGTTACATACTTACATCCCACTGCAACATAGACATTTTGATCATGTGAATATCTGAAATATTGGTCCAGCTGAACTAATTTACCAATTTAGAGACAAAGACTTATAAATATATGTTTTACTTTTATTGTTTGGAATTTTCATAAAGACAACTTCAAGATCAATATCAAAATATTCTTTTAGAAAAAAAGATTCTCAAAGAGCTGGTTTTTGTCCTTACGTTGTCCAATTATATGTTTTGTGCTTCCCGATTCCATAGTAGAGGTGCTCTAAACCTTATGATTTTCAGCAGCCTCGGTTTAGCACTTATGGAGCTATTAAAATTGACAAAAAGGTACTTTGCATCTTTGTGTATATAGAGGGTGTTTGGAATTGTGTTTTTAAAATGGCGTTTTCAAGAACCATGTTCCAACCAGCTTTTTCTAGACTTCGTTCTCTCTAGTAAAACGCAAATAATCATTTTTTTGCCAAACACTTTTGTCAAATAATTTGTGTTGTGCTAACACAATAATCAGATAATTTCTCAAAAAAACAATCCCAAACACCCCTTAATTTTGATGCAATTATGTAAATTTATAACTCAACATTGTTTATACCGTCTTTGATAACTGTTTTGCCATATTGTTTCAACACACTGCTGCTTAAGCTAAAAGTTAAATTCCTTCTGAAAGTTGCAAGTTAAAATGGTTGATGATGCAAATTGAGCAAATTTGTTTTAACACATTGCTACTTCAGCTAAAATTGTTTTTGAACAAACGATTGTCACTATTTTATCTTTCATTTCATTGTAACTTTGTACTTGTCATAAAAATGTGCTCTCCGAAGAAGTGCATTCGGTCTGCAATGCATTTTTGAGGACATTCGAGTTGTACTATTTTTAAATTGTGAAAATGTGCACCACCTCTTTCATGTTTGATTGTTTCTTTGCATTCTTTTTCATGCATCTATTACCAAGCTTAGCGAGTAGAAGAATATCATCCATCCGAGCTTCTTGAACTACTTGCATATCTAATATAGAAATCACAAGGTTATGTTGCATCAAGTGCTGAAATCGTGAAACCAGGCCTTCTCTGGAGTTCATTGAGGAAGCTGCTTTTCTTCTAGTTAAGAGCTCAGTGAGGATCACACCAAAGGCATACGCATGACTTTTAGCAGTAAGTTTTCCCGACTGGAAATACTCTGGATCTAAGTATCCAAATGTACCTTCAATTTGTGTAATCAAATGTGTTCTGCTAAGAGGTACTGACCTCGAAAATCCAAAACCCGACACTACTGCCTTGTAATTCTCATCTAGTAAGATATTTCCTGGCTTAATATCCCTGTGAAATATTGTCGGGGATGCATAAGAATGCAAATAGGCTAGTGCTTCTGCAACCTCCCTTGCAATTCGTACACGATCTTTCCATAAAAATTAGGAAACTTCTGACCCATCATGAAGATGTTGTGAGAGGGTACCATTAGATAGATACTCGTAGACTATTCTAAACAGCAACCTAACAACTTAACTATATTCCTGTGGCTTATATGTGCAAGAATGAGAACTTCATTAACAAACCGTACTACCTCATCTTCATCTATTATGTTTGACTTCTTCATGACGACAATAGTTCCATCTAGTAACAGTACTTTGACACTGTACCCTGTCCTCCCTTTCCTAGGAATTGGTGTCTACAAAAACCTTCGGTTGCCTTTTCCATCTCTTCTGCATTGTAAATTTCTATTTTCATAAATTTCTAATTTCGTAACACATGAATTATCAGCCGAGATTTGTTGCTTCAATAGGTTTCCACCATTTCTTTCAAAGAACTTTTTGCTCATTGTATTATTCTTTTTTCTCGTAAATTCTATGAATACTACCCAAAAGCACTAAAAGCTGAAAGTTCAATTGCCGATAATGTCTCCTACATATGCACTGAGGTTAGCTGAGGCAGTCAAGCATGTCTTTATATCACACATATGGTAATGACCTTTTACCTGTGATATTAAATTTATGGTGCCTTCCGGATGTACAGTTGCTGTCTTCCTGACATTTGTTAATACCTATTTTGACAATACGACAAGTTAGCTTGTTAGAATATACCCTCCGTCTTAATTGTCCCCTACAAATTTGCACACATTTCTAGAAAAGTACAATCACTGTACTATTGACCAATAAGAAATCATTATGCTCTACTTAAACAGTTCCTGATTGGTAGAAATTGAAAGTGGACAATTATTTTGAGACATCCAAAAAAGGAAACAGGGACAATAAAATTGGGACAGAGGTAGTATCAAACAATGCCACTGGACAATTATATGGGTAGATTCTAGGAATACATATGATTCAGTAGAGATTGGATATTATGGTCCCGGTATAGATTGAAATTCCGTTATCATTCAATTATGACTGGTAATAAATACTGGGACTTTGCAATATTTGATTGATCACAATTCTATATATTCCATTTACTATAAAAGCTCCCAAAGAAATCATTAGAGGGATCTTTCCTATCAAAATTGTTTGTTCTTGGATATACTTACGTCTATCGTTTTTCCAAATGAGTCTCGCATACATGATTACATGATTGATGTATGATCTTACATCACATTCAGTTTAGACAATGAACATAATGTTAGATTAGCAAAGTTTGTACTTCGATGTTGAGTTCTTATCTGGATATTACCTTAGCATCCAGTTGGGAGGTAAGGGTTACCTTCGTAACCTTCTATACAGCGCCAATTATATCCGACACCATGCCGGAGTCAATACAATGACTGTTCTGGCCACACAAACTGTCCCCTCTTTTTGAGCTTCACGGCACGTGTGCAGAGCGATAAACCAATTAAAGGCCACTGACGAGTTGCGTATAATTTCCCTGCTGGAAAAGATGGATCTGATGTTGTTCTTTTCAGTAATTAATGCCCCAATGCACATTTCAAGTGCCTCTCAGAACTTTTGGTATGAATTCTAAATGCTCTTGTTCCTACTGGAATGCTATTTTGGCAGCATCCATTCTAGCCAGTACAAATGTCAGAACTGTTAACATAGGGGAAATATCCCTCACACATAGAAGTGCATTCAAACTCTTTTCCGAAGTCGGTATTAGGAACTTCATCTTAAACCTGACAGTTACATTCTACTGCAACATAGACATTTTGATCATGTGAATATCTGAAATATGTAAAGTTATAACAAGGCTTGGAATATCTTACATCACATTCAGTTTAGACAATGAACTTGATATTAAACCTGACAGTTACATTCAACTGCAGCCTGTGTATTCAATGTTGATGATGCAATTCTGTAAAGTTATAACTCTCATGTATTATTCTACATTGTTTTATACTGTTGTGATATTTTACCAAATTGTTCCAATAATTTAGTTTTTTTATTATTTTTCACGGACATGTCTATCCAAAATCCAAATAATTTGGACGATGACCTTTCAAAGCATATGTGTTTACCGAGACAATTCAAATCATACCAGGTAAATGAGTAATAAAGATTGAATAACCTGTTATGAAAGGAAACACCTTTTACAGAGACAACAATTTATACAAGGTAAAGTCAAAGGATTGGGATCTTCTTATGTCGAAGCTAATAGAGAGATCTTGTTCCCTAACAAAGAATAATAATGGGTCCCATAATCTAAGGCAGACGTAGACGTATGTCCCCAATAAGTTTTTACTTTTTCTTTACGACCGAACAATAAATATTACTTTTTCTTTATGACTGAACATTTGGCTCTCATAGTGATGTTAACTTCAACGTGATAGAAAGGATCGCAAATTCGCAATCCAAACTGTCAAATAGATTGAATACTATATAACAAAGCTCTTTAAGTTCAGTCCCTGAAATCAAGGGGATCTCTTTCTTTTGGATATCGGATAGGGGCTCTCATCTAAGAAGAAAAGAGCGGGAAAATCTGTTGGCTTGGGATTCTGTTGTTATTTGTACAGCAGTATAATTACATATTCCTTCTAGCAGAATCGTTTAGCTAATTGAATAATGTTCCTAAACTCAGATTTCGTTATTATTTCCTAATTCCTTTGCATCTCGTTCCAAACTTGCGATACATGGGTGACCACTTAATTTCCTCAGATTGTCCATAGATTTCTGTAAGTTCTCATAATCTAGCGGAAAATGTTAGTGCGGATTAATGCCAATAAATGCATTGAAGCCTGAACATCCAACAATAACGTTGGGTATAGACGCAAGATTAAAATTTGGAGGAAGTGGTTTGTCTGCAGATCTACCATGGGTTTCTACAAAGGTTCCTGGTACTAATGGCTTGACGATATCAGGTGTTATTTATAAATACAATAGGTCAAAATTATCACTTTTATTTGCAATTGTAAGTGATCACCTGAAGGATGCTAGAGATCCTCAATTGCGAACCATGATTTTTTTAAGTTTTTTATGAACTTAGATAATGTAATCCCTTATATTTGCAATTGTGAATGATTATTGAATTTTTTTCGTAAGAAAACTGGCTAGTAATCAATATCGGTTGACATTTTTAAAATCAATTGTCTTGTTAATCATATTTTCCATTCCCAACCCAATTTTGAAATACAACTTTCTCACAGTATACAAGAAGTTGAACAAAATCCATATTATACATTAATCATCAAAAATATATTTTCAGAAAGAAAACCTGATTCAAAAGCTCTGATGCATACACACATTATACGCCTATATGTACAGAAGTCCAAAAAAGAATTGAATATCAGTACACCTCTGTATAGTCTGTCAAGAACATTTATGCAAGATTTATGTGAAGAAGATGATGATGGCCATGGAGCTTGAACCAAATAGTACACATGAGGTCGTGACTGTACTTTCTACCAGTCATCGAGCCATTCTGGTGTGTTGAGATCGGCAATGTCTTCACTAGTCAAAACTACTGGTTCTGAGGAGTCAGTGGGCCGAGTTTCAAGATATTGATCTATACGTGTCAGAATCTCCTGTGGAACTGTGCAGCTACCATTTTTTACACTTTCCCAGTTGACTCCATCAAACCATTTATGACTTTTTACAGAGTCAACGTCTTTGCTTCCGAGTCTTTCATTTTCATCCACTTCTAGCAACTTGGGGTCCAAAAAGAACAAAGTTGTTAGGTTGGCTGTTTCTATATAGTTGATAACTAAGAATTTAAAGAATTATGTGACCATGAATCTAAACCTTGTCTGTTTGGATTGTGAGAAAAGAGATACATAGAGGTAAGAATGCTTGTTAAATCTTGAAAATTCTTAGAGAACCTATGTCATTCATGAACAACAGATTGTGATGCTCATTTCGAGAGAAAAGAGATACTGTTGACTTTTGAGGTCGAAGTAGTTGGTCAATCTTGAAATTTGTAAGAACCCATACCAGTTTATGACTAAGTTGTCAAGATCTCGTTCACCAATTTGTAAGAAGCGAGATATAGTTGACTTGTGAGGTCAAAATAGGTGTCAAAATATTAGTTTTGAAGTTTCGAAGCCAAGCTAACTATTACTCTATGATAACAGAGGGAATAGGCATACCTTTGTAATGAGATCAACAACTTCAGGACTGAATGTTTCGGGGAGAGTGAATTGTCCTTTGGCAATCTTTGCAAAGGTGTCAAGTTCATTTTCTCTCCATGAACCAAATGGCATTTCACTTTGCAACATGAAGTAGATCAACACTCCCAATGCCCACCTGCAAATTATGTGTTATTCGTTTTCATCATTCAGACATTTTTTACATTTTGAAACTCATTTAGGAGGAACAAAATGAGAGCCACAAAAACGAGAATTAAGAATGGACGACAATGTATAGCAGATAAGTTACAAGACTTTGTGAAGCATTTATTGCTGCAAAAACATCAGATCAAACATCATAGTTCCAATTCCCAAGAAATATAAATGGTTCAAGAAGCCTATCACTTGGTGAATGAAACTCGTATAGCAATGGCATTTCAACCCATTTAAATACAAATGGGTGGATTTGGGTTATGTTATCTCTACCATGTCAAGTGATCAAGCTAAAAGATTCAACTAAAATGGAAATAGATCGAATTACCAACAGGCCTTTGGTTAATTGAGGCATGGGTGTTTTTTCACCATTGAAACAATAAATAAAATAAAAATAATAATAATGCTTACAAACTTTTCATTTAATTAAAGAAGAGTTACTAATAGAATTGTAATATAATAGTTTTGTCATAATAATTAGCACCTTAGTTATTTCTAAGAAGAAAGAAACGAAAAAAAAAATAAAAAAAACAAATATTCAACTACGGTATTCGTTTCTGTTTATGTGGGTCAGCCTAACCTGACCCGATCCATATTAGAAGATTACTTGCTTTAACCCTTTGCCCAACCAGCCCATTTGCCAACCCCAATACATTAAATAACAAATATTTAACAAGGGTATGCATTGGACTTTCATCGGAGGAATTATTACCAGTCAACAGCAAAGCCATGGCCTTTCCCTTGGACTATTTCAGGAGCTAAAGAGTCCACCATTCCACATATCGTAAACGTTCTCTCACTCAATAACTTCTTTCCAAATCTGAAATCGACTAGCTACAATACAAGACATAAACAGAAATGGATGACTATCAATAGTATTCACTAAATTAGTCTTAGATGTGGCAATTCTAACGGGTAAAATGGGTCGGGCCGAAGTGGCTGAAATAGCCGTAAGTGTCTTTATAATGTATAATTCATCCTAAATTGTTTTATTTAAAGAAAAGACTACTGAAATAATTTAATTTTTGTTACCATCTATGACCCACTGTGTCAAAAAATCCAACATTTTTGGATAAAAAGTGTTGAGTCAACCCAACCCAACCTGAGCACTGGCAAAACTCAACTATTTTTACCCTGTTAATCAAGCCACCCAATTAGCCACCTCTCAAGTTTTGTAAGTGGTCTTGAAGAAGAACTATTAACAAGAAACATACCTGGATATGTCCTGATTGAGAAAACATCAGAACTTCCGGTGACACACCTCTGTAGAGAACGCCAGCCTGAATCAAACCAAATTGATTAAAACAAATTACAAACTATTTAAAGATGCGTGTTTTTTTAAAAGGATAAAAGAATTATATGGAAATATCTTAACCTAAATTTATGGGGTCGAATCTGACCTTGTGTAATTCTTCCAAGGCTACTACTACAGAGGCAGCACAGAAACAAGCAGATGGCTCATCAAGTGGAGAATTAAGTATCGAAGCTATCGGACACGAGATGAGAGTATTTAACAGTATGCCGGCATGCGTTTGATCAGCACAGGTGCATACAACTTGTGGCACACCAGGCAATGCATGTATGTCTTTAATTAGTTTCTTCTCCTTAAGGACCTGTTCTTCCTTCCCAAGTTTCTTGATCTTTTGTTTTGAAAATCTTTTCAAGTTAAACAAATGTTCTGATTGATGGAATAAAGACATTGACAAATGTATGTTAGTATGGTACTAAATGTTGACCTTTGAAGATCAAATTAACGTTTCTTAATTAATGTGGAGTTATATGCTGACCTTTGAAGATCAAATTAATGTTTCTTAATAGGGCAACATGATGAAAGTTAAGGGAAAATATCAACGTGATTAAAGTTACTGACAAGTCACTCTTACATCGTCATTTTGACATGGTAAACTGTACGGATTCCCTTAAAGTAATAATAAAAATTTGAAAGTTTGAGGGTTCTTATTGATGTTTTCGAAAGTTAAAAGGAAAATTTTTGGAATAAAAAGGGATGGTTACCTGTAATAGCTATTGGACCACAGTTGATTATATGTTACGCAATTAACTTATTAACCCGTAAATGTACCCCATTTTTTTACCTCAAAAGTCAACTTCATCTCTTTCTTTGGAACGAAGATGATAAAAGTACAAACCTGACTCTTTTGGTTGTACAAGCCCAATCTCACAGCAGTCTGTAGAATACAAACATGTTTTCCATTCCTAAAAAATTACATACATTAAATCACCCCCTTGATTTCATGAATGAACATACACACACACACAAAAGAAAAAGAAAAAAAACAATAAGCAACTTCATACCAAATCAGAAAGCTGAACTTTTGAGAGCGAAGACGTATCAATACTTCTGACAGGCTCCCGTGGAAAATCACTGGAAGTTTCTCTTGACCTAAATAAATGATTTAAAGGAAGAATCAGACATTCAGACATTTAAAGCATCTTCTTGACAAAAAATATATAGTAAATAATAAATTAATAATATATAGATACTTCACACAGTTACAAACAAACAAATCTGTTTCACTTCCATATTGTTGGAAGTCTATTCTTGCCATAAAACATTTTGGGCAAGAAGTGTTTTGGGTGGCCCAACCCATTTCGAACCGAAACAAAATTCACCCATTATGACCCATCACCCAACCTAACCATCAGCTCATTTTGCCACCTTAAATTGTATGTAAGTTTATCAATTGTGCAATAAAGTACCTGTACTCATCTTGTAAGATCTTTGGCAAAGGACCAATAACTGATTCAAACTTTTCCTTGGTTAAAACGGCACATACCACATCCCCTAAAGCAACAACATGTAAAGAATCGATGCATTCACCAAGGAGTGTCCATTCACCAAAATAACTCCCCTCACTCTTCTCCATTGAAAGCTCTGTACCACTGTGCATATCATCATCATCTAGTTTTTGACTATCAGACATGAGGCTAGTCGCATTTTGACTACTAATGTATGAGTCAAAAGTAATCCTCACTTGTCCCTTCTGGATCATATATAGTCCCGAAAGACCATTACCCTACAAATACACATGCTTATATGTAAGATTAAGTAAGAATCTCAGCAAATGGATATTTGTGGTGGGGGCATAATGCATATTTCAGACATGTTGGATTGCAGGTCAAAACAGGTAATATGTTGTGGGTTCAAATGAGTAGATCCGAGACACTTGTCCAAATCATTTTAAGTTTTTTTGTAGACAATTAGCATGTTAAAAATAATTACAAAGGTTAATCTATTTCAACAATAATCAAAATGTTGGATTAAAATGATTTAGGATGTCTTATCCATTAAAATACACCTTGGGTGACTTCTGAAATGTTCCCCTTTTTAGCTATCTTTTTTCTATTGACCCATTAGAGATTAAAAAGAACCTGAATCGACCCATTCATAGAAAAATGGGTCAAAATTGCCACCTCTAGGTATTTGTTTGAACAGGTCTTACCTTATCAACTATAGTTTGTCCACTGGAGAAGGAAACTTCAGAAAGAGCATCAGCAATGAGACTGAGTTGTAAGATTGTCAACCGTGAGAGAAGATCAACAGAGCGGAGTAACTTTAATGATGATAAATTTGAAAACTCTGACGTAAGAATTCCTCGAAAATCTTCTCTTCTTAGGGACCACAAGGTTCCATTCGTCACAGCACGAACAGAAGCTTGTAGCGGCTTATTGTACCTATAACAGAGCATATAGAAAAACCTAGAATTAAGAACGGGAAAACACACACATAAACATAGAGACTAGACCACATTCAATAGTGACTTGAAACTAAAAAGATACTATTGACAAGAATCAAAGCCAATGTAGGCAAAGGATAGTCTAAAACACTATACAAGGGGAACCTGTTACTGATAAAGCTACAAGAGAGAGTGAAGATGTCTTACATTAGTGCCAGCTCACCAAAGGATGATAGCTTATCAGCTGTATAGCGTTGTAAGATCCTTGCAACCGCTCCATTTGTCTCTTCCTGTTGACGGTTATATTGTTATAGTTTATCCCAGATCTTTCTTAACAGCACACATAAAAACACTTGGTTCTTAAATAAGTATAACCAGATGTGAATCTAAAAAAGGCATCACCTGTGTTGCGAAGACCTCAAATTCACCACTTCCAACCACATAAAAACAATCACCCTCTCCACCCTGCAAGATAGGAGACCGTTAAACTTGCTTCTCCATTTAACAAATCAAACATTACACAAATTGTGGTCAACAATGATCTATCTCCATGATTAATCCTAGAGGTGTCAAAGTGGACAGAGTGGGGCTGATAAATGATAAATGGTAAAAACGGGTAACTTTTTTGTACGTGTCGGGTTGACCAAAAATATCTTTATGTTCTATTTACCTTCTTCGTAACTAATTAGTCTACCAGATATGATCAATAAGACTGACTGGCTACTGCAACCGTCT
The DNA here is from genome assembly GCA_963921325.1 of Logfia minima. Taxonomy (NCBI): domain Eukaryota; kingdom Viridiplantae; phylum Streptophyta; class Magnoliopsida; order Asterales; family Asteraceae; genus Logfia; species Logfia minima. Next base: position 41,092,948 of record OY992764.1, read on the forward strand.
AATCTAGGAATTTCTCCTTTCATAGCTCTCGGGCCTATTCTATTCATTACAAGAGAAAGTACTGAACCACGTATAATAATGACTTCACTGCTTATTATGGTTTCTTTTAATATACATAATATGCATGTAAGTTCCCACAACAACAATAATAACAACAATAATAATAATTACAATTACCTGTTGCACCACAGTATCCCCTGCTTATTATGGTTTCTTTTTATATACAATAACATGCATGTAAGTTCCCACAACAACAACTATAATAATAACAATTACCTGTTGCACCACAGTATCCCCTGCTTGAACTTCAACTCTTTTCATGCAGTCCAACAAAACATGACACTGGGAGTCGGTAAGCTTTCTGAAAAGAAAATGATCATGCAAAGCCCGTTCAATGTGCGCCTGTTAACAATAAAAATCATTATAATCAAAATCAGCATGTAAGTTTAAAAGAAAAGTCCTGCTAATTGCAAAATTAAAATTTGATGAAAGTTTACTTCTTCTTCCCAAGTTTTTCTATGGCCTGGAGATGGAGGGACCCACAATTGGCCGTTCTCTAAAGAATTTTCAATTGCTCGGAGACGTGTCTTTGATATATCAGTCCTTACTCGCTGGATTTTAGCATTCCAGCTCATTGTTGTAGGGGACTCTGATCCTGACATTTCTACAACTTGTGGTATCGGGGGTCGTAAAGCACTGCCTGAAATGGCTGCATGACCAACTGTAGCCTGCTATAGAAACATAAATCAAAATAACTCATCAATGGCAAAACTATTTAACACACCCAAAAACAAATGTAAAGAAGTAAAAAGTGATCAGATTGACATGCTTGATTTTAATGAGGTAGCTTACACCAGTCAATCCACTTATCTGCACCACTATCACAGTAATATCATCCGTTCGAGTCTCGAACTGCAACCAAAGCCGATAAGATTCTGCTACAATGGCAGCACAAGCATCACGGGGATCATTATAGTTTAAAACCTATAGCAGGATATACAGTGTTAGATTGATGAATTTAACAAAATTTTGATATACTTAATCATTATTTATAGATATGTTTTAATCTATTAGACCTAATTATGTCATTCTATAGTATATTATGTAACTATATATTATGAAAATGCACCCCTTTCTAGAATAGCTTTTAAGGTCTCATAGCCCTTGCTCTCAAGTCTCAACACTAATCCTAATCACATGAAAGAATTCTTGCCATAGTAACCGTCACTCTACAACCCTGATGAAATTACCAACAGCTGATTCTTAAGCAATATAATTTATCATGACCAAATCATCCAATAACCAACTAAATATCTCTGTGCAGATTACAATTGGTCGAACGTAATCAAAGTGACATTCCCAAAATGGAGTTTAACGTCACAGCGATGAAGATCTCTCACAAACCCTACAATAAATTCTGATATATTCGGCCATCATTTTAGGCAAACTAGCAATTTGTATCCGGAAACTATATTTAAGTGAAACCCATACTGATATACTATTGAATCCCAAGGTCAACCCACATAATATCTAAGATATTTGACTATTTTCTTTTTGACATACACTTTTTAAGTTTGAAGATGCAGTCCTACAAGAAACTTACATTTTCACTCATGTCAAATAGGTTAAAACTTCAAATAGTACTATCTCTATCTAGACCATTCTATTTCATTTAGCTATTAAGACATGTATACTACCATATACACATAACACATGTATGTAGTATCGTACTTTAAATCAAATTATTGGATCCTCATTAAATGCTGACATCTCTAGATTATGGAAACATGTTGCTTTTTCACCAAAAACGTGATTTGGACATGCAATCCATCGAATTGAGCTATTAATATCTACATTTGTGTGTATGTGTACCAATAGGATACCTTACCATGTCAACCACTGCTTGACTAGAAAGAAACTCAAAGACCCCATCACTAGCAATCACAAAAAACAAATGCTCTGGTCTGAGCTCCAATGCAACAATTTCTGGATTTGCGACAACACCAATCGTCTCAGCAATCGAATCACCAATACTTCTAGTAAAAGCAGTACCCGGGTACATCCCATTTGGGACCCACAACCTTGGAGGATCACCATCATCACCTTCTTCAGTGCCCCAACACTGCACATCTGGATTTTTCAGACCTTCAATCTGATCTAAAGTAAGAACTCTCGCACCACAAATTTTCACTCTCTCCAGCTCATCGTCTCTAAATGGAGTTTGATCTATAGACAAATCAACTGCCACAATATCTGTCCCTCTTCTTTCTGCTACCACAGCTCTTGAATCACCAGAATTCGCAACATAAAGTGTCTTCCCACGAACCAATATGGTAATCGCAGTTGTCCCGCTCATACTATCATCTATATTAATGTCAGCATGTAACTGAGAATTCGTACTCATAAAAGCAGAATGACATGCCTCAACAGGGTCGATATGAAACCGGCTGTTTCTAAGCAGATTTTCACATAACTTTTGCTTTACAAACTGTGAACATTGAGCTCCATATTCACCATGCCCATCAAACACCCCGAAGAAATGGTCACTAGGATTCGTCCCAAATGGAGTGTGAATACAAAAACTATCTTGATTGGCTTTATCAAGTGCATCTGGGTAGTATCCTCTTTGTGACAGATACGAGTATTGCAGTCTATAATTTCCGTTTGGAACAACGACAACCCTAGAACCGTCAGGAGGTAAAAACTGCGACGAAACCCTTCGTAACCTAGTTATACCGACTTCCGGGTTCTGATTCGTGTCACCATCATCGTCTTTATTAGGTGAAAAGACACCAATTTCAGATGGATTTACATGATCAGTTTCTTTGTGTTTAGCATCTCTAGGTGCACATATATCACCAATACAGTTACAATCAATTGAATAAACACACCCCATTACTTACTGCAAACAAGTACCCACCACAGACCAGTGTTCAAAAATTCGATTTTTAACACTCATGATAGATGGAAGGATAGATACAATTTCCCCAACTTCAAAGTTCTTCACTTGACGAGTAATTATTTCTCTACAGTGCAAAGCCAAAATTAAACAAATAAAAAAAATACATTATATAACAATCAAAATAGAATATTTACAAAACCCATGTCAAACTCTTTAATTAAATCCAAAAAGGAAAAAATCAAAACTTTAACCAAACCCCCAAAACAAGCAATACTTACTAATCAAATTACCAATTATAGTCGATAAAATAAAACCCCATAACCTAAAAAATGTTGATAGATAGATACAGTTATGATCTATACATATAATGGATTTGTTAGAGAGACATGTGTACCTGTAAATGAAGATAAAAAAGAAGAAGCTGACAATTGAATCCAGCTGGGTTTTGAAGAAAGATGAAAATTTTGAAATGGGGTTTGTTTGTTTGTTTGTTAGTTGTTGTTTAATGTTTATGCAAAGTAGTAGTAGTAATTTGATAGAATGAATGAATGGGAATTGAAGGATGGATGTGATGGTGATGCATGTGATGGTGTGGAGAGACTGTGTTCTCAGCTTTTTAGATATCATGAATGAACAAAGTAGAGAGATACACACACTTGCACTTCAATTTGGGGGATTTGTTCACGCGCTTGTTATCATCACGCGCCGCCCTTCAAGTGATTACACTAATTATAGTTGTAGTAATTAAAGTACTTTCATTGCTAGTTTTCTTTTAGTGTAGTGGTTTCATCATTAAACTGTTAGTTAAGATATTTTATCTACATTATATCCTGACCAGATTAGTTGTTCGTGTGATCAAGTGGGACATGTGGATGTGAGGTTTTATGATTTACACGTAATATACTTTATGAGTAAAGATTATGTATGTTGCTAGATACAAGACGATCGTGTATGATTCTATTTATGAGAAGTGTTTCGTAAACCAAAAAATATATACTTAAAAGTCTGATAACTATTAACGTTAAAGTTATTAGTGAAGATTAAAAAAAGTATAAGATTATTGTATATATAAAAATGTATAAAAATGTTCGAAAAGGTTATAATCTAACACCACCTTAAATACATCAATTCGATTGTATTCCTCCTTTTCATAACAACATTTTGTTTACAATGCACCACTTTACCAATAAAGATAATAGAACTGATAATATTTACAAAGGAAACACGTTTATCTTAAAATTATTCCCGATAAACCAAATGATTTACACTAGAATATGTAAATAACAAATTAACTCACCAACCGTGTCATGTTAAGCATATTTTTCAGACGATATATCATTAAATGATACAAACTTAAAATCATGTAGAAAACCACAAAATTCATTTTGTGTTGTCACGACAATGTTATTCAAGAAGATCATTTAATACTTGATACCAAATAAGATAGCATATTTAAATTCATTGTTACCAAAAACAAAATTTCGAACACTAACAATTGAATGAATTGACAATATGTTTTGCACTTTTGGCAACAACCTAAACTTCATCGATAGTTGACTACAATCATTTTGCAACTAAAAAATAAATCATATGTAAATATAGACATATGGTATATTTAATTGAGAAACAATGTTACATTAATATGTGTAATACAACATCTTTATCTACTAGAATATACTCCATTGTATGTTCATCTCTGTCTCAGGATGGTTAATGCCGCAAATTATGTAAAACTTTAACTTTGATACACTGATCTTGATTTTTCTGGTTTATCTTCATAACTAAGTTATAAACCCGCTATAATGCGGGTCAAATTTAATTTTTATTTGATCGATTTTTTTATGTAGTCTATAGACTCGCGATAAAGCGTGACGAATTATTTTTTATAAATGAATAAAAATATTTAGTCGATTTTATTATATTGTGAACGACCTTTTTAATTTATAGACCCACTATAATGCAGGACAAATTTAATTTTAATAAAATGAATAAAATATTGTTACCGATTTTCTTATATAGTTTACAGACTCTTTAATTTTTATTGATGAATAAAATATTTGATCTAATTTTTTAATTTGAATAGATACATCAAATATTTAAGGGGCCAAAAGTGTAATTATACGAAAGAAATTAAGATCGTTGGATCGTAAAAGGTGAAAAATAATGTAGGGCTCAGATTCCTCCACCGTATCCTCTTTTAATTATATATAAAGATAAAGATGTTGATCATTCCCACATTATATGTGTCAAAACTGATAAAAATTATAAAAGCTTGAACAGATGGTGCTGTTAGAAATCATTATTAATTGTAGAGTTCTATAATGTTATAATGTGAATAAATTTATTTTGAGAATATAACTCAAATTTTTTGAAAGGGATTTATGGGACCTTTCGTATTGATTGAAGATCACTTAGAAAGGTCGAAATTTAAAAAAAAAAAAAAACGGATGAATCAATTTTGAGATGAAAGGTATTGTTAAGATATTTCTTAGTTGTCAAATGGTATAATATGGAGAAACTTATTTTAACTATATAATTTGAAATTGTTGGAAGGGATTTATGTGACTTTCTAATTGATTGAAGGTCATTAAAGAGACCTAATTTTAGAAAGGAAGGTATTGTAGAATGTTATACTACCTCGGATCCAAATATATTGTTCCTCAGCATAAAACTTTTCAGTTTAAGATATAATAAGCGAATATTGGTTTCGTCCTCGATATAAATAAAATTGTAGCTGTCATTTTTGTTTCTAAAATATTATGAGAATTAGTTATTTTTTGAAAGTTCATTTACTTATAGTTTATAAACGGACGTTTGTTTTAAACATTAACTTTTACCGTGTGATTTATATACGAGAATATTTCAATCTTTTTAAATTCCTTACAATATGACCTTTAAGACCTTTTAAGTGATTATTGATTTAAATTGTAAACTTGAAAACCCCGAATAACCTGACTCAAATAAATTGAAACTTGATTAACTCGGAATGACACTCCTATGTGTATATATAAGTAAATAAAGAGTATTGCTAGATATGTCTAATACTATATCTACTCCATATAAATATAATCTCTCTTCTTTCTATATAATTAATTGAGCAACACTTTTGTCTATATGTCATTACTCTTTGATCGTCATAAAACAATTCTATGTGTCATCGTCTTATGTTGTCTCAAAAATGTTAACTGTCAAGTAAATTTGGTTTATGCATTTTTAAAAGTTTTGACCTTTACTTGATGAAGTTCAATCAATTCGAATATCTCTTAAATCCCTATCAAATTTGAGTTTTCCCTTAAATACTTTTCTCTTTCTTAAATCATTCATTTCAATTTTATTTTCCAACTTACTATTTTTGTTTATCTCATAAAGATTGTCAACGTGTAAACAATTACTATAAAAAATTACTAAACTCCAAAATATACCTTCATTTTATTCCCAACAATAACACATATAAGTGTTATTCCGGGTTAATTAGGATTCAATTTATTTAAATAATGTTATTTGAGATTTTCAAGTTTATAATTTAAAGCAATCATCACTTAAAGGTCACGTAGTATTAAACGTGGTAATGAAAACTAAAAATAACTAAAATATCCTCGTATACAGATCATGGTTAATTTTTAAAACAAACTTCCGTTCAAATTATGAACTATAGCTAAACAAGCTTTTTCAAAAAATAACTAATTCTCATAATATTTTAAAAATAAAAATGATATCGACAATTTTGAAAACCATTCAAATAATTTATTCTAACTGTTACGAAATTGCCAAATTGGACAAAGTTAGGCCTGATAATGTGGATCGATGGTTGTGTAGCTAAGGAATGTTTGGTTGCATCAATAATGTGTTAGTTTGGGTATATGATATGGTATTGTGCTCTTTCCAAATTTTATCAATTATAAAGTAATCCATGTGTAGGTTGTCACAAACCCAAACCAAACATTCCATACTCTTCAAAATAATTGACATCCAACCATCACATCATTTATTGCTCACAAACTTTTATTCATCATTTATAATATTATACTAATTTATTTATTTATTTATAGGTGCATATATTTTTTGATCGAATAGTAAAACTATGAGCTGAACTATATTAAACAAATTATGAACTAAATATAAAAATAATACGTATTTTTATTTTTTCTGTATTTCTTTTGGTCAAACACGGGTCCCTGTTGTAACATGTATTGCTTCTTTTGTCTGTCTAACAAAAATAATAATTTGCAAATGATTATAAAAGATTAAATTAATCTGTCCAAAAAAATCAATCACGGCCCATCCTTTATTCTTCTTCTAGTAATCAACTAATCATAGTATTTAATATTCGATAAATTAAACTTAAAGTATTTCATTTTCAACATAATGTATATAGATCATGTTAAAGATACTATATATGAAAGGCCGAAAAGATATATATTTTATTATATGAGAATTAATTTCTTTTTCTCCTTTCACATGTTCTTTCATGTTGGGGTGTTTTTAGAATTTCTTTTTAATGTTTTTATTTTATATTAAAAACATTAAATAGTAAAAGAGAGAATGTGAAGATAAGCCTTTTCTTCCAAGTCTATTCACACTCTTTCATATTTACTTAATACAAAGTAAGAAATATTGATAAATAGAAAACTTAAGATTGTTTTTTTACCATTAGATTGAAAACATTGTTTAAAAGAAAGAAAAAAATTCGTTCTGGGTGATTAACTAGAGATGCTCTATATAAAACTCATTCCAAAGGCTCTTACATTTTTTTAACTATCACATTCAAATTTTAAGGGTGGCTAAAATATTAGTTATATTATATGTGGGTGATGATTCGTACATCATTTTTTTTTCATTTATATATTACTAAATATGTTTTACACTGTTGTACAGTATAATAACGGTGTAATCATATTATATTGGTTGCATGGTTTCAGACATCTCATTAGAGCACACGGAGTGGGGGTCGAGTGTCGCTGTTCACTGTCAAGAACGCCGTCAGAATGGAGTTATGCCAATCCGGAAGGTCGTTCCGGCGCCGACATCCCATACTGGACGCTGTTCGAGTGACTTTTTCTTCTTTTTTTTCAACAGTATTATAACCGTTAGGCTTAATAATAATAACAAAAAAAAAATAACAACAATGTGACCTTATTTTAAAAACCTTATTTTCTATCCATAAATACCATACTTCAAAACAATTTTAAACACATCAAAACACTATTTCTCATATACAGACGCACACTTAAAAACTCTATTATTCACTATAACTCACAATGTCGAACAACCTAATAACTCGTACAATGTACACTCAACATGGAACCCGTTTCCACAATAATCAACATCTTCAAACCCGTCAACCGACATGCCCAGTTTTGATACTTCATATCATCCTCAAACACAATAGTTACAAACGTCATACTATAAACAACTATACAAACAAACACCAAACTTATCCTCCGACCAATATAATGCTTTCCTAATGTAGCAAGCATCACAAAACACCCAACTACCCTTCACCCAACAACCCGACATTCAATCGGTGGAAGACGAGGTACCAACACCAACCTCTTGTAGAAATAGGTCCAAGATGGCAAACAACCTGAGGTTTGACCATCACAACCGAAACCGAAAAAGTTATAACAATGTCAGCATATGGGAACCGGAGGACGAACGCCGGTTTACCCAAAGCTGGATTGTCGTTTTCTTAAGATTCCAACCGAGGAAATGTGCAAAACAACGACTCTTTTTGGTATCTTATCATGGAGGAGTACCATGCTTGCAACCCTTAATTTATTCAGTCCAAAGATGCGTTGACCTCAAAATGGAAGACACCCAATGGCACTTGCCAAAAGTGGAGAGGCATTTGGAAGCGGCTTGAACGACAACAAAGAAGTAGGGAAGATGCTAATGACTTTTAGATTCGGGTGGAGGCTCAATATAAGGATGAAGCGCTAAAAACTTTCAAAAGTTTTCAAACGTAGAACTTTTTGAAGGACTACCAAAAATGGATAACTCCCGATCTCATTGTCGTCGGAAGGCGGAACGTTTCAAAACGCCACGAGACGATGCACTTAGACGAACTAAATTTGGACGAGGAACCGAAGACTAACGAAGAGAACCCCAATGTTGCGCTATTCGGTGATGATCAATTCCAATGTCTATAAGGAAAATCAAGGAAAGCAAAATCCCAAAAGACGACCTCCAGTTCCGCCGCTTCGTCCCGTGCTTCGTTTAACGACTCGATCACCGATACCTTTCAAGGCATCCGTTCCTACAATCAAAACTACTATCGGTCAACGGATCTCAAAAGAGAGCTTCAAATTTTGTCTATGCAGACGGACCACTTCACAGGACGAGACAAAACAATAATAGAAAGACAAAAAAAGAAGATTTGCAAGAAGTTGAGATTTGAACCGGATTCCGGAGATGCTTGATTGTGTTTTTTTATTTTAATGAATTTATATTTTTAGATTTGTAATATTTATTTTTATTTTAATGAATTTCTTTCTTTTTTTTTTTATTTCTATGTATCAGAAATAAAATCTAGAACAATAATAGAACATTATTTTCATTCTTCACTTTTTCAGCATCGATATTTATTCAAAACACCGTCACTGAACATTATATATAACTCCTAAGGCTACTCCCATCGGGAGTTTTCTAACGAACGCTCGCTAAATATTTTAATATTAAAACCAAAGAATAAGTTTAATAATAAGTGAATTAGGCTGTAATAGAAAACCAAGCTCACGAACATTCGTTACATTATTTTATTTATTTTTATTTAATTTTTATATTTAAATAAATTGTTTATTTATTCAAAATAAATCATTTTATTATTTAACGACACACGTAATAATTTTAATAGAATACAAATTAAAAATAAATTATATTTATTTATTAAAATATTAGTTTGAGTTGGGTTTCTAATATGTGTGAAAGTTTAAATTAGGTTGAATTATATAGGTAAAAGATAAAAATATTAATTTTTTAATAAGAAAAATGAGTTGAATTGGATTACTCATGAAAATAGTTAATAGTTACTGTTTTTTCTACTATCACCCGTGCTCTCATATAGTACCAGAAAAGCAAATATAATACTAACAGATTTCAGGGCAATTAAAATATTGAAAGTACAATAAGTCAATAATCAAATCATAACTGAACTTCCAAATCTGAGAAGTACAACATAAATTTTATTAAATTGAAGGGGTCTTTGAGTTTTCTCTTTTTCTTTTTAAATCATCTGACCTTAAACAACTTTAGTGATTTATTGGACACAGAATCCAAATGTATGATCCTCAAGTGTCATAAAAGAAAAATGAAAAATGATATGTGAACTTATAAGCCTAAAAACAGACCCAAAGGATTATAACTTGAACAACTTAGCACAACATAGTTCTGAACTTATATGTTATCAAGTCCCGTATTCAACACTAGAAAGAGTTACACAACATGTTGGCACACTCTTCCCTTTCTTTCTTTTTGATAACTTTCCGTACTAAGGTAATAAACGTCAACTTGATTACTTCACTGTTTAGTCACACACAACAGCTCAATAGTCGATCATCGGCAAGTTAAAGGTTTCTAACAATTACAACATTTTTTTATGTTCAATTGAGTAGCACTTAGTCAAACACAAATTCAATTTACATGTAATTGTTTAGATTTTTTGCACTTATATCTTAACTTTAGAAATATCAATCCTATATGCTTAAGCAGTCGATATAATTTTTTGTAAATAATTCTGAATTTTAAAAGAACCTGTATCAGAACCACTTTTGATCAGGATTCACCATAACCAAACCAAGAACCAGTTCCCAACTTCAAGGGAATACTAAGTGCATGCGCGTACACACACACACAAGAAATAAAGAAACAAACAAGCAAGCAAGCAAGCAACTTCAAAAGGATGCTACGCAAAGACCAGAACAAGTATATCTAAGACTATCCTTTCATTTTCTGGAGCTAGAGGTTAAGGATTCATGGAGCAAAAAGTAAACCACCTTGCAAGTTGCATCTACTCTAAAGACCCACCGCAAGGACTGATGAAAAGCTATATAATTATCAATTCATCAACGATATTATAATGCGTGATAAAAAATGAAATAGTATAGCATCTCTCTAAGTCAAGCCGCATATTCAGTGTGTCCCTTTTGTACTTGTCCAAATCTAGCAACTGCACTTCAATTCTGAAGATCAAAAAGCATAAATGTGTTAACTAATGATACGTAAAAGTTTCTGCTATGATATTACTATAAATCATGTACAGAAAAACTGAAAGGCAAACTTCACCACGAATCACTGTCTAGGCATAAAAGTAGATATTGACAATGTGAATGAAATAACGATGAACAAGAGAGGGGTTGAATCAATCAACATCTAGGGTCAGTTACTTTAATTCAATTTCCTCTATTTCTTCTCACCATTATCACAGGGTCCCACAGATAAAATAGACTAATTAATTGGACATGCAAGTAAAGGGACGATTAGATCTACATATATATAAAAAGATAAACAGATGAAGGGAAGAGTTATTACTTGAATCAAATTGGCCATGTTAGGGAAGCAGCAAGAGCTTCAATCAGATGATTCCAGCTACCAAAAACGCAACAAAATGCCCCAATCACATGGGCCGGGGGCTTATACAAAGGTATAAAGCAAGACGTTGCAACACAAGAAAATAATCGTAGATCAAATCAAACAAAGAAAATTAAGAACTATGTGCACAGGATTTGTACGTACGTTTAAAAGAAATCAAATAAAAAAACTTAATGGACATTTAAGTTACACAAGAAGCCAAAACCCAAGTTGATTCGGATTTTACTTGTTACAATTATGCACCTGCAAAGGAAGAAAGCTGTGATCTGTACTCAATGACCTTGGGCTTTATATATAGCTTCTGAATCAGGAATAATTCAGTTTACATTCATAGCATGCTTGCTCCTTCATCGAGGCATAAAAGCTTGTCAAGAAAGGCGCTAAATTGACGGTATGCGAATTGACAAATACACAATTTTAGTTTACACCGCACCACGATATTTTCCGGCATATTGGAGCTTGGTGCATCACCGCTATCTTGACGATAAATTATCTGAAAACACAAAGATGAAGAGCTATGTAGTCAACAAAATTGCCGAAATCAAAGTAAGCACGACCTGTGGTGGATGAGACAAAGGATGTGGAGCTAGCAATATGGGCAGGACAGAAGGGTTCCGTTCAAGGAATAGCCAAAGCAGGTAAGTTGGTATGGGCCGGTTCCAGTCACCCCGAAACACTATTGTCCAAACAAACTTAGGAGCATTTGGTGCGTCAAAGATATTACATAAATTATATAAAATAACAATGTAATTTTATAATAAAATGATTTAGGAGGTTTACTGCATTAAAAGTACACTTTGAACCACTTTCGGCACTTCTGACTCATTTCCTTTTGAGCTATATTAAATTTGGCACATTAGAGGTATATAATACCCCAATCAATACATTCATTAGTTGATGGACCAAAATAACCAGCTATAGAAGGACGAGTCATATGAATTACCCGGTATATCACTTTGCAGAAGAAATACGCCGCAAGGAGGAAATCCAGCTGCTAGAAGGAGCTGTATTATCTGCATGATTAGTGTTGGAGTCTGACGGCAAAGCAGGTTTTGCAGGGTATCTTTTTGGGGCAGCACCCTGAGTAGATGAAGATGGCGGCATCTGTGAATGGCCCAAGCTCTGCATTATCAGCATTATGCATTCAGTCTCCATATATACAAAAATCAAAAGCTAGTATTGTGACACATACAAGAATAATGTTCACTAACAATATGATATGTAATTGCAGAAGTTTACATACACCATGAAAAGAGAGTCCCCTCAACAAAAAATTTGCCCAGGGAAAAGAGTCCTAATATTTAACATTGAGACAACCAAAATTTTCTTTACCCTTCACTCTCTACATCAAAAAAATGAAGACTCATCCTATAAATCTAATCGAGTGAAAAAATGTGAAGTCTTCAACTTTTCTGACGTAAATCTGACACTTTTCCTGAACTGGTGGGGAATTTTATATATGTAAATAACGATATACAGCTAAAAAATGTGTGTGTGCATGTCCACAAGTGTACAGTTCCAATGATCCTTTCTAAAACAACCAGAGGCAGACGACTCACATTTCTTTCAGGAGGATTGTCCGGAGTCATTCTATTCACTGGAGATTTAAATTGCATTCGGACACCAGGACTAGCAGCAGTGTTTGACCTCATACGGTCTGTTAATTCAGCTGAATAAGTAGCATTGTGGCTTCCTGCGATTGAAAAGAAAACAGAACTTAGTTGCTCCTCTTTATGAACTTCAGTATGTAAAAAACAATCTGAACCATTTGATTTAACATATATTCGGTACTACTTGACAACACAGGTATCTTCAAAGTTCTAATAATCCATGCAAGGAGTACCAAGAATATTTCTAACCTTGATGTTTTTCCATATCCTTCCGAATGGCTCCACTGCTGCTTTCTCCATGAACTGGCTGCAAGCCATGGATATTGAGTTTATTTAAACAAATGAGAACATTATACACGTTGCAACGCGCAATGAAATACATGTAATGCAAGGAAAAAGAACCTATATTGGAAGAACACTAACCAATGCATTTGGCTGAGGTTTACTCTTTTGTGACTGTTGATACTTCAGGATAGTCCAATCAAAGATGTAATCAAATTCAAATCCTGCATGACAAATATAACATCGTTGTTCTTCATTCACGTCTGTTGAGAGTAAACTCATAATTGCCACATACATTTCAAAATCACACAATAACACAGATAAAAGTATCTAAAATTCTAAATGACAAGAATAAATTAAAATAGTACCTAGATGCTTAAGATGCCCTCATATAATCACAAAATACAAGTTAATTTAGATTCACAACAAATACCTTCACGAGCGAACAATTCTCGAAATAGACGTTTCAAAAATCCGTAATCAGGTCTCTGATCAAATGTCAATGAGTGGCAGTAATGGAAATATGATGCGAATTCTACGGGGTGAGACTTGCATAGAACCTTTAAGAATTGAAGTTGAACGTCACTATACAAAGAGATATCTGAAAATGTTAACTCAAGTAGATAACTACAAACCTCAATGGGAGTTGATAACTTCTTTTCACATATTTTGTCATACTTCTGCTTTTTTGTGGCAGCTTTTAGACCCTGCCATGGAAGACTAGACAAAACCTTTGAGTCAATAAAATAATGCTCGAGTACCACATGATAATACAAGTACAACACATGCACAGACACAAAGATATATATGAATAAAGCATCCACAACTTATTTGATAATATACCATACCACAGTAAAAAGTATACCTTCCTCTCAAAAAATATAGAAGTACATAACCAAGAGACTCCAAATCGTCACGTCGGCTTTGCTCTGCAAAAAGAGCATCGAGATGACTTAAAGTTTCTCAAGATCAAAAATAATGTGGGGGCAAGTTGGGTAAAAGCTACTCTTACCAATTCCAAGATGAGTATTGCAGCTTGCATAACGTGCCGTTCCAGTTAAGTTTTTATTCTCCCTACAGAAGTTGGAAATTCACTTATGAGAATCATTGTACAATTGACGTGACACATTATGACATACATAAGTATACAACTATACACTCAACAAAAGAAAAAATCATCAAACTTCATTCCATGGTAGATACCATATAGAAGTATCTAAAGATGTCAATCTCACTCTATAGGCAAGCTGTCAAGGTAAGAGGGATTTGGCTCTAACTAGTCTATATATGCTAGCTTTAAATGTATACCTGTACGGAATATGTCGATGGGTTGTTGCATCACGATATCTTTTAGCAAGCCCAAAATCAATAATGTAAACCTGATGAGCACGATGAAAGTGAAGTACTATTAGGAAAAATACAAGCATATATGATAATGACATAATCGAAGAATGCCTGGTCATCAGTAATAGAGCACGGCAAGGCTCTTATTATCACCTGATTTGCTTTTCGCCCAAGACCCATTAGATAATTATCAGGCTTTATATCACGATGTAAAAACCCTTTAGAATGAACGTATTCGATTCTTGTTATCTGCACGAAGAGATTAGCTACTTAATCATCTGTATGAGTTATGGGAGGAAGTATTGCAACAGCAATGAAGTTAACTTCAAACACAAATGGAAGGGAGATAATCAAACTCTATGAAAAATAGGAGTAACTGATACATAATTATGGTAGAGGTGCAATATTCAAGTTTTGTGTAGAGACGTAGTTACCATTTGATCAGCCAACATTAAGACTGTCTTCAACTGAAATTTCCTTCCACAATATACAAACAGGTCCTCAAGACTTGGTCCAAGTAAATCAATTACTAAAATGTTATCCTCGCCATCTACACCGGACCATTTTATGGCAGGTATACCACCTACAAGTGAATAAAAGAATATATACATCATTTTTATATAGAAAGAACTACTTGAAATGAAACAATAGATAAACATGCAAATTAAAAGACGTACTTCCTCCCTGAAGAATATTGTATAACTTAGCTTCATATAGAAGTTGTGGATGCTTCGTCTTATTGTTCTCCTGCAAATTCAGAAAACAATATCACAACTGACGATCATGTTACACTAAAAGACGGCGTGTCAAAATGGCAAGTAACGCCGCACCAAAACCGTAAGGTGTTAGTAGAACATAGACACCGAAAGGAAGATGTTACGATTACTTAATATAATACAGATAACAGATGTGTGTGTGTGTGTGTGTGTGTATATTATGCACATAAAATAAACTACAATCGCTAACAATCAGAGTTCATCCTAAAACCAGCTCAATATCTGAAGCCAAAAAAAACAGCTTGAATTCCGATTCTAAACCTCAAATCCCAAAACCTACCTAAACAATTTCACAACACTGCAGCTAACTTTGTACTTCATTTCACTAATATCAATCATAAAAAAGTATTATCTAGCTAATCAAAAACACGAAATGAAAATACTAATTGACTTCAATACTTACGATCTTAACAGCAACGATCTCAAACGTATCAACATGCGTTGCTGCACCAAAAACTCAACTCAATCATGTTCGATTTGAACAAAAATAATGATTTATAAAAGTAAAATCAATTAAAAAGTAAAACCTAGATGAATTTCACCGAAGGATCCACTTCCGATCTTACGGCCGAGCTTATACTTTCCACCGACTATCCTATCCATACAATTTACAGATCAAACCCTAACACAAGAACACACGGAGATTGACGACGCAAAAACGAGAAAAATGGAAGCAGGTGGTCTTCGAAGAAAATTTGTAGGAGATAGAGAAGAAAGAATTATTGGAGAGATAGACAAGATTTTGGGTGTATAATTCTTTATTTTATTTTGTCATTATTATACGGTCTTTTAATTAATTAATATTTAATTTATTAATTTAATACTAATTAAACTATATTATAGAAAATAATAAATAATATTATTATCTATTTTATTGTATTTAATTTTGTTATCCAGAAACAAAAACTTGCAGGTTGGGGTTCTCGTTATTAGTCAATATAATTGGGACGTAAACCAATTGTTTGATTGTTTAGATTTGTTGTTTTTATTTGAATAATTTTGGATTAAATTCAAAGACATTTTGGTTTAATAATAGTAAACATATACAACCAATCGTTTACTCTTTAAGAAAAAATAAATAACTTTTAACATTAAAATTAGCTCTTAAAAGTTAATAATTGAAAGAAAACCATTTTTAAAATCCACATAGGTGTTCTATTGATGTTTGAGAAATCAAAGGAATATAAATTTAGTTTATGAAATTTAATTCTTTTCAACTATCTAAAAGCAATGAATTACAAAAACTTTAGAACAACAATCGATACGAATGTGTAGGGTTTAGGAGGGAAAATGGCAATTTTCAAAAATTCAAGCAAAATTCTATAATTTTTTGATCAATTTCAGGTTTTAATTCGTTAATTATATTGTTCTTTCATTGTTTAATTGTCTTGTGAATTGTTTGTGGTTGATATTGGGGCTTATGGGGCGGCCAAGGAAGGGTATGGCTACAAAAACAACTAAAAAGGGAGATGGGATTGAGAAGTCGCATATTGAGAAGAAGGGTCGTAGAATCATCAATCAATGATGATGATGAAGAATCTAATACGAAGGATTCTTCAAGTTCTGAATCGAAAAAACCTGAGTTTCTAGAAGAAAATCCTAGTTCATCGAGTACAAACCTTAAATCTGATTTTAATGATAATGAATCGGACTCTATGATGCCTAATGACGTTCATTGTATTCCTAATCTAGTGGGGGCTCTCGAATCACAGAAAACGACGCATATGTTTAACCCTAACTCTAGCTTGGTGGATAATCTAAACCCTAATCCGGTTGCGGATAGAGGTATCAACCCTAATGTAGATGTGGCCGATGTTACCAACCCTAACCCAAATTGCTTGCCTGATTTGCATGGGGATCATGTTAATTCATCTTGTTTGGGGAATTTGGGTGTTCGTTCAAGTCTATATGATGGGCAGAGGTCGTTAAATGCATATGATAAATTGGGTAGTAATAGTACACTAAACGTGTTTGGAAGTTAATTGGCAAACTTCATATGCTACGACTAGTGTATTTTCTGCCCAATTTGTTGCAGGTTGTAACACGAGTAATGATCATGTTAAAGCAGACTTAGGTGACACTTATAACGTGCATTTGGCAAGTAAACATGGGTATTCTGATCAGATTAGTAGAGATAGTGTGGATGGGTCTATGTACCTAATTGTAGCATGCAAAATTGTGACCAGGTTAGGATTTATTTCCCTCTAAAATCCCTAGTTTGAATGATATGAATTCGAGTAATATAGGTGTGAAATCTTCTATATTTGGACGTACCACGGATTTGCATGACTATAATGTTGGTACTCTTAATGATGTGGTCGACGATAGGGTCGAGACTTCTCCAACACGTGATGTTCCTAATTCCATCCTGACATCGTTTTCGGTGACAATTTATAGTTACCTCAAAGCAAGTTTGCATTCGTTTATTGGCTGTCCAAGATCAGGCTCTTGATTATCGTGACTTGATTTTTGGTGATGGTTCATGTTTAAGGGATAATGGTGAGAGTGTTTTGCCTAATTCTGACCAAATTATTGGTGATGGTAATATGGGTCCAAAACAAGTTCATACGAGACAAGACCATCAAGCTTTTGGGGCTACACATGCCATTTCAATATGCATCAAAATGGTGCTGTTAAAGTACAATCGAGACTCAGGTTAAATAATTCTCCTTTATCGTATGCTCAAAAGCTAAGCTCAAGATTGCATGCAAAGAAAGTGAATTTCAGGCCTTTAATTACTATTTCGGAGGATATGGGCGTAAATGTGGTTATGCCATTACAATCTGTGGTGGAAGCTAGTAAAAGGTATGATAATACATTACGGAAAGAGGGAAGATTCCAAGGACTGAGGGAGATATGTGTTGCGCCTAGCTGATCTCTCATTATGCGATTATAATGGATTATTGTTTGGGTCTATTTGTTTTGTGTTGGTTTAGCCTTAGAGGCTTGGTTGTTTATTGAGTTGTTATACACGTGGCATGTCATGTGTATACACTTAGTTTTTTATGTTTTAGTGTTAGATTAAGTTTCATTTGGACTTTTCACATCTTTGTAATTGTACCGTTTATTTTTTTATTTATAAAATTTATCTGGGAGAATCCCCTTTAGCCAAAAATAAAAATAGAAAAATCATATATGAAATAAGAAATAGAGTACGGGTCATTTTGAAAAATACGATGATGATTTTTTATCCGATTTCTTTTGTTCCTGAATATAAATTCTTAATAAATATAAAAAATATTAATTTATTAATTAATTAATAGTATATAATTTATATAATGTAAGTAGTATTATTTACTAATTATTTTGTTTACTAAGTTTATCTTTAAAGTAGTCATTTGTTTTATCTTTTTAAATCATAATTTATAATGTCATCAAATCCCAAATTTTACTCAATTTAAAAAAAAATTATTTTAATTAAATTATGGCTTCCGATTGGTTAATTAGATTTCAAATTAAGATGATGATGTCACAAGTATGATTCTTATATATTATTTATTTATTTATAAGATAAGATAAGATAAGATAAGATTAAGATGTTAAATGTTAAATATGTAGTCCTTGCATAAATTAATTAAAGCATGAAAATGATATGATGTAAAACAAAAGTAGTTTACCCTGGACGATGATGAATTGATGGTCTATCATTCCATCTTATCTAGAAAGCGAGGGACCTGACCACATGAAAGACTATTTGCTAGTTGGTCTTGAGATATATCCCGTTTTAATTTTATAAAAATAATAAGAGGAAATAATAAACAATCATATGTATTTAATGTATAATTACGAATATGTGTGGCATTGTTAAGATCTTCCGTTCAAACTCTTCTATTTATAGGATTAATATTTGATTTGATATTTGATATTTGATAGCAGTTATATATTCTCATGATGATGATGATGATATGGGTTGGAGACTTGGTTACAATTTGCTACTTGTTATTTGTTCAGATGTCACTTACATTGTTATGAATATTTTTCGTCAACTGGATTTGAAATGAATAGTTGAATACTAAGCTGTTTGTATTGGCTGTACTATACCGGAAAATTAAATCGTAATGGCATCATTAAATACTCTCATATAGAGTTTGAACATACATTATAATGAAAATAAAGATAGAGAAGAAAACAGTAAGAATATCATGAAGATTGCGTCTCAAGCGCGAACTAAAATATAGATACGGTATCAAGTTTTGGTTAGTATTGTGGCTTAGAGCATTCAGGAGCCATCTGCCAATGGAAACGCTCATAATCAGTTCAGTAGTTATAGATCATGTAGTTTTCTCTAACCCACTTGAGTTTACCCTGCTGGTCCCGGTTCAGTTGGTCGTACACGGTGGTGGTCCACCAGTTAGCTTCGTTAGGATACGCTCACTGATTAATACTAACAGCTCCTTTCCACTCACAACCTCTTGCATTAAATTTACGCAACCCAGCCCTGAAAGGTTCACAGCTCCAGTCGATTTTGACTTAACCGCCTCTTGTTGCTCAGTTATCAGCATTCCACAAACTAGAGTACACTTGCATTCCTTGTTGGTTTGGGAAGCCGATTCCTTAACTTTGGTAGTTTCTGTGGACTCTAATGGGTATACTATCAACGTACCATCTGTATTTATCGACATCATTAAAAATCATCAATAGCTGTTCTTATGTAAACTAAACATATAAGGATTAGTCTTTGTTTGACTTACACGACTGATGTTGGGTTCCAGTGAATGGTGTAGTTGTGGAAGTCGGCAGTTGGGTCAAACCAAACTTAAACTGTTGCTGCCTATTTCCTTTGTCGTTGGTAAAGACGTTTGTGTGCATGGTGTAAGGTTCTCCTGATGAGCTTTATGAGAACTCAAAGTCAATCTCGTCATAAAAAAGTTAGCCATCCATTTTTCAGTAATGTAATCATCCGTTTTGTCTTTCTTGTTATTACACTTACGTAATATGCTGTGACAGTTCCTGCAGAGTTCCCTGAGACCAATTTGATTAGCAGTGCAATGCTTCCGAAAAGGTATGACTTGTGCGATTGAACACCAGATCCTGTAATTAGAGATGGATAATTACTCAATGTCAAAAGTTAAGTATAATTCATGCTTGACTTTAGTCGAAAGAATTTGAATTTGACTTTTAGTATGAATATTATATATGTACTTGCACACTGATCCAACACGAGATTCAGATCATCACCATTGCTGAAATTGTGAGAATGCTTGCCACCCAATTAAAATACGAGTCACTGTAAAAGTTTCCCTTGTCAAAGCATGATTGAAACGCAATTGCTGAGACGAATACCGCTGCAACCAAAGCTCTGAAGCTTGTCATCTAAGCTGAACATATGGTATTTGTTCTTTGTTTTCTTCTGTAAGTAGTTTGTAATTGGAATACTCTTCTCTTTGCTTCTTGACCCCTTATATAAGCTTTTGTGTAGCCCAAGTCCTTTGCCATGATGACTATTGCCCCATTATTATTTGATCTGTCAAATTTTTTAATCTATCATTACCTTTTCTTGAATTTTGACATTCTTTAAGGCCTCAATCATTATATCTACCTCTCATGTTTTAATATATTCTTTTAGGATCTTAGGTAGTGAATAGTGCTGGGCAACCATTTTCCTACATACAAGGTTACAAGTCTCTTTGAGGTCCAACTAATGGGAGGTAGGGGTTAGTTGTATGGTAATACTATTTTAACAAGCACTATCATTACATGAAATTATACAAATTATGCTATCTCTTTTTTGGAGCACTAGTATTACATGAAATTTACAAAATATTCCATCTCGTTATCGAATATGAATATTCTGCCTTTCGATATAATTGGTCTTTTTTTGTCATACATAAAGCTATTCCGTCCTTATGCTTGTAGAGCCCTATAAGCTAAAAGCTATAAACTAGGTTGTAAATGTGCTTATAACCGGGTTAATATGAGTTGTTTTTTGTCTCAAACACGCCAGCTGAAAAAATAGCTAAATGGGAACATATCGAGTTGCACAGGTAGAAAGTCATTTGTAGTCAATACTTACTTATTTAGTGTATACACCATTTTGAATTCTCCATTCATAGATTAGTCCATAATTGTAATGACACTGTTCTATAATCATAATTAGCGCATCAGTTATATACAATTTCTAAGGAACGGTAAAAAGTTGTATTTGCAAGTCAACCTGACCCACACTAAGAGATTGTGTCACAACCTAAACCCATTTTGGCTTGTTACCCAACTTGCCCAACTTGCGACCTCTACCGGGATCTCTTTTTTTGGAATAAGAGTTCTGATCTTGGCCAGTTTCCCCATTGTTGTTACGGTAATATCTGCACTTTTATCTTTATATTACTTAAATGCTATATAGAGTAAAAAATTAAGGATCTCTATTTCTTTGATACTCCGTGTATAATTTGGTTTAAAGAACATGTCTGCTGTTTGATCAAATCAAATGCAGGAAAGACAAAATCCTAACTTTGACAAACTATAGTTAATGTGATGAGCTGAGGTATGCTTACTACATTTTGCAGCGTGTTGCATCTGTAAACAACAAGCAAAAAAAAGGGCAAATGAGGCGGCTCAGATTTGAGGAGTAAATTAGGTACATAGGACTAAAGAAAAAGGAATATATTAGCTACCTATCATTCTGTGAATGAATTTTGGACAGACTCACAGACATAATGGGGAAACAGTTTTGTGTTATTTGGTAGTTAGGTAGGATGTGCTACCCTCAGGCCTTCATACAGGAGATGTATATGAAAATCATGGACACTATATATTCAAAATGTATGCTTTCTAAAATTTATATATTTGTATATATAATATAACTTTTATAATAGTTGAGATTGTTTTTCATTTTCTATTTTGCTAATATTAACTTTTGACCCAACCATATCGCATAAACGCTTTTGAGTTTAGTTAAGCAATTTTAAAGTTATGACTTAATTTTACCTAAATCTAGTTTTCTTTGCGTTTGAAGTTGTTTGATATCACTGATGATAATATACTTATTCTGAGTAACTTGGAATAAATCTCAAAAGTTAGATATAAAATGAGTACTGGTTGTGCTTCAAGTTCAATGGTGAAGTTTCTATCAAAACATATGTAACTGCGGTTTGAAACTGGCTCATTTTGAATTCTAGACACCTTTATTTGTCGGTATAAGTAGAAGGTGTCTCAGATTCCGAAAAGATCATAGGCTCATAGAAGATAATAAGTCATACACATCAATTGTTTTTTTTGGCTAATTAGTCCGCTAATAACTGTTCTTTTTATGATAATTTCTCCAAAATTTTCGTTATGGTGTGGCTTTATTATTAGTTAACTAAGCTTCATAGCAGGTGATTAGTTTTAGGTGTTGTTCCTCTCAAAAAGAGGTAAGTAGTTCTTAAAACATGTGCAGACTCTTTTCTGGACGCTTAATACTTATGAATTTTAGATAATATATATTATAATGCCAAGATAATAATTCAATGGGTCTTCTTGACAAGGTTTGATTTGTAATACAAAATGCATCAGAATCAGAAGAAATAAATAACAGAAAATACTTTAAAAAAGGAAAAAATTGAGTGTCAAGCAACTCTGACTGGAGAATGAATTGAAGATGCATGGGTTAACAGATATATCATGTATTTTTTAGTATTGTGGCAGGGAGCATTCAAATGGCATCTGATAATGGAATCGCATGTAATCAGTGCAGTAGTTATAGATCATGTAGTTATCTCTAACCCACTTGAGTTTAGTCTGCTGATCCCAGCTCAGTTGCTTGTAGGCAGGGGAGGTCCACCAGTTGGCTGGGTTAGGATTTGCACACTGGTGAATGCTACCAGGTCCTTTCCACTCACAAGCTCTGGGATTGAACAAACGCAAACCAGCCGTGAAAGGGGCACACTTCCAGTCGATTTTGACTAGACCACCTCTTGTTGCCCAGTTATCAGCATTCCATAAACTAGAATAGACCTGCATTCCTTGTTGGTTTGGAAAGCCAACACCTAGCATGTTGTAGTTTCTGAAGACCCTAATGGGTATGCTATCAACAAACCATCTGCATATCGATCATGGTCAGATTGTTTAGTTAGTGTTAGTCTGTAAATAAAAAATATATAGAAGTTATAAGTAGTACAAAATAGTAATGCTCAGAGTTCGATCATGGATGGTCATTTTTCATGAACTTACACAACTTCTGTTGGGTTCCAGTGGATGGTGTAGTTGTGGAAATCGGCAGTTGGGTCAAACCATAATTTAAATTGCTGCTCCCTGTTTCCTTTACCATTGGTAAAGATGTTAGTGTGCATGGTGTATGGTTGTCCTGATGAGTTTCCTAAGAACTCAAAGTCAATCTCGTCATGATAGTCACCAGTAGAGGACAGCTGCAACGATTTTCTCATAAATGAGTTAGCCATTCACTTCTGTTATATGTTAATGTATTCAAATCCCTTTTTATCTTTTTTTGGTATTGCACTTACATAATATGCTGTGACAGTTCCCGCAGAGTTTCCTGGAACCAACCTAATCAGTAGTTCAATGCTTCCGAAGAGGAATGATTTGTACGATTGAACACCAGATCCTGTAGTTAGAATTAGATCGGTACTTACTGTTAAAAGCTAGATCTGATGTTTGACTTTTATGGGTCAAATGGATAAAAATGTGAGAAAACTCAAATTAAGTATCTCCCAATTAAAACTCTACATATGGATTGCAGCAAACAGAATAGTGGACATTTATGTACCTGCAGTCTTATCGAGTATCAGCTTAAGATCATCACCATTGTTATAAATGTAAGCATGTTTGGCACCCCAATTGAAATATGTGTCCCTGTAAAAATTTGCATGGACAAGGCATGATTGGAATGCAGTTGCTGAGATTAATACAATTGCAACCAACGCCTTGAAACTTGTCATTTCAACTGAACGAACTATATACTTGTTCGCTTTCTTCTGTAGGTCGTTTGTGCTGAGATGCACTTGTAATGCCTTCCTTGACACCTTATATAGCCTATGTCTGGTTTATTATGACTTTTGCTCCATTTTTTGTTATTTTAAAATATTTTATATATCTTGACCTTGTCTTGCCTTTTGACATTTCTAAAAAACCTCAATAGATAACTCTCTGTCTCATATATGAAAATTTAAGTAACCGAATCTTACATGGTGAATAGTGCTTGTGGGAACTAACTTACAACTAGCTAGTAGCAGATGAATGGGTCGTTGGGGTTGCATTGGAATACAACTTTTACTAGCAGGTCAGTTTGCATTGGTGACAACTTCTACCTATTTTATCTTTAACGGGTTAAACGTGTAAAATAGATAAGAACATAGTTTATAAGAAAACAGGTCAAATGTATAGAATGATTAGATGGCTGCTATAAAGTGTATATAACATTTATAAACCTCCCATATTTTTCCCTTGAGAATTCAATTATCGTTGAAATAATATAACCTTTCTAATCAAATCCGAGACACTATTTAAAAGTGTCCCTAATAAATCCATCCTGACCCGTTTTGTGACGTACCAAATACAATTTTGACTTGAACCCGTTTGGCCCTGTTACCCAAGTTGCTCACCTGTCCATTTTTGTCACCTCCGGACATAATCATACGTTCTCTTCTGACATAATTAATAACTTATGGTGATTGTACAGCTGAACAAGCTCTATGTACATTAGCATGTCCACTTTATACTGCATATCTAAAGCAAATAGTTAAGGACCTCTGTCTGTTTGATATGTAGTTCCTTTTATAGAACTTCTTGATGATCATAGCAGTACATACTGGAGACTTAATTTCTTACATGTCTATCTCTAGATCAAATGTGTTATATGACAACTTAAACTTAATTTCTTAGCATGCTACGTTTTGCAGTGTTTTATCACAGAATAAATAAATAAATAAAAATGAATATGAATGAGCTGTGACAGGGTTCAGGTTTGAGTAGAATATGACGTGCATAGGACTAGAAAAAGATGAGTTCTTTTGGCCAGCTGTGCATATAGTACTAAAATAGGTGATTAATTTTATTTATTAGTGGTTAGACGTGCTACCCTTAAGGTTCTATTGATACCAAGAAATGGATCCTAAAATAATGGGTACTAGGTTCTACCTGTTGAAAAGTACTAATGAATCTAATTGTAATAAAAAAAAAATTACGGAGTATTTTATATAATCAAGAAATGTACGCCGTCTTTATAGTATTTTTGATCGAATTGAATTTCGTGAACCTTTTGTCTGTTGTATATATAGATATATGCTAATAGGATATCCGCGCTAAGTGGCGAGAAAAGGAGTTTTGGTCCGTGGTAGACTGGTAGCTAACGGTGGTGAGAAACTGAGTATAATAATGGTCGAATCAAAAGATTATAATATTAAGCTAAAGAGTATAAAGATTAAGAAGACACTTTAAATCAGCTTAAAGACACTATAGTAATTTGACATTTTAAAATATTTAAGCTTAAGGCTAAAGAGAATACATTTTTATAAGGGTAAAGATAAAGTTAAAGATTAGGGAGACACTTTAAATTTATTGCCAACATTTAAAACCGTAATTAACGAACTATATTTGTTTATTAGTAACTATAAGTATCGGGTGAATTATAACTAAAAAAAAAGATTATGAATTACAGATAATCCATTTGGAGACGCATAGACAGTCAATACAGCCAATCTTAAAATGAAATCACTTATTTAGACTACAACATAAAAAACATTTGAAAATGTAATGTAGATTGTAAAATTTCCATTTGTTGCAATAAAACAAGGCTACCTGTCTTCTAATCAATGTGGACCCAAATACCAGTTCCAGGAACACCAAGATAATTCACAAATAATATGTAGTACCCAGGAGGAGCAAACTTCCCCGACGGTGGGGCCAATGCGCTGATCAAGTTATCAGCGACATCAGTCAACGTAGGAACGATCATCCTTTGGTTTTGTGAGAATCCGTGAGTAGTAAATGGTGGGTAAAGCATTGTTACCTTAACGTCACCAAGCAACAAGGCTTGTTCTTTCGTTAGGAGACTAACCGCAATCTTAAATGGTTTACCATACTTTAATATCTTATCACTACCTTTTTCATCAATAACAGGTCTAATTTCGTCAAGTTTAGGGTCTAAGTAATGAGGTGAGAATTTTTCAACTCTTAGTTCAGTTGGAAAGTCAACATTAAATGTGTAGTTCCTGTGTGGGTTGCTACCAGCAACCAACACTTTAGTATCAGGTAATAATGCTGAAGAATGATGATACATTCGGGCTATGTTTGTCGACTTCATTTCTTTAAACCTATTACCAAATGGTTTAAATGGTTGATATAAAAGAGGGATGAAATTGGGCTCAATTGCATTCTCCCAACCAGATGTACCCTTTTGGGCCCCATTTAGCATGATTAGATCTCCTGTTGGAAGATGTAATAAGTCTCCCATGACTCTAGGTGAAGGCATATCTTGTTCATATTCCCATTGTGCATCTTTTTTCATGGGCTGGATTTTATGACAATCGTTTAAAGCGGGCACAAATACCTTTTCTACGTAGTTGACTTTTTCAAAAGAATCAGGCTTATTACCGCCACAAATGACAACTTCGACGTTAAGGGCTTGGGTGTTATCTTGGGACATTTTTAATGGGAGAAGAGCGGACATTCCGGAAGCAGGGTAGTTTCGCGACCCACCTGGACACTCGGGGTGTTCTTGAATGATTTGTCCTGATGTTGGGTTTAATGTGATGGCTCGATTGTTAGCGAAAAGGAATACATTGCCATCTGTAAGGAGGAAAAGGAACGGGTAGAGGTTGTTTTCGATGTATTTGTTTGGTCCTTTGGGTGGTGTACATGTTTCTTTAAGGAAAGGTAGGATTATTTTATTCGGTTTGAAGTCGAGTGAAGGTGGAACGATCTCGTAGCTGAATGCATCTCGACCTCCCACAACTATCGTACTCCCGTCTTCTAAGATCTGATTTGATGAATACCTGTGGTTGATCGAATATATATTAGATTACCACACATGTTACTTACACATTTGTCTCAAACAAGACCTGAACCCACAACATATTTGTTGGCCAACCAGATATTGCTAGGCTAAAAGCCGTTTGGTATATATTTTTCACTAATTGCTACGAGTATTATTTTCGACATACCATCTAGCGTCACCAAGAGCATCTCTTATTTCGAGAAAGTCTGCTTCGGGATCATCCATAGGCATCATTCTAACTGCTTTCACTCCCTTGTACGTACCTCCGGTCGCCACCATGTTGCCATTAGGCCACAAGTTTCCGGATGAGCACCATGTTTCACCTGACAACTGCAATAAACGTAGCAACCTAGGTAAGAAAAAGACAGACTAAACCCGCATAATATCTGGATAAATTATGTAGAAAACATACCATAACTGTTCTACTTTTTGACGTTTTCCAATCATAAGCGAGGGCATGAGCCCAACAATCGGGCTCATTGTTTGCATCCGAATTAATTGGGCAGTTCCCCTCAGGTTCCAATTTCCTAGATGAAGGCCCGAGTGATGTGGCATCATACCAAATGACCTGATCATTAGGCATCAACTGTAGTTGCATTGCACCAACACCCACATTCGGGTTATCAATCACCCAAGCACCCTTATAGTCCATCTCAATCTCTGGCGATGAATAATCAGATCCTCCATCGTCCACAAGTTTGTTACTGCCTGAACCACCAACGATACTTGGGGCAGGGGCAGGAGCAGAAGCAGGATCATTCGGGCAGGCAAACACGGAAAATGCTAAA
Source organism: Logfia minima (assembly GCA_963921325.1). NCBI lineage: Eukaryota > Viridiplantae > Streptophyta > Magnoliopsida > Asterales > Asteraceae > Logfia > Logfia minima. The sequence goes on from OY992764.1 coordinate 41,121,165, forward strand.
AGTTGGAGGAGAAAAAGTGAAGCCATTAGACCATACAAAGTGTGCTCTTATGTTTTCTTTTGATGTTTGTAATCTCATTAACTTGTATATTCAATATGTAATGAAAATATACAGTAACGCATACTTAAATTCTTGTTGGTTTGTTTAAGCCTTGATATAATGTCCTTCAAAGTTTTGCATTTACTGATTCTTATATTACTAACAAAAACTTTGAAACTCTTATGGTAATTAGTACTATACTCATCATTTATACCATGAACTAAAATATCAGATGGTCAAATTCTTACGTTTTATTGTTGTTTAGTCAATTAGTCCTTAAAGTTTTTTTTTTTTTTCTTAATTTATTTATTCTTATTTTCTCTTTACTAACAGTTTCATCAAATCACTAATTCACACGAATTTATTTTTGACCTTTTTGCAGACAATACACAGAGACTGCAAAACTTTAATTTCACATTTGCATAATGCAAGCTAGCCCGACCCACACTTTTGCCACCTCTAATTCTAGATTTTTAACATAATTTGAAAAGTAATTTATGATCAACTGGATGAGCTAGAGGACGAAGACGAAGAGATTGCTGAGCTCGACAGAGAGCTTGCAAAGAAATCGGGCCTTATATACCATTTATTCATCACCGTCACTAGTACTAAAAGTCTGAAACACTTGGCAATAAAAGCATTGTTATTACCAACTCTAAACCAATTCAAAACAACTATAATAAAAAGTTTTGAATTTTACAAGATCAGATATGGAAGACTGATTCATCGTATAGACAATTCGATTACAAACTAAGTTTTTACAACAGAAGATATGAAAATCTCAAGAAAAATTTCTATGGATGAGAAATAAGGTTCGTCGATATCTACTAGTCAATATGTACCCAAATACCATGCCCAGGAACACCAAGACGATTCACAAACATCATATAGTACCCAGGAGGCGCTATCTTTCCTGATGGTGGTGCAAGCACGCATATCACATTATTTTCAACTTTAGTTATCTTGGGAACGATCAATCTTTGATTTTGGGAGAAACCATGAGTTGTGAATGGTGGGTACACCAATGTTACCTTAGTCTCACTGAGTTCTAACTTTATGTTAGATTTGAATTGAACTCCAATCTTAAATGGTGCTCCATATTTCAACACCTTATCAGTTTGAGGCTCACAAATTGTAGGCCTATCTTTGTCAAGTTTACAGTCCGTGTAAGGCGGGGAGAATTTTTCAACCCTTAATTCTGTTGGGAATTCTACGTTGAAAGTGTAGAACTCATTTGGGTTGCTGCCAGCAACGAGGATTTTGGTGTCGGGTAACAAAGCTGCAGTAGAATGATACATTCTAGCAATATTTGTAGGAACTAGTTCCTTAAATCTTTGACCCATTGGCTTGAATGGTTTGTACAAGATTGGGGTAAAGTTAGGATCAATAGCATCCCACCAAGCAGCCGTACCTTTTTTGGCGCCATTTAGCATGAGGAGATCTCCAGTTGGGAGGTGTAAAAGGTCACCCATGACTCTTGGTGATGGCATATTTTGTTCATTCTCCCATTTTGCACCTTCTTGCATAGGATGGATTCTGTGACAATCACTCAAGGCAGGCATGAATACCTTCTCTTTGACATGTTTTAAGTCGACCTTTTCAAATGAATCGGCCCTGTTACCACCACAAACAACGACTTCAACATTTAAGGGTTGTTTATTGTCGTCTGATAGCTTTAGTGGAAAAAGAGCAGACATTCCGGAAGCAGGGTAATTGCGGGCCCCACCTCGCAAAATAGGATGCTCTTTCAGAATCTTTCCTGTTCTTGGTTCCAAGTTAATGGATCTAAAATTGGCGAAAAGAAATATGTTGCCATCTGGAAGTAGGTACACAAACGGGTAAAGATTATTCTCGATGAATCTGAACGGTCCTTTGGGGGGTGTACATGTTTGTTTGAGGAAAGGGAGGTCGATTTTCTTGGGTACGAAGTCAAGTGATGGTGGCACAATCTCGATACTGAAAGCATCTCTACCTCCCACCAGTATTGCGCTCCCATCTTCTAAAACCTGATTAGATGCATACCTGTGATAGATACAATTTTAAATTTTGCTTTATATCAATCATGTAAAAAGTACACACATTAATCGCTAAACTTAATTAACACATACCATCTAAAATCAGCAAGAGCGTCTTTCTTTTCCACAAAGTTTGCATTCAAATCATCTTTAGGCAACATTCTAACAGCTTTGACACCACTAAAGGTACCTCCAGTTGCCACCATGTTACCATTAGGCCACAAATTTCCTGATGAACACCATGGTTCGCCTGATAACTATAATAAACATAACTTCATTAAATTCTCATACTTGTGTAATAAAATGATCAAGTACACAAACTTATATATGTACCACAATGGTTCTACTTTTGGTTGTTTTCCAATCATAAGCGATAGCGTGAGCAAAGCAATCAGGCTGGTTTTTTGCATCAGGGTTAATGGGACAATTTCCCTCTGGTTCCAATTTTCGAGCAGAAGGCCCGAGTGACGTTGCATCAAACCAAATGACCTTATCGTTTGGCATCAACTGTAGTTGCATGGCTGACACACCCGCATTCGGGTTATCAATCACCCATGCTCCTTTAAAATTAGTCTCAATCTCAGGTTTCGTGTAATCGACTGCACCTGGATGGTTAGGCCCAACGCCTATGTCTCGTGCAGCGACGTAAAACCATAACGATTGAGGGAGGAGGAGGAGAAGGAGACATGTGCCCATTAATGAATCCATATTGAATAATGTAGGTGTTTACAATTTCATGATCATACAATGCGTACCCTTTATATATGAATTAGCTAAAGAGTTTGTGGTTGAAATACAATAAAAAAGGTGAAGGAAAAAAGTTTCTAACTACAGATTAAAGTCATTGTAAACCATATACAATTAACGATACATGTTTAATGTTTCATCTTTGACTCTAAGGACTCAGTTCTTGTGATCTTTACACCATTAATTATCTTATTACCGTTTACCAATTGGGTCATAATTTTCCACGTCATACTAGAGATTGAAACAGTATCGGGTTAAAGTTAAATACGTCATTTTCAAATTATTGGTCAAAACATGTGTACGTTGTTGACTTGTTTCCTTGATTCACCCTTGTTTTTTGTTAACTTTTTTCAATCACGTAGTTTTTTTTTATCTATTAAATGGAATAATTAATATTTCAAAAATACAACAAGATCATAATATAATATCTTTCTTATCTATAGCCCAAGCAAAAATGTATACTCCGTACATGAATAGCGACAGATTTAATTTGTTTCTCAAACTCGGTAGCTATGCATTCTGCAAATTTCTATACGGTCTGTCAGTTTTATATATCCATGATGATGGTGATATATACATCAAACTTTTTATTAGATACGTCAAATGTATGCAATTATGTGTTAAGAATTTGATGTCACTATCAAAAAGTTTGATACATTATCATTTTTTTACTGTTGACATATTTATTCACAATCTGTAACTTTTTTTTTTTTTACTGTTGACATATTTATTCACACCGTATAACTTAATTCTAATCGGTCTATTAAAAGATTCACCTATGAGGACATATTTATTACTTGTTTCCTTTTTACTGTTGACATATCTTGAAACAACGGGTTCAATATTCATTGTTAGACTTTATTATGCAAGTGTTCTTTGTTAACTTCTTGTTAATTTTTAATAAAATTCAGTCATTAAAATAAAATTTCTTCTCTGTCAAGTTGACTTTTCTAAAAAAAAGGGAAACAAAGTAATACAAATTCAGTTTTGTCAAACGGTGTAGAATTAAAACGCCTACCTTCCCTTATTATCTACACTTTCTAATAATAATAAGAACATAATAAAGAAAAACTTAATAATATCTCCTCAAAGGTGAATCTTTTAGAAAATACAAATAAGTAAGGAATCAGAGAATTAATGGAATTCTTTCATTTTCATTAAGTAGAAAAGGTATAATGATTATTTTATATAAGAATTCATTTCATTTCTATTGGCACTTTTTAAAATTAAATTAGCGTCGAATTCCGCGTACAACAGCGGGTGAAGATTTCACATATTAATATTGAGAGACAAATGTTTAATGGTATCTGAATGCAATAATAATTGATACTTTTTTATTGAAAGTGATTTTTTATAATAATTTAAATTATTGTAATTGTAAATTCAATATTGTGATATAGAAGAAGAAATAAGATTTTTAAATGTATTATGCGAAATATAGTTTTAATTAAATGATTTATGTAATTAATAAGTGAAGGGATAAGTGGAGGGATAAAATGGTAATTTCCGATATCCCTTTTTAAGTTTTAAGAAAGAGAGTGTTAAATGCTTAATAAGAATTATAGATATTTTGAAAATAATTAATTAAAAAATTATAAAAATTAAACTATAAAAATAATATTTGTTTCTCTTACATTATACATTTCACATTATATAGTTTCGACAATTTTTTTCCATCTTCTTGATGGGTTTAAGAAGTGCACCCTATTAAATCATATGTGATTTTAAGATGTGATATGAACTTCATGTGTAATTAGTGAATAATCTTATTTCATATATAATACAACTTGTTATTATTCAGGTATAGAATTTGTGAAGGTTATTCATACATGATGACAATGTTATATCAATTATTTTTGCGATTTAAATTTATATACAATCACAATTTATAATCACGTGTCATTAATGTTTCAGGAATTCATCCCACGTAATTTTAAGTTTTTTTTATCTTAGTTTTTAAATCATCGACTAATATTATTCACTTATCATCTATAAATCATTTAATTTATAATATGTTTATTCACATTTATTATAATTGAGATTGACTTTGTAATTTTCATATGATTACAATTATAATCACATGTGATTTAACATGTACAATAATAATTGTGATTACATGTGATCATAGTTTTCATCACACTTAGTTCTAGTTGCTTCACATGTGATTAAATGTTATGATTTCAAAATTTATAATCACGTGTGATTATAATAGTGATCATATATGATTAAAATAATCAAGATTTTCTACATTTGACCATATATAATCACATATATTAAAAGATTAAAAAATAATCACATGTGATTGTAATTGTAGCACCAAAAAATAGTTATGATTAAATGAAATCTGGTGTAATCACATGTGATTAGATAGTTATAAGTTTAAAACTTATATATCATTACGACTTTAATCACATCTGATTAAACACCAAACAAAAATTATCACATGTGATTTTAATTGATGGTTTGTAATCCGCATAAGAATACCAGTAAACACTAAATATGTGATTTTATTTATAATAACATATGATAAAATAATTGTGCGTTTAAAATGTATCTTTGATTACAATTATGATTACATGTGATTCAAACTTCAAAACCAATTGCAATAACAAGCGATAACAAGTTTGATTAATTGTAATTGTGATTATAATTTAAAGAAACATCTTAACTTGTGTGATATGATTCGCGTATCATGTATATTGGCTCCACAAATATATAACCATGTCTTAATATCTTCATAAATATTAGCTGGGTATAAATATATGTTTGAATTCTTTACAGTAGCTACGACCTAGTGTAAATCTCGATGTGTAATTAAGTGATAAGATCATAGCCAAAATCATGGCAGTAATAGTAGCCATGAACATGCACCGACGATGACTTGCAAGGGTTTATATAAAATGAGCGAAACGTGTATGTATTCAATTTTTGTGAACTACTTACTAATCTTTATAAACTTCCTTATCCTTATCAAGACCATCTCTTTAAGACATTATATCAAATACATGGAAGGCAGTATTTAACAATAACAATTTTACAGCAACGAAACAAAGATAAATTAGCTTGTAAATTGGTAGCGTACACAGTGGAGTCAAAAATCAAGAGGGTTGATTGTCGTCGCTGAAAAAGCTTTCACATCTAATCATGTTCTAGCAAAAGCAGCTCCGGCGGAAGATGATGTCAGATTCCGGTAACTGCCGGACCATTGCGACGATAGTTACACTGCGACACGACGACATCGGCCATTGACTATAGCTTCTAATGCCAGTTACACCCCGACAGAAGCAATAACCGGTTGAGCTCAGACAATTAATTAATCGATAGATGTAGAGATGACGGGAACAAAGTGCAGGTGATAGAAACTTACATGTAAATTGACATGATTGCCCTTGGCCTCTATATATAATTAGCTAGTGTCACCGATTTACAGAATTGCATCAACAAATTCTATCCCTTGATTTGTTTGATCCGACGGTAAAGATTTGTTGCCTCGTTCCCTAATTTTTTATGGTTCTTAAATGAACTTTTTTCTCTATATGCTCATATATAACGCCTGTTACATAACTAATTAATTATGTTATAAAATAATACAAATGACCCCATAAACAAAAAGGCACTCTTGAAACTAAACTAATCAACCAACAAAGAAAAATACATAAGCTAATTTAAACAAAAATTCTAAAACAACGGGCCGGTTTATTGCAATTTTATTGTTGAGAAGCACCATATGAAAAAAGTGGTTCAGAGTCTCTTTTAGTCGATGTGAACCCATAGACCAGGGCCTGGAACACCAAGGTAATTCACGAACAAAATGTAGTACCCAGGAGGTGCTATCATTCCGCTAGGAGGTGCGACCGCAGTGATCACATTATTCTCGATCGATGTAATCGCTGGAACCACCATTCTTTGATTTTGGGAGAACCCATGAGTTGTGAATGGTGGGTATAACAGGGTTACCTTAATATCACCTAACACTAAGGGCTCGTTTGATGCAAGAGTAGCTGCAACCTTAAATGGTTGACCGTATTTTAAGACAGTATCGGTACCTTGTACGTCTATTGCAGGTCTTTGGTTATCAAGTGCAGGGTCCAAGTAAGGTGGGGTGAATTTCTCAACTCGTAGTTCTGTTGGAAATTCAGCATCGAATGTATAGAACTGGTGCGGGTTGCTACCAGCAACCAGCACTCGAGTGTCGGGTAATAAAGCTGAGCAGGAATGGTACATTCTAGCAATGTTTGTTGGTTGTAGTTCCTTAAATCTTTGACCCATTGGTTTGTATGGTGTGTATAAAACAGGGGTTAGGTTTGCATCGGTGGCGTCTTCCCAACCTGAAGTACCTTGTTTTGCGCCGTTAAGCATTAAAAGATCGGCATTTGCGAGATGTATTAAGTCTCCCATTGTTCTTGGTGATGGCATTTCTTGTTCATCTATCCATGCTGCATCTGGAGCTAAAGGTTGGATTCTATGACAATCTTTGAATGCAGGCATGAACTGTTTTTCAGTGACGTGTTTTGCATCGACTAATTCGTAGGCATTTGGAATGTTACCACCACAAATTACAATCTCGGCATTTACCGGTTGACCATCAGGGGTGAGTTTTAATGGTAGAAGAGCGGCTGAAGCTGAAGGGGGATAGTTGCGAGATCCGCCTGGTAACTCAGGGTGCTGTTTTACAACTTGGCCCGTTTTTGGAGCGAAGGTAATGGCCCGGTTGTTGGCAAAGAGGAAAACGTTACCGTCAGGAAGGAGGAAAAGAAACGGGTACAAGTTGTTTTCGACGGGCTTTCCTGGGCCTAAAGGAGGTGTTGTAGTTTCTTTTAGAAATGGGAGATCGAATCTCTTGGGTTGGAACTCCATTTGTGGTGGTACAATCTCATAACTGAACGAGTCCCTGCCTCCTAACACAACTGCAGTCCCGTCGTCAAGAACCTGGTTAGACGAATACCTGTAGCGAATCTCATTTCAGTTGCAATTATTAGGGCTTGACCCATTAAGCTAGAATCAGTATCATCATGGAAAACTACGTCCGATTTCATGTTATTGAGTTATGTTGTAACTCTATTATGTATTGAAATCATGAGTGACTATATTAAGCAACAATTTATTTTAAATTAGTGTACCATCTACCATCAGAAAGAACACCAATTCTGGTGTCGAAGTCTGCAGTAGGGTCATTGTTGTTAGCCAGAACTCGAATGGCTTTATGACCACTAAATGTCCCTCCAGTCGCCATTAGGTTACCATTGGGCCACAAGTTTCCTGATGAGCACCATGCATCGCCTTGTAACTGTTGTAAACGTAATGGATTCAAATTGATCGCATTTTAGGGAGTTAATATTGTGTGCAGTACTCTGTGTGCTTTTAGATCAAACGGATGTACTAAAATTGTAAATAGAAAAAAGTTTGGAGTACTAAAGTGAAAATTTGTGTTAAAAGGTACTCCCAACAATACCTTAAGTCCATGCAGTTAACTGCACGGATGTCGTCTATACTTAAACAAGAAAAAACATACCGTAAGGGGCCTGTATTTTGAGGTCCTCCAGTCGTAAGCAATGGCATGAGCGAAACAATCAGGCTGATTATTTGCATCTGGATTATTTGGGCATGGTGCTCCGTCAGGCAGTTTAAGACCCGAAGGCCCAAGCGATGTGGTATCAAACCAGACAACATTATCATTAGGCATCAATTGCAGTTGCATAGCAGCCACACCCGCATTAGGATTATCGATGGCCCACTGGCCCAAGAATGCAGACTCAATAGCTGGCTTTGCGTAATCGGAGCCACCATCGTTGATACCAGGGTCTTTGGCGTCCGGGTCGATTATATCTGGCTGAGCAATGACAGAAGATGATGCAAGTAATAAAGGAATGAGGAAAACTAAGTATGTTTTAATTAGTGAAGCCATTAGAGCAGGCTAATTAATTTGTTACATCACTATCATTGTCCTTTTATAGTTTTATCCCTTATAAACCGATGGTGTTAATTAAATGAGCTAAATTCCTAAGCAAATGGTTTCTAAATATAGTTTCTGGACGACAATAGTAACGTTTTCTTCTGAAGACTCGGGTTTCTTCTGTAAATTTTTACTTATGTCTTAACTGTATATGGATTTGGTCTTTTTTATGTGAACGATTTGCATTTTATAACTTTTAGAGAATATATTTTTGTTACAGAATAAATATTGCTAACTTATAATAGTGATGATTCTGTTACGATCAGTGACATATTAGTTAGGGTATTGGTTGTATGTATGAACTTATCTGTAGTGGACTAGTATTATTATGAATGCAATTAAAATAAATACAAGCCATGTAATTAATGTGCTCAATAAATTATTACTTAAACTAATTTGATTAATTTTTTATATTAATAATAGTTATATAGTTACTCTACAAGTCTATACCATTTCAATCACACAATTGCTTTATTATTGTGTTTTTAATCTTACAATTAATAATTAATTAATTAATTGGGTCTCTTTAATAAAGTTAGATTATAAAACACTAACTCATGAATCACGTGAATGGATAGGAAAATGGAATTTTGTTAACAAAAATTTGAGGTTAATTATAGACTCTTGAGATGAATGTACTATTATTTTCAGTATTGATTAATACACATTACCTTAAGGGATTAAATATACTAGTATCAATCTAGTAGACTATATACTATATCAGATTATTTTTTTTTAAATAATAAAAAATAAAAATTGGTGTAAATTACTTGCATATATCCATAACTTTGAAACTACCAATTAAACCCATTACATTTGCTTTCTTTTAAATTTTATGAGTTGACAAAATAACAAGCGGAAAGCAACTGTTACATCTGCTCCATTGGTACCCAACTGATCAATGTACATCAATATAATTAAAGTGAAAGCCTTAGCTCCAAATCCAGGTCTTGGCTGCCATTTAAATCATAACTGTGATTGCTTGATCCCATCGAATCGCTCATTTTCTTCTTCCTCAGTGAGTCCTTCACATATATCATTTACTAAAAGTCAGGGATACATGCACAAATGATTATGTATCACAATTCGTAATTTTAAGGACATATATCACATATAAAACAACAGGTTTGCATGTATAACATGTAGGATTAATTACCTCGACTTCTACTTGGAAGAGGTGTCTAGTTATTCCAGGTTGTGCATAGTGTTGAGACTCAAACATGGCATTGCTTGCATTCCATCTGTTAATTTTTAATATGTTAGATTTAGAGAGATTAAAACTTAAAAAAATAAAAAATAAATAACAAACAGCTAAACAAATTCATTTTTCAAGAAGAAAAAAAGTACTTAATTTGTAGGTGCAAAAAAGAAAAAAAGAAAAGAAAAGATTTGTCTGATTTTGGAGTGTCAAACGAGTACTACAAGACGATAATAAATCGAACTATAGAAAGCATCTTATGCCTTCTATCCCGAATTAATATTCCATATTTCCATGTTAGTATCTTTCAAATTAATTGTTCACTTCCAAATTTCAACCGGTCAAAAAAATTTATAAGTTACGATTTATTGAAAGCAGAGGGTAACGATTGTTTAACTGTGTATTGTTTGAAAACAATAAATTTTGGACCAAGTAGTAGAAGTATTCTAGAGGTAATTAGTTCAAAACATCGTTACAACACCAAGTGGCTTATAGTCTAATCGTTATTGATCATATTTGAAAACTTTTGAGTTATGAGTTCAAGTTTCGTCGAATATTTTAATGCACCATAGAAAGAAAAACCGTGACAAATATTAAAATTATATATATATGATCAAAGTAACCTCTAGATTTTCTACGGACAAGAGGGAGGTGTAAATATATAGTTAACATGGTAATAAATAATGGAATGCAATATATACCTCGGGTCAATGCTAGGCTGTGATTGGCCGTATATCATGTTTGATCTATCTAGTTCGCCCATACCCATCTGCAAAGTCTTGATCAAAAAGAGTGTACAAAATCAATATGCAGAATATGCGATGACCTAATTTATTATAGTAGCGTTTGATTTAGCACACTAATTAGGCTAATAGTATATCAACTATCTTATGTGTTAAGTTGTTGGGAAAATATAAGAATTAGCACACACCATGAAGTTTTGTTGTCCTTGTGAAGCATTATAAGTCGTCGACGATGAAGTATATGTAAAAGACGATGATGGTGAATAGGCTGGTTGAATCCTGATATCCTCCTGCATATATAAATATATATATATACATTACATTCAATCTTAAACCTTAATATACCCACCAAAATTTAAGAAACTATTAAACCCTAAGGATGTGTTCTAGTAGGTTAACTAAAACTCGTAGGTCTCTCTGAATCGTTTAATAAGAAATGATCATATGAAACGGCAAAAGACAAATCTAGTTTCAGATCTGAAGTACAGGATCCCATCAGAACTCAAAACACGAACTTGATTAGTTATATTTGGTAAACTGAAAGTGAATATACCTGTGGATGGAGATTAGTTTGATGAAAAGCCAATTGGCTATGAAGTCTAATCTTCTCCAGTTGAGCAACACCAAGGCCTCTTTGAGGTTGTTTCGGCTTATCGGAATTACTCTTTTTTCCTTTTCTTGAAGATGATGATGATGATCCTGAAGATCTCTCATGATTTCCTGCAGCATCATCAAAATAATTCATCTTCAAGATATATTCTTTATGATCACTTTGGATCTCAATTTCTTGCTTCAAATTCACCCTTTTGTTTATTTTCAAATCAAATTGAAAAGATATAGAGAGATCTCCTCCAACTAGGTCCCCTTTTAAAGCTGTTCAAAAAACCTCAGTAATTACTGCATAGCTGGAAATCAGATTGCATTTAGATAATACTATAAAATATATCCCTAGATGATTTGTTTATATATTTAGGTAGATTTTATGCTCATTTTGTACTTTAAATTAATTAACTTCTAGAAGAATAATGGTTTTAAAATATTCATGGTTATGGACTCTTGGGATAGACAAATAACACTTGATAGTGATTGTGTCCATAAGAACTCATTAAATAAAGATGAGATCATTGCAATAAAATATGCAATCATGAAAATATGGGAATATCCCCTACTCTCCTTCTATGGCGCGTTTGGTATCTTTTGGAAAATCAAAATCATGATCTTGTATTTTTAAATACATGAATATTCGAATTGAAGTTGCTAAATTATGTTTCTATTTTGTAAGAACTAAGGTTTTATTTGTTGGTGGTACATATATGTTGACTCAAATTGATTATGGTCATATTACTTTATAGTTTTTGCACCCATACAAGTTTTTTTAGGATCCATGCTTAAATCTTACTATTTAAATTTGACTTTAGATTCGTGTGTTTTTGGATCAATTACACGAAAATCTTTTTCCCATTTACATTTAATTGTTGCATGTAGAGTATAGAATGTGCATACATAAGGTATATAGGTAAAAGATATATATATATATATACACACACATGAGAAGGATTCAGAGGGAAATTTAAAATCTTGAAGAAAGAGAGAAACAAATCTCAACTATCGATTTCATCATAAATGAATGTATTTCATCATAGATGAATGTTTAAGTATATTAAGTTGTAATTATGAGTAACATTCATCACATATGAATGTTAACGTTATGGAAATGAAAGATTAAAATTAACTTTACTATTTTCCTCATTTTTTTTTATATATATAGGTTGGATCAAATACAAAAATCTTTATCAAAAAACAACTAGGATAGATTCTGGTGATGTCACGTGTCCTTGATATTTTAAATTGGTCAAAGGTTATTTTGAGTTTTTGACTTTCATGATTTAATAAAAGAAAAAAAAATCTACCCCTCTATGTTTCTCAACCATCATCTCCCCCTTCCCCAAAATCCTAATCTCCAATTTATCTCCGTCATGATCCCTCTCACACAATTCTTCACTCCCTTTCCAACCCTCAGAAAACCCTAATTACACCCCTCTCTAATCTCTACCAGCTGCCACTCCCAGTAGAAACCATAATCCCCATTTATTTTACAAGTTCTAGTTCTCAATCTCCATATATGTTCTTTCTTCGACATCACAAATCGGACCTCCATTGAACGACAACCTTTGAAACCATCGAAGATTTACAAATCCGACTACATGTGAGCAATCGTCACTTATCTGACCACCTATTAACTACCGGTACTATCAATAGATAGTCAGACCACCATATTCTTCTATTTTTCCTACACGTTTATGTTGTACTTCAAATCTTGATCTATTTTTTTGGGTGGTTAGTGTATAAGAATAAAGTTTGAAGGGAAGAATCTTGATCAAGTTAATACGAGTTTCTGATTCAAGTTTTTCTGTGCACCAATAGATTGGGTTCAAGTTTCTGTTTTGCAACATGGTTTTAAGTTTCTGTACAAAATATAAATACACAAACGTTTAGATGTAAGTTTCAACATAGACTCATCTGCAACAATCGTGTAAGGTGGTAGGAGATTAGAGTTTTTGTACAATGGTTTACGAATCATTCATCAACGGCTTATACTTCGTGCATCGACAATTTGTACATCGTGTATCATCGGTTTATACGTCATGCATCAATTAATTGTACATCGTGCACCATGGTTGAAGTTTTCATGCGCATCAGTTGAAGTTGCAAATTTCTTTCATTAGTTTTTTACTTTTTTTTTTAATTATTTGTTGAATAAATATTGTATTTTTATTTATTTATCAATATCAAAGTTTATGATCATTTGTATTTTATACTTTACATTTTGACTGTCCATTTAAAGTATATGCACCAATTTTATAATGTATATGCATCGAGTTTATAATTCTTATGCACAAAATATATATTTTATAGGTAGGAAAATAACTCGGGTATATGGAAATGAAATGAAACGTAGATATAAAACTCATAACATGTATTATCACATGTGTATCAACAAAAGGGTGGAAAACGGACATTATGCGACATATATTGATTTAAGCATATGAAATGAAACGAAACGGGGTGAACATATAATGAAATCGAAAAATATCTAGATGAGAAATTTATACAAACGATCAAAGGGACTGTATCGAAGGAACAAACAAATGCATATCGAATCATAAGTAGTTTTCAAAGTAAGATTATAATTTTTACCTCGAACGATAGTAATGTCTCAAATAAATCCAATACCAACATCTCGGCCGAACAATCTACGAATCATTAACAAGCCAATTATAAATTGTCCCAAAGATTACAACTGTTTTTTTAATTTGTAACTGTGATTGTTAGTTAAAAATCCCCTAATCTTTTTTGGCAGTTAAATGCATGATAATTCATATTATATTCTTCACTTACCGCACTATACCCTTCAGAAATAGTTTAATATGATATAATCATGTTAATAACAAGTTCACATGTATACTTTATATTTATAATTACGGTGATGAAGCCAATTATATTTTACACGTGTATTCTCCTCAAGCCCACTATGAACTACAATCTTCTAGTTCTTATTATTTCACTTGTGAGATTATACTAAGCACATAAATTCGTAATAATCAATAATAGTTTTTAAATTTTTTTTGTTCTTTTCTGAATTTATGTGGAGTTATCATTTATATAGAATTTCTTCGAATGTTTTGACGAACTAAAAGGTACTAAAATTCTAGACTTACAAAGTAGTAGTGTTGTGATCGAACTAGCGCGTCTCACGTCTAACCTTGCAAAGTTCGTCTTGTAGTTCCCGGCTTCAGCAGTCGTAATTAACCACATAGAAGAAGTGATATGTATTATAAGAGGAGAATCATTCATATCGCTAAAATTATCAATTGAAATAACCATCTATGATCATTAATAATATGCTTTTTTCCCTCTTATAATTTCATTTTTAAGTCACCATCACCTGCCAATAATTAGTATCTTGAGATAATTAAATTTAAAATCCACATTACTACATTATCCCACCAATCCAAACTCATATTGGTCTTCTCAATTTACTGAAATATATGTTCATCTATGTTTAAAGTACCATTATGAGTTTATACAAATATATATCTGAGTCATAAACCAACCACGGCAATTTTTGTCATATTTGATATAAGAGTTTGTTATTTCGTTATGTATCTAACTTTACAATTTTTACTATTGTATATAACCACTTTTTAAAAGTGATATTGTATGTATTAAACTTTACAATTTCGTATATTGTATGGAACGAGTGACCGGATGAGCAGGTACTCGATTTTTCCTCTTGACAAAATGTCTATGGTATGTATCGAACTTTGTAAAAATGACTATTGAATGTATCGAAACCGGTAGTTTCCGGTCATCTGGTCCCCCGTTACATACAATATACGAAATTATAAAGTTTGATACATACAATAACACTTTTGAAAAGTAGTTATATATAATAGTAAAAAATATAAAATTTAATACAACCGAGTATAAACCATTGATTTAATACACATAGATGTAAAATTTCGATTTCTCTATAGATCATGTATAAAATATATTATGTCATTATCTTAATATTTAATTTATTTGTTATTCATTGTTTATATACAGTTATCAGCAGTAACATTAATATAATTTTTTGTTTTATATTTAATTCTTTTTTTAGAGTATTGTATTTACCCCACTAAAGAAAATATACTCAGCCCAAACTAGGTCAATAACGTACTTTTTTTTGTTCCATCTTACAAGTAGTCTCACGCTTAGATTGATTTTTCAGAACGTCTTAACGGACAATTTATCTAGTTCATTTAGGTTATAGCAAAGGATCATACACAGATAGATATTAACAATCCTTTTTAGTAGCCCGATCATATTTCTAACACTTTGATCAAGTATGAAATTTCCATTTAAAAATAATAATATGCTTGGCTATTAAATAAGGTATATTACTCATGTCATTT
Source organism: Logfia minima (assembly GCA_963921325.1). Classification (NCBI taxonomy): domain Eukaryota; kingdom Viridiplantae; phylum Streptophyta; class Magnoliopsida; order Asterales; family Asteraceae; genus Logfia; species Logfia minima. The sequence continues at coordinate 41,136,818 of OY992764.1, forward strand.
GGTTCTTATAATTTTGTCCAACCCGATAAATAAACAAAAAGCTCTGGATCTGAGTTTATCAATCAAGTATCTAAGTTGAACAATGTTGTGTACTAATGTGATGAATGCATACTAGTGCCTAATCAAGGCCCTAATAATATTCAACGAAAATACATTTAGGTTGTGTTTGATTTACAGAATTGATTAGAATTTGATGGAATTGGAATTGAGATTCCATTCTTTAATCTGTTTGGTTGAATAATTTATAACGTTAATTTCTATCAAATTCCTTCTACTAAAGGAATTGAAATTTCCTTTTCTTTGATCAATTACAATTCCTTCAAAATAATTTCGCGAACCAAACGCAACCTTAGTTTCAAATATATAATAGAATCCAAGTATATGAAATTGATTTTTCTTAAGTTTATGATTAGCAAAAGTGATGTTATTATTCATGACTTTATTCTTAAACACGACAAACTTTAAGTATACATATATATATATATATTTTTAAATAATCTATTTTTATACAACTATATCTTAAAAGTATAAGATTTTACTTTATGTACGCAAATCTTAAGGGAACTTATAAAATTATTATTATTTTTTTAATTCGAAATACCAAAAGTATGCTATCTTATTTATATGAATATATAAGTTATTATACTATAATCATAAATCATAAATTTAATCTATAACTTAACGTATGGGGTTCTAAGATGTCTAAAGTTTAAGCTTACAATCCAAACTTAATAGTAAGAAGGAAGAGCTAAAACTTTTCTGTCCATAGCACACAGGTCAAGTCTAATGGCAAACTAAAGCTTCGAATCGAAGCTTGATAATCGATTTCCACACAGGTCAAGTCAGATGGCTGGAAATGAATTGAAACTAAGGGATTTTGTAATCGATTTCCAGTGAACTTCCGACAGAGTGCAGTAAGTGTACAACTTCTAATGTTGCATGTACAATGCTTGTTTACCGAGTAAGGGGTAAACGAGTCACCCAGTACATTAGATGTTGTTTTTATAAAAAATTTAGTACATATTATTGAAGCGATTTACATACCATAAGTGCTATAAAATTTGGGTTAAAATGTGATATATTTCACCGTACCTGGCCCATAAAACAAATGTGAGTTGCTTTGCAATGCAACAAGAATATATATTGAGCTGTTTTACGCATGATTTGTGGGGTCATATTACATGAGTTGGATTGAAGTGTAAAGTACAGAATTCTTGCCATTTCTTTATCAAACATGTGATCTTCTCTCGCAATTCATTACTCTCTCCAAAAGAAAATGAAATAAAAATTCAATATTAATTTATAAATTCTTGTGTTTAAATGGTATATTTAATTTTAATTTATAAAATTGTAAGTATACACATGCTATTAGAAACGGAACATAGAGAGGTCTTGATATAATTAATAAAAGCCGAACATTTTGATCGAGCAAATTCAGTAGAAAAGGTTAGGCCAATTCATAATTCTACATATATCTAAGAGTTAATTTATCTAACTTTAAGAGTGAATTCTTTTATGCAAATTGTCATATATATATACTATATATATACTTCAAAAAGCATGTCATTAATCAAATATTTGTAAGTGCAAAAGTCGGTACTTGAGTGATCACTCGCCCAAAAAGGTATCTAAGAATCAAAATAAAGATAAGAATTTTAAAATAAAGAAAAGCTAGTTGATTATGAACTCATTGCATCAGAATGTTTGCCATATCGCCAACATTGCATAAAATTATTAATTTTTGTACATTATACTAATTATAAATTACAATTAGACATATTAATTAATATAATAATCAAAATATTAACAATCCAATATATTTGGTAGTAAACTAATTATAACAAAAACTAGCAGCAAATTCGCATAATGCATCGAGAATAGATAATTAAGTTTCTATAATTTTATAAGTATGTGTAAGAAAGTATTAATTGATCTGTATCGACCGATTTGATTCGTATACCACTTGATTTTTGTGTCCTTAGTTTCTTAAATTAAGTTCTAAAATTTCATAAACACATATAAGAAAATATGTATTATTATATGTATTATTTTGATCCACAAAATAAACTTTTAAAACAATTGCATCCATTGATGGCCAGGGTGCGAGTTGAGAGCGGCAAAGTCATTGACTTGATCGTGAAGTTTGACTTTCGTTGAATTTTCTTTTTTATTTGTCCCTTTCATACTTTGGTACTAAGCATTATGAAAATTGTAAACTGTATGAAACACACTATGTATTTTATAGTTCGATAAATTGGTATCTTAAGATTTGATCGAAAAACTAAAATTCTCAATTATAGAAATTGACAACATAAAAATTAAATTAACCATGTGTACAATTTGTAATTCCATAAAACCACATTTTAGGATTCGTTTTCAATTTTTGAAAAACTTAAATATGTGGGAAATTTGGAGTAAGTTAAAAAATAAATGTTTTAGAGGTGGAATTTGACTCCAAAAGACGGTTTGCGTCTACTTTCGTCTCGTCCCAACCTTTCCGTCTATAATTAGCACGTCCTTTAACTGATAATGGTTCAAAAGTTATGACATGTTTTTATTAGTTCAAGGTTTAATGATGATTAATTGATGATAGTGTTAATGATAATTTAATGAATGTATGGGTATGTTAGAAAATAGTATATGTATATATATTTGGATTAACTTTTCTTTTTTATATTTTAAGTTTTAAGAGAGAGTGTGTGAAATATTTTATAGGTGATTATAGATGTATATAATTTTAAATACAATTGAATTATCTGTATATAAAGTATCATGATGATAGTTTTAATGATAATTTAATAAATGTATGTGGCAGTAATTAATATAAAAATATGGCAGTTTGCGTCTGCATTTGTCTTGTCCTGATTTTTCTGTCCATAGTTAACATGTTTCGTAACTCATAACTGCTCAAAAGTTGTGACATTTATTTATTATTGTGAGGTTTAATGATAATTAATGATGATAGTATTAATGATTATTTAATGAATGTAGGGGTATGTTAGGAAAGAGTATATATGTTTGGATTAAATTTCTATGTTTATGATTTTAAGTTTTAAGAAAAAGAGCATGAAACGTTTGATAGTTAAGTATATACATATATATAATATTTTATAAGGAAATTAATGGCGTGTATATATTAGTTTAAGGTTTAATGATATGATAGTATTAACGATAATTTTAGTGAGTGTATGCAGTGATAATGAATATAAAAATATAATAGTTTGCGTTTATTTCATCTCGTCTCCACTTTTTCGTCCATTATATCATAATGGTTCAAAAGTTATGATATGTATTTATTAATTTAAGGTTTAATGATGATAATAATAATATTTTAATAAATACAATGAATGTAAATATTTTTATAGATTAATATAAATATATTAAAGTTGACGAGATTCTTTAAGAATGTATCACATTTGGATCTTTATGATAATACTAAACAAAGTAATAATAATAGGGAGTAATAAAGTTCATTGTTATATTAAAGAAAAAATGTCTCTTTGCATTCTCTAATTTTAAAATAGAAAAAAATGAGAAAGAGGGAGAAAATTAAAGAAAAAATGTAAAGTAAATTACAAGGATCGTCTATTTGATTTGTATAAATATAAAAAAAGAAAAAACTACACCCGTCTTCCTTGTAGTTTGAGATAAAAAGGAAACGATAGAAGAAAAATGAAAGTCACAATATATTTATGTTTTTGACATATACGATCATTTATAAGATGAAAATTGTAAAGGTTAAAGTGGTAATTTTATAAACATAAGTATTTTTCTATCTTGATCCATTCATATTTGACTGTAATACAATTTTTATTTACTCGTTGGTTTCTTTGCTTTATATTTAAAAAGAAACTCGAACCAATGTTCCCAAGCGTGGCATCGATCTAAACCTCGATGGATGTTCAAGTTGCGATGAGTAAATGTTATTGCTTCGTGCCGAGTAGCAGAAGTGGATTGCGTGAATTTTTTTCAACGGTGGACGGTATGCAAGTGATCTCAAATCCTTTTCGTATGTATAATTCTCACTTTCTTGGATCTCGAATGGATCGTGTGACAATGACCATTTATGGGGGTTTGGTTACGTTTGATTTTGTGGTTTACCGGGTTGTCAAAGCACTATATATAAATTCAAAAACAAGGATGAAATATTAGCTTATGAAAGAATAACTTAATTTAAGATAATAAACAATGATTGTATTAATTTACTAAGACTAAAATTTATAAAATAATATCGAAACCAAACTTTTTGATTAGTTTAACATTGAAGTACAACAAAAAGATACTTGGAATATCTATTGCAGATTAAGGCACATGCACCTTCACACGATTTGCACATTAAATCCATTAAATGTAGCTTCAAGATAATATTGTTGCATATATAAAATAATATAAAGGAAATATAAGTGTTTGTATACGTGTTTGTATTTATTATGTCTATAAAGTATGTAGATCATATCATATATATATCCGTATAAAAGTAACTTAACTCTAATCTTGACATTAAACGTTGAAACTTCGTTTTAAATTTAACTCATATATTGTAATAACTCGTCTCATATTAATATAAAAAAAGCGTTAACAACTTATAAATGTGAAAATATGATTACTAATACCGTCTACTATCATTTATAGTTGAAAGATGTAGGCATTTGATTAATCCATGCATTGTATATGCATCTAAAACTCACTTTATTGATCTCTTAAAATGATTGTTCCTAACAAGTTTTTACGGTTTTTTTTTCTGCTAATATTTGAGTTATTATACGAGTATTCTATCTTCTATATATATATATATATAGAGAGAGAGAGAGAGTAGAGAAAGAGAAGCCATCACCCATGTGTGAAGATTCTCCATAAGCTCTCAACTACTACTACTAGTAATACCAAATTAAAGGTAGCTTCTTCGAACTTGATTTCCAATATAGTTGCACTTATCAAAAAGTCCACTTGAATCTTCTATAATGTAGAAAGAAGAATGAATAAATAAAAAAAACCAACATCCTCATTTACAATAAATAAATATAGAGAAAGGGATCTTCAATAATTCAATAGCATGATTTCATATAATATATTTACTTAATTAAATTGTTACATCCACTTGGTACGTATAGTAGTACGTTAAGTTGCACATTAACATTTCCTTCCTTATAACTAATTTTGCTCTATAGTTTGTACTGTCATACGGCTGAACATGGATAATATATTTACTTAAATTGTTTACAACGAGTATATTTTTGCCCTCGTGTTGCGACGGGATATTTTCAAATTATCGAATCACCAATAGATATCATGTGTAATCGCTAAAAGTATAACGATCAATTAACATTATCTGCATATACGCTATTTTGAGTTATATGCATATATATATATAGTTCATATGTACTTAAATCACTGCTTATATAGTGTATGTGTGTATAAATCTATCAAAACTATGCAAATATAGTTAAAATATACAAATATGCAAACATCATTTCAACTTCAATCTTAAAATAAATTATGAAAATATTAAAATGACCCAAGATGAGTTATGGGAAAATATTAAAACCGGATATAGGTAATTTAAGTGTAGTGTAATTAGACTTTTACTTACTTTTTATTCATTATTGTATGTATCATTTTTTCCCTTTTTTCTTAAATCGTAAATGACACATAATATTACTTATCAAACTAACCTTGATTAAAAAAATATGCACCAATAAAACGATGTTATTATTTTTTTAGTAGAGTAATAACACATATATAATAGTTTATTGGTTTATTATTATACAATATTTGTGTAAACCAATTAAAATTAGAGCCTATATTAATATTTAATATTGGTCTAATTTGAATTAGACTTGTTCTATGTCATCATCCACCGTCCACATCCTTTTTAGGATTAGAATTATATTGCAAATAACGTAATCTATTGACAATAAATAGATTTCATATGTATTTGCTTGTCAAATGATCCTTTTTAAGTGACACATCTATTTATTGTTATACAAAACTAACCACAATTAATATTTTATCATGAACCAAGTGTGAAAGCTAGCAAGGAAGATGCAGAAAATAATTATATACATATATATATATGACATTTTGTTCATCCTACTTGTATTTTAAAATTAGTTTCCCTGTTTATTATATGAATAAATCTACGTAGAATTTGTTGAATTCATGTTCTTCGTGAAATTTGTACTTTTTCAGCTATGGATTTTACTATATTATATTACAATCTTATTATCATTTACAAGCTGCAAATCTTGTTCACAATTCGTATACAAATTTTGCAAGAAATTTGACCTGAAAGATATGAAATCTAGCAAACAGTACCTTTAGCTAATTTTAAAATAGATAATCGTCAAATTGATTATCAAAACTGTGGTCGATCTTCTAAATGAAATCTAACACGGTTTGAATCTTGATTCAGGCCAGATTTCGACTTTATTACAATCGCATTTGAAAGTAATACTCTATACTGAATTAATCATAAAAATAAAAACTACTACATATAATACCACCGTTAGCCACAAGGGTGGACGAATTGTTGACACAATGATGGAAGATCAAATTGACACAATATCCGACTCAATCAATTTAACATTACAAACAAATGAAGATAACTGGTTTGTTAACACGGTTATTTAACAATTGTACAACACAGCATAAGCCGATCCAAGTTCACAGCAAGCAATCGATTCATCTAAACAACGTATCGGTAAGTGACGTAACGACCAGCAGTCTCACTGGGTCGAATAATTTTCACAACCTGCCCACGTTTTAGCCCATAATATCTAGCAACTGGATCACTCACTTGAATACGAGGTAGCTGTAAGCGATTTGTCAATTTGTTACAGATACAATTATGACTTTGTGTATCAAATAAGGGTGTAAAATAGAAAAGAAACATGAACCGACCTGAGTTTCTTTCACTGTGTATCTTTCGAGTAAACCCTTCTTCTCTTCGTTTGTAAGAACCTGATGCTCAGGTACTAGAACGTGATTTTTTACGTTCACCAACAACTCTGCTTCCTGCAGTAATTAAACAAAATATAAAGACGTTATTGTAGCTGCTTGGCAGCTTCACCGGCTGAATACTTGTCTCATTAAGTGGCAATCCCATTTAAACAAAAATAAGGGTTAATATGGTTGTATTTTATTTATAACGGATAAAATAGGGAGATTATAGCTACAAAGAGAACATGTCAAGTGGGTCATCTGACCAGACATAGAACTTTTTAATCACATTAAGTCTTCTGATGCCAAACATCCATCTTGGCATTCAGATTTCAGCAACACTCATATTGTGCACACATGATCTTTTGGAAATTCAACATGCTATAGAGCTTGAGTCTAACATCCACTAAAAATTATCAATCGCACAAGACTTTATACAATTAAACACTGGCAAATGCTTACACATTGGCAACAATTTAAGCAACCTAACTAGTTGAAGTGGTAGGGAGACCGGAGATGCTTATAAGCTAAGAAGCAAATAAAAGGCCCTACGCAGGAATTACTAGCCCACTGCCTAACTTACATAGGAGTCTGCCTGAGGTCTTCCTGGAAGCAGTCTCTCTACCTTCGGGTAGGGGTATGATTGTCTACATCTTACCTCCCCCATACCCGCCCTCGGCGGGATTGGGTAGTGTTGTTGTTGTTGTTGCCTAATTTACATCTTGTTTTGAAATAGTTACCCCCATCTTGAACTTCACTAATGATGCTTATATTTCACTTCACGTACTCTATTTACCAATCACCCAAAATCCTGAAATTATTGATTCTTATTTCCAAACATTTCACAACTGTAGATACACAATTACAAGCAGTCTAAATGTTTAATCTCATTCATCAACACAACAGCATCAGCAAAAAGTATGTATTGAACTCCTAAATTATTAGGTGAAGCTTGCACCATATATACCTTCTTTTTATTGGCTTGCCCCATATATATGTTAATAACTAAAGACGGAAGTTACTTAAAGAACTGAACTACTAAAGTAACAAAGCATAGCTCACCTGAAAAACCTCCAAGTGAAATTTCGTTGATATCTCACTTATACAAGTTCTGGCAAAAGGAGTTAGATTTTGCTGCACAACCAAGATTCCTCGGGTAACATTCTCTGACTTCATACGGTTGATATAATTCTTTATGGTCTTGACTCCAACTTTTGCTTCCTCAGGAAAGAAGACATATATCTGGAAGATGAGCACCCATTTAAATATGAAAGTATGAAGTCAATGTTAAAAGATTGAAGCATTTTATTAACCACTTCCAGATTCACATTTTCATCAACTCATGCATCATAAGAAAACTTGTAAAAGACATGTACATCAAAAGTACAATCTAGTTTTTACTACAATACAATAACAGACAGGTTTATTTATGACACACATGACTCACATGAAGTGATGAAACTGGAAAGAATTAGCCACACAAATTCGTCTTCCTTTGCAAGTTACATAAAGAAAGGGGAATCTTGATCAAATTGTTGGGTACATATAAGGAGAAGCCTTTACACTACGCGATCACATTAGTCACAAAACAAGGAACTTTGACATAAACAAAAGCACACATTTATCAGAATAAAGAATGCAAACACTAACCGTTCTCTTTGAACAAAATGATTTTCTTTATCAATGATTACATACGTTATAATTCGTTATTAATATGTTTCTTTCTTTAAGTAGAAGACACCTTGACTATGTTTAGATATATCTGTTAGCACAAACTACAGACATCACTAATACCCATGATTTTTGACTGCACTTATCCCAAAGTTGACAGCAGTTTCTTCATTCCTTCTTAGAAATTGTGATAAATTCGCTTATATGACCCATATAATCTTTCACTACCGCAAAAATTGTCAAAGTTACTATTAAATGGAACCACAGTGGCTACAATTATCTGACTCCTGGGAAGGAAGCTTGCTCCAAATGCACTTGCCAGTAGGTATCCTCTTTCCTAAATTACCATCACTTCACATACGGTAACCGAAGGAGATTTGTATAGAATGATGCTTTCTTACCCCGAATTACTTATCAACCCTTAAAACCACCTCTTTACTCTACTCCCAATTTTCAAGGCTTTAGGCCTAGATTAAAAGTTATCTACAAAATAATACAGAGTAATACTAATTCTTTCTTATGCCCCAACATGTAACATACATTCACTATATTTTTTCCAATCATATACCGAGTATAACATACCTTACATCTTCGTGTAACCGTAAAACAATTGCACAAAAATGTAACATACTTTAAACTTTTGTACTACCATTTAATTCAACAGTGTAACATACAAAACATTAATCAATATTTACATATAAACAATAAGAAAATACCTGTTCGGAGCTATCGTTTTTTAACGATTTACTAATAACAATATCTTCACGTTTCATATTATCACCATACTTTTGAATAAACTGTCTCTTATCCATCTCCAGCTCAAAATCACCAACTAAATAATTTCTATCCTTCAACATCTCCATCACTGTTTTCCTTATTCTAAATAGCCTCTTTATTTCATCCTCTGTCAACGTCGTCGACATTTTTCGCTTCTTCTACTGCTTCTATTTAAATCAAAATAAAATTGTATCATATATCAACAAAGATCGAAGGCACATACATAAATACATACATACATTTACACAAAAACTGCTTATAAACAAAAACAGGAAAGTAATTGTGTGATTACTTACAATTAGTGAATTAGGGTTTGTCGGCAACGAAGGGGAAAACTTTGCAGCTGCTGGAGGAAAATTTGTAACTGGTGAGTTTAAATGTTTGACTAGCGGTCAAGTTGGGTTAAATATTGGCAATAGAAAGTATATTGAATTGACTCTTTGCACCCTCAATCTTTAGTAATGTTTTGCTCTATACCCCTCCTAAATCTTTATTGTTCTTTTCTTGCCAAAACTATTATGACTTTCACGAACTGAAGCAACAAGTATCCTCGCTACAAGTGAAGAAAGTATCATTATAAAACATAGATATAATTTATCTCCAAAATATAATCCCAAACACCTCCTTAATAAAAAACATAATGATGTTTTTAAAAAGGTTAAGTTTTTATTTTAATAAGACAGGATAAAGTAGACTCATAGTGCTTCCTTTAAGATTACCACTTCCCTCTAAATCATCCTTATATATATATCTTAATCTTATTTTATAATAAATTAAATATAATATAAGAAGCGGACGATAACATTATCAAATATTCAATTGACCAATAGAATTTTTTGATTTTGTTAAATTGAGCAAAATTAGGAATTTGATGACATCGTCATTTAATTTAAATTTTTTGTTAAGTAAGTCCTTTAATTTTGCTCAATTCAAATTATAGTCTCAAACTTTTTAAATGATATAACTCTTAACTGAAATATTATATCGTTATCAAAGTTTATAAAATCTATTTTATGTATTTGTATATGTTCACAAATATAAAGAAATACTTATATCAATAAATGTTACGTTAAGTTATTTATGCGTAAAAAAATTATATACGAATTCATTCAATTTAGTTAAATAATATAACATACATTTATTATACTAATTTATTATTTTAAATACATTTAGATAAATAAAATAACTTCAAATACTTCCACGTACATCTCGAATTCCACATGTAATTTTATTCAACCTTTTTAATTAACAAGTTATAGGTTTAGGATAAGATTTGTGGTGTCAAAAAATCTCCAACGTTTGAACGAACATATGATCTTAAATCTATAAATTGGTAATAATGATAAAAATAAGTTATTGCTCTATCATCTATAAAGCTAACTCTTAATTAAAACTGTGTTATTTATAATTCTTATAAAAACGTAGTCATTGATTAACGTAATTAGGTTATGACATTTAAAGTGTTGTGTCAAAAAATATGACTTTTTAATTAAATGTTTATTTTAATAGCTTAAACGACCCGTGTATATACACGGGTTTAAACGCTAGTATATATTTATAATAGGTGAATGTAAAGATAAAGTAGACCCATACACCCAATAAGTGGTTCAATGGGTCGACCCATATAGATAGATCTCTAATTGTAGCGACCCATGACCCGTCTGGGTCAACTACTTAAAATATAATTAAGAAAAATAACAATTTGTTTTTTTGAATCAATAAAAAAATTATGCGCAACTATTTTTACAAATAATATATTTCTTCATTAGGTTACAATTGATGTATATGAAAATGATATTTATGCTAAGATTCTTGCTTTGTATATATGTATAATGGATGTCGTAAAACCATTAAATGGTATATATCAATTATAATAATGTTTTCTATTAATTGGAGACTATCACATTGATAATACTAAAATAAAAATTTCTTTAACATCCAAACTGATCAATATGATTCAAATGCCTAGGACATACATATGTTACAATGTATTGATACTATCGATTGAATGTAACTAAATAAATGAAATTTTTTCAAATATACAATAGTTTGTTTTGAGCTAAAAAGTAGGCCCATCCAAAATTATCAAAATTTGAAAACCCGATCCGAAATTATCCTTAAATCTGGACCCGAATTTTCAGATATCCATTTGCAATTCCTATAAACATAAATGAAGAGTTACTCACGTCACTCCAACTCTAGATATTTGGCTGAATTGTTTAAACATACAATTTAATAATTTGCAATGAAGTCTGAATGATTCATAACCATTCTCTTAAAGCAATTAATAGAACATTCCTGGATATCATCTGTTTTTCTTTGAAAGAAAAAAAAAAAAAGAAACAGTCTGAAACAAGACCCTTTGGAAGGAAAGTGATTGTGGACAAATTCTTCCACTTGTTCCTAGGGGTAGTTGACAAGATATTGTTAATGCATATTTGATCTCATCTTATTTATGGGATGATTGTGAAATCTTAAAGTTAACAATTAACTTGATATTGAAGTATTGAACCAAGGAGACCCGTTTGGAGATATAAATAAAAGAAGACAATTCACATAATGGATTTTAAGTATTGGAAATAGTACACCTTCTAAACCTAATAATGATGAAGCTATTATTCAATTACCATGCGATATACTCATCAAATACAACGGGTGATCCGATTGTTTCCATCATAAATGCCATTTATCCAAGCATTAGTCAGAGAATTACACAGAATGGGTAGTTTCAGGACATATGTATAGTAGCACCAACCCATAATGACATTGTCAAACAAATTAAAGATCGTCTGATGGATTTACTGCCAGGAGAAGAGAAAATTTATCTAAGCCAAGATTCTATTTCACAATCAGATTTGGGTCCAGATATATTCTCTGAATTTATGTAGTCCAGATTTTTTAAATGAAATACAAATTTCAGGTCTTTCAAATTACAGGTTATCTTAAGAAAAGGATGTGCTGGTTACGTTGCTTTGGAATGTTGATCAAGCAGCAGGTACATGTAAATGGTACAAGGGTACAAGTAATGACGCTTAGGAAACTTGCAATAGAGGCAAATATACTTTCTGGAAGCCATATTGGAACGTGTAACCGGAAGTCAACCCGTTTGGAGAAGATGAGTTGGTTTTAAATTTTTTCTTTCTAATAATATTCGCACATTATTTAATTTGAATGCCTATTTATTGATTTTGTAAAAAGTCAACCACCAGGAGGAACAGATACAAACATGACAACCGAAAACATTTCTTCCGTTATCATCCCCACTCCAAAGTCAGCCGAGAAAGTTGCTTTCTGCAACGACTTTCTGACCGAAATCCTGTTACGGTTACTGGTAAACCCATTGCTTCGTTTTAGGTGTGTTTCGAAACAATTGTACTAACTTATTACAAACTCTACTTTCAAACTTCTAGGAAACTGTATAACTGATCCACCTTTAGGTCTGTTTGTTCGAAGCACCTTTGGTATTGAACCATATGAGTTTTATAATCCGCTAAAATCTCCCTTTATAACCCTCAATTTGGATGATCCTGTTGAAAGGAATTGATTGAACACTCTTGTAATGGTTTAATGCTATGCTCTAGCAAGGAATTTTGTTATATATATAATCCAAACACCAACCAATTCGCTTACCTTCCTATACTTGAATATGATCATAAAAACTCATTTATAATAGGTATGGCGATAGCTTTTGATCCTTCAAAATCATATATGTTTGTGAAGGTGAATATTATTACCAGATATATATGTATTAGTCACAAAATCGTACTTGCAAGCCTTCAGTTTTGCATATGCTTTTTTAGAGTCTCTAACGTCAGAATTTCGTTCGGGTGTTTATTGGAACAATGCCATTCATTGATTGGCCATTGGGAATTTGTTTTGTATATAATTTGGATGAAGAGATTGTTCATGAAATACGGATGCCTTTTGGTCTTCTTCCTTTGGTTCCCCGAGACTATACAAGTTACATATTTGAGTCCCCGGATCACTTGCTACTTGTTGAAATCATCTGTCCTCTACTTTCTAAGTTCAAAATTCATGAATTGAAAAGAGATTATACATCATGGGTTGTGAAATACAATGTTGATCTTGAGGAACTTGGTGGACCATTTCCTGTAATTGTTGGTGTGACTCTAAAGTATGATGTATTATCTCTTGCGGTGGGAGAAAAAGAAGATGATTCGTTCTTGGTTGTAGAAATACAAGAGAAAGTTGTGAGGATAAATTTGGAATTAAATATTGATAAACGGAAGAGTAAATTTATAATTTGGAATGATTAATTAATCTGATAGGTGTTAACACCTTAAATACAAATTAAAAAATGACAAAAGAAATAACCGCTACTAACTAGCTAATTACAGACAACTCCTTCGACTTTTAATATTTACAAATTAGTTCTCCAGATCAAGACATGTGCAAAGACTTAGATGAGTCACGGACTAAAATGAGTACATACTAAGACTACACAGACTAATAATAGACTATAATTTCACAAATACTTTTCATAAGCTTCATGATTTTACTTCTTCTCGTACTACACAAGATCCCGAATTGTATCAATGGACGTATGTTTATCCGTTTGTGGAGTCTCTGTATAGCGTTTGATGCATCTGTTGCTTATTACGTACATATTTCTTTGTAGTTTTTGATTTGTAGTTTTCTCTTTCGTCTTTCTCTTTTGTTTTTCGGTTTTTTTTTAGTAATTGGTTGTTTCATACTTAGTTTGCCTTAAAAAATCTCAAAATTTACAATTACTTTTTGGGTTGCAAAACTTTAACTTCAAATAACTAAGTGAAACTCTGTTTCTATCATATTTTCAGTATAAGTACTTTAGTTTTAGTTGCATTTGGTTACCTATATAATCTGGCTATTAAAATGGGTTAATAGACAATTTGATGAATGTACTTTGCGTGAATGTTCAATTTCATGAACCAACTTTTTTTCGCAACAATTGGATGAACGTACTATACGAGTTGTTCATTCAGGTAAACATTCTAATGAAAGTTGTTCAATTACATGAATTCGGTGACTGAGTACCAAAAATCAACAAGTTACTATGTACACATGTGTCCCAAACTAATTTCCACGTAAGCCAACAGAGTCTACGTCCTTTAATTAGTGCCACGTCAGTTTAATTAGGGTTTAAAGCTACCATCTAGTGTTTGAATTCTGATTTCTGAATGTGGAGAACAAGAAAAATTGGACCTGGTTCATGAAGTGTTTGATTTCTGATTTGGGATTTGTTGGTGGTGAACATTTGACTATCATTTCTGATCAGCATAAGGTAAACATGACACACACGTGTACATAGTAACTTGTTGATTTCGGTATTCAGTCACCTAATTCATGTAATTGAACAACTTTCATTATAATGTTTACTTGAATGAACAACCCGTATAGTACGTTCATCCAATTGTTACGAAAAAAAGTTGGTTCATGAAATTGAACATTCACAAAGTACGTTCATCCAATTGTCTATTAACCCTATTAAAATTGTAGGCCTTTTAGGCCTTTTTAGCATTAAGTTTCATGAATATGAGTGTAGAGTTCATCCATAATGAAATATTTGCACTATTGTCTATTATAGTCGCGTTGGTTATTAGATGAATCTAGTTCAAAGTTCAATTTTGGTATAACATTAGTCTTTTAATTTCTTCACTGGAGACATGAGTGTTTTTCAAGCTCACATTTGTTTGATCAAAGATGTATCATAGTTGAATTTATGGATACACTATCTCTAAGATGTACACGTTAGGGAAATCAATATTTTACTGTCCTATATATGCTAGTTTTACCTTCACGAACCTAACATCTTGGTATCCAAGATAAAGGTAACATAATCACATATTCGAGTCTTACCCTTTTTTTCATATATCAAAATTAAGAAACATAGTAAGTGTTTGTAGAAGTCATAACTGTAGTACATGTCTTCTGCCTAAATGGCATACTCTTCTAGTTATACTCAACACAAGTATTAATACAAGACTCTTTAAAGACTTTGGAACCCAAATGAAAGCTTTTGTTTCCAGCCTTTCTAGAGCTGCAAGATCCCATTAGAATTCTTCCAACAGACTTGATCTTTCCACAAACATAACTTTAGTCGTTTTCACGCTAAGTACGGTTTCTACACTTCTCCATGGCTCGAGGGGCTGCATAACCCGGCATCAAACAAGATCAAATTTTGATTCAGCAATCTCAGATTTATGGAGTTCTTGATTTATAGTTGAGCAATCAAGATTTTGGGTTTTTTGAACTCTAGTTGAATAATCAAGATTTACCTAAGCCAATTGCATCTGAACTTTTCATGATCCTCATCCTCTTACAAGTGCCAATGAACATACTGCAACAAAGAAAAACTCCTCAAGATTTGCAAAATTAGTATCAGAAAATGATACAATTTGACCTTTAAGTTAAACAGGCCAACCTTCAGCTTTCAGATTGAGCCAGAAGACTTTGATTTTCTAACATATGCTAAATATGGAATACTTAATTATTTGATTGTTCTGAATGCTAGATCAAATAAGTTGCTCAATAATCAATATGAATTAGACCACACAAATAAAAGTTTATGGATTTTCGTCAAAGGGAGTTGAACTTACTCCCAAGGAACATCACCAACTAGCATCCAATCACCATCTTTGTCTTCATAGGTCAGTACATACTCGGAACAATGGAGAAGATCTTTCAATCGACTCTCGCTTAATCCATCTCTTGTTCCATGGGTACCGTATTGACCTGAAAATCAAATCATAATTGAAATCATTGTCCTTTAACACGTATGAAAAACGTCTGTAATTGGCGTTTCTACTTTGCTCATAGAGTTATATATTGTTCGCTTGTCTATTCTTGCTTCAAAAAGAAGGAAGACATTATTTTGAGTAGTATACCCAATAAGAAATTGATTCAATTCCTAGATTCCCAGGGTCCAATTCCACAAAGGTCATATTAAAGGCCTAACTTTAATGATAAGCCCACAAAGAAAGGCCCAAAAAAATGATTTCATATGCCCACATTAGTTTTTTCTATAAAAGAACATGCATGAGTAAACAAAAGATAAATATAAAACCCCTTTACTTGTTATGTTTAAGATCACTAATTGTAATAGCATCAGCAATTATCAACTTTACTTTTCTATGACATGTTTGATGGACTCAAAGTTGACACGAATTAGCATAATTGCCAAAAGTAGTTCTTAAAACATAGGTTACGTAACATAAGAGATCACGTAACAACCAAAAAAATGCATCAAGTATCATAAAAGATTACCAATTGTAAAGCAGCTAAACATTTTTTCAAGAGCCGAAGAAAGATCCAAGTAGCTTGAATAGATCTCAAGATCCACTTTCCTCAAATATGGAGCTCCATCCATACTGACCTTAACATATAGGCAGCCTGGTCCCATCTTTGGATCGACATCTTCTTCGTTCTTTGTGTGACTAACAGCCATGGTGTTCTTGCGAAAAGATCGGATTGGAGGCCATCCTACAACTTGTTGTCTGAACCAAAACCATATTTCTTTTAGCAACTAAGTTTGAAAATCCACCAACAAGTTAAATGAAAATTCAATAAGGAAGCATAAAAACGCCAATAAACCATACTAGATTGGTATGTTTGACCATTTAGTGTAAAATTAGTTGCTTCCCTAATTTTAGAATTGATGAGAATTATGTTGTTTTGAGTGAACTATTGGTGCTATTATAAACTAATACTTAGTATGAAAATGAAACTTTTTGGACTTGAGAAATGAAAATTACTACTCTTAAAATTATGAAAATTGAAAACTATTGAGCTGACTTTCAAAAATCAAAGGTACACTTCTATTCTTGTTATCAAGGATCAACTATATCATTCAATAAGCTCAGTTACTGGCAAGTATCAAACCATGCAAAGTACACCAACAGTCCCTTTTAAACTATATAGTAACTTAAAACAACATGATCAGATTCATGAAAGAAAAGTCCAAGTATGACAGCTGACTTTCAAAAGTCAAACAAACAATTTCCAACTTCTAACTCCATTTTGATAATAAATTATACAAGTAACTACTTCAAGCAACTCAATACCAAATTTCAATCCAAAAACTACTAAAAGTAGAACTTCATGCTTAAAAAATATACAAAACCTTACTTTGGAGCAGGAGCAGAAGATTGACCATTGGACTGAACAGAAACTTGAGTCTTCTTTTCAAGTAACACAGGTTTTGGTGAAACCAAAACAGCAGTTTCTTTTACAGAACCACCATTTTTAACCAAATCAACCTCAGGTACACCATTACCAGCAAAAACCCATTTCCCAGAACCACCATGAATTGTATCAGAGAAACCCCTTTTAGCTCCGGCCACCGGATTCTTGATTACGCCACCGTTAACCACCTCTCTTTCCGGTGACTCTGAACCAGGCAACCCAAGTCTCAATTCTGTAGCTTTCAAGGTCAAATCTTTATCATTATTTATTATGTCACAGGCCTTTTTCATAGTTGTCTCTGACAACCCTATGTAATCATGTTCTTCAATTGACATAGACATGAAACTTGAGTTGTATATCTTTTACATGAAAATGAATATAAACTGTGTGTTTTTTGTGGGATTGTTTTATTAAGAAAAGAAAAGGATAGCTTTGGGCCTTTAGCATCTATGTAGCCCCTTCTTAATATTCCTATATACTATTTACAAAGATTGGTGGAACATGGAACATGGAACATTTATTTGTAAAAGGTTATTGGCTAATGTTTTGTTATATTTGATATAAAATGTCGTTATTGGGATTTGTATATTTTATTGTAAGTTTATCATATTTGGTTAAATCCCACTTCAGAAAAATGCTTATAAGATTGCTTAATTGAGTTTAGAAATTGATCCATGGACAAATTTGGATGTCCCCCACGATTTTATCTTATGGGATGTTTTGGGAATAAATGTTATTTTAATCTCAGCCGTTTTGTTAGAATTTTGTTTTGGGATATCTCAAAAAAGTTTAATAATATTTTACAAAATTTAGAATTTAATAAAGTACTCTTGATAAGCGATAGTATAATGTTTGTAACTTGTATCTTGATTAAAAGTGTACAAAATATCGTTGTTATGGCATTCAACATAAATTAAAGTTAAAAGGTCAAATATGTTCCTTAAAATAAAAAAAATTGGTCCAATTAAGGTTTGACTTCTGTATTATCTACAATGGTATATTCAAACTAGTGTTTTGAAAACTGATTTTCGGACTAGACCGCTCGTCTCTTCCGTTTCAGTCGGACCGTTTGTTAAGTTTTTAAAACTTTTTAACTACTTTTACCTTTATCAAAATTGATTGAGGGTTAATATTTAATGCACTACATATTGACTGTAAATTTTACGAATTTGAAATTAGAATTTTCTTTAATAAGTTATGAGTGGTCAAACTGGGTTTAAAAGTCAAAATAAGTTAAAATTATCAAAATTGAACTTCAAAGAAGTAAAATTTCAAAAAAATTTGCCAACAAATAGATCTAAAAAACATACACAACTTAAAAAGAACGGTGACTTATTCCGAGTTACGAGTGCAAATATGTGACCTTTCAAAGTTCTTTTTTAAAAAAAAAAACAAGAAGTCAAAAACTGGTCCACCATCGCCCAAAAAACCATTTCGATCAACCAGTTTCCGGTTGGACCGTTGGTTGTTAACCTGGTCAACATCGCCCCAAAACCGGTTTATTTTGGGTCGGTTTTCTCCAAAATTCCAATTCGACTGGTCAGACCGGTTTTTCAAACATTGAATCAAATTCTCTCTCACAATGAAGTCCAACAGTTGCAAAATTCACTTATATAAATTCCACCCGTGTTATTAAGATGATATTTTGGTGCGTGATTGTTCTCCATTTGATGTCTAGAACAATAGAGTCGTGTTACATCTGTGCAAGAGCCTCTTATCCTCGAAAATCTTTAAATATGATTTCAACATATCGACAACAATTTAAGTTAATATTATTTCGTTTGGAGTTGCAACTGCTATTGTAAGCCGTGGACTGATTTTATGTTTTAATTATCTCAATTTTGAGAAGTGATTTTCTTAATAAATAAAATTTTAGGCTTTGCTCTTTTGTTAAAAAAATATAAAAAACAAACTTGATAGATATAGAATAGATATAGTCATGTAGATAAAGATCTGCATTGGGAAATCCAGAATTTGTTCTTATTCCAAATTCTCATGAAAATATGTTTAAAAAATAAATAAAATAGTTTATGCATGGGGCTGGAATTGAAGGTGTTGAAATGGACTGTACGTTGATAGAAAGACAGAAGACAAATCTCAAGAAAAGCGAAGAGTATTTTTGAAAAGCTGATTTGCAGAATCGGATTCTATTTTATGACAAATCTCAATCGATATCACGTTTTTTTAAATTATTATAACAAAATATTTGCTTCCAGATTGTGTTAAACTTTTTGTGTCTCTTTCTTAAACTATCCAAATATTGCATTTAGTATTATTATTACGTGCGTGCATTAAACTCCAATTAAGCACTAACACGAGTTATGTCATACTTATGCTAATACATATCTTCATGTTATAAATCTAAGCTGCTTATGAAAACTGTTAAGCTGAATCAGTGTTGGTACTTAACTACCTAGAATTTTCTACAAGTTTGATAATTGATATTAATTAATAATAATAATAATAATAATAATAATAATAATAATAATAATAATAATAATAATAATAATAATATTATATCAATAAATTCTAACATGGATGTATATATAGCCACACAAAAAAGTATACATTTCTTTGTGGTTTATTTTTTACATATTAGTAATCAAATACTGAATTTAGTTTTAAAACAAACGATTAAGGCCGAAATTAATTAAGCTTTCAAGATTAAACGGATTTTGAGATGTAAAGTATTTACATAGAAAAATTGATATGCTTATCTAATCTAATTATTCATATTTCCAAAAGAAAACGTATTAATACACATGTTATAATGATAGACATACTTTCAGGGAGATGACATTAGGCGATAGATAGTGACCACCCATAACCAAAGTACCATACGGCGTTGTTTTGACATTATCGTGCCATCATGTTTACACCTGATTTCAAAAATATCAACTTACCCGGCATGAAAGTGCTCCATACATTTGCTCCAAAAGTATTTCTTAACCATGTGGATATAAATTTGCGATAGTTTGATTTAAACTTGTCTCTTGATCGATATGAGTATTTAAGTCGAGAACGCTTAACACAAGAGTGTCATACGCATTTCTTTTAGTTTCTTTTGAATACATTACGTATTTAACTTCAAACTCCTTAACATAACTGACCTAATAGTCATTACTTATACTATTAGGTATGATTAACTTCAAACTCTAAGTCTAATATCTCTTATAAAATAATAAAAATCACTCGTGAAGTTATATTTGTATTATATAGTAATGCTGTAGCAAACAGTTTAATTTTATTTTAGCCAGATGACAAATACAATATAAATCTAAAAGTTAGAAATGCAAGTTTGTGTTTATACTAGATGCATTCACGCTTCGATTTTGATTCGGTTTTTGATAGAAATTGAATCGAACCTAATATTTTGATTTTCTAATAATCAAATCCGTGTGGTTTTGATTTTTCTATGGTTTGGTTTTTCGGATTCTCAGTTTCAGCTTCAATTCTATGGTTTGATTCGGTTTCAGCATCACTTTATAACAAAATTTTATGAAATGAGCTAATTAAAACATTTGAGCTGAAATATTAAACAAAAATATGTTACAGAGTATTTTGTAAAGATATAAACATTGTAATACAATATAAATTAGAATACATTAGTATATGTTGATTTAAGAACGCACTTAATCAAATATAATGTTGCAAGAATTCACAATTTACCAAAAAAACAAGTTAGGTATAAAATTTTGTGGGATTAATAAAAAATTATGTATGTATTTTCAAAGTTCGTGAGTCAAATAAATCATCAAAAAGCTTAATATGATTTATCATTTTGTATAGTAAATATAAAACAAAAAAATCTAATTATTAATAATTAAATGTCGATTCATTTATTAAAGATTCACTTATAGATAAAATCTTAATCGAATTAAAATATTTCAATTATTTTATTATTATAAAAAACCATTAAATTGAATTTTTCTAATTATGACTCAATTTTTTGATTCCTCTGCCCACCTCTACGATATACTACCTTTCAAAGTTCAAACAACAGCTCGATGACACTCTACTATTTTTCGGGTGAGGGTCCCACAACTTTTTTTGATGGTAATTAAGGATTGAGACAAACGTGGAGCGGGACCCTGTATCTCATCAAATAATTCCATGTTAAAAGAAAGATTAAAGTTCAATCATCATTGTGATGCAAAGTAAGTTACTAATTAACTTGTTTTATCAAAATAATTAAATTTAATTGTGTACGTACAAATTCACAAATATAATTGTCAAAGTCACATTATATTTAAGGTTACAAATATCTGTTTTAACATTCAGATACATAGACGTTTTATTTTGTTTGTTTTTTTGCGTTATGGTTTAATATATTTCATGATCTCCTATAGACACGCAAACATATATGTTTTGGCACTTATCAAGTACACAAAAAGAAGATGAACCCGAAGTCTCATTCACGGACTCACACCTAACGCAATCAATCATGCTCAAAACATTAGACTAGTATTTTTACGTGCGCATATTCGAACCACATCAACTACGCTAAAAGACGAAGTTTTCATGTTGTGTCGGATACATTGCAAGATCTTTATTTGTATTGTTATGAAAGCGGCACATTTATAGTACAATCATTGAGTCAGGGTCAAGGAAATACATTTTAAACAACACCCATATAAAAAACGGTTGTTCACCATTTTAAATAGACATTTTTACCGCTTTAATTGATTTTTAGTGCAAATTACTATATTCCAATAGTTGGGTCATAAGCAAGGTTTGTATTTTTATCTTCTTTTAGAATCTGATCACTTTATGTTCTTCATATGGTATTAGGGTATTAGCTTATTAAAGAAGGGTTGAAAAGCTGGTATTTGTTTATGTTAATGCTTTAGATTGATTTGAAACAACTTAGAGTAACAACAGAAATAATTGGAAGAATGCATTATGAAAGTGATTGGATATTGAAAGATAACAAAGTAAGGCAAATACTTGTGAAAATGGATGTCATAATCTAAAAACCAAGACTTTTTCAATTGGAAAGAAGACAGGGGACAACATGAATCTATGAACAGCATTAGGCGACCCCATACAAAAGATTTGATTTTAGAGCATTTATTACGGTAACATCCACCACTCCAGAATTATGTGTTACATTAGCGACACATCACCACTACTTACTCCCAAGTTATAAACCCAAAAACACCTCTAGTGGTATCTTAACCACCATTAACTAACTTGGACCCGCCTTTTTTTATTTGTTACATGATTTTAAACCAAAAAGAAAACTGAAAACGAGCTTGACAGACACCATGAACCCCACCACCACGAGTTGCTCCCAATAGTAACGCTCATGGTGTGGCCTTCCACGAGCCTAACGAGGTCAGAAGGATTTTGAGAGAAAGAGAAGCATATGGAGTATGGAGCCATTTCCAACTAGAGATAAACAAAAGGCCTAAGGCCCAAAGTTGGTTAGAATCAACATATGATTATCCTTTAATTAGGAGACTTGATCAATATTCTAGTAGTTTAAAATTTGCATTGAAGTCTATATATAAACACTTACATTTTCTTTTATATTGTTCTATCATAAATTAAATATCCATCTCTATATATCTACCCAATTAACACATCCAGTGAGACCAATCACTAAAGTACCAAAGTGTCCAATTGCATGCAAGAAACACATGTGTTGATAAGGTAGTGTGAAAGCAGAAGGGTTAAAAGAGGCATCCCATATCCTAAAAGCTCACACATGGTGATATCAAATCACTTGATACCTTTGAGATTGTAGATAATAGAGGGTCTTAATGCTGTCTTTAGTAGCATCCAACCAACATGTGCACGTAAAATGCTACTCCCACTTTTGAGGTATAAAATGGGGCTCTGCACACATAAAGCAAATTATTACAACTTAAACCATTAAATCTCATATCCCTCACCTCTTTTTTACACGAATAGAGAAGGGAAATTAGTCAAGAAAAAGAAACTAGAAAAAAGGAAGAAAAAAAAGGATCCAAATAATAAGTCAAGCAAAGTCAAAATCAAAAGATGAAGTCAACAGGCCCACCTGGACTTAGATTTGGACTCTTTAGAGATCGCATGTTTAATTACTCTGTATATTGTTGTCTTTCAATTTCACAAACATACTTTTTTCTGCACCTTAATTCATTGAATTTACACAAGTGTTGCTTGTTATGCAACATACATGCAAAATTGTACAATTATATGTCAATAACTTACCGTAATATATATATATATATATTTGTTGTTAGTACATGACATTAATTCTCTCTCTAAACTAATTACGATGAAGACTTTATATTGTTCCAGAAGATAATAATTGATTCCTTTTAGAGTTGCTCTAAAATCAAACTTCTCATTATGTGATGCACATCAAGTCTTCGTTATATAAAATACTTTGATCAATTATGTCACTTTGAAGGCAGGACAATGAAGTAGTGCTTTGAAAAGGAAAGCATAGTGGTGGAGTTTGACTTCGAATGATAATTTTGTTAGTTCGTCTTGGGGAACATTGTTAATCGAAACCCAACTTGAAACGTAAATCATAATATCCGAATCTAGCTGTTTAATGAGGTAAAAAAGAAGTGCAAAACGATTGTATTGTGTCAACTCGAGCTGCTGGTTTTTTTAAGAAATATTGCAGAACGCAGACCATGAAGTTAAAATTTTCATGAAACTCTATGATCCGTTATATTTTAAAGTATTAAATAGTTATGAATTTGAAGATTAATATGTTCTACAGATAATATTTTATATTAATGTTTTGAGATATCAAAACTGTTAGTAAAAAACTAAATGATATATTCATTAATTCATATGTTGAATAGGAAATAAACAAGCTGAACCAAACGCAATACTAGAATTAAATACTAGCAAATTGAAGTATTTGGGCCAAACCACAGCCTGTTAAATATGATATTGAGCCCAAAAGAACCAATATGTCCAATATTTCTATTTGAGTGAAATTATACACTACAAACTGATTGAATCGTGATAGCTATGAATTAACAGTGGCCATATTTTTTCTTTTTCTTTTGGTTAGAACTTTATAAAAGTATATAAAGATAATAAATAAAATAATAATAATGAACAAAGGTGATCCGGATAATGAGTCTATACCTCTATCTGTTAGGGCTGAGAAAAAAATGATACCAAATTATAATCATATTAACCGTTAAAATCAAACTAAATTAACTAAATCGAACATATAACCGTTGATTTGGATTTTGAAAAAAACCGAAGTTTGTGATTCGATTATAGAAATAAAGGGTATCCATTTCATTTTTAACCACATTGCCCTACACATATTTTATAGCTTAAAAATATCGTATTTATATTTTCAATAAGCGTATGATACGAACTTATGAAAACAGAGTTTGTTAACTCGGTGTTCGTAAAAGCATAAATTTACACTATATGTCATACACACTAAATCTAAATAACCTCGTGAGAGTATGAAACTTGCTAATATATATTTCTTCAAAAATCTAAGCACAAATGATAATACTTTTGTAGATAATACACTTTTATTATATATGTTATTATTTGAGTTGTGAAATTGCACTAGAACTACCACTTTTGAGACTGTAAAAACTACAATAACTTATCTTTTTTGGGCTGGAAATTTACAAAGTATAATAATTTTGTATTGAATGTTAATATGTAATGTATTTGGGCACTAGCTCATTGAAAAAAAAAACAGTTTATACTGTGAAATATGTGTATGTTAATCAAATTAACCAAATCAAATAGTTAAGAAAAATTAATTAATCAAAGTTTTCGTCACGGGGAGTAACTATTAAATGATTTGACAATTCGACGCAAAGAAAATCAACGTTCACTCTAAGTCAATGAAGTCAATAATAATAGATTAATTCCAGAAAAGTCAACCACAGGATGGATTAAATTGGAGGTCACCAAGAAACTCTTGTACACCACCTACTTCAACTTCTAGCTTGAATGATTATGCTTGTACCTATCTCAAATTCCTTTTTGACTACGAGAAATACAAATATATATTTTATGGGTGTTTTTTTCTTCTTTCATTAATCATATATCAGATAGATATATAAGTATGTATACTCCCATCATTTTCTTGTAAGTTTTTTCTATTATTTGTAATGTTTAAGTCTTTTGATATTTGGAAACACAGATTTACATTATTATTGGTTCACCGTTATTCTTAAACATATTAGCAATATATAGAGTTTGTCACAAATAAGTTTTTGTCATTTTATTTTTGTCGAAGAATAATACTCATGGTCTACTTGGACCATGTTGTCTTTTGTTTTGCTTCTTATAAGAAAACGTATATTGAATGTAAAACGATGGTCGACAAATGATCAGGCTTTTCTTTTTCAAATTATTTGGAGAGAACGAGTCTTTTTTCCCTTATATTTACCCGACCTAATGACAGTATCACGTAATCGTTTTGACCGTTTTTTGGCCTCCCACAAGATATTCACCAAGAAAAGTTTGAAACAAAGATCTTATGTGAAAAAATCAGGACACATTATCACTAAGTCACCTTAATGATGGTTACATTGACATATGACAATAGCTAGATTTGAATTTGTCCTTAAATATATATCATATTGATTTATCATGATATGATATATCTTTACTTTGGGCTCCCACATAACTTGGTCCATGCACTTCTTTTGGTTGGTTCTAACTCTTCACCATGTATAAACGAAAAGCTCTAGATGGGGAAGGAAGGAGTATCACATAACATAACACACACAATACTGGATGGACCCATCCTCTTCTCACCTAAACCTCATCTTTTTAGACGGGTACTCTTGTACAAGAATCATCATCATGATTCTTAGAATCACTTTAGTGCTTACTCTCATTTATACTTAGCACCTCATACACTTGAAACTATCCTTATACATATTTTTAAGGATTAATTCTTAGTCACCATCGATTGAGTTAATCTCGAATCGGATTTACACATACATCGGAGTGTTAATAATTAATCACCCATAAATCTTCATTATTTTTCACTCAAGACGAAATTACAATAATTTTGAGTTAACTTTTGAGTTTTTTTTGTTTGTTTGCAAGTATATATATAGTTAGACCACTCTCTATCGTGACATTCCCAAGACTGAGGACTGAATTCCACATCAACACGAAGACTGAGGACTTACCCAAAACTGAACACTACCTATCCTGACGCCCTAGAACTGAGGACTGAACTCCACGTGAGTGCCACATCATTTCTTAAATATTAATACAAGTACATTTATATTAATAATAAAATTTACAATAATTAAAAAACTAATTTATATTAATAATATAAAGGGTTTGAGATTGTTAAAAAAAAACTTATTTTTTCCTGACCAAACACTAGCCGTTGCAAACACTGAACCATCTGTTGCTGCCCGTTCTGCTCTCGTTCTCGTCAGAACGGTAACTCCAAGACAGTCCTCTAGGACGGGACCGTGCCTATGGGAAAGACGGAGAATAGACCCCCCATGACACGGAGAACGAAGTATCGATAAGAAGTGGTTTTAAGAGTGTGTATAGTTCAAAGGTTAGGTTTTGAGTGGAAGTATCTGAGATTGAAGATAAGTTTATTTTTAGTTATTTTATTTGAATTAAAGAAGAAATTAGTTGGAGTTATTTAGAAGGAAAAAAGTTATAAAATTGGACCAGTTAAAAAATAAAAACTGTGAAGAAAAAAATCGATAAAGGTGACTAACTACAAGGACGGAAAATACAGTTTACTTATTTAGTAAACGATGACTATTCCATTCAAAAAAAGACTATTTCAACTCAAATAAATAAATCATAGAAAATAACATTAATATTGTACCAACTAACTTCTTAACATATACAACTTTAACTTCATAATATATTTATTATTGTATATGTTTTAGTTCATGTAAAATGTTAGACTCTTATTATATATATTAGTTGTTGTGATGATAAACATTAAAAATACATTCGATATCATGTGTTTACATACATATTTAAAATCTAGTTACGAGATAAATGTGAAACCCGTGACATAGTAGAGCTTTATTCGATCAATGATTAAAAAATGAAGTGTAATCATTCTAATTATATAAACACGAACAGAGCTATTTAATCCTTTTCTTTTAATTATGATTGGCCTAATAATGCATGTGTTATAGTTTTATATTAAAGTTCAAAGATACCCTAACAGCAGCAATAAATAATCATCATCATCATACACGAGTGCCCTGATATACACTTGTAGGTAAACTTAGTGGATGTAAATAATGATGTATGCTCACTTTCTTTCTTTCTTTTTTGGTTTATAAGAATTAAGTGTCGTCATAAGTGACGTAGGAATGACGTGTTAATGCTTATGCGAGAAACGGAAATAAAATATGAAAAAGAAATAAAAAATCAAAAGATAAGGAAATTATTACAGTAGGTGGGCCCAGAAATGATTACATAAAAGAAAAAACATGAACAACAATAAAGAAGCTTTTTAGGGCAAGGGGCCAAGGACACTAGGTCCCGTTGTCTTTATATTTTTCAATACGTGACATTTTAAAAGTACTATATAGATGGCTATTATTACAAAAAGGTAACCTCATGAAACACGCTTCTTAATTACCATGTATACGATGCTAAATCCATTCAAATTAAAACACTTTAAATAAAGTTTTATATTTCTTAATTGATATGATCAACTCTTTGCAGAAACTTAATAAAGCTGTATACTTATAAGCAGTTGTCATACAGATAAGTTTAAAAATACGTCTAGAAGTGAAAGACTGAATGCATTTGCAAATCATCTAAACGTCATTCATTTGGGGGTACTTTTGATATTATTTGCGTATGAATAAGTTATTAGCTTACTGTCTAATAAATGCTACACTTACAAAAGCTCTACAAACGTATTTTATAAGAAACGACGTGAAAAAATGAGTTAGTTCCAGTTATATTTAAGTTTAGTTTATATTTTAGCATAACAGCAAACGCAGAGCATTAGTATCGTTAACAACATTAAACTTTTGTCATGTTGACCGATCGAAAACAATGTAAAAACTTATATTTTACAATTACAACATTCAGTTTTCATCTGTATTCATACTGACATCACATCTGAATCTGTACGGTTTGTTGCACGAAATATTTTTCCTACTATAAAATAAATGTCAATTCGTGACATTTATTGTTTCTTTCACAATCCAAATTTATGTTTATGCCTTTTAATATATGAAAATTTCCTTTTAACTTGAGTGCATGCATTATAATCTTCGGTTGCATGTTTTAGAATATATAAAATTTAAGACATATATTTTTTTGGTAGGTACACCTAGTGTAAGCTTTGGGTGCATATGTATAGATGTACAACTTAAAAATAGAATCTACTATATTGATTACCAAAAGATTATGCTCCTTAAACACTTATATCAATAGCTTTTTATGTAAGAATCAAACTAATGCATCTAATGATCTAAGAAAATGTTAAATGTGAGATCCAACCCATTATTAATACAGTAGTTAGTTAATACAAATAATGAACAGCTACTTATCAAGTTGTAAATATAACACGAACATATTTACATCTTTTCAGTTTTTGGTAAAACAAATAATGATGCATTAATGCACATACATAGAGAAGGTGGGGCCTTTATGTGGGCCCAACACTCTAAGGCGGTAAAGCCCAATATACTCCAAAACCAAGTATGTCTGGATGTGTGGCGTTAATAATTATAAATATAAGTATAAATATAATTCACAAAATGAAAAGTAAGAGAAAAGAGTTGTGTTCGTATCACACTTATGGAAGAGTCCCCCACGGGGATGGTCCCACAAACCGCCCTCTTCTGACTCGATCACTTTAGAAAACAATCATGTGGTAATATACATTTAGGATCTTCAACATTAATCAATATAATCTTAGTTTTAAAATTGTCACGAATAATGAGTTTATATTAGTTGGTGTAAAATTGATGGAGTTTAAGGATACATTTAGCAGATTTGGAGGTTAATTAAATTTCATTTTTTGTTTGTTGAGTCAATGGATTGGTTGATTCAAGCATCTTTAATTGTCGAAGGTTCGATTCATTTTCAAGGTTACGTTCAATTGCATATACATTTCAAGTGGAATGAGAATTGGTTTATGTTCATGTCAGGCTATGAGAACACGAAAGATGATATTAGTGTAATATCAGTATGGAGTTCATGTTTTGAACTGCACTGAAACTTAAATTCAATGAATATTTTTTTTTATATGAAATGGAGCTTATTTTTATATTATATTTTATTTTATCTAAAAAGTGTCTCATAAATTAAAAATAAAAACTACATTAATATAATTAAAACACATTACATAACATAAATTTAACTACAAAACATTACATTTAAGAGAAAAATAAAAAACATTGTAGTTTTGGACGTATCCTCTTTCATTCGATGGCGTTGATGAGCTTTTACCAAAAAAAAAAAATTAAAATCGCTGTTAGGAGATGAACTCTTTTACCTCGTTACTTATACATCGATTTTTCAATACAAATAACTGACATCAATGTCAACTCGGAGTGGTGTAACTAACATGAAAGGGCGATCTACAACGTGAAAAACTCTTCACTTTCAATGTTAAGAGACCTTTATAATAGTCATGTTTTTCCTCATCAAATCAATACAAATAATTTCTTCTCGTAAAAACTAAAAAGAAAACACAATTAACTTAAATAGTTTCTTTAATAGCTAAGATTCGATGTCTAGTAAGAAATAACAGTGTACAGTTTTACCACATGAAAACTCAAAACCAGACAGATGAAGCACAAACTTTTCGCAAACTATTTTTTATGTTTAAAACAAACTAAATAATATAGTGATTAATTGTATGTCGGCATCATTTTCAACTAAATATAACTATCATAACTTTTGGTTGGATCAAAGCATATATCGTGTATGATTTTCGTTTTCAAACATATGAAATTTTGTAAGAATAAGTGATGTTTAACTGGGATGAATATTTAACTAATTAATTAAAAGTTCATAAATTTATGTTATTCTGAAAACGATATTTTGATTTCTTTAATCACACTAAGATTTAGCCACTTTATTTATTTTGTTTTATTCTTGACTAGGGGCCCAATTATGCTACTTTCATAATTGGGGGAAAATGTGTCAAGTTGTTTTTCCTTTTATTTCATATATTTTGAGTAGTCAGTTATGTAATATTTCTAATTAAATTAACTAAGTAATAGTTGCAAATTTATATATATTGGAAATCAATAGAGAATTAAAAAAAAAAAAGGGAGATAGAGAAGTAACTTTTAGTTATTTATTTGTAAAATGTTAATATTCATATGTAATGAATGTTATTTAAAATTACAACTTGACATTCATTTACAATGAAATTAATGGCTGAAATTTATCTCATTTATTCTTTAAGATTTAAAGTTTCATTCTAAATCATTTCTACATATACATATATATGTATATATATCTATATATATAAGCATCCAAAATCTATCTACTCAATGATTGAATGTAGATTGCATTATGATGTTAGTTATTGCGCGTCAATAATTGGTTAAATCTCGTTATCATGTCAAAATATTTAGCTAGATACTACTACAATTTATTCGTAATTGATCAAGTGTCACTATAAAAACTTCTTACAACATGTAAATAAAAATGGTCAAGATGATAGTTTTCAAAAAATATAATTGGTAGTCAATTATATTTTTATGTTTATAATTACTAGATCGATCATCACAATAAAAAATAAAGATAAAAAAAATTACATTATCAATGCACAAGGTTAAATTGATACTATAACAGATTGTGTACGTAACAAAATTGATTATAAAAGTTCAGAACGAGAACTTTCCGTAAGAAATTGAGAAAATTATATTTAGTCCATCTCATACGTACAAGACTTATAACTAGATAACATCAATTGGCATTTTTTTTACAAAAACCTTACATATTTGTAAAAACTTGTCTATATTATTATTATTATTATTATTATTAAGTATACATATATATATATATATATAATATATATGTCTATTTTAGCTTTAAAGAAAAGGCTACTATCCACCTTTTTTTAGCTTTTAAATTCTAACT
This sequence comes from Logfia minima, assembly GCA_963921325.1. Lineage (NCBI taxonomy): Eukaryota > Viridiplantae > Streptophyta > Magnoliopsida > Asterales > Asteraceae > Logfia > Logfia minima. Next base: position 41,168,438 of record OY992764.1, read on the forward strand.
TATATTTTTCAAGCTCTGACAAATGTAGCATCATACTTCCGTATGGTCTTCTTTAGACAATGACATTCCAACTTAATTTGTAATTTGTTGTTTTTAAACTTATAAGCTTAACAGTAAAAATTATTTTTACCATGTTCTTTATGTAATTTAACTTGTCAAGTTTACCACGAATTCTTTTTTATAGTTGTGGGGTGTAACATAGAATCCAAAGGAAGTTAGATAAAATAAATAATTCCAAAACAATATCAAAACTACTAATTGGTCAATTAAAAGTAGTATTTACTTAGGTTAATAATATACGGTAACAATAAAATGTTACGTTTTCCACAAGCCATGACTTTTGCAATGACAACACAAATTGCCATTTTAATGTATGGAACGTGATGATTACTTTCTTTACGAAAACGTTCACGGTTTCGTTTACTAGTCTAACTAAAACTCATACAAAACGTCGATCCATTATCACCTAAAAGAAAATTAACTAAAGATTAAAATATCATTAAATAATCTTCCAAAAGTAGCGATATTTATTTGATTTGGGTCACATTATATGACACAAAAATATAGGGGTGATCGAGTTCATTTGAAACACCTAAAAATCTTAACACCGAAGGAATCACTTTTTTTATTCTTTTATATTTTGAACTAATTTATGGGTTTCTTTTTTATATAATTTAATTTATAAAAATCTCTGCTTCCACGACAAAGAACATTTAAAACTAAATACTGCGAAAACATTTATTTAATGTACAAATTGAAAAAAAGCTATAACAATATAATATGAGTAAAATAGATAGAAAGTCATCAAATTGTAGTTATTACTTAAATTGTAATTATTGGTATTAAAATTATGGAAGAGTTAAATACTACTTATATGCCAATTAAACCATATAATATATGCCTATTGATGAGGCTTTTGAACGCTTAGCCACCGTCTTATTTAGAAATTCTTCTCATGCTCTAAATAAGTGTGCTTATATTAACTCTTTATCATTAGATATATAAACATATATATTTTCTTTACTTGGAAAATGTGAGTGGTAGTGTCAATTTTTTTATTTTTTATTTTCCATTATACAAATTGGAATGTCGTCCGTTCATAGGTGCTCATCTTGTTCCTATGGCTATGAGCCTATGTACAACTTGGCTAGCTTGCGATACAAAAAATGTGCCACAATTTGAGGGTTACGGTTTACCATCAATCTATGTATCTAAGTAGCTCAAATAAGAATAAAAGAAATTTGCTTCCTATATCGTCAATCATCGAAAACCGTGTCTCAATTTTCAAGTACATCTTTGACGTACGAAGTTTCGTTTCAATGGCCATTCTTTCTTGAACATAAAGCATTTTATGATCATCTTAAAAGCTTAACAATTAAAATTACTTATCCTCAGTTATAAAATGAAAATGAAGATCATTAATTGAGAAAGCGTTCAACAAGTAAAAAGTCAGATACCCTTAACAAAAAGTATGGCAAGTAAAACATATAAAATGTGAAAGTAAACATCTTAGTTTAATTAGGAAATTCTGTCTTGTAAATTATGATACTGCTTTGAAAATTGTAATATGTAACTGTTAACTAGTAGGATTAGTAAAAATAAATAGTATATTAAGCTCATATCAATGTAAAATTGGATTTACTTTTAATCAGTAAAAATAGCATGGTTTTGAAACCCGGGTCGGGCCGGCCGGTCCGACCGGTCGGACCGCGACCCGGCATATACTCCGGACGGACATGACCGGGCTAACCCTAAAACCTAAAATCGCACCACCACCACTGCCGCACCGCCACCATCGCCGCACCTCTCCTTCCGGCAGCCACCGCCGCCGCCGCACCCCCTTCCGGCAGCAACACAGCAGCCTCCTTCGTGTTCCTGCTAGATTTGTACTTGTTTGATGTAAACTTGTAATGTTGGATTTGTTATGGTTGAATTTGTTATTGTTGGAATATAATGTGAAAAACAAGTTTGGAAATGTTGGATCATAATCTGGAACAGAAACAGAGACAGCAGCCAGCAGAAACAGAGATAGCAGCCAGCAGAAACAACGATAGCAGCCACACAGCAGGAACAGCAGCCAGCGGTTGAACCGGCCGGTTCAAACGGCTCGACCGGTTCAACCGGATTCGGGAAGGTGACCGGGTCAAACTAGAATACGGGTTTCAAAACACTGAAAAATAGCAATCAATTTATTTTTACTTTTACAATTATTTTGACGTATTAAAAATAACTTTTAAGAGTTTCATTTATTACTTTTAATAGTTACAACATATGTATCAATTAAATTTTTACCACAAAAGATACATTTCATGCCCATAAAATATTTTACGAATTAAAAAATGCACGAAAGAAAAAGAAAACGTAAAACAAGATTCACGAAGAATGTGAAAAAACAGAAGACATGTATTAAAAAATAGAGAGAATAAAACAGGGAGTGGCATACGTAAAAGACAAGCAGCCTCCGACAAAGATTTTAACAGTACGGACCAGACATCCCATATTCCTTAGCCACCCCTTCCCCTCTCTCTCTCTCTAGAATATAATCATCTTAATTGTTCTTTCTCTTGATTTAAGGGTTTATTTGTTCGATAGCTTCGTAATAAAAACGTTAAATATGATTAATTTATAATGCAATCAAACGAATGTACACCATTATTACTATGCCAAAGAATATTTTAAATACTATAATATTTAGCAACTTGGATTTTATACCATTTCACATTCTTGACTGTAAACATTTTCCTTTGCTACTTATACATCGTTATCTATGTATTTTTAAAGAAGGCGATGATATCTACACCATTATATTTTTATAAAATTCATTAAAATTGTACATCAATACATACGTAGTATATCATAGTTTTTGTGCACTAATAATCTACGACGACCATGTCAATACATGAATGGTAAATTTATCTTATTAAAAATCGTCTGTTGTCTACAAATTATTAAAGTACATTCTTAAGCACAACCCAAAGTTGGATTTTTGTAGATGTAAATCCATTTGTAAAGCCAAGAAAGAAAAATACAAATTCTTTGGTAATTGTAACATTCCCTGGCTAGGCTAGAACTTGACCTAATTTTGGAATGAGTGTTGTGTTCATTCTCTCTAAATTGAATAATATAATTGGTTTTGTGTTTGCAAAGATAAAACTAATCTCCTCACATGCGCATTGGAATGTAATCAAACTTACAGTTAGAAGAAACAACAAGAAGATAGGTTAAAATTACAGTCATCAAACACACCCTTATCGACAAACTTTCATGAACCACATGCTTTATTCATTAATTGGGTAATATTATAAAAAGAATTCACGAACTCATACATATGACATATTCATGACTTCCTTCCAATATTATTCATATATCAAATTATTATTATTTATATTTATTTATATATATATATATCCATTAAAATTATTCAGTTTATATAGATCACTAATAATAACTAGTTTCTCAAACTACACTAATTAATATCGTCATATAAGTCGAATACATCATTTATTTGAATATTAATCACTTGAGCACGTAATCTCTTGTTTCTGATTGTTCTTGTGTTCTCACATTTTCTTAAAAGAAATTTTAGCTTGAATAAAATTAAATGAATATTCTTTAGTTAAATGTTTTTCTATATATATATTTTTTATTTTTTATTTTTTATTTTTGTTTTGTTTTACCTTTTTATGTTATTTTATATTTAAAGCGTCAAGTACTGTGTTAGGCACTTTTATATAAGAATTTAAAGCTCTAGTTTCAAACTTATTTAAATGCTCTGGTTATCAGGATATCGATAATTTATCAAAAAGTAAGTCGATCATGATGACACGTCATAATATGATGTGTTTAATTTTTTTGTATTATGGGTGTGTTTGCAAAATTTGCTAGTAGCTGAATCTGAAAGTCTATAATTAGAATTTATATTTGAAGGTAGAAGATGTAATTTATTTTTCTATAAGCGTTTGATAAATTAGTTGATGCTTAAAGATATAAATTGACATAAAAGGACGAAAAGTACATGATAAATAATTATATAAAAAGTATTTATGTAGTTTCTCATTTTCTAAGCTTGAAATTTATTTTTAAATGCTATTTTATTTAGCTTTTTTTCATATCTTATTTTTTTTAATAAGTTCTTAAGATTTTATTTAGCAAACAAGATAGAAGTTTACTCCAAAATACAGTTATTAAACTAAACTCACGTAGGCTTAAACCCTTTACGAAAGATAGAAGCTTAATTTATCTTATAGAAAAAATAAACTAAAACGCGTGACAAACATACCTTGCAACTAATACTAAAACTAAGTAACCCCATAATCATGTTTTGTTTTATGTTTCTAATTTTTTTTTTTTCCTTTTCATCCTTTTTCTATAGATATGTAATTTGTTATGGAGGCGTATAATGAAACTGTATAGACTAAGTTCTCTTTCCTAAATTGAAGAGCTAAATAGGATGTAAAGAAATTTGTCCATTTTCCAAAAATTAGTAAGCATATCCCCGTTTTATTTTCTTAGGTTTGTAATTGTTTTTGTTTGAAATGAAATTGGCACCACCTTTTTCTGCTGCCTTACTTTGATGATAAAGCAAAAGCAAACAAAAAAGTAAAGACATTTAAAATTAAAAAAGAGAAAGCTAATAAAGAAAGGAGAGATTTAGAGAAAGGAGAGAATACAAAGACAAAAAAGGTTCTCAATACTCCATCATTCAAATACACACACACTCTATCTCTCTCTCTCTAGCTACTTAATCTAAGTCTTGGAAGACCTCTCAAAGTTTCTACAAAGACAAAGGTGTTAGCTTGGGAGAGATTCAAGAAAACAACAAATTGAGAGAGATAATATAAAAGCAAGAAGAGAAAGTTAATCTTTTGTATGTTTGTTTAATTATTTCTCTTTGACTCTTGAGAGGGGAAATGAATAGAGGAAATGTGTTGCAAAGTTCACCGGTGCAACAAATGCTAGCCGGCGGCCCAAGCGGTTGGTGGAACATGATGGCTACCACTAGACCTTCTCCGTCACCACCTCCTCCTCAACTGCCGTTCTTTGCAACGTCATCACATCCACACCTCTTTCCTCACCAATATTCACCACCACCACCTTCACTATCTCAATGGCATGATAATCAAGAGTTTCCGGATTCTTTAAGCCAATTACTCATGTAATTTAAACCACTTTCTTTGTATCATGTTTGAGCTTATTACTATAATTTCAAAACAATTTATGTTTCTCAAAAAATCTAGACTACATGTGTTAAATTTCTCCATTAGTTGCTTTCGATATACATATTACTTTTGTGAGTCAGCCGGTTAGTGTTGCTGATTGTGAACGTTTTTGAAAGAAAATCTTTTTGTGAGTCTTTATGTGCAATATAGAGAGAAATAAAACAAACACACACACACAAACACATGCATAGATTGACCAATACATTGATCGATCTTTGTTATATGCAATTTTGTAGGAGTGGATTAGTAGGCGAAGACAAGTCAGCTTTGGGTCATATGCAACAAATCAAGAAATTTGAGAACTGGGAACAACTTCTTTTACATGATCATCAACTACAGCACAACTCGTCACATGTAAATTCCATGTTAGAATCTTCAGTCAAGCAAGAGAACTCACTTAATTACGGATCATCGTATGGTCAAGGCGAATTTCATGGCGTAAAACCAAATAGTTGGTCTAATCCAATGATCCCAGTTTCATCTCCTAATTCTTGTATTTCAAGTTTGAGCAACAATATGCTTGATTTTTCGACCACCGTTGGTAACAAAGTAGATGGAAGACACCCACCACCTGATCGCTCATCTGACGTAAGTGTTTTCGGAAAGAAAAATACTAACACACCGCACGCTCATCTGAGTTAATAAACTTCTTTTAGAAAAAAGTTATATTCTTGGGCTAATACATGATTTATTTGGAAGCCGTACCATATTTTTCTGGTTGGTCACATGTGTATCTTTTAGCCTGGATTCTGACTTATTGCCAATAAGTTATTGGTGTTTATTTATAGCACAAGTACTTCAACATTTAATTCATACAAGACTAATTAATTGTTCTTGGAAGATATGATATTTTCAAATAGTTTACATTGAAGAAGTGCATGAACATGTATTTAATTTGGTCACTTACTTTCTTTTATGAAAGATATCATATGATGAATTGATGATCACTAACTTTCTCATTCTTTCCTTTTTTTCATAATATGAAGTGTAATAGCACTGCAACTGGTGGGGTATCTAAGAAGGCTAAAACTCAACCTTCTTCAAATCAAACTACCTTCAAGGTAATTTGTCTATTCTTAGATATTAATTTTATCTCTTTCTTTGTTTTGCTAACACACAAATACAGGTAGATGTAGTACTTTTTGGAAGGTAACTATTGTCCTTCTTGATTGTCCATTTCTTTGGGCCATAATGATTCTTTAGTTCATCTATTCTTCTATCCACACAAAGAAAAGATATAGTATAAAAGAGCTATATTTAATTTCAAGTAATTATTGCAAAAATACAATTTGTTATTTTGATTCTTCTCTTTGTATGTGATGTTAAAAACAGGTGAGGAAAGAAAAATTAGGGGACAGAATAACAGCACTTCACCAGCTTGTTTCTCCCTTTGGAAAGGTATAGTGTAGTATGCTCTAAACTTTCATATAGTGCTATTGTGAATTAATTACCTTAATAACACTTAACTTAATTCAATCTTATAATTATGCAAGATTAACGCCAGATAACAAGACAAAGATGAAAATGAAAACAAGGGAATGATATGACGCGTAATTCTTTTTGATTTTCAACGAGTGAATTAATTATTGATAGTCATGTCAACTGAAGATACAATATATGAAAATAACATCAAATCTTTTCCATGGAAAGCAATTCAATACAGGACAATTTGATACATGTTTTTTTTTTTTTTTTTTTTTTTTTTTTTATCTTCATATTTTTTTCTCTCTTTATCTCGCGCTAAAAGAAGCATCAAAATGTCATCCGTTAGTCATTTACTACACCATTTTCTCTTGAATGGCCTGCGTTTTTATGGGGTAAACAACAGAAATCAAACTACTATATATGTACGTTCATAAATAATATTATCCACGATATTACTGTATCTGTAATCAACAAGCTAGAAGTAGTATCTTCAACCGGTTGTCATCAATATCTAAGTTTTCAGTTTACAGTATTCGGATCGAAGTACATAATGAGATCTTTTTTACACTAAGTTGTAGCACTTTAAACGCGCCAAAACCAAATTCACATTAAAAAAAAAAATTTAGATCTATTTGTCTTTTTTTTTTTTTAATAAATTGTTAACAAAGAATGTTTTTATCTCGTTTACAGTTCTTTTGTTAACGTGAATGGGAAAAAAAGGGTGTCCTTCAATTTCTGGAAAAAGTTTAGTTCCATATATGTATAATTAGAAGTTTAGATCTCTCATAAACAACGAACTATTATTTAAGGTTATATGCAAGAAGTTGTTTCTTCCGAACTCTTTACAACACATTTTGTAAAAAAAAGTAAAGAAAATATAAACGATTATTTGTCACAACCTGTCTGTTATCTTATTTCTTTCTTTCCAGAAATAGTCATAGGAGTGAATAAAGCATGCATGGTTTTCTTTTTGAAGACTATGGTGGTTTCAGCTTTCATAACCTTTTTATTGTCAAGTCTTGTCAATGTAGTTGGAACTTCTTTTTTTTTTTCTCCAACAAAAATGTAGTTAATTGGAACTTATTGACTACTATAATTTAGAGATAGCAAGTTCAAACCCTTGGTTAAAAAAGAGTGGTATTATAAATATATATATATATATCCTTAAATGTATGTTTTTATACCTTTATTAATAACTTTATATATATTGATTATTTTTTTTAATTTTTTTGGTAACAGACTGACACAGCTTCTGTGCTGTTAGAAGCTATTGGTTACATAAGATTCCTACAGAGTCAAATTGAGGTAATGCTACTTCCCTTTCATCATCTATCATCTATATTTATATATATGTATATATATATGTTCTTCTACAGTACTACTTAGTTCTTTTTATTCATCTTTTACAAACTACCATCAGTCACAGTAGTCATGCCACAAACAAACACAAACACAGTAACTAAAAAGCTTCACATCCTTATTATTCCTTCAACATTATTCTACATTTTTTATAAGTATCCTGTGCCTCTTTTCAATATTAAAATACACCTTTCTGTTATATGTTGTAGTTCAATATCTAAAAAATTATTCCCTCTGTCCATAGAATATATGACTTATTTTTTTATTCTCAAGAGTCAAGTTTATATATATATATATATATATGAAATTTGCACTTCTTACCTAACAATAAGTTAGACTGCTTAAGCTATATATATATGAAAGATCATTAAATATTTGAAGTAAAATGAGTAATTAGCTTATGATTTAATTATAAGCGTAGACTGGATTATAAAACGCTATAGTTTATTTACATTTGCGCTTGAATGTTTTAGGCCCTCAGCTTACCATACCTGAGCAATGGATCAGGAAACATGAGAAGCCACCAACACTCTGTAAGTATACAGCACCTTAAACACTCTATTATACAAACACGTATATATATGTACGTGAATATATATATATATATATATATAAATCTAATTTTAATATTTATAATCATCTTTCTTATAAAAATACTTAAGTACGGATATATAACATCTTTTCTCCCTCTTCCGCAATGCATGTGAGTGTTCACATGTACATGAGCATGTGTGGAAGTTGCAAGGGATTTAAATATGTTTTACTAATTAAGTAATTATTTTAATTGATTCTTTTTTTTACTTATTTAGGTTCAACAAGGGGAGAGGAATTGTTTATTTCCTGAAGATCCTGGTCAGGTATATATTCACCTTTATGAATAATATTCCACTTTTCATTCACATTTATTTCAAGAAAAAGCTGACACATATTATTGTAATCAAGTTGTTAATTATAGCTAACTCGTGCCTTAAACAGCTTCTGAATGATAGCTGTGGCATGAAGAGGAAAGGATGTGCTCTTGATCAGGTATATCAATCTTTTGCTTATTAGTTCTACCTTTCTACTTATTGATTTGACAATAAAAAATAAAAAGGGTCTTTGTGAACCACTATCATAAGGACTATCATTATATTATAAACATATTAAATGCATATGCATTGTACATTAATCAATTATCATTAACTATCTTGAGATTCTTAGGAGTACAATACAATCATTTATGTGTGAAAGCTGTTAATTAAGACTGTAATTATCATTTCTTTAAAAAAAAAATTGGACACATTTTATTAGTAGGGTGAGTTTTGATTGTTATGATTTAAATTAAAAACAATTGCAGGATTCTCATGAAGAACCGCCAGAAAAGGATTTGAGGAGTAGAGGATTGTGTCTAGTTCCGGTTTCATGCACAATGCAAGTAGGGAGTGATAACGGAGCCGATTATTGGGCTCCTGCTCTAAATGGAGGGTTCCGATGAACGGATCAACTTTTAGGTCTAACCACATTTCATGGGGCCGGGGTGTGTTTCGAACACCATGAAAAAGATCCATCCAGAAATGAGATAACATCATTAGCAGTCACTCTGCTTAAAATATTTCCAAGGCTGATTGCTCATGATGCTATGCATGTTCTTGGTGCTTTACATATGATCTTGTGACCACAAAAACAAAACTTATGGTTGAGACTTTTAGATCATAAGTCTCTACAACTATCTAGCTAATTTTTATGCACTTGCTCGTTTTGTATTTCTTTTCATTTCTATCAATCATCAGTTAGTTCGTATCATGTAGAATTTCATGTATATGACATTCTAGTATGATTAAAATTAACAGTTATTTAATGTGCGCTGTTTACCTATATCAATATGCATGTATATATAGTAACTTCTAAACTTATAGTGCAAGTGCCCTAACTGTCTTCTAAACATAAAAGGATGATGAAAAAGAGTCGAGCATGAATTAAAATAGTGTATATATATTATATCTGTAAGAAGATAAAGCATTACTTGTACATAAACTACGACATCATATCACATGTATCTAATTTACTTATATATCGGTATGTCATTAGAGTGACTTATTTGCACGTGCAGTCATTGACTTTATGTGGTTTTGGACGTAGTTATACATTCATAGTTTTCATTGTTGTAGTTTTAAAAGAAAAAATGAAGATTTCTCTTTTATTACAAAACCTTTTATACAAATACAAATAAATTGAACACCGCATTCTTCTAGCTTTTCAGTTAACTTAAAAAATTCTTCAAAAAATATGAGTAACTTTCTGTAATTAAATACACCTTATATTTCTAATATTCATTTTTACGTGTACGTAACATATATAATTAAGGTTAAATTGATCAAATTAAACTACACTTTATCTTTTAACATTCATTTTTTTTCTTCCTTTTTCGTCTGTTAGCCGAGGTCTTTTTCTTTCTTGCCATTTTTTACTTTTGGAGGAAATTTTATTTGAAATTTGGTGTTTCAAGAAATATTGAGGTGATCTTTCACACCTTTAAACATAGAATAGATTGCTAATCGAAGACGCACACGGCATATTCTTTTATTGTTAATAGGGATAGCAATAAGTGAGAAAAATTTCGTGATTCGTGGGTACCCGTCCATCGTGAACGGGTAAACTCGTGAATTTTTATTTACGGATATGTGTATTGGTGAAAATGGTACCCGTTGATGGGTCAGACATGGGTAATGGGTATGCACTTTTACTCATGGGTAAACCCAACCCGTAAGCCTACAAAAGTCATTATAATTACCCACGGGTATATTCAAAAATTTATCAAATATATATTTATATATAATGGTTAATTTTAAAAATATACAGTGAAACTATTCATATAGTAAATAAAAAGTATAGTATTCATGTTTTGGATATCATAACTAAAAAACGATTAAGGATAAAATATCAAACAAATTGATGGTTATCGACAATTAGACCACTCCTAATCGTTACCGTGTCACTTTCGTGTCAGTTGTGTCACCTCAGTGCAACCTCACCACTTTTCAAATCGACACACTCGTGCCAACCGTAGGTGTTTCACTTTAATTTTTAAGTCCCACATTTATCAATATACTTTTATTTATATACACTAAAAAAACAAACAAGAAAACCGACACAACCATTGGCAAGGGTCTTATAGTTCGTATGTTTTAAATTTTAACAATCTAACTTGTCTAAGAATACGGTCCGTTCTCTTGAACAATTTTTTAAAACACTTCTTTTAAATAAAAATTATATAAAATGCTTTGATTATTTAATAAAATATTTATATCATATAAAATTTGTAAGTTTACCTGTATCCATGGGTATTCGCGGATTGTGAATACGAATATAAAAAATAAATCCGTTAGCAAAATGCATGCAAGTTAGCGAGAGAGAAACTCGTAAGAGTGGGTCGTGGGTTCGAGAGATCTGGACTTGCGACCTCCACGTACCATCCCTAATCGTTAATTGAATGTATGCATTCTTTCTTTCAATTCTAAAAGACGGCTAAAGGAAGCTTATCAGCAATCATGTAAGTCCATTAAAGTTTACAACATACTAACGTGAAATATTATGTTGAAAATAATTATTGGATTCCGATCCGTTTAACAATTTACTTGAGCCAAATTTATTGGAACGAAATTTTTCTTCAGGGTAAAAGCTTTATAAGTATGAATCTGAAAATAATGGCCGGATTCGAGTGTAACAAACAATAATATTTACTTTTCTTGAACAGATTAGAAGATATTGATTAAGGATATACTTGGTGACATTGCCCAATCAAGCATTTTAAGTTCACATTTTATAGTCTAATTAGGTTCAAAGTATAATATTAATAAATAAATAAGAGTTTGATGTTGACGAATAAAATATGTTGAGACCTTTTTTTTTTCAACAGTAAATATATATATATATATATATAGCAACAACCAGTAAGAAGTTAAAAAGGTTACAATGGTGGTTTTAGCCAATTATGCCAAGCTAAGCATATAAAACTTCTATTTTGTAATCAAGAAAATGAATCAGGTCTAATGCTATCAACAAGTCACATTTTTTCAATTTTTGAGAATTGAACGTAACCGAATTTTGAAATTTTCAGATATTCCACCAAGTAGCTGCCATGATCACATGGATACGATTCTTCTTATCCTTTGATAACCGCAGATTATCTATCCATGTTGTCCAATCTGATGCCGAAATAAAGTTCTGAAATGCAAGTCACACCAAACCTCGATTAACCGCCTAATACTTGACGCCACTTCACATGTATAAAATAAATGTTCATTTGATTCCATACAGTTCGAGCATAGAGGGCACATTATAGATTGAATATCCAAACCTCGTTTCGAAATATTTAATCGGAGAGGGAGTCGATCCAACCTGAGTCTCCAAAGGAAAATGTTCACCTTTCTAGGAATACATTTGCACCATATTGTAGGAGCATCAAGCGTCGGAAGAATGGTATCATCAATATGGTGTCTCATGTCTTTAACCGTGAATGTACCATCACACCGAATGCTTCAATCCAACTCATCTTGGCCTTCAAAACTCGCTACCTACTCTAATTCTGTCGTCAAACATGCTAGGGAATCAAGAGTCTGTCCTGAGATAATTGGTCTTATCCATTTCAAGTTCCATTTAGGAATATGGTTTTCCGACATTTATATATGGTTTTCTGAAAGTGTATGACATTTAGGAATGGTTTACAGTTAAATTCTGTAAATTCCATGACATTTTCGTTCAACTCGATTGTACAACATTAAATTTATTATCACTTTTCATAATTCTATTAAAGTTATATATTGTTTTTTATCTACTAAAATTATGCATTGCTTTTATGTATAGTATAACTTATTAATATACAATTTTGATAGATTTATTAAAATTAATAGTGAATTTACCATTGACCAATTAGTTTAGGACTCTCAATGGTTTTGATTAGGGATGAGCTCGGAACAGAACCGGTATCAAACCAGTTGGTATCGGTTTTCTTTTTACCCCTTTAAAGTGAGTACCGAATACCAGAGCGTTTGAAGTGGTATTGTACTCGTACGGTCCCGGTACCAATGCGGTAAAAGTTGTACCATATCCGGTTTGGTACCGAAAATATAATAAAAAAGAATAACTAATACGTATATGAGTGAACCATTGTGTACGTATATTATATTCGATAAAAATCAAAGGCAATAAATATCAATGTATCTCAAATAAATAAAGTTCATCATTTAACATAGGACAATGACAAAGAAAAACATATATATATATTTATATACGAATAACGTTGTTTTGTACCACGTTATGTGATTTTTTAATGACACTGACTCACGGGCAAGCAATGCGCTTGGAATTCAATTTAATTAGGATGCTAAAATGTGAATTTTTGTATCAAAAAACACCAATTAGAATTTTATAAAATTATTCATTCGTGATAGTCAACTCTATTTTTTTTAAATATCATTTTGTGTTCACGGAATTTACTGAATTGAAGTGTAAAATCCAAGCTTTAATTTATATAAAAGGATTTTAGCAAACGTTAGTAATCATTACACAATATATGCAAGTATACCTAATCGTATAGTAATATAGCGATGATAAGTCTGGATGTCAATCTCTTGGGGAACATGGGCTATTTTTGATCATCTAAACTAACTAATAGTTAATCTAGTTACAAAGGTTTTTGAGTTGTTTGACCGGATATTTTCACACCAACCTCCGACTAAGAACTATATAAGAGATTTACAAAATTTAAACATAAGAAGATGTATATACTTACTTATATTCCAATTATATAAGTTTGATTACTTTGGATGAATTCTATCATGAATAGCTAAGGTTGATTAGGATTCCCACTAAGATCCTTTAATTCTACAACTATTGGAAAGTCTCTACGAAGTAATTTGTACACAAGAAACTATTCTAACTTGAGCACCGCAAGTTATGCATTAAGTTCCTCACTATTATTAACGATTTAATCTAGCAACCTCATGTTAACGAGTGTCTAATAATTATACCTAGAAGTTATTCTTAAGTACAATTATCATGTTCGTTAAAGATTATTAATTACGAGTTTCTTTACCTATTAGCGGTTAAATAATCATAAATAACTAATTAACCTATACAAAACGCTAGTTATAGCATAGATCTATTAATCACGTCAAGGTTCAATAATTAAATACTAAGAATAACTATGGATCTTTAATTAAACATTAACAATAATAATAAATTCATAACACTAAAGTAAACTCATAAATTCTTTATCTAATGATTAACAACTAATCCCGCACATAACACGGTTCCATCCAATACAAGTTTGCGGAAAATAATAAAGACGAACAACTATCCAAACACGTAGACATGAACGAATTTAAGATAGTAAAATTAACACAAACCGAACACAAGAATAAAATCTTCTTAGCTCGGTTGAATCTCTTTAATCCATGCTCATCTAATGCTCTAGAACTCCACAAATACCCTCTTTGAAATTTCCTTAGTCGAACTAGGGTTAATGGAAAAGATCCCCAAATTAATTAGGTTAATTTGGTAAAATAGACCCGTGGCTGACACACATATCCCCCGGATAGAGTTAAGCTATACACCAGATAGTACCTATCCCCCGAATAGAGTAAGTCTGTACACCGGATAACACTATTTTGTCAGCTTTATGAAATTTGTTGTTTTTCTTCGTTTTGCATTGCTTTCGACTCCTTTTTGCACCGGCTTCCATTGTTAAGTCTAAATACAAATATTAACCAAATAAATACCAAATTCAATAGTTTTGCAAGTAATATGAACGTAAGTACGAAAATATGATCTACAAGATAGGAAACAAATAAGACCATATCACGAACCTTTTAAAATCAGTTGCTACAGGTTCAGTACTGGTACAGTATCAGCATAGAAACAAGAATTTGATACCGATGTTCAAACCTAGTTTTGACTTTTGACTATTAATATCACGATATGCCAATAATGTATACCCACTTGGCCGATTGTGAGGCCCATATTTAAAGCCCACAGTCCTAGTTGCTTCCTCCAACTCTGCTATTTCATAAAAATGAGGCCCAAGTCTCTGCCTTTCTCAGGGCCCAAATCTGAGGTTAACCGAGTTAGCAATTCAGAAAAAAGACCAACTCCACAAAAGGATGATCGATTAAAGTTTGGTTTAAATGGGTTATAGTTGTAATTATAATAATGAAATATTTCACAGTTACTTTATGTTTGACATTCGGTAGAAGATATCGGCAAGTGTAACATGTATCAACACACACAGCCATCAAAGCGTCCGAAACTTTTAATAACACTTGTTATTACAAAAGTTTGAAAGTCGGAAAAAACAATCATTATATACACCTTAAAATTGAAAGTATTAAAAAGGTAGGCCATGATAGAGTATTGATCGATCGTAAAGATTTAATTAACAAAATTATTTGAAAAATGCTTGAGAAACGTGCATAAAGTGAAAATAAAAATGGATAATTTGTTTCGACTAGTAAGAAAATGACATCATTATATTTTTATATTTATTACAATTTTAAAACTTAATGAATTTTTATCCATATATTTTTAACTAGGTTTCTCATGAGGTCTAGTCTGTTGTATTATATATGTCCTCTCAAATTCATTTGTCACCCGTGTTGGTATTATCATTATCATTTGTCTTAAAAAAATATTTCGATTCTCAACTTATTAGTCTATCAATACAGTATAGTTTGAGGGCCAATAATGTAAATCTCTATCTATATATGTATTCCTGTAGATACATATGTGCTGTTAATGTTAAAACCCACCTCAATTGAGGTTTATGGTATCAGAGCATTAGAAATAAAACTCTAATCCTACAATAACAACAAAAAGAAAGGCTGTCGTTTATTGATTTTCTTGTTACCTGACTATAGGTTACTTGTCCTTATTTTATCATTCTATTCCTTTAAACAAAACCAATAACGATGGCTCCAACACTTGCTGCCTTTAATACAACTGACAAAGCTGCACCCATTCACACTACAGATGGACGTTTCTTCTCAACCCAGATAACTTCTAATTCTGGAAAGCTATCGTGGAACCTTTCTTCCCGACAAATAAACTAGTTGGATATCTTGATGGATCGATTCAGTGTCCACCCAAGATGATAGCTGCAGCAGAAAAACGCTCAAGTGGCTAACCCGAAGTCTGCAATATGGAAGGAAACGACGACCATGTTAAGATGATACTTCTGTCCTCTATCTCGGGACAAGTGTATGGTGCATTTTACGGGAAAAGAACATCCCATGAGATTTAGGATGTGCTACACATTGCTTATAAGCCAACCACTCTTTCGCAAGAACTCACCCTCAAAACCAACATTCTTAAATTGGAAATCGGTAATGATGAGTCGGTTATTACCTACCTACAACGAGCAAAAAGATATGCCAATTCTCTAGCTTCAATTGGCGATCCTGTTCGAGTCAAAGACCTAGTGTTGACAATTCTGGCAGGCCTTTCTTCTCACACATAATTTAATGGTCTCGTGACCACCCTCACTGCTCATGGCATCGACATCCATGTGGACGATCTTCAAGCCCTACTAGCAGACCACGAGTTTGTCTATGGAAGATGAAAACAACAAATTTCCCAAGCCTATGCTGCTACAACTACTACTAGTACACATACCATCTCCATCCTATCAACAACTTGTGGCTCAAGCCCAAGCTTTGGGATTAAATCTTGTACCATCAACTTCATCACCCCAAGCATTGTATAGCAATAGGAAGGTATCAAACAATAACAGAAGCATCTGTGGAGGCCACAGTAGGAATAATAATCACGGGGGTCGTGGAGGTCGCACTCATGGACCAGATTTTAGTTGGGCTTCAACTCAAAATACAGTGTATGGGCATTACCAAACAGTGTGGTATCAACACATTCCCGCACACTGTCCAAATCATCAAGGCAACACCGGGCCGCAACCTACATATCATTTTACTAGCAATTGACCACAGGCCTCAAATTTCTCAACGCAGGAGCAAACAGTCACGTAGCTCCAGATTTGTCTAACTTAGACTATTTAGAAGGTTATCATGGTGCAGACTCTTTGCATGTTGGTAATGGTAAAGGTCTTCCTATCTTACATATGGGCTCATCTAATATACATACACCACAAGAATCCTTTCACTTATCAGATATCTTACGTGTTCCATCAATTTCTAAAAATCTTTCATGTGTAAAAAAGTTTTTCCACCGATAATGATGTTTTCTTTGAGTTTCATTCTCGGTTTCTTATTGGGAAGGATCTTTGTACTCTCACTCCTCTGCTGATAGGCTCGAGTAGCAATGGACTGTACTTACTTAGCGTTCCAATTAGGAAAGTCTTCCAAATTAACATTGCCTATTTCATCTTTCTAAAGTACGAATCTAGTGCATTTGATTTATAATGATTTTTGGGGGCCTTTACCTTATTTATCTTCTAATGGTCATCGTTAATTTGGGCTATTTGTGGATGATTATACTCGTTATATGTGGTTGTATCCCATTGCTCGTAAATCTGATGTCTTTGAATTATTCAAACAATTCACAACTATGGTTGAACAACAGTTCAATACTAAAGTTAAAACTGTACAAACTGAACGGGGAGGTGAGTATCGAAATCTTTCTAGTTATTTCTCTACATTGGGTATCATACACCGTGTCTCATGCCCACGTACCCATGAACAGAATGGCTTTGTTGAACGCAGAAACATACACGTTGTTGAAACTGGTTTGACTTTTTTGGCCTAAGTAAATGTTTCTCATAAATTCTGGAAATATGCATTTTGACACGGCAGTCTATCTCATAAATCGATTGCCCTCTCGAGTATCCCAATCTGTTTCTCCCTACGAGCATTTATTTAACAAGCAACCAGATTACCTATTTTTTAAAGTGTTTGGTTGTCAGTGTTATCCATATCTTACACCATATAATGCTCACAAATTAGCCTTTTGTTCAACTCCATGTGTTTTCTTAGGGCACAGTCCTACACATCATGCGTATTAGTGTCTTGATTAAAAAACTAATCGGTTATACACAGCTCGTCATGTTCGTTTTGATGACACCATGTTCCCTTTCCTTTCGTGTCCAAACCGAGTCCTACGCCATATACTCCTTCACATCTTCATCGTTCTGTTAGTCCATCAACGAGCTTCTCCATTGAGTACTACTCGTACATCAGATTCTCCAGACCTACCTACACCATTGCACACCACTACTACTCAATCATCAAACACCGCTACTACTACTCCTATCCATGACCCGAATTATAATACGTACTTGTCCAATGACACTCCCCTTTCTGAGCTATCGGGTTCATTTATCAGTTCATTTGCTACTCCATCCATTCCTCCCATAATACGTACTCATCCAATGACGCTTCATCTAAATCAAAAGCCTCGGGTTTCCTTTGACCCATCTGTGTCTTTGAGTATCTCTAGTCCCTCGCCACCGAACACTGAACCTACATCCTTTACTATTGCTAATAAACATGTAGAGTGTCACAAAGCTATGGAAGAAGAGTACTTGGCACTAGTGCCTAATGACACATGGTCCCTTGTCCCTTTTTCAGATAAGTATAATTTTATTGGCTGCAAATGGGTATACAAATTCAAGCATAAGGCTGATTGTACACTTCAGCGCTACAAAGCGCATCTTGTAGTCAAGGGTTTTCATCAACAACTTGGCATCGATTATGTTGAGAATCTTTGTTCGATCGATTTGTGTTCACAGTGCCAATTCTTCCAATCTGATGTCGAAAGTGTTTCATGTTTGAAATCTGACTTTCAGTTTGTGTGTGTACGTATGAAACTGATGTGCAGTAACAGAAAGTAATGTATGTATATGTATAACAGAAGAAAACACAGGCACAACAATTTAATATGCAACGGATGATTTTATTTAACATATGTACATATATATATACAAGTTGAAACGGTATGCAACCATTCCTAACCATTGCAATTGTTGATAATAACTAACTTTTAATAACTAACTTCTAATAAACTAACTGCTTATAATTGGTTTGTTGGCCCATGGCCCAAACCCGAATAACACCCTTCTTCTGATTTCGGTTTCGATTGACATTAGCTTCCAACATCTCCCTCCTAATGACAATAAACCGAGAGCTTTTTTCTTCATTTATTCCTTCATTCGATGATGATGAAATCATCATCTTCCGATCCATTCTTTCCTTCATTTGATGACTTGACTTGTTCCTTTTGTTTCGAGTTTTTGATCACAGCTTTGCTTGATCCCTTATTGCAGTCTCCATGTTTGTCTTCCAAGATTACTTCATCATGTACGTCTTCCATGATTACTTCCAAATGCTTCCAAGTTCTACCTTGTTCTTGAAGACCTCCACAGTCCTCCTTCTTCTTGGCCATTACTCCCTCTTTATCGACTATCCCAACATCCCTATGTGGGTCGATCTCTTCGCCATCTCCAATGCCCTTTTCAACTCCTTCGGTTGAATGTGGTTCCTCACAGGAACTGAGTACATGAGCCGAGTCATGGTAGCACACTACCAAATCGATGAACTTCCTATAGCATTCCTTTAATTCTTCCTTGTAATCCTCCGTTAGCCCGAACATGTTTGCAATATTCTTCCACTTATCATCCAAATAAACATTGATGTATCCACCCAAACTATCAACAATTTTGTAAAGATCCAACAAGTTGATCTCTACATTTCCCACAATTGGTGGTATGTCATCCATACTACCTCTTTGTAGATACACCATATAGAACCATTTTATCATGTCATCAAACTTTCTTCTAAATAGATCCCAATTTAGATATACTATTCTATCAACCTTGACCAAGTTTATGAATGATATGAATCGATTGAACGAGTTCACCTTGATCGAGTATATCTTCCCATTTGCACGTACGTATTCCGTGTCTATATATTCCATGACTTCCATGTTGTCCCATTCGAGATCTTTGTGGACTTCCTGCTTTTTCTTTGAATCTAATGACTCAAAATAATTCTCAAGGTATTCATTGTGTTGCTTGATCACTTCATTCTCATTTGTATCCACTTTGTGTTTGTCATCATCTTCAAACATATACTTGATCTCACATTGATCTTCCTTGTAAGCGATCTCGAATCCTTGTGCCTTCAATTGATCCGTGCTTAACACGTTTAGTGTTATCTCCGGTGTATAACTAACGCACGGGATTATCAACTCTCGTTTACTCGTTTTGATAATTCCTTCACCGGTGCCATGAGTAAAAATGACTTTGTTTTCGTGTTGAATTCCATTCAAACCAAAACTTGGTTTTAGTCTCTTGAATACCATCTTGTTGGGACTCATATGTCTCTCATACTTGCTGCTTATATACCAAATATTATCCCAATTCTCGCAGTCCGTCCCTTCCACCATGTAATCGGTTATCACATGTACCATCTCTGGGTATTTCAGTTTGGTGGTGGCGGTTTGAGTGATGGTTGGAGGTTTAAAACCTTGATCTTTGTCGCCTTTGATCTGCACTTCCTTATGCTTTTCTTAGATCGGGCAATTCCAATACGCATGCCCCCTTATTCTACAACGAAAACAACGTATTCTTCTGCTTTTTCTGTTTTGGTTCATGTCTCCACTGCTTTCCTGTCCAGATTTCACCATGTTCCTCGAGTTGTTGTATACTTGAATCTCTTGTAATTTTTTCATCAACATCTCCTTACAATCTTGTGTAATTCGCCTTACTTGTTGGTTCCATGGTGGTGTTATTTTACCATTTTGATGTTGCATTCTTCTCTTCATGAAACCCGCAGTAAAGTGTTTTCGAATTGGCCTCGTCCCCGATTTGAACCGGTTGCTCTGATACCAATGTTGAGAATCTTTGTTCGATCGATTTGTGTTCACAGTGCCAATTCTTCCAATCTGATGTCGAAAGTGTTTCATGTTTGAAATTTGTCTTTCAGTTTGTGTGTGTACGTATGAAACTGATGTGCAGTAACAGAAAGTAATGTATGTATATGTATAACAGAAGAAAACACAGGCACAGCAATTTAATATGCAACGGATGATTTTATTTAACATATGTACAGATATATATACAAGTTGAAACGGTATGCAACCATTCCTAACCATTGCAATTGTTGATAATAACTAACTTTTAATAACTAAATTCTAATAAACTAACTGCTTATAATTGGTTTGTTGGCCCATGGCCCAAACCCGAATAACAGCCTTCTTCTGATTTCGGTTTCGATTGACATTAGCTTCCAACAGATTATGACGGGACTTTTAGTCTGGTAGTAAAACTTACCACGATTCGCACAGTGCTCTCTCTAGCAGTATCTCAAGGTTGGTCATTACACCAATTGGACGTTCAAAATGCATTTCTCCATGGAGTCTTTCAGAAACGGTTTACATGTCTCAACCTCCGGGTTTTGTTGATCCTGCTCACCCAAATCACGTGTGTCAATTAAAAAACTCTCTACCAGGCCCTTGGAGCTTGGTTTCAACAGCTTATTCAAGCCTTGGTTATTGCTGGGTTTCTTGGTTCGAAGACTGACTCTTCATTGACTCTTAAGCCAAGCAGGTTTATCCGTTTCTAGGCCAGAAATTACATACGTCGTTAACAAGGTGTCTCAGTTTTGCATGCACTAATGGACAATCATTGTTTAGCTGTCAAGCGTATTCTATGTTATTTTAAGGGTACAAGCAAACTTGGACTTCTTATTCCTCACAACTCTAACCTGACCTTGCATGCATTTGGTGACTGTTCCTTCCTTTTCCGATGCTGACCAGGCAAGTTCCACTGATGATCGTCAATCCACCAGTGGTTTTGCTATATTTCTTGGCTCAAACTTAATCTCATGGAGTTCGAGGAAACAACGAAAAGTTTCTCGATCTTCTACCGAGTCCGAGTATAAAGCCCTTGAAGATAATACAGCTGAACGAACGTGGCTCCGGACACTTCTTGGTGTTCGTTTGCGAGTTCCACCGTGATGTGACGCAAAAAGTCATGTTTTTACATACAATATTCCCCCGATTTCAACCCTAATATTGATGAAAGCATTTGATTTAAACGATTATTTACAAAAAAAATCATAGAAAGGGTTTAAATATAAACGATGCATTAAAATCAATGAAAACAACCAAATAGCGCACAAAACAACGCAAAATACTCAAAGGTTGGTTCACCACCCTTTAATTAACCTTAAGTTAAAAAATGATAAATTATTCTTAATTAGTTTCATATTATTCTTCAGGAAATTACGAGATCGTGGGCGAAAGAATCACGCAAAACGACCAAGAAACGAAGAAGATACGACCAAACGAAGATACAAAGACTTACGATCTCGCACACGAGAGTAGGAGGGCACCCGTATACGGCACCCAGGGAGGCCGTATATTGTACCCTCACCCGTATACGGGTACTCCATACCGCCATATGCAAGAATACACTCGTATTTTGGCTCATGTTTTGCCTTGTGCATACCTCCAATGTCTTTAGGTGTCGAACTAGCCCCTCGTATGTTACCTTAAAAATCTATTTTATATAGGAGGTGCATACGACATGGAAACACTTCGGGGGATTTTTGAGCAAGCCTTTGCCTATAAATACACCACACCACAACCTCCTCAAATCATCCATCATCCACCATTTCACACACACTACTTTGACCTCCACTAACACACACTTCTCTCTCTCTACTTTCTCAATCCAGGTGAGGTTTTAGTTAGTTTCTAGTTAAATATTTAACTAATATTTAACTAGAATAATGGAGGGGCATTATTGTAATATTTTGGAAGATACTCAGAACTTTGTTTGTATTCTTATTTCAAGCTACGCTATTTACGGTTATATCTTTTCTCTCTCTATCTTAATTAAAATGTATGCTATTTTGATTATGCTAAAAGTAGGATTTACCATGATTAGTGATTAGTTACTTTGCGTGTTTGTTGTGATGTAGTTAGCTATTATGTTTTGGGATGATGATATTATTATCGGTGTTTTGATTTAACTTTTCATTTATGATCTTAAACCTAATTATATTATCGTCTTTCCACCAATCGGTATGATTAAAACCTTTTGATAAGATATCGCGAACCTTAATCAAACGGTAATTAATTATCTATGTTAAACTATGGTTTGATTACAACGTCATGCAATCATCGTAAAGTACATCGTAGATCACTATGGCAACACTATAAAGAGATGTACATAGGAAATATTATCGAAATGCTATGAACGACATTGTGAAGTACTTGAGCAACGAAACAACTAATCAATGGGTGTTCTCCTTGTCAATAACCCTAGTTTATTTTATAAACATGGTCTAACTTTGAAGCATTGGAAATACTATCTTAGATCGTAGAATACATCGTGAATTAAAGCTATGAAAATACTATCTCAAACTCGTAGAATACAATATAAATTAGGTAGGATTTATTGGTTACTTTCAAGTGACATCCTGGCTTAGGACATAGTGGGGGAACCTTTGATTTTAAATACAAACTTAGTTTATGAATCTTTAAGGAATCATTATGAAGCAATGGAAATACAGTCAAAACGGCTGAGTCCTTGGTATAGCAATGGAAACACCGTTGGGTGTAGTACAATTGTGGAAGCCACGTAAAAGTCGTTGGTATAGTACCTTGTGGATTAATATTAGTTTAAGCATCCTTAGATTCCACAAGCCTATAAATGAAAATTAATCAGACACCAACTAAGTCTTATACTTAAATTTGTTTAAATTAGATCTTTACGTGGTGTTAAGAACTGTCTGACTGTTAATGGGGCTGTTACTCTATTCATGCACCTAGGATCTTTAAGACTAGATAAAGGGTTATAGTTTCCGTAACTGGGTAGTGTTGAGAGTCGAACAGTCTCCTCCAATCAGAATCATGATAGCCTAGTGTCTTAGTGACATGATGTTTGAGTAATTGAACAGTAGGGAGCTAGTGCTTACACCACAGAGATCTAAGATAATTAAAATACATATATTTAGACAGATGTTTTCATATTTAAAACATCATCCCAACGCAGGGATAATGAAATTACAACAAACACCCTCTAATATCCTGACTATTATCTACCCATATTATTACGCACATTTATTTACTATTTATTTTAGTTTAAATAAAACCTACGACCAAATTCAAATCATTTTAAAACCCTTTGCTAAATAGAATCGATCATCTCTCTCTGACCTCTCTGCTTCAAAATACGGTTGGTTTCAAAAACGACCCTAGGTCATACTTAGAGCTATAATCCCTTAGTCGTGGTATACTTAGGTCCCCAACTACTACAAATATAAAACTCACCCTTTGGTTTTGTCGTTCAGTCACCGTCCGACATTCACCTCGATAACACTTGCCGCGACCGACCATTTGACTTGCATCACATCAACACTATGGTACTATTATCTTGGCGCCACCTATCTTTTAGCAAATTCAATATTTCACGCTCGCACGAAGCATATTAAAGTTGATTTCCACTTTGTTCGTGAGAAAGTATCTAGAGGGGAACTTCATGTTTAAGTTATCTCTACCGAGGATCAGGTTGCTGATATCTTCACTAAGCTATTGTCTGATTCACGGTTTACATTCTTTCAGTTCAAGCTACAAGTCATTTCCCGCCCTTAGCTTGTAGGGACGTATTGACCTATTAGTCATAGTCAATCAATATAGTATCCTTTGAGGACTAATAATGTAAATCTCTATCTATATTTGTATCGCTCTAGATATGTATTGGATGCTAATGTAAAAATCCACCTCAATTGAGGTTTGATAAAAACCTACACTTATCTCACACATTAATATAGATACTATACATGTACAACCACACATATTATATACTACGTTATTTTATAAGGATTATATTAACAACCTCTAAATACATACCATTGTGTCAAACATATATGAGGGAAAAGCTTGTTTTTGGTTAGTTTTTTGACATTTTTCTCTATTTAAATCAAATACATAGATTTGGAATGCATATTTGCAAAAAGCAAACATATATTTTTCCGTAGTTTGAAAAGGCACCATTTTGGGGAGTTAGTCACCAAACATAATTCTAGTGTTCCTGATAACGAAAACTAGAAAACTGAAGGTCCCAGACCACTACAAGAAACAAACTAGACTCAACCAAAATAGATATCGCAAGAAGATGAAAACCCATCTGGAAACCATGTGACCAAGAATAAGATATTTAATATATATTTTTGATATAGAAGATGGAAGATGCAAGGCTAGCTGCTTATGTAGATAATGCAACAAATGGGACACCCATTATGTCGATACAAAAGGAGAAACCCACTATATAAAAGCAAATCTTTAGAAGATGTTGTACAAGTCTCTGTTGAACAACGTACAAGTAGCAGAAGCACTTACACATATAAGTTGTATATACAAGTGTCAAGGCTCATGCAGAAGTAGTCAAAGCATGCACACAGCATCCATTATCGAGGTCACACATGCATAAGAACTCAAATGCCAACAAAAAAAATTTAATCATGCCCCAAAGGGAAGGTATATTATCTCCATACATGTAATAACAAACACATGTATGATCGAGTACGTACAGTGGCCGCACGTCCAAGGGCTGATCTAGAAAGAGATAGGGGTTAGCTGCCTATCTAAAAAAAAAAAAAAATTACGTAAAAAAGAAATTTTTTCAAGGATATTAATGGTATTTTATGAGTTTCACCCCTAAAAAAAAAAAAAAAATTCCTTTTTGCCCCCTCAAGGATTTTATCACGACTTCTCCCCTGCCGCACGTCATTTTTCATGTCAATTGATTAGTTCCAGCTGCAGCTATCAAAGTAACATCAAGAAAGCATCACCATTTCTTTCTCTATGGCTTTTTGTTGCTGAAGCTATCAATGTAACATCAAGAGAGTTTTATTTGTTTAAATAATAACACATCATCTTTCGCTATAAATAGTGCCGTTGACTATTTCATGACAGAAACAATGTCACTCGCCAACTTGCCTAACAAATAATAAAAGGAGCTAGCTACTTTGATCTTGTTCTATATAGCTGTCTTACTATATCTTTCGATTCCTACATCTTCTTTCTTGTTCTATACGTACTTTTTTCGCTTAATTGTTGAAAAATTAAGTACTAGAGTTCCATAACTCCATTACAACTCTTTTAGAAAACGGCATGGAGTTGTCTGCGGTGGAGTCAGAAGATGTCCCCAAACAAGGATCAATTCAAAAAGGAGGCCTTAGGACTATGCCTTTTATAATAGGTATATACATGAAATATTCAATTCTACTTCTTTAGATCATAGATTTTTAATAATTCAATAAGCATATGGATTGACAAAATTCATGTTTTCTTATCTGATTGTTGTAGCCAATGAGTCATTCGAAAGGGTCGCAAGTGTTGGACTACGAGCAAATATGATCTTATACCTTAAAAATGAGTATCATTTTAGCACTGCAACTGGAGCAAACATCATGTTCTTATGGGGAGCCATCTCAGGTTTCATGCCTACTTTAGGAGCTTTCCTTTCAGATTCATATTTGGGACGTTTTCGTGTGATTGCAATTGGATCAATTATTTCTCTAATCGTAAGTTTATCTCATCCTGGGATCATTGATTCTGATACTAATATTCAATATCTGACAATAGTAATAAAAATTTAGGGAATGACTATGTTGTGGTTGACCGCGGTATTCCCATCAGCAAGGCCATTAAGTTGTAATCCAAAGGTTGAGACTTGTGCCAAACCGCATGCGGCCCAGATCGCTTTCCTATTTTTATCTTTTGCCATAATGTCTATAGGGTCAGGTGGGATTAGGCCATGTTCTTTAGCTTTCGGTGCAGACCAGTTTGACCAGCCTGAAAATCCAAAAAACGCGAAAACCTTGCAGCGCTTTTTTAACTGGTACTATGCTTCTGTTGGGATTTCTGTAATGTTATCTGTGACGGTTATAGTTTATATTCAAACCGCAAAAGGTTGGATTCTAGGATTCGGAGTGCCTGCTGGATTGATGTTGTCCTCTACTGTCATGTTTTTCTTGGGTTCCTCTCTTTATACCAAAGTGAAGGCAAATAAGAGCTTATTCACAGGGTTTTTTCAAGTTGTTTCGGCATCTTACAAGAATAGAGATCTTGACTTTCCACCCAAGAATTCTAACAAATGGTTCCATCGCAAAAAGGGATCAAAGATTCTTGCACCATCAGACAAAATAAGGTACTTTCCATCATCTAATGTCAATCAATTAGACCAATTTTTCTACAACTGTATTTCCACAAGTCCATGATAACGACATATTTGGTGATGCACGATATGATAATCGCCGTCTATATGAAAGAAACGTCGATAAATAGACCAACCTTTTTTCATAAATTCTGGCTAAAGAAATCCGAACTTGCCTTTGGAAACTCCAAAAACAATAGATAGAATATTCTTTTCTAATTGTCTTTTCTTTATTAAAAATATGTGCTTTCTACTCGTTATCTTTGTTTGTAACAAAAAATTATTTATGCTTAGTAAATAACTATCAAAACCTAATGAATATTCTTTCTTGTTGTTTCCTCTATGTTTATGTAGGTTCTTGAACAAAGCCTGCATAATGAGAAACCCCCAGGATGATGTTACACCCACAGAAATGGTGATAGACCCGTGGAGCCTGTGCACCGTGAAGCAAGTGGAAGAACTCAAAGCACTAATCAAAGTACTCCCCATATGGTCTACAGGAATAGTGATCGCAGTAACCGTAAACCAACACTCCTTCCCAGTGCTCCAAGCCAACTCCATGGACCGCCATGTAATAGGAAATTTTAGTATACCACCTGGCTCCTTCGACGTTTTTGCATTATTATCTTTAACTATATGGGTTGCCCTTTACGACCAAATCCTAGTCCGCCAAATCTCAAAATTCACAAAACTACCACAAGGTCTTAGCTTAAAACAAAGAATGGGAATCGGGCTACTTCTTTCATGTCTAGGAATGGCAGTGTCATCAATCGTGGAAAGAAATCGACGTAGTGCAGCCATTAGCCAAGGACTTTCTAGGAACCCTTATGGGGTGGTGAACATGTCTGCATTTTGGTTAGTACCACAATATAGTTTGCTTGGTTTAGCCGAAGCATTCAATGCAATCGGGCAAATTGAGTTCTACTACTCTCAATTTCCAAAGAGTATGACTAGTATTGGAGTGGCTCTATTTGCACTTGGATCAGCTGTTGGAAACCTAATTGGGAGTCTAATTGTGAGTGTTGTGAATAAGTGGTCAAAACAAGGGGGAAAAGTGAGTTGGGTTGCTAACAATTTAAACCAAGGTCACTATGACTATTACTATTGGATTCTTGCCATTTTGAGTTTGGGGAATTTCTTTTACTTTTTATTTTGTAGTTGGGCTTATGGGCCTTGCGATGAACCAAAACAATGGGATGAGGAAGATGAAGAGGAGATTCAAGATGAACAAATTGTTAAAGGATCTTCATCCCCCCATCTTAAGCTTTAGCTAGCTAGATAATCTCCATTGGTACATCCTTTCAAATTCGAATTCATTACATCTTTTCGATCAAAATGTTTATTATGCTTTTTATTTTTGGTTGTTTGAATTCATACTTGTTTGGCTTAGTTGAGCAACTATTGTCCTAGTTGTACACTATTGCTGTTAATTTTTTGAATTTGTACCGTGGACATGCTTTATATATATATATATGGGAATGATTAAGAGGAAAATTTCAAATTTTGAGAAAGGAGGAAATGAATTCTCAGCCATTGATTTCATCCTAAATGAATGTTTAAGAATATTAGGTTGTAATTTTGAGTAACATTCATCACATATGAATGTTGACGTTTTGAAAATGGAGGACTGAGATTAACTTCTCTATTATAACTTCCCTTTTGATCCCCACCCTACATATATATATATATATATATAATTTGTATATCATAATATACTTTTAAACTTATTTTACTCGAGTAATGATATATCCTAAAATTCATCCTAATAATACTCCTAATAACAAACGGTGACATTAATTAATTACACATATTTAGAAAATTATATACTTACTTATTGACTTTTATATAATGCTTGGTATAAACTTGCGATAACGCGGGACGAATTAATTTTTATAAATGAATAAAATATTATGGTTGATTTTTTTATTTAGTTTATAGACCCGTGATAATGATTTAGACATTTACTTGGTCGATTTTTTTTATATAGTCTATATACTCGCTATAACGCAGGACGAATTTAATTTTAATAAAATGAGTAAAATATTGTGGCCGATTTTTTTATATAATTTATAGACTCTTTAATTTTTGTAAATGAATAAAATATTTTGTCTATCTTTTTTATTTAAATAAATATATAAAATATTTAAGGGGCTAAAAGTGTAATTATACAAAAGAAATTAAAATCGTTGAATCGTAAATGATGAAAAATAATGAAGGATCTAAATTCCTCTATCATATCTTCTTTTAATTATATATAAAGATAAAGATTTTGTAAACACATCGGTTAGAAAAGTTGGGTGTGACCTGTCAACTCCTTCATACCTTAATTTTTCATTACGAAAGCTTTTTTTAGTTTGGTTAACCTACAGGGAACTTACGTCCCATATTAGATGTGTTTGATATGAGTTTTTTATATTTTATATTTTATATTTATATAAACAAACAAAAACATTTGGATTCTTTTGTCCCACTAAATTGACTCCTAAACGTCTATATCGTCAACCTCAATAATAATGCATGACAATTATCACGTATCCATCGGCAACGTTGCATGTCAAAACCCAATTTACAATTTTCCATATCAGATACTCGATATTCTTATATGCAAAATCACTATTGCCGGCGCCTTAATAGTTACGATACCATATTAATGATAATAGTGTATGTATCTTTAAGGTGATAGGATGCCCATAACAAGTAGTGGAGATTGATTTAAACTTTTTGATGTGGAACGAAAGCACTACTAATAAAAAAAATACTAAATTAAAACAAGTGTTAAGCAAAAACATATATATATTCAGTGAAAGAAGTCGACAGAGAAATTTTGACCCTGAGTATATATATTACTAATTATGGCCAAATGATATGTTAAAGCTATAACATGTTAATCTCAGTTTTAAATATGGTTTTCTTCTTCCGGGGTTTTGGTTACGCTTGATACTTTGCTAAGGTGGTTTTTTTGCTTTGTTATAAGGTTCCAGCTACTTGCCTTCATTCAAAAAAATAATATTAAGGAAAATCCACCAAAATACACTTGTTTTTAATTTTATATAAAATTTTATCCTTCAAAACTCAAAATTGCAAAAAACTATTACCTACACGCAACCAACAAAGCCCCACAATTGCAAAAAACTATTACCTACACGCAACCAACAAAGCCCCACACGCAACCTGATTTGCGGGTTGCGTGTGGCTAGAAGTTGCACCTATTCGGTGGATTTGAGTATCCTATTCGGCGGATAGGACTCTTTTGTTCGAATTTTCCCCCTCTTTGTAACATATCTGACGATAGGGTATTTCTGTCCTTAATCTGTCTGATTTGTTAACACTAGTGTTTTCAAATA
The DNA here is from genome assembly GCA_963921325.1 of Logfia minima. Taxonomy (NCBI): domain Eukaryota; kingdom Viridiplantae; phylum Streptophyta; class Magnoliopsida; order Asterales; family Asteraceae; genus Logfia; species Logfia minima. Next base: position 41,198,953 of record OY992764.1, read on the forward strand.
CAATATCTAAATATTTCATACAATATATTCAAGGGTGAATCAAATGTACTCTTAGAAAACTTAGGGTCGATTAAGACGCCTCTGATTTTCTTGAGGTGGATTGGGATCTTGATTGTTATACTCATCCGTTCTATCCTCAGTGGTCCTCCAAGTTGTTCGACTGTGCCCGTTTTCTTGACACCGACCAGCATGCCACTTCACAAGGACAGGCGGCAACACAATTTGTAGATCATTTGGATCCATCCATTCTGAAGGATGACTCATCGGGAGAATGGGCTCGGCGTAGGCTGCTTGATACCGGCATAGCAACTCACGTCGTCATGTTTGAACTTTCATACCACTGCTATAACGCGTTTACAAGGTAACACGGACAACTGCCATTGTCCACAACTACATGTTCGTGTTTCAAGGTTGATCAACCCATCCTTGATGCCATCCCGCACCTAAAAAATCATGTTTGTGACTGTTAAACTTGCCAGCGTAACAATTTGTTGACTCTTTTCCCGATCTTAGGGTCAGCATACGGTGTGAGAGATATTGTAAGTCTCGCTCCAGTGGCACGATGTTTGAAATACCATTGTTGCACCGAAACTTTCATGTAAGCATATCTCGACTTTGTAGCATGACATCTTGATCATCTTTCTCTTCTAACATCTTTAAGAGTATTAGAATAGGTTTATAAGTTCCGTGAAATCACACCCCAACATCTTTAAAAATTAACAAGTTAAGCAATACTGAGAAGTATAAATAACTAATAAATTAATAAATTAACCAATTACAATTAACTAACAAGTTCAAATCTAAAAAATCCAATTAACTAATAAATTCACTGGTAATCTGGGAGAACATCTGGGCCAAAATCGGGCTAGCCACCATCATGCGAGTATGGATGCTCAGAAAGAGAAGGCTGTGATGATCATCCTGCTCCAAATGAATAGCGAGTCCCATCATATCCCTAGTAATCAACCGAAAATGGAAGAAAATAGAGCATATCATCTCCTCTTGCCAAGTTTGGCGTCTATCAAATTCGGTCCTAAAATCAGAGAAATTTTCGGGATAGAGTAGTCATATGTGTCTCCAAACTATCAAGGCGTTGGGGAATGGTTAGAGGTAGGGCAGACATGTCGTCCACATCAAGTTGCTCTTGATCATCTAAAGAAACAGGCGATGCCCACTGTAAATTGGTGGTCCTTATAATCAACCCACACAGTCTGAACCATCTAGCTTCCAATAACTGCACACCCGACTGAACAATCATACACGACCCCAACTGCCGAGGGGTTTGCATACTAAAATAGCATGCTAAAACGGTCACAGACTGCCCACCACTAATACTACTCGATCGGTGTATCCCCTAGGCCAAAGTCCACATCCACCTGGCGAGACAAGCTAGAACATTAACTAACTATCTCGTCAAAATAAGCCCGAGATAAAATAAATCGGTTTGAGTAACCTTTCTCCGAGTTTTCTCTCCGGCAGGTGATTGATTGTGAGATCATCCGATGTATAACCCATATGCACAGATCTCGAATCTTTGGAAGATTTGGCCTTAGGTGTCTATTGAGTACTCACAATCTCACTCGAAATTGTCACATGATCAATCTCATGAACGCGCCGAATACCAGCAGTCAAATGCTCAACATAGTGAGCAAGAGCTAACTTCTCAGGACTGTACAAACCCAAAGCTATTCCAAATTCACTCACGCTCGTATGTCGAGGCATCCCACATAATTGGAACCGAATCGTCCACGCATCCACATCAGTAGTAGCATCATCAAATAGAGAGGAGTTGTAGAGGTGCTAAATTGTCAAATTGGCATGATTGGTTAAGAACTCCTTTGTAATTCTCTCTAGCTCCTTGCTAGAAGTTTTGATATAAATTTTATCTTGTTGTCCAAAAAAAAAAATAGAGGGGAGCTGTAAAACTCGAGAGTGGCCTCTCGATATATGTACTCCCGAATGCTGAATAACCTAGACCAAGCTAGCGAGGTGAAACAAGTCTACCATCTTCTAACATGTATTTCATCCGCAAATATTTTCCTATAGTGTCGGAACCCTTTTCGTCGGAATGTCTTTGAAAAACACGGTCAAGAACGACCCAATCTACCACATCCGCAAGTTTAATAGGTTTATTAATGTTGACCTCCAACCGTTGTTTAAATTAAGCCTTTTCATCAAAAGTCCATCGTCGATTATTGAATTTTAAGTACGCGTAGTTTCTGGTAGTTTCCGGCACAGGAAGGTCATACACTTCGGTTTCAAGGACGTTTTCCTCTTCACCACTATCGGTGCATGGGTTGTAGTCAATTCGCCATGTTTTCGCACGTTCTTTCTTCGCCCCTTGTCTGCCAAAAGAAGATATATGAGCGGTAAAAGAGAAAGTTAACATTTATGATTACTAAGTTGAAATATATCAATACTAAGCTTATTTTAACGCCCAAAATATGCTACACAAGGCACAAAAATAAGGAACCGAACAAGTATCTACTAGCAAACACAGCAATGTGAACCTTTATCGTGACCAATTGACACATTTCACGGTTTAACTTTCTAAACAATTCAAAGAACACAACAAGTGGTAATCATGAGCATTCCAATAAAAATCTTAATTTTATTGAATATAATCCTAAGCAATCATCATGAGATCAAAAGGAAGCAATCAATTGTGAAGAAAATAAGTAATGAAAAATTAGGTTAAAAACCCCTAATTACCAAAAATTTAATCATGAAAACACAAAATTAAGTATGAATTAAGCATAACAGTCATAAGAGAACAAAACCCTAATGATTAATGGCTACTACTCATAAAACCCTAACTCACACAAATCATCACAAACTAACATAAACAAAACAATGTGAAAAGTTAAAAGGTTAGTAAGTTAGAGAATCATACCTTGGATTGGAAGATGAAACTAACAACAAAGAGTTTAAGAAAAGAAGATAAAATCGCAATTGATTGAGAGAAAACCGAATGTAGGGTGAAGAGTGTGTTTGGTGAGTGTTTAATGAACAAAATTTAGGTTTAAAAGGCCAAAATTTGCGACCTAGGGCACCATATCCGTCGGATAGGTTACAAGAAGAGGAAAATTTGAACAGAAGAGCCCTCGCCGGATAGGGTACTCCTATCTGACGGATAGGTACAACTTCTAGCCACACGCAACCCAGAAGTTGCCAGTTACGTGTGGGGTTTTGCAATTTTGAGTTGTTGAGGATAAAATTTTAAATAGGTATGAAAATAAGTGTATTTTGATAATTTTTCCTAGAATTTAATGGAAGTTTATTAGTAATGATCATGACTTTAAGAGGTAAATGTTATAAGATTTTCAGGCATTTTGCAGCATTAATGATATGAGATGGATCACTATAAAGGGTGAGTATGACGTACATATGTCCTTTTGAAGTTTAAATCGCAAGTTAAGAAAAGTTGAACAAACTCTAACTGTATATTGGACACATATTAACATAGGGTTCAATTCATATAAGATTTTTAACGTAAAATAAGTGAGATAACATGTGAGTTTGACACATATATCATAATTAATTAAATAGACTATTTATGCAAGAAGGGTAGTTTTGTACTTTCAAATCTTATATATTGTAACCGTTGTTTAAAACCCTAGAAAATCTCTTACTCCGATCTCTTTTCCCTTTTTCTCTTTCTTTCCCAACACAATCGACTGAAAAAAAACCCCACAAATTTGATCTTTCTTTAAATCCCAACACCTTCTTTTACTCTAATAACCCTAACCTAATCCCTTCTATTCTTCACAAATAATTAGAAACTACAATGACCATCAAACATGGAGGCTTCCATCTACAACAAAAATCATATCCGACCTTCTGCGAGAAGAATGACCACCACACCTTGGTCTTCAGCCACTAGTTTATCTTACAAAACGCAATCCTAAAAGGCGGGCTATAATATAAACGAATTTTTTTGAGCGTTTCTTATGCACCAATTCCCAATATGGAGTGGGTTCAAGAGAGAAAGAAATTATGGTGGAGAAAAGGGAAAAAGATTTGTGTCCATTAGATCTTACCTTCAATGGTTTAGATTATTTTTACCAATTAAAGGGTAAAAGTATACATTTCATTCATTTTTAAAAAGTAAAAAATTAATTATTTACTACTCCAGCAAAATATAGTATCATATCATTTTCTTTAGTTATATGTTATTTCAAATGATTATAGTTAGTGCTTAGGGTTAACTTTTAACCTGACAAAAATGCAAACCCAAAACCAACAGCCACTTTGATTTTTTGGGGTGGGTTTGAAGTGAAGTTTGGATCAACAGGTTGACCCATTAATCTGAATTTTTTCAGTTTATAAAAATAATTACAATGTATTAACCCATTCATCTAAATGGGTTATGTAAGTCGTGTACGAATTGATTATTGTTGACTCGTTAACTCGTTTATTATATCAGTTTGGGTTTAGGTTGAAAATTTTTAATTCGTAAATCTAAACTCGCTAATCTGACCTGACGTTCTCACCCAAATTATAGTAATTGAAAGTTTTGAAATTTTAATTTACAAATATCCAATTTAGTTCTCGAATAAGAGAATTAAATAGATGATATTTACAAAAACATAGTAAATTATTACTCAAATGCTTATATACTAATTACATTATATGCTGTGTTAACTAAAAATGTGGAATAAAGATTTTTATTGTTTTTTAAACAACAAAATGACTGAACTCCGTATATAATATGTTAATTAAGACCGTGAATTTTTAACACTTTATTAGTTAAAGTTTAAGCATCATATTGATGACAATAAATGATATTCAGATCTTAATTATTTGCATTGATGAATTAGTTATTTATTTAATATTATTTGAATTTAATTTTAATTAGTATCGAATGTCATTATTAAATGTTTTTTTGGCTTTAAATGCATCTACATTTAGCATAATTGTTTATACTCTATGTTTAACTTATTTTAAGATTTATTAAAGGGTATAATGATAAGTTATTATCGACCATTTTAAGAAATTAAAACTGATGTTACAAACTCTTTATAATAGTATAAATGTAGATATAGATATATATTTCTTTATGTATTTTAGTTTAATAATACTTATTTTAATTTGTTTATTTGTATTTTAATTAAAATTAAATTGTTACATCTTTTAACTATTATTATTTTATATTATATTCATCCTGAGCCGTGTGCATATTATTTTTGAAAAAGAACATGTAAACCAATCAATGTTATAATTTATTTTTGAAAAACTTAATCTCAACTTCATCTTTCAGAGTAATTAGAAAAAAAATAGACGAGTTTTAAGCCCGCCCCTGAGTTTTTGCCAAGAAGAGAAAAAAATAGGAAAGAATAAAATGGTAGAAAAGAAGAGTGGAGAAAAGCCGCATTAAAAAAATTGTGTTTTCAAAATGGAAAGAAAAGAAAAAATGTTTACTTATTTTATGTTTTCAAGTTGGAAAGAAATAGAGAAAAGTATCAATTAATAACTATTTTCAATTTTCATCCTTTCATTTCTTTTCACTTTAAAGAAAAGATTATAAGAGAAGAAATTGAATAATTCTCCTTTCACTTCTCTTCTTTTCTCTACTGAAAAAACCCTAAGACAAAGGCCCATTTGATTTTCTTTCTGATTCTCTTCTCTTCTCTCCAAAAACATACTTAGGAGCGTGTAGTAAAAGTAATTAGTCTTTCAGAGTTATGTTTCAAATACATATATTTAACTATACACTCCAGCATAATAGTGTGATGCTAGACACAACTTAAGTCCCGAGTTTCAAATACAAAGATATGTTTCTTGAGTGTGTGTATTTATCTTAGCTTTCAATCCCTACTGTTTCTTTCTCGTCTTGTACATTGTTGAAGAAGTGCTACGGTCTCAGAACAATTTTCTTACTGTCAAAACATGGACTTGTCTCCAGTTCACTCGGAAAGCGTCTCCAAACAAGGCTCAACTAGAAAAGGAGGCCTTAAAACTATGCCTTTTATCATAGGTACATTGTTCTTCTTCTTTAGATCACAGGTTTCTTGTAACGATAAGCATATGGTCTTACATAACTATGCTTTTATTATTTCACCGTTTTAGCGATCGAGTCATTTGAAAGGGTCGCAATTGTCGGCCTACGTGCAAATATGATCATGTACCTTAAAAATGAGTACCATTTGAGCACTGCAACTGGAGCAAACATCTTGTTCTTATGGGGAGCCATCTCAAATTTCATGCCTACTTTGGGAGCTTTTCTTTCTGACTCATATTTAGGACGTTTTCGTGTGATTGCATTGGGATCAATTATTTCTCTAATCGTAAGACCCAGTCTCATCCCAGGGTTATTACTTTGACGTTCATATTGAATTTATATCTAATGACACTATAATTCCTTAGGGAATGGGCATGTTGTGGTTAACGGCGATATTGCCAGCAGCAAGGCCATCTAGTTGTGATGCACAGGTTGAGATTTGTGCCCAACCGCATAAGACCCAGATCGCCCTCCTTTTCACATCTTTTGCCGTAATGTCTATAGGGTCAGGTGCGATTAGGCCATGTTCATTAGCCTTTGGTGCAGACCAGTTAGATCGACCAAAACATCAAGAAAATCTTAAAATCTTGCAGCGTTTTTTCAACTGGTACTATGCTTCCGTCGGGGTTTCTGTGATGATAGCAGTAACAGTTATAGTTTATATTCAAACAGAGAAAGGGTGGATTCTCGGATTTGGAGTTCCTACAGGATTAGTGTTTCTTGCAACTGTCATGTTTTTCATGGGTTCCGCTCTTTATATCAAAATGAAGGCAAATAAGAGCTTGTTCACAGGATTTTTTCAAGTTGTCTCGGCATCTTTCAAGAACAAAGATCTTGATCTTCCACCCAAGAATTCTAACAGATGGTTCCATCATAACAAGGGCTCCAAGATTGCTGCACCAACTGATAGAATAAGGTATTTTTCATGAATCGTGAAATCGGCACAATTGGCGTTGCAAGATATGTTATTAAGCAATAAAATGAAAGAAGCATGACCAACAAAAACTAACCAATTATTAAGTTCATAATGAAATGCAAGAAGCATGACCAATTAGGACATCAGAAATCAGAACTTGCGTTCAGCCACATCCCATCGTCAAGCTATCCGTCCCAGCTTGAGTTAGCCTAGAGTAGTCGAGCCAAGCTCGAGTTTGACGCACCTTGTTTGTAGCAATGTCTCACCATCTTAGTGATCACACAACTTGATTGATGCATGGTTTTGTGCTAATTTATATTTATATATATATATATATATATTATTGTTAGAGAATGAATAGCTATATCTAATAAATGTTCCTTCTTTTTGGCCCTTATGTTCTTATAGATTCTTGAATAAAGCCTGCATAGTGAGAAACCCCGAGAAGGATGTATCTCCAACCGGAGTGGCTATAGACCCATGGAGCCTGTGCACCATCAACCAAGTTGAAGAAGTAAAATCTATAATCAAAGTAATCCCAATCTGGTCTACAAGCATAATGATTGCAGTGACTGTAAGCCAACACGCCTTCCCAGTACTCCAAGCCAACTCTATGGACCGCCACCTGACTGAAAAATTCAAGATCCCACCAGGTTCCTTCGACGTGTTTTCAGTGCTAACTTTAATCATTTGGATTTTCCTTTACGACCAAATCCTAGCCCGTCAGATCTCAAAGTTCACAAAACGACCCCAAGGTCTTGGCCTAAAACAAAAAATGGGAATTGGACTACTCCTTTCATGTCTAGGCATGGCAGTGTCAGCAATTGTGGAAAGAAAGAGACGTGATGCAGCCATTAGCCAAGGACTTTCGAGGAACCCTTATGCTGTGGTGAACGTGTCCGCGTTTTGGCTAGTACCACAACATAGCTTACTAGGGTTAGCTGAAGCATTCAATGCAATAGGGCAAATTGAGTTCTACTACTCTCAGTTTCCAAAGAGCATGTCTAGCATTGGGGTGGCTCTATTTGCACTTGGAACAGCTGTCGGAAACCTAGTTGGGAGTCTAATTGTGGGGGTTGTCGATAAGTACTCGAAACAAGGAGGAAGAGTGAGTTGGGTCGCAAACAACTTGAACCAAGGACACTACGACTATTACTATTGGGTTCTTGCCATTTTGAGTTTGGCAAATTTCTTCTACTTTTTAGGTTGTAGTTGGGCTTATGGTGCTTATGATGAACCAAAACATTGGGATGACGTACACGATGGGGAGGCTCAAGAGGACTCTTCAACAATTTAGTAACTCTACTCACTTAATTTATGTATATTTATACACTTATAAGTGTAGAAATTAGATTATGAATAAAGATGACAAAAGTTGCCGTGACTAATCATTTCTAATTGACACTTGAATATGCAGAGAACTTCGTGAAATCTCTATACTTAAGGGGGTGGAAAATCACTGACATCTCCACAGTTCTACTTAGAAGTGTGGATCAATCACTTCAAACTAAATACTTTTCATAGTAGAGTAAAAAGAGTACGTCAAAAACTTCATACCTCTAATTAACTACGTGAACAACTCCCACTTGGGACAGATTTTTATATATTTGTGGTGATTGTATGTGAATATTTCCTTCTGAAAATAAATATGAACAAATCACCTAAGACAACATATTTTTTGTAGTAGATTAAAATTACTTAAAAAATCCACACATGTAATTAATCACATGACAGGCTACTTAAAACTCCACACCAAGTCGATATTAGTTGGATTTTAATGTTTATAATGCATTTAAAATTTGTAAATTTTTCCAATCTTTGTTAGTTATGGTTTATAAACATTAAAAAATATGGAATTGTTCAATATTACTTATACTCATCTACGTGAACAGGGAAAACCAACCTATTTGTTTGTAGTTAGAGCAATTAGTTATTGATGGATCTCCATCTCCCATTATAAGCTCTAGATGAACTTTACAAAATCCTGTTGATCAAATTCTTTATTGTGATTTCTATATCTTATTCAGTAACTCACAAATATGATTTATTAGATATCATTCCTACTTCAGCATTTAGCAGCCTCAAAGTCATGTCACAATACATATATCAGTAATCAAATTTATGCTGCTTGCTACCTTTTATATTACCTTTGGGTAACATATATAATCCCTAAGATTAAACATACCTGATCCAAACAAAACTGAATCATGTTCCTCTTTGTTCTATTCTTGTGGCAAAAGAGCAATCTCGATCTCTTGAAGTGACTTTCCTTTTGTTTCCATTATGTGCTTATTTACAAAGACCACTGCCATCATGCAAATCGAACCAAACACAGAGTACAACATTTGTGGGCCCATAAGCTCAAGTAAACGTAAGAATAATAACCCCACCATGAAATTGAACACCTAGAAAAAAGTAGGAAATAAATATACAAGGTGGTTGAATTATTAGAACATTTAAGGGTTTTCATGAATATTCATTTACCCAATGCACCGACATACAAAAAGCCATTGCTTTTGCTCTTATTCTACTTGGAAAGATTTCTGATAGCAAGAGACCAGGTACAGGTCCAGCTCCAATGGCAAACGAAAAAACAAACCTGTAGAACCACCATCAAATGAAAAAAAACATCCATCCTAATTCTTCCTTTACCCTAATTTTGCTTGAATCGGCCCAATCACGTTAAAGGTAATTTTCCCAATTTTTAATCATAATCACATTCATAGAAATTAAAAAAAAAATTGGGGAACTTACATTAGCATGCCACCAACAGACAAATACAGAGCTCCAAAAGTTGATGCAAACAGACCTGCTGAAACTACTTGGAAAACTGTAGATATGGCCTGTGATAACAAAACAAAAGGACAATTGAACCACAGTGTGAATACTAATTTAGAAATCAAACACAATTTTGATTTTTGATGTTCTTAATTATGCACTATACAGTTTTTTCTCAAAAACTACCATGCCAAAGAAGCTCCATAGAAGGAGAACCTTCCTGCCAAGTTTATCCATCAGAAGTAAGGCGATGAAAGATCCTGAAAATTCATTAACAATTCAACAATAGTTCAAAATCCCAAAAATGATTACCCTTATAACAAATTTGTGTTTACTTGATAGTGGATTTAAATATTGTAACAATGGCTCAAATGATTACCCAATAAGTTGACTATGCCCACAAAAGCGTTGGCAATGTTTGGTGAAACTCCCACGCTTCTAAATACAGTTGAAGAGAAATAAAATACAGCGTTTATGCCAGATAGCTGTTGTAAAGCAAATAGGGTTGATCCAATAAAAACAACTGCAAAAGGAGCACATGAATCGAAAAGCATTTTGCGGAGGGCTAAGCAGAGTAAGATGACAATCAAGTAGTATACACAGCCCAGTTTAAACCTAAATAAAGGAGATATCATATATCTATGCTCTTAAACACATGAAATTTTAGAGTAGCCCCTCAATTTAAGTTACCTCTAGAATGGCGTCCGCATAGAAGTTCTGAGATTGTGACACTATCATTCTCATCCCCTCTGTCTGACCCCAACAACTCTGCCATTGCAGATCTGATGTGTGCAGCTCCTAAGAGCTTCCGGAATTCAACCTCAGCTTCAGCATTTCTTCCACTCTATCAAGTATAAGAGGCAGCTTTGGTATTTAGAAGCATGAGCACATAACACTTGAACTATATGAAGCACATAAACACAAGCATGAAGTCTTCTATATGGAATAAATAGATATTTGCAAATTTTCTTAAAGAGTGATTTCAGCATAATTAACATTACTGCATACTGCTGAGAAGCTACATGAGGAAAGAGGAGGAAGAAAGACCTTGAGGTAGAAATGGCAATTTCAATACATTTAACTAGAATTCGTTGAGCGAGACATTTTATCTTTAACAGTTCATATGAGTTTTATTAATGGAACAGGACAGGAGTGACCGAAAGTGTATTAAAACAATTCCCGTATTCGTATTATTTACATCAACCATATACACAATTTGATTAAAAAAGGAGAGAAAAAAATGTTCGTTAGTCAACCCCACCAAGCCCATTATGACCTGCAATAGAAATTTTACCCGGGCTGACACGAACCTAATTCGACCCATTAACCAACCCACTCATTTTGCCACCTTTACCTTGAGGTCATGGGTGCACACGGAAGATGGTTAATATGGTGACCTAGGAAAAGGGAAACTGGGAGAATGAGAGATACAAAAGAAGTAATGTCAGTTGTAGGTAGGTACATACATATCAAGAAAATAGCAGTAAATATGACAGCAAACCTTGTAGAGCCAATGTGGACTTTCAGCACAGAGCATCATAGCAATAGCCAGTACAATGGCAGGAATTGTAGATAGCCAAAAGCACATACGCCACCTGACCACATATAGTTGTATAATCAATCTAAAGATGGAAATTACACTTGTTTGAGAGATATTAAATATAACAAAGCTTCAGAGTGGAGGTGGCAATTTCAACCCATTTGATTATGAATGGTTGATTAGGGTTATTCTCATCTCTATCTGTTCAAATAAGTAAAATCAAAAGGTTGGACTAAAAAGGAAAGAGATCATACAGACCAGGAGTCACCCAAAATGTGTTGTTAATCCATACAACCTACTAAGCTTTATATAATACAATTACCACTGTAGTTGTAATGCAAAATGAAACACATATTTTGCCACCTCTACTTCAAAGGCAAGAGCATGGAATCATTTCAATACCAGCCTAAGATACTCTTAACAGGCATTCCAATCAAAAGAGCTCCCATTAACCCTAAACATGTTGAAATTTGGATGAAGCTTCCATAAGTACCCCTCACAGAAGAAGGAGAAACCTGTGTGGGATCAAAACAAAGGAATAGATAGACAAACAAGCAACATTTTCAAGATCCTCTGGTGAATATGGCAGGTAATAGTTATTTTACCTCTGTGATATAGAGAGACGCAACAGAAGGACCAATACCCAACCCAATCCCTACCAAAAACCTTCCGACTAGCATCCCTCCCAAACTGCTGGTTGTCGCACTAAAAAGAAAAATCATGTATGATGTATCAGAACCTAAAGTGAAAAATGAGATCACCCCTGTTACAATAAGGGAATGAATACTATTTACCTACAAGAAGCACCAACGATCATGGGCACGGCACACAACTGAAAAGCCCTACGCCGCCCAACTCCATCAGCAATCCAACCACCTTAAAGAGATCCAATAAATGCACCACCAAGACATGTACTGACAACCAGACCTTTATTGCGATGCATAAATGCTCATTAAGTCTTAGTCATAATGAAGGTAATAGAAGAATGGAACTTTTGGGGAATGTAAATGTCACCTTCAGCTAAACTATTTCCATTGAAACCCAAATCATTGGAAATACTTTCAAGTGGTTCATTAACAACTCTGCACATTAAGGAACATGGTTTGGATTAACTAACCGAATGTCCATCTTTTTTGTTCTTTTCTTTGGGCGGTAAAGATGATCTAGAGTGAAAACATACCCAAGATGGTAACCAAATAAGAACGAAACCAAAGTTGCCACAAGCACATAAGGCAGAGAATGTATCGATGGTGGAGAAGTGAGCTCTTGAACCATATCATCCTGCAAAAGATCTATCTAAAACGTAAAATATTTCAGCCTGATAAAGCCACAGATTATTTCAAATAAAAACATTAAGAAAATAAAATATCAATTCAATCTATTCCTCTTTGCCAGTTACCCCTAAGCTTCCTTTAATGTATATACTTATGTTACATTATAAATCAAGAAGGAATCTTTTGCTCTCATATAGTCATATTATATCTCACTTTGTTGATCCTAATTCCCAAGAAAATACAGAGAAGTGTATTTTGAAATTTCTTGCACCCCATTCAAAATACCAGTTTTCGTTACATTGCTTTGAAGTTTAAACATGGATTAGTCATCAACGCCTATCTTTAGCTCCACAATGAGCGTTTACGATACAAGCAAGATAAGTCCATATCTACTTATAAAAGGTTGTAAAAAGTACAGTAGTAACTAATCAAAGGGTACCTGAATCGTCTTCTTAATCAATTGGACTAGAAGCGTCCCTTGACGGCATGCGTTTGTACATCACCGAAGCACCCTGTGAATGTACCAACTTGCCACAACCTAGCTTCCAAAATTCCACAACTTATAAAGCTCTTAAGGTCACTGTCACCAAGTACAATAAAATAAGCCTAATGTGTTATGTAACTATCACTCTCATTGAAGAAAATATTACCGTTTTACTATTAAATTACAAATTGAGAACTGCAAAAAATATAAAATAATAATAATTTAATAATAACAACAAATAAATAAATAAATATTGATAAATTTGTTAGTAACCTACAGTATTAAGCAAGTTAAATAGCAGAAGTAACAAAATTAATCTAATAGAATCAAAATGATTCAATTAAGTATAAAATCTAACTTAACAACCAGATATCAGATCTGAATACAACAACATCAAATCACAAATACAAAAGATGTATGTATAATGCAATTAAGGTTTAAAGCAAGCTATGATCAAGAGAAAAAATGGTTACCAAACAAACTTTTGAAATCGTGTAGTACGTACGGAGGAAGACGGTGATTACATACAGTGAACTAAACTACTTTTTTATTTAAGTGTGTAAATTATTTAGCGGTTCTTGTTCGGTACTAAATTGGAAATCGAGAAATGTCCACCGGGGAGGTTAGTAGGTTAGAGCACTGCCGATGCATAACTAAAATTGACACGTTATATCATGTCAGATCAGCGCCACGTGGACCGAAAATGATTAACAACTGATTAATAATTGATTGATCCGTGTCAGTGATTACGGTTACTTTTTCCGTCACTTTTTAATTTATATATTTAATACACAATAATTAAAATAAAACACATTTCATTAAAATAAAAACATTACAATAATTAAAAAAAAAACACATTTCATTAAAATAAAAACATTACAATAATTAAAAAAAACATTACATTTCCTAAAAAAACATTGCAATAATAAAAACACACTAAATAGTTGTTTGGAGTGTGTATATATATATATGAATAATTGTGTATGAATTAATAGGTAAAATAAATAAATAATTAAAAAAAATTGAGTTTTTGTTTGTTTTTGGATGTAGCCGTTTGGTCATGTTTTGAGATTTCAAATTTGAATGTGGCCGTTGGACAAGTCTAAACGAATGAGAAAAAGAAAAAACCAAAGCACCGTCGAAAAACTGATCGAAAATCAACCGACGGCTAACCGACAAAACTGTGCCAATGGCATCGATTTCGTCGGTGAAAACTGACGAAGAAACCAAATGAGCATTGGGACTCCTCTTATGTCGATGAGCAATCAGCTAAATTTAGATATGAGAAATTATTATGTTTACAAAAGTTTTTATAAAATTTTAAAATATTTATGAATTAAATCATGAACGCAAATTATACACATATTTAATAGATTTATCACAATTCGGTAAATTTATTATCGTCACAATCATGAATACAAAAAGAGATACAAATCATTGTCCCTTTTGATATTATTTATAACAATTTACAAAAATGATGGAAGTGTAAGATCATACGTAGTCGTGGGACGATTGCGAGTCACGACTAGTCGCAATGCTGATTATCACGATTGTTCAATTTAATTTTCATTTAAAAAAAACCAATTATTTTTAATTAAATAAAACTAATACAATAATTAAATATAAAAAACACAACATTTAGTCTAAATATATTTTATTAATTGAAAATAGAATACTGCAATGCGATAATTAATCCTAACAACCAGGGAAAAAAAAAGTACGATAAAGTTAACTATACGTTGTTGTCGTCGTAGTCGGGAAGTACCATGAATTCCTGATATTTTTGTCGAACATATTCTTTCATGTTGTTGATGCGCAACACGTCGGTTGGATCTGCTCCAACGGATGGAATGGTAAGACTTCATTGCCTTTATAGCGGAATGAATTTTTTCTTCCTCGTTGAAAGTATTCACATAGTGTTGACAAGTTTCTAACATCTTGTCTTTATAGCCTTCTAGACGTTCCTCCATCATTGAATCTTGATCTTGTAGACGAACCGCTAGCACGTGAAGAAGTCGACACGTCAGAAGGAAGAGCAGGAACTTCTTGCGACTTTTTGTGGCCTTGTACTCAACCGTCAAGGGGTCATGGAATCGGGTCTTCCCCATAAAGCTGTTTCGTTTTGTCATCGAGATTAACCGTCTCGTTTTTACCTTCCAATTCTTCGTCAAAAAATGGAGTACCACTTCCACCTACTCCTAGTGGGGCATACCACTTGGGCTTGTCCTTTAAGATGTCATATGCTTCCTTTATATTAACACACTTTCTAACCGTGTTATAGTAGTTTGTACAAACTCAATCAAAGATGTTGCGCTCGTCTTGACCGGTAACCCATGCTCGATGGCATCATTGTAGATCGTGCGAAAATCACTACATATGGTGTTGATGTTTCGAAATTTGGAGGTTACTTGGTATGCACCGCGACTATAGCTCTCTTAGTTGTTGCTAAATCTATTTACCACCATTTCCCAAAAGTTCAGACGTTTTTTGAGAGTTGTCTTTCTCAGGGTCTTCAGGACTATCGACCCAACATTGCACTAACCAAACTTCTCTATTGACGCTCTAACTCTTTTTGTTGCATGCGGTTACTGTGCCTTTGCCTTTAAGTTGTCTTTTTCTTCCTTTTTTACCCGATGCTTCGGGTTGTTGTTGTTGGAAGAATTGTTGTTGGTATAATTATGGGCAGTGTTGTTGTTGAAAAAAGAATTGTTGTTTGTTGAAATTGAGTGGTTATTGAGGGTAAAAGGAGGGTTGAGAATTTTTATTTAGGTTTGGGTTACACATTTTTTGGAGATATTTTTTAGTTGTTTGTGACGTATATGTATATATGATAATTGTAGTTGTTGTGAATTGTATGTATTGTTTGTGTGTATTTATAGGAGTAAAAGGGGGGTTTTTTGTACAATAGTTATATTTTAAACCGTTATTTTTTTTTTATTTAACTTTTAAAATAAGAAAAAAAAATCGAAGAGAAAAAAAGAAAGTGAGATTCTCATTTTTACCGTTTTGTACCGTCTGTCTCACCACAACAGCAACCGAGAACGATAAGCATAATGTCGTGCCACCACATGGTTGAGCACGTTAGGCGTACTAAATAGTCTAACCGTGCAATATTATCATAATATTGTCTATATATAATTATTCAATTGAAGGGCTCAAAACGAAATATATATTGAAGGGTTCAAAATGAAAAATAACGTTATTGTCTATGTATAATTATTCAATTGAAGGGTTCAAACTGAAAAATGATTAATAGTTGTAAATAATAAACTTGAAAATCAACCTAAATTATGAAGCTTACACATGGCAAGATAAATAGGAAAAAAATAAGAGAGGAAAGTTTTAAACCACGTGCTACCAACGGATTGATTATACCTATATTTAAAATGATGTATTTAGGTCTATATATCAAAAGTTGTTCATAATTTAATTGCATAGCTTTTAAGTTATGTTATTGAGTTTTACTTTCTTTCTTTTTTCTTTCTTTTTTGAGTTAGAAGGAAAACTCATGTAGTAAATATAACAACGATTGAACTGAACGTAAAAAATGCATATAGAGTGAAATGAACAATCTTGACGTGGGGTGCTTTAACCATTCAGTCATGGATGCAAAGAGACTAAGTGAGTGAGCTAGGTTTTCGTATTCATTCTTGAACTTTTATTTCTTCTTATAAAGGAGATTCGAGATGATTGGATAGTCATGCATGTTGCCATGTAGACTTGACGTTGGGGAGAGCAACTTATATAAGTTCATAATTTATATTAAGTGAAATGAACAATCTTAGGTACAATTTATGTTTATCACACGATTCTTCTTAATTCTTAGACTAGGTGAATTTAATACGAGTCGTTGATTAACTATAAAATGTGTTACATTAAACCATGTTGAACAAGTAATTAATTAGTTGTATAAATGAAAATCAAATGATTAATGTCTAAACAATTGAACTATAATCAATAAAAATTGAATAAACAACTATTTTTCATCAGGAGAAATGACGTAGGCTTAACCACTCATCTACATTTCAAGTCTTCAATGATCATGAGATGTGGGATGAATGATTTGAGAAGTAATAATGGATTAGGGTTTTTATAAAGGTTGAAAAAGGACAATGAAAATTTGTCTAAGGGGAGAGAGATTGTCAAAATTGTCCGATGGATCCTAGGAAGTAGGTCATGATATATTATAGGGGTGGGTATCGATTGATTATGACCCAAAACAGAAATTCCAGTTATGAAGAAACCAAAATCGACCGGTTTCAGTTAAATCGGTTATGGTTAATCCGATTCTCGAGATATATTGCCCCGGTTATCGTTTAACCATCGATTTTAATACGACTTTTTGAACCGAGCAAATTATAGAAAAGAAATTTACAACACAAAGTCATAAAACTAGAAACATAAGACGTAAATCTCGTATGAAGAAATGGAGTCGTCGAGTTCGTCGGTTGTGGTGTTGTTGTTGAGATTTGTGTGAGGTACAATACTATTTCAAAAGTTGTTTCTCTATGTGCGAGAGATAGTGGTGCATGTGCCACTTAAATGTAACCTAAAACTAAAAAGATGGGCCACAAAATTGACTATTGGATTTAAAGTTTGACTTATACTTATTGGGTGAGTTAACTTTTCTGTTATGTATCTATTTTTGAATTTTAGCCCAAGAAATATCTATATGGTTGTATTGCATATATATTTGTATAACAATATAAATATAAAATCAAGTATTGGGACGGTTCGGTTAATGGTAGGTTGGTTAATGGGTTCAAACTGAACTCATAACTGATCTAGTCAGTTAATAGAAAAATTAAAATCAAATTAACGATTATGATTCATTTTTTCGATTTTATTGTTCACCTCTAAACTTTTTATGGTGAATAAGAAGAGAGAGAGAAAGTAACATTACTCATACTGTCATTCAATTTGCCTTGAGTAATGTTAAATACCATTACTCATACTGTCATTCAATTTTCTTTTTATGGTGAATAAACAGATCACTATATATTAATATCAATGTAATTTGTGAAGGTTCACTATCAAAAGCGATTGAAACACATAAAAAATAATTTTGATTAACGAGGACGAAATTTAAGTTATTTTACTTATATAACAAGACTAAATGAAACAACAATCCACTGCTTTGCACGAGTACTCTGCTAGTATATATATACGTATTAATGTATTATGTCTGTTTTAAGTATATAGGTATTGTTAAACCCATTAATTAAAAGGTATTTTAAAACCTACTAGTTATGGTGAATGTTATTAATATGAACTACTGTATGAGTTGTCTGTTGTACACTGTACTAAAATTACAAATAACTTTAAAAGATTACGTTTTAACGTTTTAACTTTTAAAGTAGACAAGACAACTAACAAACCAACTAGGCTAGCTTAGTTGGCCACCAAGATTTCCTTATGGGGCATCGGGGAGGGGATGTTTGGCTAGGGAGGTCTCCAATTTAAGTCCCACCCGGGACTTTTACCCCTTCAGGCGATAAAAAGGAGGAACATGAGATTCTCAGGGTTAGCATACTGCCCAATTGGATGTCACTGCTAGACCTGAACCACTAACATCTAACAAGCCGTTCTAAAAAAAGAAAAGATAAGGCAACTAACAATTTTAGCCTTACTTC
This sequence comes from Logfia minima, assembly GCA_963921325.1. Lineage (NCBI taxonomy): Eukaryota > Viridiplantae > Streptophyta > Magnoliopsida > Asterales > Asteraceae > Logfia > Logfia minima. Next base: position 41,217,579 of record OY992764.1, read on the forward strand.
CTATGAGCACAAGCGCCGTTAATAACACAAGCAATTTCTCTTTCTATTTAAACTAATACCAACAAATATATAAGTTACAATTAATATACATATTTCTTGTTACGTTTTGCAAAATAATTACAATGCTCGTCCTAAAATTTGTTGCTTTCTCTCAAATTTCTCATATTTTCTTTAACTTAACAAACGAGTCGTTATATCATGATAAGAAATAGTATAATAACCTTCTTCTTCCAACGCATCACTTAATTTTTACCTCATATGCTCCCTATACCCTGATTATATACTGATGTGTGAAATCTAGTTATAAATTTATACTAAGAAATACCACAAATTAACTATTACGCAACCGGGCAGTGAACCCTGTCGCGTAGTAGTATAGGTTGGGTAAGTCCAAGTCGAACCAAGAGGACCGTGCAATTAAGAGTGTTTAGCGAATTAAGTTAATCTAAAACAAGTAAGTAAACGTGGGGGTTTTTGCAACCGAATTGTTGCTTTGAAATTATCGCTAAATATAAATAAAGTAAATAACAGGCAAGTGGATACTGAAGTATCAGGTATAAAGAGAAACATTCATCTAGACTAGCTCACTAATAATTTCGGGGTGTTTGTTAAAACCAGTTTATATGTTATTGTTCATTAAACTCAATCAAGTATGAAATTCGTGTTCACTCCTTCCAATAGATTAAATAAAATTACCCTTTCATGTTCACTACGGGTTTCTAACTAAACTACTCTCAATTCAATTCAATAACTAATGATTTAATCTTGTAAACCTACATTCGCAAGAATACTAAACCTAAGTCGAGTTCTCTTCTTAAATTTAATACAACCACAATCAAGTTAAATCAATCAATCTATTTAAATCTTGCGTTCGCATAGATTCGGTAATCATTCATGGACAAATAATTACAACAAACCAAAATAATGCAATAGTGTTCACTAGAACATTCAATGCTTCATTAATAGATAAATTAAGCTAAATAAAACTTAATCACAATTGGACTTTAAATTAAACATTAGTTAAAAAATAATAAACATCAAAGAGTTAACACTCCTAACCAAGAGTTTGCATCATCTAAATGAATGTTAAATAACTTAGCTCATGACTAGACTAAGAACAACAATAAACATTATGAAATTGCAAGTAAACATTCAATTTAATGGAATATATGTAAACCGAATTGTACCAATGTCTTAAAAAGGTGAATCTTTAATCTTGTAGCAAGAATAGATGACCAATGATTAGAATCACTCAATGTTCTCCAAAAATTGCCCCAAATTCGGCTATAGTGAAAGTTAAGTGTTAGATAAAAATTAATTAGGGTTTCCTTCTAGAAAACAAGCAAGAATCCGCACATCAGACAGAGTACCCGGCGGGTAGACAGATTACCCGGCAGGTAATTGCAATCTCCCACCCGGATGAATAGTGGTACCCGACTGGCAGCATAACCGGGACTAGATGAGTACCCGACGAGAACCTTCATTACTCAGCGGGTAATTACATCTTCCAAAAACTCTGTAACACTCTACCCGGATGAACAAGATTCCTCCAAACTGGAATCAGGTACCCAGCGGGAACCTTCATTACCCGGCGGGTAAGTATGTTCCTTTCAAACTCTAGTTCCTTCTACCCGAATGAACATGTCAACTTAAACCGGGAAACGTAGTACACGACGGGGACTCCTTCTACCCGGCGGGTACTTGCTCAATTTTCAGGTTTTCAACCTTTTTTCGTCTATTTGTCTAATCTCCTGCACATTTAACTCGGAATTCCTGAAAATAATATTTCTAACATTATAAGTATCGAAAGTTCATAAAATTGCACGAGAATTACAAATAAAATGAGGGATATTGCATTAGATAAATCTATATAAATCGAGCAATATCATATACTCATAATCTAAAAATCAAATTTTAAAACAATAAGAACCTTAATTAATCCTCACAAACAACATAAGCTATATTCAAACAAAATCTAATCTGAAAAAAACACATATAAATTGCAACAACAAGAGTTAAAAATCATCATCATGGTATTAGCCGCCGGACGAGCAAATGCTAAATTGGATTCAACTCATCTTCTTATGGTGGTTATTCAGGTGGTTACTAGAGATGTTGGTTGTAGGTTTCGGCGGGGGCCAAAGATGAATGTGCCGTTAGTGATTGATGTTTTGACTAAGAGAAGCATGTAGTCAAAGATATCTGTCGTATAACAAATCTGTTCGGATTTAAAAATATGCAAATCTGCTATAACATCAATGAAATCAACAAATCTTGGTTTTCCTTTAAAATAAACGATCGAATTTTTAGCAGTGGACTAACGACGAAGATGACGCTTGTGAGACTGCCGATTTGCAATTGTTGATTATAAATAATGGTGGATCTTCAATTCAAATATAAATGATTGCATCAATCACCATCTCATATTTCAATTAATTTTAATGGATTGGATTTTTGAATTTCTAAATCTTGTTGCAGGTATATATTTTTGGTTTGTAGTGTAACTGAGAGTGTTGTTGCTGGAATACAAAAAAATAATTAGGGTTAGGGTTTGATAATGATTATTTCGTTAAGTAGGGTTTGATATGATGATTTTGATGAAAAAGGAAAGAAAGTTGATGATAACTAGATATATCTTGCTCACGCTTCGCGTCAATATAAACTATTATGTACATCAATTTTAATATATATCTTTGGCTTAACAGTATCAAGTGAGGTGATCTTACAAAAATTGGATTATGAGTTGAAGTTTCATTCGAGACAAGTGTATATATTCTTGCTTATTGTGTATGTTAATTTAGTTTCACTTGACATCCATATATATACGTATGTATATATTCGTAGGCTCAAGTTTCACTCGAGACAAATTTATATGTATGTCTATGAAAAGACACCAACAAATTTAAAAGTAACAACAATGTATATGTTATTTAGCATAATAACATATTTGTTACTAATATATAATACATTTGAGTGTTTTTTTTTTAAGATAGATTTTACTATTTTGCCCTTACAATTACTAAGAGGTTTTTTAAAAATTCATATAAATGACTAACATACCCCTAATTACTAATTATTAAATTTTCATTAATACAAACATTATTAAAACATAAACTACTTAATTTATGACATTTAATTAACATACCCCTAATTATTATTTATTTAGTTTTCATCAATACAAACATTATTAAACTATAAACTAACTAATATATGACTTTTAATTTTAACTTAAACTCTTCTATATCTATATTTGTAGACTATTATATTATATGATGCATTTGAGATGGTTTTTAAAATTGTCATTCAACGTAGATAATGTTTATATCAAAATACATAAAATAAAAAAATAACTATAATAAAATAGTGAAACTTAAACTTCTAGACTCAACAAACGACTCCACAACTCGCAATATGTTCATTAAGAACTCGAAACTCGGCACTTGCAACTCGCAACCCGACCATCGAGTTTGTAATGACATATTATGATATATTTAATTTTTGATTATTTTATTACAATTTAAAAAAGAAAGTTTTTGTTAAAGGTGATTTTCTCACTTACAAAACAGTATTGTGTGTGCATTGTAATGTAGTTTTTAATTTTTAAAATATTAACAAAAAACATAATACTACATGTCGAATTAATGTGAAATTAAAAAACTATTTCCGCTGCATTGCGCGGGTCTTCTTCTAGTGTTATATAAAGTAGTTTGACAGTAAATATTTGTATATTAAGTATAACAAAACTTAACATGATAAATTAAATTAAATACTATCTTACGTTTAAAATGATACTCAATAAACAACCACTTACAAAGTGATTATGTTTGTTATTCGTAAAAAGTTCATAAATATATTCTAATATTATATTACAAAAATAGAGAATTAAAAAAGAAGTGATAAAAGAAAGTTTTAAGAATATAAGTTTCATTTATTATTCAAGCCAAATAAAATAGTATGAAATTGAAGAATATTGAAGTCAATAATCAAACTTGCATTATGACCGCTTGAATGCTTTATTGACCACTTAATCTAATCGGCATATTGTTAATATGTTGAAACCTTTTATACATTTATTTAATAATATGAATATTAAAATTATAAAAATCATAAAAGAATAAAACACTTACTATTCATAAGTATTTGCTAATTGATGTTAAATTATAATCATATAAACCATAAATATTATAAAAGGACAAGCACTTATTATTTATAAGTATTTGTTAATTGATATTAAGAAGGCATTGGAATAAAGGTTTGGGTATGAGTTTTGGGTTTGAGAAATGATAAATGTTATTTGTTTTGCAGTATTAGGTTGAGAATTTGAGATTAAAACCTTTGGATGAGACATTTTTAAAAAGCTATCTATTTTCTTAACTTTACTAACACATGATTTCTCTCTACCTCTTATTCTCTCATTTATTTTATATTCGTTTTCCTAGTTTAAGATCGTACTTTTCATTTATTAATCATAAGCAAAAATTGAATTAAATTTTGTTTAACATGAAAATAAATATTATATAAATTAATATACCATTTCTCTTACTTTTCTCTCAAACCAACACTCATTCCCGACCTCTCCCACAAAACAAACATCAACTGAATGATATTGCTATATTGTCAATATGTTGAAACTTTTTTCATTTATTTAGAATATAATCATAAAAAATCATAAGAAGACAAATACTTACCATTTATAAGTGTGACAACCCTAAAAATTAGGTATTTTTCGAACATTTTAATTTCGTGCATTTAGGTTAACTCCCGATAAAATTATGTGAATTCGTTTTATTAAAATGAAGTCTAGCACAAATTCTATAATTGCATTTGAGATGCAATACATTTTAATGCGAGAAGCATTCTTGAATTTTGAGAATTTACCAAGACAATCGGTAGAAATCAAATTTTCACGAACATTGGTGATCCATTTATGAAAATAACGTAAAACTATTCAATTAAATAGTCGTTATTATTATATTGATATTTATGCTAAGAAATAAGCATATAAATTTTTAAAAATCAATAAACATCCACGTGAAATAGAAAACGTGCAACGAACGAGTTAAATTACGAAATTTGTCGAACCAAGTATCGAAAAATCACACGATTATTATTTCAATGACTTAGTAACACATTAGTAACCTTAAACTACTCTAATTGACCTTAATCAACCTTAAAATAACCTAAATAAACCCTAACTACACAACTAGCAACTAATTAAGCAAGATTATCACCTAATGACTAAAATATCTAACTTGATTAATGATTTATCCCTCCCCTCTCTTTGGAAAAATCTGCACAAAACAAATCCCCTAAATCAAGGGAAACACCATGCTTTGACATCATTCCCTTACACACCATACCTCCCATTCTTTTCCCCATTACTTGTACATGAACTTGCCCCTTTCTACACTTCATTCTTACACATTCACAATCAAGAAAACAGTCACAATACTCTCTATTTTCCTCCAAAATTCGGCCATCAACAAGCAGCCCAAAACAGCCCTCATTTGACTCAAAAACAACCTTCAAAACACCTTCAAACAACAACCCTTCAACCACCCTTGAACTACCATGCATTTCCACCTCTAAAACACTTCTTTTTGCTCTTCTTTCACTCTCAAAAACGTGCTCATCTCAGCCCCTATTTCATTTCTAAGAAAAACCAACCAAAAACCTAAGGATTGGAAGCTAGGAACTCTTGCACAACCTCACCAACCTCTAATACACTCTCATTTGCTCTTTAGTGCTTTGTAAGGACAATTTCTTCTATAAACTACTAATGTTTATGATAAAATACTTATTTTATGGTTATATTGTGCTTAGATGTTCACTCTTGACAAGATCTAGCTTGAAAAATCGTATTTGCATGTTTCATAAGTAACTTATGCTACAATACACCAAAACAGTCCATTGAAATGCATTTTTGAAAATGTCATAAAATTTTCCCAACTTTGAAGCTTAATAACTTGGTCAAAGCGTGATGAAAGTTTGTGTTTCTTGGTTCTAAAGTTAAGTTCAAGATGTTAGCTATCAAACCCCACTGGATTCATATTTTTCTGATGAGTATTACTATTTTAAACGGAATTTATAAGTTAAAAGGTACCGGCTGTACTGTTGGGACAGAAAACAACTCAACTTTAAAATAGCACAACTTTCAAACCGTAGCTCTAAACATGTTGATTTTTTTTGGCTGTAGATCATAAATTATGTTAGCTTTAAAAGTAGTATGATTGCGTTTTGTGAAGTTAAGTAGAACTAAAGATATACACGGATCTATGACTAACTGTCCAAATTGAGAACTGTTTGACCTTTGTGTGATGTAAAATACGTTTGACCCCTTAAACTCAACCAAAAATTACGAATCATACGTTTCTGGAAAGCTAAGACATAGAGGAACTTGTATAAAAATTTTCATAATTTTTGGGACATGTTTGACTAGTCAAAACCGTAGGCAAAGTTGACCTAAAAATGGGACAGATTCTGTTAAAAATGGATTAACTAAGTAAAAAGGTTAAAAATGATTAAAATCATATATTAGTGACTTTTAATGTAAAGATTAGTGTATTTCATGTGATTTGGTGTAAAACAAGTGTTAAAATAATTTAGGACAAAATGTAGGTTATTAAACTTTAAGTTATAAAAGTTAAGTGTTAAAAATAGAATAAATAAGACTTTAGGGACTAAATTGCAAAAACATAGGAATTAGGGACTTTTATGCAAAATCAGTAAGTTTAAGACATTTTAAATAAATTAATAAACATTAGATGTTAAAAACAAGACCTAGATATTAAACGAGTATTTTAAAACGAAACCACGATTTAAAAACGCGACTTTAGTTAATTAAAGGATAAACGTATAGAACACGCTAAATTTGGATTTTTATTGGTAAATAAATGAATTAGAAAATTGTGTAAATATTTGTCATGCCTTAGAATATTTAGAACGAGAATTTAATCACTAAAACCTAAGGTTAGCTTATAAGAGGAAATTTAAAATGAATTATATATTGTCGTAGAGTAAAATGTGTGGAAATAAATTATAAAAATGTATAACTATATTAATATGTGTATAAGAATGTACGTGTGAACATGTATATATATATTGTTGGTCAAATTATCATAACGACAACTAAATTGTATAAATGCTTGTGAGAGTACATATATATATATATGCTAACGTTTAAAATGTAGTAATTATAGTGAAAATGAATAGTATATATACATTGATGCCTACATGATTATATTTGTATATATATATGTGTGTATATGGAAATAGATGATGTGATGATAATAATATTAACGAAAGACTATCACGTTAAATACTTGTCATGAAACCCTAAATCAAACGTAATTGAGATATATAAATATATGTATAACTATGAGAAAGTATATGTGTTGAATAAATGAATGTCACGCATTAATAGTATAATACGTTTAGTAAGGTATTTTAAGGTGGATTTAAATACGTTTTAATGATTTTGAAAACAAAGTGGGATCACAACGTGTCGTTTTCTTGTAAAATAAAAGTGGAATATTTTCAATGCCCGTTGGTGGCAAGTGTACGAATCTTGTTGAGTGAACAACTGACATAGACTGACCATGGTGTCGTCTACATGTACTAATTTAAGCTCCTACGTTTAGGACGTTAGGAGGCTTACTTGGAATTATTGTTAAACTGTTTTGCTAGCATGCTCGGACTCCAGGTGAGTTCACAGCCCCATTTTACTGTTTTACTGCTTTTAAGCTTGGGGTGAAAAACATATCAATGTTTATATGCGATTATTAAAACATGACATTGTTTCCTTATGAGGGACTGAGTTGGATAAGTTGTAGTGTCGAAGTCCTAGCATACAATACTATAACCATTAGTTAGATGACTCTAACCACTGAGTATACTGGTAGTACTATTGGGCCTTACAAGCCCATCCTACGTTTATTTTAGTTAGTCGCGCTAACTCGCGACGTGGTTTCGCACTTTGGGGGACATGTATACTTAACTAGTCCAGGCAAACGATTCATCCATTGTTGTGGTTTGGTTATAGGCTTAGTTTCGGCATATTAACTCATAGGACTTGCAAACCTGATGGGGGATTATAGTCAGTGGTTTTCATTTATAATAATCGTACTTAGGCCTTTGATGCCAACCTTTGAAATTCCGATGAAATGATTTCCAAATAATGGTTTTATGAATGAGTCTCTAAACCTGTGAATTCACTCAACTTCATGTTGACTTTTCATAATATGTTTTTCAGGGAATTAACTAAGCCGTAAGTTGCATGAATGATGGGACCACATACTCACCACGAAGAATTAGGATGCCATTTTTGCTAAAACTATGAGATTCAATCTCGTAGATTTATTTTATCGTAATTGTTTATGAAACTTTGAAACTTATCTTTTGGAAACTACAACGATGTATTTGATTTACATCGGTACTTTAACGGCCTGATAAGCCGAGAAATTTGTAAAACATTTATGGCATCTTAATATATATTGTTCTGCGATAATCATATGTTCCTGATTGTGCATCCGATTACTCGTCACGCCCCGACAAGCTTCCGCATGCTAATTTCGTATTTATGTTAAATTTGGGGGTGTGACAATAAGTATTTGCTAATTAGTATTAATTCATAATAATATAAATAATGAAATATGATAAAAGGATAAAACATTTACTATTTATAAGTATTTGCTAATTGATATTAAAGATAATTTGTTTTGGTACATTTTTGGGAATGGTAATGAGTTTTATAGTAAAACCCATGTTTGTTTTGAATATTAAAGTTAAAAATTAAAAATGAAAGTATTAACTTTAAATAACATCAAAAGGAGGTTTTGTCCTATCTTTTATGACAAGTTGGTCACATTCTCTTTATCTCTATCTCTCTTCTTTTATTTTATTTTTATCTTTCTTACATATTTTATAATATAATAATGTAATCACTACTTTTTGAATTAAAAATAAATGATTATATTAAAACATTTACTCCTTTATTTTTCTTTCAAATCAGTACCCATTACCAAACCCGACTACAAAAAAATAAAGTCTCCTATATGATAAGGCCATATTGTTAATATGTTGAAACCATTTTTATTTATTTAGTAATATGAGTCATAAAGGACAAAACACTTACTTTCATAAGTATTTGTTAATTGATATTAAGTAATAATACCATATTGTTAATGTGTTAAAATCATTTATTCTTTATTTAGTAATATAAATCATAAAAATAAAAAAAATGACAAAATGCTTACTATTTATAAGTATTTGCTATTTGATATTAAATGATAATTTGATAGAAAGTAAAGAGTTTTAAATATAATCTGAGTGTAGTTAATGTTGGTGATAAAATTATGTTTGAATGGTGTGTGTATAAGAGAATAAGGAGTGGGAAGACAAAAAACAAAAAAATAGTGTTCACTACTCCCCGTTGGTGTTCAAAAGTATTGTTTTTTTTCTTTTTTCCTTGTCTTTTTCTTTTATTTGATTGGTTAAAGATTATTTTTTGTTGGTTCATTTGAATTACAAGTTGACTATTGAACTACTCTCTTTAAAACTGTATCCATGTTAAACTCAAGTAATTAATTTAACACTAAGCTTAACCTCAAGTACCAAGACAATCATTCCTTGTACTCTCAAGAAGCGGAAGAGGATAAAGGATAAAGTGATAATTTTATACAAGTTAACTATTTATCTATTTTTTTATATGTGAATTATAATGGAATGGATGAAATTAGAAAAGAACTTACAAACTTAAGGACAATTATTGTAATTACAAGAGTTGGGACACATAATGCTATTACGGGACGAAAAATGTAGTTTGTCTCAAGTTAATCTTAAAAATCCGTTATTCAAATTTCAAAATTTATTTTGAATAAAAACTATTGTAGTAGCATTTTTTTACCCGGTTCAAGAATAAACAATTTTACTACGCAGTCACATATCAACGTTCCAAAATCACCCTTGACTACGCTACAAATCGTAACCGTCGGATCAAACATTTTAACCTAAACCATCCGATTAGAATACCAAAACTTAATCTCACCGTCGGAATATTTACAAAAATTGAATTTCAAAACCTCAAGAGAGGGAGGAACAACAACATAGAAAGAAGCCTCCTCTTCTATTTTGCTTCTTTATTTTTCCCCTTTTTTGGTTTTTCCATTAATTTTTCAAAAAATCAAAAATTAATTCATTTTTCTTAATAAAAACCAACAATCACATCCTTCTTATGTTTTTCACGACGTCGTTTAGATCGACGTTGTGTTTATTTTGAACCTAATTTAACAAATTCAAGTTGTTAAATCTGAGCTGAGTTAGAGTAATTAAACTGATATATCTATCTATATCTATGTATCTACATACATACATATACATATATGTATATTGATTCAATTAGTTGTTGAATTTGGTGTCAAATTGAGTGAACCAATTCGAAATTTGGATAGAAATGGAGAAAGGTGAAGGCGGAGGGGATTTAAATTTCCCTCCGAAAATTACGCAAACGGAGGTTGCAGCGGTGACGGTAAGTGCAGCGCCAACGCAAGCTACGACGGCGACGGCAACGACGACGGATTTTCCGGCGGCAAAGAAGCTCGCGCGCCAACTGGATTTTGATAGGGTTGGTGGTAGTGTATCGGTTACAGCGACTAGTAGTGTTTTGCCTGAGCATTCACAGCGGATAATGATGCAGCAGCCGCCGTTACTACCGCCGTCGCCGTCACCGTCACAGCCACGGCCGCCGCCATCGCAGCTGGTACAGCCGCAGTTACAGTTACAATTGGTGCCGATTATGCCGTCGTTGCAGATGCAGCAGTCTCATGTTGCAACTACTTTTCAACCAAGGCCTATGTAAGTAGCCTACATTATGCCTAATTTAAACTTGTTTTTACTTTATTTTGTGGCTGATGTATAATTTGAAATTGACTTAAGTCTAGCCTATTTTGTTACAGTTGGAGTCTTAATTAGATAAAAATGTGGCTTTTTTAAATTTAAAGGTGACGATATGCTTTAGTCAGACATTAAATATTAAGTACTCTCGTACTATTTAGGTGAATAAATGTGATTGTGATGAGTGTTTAACATGCTTTATTTTGAAATTAAGTCATAAACTGTAGTGAAACCTGATTTAGTGAATATTGATACATTAAAAACTATATTGGAGGAACAAGTAAGCAGACAGAACTGTATGCTTTAGGACTACTTACTCCTTTGAGTTTTATAACAAGTACTGAAAATAGTAGAATGGTGGTGAGAGGTTTTCAACATAATGTATATCAGTTATGCATAAAATGGTGCTTCCCAAATTAATAAAAAACAATAATCCACTTTTGCTAGGCATGTAGTTTTATACACTGTTGTCGTTATTTGGATGACTGTATACGCGGTGTCATAAAATTACAACATTTGCATTTCTTAATTTCAGTGGGATCCGTATAGGGATTACAAGATTGGAAATGTTAATTTGAGGTAATAATGTAAATAAAAGAGCCTTCGTTGACCCATTCATTGAAATTATGCAATGATTGATAGTGAATAAAGTGGGAATACATGGATGTACAATCAGCCATTCGATTGCGTTACATGTCATTTATGACTTTCGAACTAAGACACATTGTTAGCATATTTGTAAGGTGTTTTGTGGTAAGTCCATAAGGTCAGGATTTATTATTATATGTGTGCTGATTCAGAACTTGCTATTTGCCTATGCTGCGTCATTAATGTACATGCTATGAGACCCCATGGACCGCGTCTAGTGGGTATGGCTTGGGACTAGTGTAACACATGACTCATGTTGTAAGAACCTTTAGGCACTATCTACTACTTAAGCTAGTGTGTTAGTAGGAAGACCTAAAGTTTCACTGGAGGGGGTTCTTCACATGGAACCTAAGGACTAGTTGAGCTGAAAGTGTCAAATACCACGGTCTTTAAACAACTACTATGCTGTGAAAGCTGTTACCTTTTAAGCTTGTTCCAACTATCAACTACTGAGCACCTTTTAACCATTTGTGTAGTTATGATATTTTGAGAAATCGCAGCGAAAACTCTTCATGGAATTTCATATCTAACCTTGCTTACAGTCAATGACTCAATGTGGAAAACTGTTCCTCTTGTAATGGCAGACTTGATAAAATTTTGCCTAAATCCTATTTTCCGTTTTAACAAGTAGTTACAATCATTTTTATGCACGATTATTGCTTAATTACTTTACAATGAACTTCTCAAACAATAACAATCTTTCCTCTTTGTATTTTGACTATTTCCCTTTTTAAGGTGCACAATATTTTGCAATTGGGAATATGATGAAACCCTGATTTAGTCAATTTATTAGGCATTGTTTTGTGAATAACTTAAAAGTATATTAATCATTAAGGTTTTTTTTTTTTTTTTTTTTTTTTTTTTCAATCTTGCCAGTACACACTTCCTGCTGCCCAAAAGTCTCAAAAGTCAATATTGTCTATTGATTGTAGTAAGAATTGCTATTTCTGCCTTTTCAGAAAAATTGAATCCCCCAAAGCACGACCAAGACAAAATGTTGAAATGAAGGATGGTACTCCTAAGAAGCAAAAGCAATGCAACTGCAAACACTCACGATGCTTGAAGCTGTAAGTAATTCCTTAGTATTCATATGCTCAGTGACCCATGAAATTGGCAGGTGTGAACTGTGATGAACTGACGATAAATGTGGGAATACCTGGAAATGAGAATTTTTTTTTGATGCTTCATATCTAGGATTCTTTATTATGTTCTAAACCTGAACTTAAAGCTTAGGATTTTGATACGGTACTGTGATGTTTCTGGCATGCTCTGTTATGATCATTGACAGCTCCTACTTAAGTGCTTGATTGGATCAGAACTAAATAAAGTTATGATCTCTGATGAAATTTCTATTCACATTTTGCTCCTTATATCATGGGAAATTCTGATCGGAAACATATCTATCATTTTTTGGTCAGATATTGTGAATGTTTTGCATCTGGAATATACTGTGATGGTTGCAACTGTGTAAACTGTCATAACAATGTTGAAAACGAGCCTGCTAGGAGAGATGCTGTTGAAACTACTTTGGAACGCAATCCAAACGCATTCAGGCCTAAAATTGCTAGCAGTCCGCATGCAAACCGTGATAATAGGGTGAGTCTTTCTCAATTTATATAACTACTTCTTGAATGTCTACGGTTGGACTATGTCAATATTAGTTCCATGCTAATTTGGTGCAAAGGCAATGTTGAGTAATTGAAGGTTCTAAAAGAAGTGCACTTATGTGATTGTCATTGTTACATTTACATAGGGGAATGTGCACAATTTCTAAAGTAGAAGAATGTACATTGTGTCCAATACTACTTGCTTCTTGTAACTGAGTAATGCATCTCAAATAATGGAATCACACAATCAATTATATAGTACTCCGTATTAAAGATTAGTAGTATTTTCCTTTTTTGGCAAGTTTCGTACTTGCTCATTCTCATCATTCACACTGCGATCTTAAGTTTTGAGAGAAAAAAACTGAAGAAAGGATATTTGGTTTATTTGCGTCCTCTTGAGTCTCAACGAAGAAAATTGAGTATCATTTTTTTGTGATCCCCAGTTAGAGAGAAAGGAAAATAAAGCTGGCATTTCTACAAATATACCTTATAAGTGTAATATATATATTACTTTAAGTTAGCAGTTGTTTGGCAATTATGAACGACATTGGACATTGGTTTCCTTTCTATTCAAACCCTCCCACATTTGAGAGGAAAGTTTTGGAGAAAACTTCGTTCTAAACTTTTCTAAGAACATGAATTTTTTTGGTTTCTCTCCCTTACCTTCCAAATCCTTCCCTTTCTCTCCGAAAAGCAACTTGAGAACATTGCAAAATCAATATAAGTGCAAGGTATCCAAGACACTTTGTTAGTACCGGATATTTTCTTTAAAGTATGTCTGCTGTAAAACGTTGCAGTTTCATGGGAGCAATATGCTAAAATGGTCTCTGTTAGATGATATCTTTGGCAATTAATGTATGTTATGCATTTTATTCATTTTTTAAATATTATTTATATTTCAGGAAGAGGCTGGGGAAGTTGTTGTATTGGGGAAGCATAACAAAGGATGCCATTGCAAAAAATCAGGATGCCTAAAGAAATATTGTGAATGCTTCCAAGCAAACATTCTCTGCTCAGAGAACTGTAAATGCATGGATTGCAAGAATTTTGAAGGAAGTGAGGAGCGTCAGGCCCTTTTCCATGGAGATTCTGCCAATAATATAGCATATCTTCAGCAGGCGGCAAATGCTGCCATCACTGGGGCTATTGGATCCTCTGGTTACGGTTCTCCACCAGTGTCCAGGAAGAGAAAGGCCCAGGAACTATTCTTTGGTGGCCCAATGGAAAAAGATTCATCTGTTCACAGGCTTGCAGCGTTTCAACAGGTATTGGCACATAATGAATTGCTAAATAGGTTACTTTCACTTCTTTATCTAAGTTGACATCCACGACCGCATTTGAACTCTGACTTATTATTTCGCAGACGAGTCACATCAAAACTTCTGCTCCTTCCTCTTCTTTGTCTCCTATTCCTGGCCCACGTGTTGCTAATGTTGCACCAGTAGGCCCTTCAAAATTTACGTACAGGTACAGGCAGTACACCTTATGTATTTCATATACCAGAGGTGACAAGATGGGTAAGGTTGGGTAATGGCTCGAAGCAGATTTGGGTTGAAATGGATTGGAACGGGTTGGGTTGACTCACTATCACCTCTCTCTCTCTCTCTCTCTCTCTCTCTCTCTCTTTAATACTTTAATTAATAATTTGTTCAAAAGTCAATAATATCCATACAAATCTAATTCTTTGAATACAAATGTTTTATGAGATTGTATGCAATTAAAGTAGACTTTGAGAAAAAACACAACAAAAGTTGACTCATTCCCATGTACATGGGTAGATATGGTCACCTCTATGATATATCATTGAAGTGCTTGTAATGCTAACTACTCGATGGTGTTGAAGGTCTCTTTTAGCAGATCTTATCCGACCAGAAGATCTGAAGGAGCTCTGTTCTGTCTTGGTGGTGTACGCAAACGAAGCTGCCAGGGTAGTTGCAGGTAAATACAGGATATCTTGATAATCTTATATGAATAAAAGCTAATGCTCTTTTCTGTTACTGTATATATAATCTCATCATTGCCCACACGATTTTTTGCTACCCGACTACCAGTACAAGTAAAGTTAAGAAATTTCTTTTCTTTGTAATTGTTTTTTAACATGGAAGAATTGACGTATATGTAAATAATGGACTGTGAGTGATGATCTCTGTGAAACTCGTTGATTCACACGACCTACTCCATTGTTTATATTTAGCATGATCCTTTTGGAGTGAATTTTACCCATTTGTCGAGGCTAGATATGTTTTGTAAAGCATACTGGAAGGTTCAAAACTAAACATAGTAGACTTCAAGAATCGCTTAAAATAGTGTTGTGATCTTTGTTTTAGGTGGCAGGTGCAACAAGTTACCAATCCAGGGAAGATTAGGTCTAAAATGAAGATAATAAGTAGGGGTAGCAAACTGGCAATTACGATCCGTTTACCTAAAAAAGGATTGATTTGGTTAAATTCTATTTCAAATGGACTAAACGGGTTATTAAAAAACTTATTTAAAAATAGAGACTAATTAATGATGATTTTGATAGGAAAAGCAAGAGAACAAAATGTTCATGTCTTTTTAAGGTTAGCTAAAAGTTGGTCGTTGGGTATCACTAGTATTTTCTTTGACCTTGAATCAAGGTTGACCTGAACCCATGTGGTCAAACTCTTAAAGCCCTAGATGCCATTTGAACAGCGCTCTTCCTAGATGGAATCTAAAGCCAAAATAGATACGCCATAGAATCGTTTGAATATCTGTTTTTTGTATGAATCAATCCCTTATCAATTAATGTAAGTATTTATTCAATATTGAAAGCATATGTTTCTTTGTAATAATACAGATGATCAAAGAGAAAGCGCTGCTGTATCAGCTCTCAAGGACCGAATACAAAGCCAGAAAGAACCTGATACCGACAAAGCGGTGGTGGATGAACTTTCAGGTGGAGCTCAGGCTGATAAAGACGAGTCTACTTCAGATGGTGCAGATGTTTCTAAAGGGAGGCCCATGTCTCCTGGAACGCTGGCTTTGATGTGTGATGAAGAAGACACAGTTTTCACCACTTCAGCTTCTAATGGATTGGGGCCTGATGGTGCAGGTGCTCCTTCTCAGTTGCCAAATGGTCAAGCAGTGACCGAAACCTATGCTGCACAGGAGAAGATTGTCTTAACAGCATTCCGGGACTGTCTCAACAGGCTCATCACTTTTGGAGAATTAAAAGGCAAGTCTCCAGTTTTTCTTTTTCTTGTCAAATGTCTAGAATAACCTTTCACACAATAAGGGTTCTTCTGGACCAAATCGATTTCTGTTGTTGATACTTAATAGGATAGATAGTTGGCTACTTGCAGCACCAAAACTTTCCGTGAATAGAAGTGTGTGTATGTTCCACCAGGCTCTGCGTTCCAATACAAGTACAACTTTGTTTTGGTTTGTCCCATTCGACCAGTTTCCGTTTCAGCTAATCTTTCATTTTACATGTTTAGTTCATTACATATAAGAAGATAACATAACCTGAATCGACTATTGTATAAATAAATTAGTCAAAATTGGCACCTTTATATTAATGGCTGTTGTTTCAGTTACCATGATGGGAAGTTCTCAGAGATGGTAATCTTTTCTATAATGGGACTTTTAGATTTTATATTACTGTACTAAAAGTGCACAACTTACAAGTCACCCTAACATTTTTGTTCCCAGTCATTGTTCTCTATTCTAACTTCTCCCCTCCTACAGAAACGCAGTGCTCTTCGTTGGCCAGAAGCGATTCAGGAAGTCAAAGTCAAATGGAAGTCGTCGAGACCAACACTACCACTGCACATATAAGTCAAACTACAAGTCAACGTGAACCATTCAGCAATGGCTTCGCAAGGTCAGCAGTCCCAGCCCCTCAAGCCAGTAATGCAGCAGTGGGGACATTTGATAATAACCGCACACATTTGCAAGGCATCCCTTTTCGTGCTGAAAATGGAGAATTGAAATTAAAAACCGAAAAAGAGACATAAAAGATTGATTACCAGAGTAACTTTAATCAGCTGCAGCCTGCAATTCTGCATCTTATGTATTGTTAGGCCGTTATTTGTTTATGGCTTTTCTTTGGTGCAGTGTTGGAAACTACAGTTTGGCCCCTCCCTATTGTTAGAAAACTAACATAAATATTGTTTTTTTTCTTTCTTTCTTTCTTATTTAACCTAGTTTTGTAATGAAATTTACAGTGTTGAGCTAGGCTTGTCATAGGCACTAGGCAGTAGTGATTAGTGAAGGTGTAATGTAATATGTGCCTGTGATCTTTGTGTATACTGCTACTAGTGATGTTCTATTGTCGCAATAAATAACAATTGTTACTACATTGTTTCAAGTAGTATGGATTGAAACTTGAAAAGGGTTTGAGAAAGTTGGATGATTATCTATTACTAATATATAATGCATTTTTATGTTTTTTTTTAGATAGAATTGACTAATTTGCCCTTACAATTATTAAGAGATTTTTTAAAAAATTCATAGAAATGACTAACATACCCTAATTATTAATTATTAAATTCTCATTAATACAAACATTATTAAATCATAAACTAATTAATATATGACATTTAATTAACATACTCCTAATTATTAATTGTTAAATTCTAATTAATACAACTATTATTAAACCATAAACTAATTAATATATGACATTTAATTTAACTTAAACTTCTCTATATCTATACAACATTTAAAGGTGGCGAAATGGGTGAGCGGGTCGGTTCGGGCAATTGGGTCTTAACAGGCTTGGGTTATAACGGTGCGGGTCATAACGGGCTCGGGTCAAATCGGACTTACATAAATAAAAAATTTTGTGGCTTAATTTTTAATTTCAATTTGAACTTATTTGGTTATGTATCTTAATTAACTTCAAAAGGAAATCACAAATAAATTTGCAAAAGAATATGATTACTAAGTTTTAAAAATAATGAAATTTGCAAAATAATATGTAAAGTTTATAAATAATCAATATTAATTTTATTTACTTGCTTTTGTTATTGTTTAAATATTTTATCATTATTATTAAAATAGCATGGTAGTATTGTAGTGTATGGTTTACTATTTCAAAACAATAAAATTTTAGTTTCATTCACCCATTCGCCCATTGTATCCGAAATGGGAAAGATAGACGTACAGTATGACCATTCAAAAAAGGGGAGTCTAGTAAGCTCATTATTTATACAAAATAGTCCATTAAGAACCATTTTTAAATGTTGGGCTAAAATTGCCGGCTCTAACTACTTATATGATGCATTTGAGATGTTTTTTATGATTATCATTTAATGAATTATATATTAGTATAGATGTTTAACATCAAAATATAAAAAAAAAAGGAAAATTTTTTGTAGTGAAACTTAAACCTCTATACTCAACAAATGACTCAACAACTCGCAAACTGTCCATTACGAACTCGAAACCTATCCATTACGAACTCAAGACCTGGCACTCGCAACTTGCAACATGATCATCGAGTTTGCAATGACATATTTATGATATATTAGCGTTTTTTTCTCTTTGATTAGACATCTCACATGACATACTTTACGACGAACTTTTTTTTTTCATTTTTTGGTGGGTTTTGAAAACCGGTAACACATGTGATAGTTGCTGGTAACACATGTGTTACCATTATCACATGTGTTACCGGTTTTTAAAAATCACAAAAAAATGAAAAAAAAAAATTCGTCAAAAGTATACTTTTATAATTTTTTAAGAGAAAAAAAGCTGATTTTTATGGTGTAATTTTTATAATTTTTTGACTAGCCATTTTTGAGATATCTAATTGTAAAAAATATGAGAGAAAAGTGGAATTTTGTCAAATGAAACTCTCTCATTGGTTCTCCAATTAAAAAAAAAAACAAATCATTCTCATTCGAATTCCCCTCAATTCGAACTCTCCTCTATGACGAGTAAACTATGTTGTAAGCGTTTATCCATAGAAGACTAAGGGTTTCCAAGACAAACATTTGTTTTTGTTTCTCTATGCCTTTATGGGCTAAGAAGCAAATCTACAACTTAATAGTCAAAATGGGATAACTGGTTTGTTGTTTACATAATTACATATCTGCTAGATTTTCATTAAATCTACCTTATTATTCTAACACCAGACAGATATTAAAATTTCATCAAAATGTTTGACTGAGTCAAACATCTTTCATTTATCTAGATGATAATATATGATGTTACAAAGCATCATATATCCATTTTTGGGCTAAGGATAGCATATTGTTTGTTAATATTTAAATAATTCTTTAGAAACGTACATGCATGTGGTTAGCTGAGGCAATTTCAGTATTATATTCTTCCATGAGACAACTACATTCTTTTCTTAACATTTTATTTATTTAAACTCCAATTTTCAGAGTTAATTTTCAAAAACTAATAAAATTATGACTAAATTCCTGACCACATGTGAATTTCCTGCATCTTTGCATACATATTTTGTCTCAACTTTAGTATTCTATAATTATCATGATTTATATACATTTCAATAATTATTAATCTCTAACTTGCTTTTATAATTAAATCCATTCATAAAGTTAGTATTACATGATTTTGCTATCATCTTGGTTACTACTTCAATACTAATACAATGTGTGTGTGTTGTTTATGGTCTAAACAAACCTTTCGATCTCGAATCAAGGTCTCACCGTAACTGAACTTTTTGACAAACGGTCTCCTAATTTTTTATCTACCGAAGTGACAAAAATAAACGTAAGTTAACAAAGAGGAGAAAGCCTAGGAATAACAGAAAAGATCACGGGAATGGAGTGAAAATACCAACAAAGTTTGTATCTTTCTACTAATATAATTATGCCCATTTCCCATGCCTATTCTGTTATGCTGCTGCTGACAACAGAATCTTAAATTTATCAATAAAAAACACACATACCCAGGTACTTTTGTGTGTAAGTGTTTGCATGTATGCTATTCATATATGCAATCAAAACAGCAACTTTGAGAACTGAAAGCTCAACGACAATGAAGAGCTCAACCCCATTTGAAGATCATAAACACAACCCACAACCTGAATCAGAAAATGACACTGAATTCCAAAAATCTCTTCAAGTTAGTGAATTATTAAACTTCTTGTGTGTTTTCATCATTTTGAATTATTGATGTGTTTCTTGTTTTATAGTTTGATACAAATTTTTGTTACAGGATCTAAAAGCTTTGTGTTCACAGCTGCACCATGCAGCAGATTCCTATCAATCTACTTTCTTGAATTCTAATGAAAAGCAGCTGTGAGTAACTAGACTCCTCTACTTTGACTTTCATGGGTCAAACTTGCTAAATTTGAATCTTGAACTAAAAGCAGTTTAATTGTAGAAAGTATCTATGACCATATCAATTTGGAAACTTGCTTTTTGGTATGAAGGGTAAAGTTTGAGATAAAAATCTGAAAATTCCAAGAAATAAAGTGAATTTAAAATCAGCAAGTTTGAAATCTTTTAATACTTAAAAACTCCTATCTTTGTGATCTTATTATACTAACTGTTACTTGAGGGTACAATTGTTGATGCAAGATGTTCAATTTGTGATCTTAAAAAACTCCATTTGCAGAGTTGTAAAGAACACGAAGGAGTACATACGCAGCGCTCTGGTGACAGTTGTAGATAATCTAGGATCTGTTTCAGCTAATCTTGATCGCTGTTTGTCCAAAACTGGTTCAATCTATCAAACAGAAGTTGAACTAAGTATCCTGAATCAAGTTAGTCATGCAAATCACAAAATGAAACTTGTGTTTCTTTTTTTCCTGTTTATATTTAATGGTTGTTTTAATCTACGAAATAGAAATTGTTGACTTGCCGAGACTATTCTCACAAGATTGCTCTAGCAAAAGTGGCTGAGTGGGTAAATAATCCGAAATATAACTCTCGTTATATAAAACCACGTAAGAGTTTATGTGTTTTACATTTTCTGTTTACTGTTTTTGTTTTCCATTTACATTTATCTGATAGTATATAACTTAATGTCTGTAACAGCCATCTCAGATGTTTCAAAACTGAATCAAAGCTTTAGAAAATCAAAGACTCAAACTGCTGCTAACACTATAAATGAAAATGATGAATTTAAAGTAGATGAAGAAGTCCCGCTCTTTTTGTACACTTGTACCCGTTACAAGCCATCATCACTTCTTAAGGATTCAATATCGGCTTACTCGGCTGAAGGTATTTATGACACCTCAGAAGATTTCAAAATTACTATATGTCAATTTTATTAGTTTTTGATATGTTTATCATAATAATAGTCTTCTCTTTTCTTTGCTAGTTTTGGCTGTTCGAGATAACTTATCTGTTCAGCCGAAATCTCAGTCTTTTCAACTAGAGGTGATTTACTCTTTCTTAATATCATTTTAGGAGTCATTGAAATATGACTCCCGAATGAGAACCAAGAAGTAATTGAGTTGCTATCAAACTTTTCCAAATTTTGCAGGACAAGAGTCAGAGCAGACGGGGTATCTTGTTCATGAAATCGCGAATGAATAATGGAATATTGTCAGTAGGTGGATGCCGTAGAATACGATCCTTAACATAATTTGTTCCTAAGTGTAAATTAAATGGTAGATTTCCTAGTTTTGTTGCTTCTAGAATGTACTTCAAATAATTAACAGATAATCAAACAATTTCTTGAGACCACAAGCCTTCTCAAACGGCGTAAAGTTCATAGCTCAAATGAGGTAATGTGTCTCCGAGCATCAAACAAGCTTTTATGACCATTAGCATTAAAATGTGTTTCCAAACGTGATCTAAAAGATCAGGCACCTAACGGGATAAACCAAAAAGGGTTAATACTAGTACTTCACATTTTTGGTACAAGGTCCCTATCTTTTCGTCCCAAAATCGTCAGTATACTTTTTCTGCCTATTAAAAACATGTATATATTTCGGTTAAATTTAGCATGCTTTTTAGTTCAAGTTTCTCTATAGCTCAAATAGGTATTGTGGTCATAAAGAATCACAGATAGGAAACACTACTGTTTTATACCGTTAACGTATGCAGAGGCCCAAAAAGCCTCACATCAATGGCTACAGATTGCATAATCGATTGGACACAGATCCTTTCTTTCTTCTACGCCTTCTTCATTGGAACTTACGTAAACTTACTAAAAGAAGAATCCCTGAAAAAACATACATTTAGTTTAATAACCTTAACTCCAACTTCATTATTAGGATGCTTACAAAATAAAGAAAGTTTACTCACCAGAAATACCAATGACACAAGCTACAACCAGTAAGTTGCATTTACCACGTGCTGCACACAGAAATTCATGCAAGTTATATTAGATATATACTTTACACGCTATTTGAAAAAACGGACTAATCACAAATATAATCCATTGACCAAGTACACTTAATAAAATAATCCTTTAACTAAGTGTTTTCCCAAACTAATCCACCCTTGATCGAAAAAAGTTCGATCCCATCGATCCTGAATCAAAATTCGAAATGAAGCCGTTAATTACATAGTCAAACCCTTCTGCACCAAACATATACTAACACGTGATCGAATGTCGATCAAAAGTGATCGACATCAAACAAAATAAAAGAAATATATTCAATCATATGATCGAACTTGATGATTTTAAAATACAACAGAAATTTGAAATGGGTTTGATGGCTTATTAATATACATGTAGAACTTCGATCATATTTATTAATATTTTATTGAATGTCGATCATAGATATCAAACCTAGATAATACATATTAAACTTAGAACTTCGATCATATTTATTAATGTTTTATTTGATGGTTTATTATTTATTGAATGTCGATCATATTTAATAATATTTTATAATATTTCTACGTGTTCAATTTTTTAAAAAAAAATAGTGAACTTCGATCACATTTGATCGACATTCTATCAATCTGACACGTGTTAGTATATGTTTGGTGTCAAAAGGGTTCGATCGACCGTGACCCGTTTTGATCTAGTTTTTTTTTTTTTTTTTTTTTTTTTTTTTTTTTTTCATTTCAATTGTTTTGTTTAGTGTTTGACTTTATGATTAATGAATAAGTAATTGAATTAATTACATTTGACTATGTAATTAACGACTTCATTTCAAATTTTGATTCATGATCGACGGGATCGAACTTTTTTCGATCAAGAATGGATTAGTTTGGGAAAACACTTAATCAAAGGATTATTTTGTCAAGTGTACTTGGTCAATGGATCATATTTGTGATTAGCCCGTTTGAAAATCATTTGAGCGAAGTTTGAGTTTCTTAGATGCTCTGTAAACAAAACGCTGAAAATTTTGTTGCCCGGATTGTTTTGTTCAATGTTCTTAAAACGTTTTTGAATAAATGTATCATCTGAAGAGAGTTTAAAGTACTACCCAAATCAATAGAATGATGCCCTGGCAGTTTACGGTTTCTTTCTATGACCTGCAAACAATAGCCTTTTGTTGCCCAGACATTAAACCTGGAATCATTCCCACAAGTCAGTTCCTTCCCAATAACTGCAGAATATGCTGAGAAATTGAAATCTGTTCTACGAACGGGTAACTGGTTGTCATCCAAGGGTCTTTTCAGTTTGACTGAATCTGAGAACAGCACTGGATCTTTGATATTCCCCCCCTGTGAAATCCCTTAACTTTTTCAAAAACAGTAACAGTCGATGACCACATGGCTACTGTCCAAACAGTTGGAGTCTCCATATAACTATACTTGTTAAGATAAAACAAATGTTTGTGTATATGCACACCTTGCCTACGGGCCCATTCCCTGCGCTATCATGCAAAGGGAAGCGATGCACATATCCACCTGAAAATTTTACAATATTAGTTCCCGAAATATATTTGCTCTGTTCATATCTGATTTTATAATCCCTAGTCAGAATCCTATCTCCAAAAGCAATCCTAAAGGGAGACAAAAGATAATTCAATGCAGGGACATTCGGTCCACCAGTCACCGGAGTCCACCAGCTTCGAGTATTATCATTAAAAATCTCATTTTCCAAAGTATTAATATCATACCAATCACCAAATACCACCAAACTTAACCGACTGATTATGTAACGCCCCTCAAAGCCAAAAGTAATGGACTACTTGCTATCCTTCAGGTTCAACTAAAAACCATAGTGGAAGGATACTAGTAGCCCACTACTTTAGACTTATAAGGGACTCAAATTTCTTATCTTATACCAATGTGGGACGGATTGTTACATATTATGACATCGTCCATCACCTTTCGTATCTCCTTTTCAAAGTATTCATCTTCAAGATCCACCAGCAAAAGTGTCCCATACTGGGACCCATCAAAGCATGTCAAAGGTAGGGCTGGCACCTGCAGATCGCGGTCTGGATCCCAAACCCATGACCCGCCCGCATGGGTTTTTCCCGACCCGCGAACTCGGGGGTATTTGTTAACGGGTATTTATTTACGCCCGTACTCGCGACCTAGGGATAACGGTGGGTACGGGTAAACCCCCAAGTTTTATATAATACAAACATTTTTATTAAATAATCATAAAAAATTATATAATTTTCATCTTAAAAAGTGTTTATACACATGTTCAAAATAACACATCGTAATTTTAAACGAGTTAAATTGTTAAGATTTAAAACATATGAACTAATTGTTTGATAACTATCAATTTATTTGCTATTTTTTCCTTAATAGTTTGCTATTCGAAACATGAATACTATACTTTTTATTCCATATACGAATAATTTCATTATATACCGTTAAAATTAACCATTATATATAAATATATATTTGATAATTATAAGAATATACTGCGGGTAACTGTAATGAGTTTTGTAGGTTTGTGGGTCCGGTTTACCCGCGGTTAAAAGTACATACCATCACCCGCCCGCGACCCACTGTAAACATTGACTATCACGTGGCCGTAATCTCTCCAGAAAACTGGGCTCCTTCTTCCTTTATTTGCATGTGAAGTGCAAGATAACCAGTCCAACGCCAAATAATGTATGAATAGTGAAACAAACGTTGAGAAGATTACTGTCTTCTTTTGAGGGATGCTATGTTGGTGGACCTTCAAACTAACCGATTACACCGATTCCATTCAACATGGTGGTGTTAAAAAGGACAGGCATAGCACCTGCATAAAGTGGTTGTTTGCAAAAAGCCCAGGAATAAGGGCAGTCTGTAAAATCAAGAACACTTGGGAAGATGGATGCTCGAGGCCTGTAGCTCTTCAGAATTTCATATGTTTCTAACCTGGTATAATATTAGCAGATTCTAACCATGAGGGTGAAAGATAATTTACTTTTAAAAACACACACACACACACACACACACACATATATATATATTCCTAATTTATATATTCTTAACAAACTGAACAACTTTAATAGCGATACTTGACAGTTTAAAATATTTATAAGGAAATCAAAAAAGTATGGACAGTGTTTTGGGTCAGCTGGTCCAACCCATTTTGACCCATACCAAAATGATGGGTTTTGACCCAAACCAGCGTTTACTCTAACCCGCCCAGCCTCCCCATTTGGCCATTTTGACATCTCTACTCATGATATATAAAAAAGGATCACCTAATAAATGCATTTGATTTGACGAATATACTCTGCAAAAGATAAAATACTAGATATAAGAGCAACATTACAAAATAACTCACAGATTAACCCTGCTCATACATATTAGGACCAGAAAGCTTGACCGCACCCTCAACTAATGCTTGCTTCATGCTTGCAGGGTTTAATATTTGTTTCCGTTGACTTTCAGGGATGACACTAACAAGGAGACACACTACACCAGCAACCACAGGACTGGCAATACTAGTTCCCAATAGCGTTCTACAACCTGTTCCAATCTCGGATCCCCTTATATCCTTACCATATGCTACAACTTCTGGTTTAACACGTCTGTATCTGTAAGACTGTGAAAGTTATGACTAAAAATGAAACAAAGAGATAGGTAAGTTTGATCAAATAATCATTACCCATGATGGATCTCCCAAGTACTCATGCCACGTGACGAAAATGAAGCAATGTTAGAAGAGTAATCTATACCACGAACACCAATAACGTCACTTTTATCAGCAGGATTGTTTAGAGTTCCATAAAATGGTCCATCATTTCCAATTGTAGAAACCATTATGATATCACTTGCTGTCAGTTCCCACACCTGCAAACCTTTTAGTTAACAACTACAATAACTAACATATCGGAATTATATAAGTTTCAAGAAGTAAAGTCTCACCTTTTCTACAAAAGGAAGATCTAAATAATCAGGACCACCAATGCTCAAATTTAGAACATCCATATTGGTCGGAATTGCATAATTGAATGCATCCAGAAACCATGATGTGTATGAAACCTGCAGTAAGCTTAATTAAAACTAATCACTCTTAACAATACTTGAATGCAACGTCCGAAAAATAAAGCTAATGTGTCTATCAATGACAAACATTCAGAAGAAAGTATAGTATATGCATTACCTGTGCATCTGTAAACGCACGAAAAGCATAAATCTCGGTATCTGGTGCAAAACCAAGACATTTAGCATTGTCACCAGCAATCACTCCAGCAACAAATGTTCCATTCCAAGATTGTCATTTAGCAAATCCTCATTAATCCAATTCGTACGCTCCTAGAATCAAGTAAACTGAAATAAAACCACAAAGGGAAACTGACAAAGGTATTATCACAAACAATACCTTAATATTGCAAAAATGTGGATGATCAGAACGAATTCCAGTATCAAATATAGCCATCTTTACTTTCGTCCCAGTATACCCTTTTGACCAAAGTTCATCTGCTCCAAATAACCACGTAACCTGTGACTTCTGCATGAAAAGTACACACATCACAACACATACACCACGACCAAATATACTTTAAAAATAATTTATTAATATTTTCTTTTACCTGAGATAAAATTCATCTCCCCGAATAATAGTCTGGTTTATACTAACCGTTGCAGCAACAAAATCTTGACCATCGTTATCACTAAACGACATTGCAGTAAAAATCTTTCCGGGCCGCTTCTTACCATCTACGTACGCCCCAACTTTCTGATCATAATTCTTTGGAAATTAAGAAAATGAATATTGAGAAACTGAATTTTGGTGTAACGAAATTGGTTATGATCATCATGATTTGGCGGGACCTCATTGACAATGATGGATTTGATCGTTCGATAATTTGGTTTCAAGGATACGATGAAGAACTTCAGGTCATTAGTTGATGACAAAAGACTAGATATTAGAGGAATTGGAGATGTAGTATTAAGGACTTCCATTGGCACTAACTGGACCTTGAAAGATGTGAGATACATTCCGGATCTCAAATGGAAGCTTATCTCAATTGGACAGTTAGATGAAGAAGGTAACGATGTTTCCTTTGGAAATTGCCAATGGTGTGTGGTTAAGGAAATTGTGTGATAGCTCGTGGACATAAAGAATGGCACACTATATATGGTTGAGGTACCCCATGATGATGATGAGGTACATGCTACAGTTGATGTAGGGGCAAAGTCTGCCCTATGGCACCGACGACTCGGGCATATGAGTGAGAAAAGTATGAAGATGTGTTAGTCCCAAACTAAGTTACTCTTTGAGTAATATAAGTTAATTTGCAGGTAATAATGAGAACATGTAGTCTTTTTCAATATAATTCTTTTATTTGAATAAATCAAAGAATTACAACTTAGTTGGGGAATAACTAACTTAATTGAATACAGATTAAACACTTCTATAAATTGATGACAAACTCAAAGCTGGTTACAAAGAAATACTATTTATGCTAATACTATACTCTCCTATTTCACTCTAAATTCACACACACTTGACTTCATTGTTGAAGTCCAGTATTTATAGGTGAACATGTATCTTCCTTGTAACCTCTTCAACCAATTAGAATCTTCCAGATGTCTTCTTCTTCATTGGATAATCCTCAACATGTTTATTTGTGTGTTATGACATGTACTGCCAGACAATGTATGCTGTCTGCACAGAATGTCAGGAAGTACACTGCACATTCTCGTTTTATTGGTTGATATGATAAGGGAACAACATATGCACAAACGGCCATGTTTGGCAGGTCTGTACATCTGTACAACTGATATTGCTCGATTTAGACATGTTTATTAATAGCAATATCCCTCATTTTGATAATGATTCTTGATAATTTAGTGGACTTGTGATACTTAAAACGATGAAATTATATTTTCAGGGAACGAAGGTCGATTGCGAGGATAAACGAGCAAAATGTGAAAAATTGTGAAAACTGCTGAATTTAATCATCACGCGTCCGGGTAGCTTGGTCAGAACGTGTGACTGATTCAGTGGTCCGCGTGAAGTTAAGCTCTCCGTGTAAAGTTGAACAGAAAGTCTGGCCCTTCAAACCACGCGTCTGAGTGACACCTCACGCGTACGCGTGATAAGCTCTGGAGTGTGTTCCAGACGGGTGGCTCTTTGTTCAACCGGGAGCCAAATTTCTCTCACGCGTCCGGGTAGTGCCCTCACGCGTACGCGTGAGGTGTTATTTTTGACAGTTCTGCATTTAACCCTAATTAATGAGATATGAAAAACAACTTGGAACCCAGCTTTTTCACAGCCGACTTTTGGGCGATTTTTGGAGCTTTTTGAAGATTTGTTCTTGTTTTGCTCATATTGTTCACCCAAGATCGAGGATTCAACATTAGTAACCATTTACATCATTCGGTTTATATCTTTCCCTTTGATTACAATGTTTACTTTGATTATATTTGTTTCATTTGTTGAATCTTGTATAGTTATGAGCTAAGTTCTTTAAACACTCATGTAGATGATGCGAACTTTTGGTTAGGGGTGTTAACTTTTGATGTTTACTATTGTTAAACTAATGTTTAATTAGAAATCCAATTGTGGTTGAGTTTTACTTGATTTAATTCATCTATTAATGAAGCATTTAATGTTTTAGTGACCATTATTACATTATTGTGGTTTGTTGTGATTATTTGTCTATGAATGATTACCGAATCTACGCGAACGCAAGATTTGAATGGATAGATTGATTTAACTTGATTGTGGTTGTATCAAACCTAAGAAGAGAACTCGGCTTAGGTATAATAAACTTGCGAATGTAAGTTTACAAGATTAAATTATTAGTTATTTAATTAAATTGAGGCTAGTTTAGTAGAAACCCATAGTGAACACGAAAGGGTAATTCTATTTAATCTTTTGGAAGAAGTGAACACGAATTCCATACTCGATTTAGTTTAATGAACAATGACATATAAACCGGTTTTAACAAACACCCCGAAACCATTAGTGAGCTAATCTAGATGAGTGTTCCTCTTTATTCCTGATACTTCAGTATCCACTTACCTGTTATTTATTTTATTTACATTTAGCGATAATTGCAAAGCAACAATTCGGTTGCATAACCCCCCCCCCCACCACGTTTACTTACTTGTTTTATATTAACTAAATTCGCTAAACACTCTTAATTGCATGGTCCTCTTGGTTCGACTCGGACTTACCTATCATATACTACTACGCGACAGGGTTCACTGCCCGGTTGTGTAATAGTCAATTTGCGGTATTTCTTAGTATAAATTTATAACTAGATTTTACACATCAACAACCTCTGAAGATTCCATTTAGATAGGGATGTTAGTTCCATAGTGTTAGTGAATCATCAACTTGAATCTGTAGCAAGTATGATGATCTTCATTCTTTGTGATGGCTTCAAACTTCATAGACAACTTCATCTTGACTTAGTTGGATAATTGAAGCATAGATGTACCGGAAGTATCTTTCATTTGGATGAAACATGAAAGTTGTCCAAGGGTTTACTTTTTTTTACTGACTCCACATCACAATCTCTGTGCGGGTGAACATACACCAGAACCCTTTGGACTCAGCTCGCAGAACACACTTGTGAGCTTTATGCACTAAACTTTAAGGTCTCAATGTTGGTTGTACATAAGTTTACTTTGATGTTAGAAAATAAGTTATTGTCATCATAAAATTGATGTAGAAGAATCATACCTCAAAAAGTGCTTGTTTCTTGTGGGAGGATTTTGATTTGAAGAAGGTTGAAGTTTGCTTTTGCGAACCATGTGTCTATGCGAAGCAAAAGAAAGTTACTTTTGGGAAATCAGGGTTGTTGAGGCATGATCCTTCTACTTCGATTTTATGAGGACAACAACTTATTTATAAAACTAAAATGATCATATGTATAGCCAACAGGGAGATCTGAAAAGATAGTTAAGACTGTTCACAAGTGTGGTATGTGAGCTGGGTCCAAAGGGTTTTGGTGTACGTTCACTCAGCACAGAGAAACTAATGTGTAGTCAGCACAATAGTATAAACCCTTGGACAATTTTCATGTTTCATCATAATGAAATTTGTTCCATGAACTACCCATGCTTCATTACATCCAACTAAGTCAAAGATAAAGTTGCAGATGAAGAGTGAAGACCCAACAGTAATATTTGAAGCCAACTCAGAGAATGAATATTATCATACTTGTTGCAGATTCAAGTTGATGATACAACACTTTGGAACTTCAATACCTATTAAAATGGCATCTTCGGTGTTGTACAAATGTACATGCCTGTTAGAATTAGCCGTTTGTGTATAGGATGTTCTCTCTATCAATATCAGCCAAGAAGACATGCATTATGCAGTGTACTTTCTGATAGAACTTGCAATCAGCAACAATGTCTAGCGATGGTAAAAAAACCCGAACCCGACGGGGAAATCCAAAACCCGAACTTTTTGGAGCGGGGCGGAGCAAGCTTAATAGGTTTCGGAGCGGGTTTCGGGGCATTAACGAGGATTTTTAACGGGTTTTGAGCAGTGACTGGAGACAAGCGTCCCCGCCCCGCCCCGCCCCGATATAATATATCCATGTTACAAATTATATATTATGTATAGATGTATATTGATTTTTAATATATGTAACAGTTTATTATATTTATTTTTAGAATTGACTAGGGACTACTTTGGTAAAATTTTGATCTTTAACGTTTTATTCCATAGAAACCTGTATATTGTCTCCTCGATTAAAAATCCCACCACTCCACAATAATTTAAACCTCTAACATTAGCCATCATGTGCCGTCTATTTGTTTCATTTCCACTGAAACACCATTGTTACTTGTTTCTTCATATTCCATCTCTAAAAGTAATTCACTACAATTCGAAATTAAAGGTAAACATCACTGTTATTTTCTTAATACTTTGGTAAGCGTATTATTATTACTATTTTTTAGTATTAAATGTTTAGTTTTAAAAGAACCATATTAGAAACCGTATTTTTATAAGGTTATATAGCTTTAATCTTTGAAATGTAATAAGTTGCCCATGAATATGCATTGTTGTTTTTGTCTTATAATATTTGAAATGTAATTAAAGTTTGATTATTTGATGATAGAAGGTCGTAATACGAATATAAATATGCTTCTCG
The DNA here is from genome assembly GCA_963921325.1 of Logfia minima. NCBI lineage: Eukaryota > Viridiplantae > Streptophyta > Magnoliopsida > Asterales > Asteraceae > Logfia > Logfia minima. Next base: position 41,249,100 of record OY992764.1, read on the forward strand.
GTCTATTTAGGTAGGAATGGCAATGGGTAGTTTTTTCTTACAAAAACTTAAGTTCACATTTATAAGTTTTAAGGCTAAAAAATCCTAGTGTTAATATTTCAGGTGACATGGAAACTGAAGGTAACACTTCGAACGAAAATACTCATGTTGAAAGCTGCGAGGGACAGGGAGAGGTTGTACATGACAATAACGTACCACCGATGACTAATTCTATGGTTCAAGATCAAAATCAAGTTGATGATGTTGTTAATGAAGTTGAGCATGTTAGTGGAAAAAGAAAATTAAGATCGCCTGCATGGAACCACTTTAAGAAGATAAAAGTGAACGGGGAGGATAAGGCAGAATGCAATTATTGCCAAAGTAAATTAGTCGCGAAAGGTAATAGCGGTACAAGGCATTTACTTGATCATTTTGAACGTTGTAAAAGGCGACCGTTTAGAGATATACGTCAACATATCTTAGTGCAAGAGAAAAAGAATGCAGATGGTAGTCCATCATTTCTTTCTAACTACACTTTTAATGCGGAAACTTCAAGGAGAGATCTTTCTGAGATGATCATTGTGCATGAGTATCCACTTTCGATGGTGGAGCATCATGCATTTCGAAAGTTTGTGAAAGGTCTCCAACCTTTGTTTAGAGTTCCTTGTCGAAATACCATAAAAAGTGACATAATCAATATTTATGATGTTGAGAAGCAAAAAACTATGAAATTTCTAGGGAAGAACAAAAGTAGAGTTGCGATTACTACTGATATGTGGACGGCTAACCATAAAAAGAAAGGTTTTATGGCGGTCACTGCTCACTTTATTGATCAAAATTGGAATTTGCAAAGCAGAATTATGAGGTATATCATACATATTTATATTTATATATAAAATTTAACTGTTAGTTTAAATATTTTTTTTTTATTTTTTATTAACTTATCCATTGTGGAACAGGTTTATATATGTCCCATGTCCACATACCGCTAATGTTCTTGCTAACGTGCTCTATGAATGTCTTTATGATTGGAATCTTGATAGGAAGTTATCTACTATCACAATGGATAATTGCACCACGAATGATAAAATTATTGACAATTTGCTGAAAAAACTTCCTCTCGGTTCACTTATGATGAATGGAGAACTGATTCACATGCGTTGTTGCGCACATATTCTCAATTTAATAGTTCAGGATGGATTAGCTGTAATTGGTGATGGGATTGATAGAATTAGAGATAGTGTTTCTTTTTGGACTGCAACACCTAAGAGGGAACAAAGATTTGAGGAAGCATCCCGCCAATTGGAAATATCATCCACGAAAAAACTGGAACTTGATTGTAAGACACGGTGGAATTCTACATACTTGATGCTTAGTGTTACTATAGTTTACAAGGACGTATTCAAACACTTAAAGTCAAGGGAGCCATTGTATAAATGTTTGCCAAACGAGCGGGATTGGGAGTTAGCTAAGGAAATATGTGACAGATTGCAAGTATATTATGAGGTAACCCTCATGTTTTCTGGTTCAAAATATCCTACAGCAAATATACTTTTTCCATCGATATGTGAAATTGGATATTCGTTGTGCGAGTGGGCTCGTTCTAGTGTTGAAGTGATTAGGGATATGGCTTCTGAGATGCTCTTGAAGTTTAACAAGTATTGGTCGGTTATTAATGGGGCCATGGGAACGGCAGCAGTCTTAGATCCTCGATATAAATTGAAAGTTGTTGAGTTACTTTTGCCCGTACTTTATGGAAATGAGGAGGCAAGTAGCGAATATGAAACTCTGAAGTCTTTTGTCAAAAGTTTTTTTATAGAGTACGAAGCTACTGCTCCATGCACAAAACACAATGAACATGAAGGTATACTTTTCTTATTCTTTATATTTTAAATTGAATGTTTAGTTTGTTATTTTACTACCTTATGAACATATAGAATTTTGAACAATCATGAAGGTGTTGGTCCTTCTTTGAGTTCATCTTCAGGTCCTCGTCTTTGATTTAAAAAACTCTTATCAAACATTGCTATCATTGCTAGACAGCAAGATGATTTAGATGTTACGACTGAGTTAGACAACTACTATAAAGAAAATCTATTGCCTACGGAAATGGAACTTGATTTATTGACATGGTGGAAGACAAATGGATTTAAGTACCCAACACTCGAAAGGATAGCTAGAGACATACTAGCGATTCCAATTTCTACAGTCGCTTCAGAATCTGCATTCAGCACTAGTGGAAGATTAATAAGCCCTCATCGTAGTCGACTTTGCCCAAAGACTTTGGAGGCTTTAATGTGTGCCCAAAGTTGGTTATTGAATGAGATACGAGGTAAACCGGTATTGATTTTAGTTATAAGGTATTTTTTTCCTATATATAGTATTTGTGCTGACAATATATTGTGTTGTTTACTTGTTTATGTATGTTTATAGAAACTTGTCCTGATGAGACCAAGAAGGCTTATTGTTGTACCATTGAGTATGATTATGATGAGGAAGAGGTAATTAGCATTTATATAAAAGCTACTAACTTATTTTTTTTATGTATTACTATTTATTTATCCAAGTTGTTCATTATATGATATCTTGTAGGAAAATACTAAGGAAAGTGGAACAAGAAGTGCAGACAATTCAGTTTGAGCTGGTACTAGAACTACTTAGCTAAGCAATAGTTTAGATTAGTACCTACTATTAAATTAACATGTTTCCTTTATTATTTGAACAGGTGATTCAACCTATTGTTTTTGAAGATTAAATTGGCGAAGACTTCCTTTTCGTGAGCTGTTTCATGGAAGGAAAGACCAAGTCTACATTTAGTTTTTATTATTGTGTTTGATGGAGAAGATTTTGAAAATTCAATGATCATTGTTGTGTCTAATTTTTAAGTGTTAATTGTGACTTGTGTTCAAGTATATTTTATCTAAAACAATACATGCTTAGTTCATTTTGCTTAAAATTACTTCGAATCCGTATAGCTAATGGTGTAAAACTAATAACAATAGATAGGATACGGTGCGACTATGGTGAAACATCACGTCAAAAAGACACTCCATTAAGAACCCCAATGGGGAACGGGGCGGGTTTGGGGGAGTACCATGCCCCAATGGGGCACCCCGATAAGATCCCCAATGGGGATCGGGGCGGGTTTGGGGCACGTTTTCATAATTGGGTTCGGGGATGGAGGATGGCCGCCCCGCTCCAAATGCGCCCCATTGCCATTCTTAACAATGTCTGACAGTATATGTCATAACACACAACAAGCATGCCAAAGATGCTCGTATGAATAAGAAGACATTTGGATGATTCTGATGAACTGACGCAACTATAAGGAAGATACTTGCTCACCTATAAATGTTGGACTTCGACATTGGATTCAGGAGAGAGTGAGTTAAGTGTAAGTTGAGAGCAATAGTATCATCATTTAGCATACCTTTGTAACCAGCTTTAAGTGTGTCCTCTAGTTGATAAAGAGTGTTTAATCTGTATTCATTTAGTTAGTTATTCCGCAACTAACTTGTTATTCTTTGATAAATTCAGATATAAGAATTATATTGAAAATACTATATGAGTTCTTTTATTAACTTACAATTTAACTTATACAATATTAAGCTAGAAACTAATAAACTGTATTCACCTCCTCCCCCTCTACAACTTTTTTTGTTAGTTTGGAACCAACAGGGGTCTACACCGAAGATGGAGAAGCTTGAGCTAGTTCATATAGATGTTTATGGACCTACGTCAGTGGTGTCTATTAGTGGTTCTCGATATTATACATATTCTTGATGACTCCACTTGGAAGGTTTGGGTTTATTTTCTTAAGAATAAATATGATGTATTTGTTACCTTTAAAAAGTGCAAAGCTGCCATTGAAAATGAAACTAACTTGAAGATTAAGTGTCTGAAATCTGACAATGAAAGTGAATACAATAGTAAGGAGTTTATTTACTATTGTGTTGAGAATGGTATTAGGATCTTGAAAATAGTTCATGTAATACCTAAGCAAAATGGTGTTTCCATTGCTATACCACGAACTCAACTGTTATTTCTGTTGCTTCATAATGGTTCCTTGTTTTCCTTAAGGATTCATAAACCAAGTTTTATAATGAGGTTTAAAATCATAGACATAAAGCAAATTAAAAAAATGAATTTATAATTAAAGATTATTTCAACATCATCCCTAACTATAATTATCTAAATCATCGCAAACATACAAGTAACTACTCACAAATAATGACAATAAAGATTTCTAATATTAATAAATCACGAACAACAAACAAGAACATTATAACAAATTAATAAAAGAAAATGATAGATATTACCTGTAAATATTGCGAGTAGAATAACACTTGTATTTCTTCTAAATATCCAAAGCTTTACATTGCTAAGCTAGTTACTACTACTAACTATTACATAATTAATTCCCTTACTAACTTCTCCCTAAATTAATTAATAAAATAATCTAGAGAAAGAAAGTGTAGAGAGAGACTAACTACAAAAGTAAAGAAATAAATAGAATTGTAGTGTATTTGAGGTGTGTTGAATGAGTTGATGGAGGTTGATATTTATAGAGAAATCCTTGTGCCCATATTTGCAAGTCAAACTGTACAAAAACCATAAAAAACTCAGCCGTATTGCTCCGACTAGATCAAGACGCAACATTTACGTATATATGGGTGAAAATGATCGTATACGACTTGGTTTTGGCCGTATACGGCCTAACACCAACTGTATACGGTTGGTAATAGACCATATACGGTCTACCCAGGCCGTATACGATGGGGGTGGCTGTACACAGTCATTGTTGGACGGCTCAGCCTAGCTGTAAACGGGTAGGTTGAGACGTGTGCCAAGGAGTTGAGTCTTGTGTGCGTGATCCTAACTTGTTTCTTCATTTTCACTTTAACTCCTTCTTTCCTTATCAGTTTTCAACGATTCTTGAACCCACACGATCATAATCACCTAATTGAAAATATAAGATCGATTCGCGGGACACTCACTTAATGGGGCTATTTGAATTGGAAGACAATGACAAAAGTCAAGAATAATTTCCCAAATTTTAGCAAATAGATAATTAAAATGCGAGCGAATCGTCTATATTTTAACCTTGTTAACAAATTGTGATGGACAAACGTTGTATTCTTACAGTATTATCAATTATTGGGTTAAAATAGGGAAAAGAACGCATGTAAAAGTATGACTCTTTAGGAGTTATTAGAAGGGGTCAAGTGACTTTTGTGTTACTTAAAAGGTACTTCTAAAATGGCCTTATGTTTTACTAGAAATGATGTTATTATGAGAGGTTACTCGGATGCTAATTTGGGTGGATGTGATGATTCGGGTAAGAGCACTACGGGGTATGCGTTCACAGTTGGTAGAAGGCCAGTTAGCTAGATGTCTAGACTTCACAAAGTCTATCTGATTCACATTTAATTATTGTGCGTGTCCCAATAGTTGTCGGCAGTATGGAGAGGTGGATTCGACTTAGTTGAAAAGGAAATATAAGGATTTAATAATTTGGGTTTGTCCGATCTTCAAGTGGGAGATTGTTGAGGTGTGAAGAACGAACAAACAAGTCAAAGTCAGAGTCTGAAGGTAGTACCCGGCTAGGATGTCTAGTTACCAACTAGTGTAATAATGGGGGTTAGATTATGTGTGATAGTACCTGGCTGGAACACAATAGTACCTGACATGTAGTATAGTGTACCCGACGGGTAGTAGGTCGATTAGCAACGGCTTGTTTCCTATTCTTTTATTCACTATTTATGTAACCCCTACATTGTACAAATCCTAAACTACGAAAATAGTATCAAAAACTCTCTAGTTAGCCGTGGAGTAAACCAATCATCCCGATTGGAGATAACCACGTAATTTCCTCGTGTCAATATACATTTACGCATTTACTTTGTTTGTTTGTTGATTTGTGAGTGTAATTGTGTTCAATTGTTTGTGTTATTTGGATCTTAAATTCCTAACAGTTGGCTTGATGACTTTGATAGCTTACTAAATCTCCATATTTGTTTTTGTTCTCATAAGAGAAAGAACATGAAAAAAATAGAGTAGATGTGTGTTTGGACTGAGAGTTTGAGTTGAAGGAATGAGAATTAATTTAATAAAAGATGTTTGATTTGTAAGTAGGTGTATCTAATTATGAAATGATACATTTAAACTCAAGGATTTTCAAACCCGTCTATAACGGTGAGTTTTAATCGATTTCTACTAACCTCTTGTAATTATAAAGTGCAAGTGATATTATCAGTTTATTAATTGATCTTTAACTTTTTTTCCTTATTAGAATTTAATATTTTTTTATTATGATGTTTTTCAGTTGGTTTTAGCAATTTTGAAAAATTTATAAACAATGTGATATGACATCCAAACTCAACTATCGAGCTAAACATTAATATTATTTTTGTTCTGCGTAATTATCAAATTTCAAATTCATAGGTTTTGTTTAGATGTAGAAAATTTACCCATTTTTCATAATTTTTTTCTACAAAAATAAAAAATTAGAAAGAGTTTTCAAATTGGATATTTTGTAAAAAAGAATTTCAAAGAAAGAGAATAGTGAGTTTCTATTTTATGAATTGATATTCACACTTTTTTACATTTTTCATCTGCAACAAAATTCATTTTTTTCTAATTTGTAACATTTAGACACATATTCTAAATTTTTAATATTTTTCTAGAGATAAAAGTCTTTTTCAATTTTGTAAACAATATAAGATGAAAAATTATAAAAAATTTTCTACAACTAAATACATTTATAATAATTGTTAACAACAAATCAAACACCTAACACCTGAATTCCTATAACCCGCACGCCGAACCACTAGTTCCATTAAGGGGCCGTCACCCCGTAAACCTAACTATCATTTTGGGTTCAAAATATAGCAACTTGGCTGAATGTACGATATGTATCCCGAAATACTCTCCACTTAATCAACAATTATCATAAATAATACAAGACTATTTTTAATCTAAAAAGTTTTCACAATATCAAATAGTATAAGAAAAACTTTTAACTCTAATATTTATGGTAATTTTTAACAACAAATCAAACGCAATGAAATATTAGTGCTTCAGTCTCCGGTGGGTTTTGAGAATCCCATATTCATAGGTTTGAAACCTAATTTCCAATTCTATTGCATTACTAAAAATACCTCTTATCATTCTCATACTTTCATTCCGAACTGGTAAACCAAACACAACGTGTGTTCAAAGCCTGACCAATGAGAGAAGCTCTCGAATGCCTTGGACCCACCCACTTGGCCGGCGGCATGAATGTTCTGACAGCCACGCTTCTACGGTTCTTGTCCTTTCTTGACACTTGCATTTTTCTGAATTAAAAATAATAATATTAAAAATATGATATTTTTGTTAAAAAATAGAGTACTATTCTAGAATTTTCAGTACCAGTCAGATATCATAAACTACATTTAACACTTCATAGATGTTTAAAGTAAGATAACTAACCGATAGAAATGTAAGCACACACTCCCTCTCTTTTAGCTCAGCTACGGTATAAATCACAAAGCAAAAAACCGAGTGAGCTCCATCGATATCAGATTAATGTATAACAATGGCGTCTAACGATGTAATTGCGCCATTTGTTATGAAAACTTACCAAATGGTAAACGATCCGTCATCCGATAACCTAATTCGGTGGGGAAATACCAACAACAGCTTCATCGTCGTCGATTCATTACATTTCTCCCAAAGCCTATTACCTTCATTCTTCAAACACAGCAATTTCTCCAGCTTCATTCGCCAATTAAATACTTACGTAAGTTATCCTATACAAATTATTCCAACTTACTATTTTGATAATTTATCATAATTTCTTATAATTTTAGCGAAAAGTTGTGTTATCTAAAGTAGTTTTCGGTTGATGATTTATAAGTTTTCAGAAACTAGATGATTAATTACTTACTTACGTAATCGACGTAATGTTTTTGTTACAACTAGTTATATACATGCTTCATTTTTTACGAAAATTTGTGTTATAAGCTGATAATTTTTGCAGTTTTATGTTGTTGTGGATGATTGCTAGGGTTTCAGAAAAATAGATCTGGACAAATTCGAATTCGCAAACGAGTGGTTTTTAAGAGGACAAATACATTTACTGAAAAACATAGGAAGAAGGAGACAGAATAATTTCACATCGAATTTACATTACGAAGATGATGAAGTTGATATGATCGAAATGTCGATAGAGATAACGAGATTGAAACAAGAACAAAAGCAATTGGAGAATGAGATGTTCATTATGAATAAACGGCTCGAAGCAACCGAACGACGACCAAAACAAATAATCGCATTGTTGTGTCTAGTTGCGGAAGATCCACAGATCCTTCCGCGTATGATGATGGAAACTGAACAGAAGCTGTTAGTGGAGAAGAAGAGGCAACGGACGGTGAGTCCGGTGTGGCGGAGGACAGACGAAAGTGGTGGCGATGGTGGTGTTGAATTTGGAAGCTCGTCGGAGGATTTGGATGTAGAACAACGCGGGTTACCTTATCCTTTTTCATTACTGGGTGGCGGTTTTTAAAAATTTCTTTTTTGTATCTTGAAATTATCTTTGCAAAAAAAAATTAATAAACTTTTTTTTTGAAATTTTAATGTCGAATTTAAGTTGTATCACTTAAAAATAAATAAGTGTGAATTTAATGTATCACTTAATGTTATTAACATAGTTTCTCGATAAATTTTTATCTATCAATTAACCGATCAACGTTAACATCTAAATCTAAAACTTTTAACATCTTATAACCTTTATTAATACAAGCGATATGATATTGCGTAATATCTTTAAAAACACAATATCTATTTAACATTTGAATTCAATTCGATTTTACTTAACTTAAATTGACGAGCTTAAAAAATAAAATATATTGATTTTATCATATAAAATGCAAGCTAACTGTTAATCCAAATACTTACAAAAGTATTACATTATTTTTATAATGTTTAAACTATAAACATTCACCAATTTATCACATTTTGTTCTTTTATATATATATTATTAAAACACGTATCTAAGAGATTAAAGAATTTGAGTAGAATATTAAGATTTGAATATGATCTTAAGATTTCAATTTTGTAAAAATGAGAATAATCTCATATAACTTCTCGATCTTAAAACCTCGACATCAATCTTTAATTAATATTAGAGTATGTTTGGATTGAGGGTTTTGGTGAGTGAAAATGGGTATGGGAATGAGGGGGAATGATACTAGGTGTTTGTTTAAGATGTAGGGTTTTGAAAATTTGAAATGGAGCTTTTAAAATAGAGGTGTTTTCAAACCCAAATAAGAATGTGGGTTTGGAGATGAATCCCATTTCTATTCTATATCACTATGAATCTTATACCTATAATGATTTGCTTGAATAAACCAAATACACCCATACTCAAATAATGTAAGTAGTAAAGTTTGAGCTATTGATGATGGTGACTAGTTTTATACAAAGTATAGCCTTTGTTAGGCCCATAACGACCCAACATTAACGTTTGTGACCAACAATGTGCGTAGTTTTTGAAAAAAGACTCCAGCCCATGATATATAAACTTACTTCACGAGTTCATGCTATTTATGGACTAAATTTGGGCTTTGTAGAGCCCATTATTTAGATTTTGTGGAAATACATGTTAAGGCTGGTAAACAATTTTAGAAGTGAGATTAATTTGATACATATTAAAATACTCATACTAACAATTATCGTGAGACGGATGAAAAGTAAGTAAGCATGTAGTTAGTCAAAAAATTAAAGATAAAATTTCTAAAGTTTTATAACTGAAACTCTAAGTAGCAATTTGAGATATCATAAATCAGGATGTTATTTAAAATAGAAATAAGGTCATTCCATTAAATACTTTGATGTTCCACTTTCATTAAGATTTAAATATTAGAAATGTTTCCAGCACCAAACATTTATCTGTTTATCAGCTGCACTTGCAAATTGAATATAATTTATTTATTATTATTATTATTTTTTTTTTATCAATCATCAATCTACTTGTTGAGCATTAACTTTGTGAAGGAAAACTAAGACAAAAATGGAAAAAAATAAATTAGACATGATTTTATTGGCTCATAAAAGCTAAACATAGTGAGCACCCCTTGTCTAGTTAATCATGATTAAAGTTGTTAACCAAGTGGCCTTGCCTTTGTGATCGACCCGACTCTCCCACCTGGTTGGAATTATTTTTTAAAACTTAAGTTATGATGAAATCTGTTAAAATTTAAATTAGATTGCATTTTATTTGTCCCTTTGATCGGTAAAACATGAAGAATTTCAATTCAATTTCATTTGTTTGTTTGATTGACATATGAAATGTAATTTAATTCTATCAAATTTCATAAAATAAAGGAATTTATTTCTATGAGAAAATGAATGTAATCTCATTACATCAACTAAATAATCCAATTTGATTACGTTATATAATACATAGTATTATACTATACCACATTTTATATTTATATCTATATCTATATGTAAATTCGTATATATATCAATTTCATATTTATATTTGTATTCGTATTTATATTTATATTTATATTTATATATATAGGGGGCTGATTTACAGGAAATGAGTAATCTTGGGGGAAGGGGGATAACAAATCCGGACCGTCCGTTAATATTCATGACGGTGAATGTTAATTTTGGTCACGATGAAAATTAACCGTGATGAATGTTAATGGACGACCCAAATTTGCTTCCACTCTTCCCCAAGATTACCTTTTCCCTCTAAATCATCCCTATATATATTTTATATTATACATATTATATGATATTTTTTTTATTATTTATCAAATTAGTCATATTATAGAATTTGAAGTTCAATTCCATTACGTGCCGATCAAATGCGCACGATATATTTTCTTTCATTCATAATTATATTTTTTTGAATGAGATTTCAATTCCTTCAAATTATAACTCCATCAAATTTCAATTGATTTGACATATTACATTCCATACGAAATCATTATGTGAATAAAAGGAGACCTTAAAAGCTATGTAGATATGAATATTAACAAAGTTCTAATCATTGTATACATAAGATATAATTATAAATTCAGAAAAGTGATCATTTATAAATTCATCATTATATAATTACTAAGAAATATATCAATTTGTGGAAAACTACATAAAATATTTGACACATGATTTTGTAAATATATGTCATATTTTCAATCACCCATGATCTCATTATGAAGAAACAACATGATTTTGTCTTTCATTATCCAAACCTGTTTGTGAGGATAGTGGAGCTTTAAAGCTCATTCCAGCACATTTAGTACATTAATCATGTTTTCCCCCTTAAAATTCGTATGTGGTGTTCTATAAAATAATAAATGTTTCTCTTTATAGTTGTATGAATTCTCCTTAAGTTTTTCAACAATAAAAATAAAAGAATTCTCCTTAAATGTGTAGTAGAAAAATTAAGAATGATACATGTCCTAGAGAATATGGCATAGGTCAATTTTTTCGCCCTTTCAAACTGAGAGTGTCCTTGACGGCTTTTGGGTTGGCATCTGACCCGGAACATTGATAAATGAGGGTCTTTTTGTTTTCAATGTTAATATTGATTAAAAAATAATAATTTGAAAACACTAAAAATTCAGTGTCCTCTACTCTACCAATTCTTAACTTTAGTATTTTTCTCGTAATACTGAAAATTCAGTATTACCACTCTTTGTACTCTAAGAGGTCACGTGGAGCAAAAGGTTCATATAAAAACGCTATAACACGCTCCTAATACGAATCACTGCATTTGTCAAATACTTTAACATGTTATGTAAATTTGCCACATGTCGACACCCACAATCACAACTCATGAGATTTATCTTTCTTCAATAATAGTCTGGGACGGAATTCCAATTCTCCCCTCAAATCTTAAGTTTACATTAGGCTTTTCTTCAACATGACCCACTATTTCTTGTACCTTCAAGTTTATTTTTTGTGACTAACAATACTACTCTGATACAACTTGTTACGATCGCTCCCTAGCTAGTCCTTAATTCATAACTGATAACAGCGCACATATAAGTCTTTGTTGTTCAATTCATCTTAAACCAATTGTTAATGAAAAGGTAAAAAGTTTAGTGAGCTTTTTCATATATAAATCAAGATTTTTATTTTAACGATGTGAAATTGGGTTCGTATCGACCATACCCATTAGTTGCAATTATGCGTGAGATCTACAAATTCTTGGAATTCAATGTTTAACAATGACAAAAACTTAATTGTCAACCTTACCTTTACCATATATATTATGCGCACAATATAATCAAGAGATAATATTTCTGACATATACAAGTTTCAGTAATGAAAACATTCTTTTGTCAAAATTTTCCCGATTTTGGTGTATGTAGCATCACTTTGTCTAGACAAAAATGACAAAAGACTCGAAAGGATTTCTGTGATTAAATTGCTAATATGACAAATCATATATATTGGTAGTGACAAGAAATTAATGTGTCACATTCCATTAAATATGATGGTCCAAAAACCATAATGAGTACCCATAATAGGATATGAAAATATATTTATTTTAGTAAACAATAATAAAATAATAATTAATAGAGAAATCATAAAAAAGAATTAAAAAAATTTATCAGCTAAAATTAAATAACCGAAAGTTCTACAAACAGCTGAAAATTCCAGACTTAAATTCGGTTCTAACAGAATTTTTTTTTGACAAAAATTAATAATCGACAATACAGACTGACCCACAATCGGCTGTTTATTCATAGTTTGATGAACATATTTGACTCATTCAACGGTTGTGGCTATGGGGTGCCGAAGTTTAAACCCCTGACTTTGTATTTTTTGCAGTAAAGATGCCTCACATATTACCAATTGAGTTACGTATCATGTTTAACATATTTTTAAAATGAACATTTAAAAGAAAAAAGGATATTAATTTTGTATTACGTTGGTAGTGTGATATGATAGATTTTTGTATGATTTCGTGAAAACAAAATCGTTTCCAAAGAAGCGATTGAACTAAGAAAGATATTTTTCTTTTCCAAAATGAGGTGGTCGGGGTGTTATTTTCACTTGTTCCCATATTTTAAAAGGACAAATTAGAATGTGACGAGGTTTCTCTAACGCTTGGTTCTTAATTAGACTACATATGTCTATATTTTTTACTTGAAAAAACAAAATGACTTTGCATTTATTACGATTATAATGAGATCTAAGTCTAAATATAAATTCAAAATTGACGTATAACTTAAGAGATTCAGTATGTCAAGCAACACCGCTATGCATTATTACATTTTGTATATTGGAAGTGATAGTTACATGTGTAAATGAGTCGAGCTATTCGAGTTTGACTTTAAAAATTTAATTTGAATTGAGCTTAAAGGAGCTCGAGTTCGAGTTTGAACATACGTTGAAGCTCGTTTAGTAATGAGCTCGAGTTTCTTATATCGAGCTCAAACAAACTTGCGAGTCTAAATGAGTCTTTCATTTATATATATTATTCTTTTTATAAGATAATATAATATATAATATATAATTACATAATAATAAATATTAAATACTTTATACATAGTACTCAAAATAATAATAGCAAATCTTACCATATATGGTTAAAAACTATAAATAAATATTATATATAAATTACGTAGTCATAAAATAAATAATATTATGTAATAAGCAAGTTGAGACTGAGTCAAACTCAAACTTGTATAATATCAAACGAGTTGAGCTTGAGCTGAGTTTAAGCTTTATAGATTTGGCTTGAAACGAGTGGAGCTCGATCTCGAGCTCTTTGAATTTTAAACGAGTCAATTCGCGCTTGACAAACTCGAACTCGACTCCTCTCGTTTATACCCACAGTGACAACCATATAACATGATTACATGAACAACCCAAAAATTTATTTACTCGCAAGTCGCTTCAAGATTTGAAAATTTATACGATTTGTTAGTCCTCAAGACTCATCCAAATGCTGCCACACCATGTGTTCTAAATGACAATCTTAATTGAAACAAATATGCTATAACCTATTTAGGACTTATTGTTAATGTTTTTATTTTGTAGTGGTCAAAGTTTATTGTTTGGAACTTGGTATATCTGGAAGGACTTGTAGTGTGATAAAACTTATGCATGAAGGACTAAAAGTGACAAGTTCGAAGTCCAAGTTTCTAATGTGAAGAAGTGTTAATAACCTTATTATGAATACTTGTAATTAGGTTTTAATTATTTTTTCATGTATTATTTCTGTTTGTTGCTCTCCGTATTGTGGCGAGTTTGTTCCTCTTTATTATTATCGTAATATTTGTATCTTGAATATATGTTTACATATTGTAATCCTATAATCCTATAATCCAATACGTGTGTGAATGATTGTCACCTATTAGTGATATATATTGAGTATTTTTTTTTGTAGGTGATGATTAAGTTTTGGTCTTGTATTTGGCCTTTGGCTGGTTTGGTTAATTGAGTGCAATTTATGTTCTTTATGGTGTTCTTGATTGTTTCTGGTTATAAATTTGTTCATAGTATCATAGTTGCAATTATTCTGATTCCTTGATTGTGGAAATCACTTATTCTTCTTGAAATTGAAATTAGGGTTTCAAACTTCTTATTCTTATCTAAATTGAGATAAATCTTGATCTTGAGCAATTTGTTTCTGTTTAGGTTACGACAAAGACTTATAGTATTATTTCGACGTATTACATTCAATTTCTTAGGGTTACATACTCAAAACCCTAAAATCTGAAATTTGGGTTTTCATCAAACCCTAGTTTGATCTTGATTTTTTCCGTTGCTTATCTCTGTGATTTTATTGGAATTACTGTTGGTGATCCCATTGTAATTCTTCTTGTTCCTACTCATTCGGTGGCAATCCACTTGTTCTTGAAGCGCTTTGAGGACAAGGTAATTGGACCATAGGGTGAGATCCACCTCTGTTAACTGTTCTTGATATCTTACATCAAGTTGTGAGTGAGTTGATTATCCTTGACTAGACACCTTTGAGTGTCTTGGAATCCTATCACGGATCAAACTCCATATGCTTACAATTCGATCTTGTTGATTGAGTATGATACGACAAGATACATATATGTGTTGTTGGTCCCAAAGGTTTTACAACAATGTTGTAGAGGGGGGTGAATACAACTCTTTCTTTTGTGTACTAATGAATCAGATTAATGAAGGGATAAGAACAAGTAGGTTTTTCAAATAATTCTTTATTTAGATAAATCAAAGAATTACAAGTTAGATGCGGAATGTTCTAACTTAATTGAATACAGAAACCTATTACTAATGTCAGCTGAGAACAGACTCAAAGCTGATTACAAGTAAATTGATTATGTTAACACAATTGCTCTCTAACTACAACTGATTCACTAAGAATACTTTCAGTTTTTCACACACCTAGCTTTGCATGCTAAGTCTGGTATTTATAGTTGAGCATGTGCCATGCTTGAAACTTGATCATCCAATGCAAGTCTTCCAGATGTCTTCATCTTCATTGGTTGACTTGAGACATGCTTGCTGTGTGTTCTGATGAAGTCTGCACGACCAGGTCTGGCAGTCTGTCAGAAGGTACACTGCAACCTTTGTCTTGTAGGCTGATCATGATAAGGGAGCATGATGTGCATAAGAGGCCAAGAACCACAGATATGTACACTAGGTACAATATCAGAACATGCCATTTTTCATGCACAAACATTCCCTAATAGCTAAAAGCATAAACACTTGAGTTTATTATAACTCAAATGTTCTTCAGTTTTCAGTGCTGAGTGAACTGGCATAAGAGACTCTATGCTGGGTCTTCATTCCAATGTTCAAACTTGATCTTGAATAACTTAGGAGATCTTCACAGCATAACTGAAGAGTACTCATCATCTATATGAGATACAGCCTTGAATAGTTCAGAGCTGATTGCTCTTCACAAGTTTTCTCTGACTGCTGGTTGGCCTGGCAATTCTGTCTGCTGAGTGAACTGATGAACAGTAAATCCTTTGCAGCCAGCATACAGAAAACTTTATATTCAAAACGTATTTTGCTGCTGAAATAAGTAATCCCAAGACTCTTGTATCTTCAAAGGAATTATTGTCATCATGAAATCATCATAGGGACAGTCAGGTCTCAACAATATGTCTATCTGTAACACTCTTGTGTGTTGATTATGTGATTTCTTGCTACATACCTTTTGTGTGCATGCTCTTATTATATATTTTGTGATAGTTGTGGCTCTTAGCAAATTCTTTGGTGATTTCTCTTGGTTATCTGTTTTGTTTGGTGGTTGTTATATTATATCTTTGTGTATATGTTAATCTTGATTTACAATAAGTGTGTGATTAATATGTCAATATTGGTAATCAATTTCTAAAATGACTGAAGAAGACGGTAATGAGGTTACTAAGATTAGTGATCTATTTTACTTGCATGCTAGTGACACATCTGGTGCACCATTAATTACACAAAAATTAAAAGGTACTGAAAGTTATAATGTGTGGAGTTGTGCTATGATTTGGCATTAAAAATTAAAAATAAAATAGGTTTTGTTGATGATACCTACTTAAAATGTGATTATAATGGAAATGATTTTTTAACAAACCAGTGGGATTCTTGTAATTTTGTGGTTCTTTTTTGGATTCTTGGTTCTTTAACTAAGGAAGTTTATCGTGGTCAAATTTTTTCTAAAAGTGCTTATGTTGTTTGGGAAGAATTAAAAGAAACATATGACAAGGTTGATGGATCTATTACTTTTAATCTACACCATCAAATAAATTCTTTAAGTCAAAGTGGATCCACATTGTCAGACTATTACCACAAGCTTAATGTTTTGTGGAAACAGTTTGATGCCTTGACAAAATCCAAATTGTACTTGTGATGCAGCAAAATCTTTTAAACGTCATACTCAACTTATTAAAATGATGCAATTCTTAATGGGATATGATGAGGTATATTTTCCTATCAGAAGAAATATTCTGACTAGGGACCCTCTTACAAGTGTAAAAATTGTTTCTCAATTATGTCCAAGGAAGAATCACATAGAAATCACTCTAGTAATAACAATAATAAATAAATCTTAATCTTCTACTTTTGTTGCTAAGGATAATAATTCTGGTAATAATGATAATAGGAAGAAATTTGTTAGAGGTTCAAATCCAAATCTTAAATGCACACATTGTAATATGCTTGGACATACTGTGGATAGGTGTTATGAAATAATTGAATATGAGTCTTATAAATAACTTTTTTTCCATGTAATCCAAGCCATCTTTGGTAGATCCATTAATCCTCCCCAAAAGAAATTTCTTCCAAAAGCTTATAGCTTTCTTATAACACATTGAGGAGTTTTGAAAATAGAGAAATAGTAGGTACCAAGACAACCAAGGACATATTTTTAGGAGAGTAAGGCAACCGTCGTATGATAATTGTTAGCCTTTTAAAGAGATAATTTTCTTTTAGATTTCTCTATGATGGGTTCCAAACTAGAGCACTTCATCATATTGTCACAAAGTGAGAGACCAAGGTACACACAAGGGAATTAAGATGCTTTACAACCAAGATCAGAAGCAAAATGTTCAACAACTTGAGAATTTACACCCTCCCTAAATAACTTGTTTTTGTAGAAATTTACCTTTCGACCGAATGCCATTTGAAAGCATCTAAGGATGCCAAACAAGTTTTGAGTGTTCTCCATTGACCATTCTCTTATGAGAACATCATTGACAAATTGGAGATGAGATAGAAGGAGTTTTTGTTGACCAACTTGAATGCCCCGAAATATAATTTTCTCTTTTGCTCTTTGAATAGTGACGTGAAAAGCATCTATGGATAAAATAAAGAGGAAAAGTGATAGTGGGTTACCTTGCCGAAGTTCCTTCTTTATTTTGAAATCTTGAGTAGGAGATCCATTAACTAAAACCAAGCTAAAAGCCGTTTTTAAGCATCCTTTAATCCAACATCTCCATTTATTGCCAAAACCGATTTGACAATACTGAATCTAAGAATCTCAAATAAAGTAAGTCAAAAGCTTTTGCAAAGTCAACTTTGAACATTATGAATTTCCCCCCTTCCTTTTAGCCCAAGCAATAATTTCATTGATTATTGGAGGGCCATCGATAATTTGTGTGCCTTGAATGTATGTGAAGTGAACTCCATCGACAACTGAGGAGATAACCTTTAAAATTTGGTTTTCAACGATTTTTGCAAGGATTTTATGTTGACTTCTACGTCTATAGTCTTCAATGTCTATGGGATCACTTATCTTTGGGACAATTGCAATAAACGAAGAGTTGCAACCTCTTGGAATATAGCCTAAAACTTTAAATTTCTTAGCAAAAGAAAGTATTTCTTTTCCAAGAAGCTACCAATTGGGATTGAAGAATTTGAAAGAGAATTCATCTGGCCCGGGGCCTTTTCCCTACCTCAACCTTAAACCGCGTCTTTGGTTTCCTCCAGAGAAAAAGGAGATTCAAGAAATGCTACTTCATTCAAAGAAAGTTGCTTGAATAAAGGATTAAGAAAAGAAGAACATGCAACATTTTGAAGTGTCAAACTTATCTTTGTACAAAGTTCAAATATGATTTTCAATGGTATTTGGATTTATAGTCTAAGAACCATCAATTAACAACCCGTTAGGTTATGATTACATGTAATTTTGTAATATATATATTATGGATGATCTAGAGGGAAGATGTAATCTTGGAGGAAGTAGGGAAGTAAATCTGGACCGTCCGTTAACATTCATCACGAAGAATGTTAATTTGGTCATGATGAATCAAAATTCATCAACATTCACCGTGATGAATGTTATCGAACGGCTCATATTTGTTTCTCCCTTTCTCCAAAATTACTCATTTTCTGTATATCAGCCCTCTACATAGATATATATATATATATGTGTGTGTGTATCATCCGATTCATTATAAACATTGCCCTCGTATATGTTTGACACACGTGGTACAACCTAACGGAGGAATTTGTACCGAAAGTAAACGGAATGATAAACTTGGAAGAAATGAACTATCATAATTAAGGATAAACGGTGATTAAATTTGTATATGAACAAAATTCGCAAATTGGTAAAGTAAGTTGACAAATATAGTTACTATATTTTTATATTATATAATAGTATCCACGAGGCCGGCCCGTGATCAGCTCTATTTCATATAATTAAGTAATAAAATTTTCACTGTGTAATAAATTCTCGATTATTATTAAGCAGGTGTATCATATAAATCGTTTTAATTAATTACATATAAATATATATTAAAAGTTAGGAGTGAACTCAAATAAGAATGATAAAAAAGTAAAAAAATAGGAGAATCAATGAGATCTCTTCATTTAATTACGAAACTCATTTTCACCTTTTTCTTGAAAATTTATATCTCACAAACCGTACCTTAATAAATTATAAAAATTACATATTCGAAATCAACATTTTTGTATCTTTAGTTTTCCCTCAAGCTATACTTTAACGATTTTTTTTTTGCTTTTTTTTACCGGTTATTAAAAATATAATCACATGTGATTTACGATAAAAAGTTAAAATTGGTACACGATTATTTATTCATGGTATACTTTTATTAACACATGATTACAACTTAATATTTATTCACGTGAATATTATAAATAAAATTTTAACAATTACATTTGTTTTAAGCGAAAATCACATGTAGTTGCTTGTCTGATATTTAATTATATATGATTTGGTATATAATCACATGTGATTTTTAATTAAAAATTGATCTTTGATAATTAACTTACCGATATATGATATTCATATATGATTATTATTTAAAATTACGTGTGACCAGAGATATAATCACATGTGATTAGTATTTAGTCTTTAAATCACATGTGATTTAACATTACAAACTTTTAAAACCCATTCAAAAATAGGAAAAAAAAATTCGTCGAAAGTGTAGCTTGAGAAATCTCTAATTAAAGGTACAAAAACGCTGATTCCGAATATATAATTTTTATAATTTATTAATATACGATTTGTGAAATATTTAATTTTAAAGAAAAAAATAAAAATGAGTATTTAAAATGGAACAATCACATTTGTTCTCTCATTCTCTAATTTTTTAACAATTTTTTTTTAAACTTTCAAAGTTAATCTTCTATAATATTTAAGCTCACTAATAGTCTTAAGTGGTCGTTACGATGTTTTTTTTTTCTATTTTAGTTTTCTTTTTTTCATTTTATTTCATTTAATTTGTTTATCATTCGCGATTTTTTTTTTCTATGCATGTGTATATATCGTCCCTATGAGTGTGAGTTTCAGTGAGAGGGTACACACATACACTTAAGTTCCATATATAACCCTCCATTGGAAAAGTCACAATATTATGTTTGATTTTATTTTTTCATTAAAATCCTCAAATATTTGAAACAAAATAAGTTCTTTTGGTTCCTCCTCACCTCGTATATATCCATATCCCCTCCTAAAATCTCTCCTGAATCATTCTCACTGATACTCCAAATTAATAACATGTTCGTTTATCCTAATTCTAATCCTAATCCAAATCCTAATTATATAACAAGATTTTTGGAATAAATTAAAGTCTCACAAATTAAACTCTCACCCTTGTGCATTTTTTAAGCATCAAGGTTCTTAATTGTATATACCTAGTTATATAATGGAAGAAGTTGAATTCAAGAAAGTTCATGATCCAACTAAGATAGACACCTCATCTCGCCGTATTTGGGTTCCTGGTCCGGTCATTGTGGGAGCCGGTCCTTCTGGGCTAGCCGCTGCCGCTTGTCTCAAGAACCACGGTGTCCCCACCACAATTCTTGAACAATCAAACTGCATAGCTTCTTTATGGCAATCGAAAACATATGATCGCCTTCGTCTTCATCTTCCAAAACAATTTTGCCAACTTCCCCTCATGCCTTTTCCTTCAGATTTTCCAACATACCCTACCAAACAACAATTCTTAACCTACCTTGAATCCTACGCAAAAAACTTCGATTTGAAGCCGGTTTTCAATGCAACAGTTGTGAGTACAGAATTTGATAGTGAGTGTGGGTTTTGGAGGGTGAAAACGAAGGTAAACGAATACGTTTCTCAATGGCTTATTGTTGCAACTGGTGAGAATGCTACAGAAGTTATGCCAAGATTTGAAGGGATGAATGAGTTTAGTGGACCAATTGTGCATACTAGCTGTTACAAAAGTGGTGAGGGTTTTGAAAATAAAAGTGTTTTGGTTGTGGGGTGTGGTAATTCTGGCATGGAAGTTTGCTTGGATCTTTGCAATTATAATGCTTTTCCTTCACTTGTGGTTAGAGATTCAGTATGTTTTTCATTCTCTCTTTTTCTCTTATTAATTGCATGAACACCAAAGTGTTTTTGAGTCTTGTAAGATTGTATCTAGCTAGCTTGGTTCTTTTTATAAAAAATTATCCAATTTCATTAGTTTTATTTTGATTACATCAGAGGGTTGTTTACATCTTTGATTAAAAAATAAAAAAAAATTAATTCATCAAATACCCAAATTACAAAAGATTTAGGGTTTTTCTTCTTTGCTTTTCGTTTGGGGGTTCAAGAGAATCATATTTTCAAAGTATAGTAGGACAAGGGTACTGTACTTTATTGAGTTCTAACTTTGTTGGTTTGTTTTTTTGAGTGATTGATGTACTTCTACTGTACTTGAAAAAGAAAGCACAAAATTTAATAAAAATATTTTGATAACAAGAATCGTTAAGAACTACACATTTTTTGTATTTCCGTTTCCAAGAGGTTTCAAAAACTGTTTTTTTTTTTTTTTCTTTTTTCTTATTTTGTTGTTGTTGTTGTTAAATGTATATTACATCTTTTAACAATTTTGTAAGATTAATTTATGTTAAAGGATGGTTAAATGGGACAAGTTAAGGATGCAATTTCTTGAGCTTTTTAGCGTTTAAACTTTCTTGAAATCCGTTTGCATGCGCCACTTTGATACTCTTTATTTTCAACCAATCTGAAAACTTACTGCTTCAAAAGAAAGATTCCAAAGGGTATTCAAAGCACCTTCTTCACTTGCTTTTGGAAAACCCTATTTTTTTGATTTAATTGGTTTACGGGGGCAACTCTTTCAGTTGCATGTGTTACCACAAGAGATGTTTGGGATATCAACTTTTGGACTATCAATGTGGTTGCTCAAGTGGTTACCTGTGCGAATAGTTGATCAACTCTTGCTTTTCATATCACATTTTTTGATTGGTGAGACGAGTCAGCTTGGCCTTCATAGACCAACAATCGGTCCACTCGAGCTAAAGCGTTTATCTGGCAAAACTCCTGTGTTGGACGTAGGCACCCTTGCAAAGATTAAAAACGGCGATATCAAGGTACTTAGTTACCTATATACTTATTTTCTACATTCTGTCATATATATAGTAGTGTACATGTATCCTGAAATGTTACCATATATCTTATATATGAAAATTTACATTATTGAATAAATTGATAAATGTGTGACACAAATCTTATGGTCAATTTGTAGGTTTACCCAGGAATAAAGAGGCTAGCTTGTAACATTGTGGAGTTTGTTGATGGAAGAAAAGAGCATTTTGATGCCATAATTCTAGCCACAGGTTATACAAGTAATGTTCCCACTTGGTTGAAGGTATGATTGATTTCATTTCAAATTAAAGATTTGTTTTAGTACAATTAACTTCAAGGGTCCAACAAACTACTTGTAATGTATATATTAATTCTTTCTTCATAAAATTAAAAATAATACTTTGGTTTATATTCGATAAAAAGAAGTTTGAAATTCAGATTATATAAGAATATTGATAATGGGGTATATATATATATAACGAAAAAATTGTGTTTGATAACCAAAAGTAATATTATGCTTCTGTTTGTAGGATACGGATTTTTTCTCAGAGAAAGATGGATTTCCAAAGAAAACGTTCCCGGAAGGATGGAAAGCGACACATGGATTATACGCGGTAGGGTTTACAAAACGAGGTTTGTTGGGTACGTCTACAGACGCTTTAAGAGTTGCTGAACACATTGCTGGTCAATGGAACTCTGATGGAAGATTTGAGCTTCCACTAGGGCACAAAACAACATAGATTCATAACTAATTATTTCAATTTCATGAATAACTTTAATTTTGGGAGATGTTTTATATTTGCTAGGTGCACATAAAAAACTAATTAGTTTGTACATAGTTCTTGTTGTATTTAGCTAATAAGTAGGTTAATTTTTAATTGAATGTGCGATTATGGTTCGATCTTTTCTTTTTCATGTTTCGTATAGGAAATTTTGAAAATATAATGAACTCTTTGATTGTAAAATCGTGAAAAATGTAATTTGAGGATGATATTTGTGAATCCTTTAAATCTTCACTATATCCATATGCATTTACCAATCTTATAAACATTAAGGTACTTGAATTAGAAATAATATAGAAAGCAATCTATAAGCTGTTTGACCTATAAAAACTTTCAATTTTTGATTTGCCAATATCCAGAAAATAATTGATCAAAGATGGGAAATGTGTGGTATATATATGGGGACCAATATGATGTTCTTGATGATTTGCTTTATGGACTTGATTAAAAAAGATCTCAAAAATACAGATATTATATATATTGGAGAATAATTTAATCTTGATATAGTAATTCCTAAAGCAAGATCAATGGTGTTGATATGTGTATTATATGGTTATAATTAAGAGATTAATGTAGATGAATGTAAGTAACTATAATATGATGTATATTGTGTGTATTTAATTTTATTTTGATCTATTATATATATTGAACTTTTAATAATAATTATGGTATGTATCCAATGACTTATTCATCTGTTAGTCAGTATTTTTAATGATGTGACAAATGTATAATTCGGCGCATCACCTTACACGTCGTCTCCGCATCACCTTACAGGTCATCGTCACATCGTCAAAAATAGATGTCACGTCATCGATTACAAATAATAGAAGGTCGAAAATATACAATACTCATCATTAAAAGTTCAATACACAACATTTAAAATGAAGTTAAGTACACATAATAGACAACATATCATAATTAAATACATCCCACTTCATTAATACCTACAATTAACCCTGATTCAAGATCATGGGAAAATATCTGTCTCTTGTGATCTCCAATAGTATTAACTATAACTAAACTACAATTAGAGACACTAATAAGGCATTACTATAATTTTATTCTTGCCACTGGGAAGGCGTCTCTAATGTGACTATTTGTCGATAGAAAAACTCTAACTTGAATAAATACGTAATCAAAATCAACCAAGAACACGATCACATACTAAATTGCACTTAATTACTATAATCGATCAAGGACCAAAAACAAAACCAAAACCAACATCACTTACATGAAGACTTTCAATGATTCAAGCACCGATAGGTGAAGATAACTCACACAAACTACACAAGGTCTATATCAAGATCATACAGATTCAATAACAAGAACCTGAACCAACTTGCACACCTTAGTCTAGTGAAACAATAAGAAAAATAATAATAATAATAATAATAATAATAATAATAATAAGCCTTTTATATTTAAGGAATTAACATATTTACATATTTAATCGCTGAGGTTCTTGAATGTCTAGAACTACACCAAATTTTAATCTTAAGCAACCAAGGCAACAGGAAGACACCAAACTTTTGTTTATTTTATAAAACTTCTACCACCAAACTTTCTTGACAAAAAAAAAATATTTAACAAGAAATATAGCAAACGATTAATGCAATTAGATTGATTCATTCACCACCCCTCCTCAATCTAATTGTGAAATATGTCCAACATATTTAACTTGTCACTCAACCAGTTATGATGAGCAACAGATAACTCTTTAGTAAACAAATTTGCAAGATTATCTAATGACGGAACCTTAACAGTTTCAATAACACCAGAAATAATCTTTCTCTTACAAAGAACAAATCAATGTCAAAGTGTTTGATTTTTTCATGAAACACTGGATTGGCTATTATTTGAATAACAACTTTATTATTAAAACAAAATTTTACAGGCAACAAATCCTTGATACCAAGGTCATTCAACACTTTTAAAACCCAAATAACATCACAAGTAACAAAAGCTAAAGCTCTATACTCAGCTTCTGCAAATCATCTAGAAATTGTTTGTTGTGTTTTGCTTTTTCAAGATATCAAGGACCCATTTAAGAACAAGCAGAAAACTAGTAATACCTTTTGTTGAAAATAGATTTAAAGGATTTAACATATTTATGGTATTTGTGTGATAAATAATAGATAGTTAGTGTTAGGGGTATAAATACCAAGTTTGTATCATGTACTTTGTAAGCCTTTCATAATATATTTATCTGTGTATGTGTTTTCGCAGTTATATATTCTCTCAAATCACGGTTACTATTCATTCACCATTTACATTATTATCGTTGAAAACTCGATTTAGATCTTTATAATTGGTATCACAGTGTTGGTAATCGAGTTTACAAGTAGTTGATTGAACAAATTCATGAGAAAAATGTTTGATTTGAGTAGATTTGGAAGAAAATTGGTTCTTGAAAATCGGGTTGTAATTTGCATAATTCGAGAGCTTGAGTAATTGTTTTTCAAATTTCACCTATCAAGTTGTTCTATTACTTGCCTTTGGAGGATATCCAACTATTTCAAAACATCTTTTTATGGTATCACCTTTCCTTTGACATTTAGAACATTTTAAATCAGGGTTTGCTACTGGTCTAATTGTTTTTGATTTAAAATTGCTTTGAGTGTTTGAAAAAAAAAAGCGAAAGATTGACCAGTAGATTTGCATAATTAGTGTGTGTACCTTTGTGGGACTCTTCTCTGAACATCAAAGAGAATGCAGTTTTGACACTTGGCAATTGATCCCTTGTTAAAATATTACTTCTGATAGGTTGATAAACATCATCCAAACCCATTAAAAACTGCATTAATTTTAACAAACATGTATGATCTTAAAAGCTCTTTGCTGCTGCACAAGTACATGCAGACAATTTTAATAAAACATCATATTGTTTTCAAAGTGAGATCAGAAAACCTTAGAGTGTACTCCACTCTCACAATGCCTAGCAAATAACAATAACAGTGGAAGGACTCACCAAATATGATAGGACAATAAGAATCTTGAAGGATTAGGGTTATAAAGAAGAAACCCTAGGTCGTAGAACTCCAAACCCTAATTTTATGAAATTAGGGTTTCTAGATGAAACACCTTTAAACTAACAACCCTAAGTCCTAATTAACCTTAGGAACCCAATCGAAACCCAAACAAACGAAACAAACATCGATCTAGGGAAGAAACCCTAAATCAATCGAAGAATGAAACCCTAATCCCAATTTTAAGATCAGGGAATTGAATCAATAACTAAACCACATAAGAGTTATAGTTTTGATACCATAAAGGAACATGTAATCACGATCAACCAAGGACACAATCATATACTATAAACTGCACTCAATTACTATAACCGGTCCATGACCAAAAACAAAACTAAAACCTATCTCACTTATATAAAAACTCTCAATGATTCAATCACCAATAGATGAAGATCATTCACACAAACTAAACAAAATCTATATCGGATGATACGGACTCAAGAATAAGAACATGAACTGACTCGGACACCTCAGTCTGGTAAAACGACAACAATAATAATAAAAAAATACATAAAAATAATCCCTTTATATTTTAGGCATTAACATATTTACATATTTAGTCCTTGAGCTTCTTGAATGTCCAGAACTATACCAACCTTCAATCTTTAGCAACCAAGGCAACAGGAAGGGACAAACTTCTATTTATAAAACTTCTGCCACCAAACTTTTTTGACAACGCATCTTAATTATCAAATTATTACAATTAGATTGATTCATTCAACACATCTTAATTATCAAATCGATCGATGCGACTGCAAAGATCCTTATCAAAGGGGAGACCCCATGGGAGGAGGACCACACCTATAGCCTTATGGCATGGGTTGGGGTGGGAGAGGGGGAGGGGGAGGGGTTAGTATCTCTAACAAAGTGAACCACAGGTCTAACAATCTAAACTAGAATGTATTTATTTCAATGATTGGATTTGGGCCTACTTTAATTTAAGACCACGGCAGATCATTAAATTGGTGACAAATGGATGGATGAATGAGATCAACAGATGTACAGCATTTGCAGCTTGATGTACAACACTACAACTCATGGAAAATGGAAGAACCCTGTCCATTGATAGTTTAGTGTCCGAAAAGGACTGGTTTAGCAATGTGGAAAAAAAAAAGTGAGGTAGGGATGCATTAGTTCTTTTATTTTTTTTACTTATAACTGATACTTCTATTGTATTATTTAAGTTGTGGCATGTTCACTATCCTGATACTGTCCAAATATATGCCAATGGGGATGAGGGGATGAGCAGCACCGACCAGTGGCCCGGGATCTAAAAGCTTGATTCAGAGTGTTTCTACAAAAGGTTGAAAGAGTATCATTGTTTTGCATGCCATCTCTTGATATTCAAGGCTTCGTCTGAATGACATTCAAAGGCGAATTTCAATGAAGTATGTGGTTGTTGTTCTTCCAAGTGATTAATCATGGTCTCATTTGACAATTTGAAATTGGCTAGGGGACTAAGGACTACATAGTACATTGGGAGGACCCATAAAGCCCTTCTTCAAAGTTATAGCTCTACATTGAGTTTAAGTTCCTCTGTCAGCATTTCTTACATATGCTATGTGACGATTTAAGTAAAGTATAAGTATATTTTAAATATTATGATCCTTAACTTTTTGGGAGATAAATCTTTACCTAATTTGAGTTTTCGTAGCCGTAAACTTAACTTTCGTGGAGTAGTCAGCTAAATGTTGAACAACATGATTATTAAATTAAAATGTATATACTTTCTAGGGTTAATGTAAACTCGTTGAGTCTGACTCATATTCAATTTAATTGTGAATTGACCAATTAAAATGGTTCAATACGCACCTGACATCCACAAGGTACACCTATACCTCATTAAGAGACAAATATCGCAATTCCCAAACCATTTGGCAACACTTTACTAGAAAAATAGAAAATATATATTCATAATATCAATCAGTCGTATTTTTTATTTTTTTTTAACTGCAGAAGTTATATCAATCAGTCGTATTTTCATTATAAATCTAAATTTGTATATATCTTGTCGTACATGTATATGGGCCGTGATGGTAAATGGTCCATGGTTGCATGTGATTGAAATTAGGACTAGATGTGAAGACCTTTGCAGGACCAGGGCCCGGGAGGGTTGCATGCACCTTTGTGGTAGCATGCACATGCTAACTCTTTCGTGATTTTGGTCCCTAGTAAGTAATTCATCTCTCTCGCTTAACTCTACGCTTTTATTGTTTTCGTGGTCCATTTTAATTCGTAGAAGAATAGGATACCGTACTTCCTAAATATCATTCTTCTTAATTATAGCCCCACATAATTAAATGATAACCAATTCTATTAGGGATGATGCACTTATTTTGACTTTGTTCATTACATATGTTAGACTTCTTTTAAGTCTTATATATACTCCGGAACAACCATTATTAAGGGATTGGGACGACTTTACGTACTATATTTGTATTCAAGCAATAACAAATTGTACTACCTCAATCATACTATAATTGTCTACATTTCTATTTTGGTTGTCTCAAAATAACTGTTAACTTTATATCTCAACCAATCAAAAGAGACTTTAATGAGTATAGATGATACTTGATTGGTGAAGAATATAGTTGGCGGATATTTTTAAAATTCTGTGTATTTTCAAATTAGACACTTTGACTGAGATACAATATATGTATGTTCGAATATGTTAATGACATCTCTTAATTAGGGTTATCGCTGTAAAAACTCATACTCATGTGCCACTAAATAGGATTTTGAGAAATGATATAAAAAAATTAAGTACGGAGAATAACCTATTAAAAATTATGGTGCAAAATATCACTCTTCAATGAAATATAGTTGATGTATATTTTACGTATAAATAATAATAAAATGAGTGATGAATTTGATGCATGTGTGTCTTTATAAAAGTTTGGTTAGGCAAGCGTGGAGAGATGAAAAGGGCAAGACAAGCAGGCGCAAGAAGGAAATACATAAATTGAGTGAGAAAATACATAAATTGAGTGAGGGGTTAATTTATGCTTCTGCAAATGCCTACTCCTTTTGCAGAGATATATCCGGGACCGCCACTATATGTATACCACTCTTCACCATCATAGTTTATAACCGTACTTTAGATCGAGCGATCATTGTATTTTTTATAATATTTTATCCGTATTAAAATAACTGTTTATCTTTATATTTTAATTTATTTTAAAATAAGTATTCATTTATAAAAGTAGTATATTAATTTTATCAATTTTATTCATATTTACTTTTTGATGTCATGTTCGACTACTAAAAAATAGGAATAAAATTTATTCGATTATAGAGAGGAATGCATTGTAAATATCATGTAAATTAGTGACCTATTAAAAGTAACAGCAATACTGAATCTGAAAAAATAGAGATTGTGTTCGTATGATTTGACTGTATCTATAAACCTAAAACGTGCTCCCAAGAGTATGGAGAGACACATGCTCAGGTCACACTGAAAAGTCGATCATTGAGAAAATTGTGTTGGTGAGATTAGATATGGCTTGTCCTTCCTCGTGTAGAATATTCTTAACAGAATCTTCTTTCCCTTTTTACTTTTCTTTTCTTTCTTTTCACATTGAATTAATTCAGGTAATGATTTTTTTCTTGTTTTATTATATTTTATTCATCTAATTTTTATTGTTCTCTAACAAATTTTATTAGATTTAAAATATATTAGATGGATATTAATTTTATTCTTATATTCAAACTATGTTTGATATAAAATTTATATCAAATAAATGATTGAGAATAACAAAAAAAGGTTGATTGGAAAGTTTAATAAATTTTAATAGTTACTTTTTATAAGTAGAGAAACTTTTTGAGAAAAAAAAGTAAAAAATAATAACGTAGACAATAAAAATAGAACGGAGATAATATATATTAATTTGAATTGAAACATGTATATCTTTTTAATAGTATATTGTATTTTTTTACTCACACGATACAGTGGAAGGCGTCGAAAGGTAATGGTACAACAAAGAGAGTAAATGAGTAATATATGGTAAGAGTGTACACATTTATGTACGTGTTTTAAGATGTGTAAAGGTGCTGATGGAATTTTAGATTTTTGTTTCTTTAATATACTGAGACAATTTGCGGTGGTTTAGTTCTCGGCCTAGTAGTAGGTTGATGACGGTCGTGCACCACTATAGGTGTCCTGTAGTAATGTCCCATCGTCAAATGAAGCACAGGGAAATTGAGTGGCCCTACCTTCATTTTACTTTTCTTTGTCCTTCTCCTTCATGGTATTTTATCTTTCATTTTTTCCAGTGTTATATGAACAACACGTACGGAAGCATGAAAATGAAAAAAGAAGGGGACGCAGATGCAATGCATGTCAATAACGGGAAGAAGATAAATTGGAAATTAAAGATAATAGTGGAGTCCATATTTTAGTCGTAGTCAGTCATGATAACGATCAGTTTTGTAATCGTAGACCGATTGATTATGCACTAGGGTAGGTTAGTCATCACTAATATATAGAAATGTTACGTAAGCTAATAGATACGTGGATTTACAAAGGTTGATAAGTTTACTCTAAATATATACCAATAAAATCAATAATTAATAGTTTATAATAAGATTTAATAGGAATGTGACATTAACGACGCGTTAGGTTTAAAATGATTTAAAATAGAGAATGAGAAAGAGAAAATGAATACTAAGGAATGCATTAGCATTCCCTTTTATATATTTTATTGACTTTATTTAATTCATACAATTAATCATCACGAGTCAAGTTGATGGGTCTAAAGACCCAATCAAACACGATTTTCATAACTCGTTTAATTAAACGGGTTAATGGGTTGG
This sequence comes from Logfia minima, assembly GCA_963921325.1. Taxonomy (NCBI): domain Eukaryota; kingdom Viridiplantae; phylum Streptophyta; class Magnoliopsida; order Asterales; family Asteraceae; genus Logfia; species Logfia minima. Next base: position 41,280,002 of record OY992764.1, read on the forward strand.
TATATTAAATTCGGGTTAATATCGGTTGATGGGTTGGTTTGCGTCAAACGGGTCAAATCTAATGTGTTACCTTTGGATTGGCGAGTTGACCCGTTGACCTGACCTAAGCCTATCTCAAAAAGTTAAAGAGGTTGGCGAGTTAATATCGGTTGATGGGTTGATTTTGTGTCAAACAGGTCAAATTTCAGGGGTTACCTTTAGATTGGCAGGTTGACCCGATAACCCAAGCCTTGACCCGAGCCCAACCCAAAAAATTAAACCAGCTGGCGGGTTTCAGGTTGATATTCATCGATGTGTTAATTTCGTATCATACGGGTCAAATTTCATAGGTTACTTTTAGGTTGGCGGGTTGACCCCTTAATCAGATCCTTGACCCTATCCCGACCAGAAAAATTAAATGGGTAACGAGTTCCAGGTTAGCCGGTTGACATGTTAAGATAAATATGTAAATGTTATATGTCGGCATAATGATAGGTAATAATATTTACTCCCAATGTGATGGTGAATGAGTGATTATCCACTAGTGGGTAATGATATCTATTCCCTACCCCCTAATACCCTCCACCAAGCACCTCCTAGATATTAGATCTATGATATGTTTGGCGAAACTAGCTAGTAGTTGAAGTTAGAAGCTTATAGCCAGATCTTATTTTTGAAACTGGAAGCTAAAGCTTCTTGTTTTTTATAATTGTTAGGCAAGGTAGCTGGAGCTGGAATTTTATAGCTATGAATTGACTTAAAAGGATAAAAAAAATACATGATAAATAAATATACAAAAAGATATTCATGTAATTTATCATTTTATAAGCTAAGAGCTTATTTTAAAAGCTAGTTCAACTAGCTTTTCTTTTCTAAAGTTTATTTTTTCCATAAGCTCTAGCATTTTTATCATCTAAACAATGCTACTAGCTTGAGCTTTTAAAACAAATAAGTTTAAATTCTCATAAACTAAAATAAGTTTGTGTCCCAAACATACCCTTAGACTTCTTTTTATGCACTTATTTAATCATCATTGTTTTGTATAATAAGAATATAACATGAAAATTGTACGTGGCTAACTTATGTCTTGGAAATTCAATCGCGGGGGAAATAAAAAAATATTGTGAAAGTTGGCAATATTTTATTGTGGCTCAAAACAACATAACGATAAGACGAAAATAAACCACAAAAGAAGTTTTACAACTAGTTAAAAATGACCTATCTAAGTAAGATACGGTTCTTCCGCAAAGGAAGTTTTAAAACATCAATGGCATTGCAGAATAATGTAAGATACGGTTCTTCAGTAAAAAGATCAATACATAAACATTTTAGAAGGAGAATTTCCTACATTGCTAAAAATAAAACATCAAGAAAATAATAGAGAATAAACAGCAAGAAAATACATTACTACAAGTAAATGTTCACTACTAACAATATGATCATGTAAAAATAAAATATTACGTACTCATAGGTTTAGTGCATTCAATCTTTAAGTCAAATTAATATATAAGTTAAATTAAATACGTAAAATATTGTGTTTAATTATATATTTTATATTAATTAAAAACTATTGTTCAACATTTGTAACATGACTATTACCACTTACACTCACGACAACATATCGCTTCACGGCTGTGAGACACGTCAGCCGCGACTTTATATTGTTTCATGATTGCTTGCAGCGCTAAAGTGTCACGACTGCAATTTGAATTCCATTATTCTATTTAAGAAAAAAAAAAGGAAAATGAATAAGGTCAAAATAATTAAATATTGAAGTAGGCTTGCATTTTAACTATTATGTCACGAGAGACGGTACTCACTCCGTCTGTCCTTTCGTCCTCACCCCCACCATGGTTCGACGATTGCACCATTCCATGTGGGCTAAGAGTATAATGTACAACTTTATATTTTTTGATGTACCATGTAATTAGAGAATCTTAAATAGCTTAAGGATCTGTATTCATATGTAATCAAATTCGTAAGTTGATTAACTAATTAAATACATCAAAAGAAAAGCAATAGCACACGAGATATATGATTCGCGTTAATATCAAATTGGGACTTATATTTGAATCCTCTTGTTCCCACCTAGCCCTGCGAAACATTTTTTCTAAGGATATGAGGAGAAGTTTCACTTTTACTTTCATATTAGCAAAGCTAATGCTAATCAACAGCCCAAGTTTGATCGGTAGCATTGTTTAATCTTTTATTTGGATGAGGGCCTTATCAGTTTTTTATAGAGGGTAATTTTAAAAACGCCTAAATCTGAGTAACATGTACGAACAATTTTTGGGTCATCGGGAACGGTTGCCCCCTCTTCATTCTGAATTGATCCGCTCTGTGTCTAGGCCTCTACCAAGTTCATAAGTAAATGAGTTATATGTTAAAGACAAAAAGGGTATTCCGAATTGCTTATTATTAAGTGTTTATCTGCTTTAAAGATAAACAAGTGTTAATATTTCTTATAAAATGAAGAGATAAATAGTATTTAGATATGCTTGTCTGCTGTAAAGATAATCAAATAAATGCTTAAATAAACAATCTCCGACATCCTCAAGTGTTCAAGTTACATAAGCAGGGGTTCAAGTTACATAAACAAAATTGTTAGTGGGATTTAGGTACTAGGCCCGTTAGTAGCCCAATACGGTTCTAAAATTGAGCTTTAAAATGAAAACACTTTAATCAGGACCATTTAACATTTGGATCAAAAGAGGACTTATGAGCTGGACGCCATCTTCAACCGGGTTTTCTGGGATCGGTTACCCACCACTACCAGACCCAAAACTCGTCCCAATTTTCGGAGAAAATATACATCATCTTTACACTATTTTCTATATAATTAAGTGAATAACATTTTTCTTTTATAAATTTTAAATAAATAATGAGTAAATATATATTGTTTTTATGATTGCTTATCACATGATCAACGGTAAAATCAGTCGGATGGAGAATACCATGAATAAAACCCATTTTCATATTGAAAATATGTATTATCTTGATTGTTAAGGAAGGCTTTTGGGGTGTTCGAATGTGATTACTTTGAATGTTTATCGCTTATTTCTTATTACTCAAATGTTGCGGCTTATTTTAAACCTTTCAGCTCCCCCTCTCGAGTAAGCTCAAGAAATAATCTCAATTAAACACTAAAACTTGATTTATTCTATTCGATAAACAAAAGCTTGCAAAATAAACTCACCTAAACACTCCCTTATGCTTCACTTATGCTTAGTAGTTTAATATTTTATAAAGTTTATGTAATTGACATGAATAAAAATAATAATATTCTTTTTAACTATCCAACAAGTCTTCAAATTTTATTCTAAACAAAAAATATTACAATATGTATGATTGTTACAATGTATAGCTTAAATTATAAAGGGAGTTGAATACAATTTAGTCTTTGATATTAATAAGTTTAAAACATTTGTTCAACTAACATAGTATCAACTGTATGTATGAAAGTTGATAACAAGGAGTACAAGAATTAAGGTCTTGAATAGCAAATTTATTAATCACAAATTACAGAAAAGTATCAATACAAAAAAATCTAATCAAAGCTTAGATTAATTCAATACAAAATTATCAAGTTACTGTGGCACTCGCTGTGAGAATAGCATAATCTAGCCAATGCTGAAGCTATTACTCACTTACTCGAATATGCACTTAGACAAACTTTATCACTGACAAGCAGATGAAAAATGAAAATCGGTAAACGTCTAACTACAATATGTCACTCTATTTATGGACAAGATATTTCCAGTAAATATCTCATGAATTCTAGGAAAATAGACTGACACGTATCGATGTGTGATTGACATCTTCTAACTCACAAACCGTTAAAAAGGAATATTATGTGGTCCCCTACTGATCATGCTTCTTTCATGTGTTGGTTTTCCAACAATCACAATTAAGCTTGATGTAACCATTCCATCACTTTAATACTGAAGGTTGCTGACGCAATATTGATCAAGGACCTCACACTAGAAAGTTGTAAGTTGAACAATCTTTTTTTCTTTTATTACTGAAGTCGCTGGAGGAGTAATAAGCTTCCTTACTCACTACGAGCTAACATGCTCTTGTAGAGCGACTTGACTTGTTATCTTCCAGTGACCTTTCTTTATTCTTCAGCAGCGACTGATGTGTTTATTGTGTGAGTGAGAAAATCTCTTCTGCATTACCAGTGAGCAGAATACACATAGTTGAGATTTATTCACTCAGTGATATTCTTCTTCTTAAATAAGAGATTGACTTCATCTTTATAGCAGTGACTAGATTGACTAACCATCAGTTATGCAACTTCTAGTTTAGGATTTTTGACTTCCTCATTTTTCATGATGTACTTCAGTGACTAAGTTGGTCAGCGACTAGTGACTGAACAATCTTCTACTAATGACTTCATCATTTCTAGGAGATTACATCTCCTGTGACTGATTCGGATAACGACCAGTGACCTAACAATAGTAACATTTCATAACATTCTATGCAATGCACTTTATAAGAACTAGAAACTTAAGGGCTTAAGTGTCGTTTTTATGAACTAGTTCATAATTTATTTAGTTTCTTTTAAATTAAATTTATGACTTGTCAACTAAGTTAGGGTTTAATTATATATATAGGGCCTACGATTGTAATTCTGATTATGCTAAATATGGATAAATGATTTAGATTTCACTAGTAGAGCATCTTATCTCTTGAAAGTAAGTCAACCACGAGATTCGACCTCTCGAACGTCGACTATTTTATCTTTTGTTTGTTTTATTTGATTAATTAAGTTGATTTGTATCAATTGGTATCAAAGCAATTCGATTTTGAGATTGCAAAAGACGGAATAATTATAAACTAGTTATGGGTTGGTGATATAATATAATTAGAGTGTTGGTTTACCTCCCGTAAGTAAACCGTAGGTGAGTTGATTGATCTCTCAAATATCGATTATCTATCTATTTGTTAACTGTTTTATTCATTATTATCAGTTGGTTCTTATCAATTGGTAGCAGAACGATTCGATTATGAGATTACAAAAAAGTAAGAAAAAACTATTCACGACTATTGTTCGTTGCCATTCACATAGGGGTTACTATTCACGCAAGTTATTGTTTATCTGAAAAAAAATTTATTACTTGAATCAATGGCGTACATAAGGTCCAACGTAATGGAAGAACAACAAGATACAGACTTACTACAAGATCCAAAGGGATATGGTGAGATTTGTACTAAGAATAAATATAGCTCAACAGAGTATTGAGATGGATGTATGGGAGATCAAGGAACAACTTGCCGAAAGATGAAAATTGATGAATATGAGGTCAGAGAATAAGAGTGACTAAGAAAATATTCTCGGAGAAACTCTGTTTCTTGAGGTCCTACCAAACCTACAACGGTTTAAAAAGTGATGAAGATAATAATAATATGGATGAGTTCATGGTTGAGCCACGTGTCGAGGAGGCGACTTACAACACCAATCTTGGTGATATCAGAAAATTAGGGCATAAATTCATTGAATACACTAGAGAACTAAAATATGAACAAATGATGGAGTATATTAAAGCTACTTACGAGTATATGTTTTCATACTTGGCAAATAGGAACATATGCATCAAATTGTCAGAAGTTAAAGTTTTTAGTACAAATTTTTTTCTCGGATTTTTTGCATGAAACAAATAAATAATTACTCATAATTACATAACTCAAACCATTAAGCAAAAGTTAATTTTATTAATCTAAACTACTTATTTCAACTAAAATACCAACTAATTAACTCATAAATCTAAAAACAAAAAAAAAAAACAAAAAAAGACGACAGCAGCACAAAGCAGAGGATTGTGCTTGATTAAACTAAATCCGAAAACAGAGCATCCCAAATCTCAATAAAAACATCAAAAATCACCCTATGATGTTCTTCCGAATTCAACGATATAAAACATTCCAGCAAATTTTCAAGTTCTTGAGCTCCATACATCTCTTGTTCAACAATCATTTCCACCATTGATACCCTAAAATCTTCATGTGGATTACTCGATTTCTTTACGACTGCGAAACTATCTTTAACAAGCTTCCCATTATTCTCCAATCGCGTCTCACCAACTGTTTTTTTGTTTGATTTCTTTTGGGGTTTCCGAAGTGCTCTGTTTTTTCGAAAAGAATTGGATGAATCAGAAGAAAACGAGCGCGAAGAAAACGAGCGCGATGAAAACATAGTGGTTTTACCGTCGCTATCGGAGTCTTCGTCACTATTATGCCAATCGTAGTAGTAATTATCCGTTTCTGATTTGAAAGATTTCAAAATTTTGGAGTTTTTGTAATGGGGTTTCTTTTTGGTTGGTTTTTCTGGTTTCCGGCAGACGTAAACCTCCGGAAATGTGGTGTTTTTTTCGAAAGTTTTGTGGCGGGAGAGAATGGGTTTTGGCTCAATTTCGATATGGCATTTGGATTTAGAAAATGTGTGAGGTTTTGGAGAGAAAAGATCAATAAGTTGACGGTGATGGTGGTTTTCAGGGAAGAAAAACGGCTGATTGGACACGTCAGAAATGTTTTTCGGCCGGCAAGATTCGAACATTTTGGTGAATTTAAGTTTCAAGCGATTCTCCATTTCAAAAAAGAGAGACAGAAAAACAGAGTGAAGATGGGAGTGAAGTAGAAATATATTTTAAATATGAAGTTACATATAAAATGTGCGATATCAAAATAGTGACCGGTTACCGTGACTGGTTACCGATACAAAATTGTGCGATTTCATAATAGTGATTCATTTTAATAATAGAAAATTAGTTAGATACTTCAAAATGCGAAAAAGAAGTTTTAGTTATTTTTGTTGGACAATTTGCCCAAAGAAGAAGTCACATATGTTTTGACTTTATGTAGCTAATGATCAATTGAGGGTTGATATTTATATAAAACCACTCTACTTTTGTCATTTTATATGAGAACTTTTCGTTGGATTTGTACTGTACATATTAAAGTTTTTGAAGTTCAAACTGTATAGAGTAATGAAATGAATGGTAAACGTGGATAACTTGTACATTCAGCAAGTTCTTGGGTGACACGCAGGTATTGTTTTGCTAACATATAGACGGTTTATTAGTTGATATCGCATAAATAATCTTAAAAATACGAAAGACAGTTTATGTGTAAAAATATATGTCTAAGTTCGTATTTAAAACTTTCATCGGTAGATATTATAAAGTGATTAATTAAAAAAAGAAAATCATGAAAATTTATATGTCATGCAATATATAAATTATATATAAATTTAAATATATATTTTCTCCACAAGTATAATATGACTTGAACCATCAATCATATAAAGATGGACACTAAATGTGTGCATGTATATTTTACTAGGCTCGTCACCATAACAAGAAATTATGAAACAATATAACCCACTGGAAAATTCTAGCACTCTATCATTTCATGTGAAAAACCCTTCAAGAGATAATAAAACACGCGGGATCTTTAAACTACTTAAATTCTACTACATACGGACGATATTATAAAAATAGACACTCCTTTCAACATTCTTAAATACAATCACACCTCTCAACGATATAGTACAGTAACAAAGTTGTCATCGACAAGAAAAACTCACAATACAACTCTCGTCGGACATTTTTGATCTCTCCTCATGTAAAACCTTAACACACTACTATATTTATAGCAAAACTCAACTTAGCTCATTAAATAACTTATTATTCAATACAACTTGCTTTATAAAGCTCGATATTATAGGTAATATAAGTCAGACCGTAACACATCTGTAATCGAAGATTGATATACATAACTTTATGTTGTATAAATAAAACGTTCATATAATATAGAACATGGTATTTGTTGGGTTCAGATTTAATTAAGTATAAATTGTTATTAACTATCTAAGTGTAAACTCATTCATTAGATAACATGTGTTACTCCAACGAGTAAAAAAGATGAGGAAACATTCCATCTCTAAGTATTCACTATGTGGATATTTTAAACAATCATAACCAGAGAGTAATAATTTTTATCTCTGGGTCTAGAAGAATCAAATATTTTAAGGAAGTTGAAGATGAATTTGAAATTGCATCTTGCTATTACTGGGTGAGATATCGTCCAAGATACAAGATACAGTTTGCCAGAGATTAGCGACCAGTGACATCTGACAAATGTGTCACTGGTCCATGTCATTTACTTCCAATCACTTAGGATATTCTGAAATATCTAAGTTGAACTTTGAGCGAGACTTTTGGCAAAAGAGTGGCAAAGTGCTTTATGAGCAAATTACAAAAGGACACACAACAAAAGTTATGAACTGTTATCAACATTGTTCATACTTTTTGTCTTTGACGTAAAGTCACACGCATAACATTTAATGAAGTATGTACTTCACCACTCAGCATGTGACACGTCTAAAGTGCAATGAAGAATTTATGGCATTCCTCTGCTATATATTGCTATATACAGGGAATGTTTGTCCGAAGTAAATGCAACTTTACTACACTTTATTTATTGTAACATCTATTAAGTGCATTTATTCTCATTAAACAATATCAACGAGCTACCCCAAGAGCTTTGTTTTCATACTCAAACGATCAAACTTTAGTTAGTGTTTGATAAATGGAGTAATTAGTGAGGGAGCAATTTGTTCTTATGCTTTGCATATAATCTATTTGATTATATGGTTTGAGTATAAGACATAAGTGTTTACTTACTTCAATATATCTTGCGTTTATATCGAAGCAAAACTGATTTTTAAGCCTTTATTAAGCTAACATATCCTAAGTAATCATTACTTAGTGAGATATGACTATCAATTGTTGTGTACTATTATCAATCTTGATAAAGATGGCTCAGTAGTAAAATTAATGAAGTTTGATTTTAGGTTTTAATTTTTTTTATTTATATCATACATTAGATATAGGATAACAATAATGATCATCAATCTTTGTTTTTCATTGGTTATCTATCAAAATAATTTTTTCATAATCTTTATATTTTCTGAATTGGATTCTCCAAAAGAACTTTACGCATTAACCAATGTTAATCATGTTGCTCAAATAATTAACTCGATCATTTCAAACATGACTTTTGATTGAGTTGATGAGTTATTTTGAATTGAATAATGTGTTTTAATATAACTTAGTATATGATCGTTAAATGTCAGATAAAACTTGGTTTAGTTATATCAAGTAATGTTTTTGAAGAAGAAATCACAACATATAAAATATCAATCTAATTAAAATTAATAGAATATTTATAAGTTATATGGATAAAATACGTGAAAATATTGTTGTGATTTATATTCCAACCGAAAACTTCTATCAACTCTTTATATAATTTAAGAAAAAAAAGTGTGAAGTCCTAAGTGTATTATTAATCGATAACTCGATTTCATTTTAAAATTTTATGTTATGTAAGTAACAGATCAAAGATAATCTTTCTTGAATTGATATTTTCTTTGGTAGATTTTTTTTACTTTTTCTCATCAAAACGTACTGACGTATTATATCACAGCGAAATAGATGGTTAATTGACTTTTGTAATTTAAAGAGATAAATTCTTTGTAGTATACCAAATAAATTTTTATTGAATTTACATTAGAAAATATTAGAAAAGTAGTAATTTTATTAAATTGATAAAATCTTACATTATAAGTTTGTTTTAGGCACGATATTTAGTCGATCTGATTCTTGATGATAAAAGGAATTAGTCATTGCGTGTCTCATTTCTAACAAGAGTATAAACGTTACCTGATGTCTCAAGAGCCATTGAAAGGGTTATAAAACTTTTAATAGATGATCCTCATTGTTAAATGTGCAACTTTTTATGTAAGGTACTTGATTATAATAAATATATAATGAAAATTATGATGGTGGAAGACAAAATCAATTGTCATCTTTTCCATGTTTTATTCTAGTGGAATTAATATTTTATCTCTTTTACAAATATTAAACTACTTTCAATATTCAAATTTTCAAATCCAAGTCAATATACAAATGCTTTTAGTATATTTCGTTTTCTAAAAGATTTCAACCCCGTGATCCTTAAAATATAAGTAAAACTTTAGAAAAGGGAACAATCTTTTTACATCAAATGCTCAATACACAAGTCAAATGAGAATTTTACTATACTAAACCACATGGCATAAATGATAGAACCAATTATATCTAAAAAGTGAAGTGATTCCTCCTTATCTTTATCTCACTAAACAAAAAGCACATAAGGGATGAAAGAAAAAAAATAATCATGTTAATTAACTTCAATAAGTATTACTATTATTTATTCTTTAATATTGTCACAATCTCAATCAACTATGCTAGCTCAGTTATCCACCAAGGGTATTTTTGGGGAAGTTGTTTCCTCATGCGATAAGTCTCATGTTTGAGTCTCTCCATGGGGGTTTTCCTTCTTGGTGGGAATTTATGAGGTTCTGCCTCATAGATACGTAGATTCAAGGTTGATAGGGCCTACCTTCTGGATAAGTACTATAAATTCGAAAAACTAACTATAGTCGTGTACTAACTCGTCGTTAAAAAAAAAAAAAAAAAAAAACATAGCACAATCTCGAACTGTTGATATCTAACCACTCATATCATAAGCAACCGTGATTAACTCGTATAATATCTATGACACATGAATTGAAGTTTTTATATCTAAACTAATTTATCATCATACAATCTCTAGGTGTCATTATCTCAAAGTTGTCTCTTTAGATGATGAAAAAGAGCATCTTTTGAAGTCTTAGAAGATCCCAACAACATAAAAACATACCATAAGACCCTTCCAAATGGCTAAAAGACAATGGGATTGAAGATGGGTTGTCTTTCCAATTTCAAATGACCTCAAATCCAAACACATAACAACACAAACCATACCCATTTGACATTGATTTCTTAACAGCACACCCTATCCCATACTCTTTTTTATTGGGATGATTTTGAGTTATTGGTTTTTCAAATCGATGTACATACTGTGTTTTATATGTTATTAATTTGACAAATATACAAAGAAGGTATCTTGCATCCTTCTCATGTACACAAAAACGTTGTAGCATTTTGTAATAACATCTATCAATCTATTCTATCTATATATATAAAACAAAGTTTTGGATTACTTATGTGTCAATCTCCTAATTTGAGCTTATGTGTCAATTTCTTAGGAACTAAGCTTATTTGTCATTTAATCCTCTATGCCACCTCACCTTACCCACTTTCATCTTTTTCTTTAAATTTAAATATCTTACAAACAATACATCAATAAATTATAAAAATTACATCATTAGAATCAGCGTCATTTTATCTTTAATTAGAGATCTCACATGATATATTTTCGACGAATTTTTTTTCTTCCTATTTTTAACGCTGATTCTGAATATGTAATTTTTATAATTTATTCACATACGATTCGTGAGATTTTTTGTCATTCGTATTTGAACTCACCCCTTATGGGTTAACCCAAACTGATGATGAAGAGTTTTGAATAATTTTGGTTATTTGGTTTTTTAAATGTTGTCAGCCATTGTCTATATGTGACTTTTGAACTCTTGAAACCTATGTTTAATTTACTACGTAATAATTTCAAGGCATGGGTTTTACTATCAGTAGCTATGCAATCCTATCATATTTTTATGTTGATGTTGGGTACAGTTTATTGGTAATATGATTAACCTTTTGATTATCTTTCTTGGCATGGTCACAAACACCTACTTTTATTGACATACATGTTGTATACCGTTGAGAACGAGTAATCGTTTTTATTGAAAATGAGAAATCAGTTTTGAGATGAAATTTTATATGTCTTGATTTAGGCAAAATTTTGGTTGATCGTAAACTATAAGTTCCACATTGTTGAACTATTTCAATACTAAGTGATTCTTCTTTTTCACAATTTCTTTAAGAAGTATAAATTATTAGTTTTAATAGTAACAGTACCAATGTTGCATTATCTTAGCATGTTAGATTAATTGTGATTTTTAAAGTTTAAAGGTTGTAAATGTATAAAGTTTGTATGTTTACATGATAATATAATGCTTAAAACCACCTAAATCATTATCGACCTTATTATGTTGAAACTATATTTGACACATTAGTTATTTATTAAACTGTTTGAAACCGTATTTTTTAAACAGTCGTGCATCGCACGGGCTAGTTTATTATAAAAATCAAATATCTTTCTCTTTATTATGGTTAATATGTTAAATAATGGTTATATCTTTTGTTACTTTATTTTGAAACAAGGTTATACTTAAGAAAAAAAATGTTGTGTGAGGTATTTTGGGGTTTAGGCTTTTTTTCTCTGGGCCAAGGACTTTTCATGACAATTATCAAACCACCTTTTCAGTTTCCTTTTCCTGTGCAAATCTATAGATGGGAGAGACGGTACAATTTCTATTTCTATTTTTATTTTATTTTTAGTACACATAAAAGCCATATCTCATGGTGACAATTATAAACTTCTCTTTTTCCATATTGACAACGCTTTTTATCATTACTTTTCATGTTTATAAGTAATACATATTATGAGAAGAGTCCAAATAAAAAATATAAATATCGTGATAACATAAAAATGACTTTGAAATTATTTTTTAAATATTTAAAAAATATTTTTCTTCAAAACTTTTTCAATAACTATTATTAAAATAACTTTTGCAAGCTATGATAAAAAATTTAATGAAAAAGAGTAACTTTTTTTACAGTCGTTACTGTTATTATTATTCAAGATAATCACAAAATATAATATAATAATCACATGTGATTATTCTCTAATAATATGTGATTATTATGTGTTGGAGATAATCACAAAATACGGTTTTGATAATCAAATATTATTCATGTGAAATTCTAGTTATAATATTTGATTATTATGAAAAAGAATAATAAAAAATAACTAAAAAGAAAAAAAAACGTTGAAATTATTTTTATTGGAAAAATAACTTCTAAAAGTTATTTGAATAAGGAGTTAAAAAGAAATTTTTGTAAAATAATGTGTTTTGAATATTTAAAAATGATTTTAAAATCATTTTCTATGTTCTTACAATATTTAAATTTTTTATTTGAACCTAGATTTACATCTCATTATATATATCAAGTTGAGAGTTAATTAATGTTTATAATCTAATTATGGTATATCAAACCAATGCCCTAAGAGCACTTTTTAGCATTTCTCTTTTTTGGCTTTGTAAAAAATTAGGCAATGAAATTTATATTCCCAGTTTGAGTAATTATTATGAAAAAATCAATTCTGTCACACAAACACACCGTTGTTTATATATTTTAAAAAGTTGTATCGATTCAAATTTGGCGATTTTTATATATTTTACAAAATAAATATAAACAATTTAGGTTTTACTTTAAGAAACAAATGAAAACTTAAGTGAGGCAGCTGAATGTAAGGCTTATGTTTTTTATTTCAAATCATCAATTGCGACGTAGTTGTTGTGTAGCATGAAAATGAAAAAGTAAACAATTTAAATTAGGGTACAATAAGCAACAAAATCAAAATAGGAGGACTGAAATTGTGATATCACAATTATCAGGGTACAAAGGTAGGAACCAATTGTTGTCCTAGTTACTCGCTAATTCTGGGGTCCTTCTTCACATGTTAAATTTGTGCTGCAAACAAGGACACATAATATCTCTGTAAAGTATATCTTGACGGTCTGTTATCATAAAGTTATTCAAATTATCATTGACTTGTAAACCAAGAGGTTTTGAAAGTGATTTAATTTGTTCAATTATTCTTTACATATTTTATCATTGACGATTAGTTAAATTCATATAGTTACAAATAACAATTGTCAAACTATCATATAACTTTAGATATACAAGAAGTTTCGAGATCAAATGTCGTGGTCGATCTTTTTTTTTCTTTAACAAGTTTGGACTATTTAATATATTTGGTAAAGATAAATTGTTGATTTATAAACAATTTGTATGTTTTTATTATCGATATTACATTCAAAGTTTGTCTGATTTTATCACTTGACAAAGTTAGTTAATGACTTGTAAGAGTTTAAGATTATTAAGAGGTGGGGTTCGAAACACCTTATTTTTAAGGTAACCTGACTCGTCTCGTAAGAGTTTGACAACTATAATTTAATTATATCTAACAAGCAATTTAATTATATAATGTCTTGGGGAAAAATAATTCAAATATGAAATGTAACGAAATGTAAAGTGTATTTTTCTTTTTAAGTTTTTTTGGCGGAAACAAACTTGAACATTATGTTCTTGAGTTTTTTATTGGATGGAAAGTAAGGGAATGGAAAGGATTTAAAAACAAAATGTTGTTCTTGAGTTTTTTTTATAGAAGGAAGGGAAGAGAATGGGTGGAAGAAGAGGAAATGTTATAATGTATTTTTTCCTTCATCTTTTCCTCTCATATTTGGGATGATCGGAAAGAAATCACTTACTTTCCTTTCTTTTCCTTCCATCTTAAGAACACAACTTTATAAGTTTTCTTATTTTCATTTCATTTCTTTTCTCTTCTTACTTCTTCTCTTTCCTTTCTTTTCCACTTAATTTTTAACTCGAAAACGTAGTGGAAGAGTTGAATTCGTTTAGAAACTTGGGTAGAAGTTTGAGGACAATTATTGAACAATGGAAACAACATGAAATGTCAAATGGTACTGTTATTCATGCATCTTATGTGATTCATATTATTAGCATTGTACCTAATGCATCAATGATAGTACCCTCTAAGTACAAACCAAAAATGGGTGCTTAATCATGTCGGAAAGATAAGGAAGATCTTGAATCCATCAAGTCTGGTTTGACGCTTTCCATACATCTCCTATCCACAATGTTGTTGTGAGGTCTTGAAATATATCCAATTGATTTTATTTTATATGTATTAGAATAATAATAAATATATACATTTTTAAATATATTTTTGAAGTCATGATAGATGACTATAAAATATTATGACATTAGTGTTATGCCACGGATTATTCACACACATATGATTTTTGGTCATAGTTGAAGAATATAATCACCATTTATATTTCATTATATGAGACATAATTAAAAGTCATAAATAGTTTTATAATGAGCAAAAGAAATGTACCAATCAAGTAAAGTAATTTGTATATGGTCGTTAGCTGTTGGTTTGGGCCTTTCTTTAGTGTTGGTCTTGTTAGACCACTGCCTATGGCAGTGGTCGTCTTCGTCCTAATCTAATGTGGCTGTCACCTCTCTTCCGTCTTAGCAATGTTACCATAGGTACAGTTCCGTCTTAGGAGACCGTTTTATGATTTTCGTCCTAGTGAGAACGGAGCAAAAACGAATTAAAGCTTGTAATATTTGTGTGTATTATTTGAGTCCAAACTTGTACATTGTACAATAAAGATTGTACCCTATGGGAGTGTATTATTTCAATCTTGCAGTCACCATAGGGAGCGTTCAGTCTTGGGTTAGTCCTCAGTCTTAGCATTGACGTGGAGGTCAGTCTTGCAATCTTAATTACTTACCATAGAGAGTGATCTTACTGTGTAGCTCTGTTTTTTGAAGACATCCTTATTTTGGTTGTAACTGCTGTTAATCAGTCCTTCAGCAAGATTGAAATATATTTCAATCTTTGAAATAAAATAAATAGGACATAAACAAAGATGTAATTTTAACCAAAAGTTAGTTACACATTATACATAAATAAAGCTTTTTGGTTATTAATATAGCCTTAAAGGTCCACATGTATTGAATGTTATCAAAGGCTATGTTTTATCACTTGGCCTAAATGGAAGTTGTAAATGTGCACTCTCACCTTCTAAAAAACTAGGTTATAGTTCTAACAAAGTTGAATTTTCGGCACTGCTACGATGAAACAAAACAGGTTAAAAAAATGATAATGAAACACAGTGGCTCTATGTACATAACATAAAAGACATTATACTTGTACGTTCAGTGTCTTGAACTTTTTTCTTGTGTTTCCGGCATCCTAATATCCTTTCTGTTTAAGGTACTGGCCTGCCGTGTGCCCGTGTATTTATAATTTCACCCTCCTGCTCTTGCTTGGGGGTTATGTTATCGAGATTACTCTCACATCGTTACAACAAAAGGGTCCTGGAGCACATTGATCATATACAAAGCCTGTTCGATATGCATTTACTAAAGTCAATTAGCAATTGTATGGGTGATAGACGTACCAAACCTGAAGACTTACCAGGTCCAAATCCACATTGCCCCTAGATGATGTCTCAAAATTCACATTGTCCCTGGGTGATGTCCCAAATCTACAATGCCCTAGATAATGTTCCAAATCCACATTGCCCCTTCATGGTTTTATTTGATCGGTCTTTCATGCTTTCGATCGACCCTCCATGGGCCAACAAACCAAATTGTAGCAGTTAATTTTTAGACAAGGTAGTTAATAATCAAACGATGCAATGGTTAGGAATGGTTGCACCTTTTGGTAGACACCATTTCATTCTGTATATAAGCTGTACATATGTATCAAAAATAAAACATCCGTTGCTTATATATGTATGTATAACTGCTGTATATATTCTGTTATATATACTTTCTGTTTTCACTGCACATCTCCATTCATATATCAATTACACAAGCGACTTTGCAAACATGAAACATAATCGACAATACTTTGGAAGGATTGGCACTGTGAACAGCAAACAAACAAATCAGAATTCTCAACAGATGATAGTTTAGGTAATCTTTTTCTATTTGGTCATAATCCAGATTATTTATGTAAATGGTTGTTAGCTGTCGGTTGGTCTTTTCTTTGGTGTTGGTCTTCTTAAGTGTAGCTCTGTTTCTTGAAGACCTCCTGATTTTGGGTTTAATTCTCACCCCTTTTGCAAGATTGTCAAAAAAATAAAATAATAAACAAACAAGTGTCTTCAGTGGCTTTTCATATTGCAACTGAAAACCACTTGTTTATGCAAATACATGCATATTTAGTGACTTATTGAAACTGAAAACCAAAGGGGCAATATGTCTACCATTACCAGAATAACAAATTTACACCTCTTATCACTGGCAGTTAAGTAGATAGGCAAGAGAAAACACTTCCATTAAGGCATCATATATAAATAATTTATAAGCGGTAAACAGAAGAGCAGCGTTTTATATTGATGTAGTAATAAATGGAGGAATAAACCGGTGCTTCTAAATGGGATGATAAACATATTCAACGATAATGGACAGTGATAGGTATCTGTAAAGGGAAAGTTCTAACAATATAAGTTGCTACAAAGAAGGAGCTTACCTGAACTACTACACCATCCCTTTGTCCTGTAACCTGGACTTATATTAGCTGGGTAGTATAGTGCCAAAATAAATAAAACAATGTTGGACACCCAGACGGGGAAAGGTAGTCTGTAAAGGGAAAGTTTTGACAATATAAGTTGTGTCAAAAAAGGAGTCCTTAGCATGTGTCAAACTGTGTAGTACTACAACGCCGTCTCTCTTGTCCTATAGGATGGACTAATATTGGTAGGGTAGTATGGTGCATTGATGCCATTAAGTGAACGGGTCCTACTCGTCTATATAAAAAGATGGAGATATCAGTTGCTTTTGTCATTGAAATTACTTGAGTACAATTTTCTTATTCAAGATGGCTACAAATGCAAAAATGATATGTGCAATTTGCATCATCATTTTGTTCCTTGTTGTAACATCGGTAACGGGGCGTGATACATGTTGCAATACTATAAACCGTAGTTGCTGCCATGTAGCTGCTAATGTTGCAGCTACTTCGGGCAAGATCCTTGTTAGCAAGAGTGGCATAGTTCCCCCTGTTGACCTTAATCCTTGATCAACCCACCTGTGATTATGCTTGTCATAATTACTGTATGTAATATATATGATGTTTCCATTTCTATCCTAATGTTGTCTATGTTGAATGCTTCTTGGTATGTAAGTTTGTGTTTGGTTTCTTTCATCCTTATGTTGGCTATATTACTATGAACTTTCGGAGAAATGTGTACAAGTATTTGTGTATCCTATTCTAATCGGTCACAATCAAGAATCCAACAAACGATCATTTTGTATGCCTTGTAATCATTATTGAAAAAGAAAAGTAGTATCACACCAAAACTCAGAAGAGCTGAACACGGGGCACATATATCAGCTGCTCAGAAAAATAATTAAAAGTTGAAAAAGAAAACAAGCAATATATGCAGAAATTGGTTAAGATGTGGGAAACAATACTATGAATGCTATAGAAGGTTGTCTAACAGAGTGACAAAGGCCAACTTACTAAATTAGTACTTAATTTACGCTGATGTGATTATTTTGATTTAGTGAATGGTTTTACTAACTTCCGGTTATAGTTGAAGAATAGAATTACCATTTAGACCATCTGCGTCGTAACAACCTTCCTCACTGTCGTGAGTGCCACATCAGCCACAACGGATTATTATTCATAACTGGTTACAGTGGTGTTTTCACGACAGTTCACGACGGACAACTGAGACCCATTATTTGCATTATTTTTCATTTTTCTTAAAAACACATTTACTTTTAATTAAATACAAAACGCTATAATTATTTAAAAACTACTTATTAATTAATAAAGAAAACATTAAAATACAAAATAAAAAATACATATGTCATAAAAATAAAAGCGTTACAATACTAAAAATAAAAACGTTACAATACTAACTAAAAGTCTACGTACTTCGAAAGTTGGCCGGAAGTATCCAAATGTGCTTGGTGAGATCGATTCGGAGTTTGTCGTGCACCACTTTATCGCGTATTTCTTTTATTCTTGCACTACGAGAATTGACTCTTTCCCTAAAGCCGCGTCGGACCAAGTTAGCTGGATCGGTGATAAACTCTTCCTCAAGCGGACTTATTGCAAATCCATTGTCTTCTTGAATCATGTTGTGCAATATCACACAACTGTACATGGTTTTCCTAATCTTGTTCACGCTCATTGCTCTGGCAGGAGACTTTATTATTCCCCACCTACCATGAAACACACCGAAGGTTCACTCCACATCCTTTCGTGCACTTCCTTGGAATCTTTTGAATTTTTGTCGTTTCTCGTCATTAAGACACGAATACGCCTTCTTGAGTGTAACCTAATCTGGATAAATACCATCAACGAGATAATAACGAGATAATATTCATTCGTGTAATAATTCCCATTCACATCAAATTGTGTGGGTGGACCTGTGTTGTTTTTTATGTCGTCAAAAAAGGGAGAATTGTTTAAAACATTGATGTCGTTGTTCGTACTAGTTGCACTAATATATGCATGTCATATCCACATATAGTATGAAGGCATTGCTTCAAGCATATTGTCGGGTGCTCGTGATCGTCTCTTGCGTACTGCAATTTCCATGCATTTGGGCAGTTCTTCCATGGCAGTGCATGCAGTCAATGTTCTCGAGCATTCCAATGAAGCCATGTTTCTCTTCATGTGCTCTATATAGACGAGCAATATCACTAGCAGTCGGCCTTCTCAAATACTCCTCTGAATACAGTTCGAATACACACTTACAAAAGTTGTTAAGATAATCAGCTGACGTCCTTTCAGCCATTTGTAAGTAATCATCGAACATAGCCGGAGACGTCCCATATGCCAACTGTCGTATGGCAGACGTGCACTTTTGTAACGGAGAAAATCCTAGCCTACTAGTTGCATCTTCACGTTGTGTAAAATACACAAAATGATCGGGGATATGTTCAATAGAATAACTAGTAATATCATTGACTATTAGGATAAACAACTTCCGCCGCATTCGAAAACGTCTTTTAAACATGTTAGGCGGATACTTCGGATTATTGGAAAAGTAATCCTCCTCCAAACGTCGCCCAGCACCTTCACGATCCCTTTGTATATACGTACGTGTTGCGCGTGGACGTGAACTTCTGGCACTGGTACATTCTTTTTCTTCCTCGATGCATTGTTGCAAATAGTTACTAGTTCGTCATCTTCCGAAGAATCATCAAAAATACGATTAATACGATTAAGTGCTTCCATTTTGATGCTAAATTTGGTGTGTGAATTGTATGAATTTTTGGTTTGTGAAAAAGTGATATAGTTGTTGTGTATTTATATAGGTAAATTGAAATTAATTAAAAATAAAATATATATTTTTAGCCGTTAGAGATAACGGATATGTATATAAATTAATTTTTTTTATTTTCTTTTATGTTACTGTTAGAATATAAAAAAACTTTTTTTTATTAAATTAGAAACATACGATATATTAATTTTTTCATTGGGCCCCGTGTTTTTGGTCCTGGATCCGTCGAATTTACTACGAGGACGACTCACGACGGTATTACTCCGGCTGTCCTCATCCATCTTGATCGGTGCTGGGATTAAGCACGAACTGCTGAAAGTGGTCTTATATCTCATTATATGAAACATAATTTATAGTAATAAAGAGTCTTAGTTATCATTATTATTTTCTTAAATATACCTAAAAAGACATCATGATTCATGTCTCACTTAATTAAGATAATGACTAGATGATATGTGGGATCGTACATAATAGGTGAAATATGTGATCGGTTTGTAATTCTAAAAAATGGAAGTTGTAAAAGTACAACCTCTCCTAAAAAACTAAAAAAAGAAAAAGAAAGATCAACTGTAATGTCGTGAATCATGTACTTTTCATTTCTAATTAGTTGAAGTGTTAGAACAATCAAACAGCGGCTGCCCACATCCTATAATTACCATTGTTTTCTTAAATATACATGGAAATACAGTTTTTGTCATGCAATATAACTAAAGTAATTTGTGTACTTTTATATTGGAGCACGAAATAACTTGTATAAAATTTAGACTCACGTATTTAGTCACTTTCGTATTGAAACTAGAAACCAGAGGCCAAATATGTCTACAAATTCCCGGAATAACAAATATGCCACCCTTTATCACCTGCAGTTAAGTAGATAGGCCAAGAGAGAACACATCAATTAAGGCATCATATCATATATAAATATTCTGAAAGCAACAAACAGAAGGGAAGCGTTGTGTCTTGACAATTTGTAGTAATATAAAAATGGAGGAATAAACATAATCAAGAAGTCAAACAATGCTGGACAGTGAGAAGAAAGTGAAAGTTCTACACTTCTACCATATAAGTTGATATATTAAAAAGGAGCTTAATTAGTATGTGTCATTGCGTTAAACCATATATAGTACTACTCCACCATCTCTTTGTCCTATAGCCTGGACTTACATTGGCATGGTAGTATAGTGCCAAAATAAGTAAAACGAAGTTGGACGCCGTGACGGAGCAATGTAGTTTGTAAAGGGAAAGTTTTGACAATATAAGTTGTGTTAAAAAAGGAGTCCTTAATTAGTACGTGACAAACTGTGTAATACTAAAATACCGTCTCTTGTGTAACTTGTAAAGTGAAAGTTTTGACCATATAAATTGGGTTAAAAAAGGAGTCCTTAGTATGTGTCGAACCATGTGGTACTACACGCCGTCTCTCTCGTCTATAGCATGGACTAATCCGTGCAGGGTAGCATGGTGCATTGATACTATTAAGTGAACAGGTCCTTCTTGTCTATATAAAAAAGATGAAGATACCAGTTGCTGTTGTCATTGAAATTACCTAACTGCAATTTTCTTCTTCACAAAAGGTTGTTTTGACGGGCAACCATTACAATTTTCTTATTCAAGATGGCTACAAATGCAAAGATGATATGTGCAGTTTGCATCATCATGTTGTCCCTAATTGCAACGTCAGTAATGGCGCGTGATATATGTTGCAGTGCTATAGATGCATCATCATGTTGTCCCTAATTGCAACATCGGTAATGGCGTGTGATACATGTTGCGGTGCTACAGATCATAGCTGCTGCCGTTACGTAGCTGCCTATGTTGCAACTACTTCTGGCAAGCTCATTGTTAGCAAGAGTGGCCTGGTTGACCTTAATCCTTGATCAACCTATGTTGCGCGCTTATATATGCTTGTCAAAGTTGGTGGATCGCTACGACGCTAGCTATGTAATATCTATGATATTTCTACACGTGTTTGCTTATGTTTAATGCTTCTCAATATGTATGTGTTTGGTTTCTTTCATCCTTATGTTGGTTTTGATACTCTGATATTACTTGTAAATGTTTTCACCGATTATGGAAGTTGCATCTTACAAAAACATAATGATGATCTATATATGGACAATATTTATTGGAAATGTAAACAACTGGCAAACCTGAAAAGACACGTCTACGGTTTATAAGGTATTTTCAAAGCCGTGTGTTGCTATAAGATCTACAAAAATTACATTTTTAATAAACAATTAACCATATAACATTGTTACTATAACTTCAAGGATGAAACAAAATAATTGATCTTGATAATAATATTTTTATCTTTCATATGTATTGTAATATAATTAGATTTTGAGAAGTAAAGTGAAACTCATACATGAAAGTTAGTTATTTAATATAAGAGGTTCTATTTCTTGTTAACATATGAAGCTAATTCATTCAATATGAAACTACAAATTTAAAAAAGTTTTGTGCTCCATACCGTGTATCTCACCATCCAACTATCAATATTCGTTTTTCTCATATTTGAAATTAAATATATCATAACCATATATGTTAGTCACCTTCAAATTGAACATGATAATACCAAATTTTTTAAAAGTATATATATTAAATTTTTTATTCTTTTTTTGTTAATTTGTCCAGTGACATTAGGATTATTGTTTTGAAAATTGAACTGGTTTTCGAACTAAGCAATATATAGTTCTCGCTTACGATAAAATCGTGCCTTAGTGACTCATTTACACTAAGCTAATAGTGTAACTTCGGACCAACCGGTTTGTTGTTTTATTATTAAAATATGTAAATAATGATCAAACAAAAATGTCACTTAGTGTTAAATTGAACACATTTACACTGTATTTTTTTCTTGTCATGTTGAGTTAATTGATTAATTAATAGACAACATATTGATCAATCGGGTGTTTTGAAAGTTTATTTAGGTAAAGTATATGCAAATTTACAAAATATACAATTTATAAGTTGCAGATAAAATATGCTCCCACAATCCCAAATTTATTCTCTACAAACAAAAAATACGCGGTTTAATAAAACATAATCATTACAATCTACTTTTTGAAAATATGACAGTTTTACTCGTACTTTTTACACATTTTTATGACATACACATACATTAGGGATAATCAAGTAAATTCAATTAATTATACCTATCCATATATAGAAATGGAAAAGTAAATTGAGACAAACAAAAAACAAAACATGGACTATAATTTCGTGACGGAGGGAGTAGTAATCTATAATTTTTGTTTCCTCATATCGAGTTAATTGATTAATTAAAAGACAACACATTGATCAATCGGGTGTTTTAAAAGTTTATTGAGGTAAAGTTACATAACATACAATTTATAAGTTATAGATAAAATATAGTAATATATAATTTTTGTTCTTAGATGGTTAAATAAAACACCCAAAATTTTAAGATCAAATGATTTTTTTCATTATTTAAATATCTTTGTTAAAAAAGAATAAAAATGTTTCACTATTCATTTAATAGTAAACTCCTCATTTACAGTTTCTAGTGTAATCCTACATTCTTTCAAACTGGTGGTTGTAGGCTATTCAATTTTTTTAATTCTTCAGTTTAAATAAATTAATTTTAGTTTTTGAAAATTTTGGCTTATCAATTACTACTTCTTTTTACGTTGGTGGAAGGGAGTTGATTCTTATATTCCAATTTTTTAGTCATATATCACCAAACGTGTTTTACAGTTTTGTACAATATAATACACTAAAGCATGTTTGTTAGTGTAAAGCTAAAAATGATGATGTACGAATCCTCACCCATTGTAGCGATTTTATTGTTGCAATCAAAAAAAGAAAATTAAAATCAAGAAATACTTAATATGTAACCTACAATTATAATTTGTCATGTGATTATTTTATTAAAGAAAATAGATCTACTTTTTAGGAAGGCGTTTGAGATTGATTATTAATAAATGTTTACAAAACAAAGTGGTGTCAAGATGCTTATTTTGAAGTGATCATTCTTTAATCATTGAGCAGATAAGTATCTTCTTTAGGGGTGTTGGTATTTGTATAAGCAAATAAATAGATAAGCGATTAAATAAACAATCTTAAATATAAAAATAAAAATAAATAAAAAGGTAACTTATTATTATCATATCAAATGGCAGCATTTTATACAAGTATTTGTAGCTAGTTTTTGAAAATAAAGATATATTAAACAAAAGATCAAGATCCATATAAATCACATCTCGAAAGAAAGGTAATTTCAAAAGGAAATGAACCATCCCATCTAAAGAGTACATTAGAAAAAGAAGCAAAACTAGCAGCCCAATGGGCAACTTTGTTGTTTTCTCGATTAATCTACGAGAAAAAGATCTGCAAGTTCTTCGACCATGAGCGAATATCGTCAACCAAAGCAGAAAGGCTCCATGGGGGACCGTTTCCGACGTTCAAAGTGACATCATTGTCTTGCAATCAGATTCAAATATAGCATTAGACCATCCATGACATGATGCTAAAAGACATGCATAGTGCATCGCTAAAACTTCAGTATAGCACAAAGCATGCCGTGAGCATGGAGAAACGAGCCGGTAGAATCTTGCACCACAACAACGATAGTAGCACTAGATTCCTTGAAAGTAGCATCACAGTTTATCTTCACCAAGGAGCTATGAGGGGGAATCCACCGCAAAGAAGACAAGTAATATTTGGAGGGTTGGGTGAGACATATCGTTTGGAAGCTACTAACCTACTGTTTTCTAAAGTAGAGCGTTAATGCGGGCCAAAGTGTTTATTGGAGAAAGATCTATATTATTAAAGACAAAAATATTTTTACACTTTTTAAAATTCTCAAACATTTGATATATATACATATAATTACCACTTTTTTCACAAACAATTCTCACTATCTCTACTTATTTACACAAATTATATCAAACAATTATCACTCTTTTCCACACACAATTATCACCATCTCTACTTGTTTTACACACAAATTATATCAAACATATACACTTAAAAATGCCTAAATATCACAAACTCAACAAAAAACAAATGGAAACACTAGCCGAAGCGTCAAAAAAAAAATTAATTTCAAGGCATTCATAGTTCTCAACAACCCAATCAATCCAAGTTTGTCACCCGACGAACAAGCATTTCTATACAACATTCGGGAAGAAGTGAAATGAAATTATGTTATGAGTATTGAATCCACGAACGAAGACATGGACGAAGACTAATTGTATCATTAAATCGGATGGTCCGACCCCCATCTCGACCCGGTGTCGCAAGGGTATGCGTTGAGGTGGATCTTCTCAAGAAAAAGCCAAATCTAATAGGGTCTGGTTAGGCATGGGAAAAACGAAAGAAGATGGCATAAAATCGTCTATGAGAAAGACCCCACGGAACGATATTGCACGTCTTGTTCCAAACAAGGTTATTAAAAGTAAAACTTCAAACTTCGTTCAAAAAAGTCAAGTACAACTGATGCTGCCAACAAAGAGAAGTCCAACCAGCAGCCGTCAACTCCTAACTCTAATGCCTATAGGAAAACATCTTCACAAGGTCAAGAAGGAAAAGCTCCCTCGCATCAAGTCTACAAGCCAACGGGCAAGACCATCCAATCATCACTATTGAGGATCTCCCCCCAAATCTTAGATAGGTCGTCTGGGGTTTGCCGCGGTTCATTGATGTGCTTACACACTAGGCTACCCTTTTCCGAAAGCTTCGCGGGACCACCTACCACTAGTCTTCGGCCGGAGGGGTTTATTGCACAAAAACGCCAGGACGCAGGCTCCCGAAGAGGGAAGCCCAACGAATGTCAGATGCAAAGCCCCGCACCTCATTAAGATCATATTGGCATACTCTCCCAAAAAAGAAAGAGCAGACCCCATTGAAGACGAGAGTGAGGTACACCAAGGCCATTTCTGTCCATCGCCCTTCCACGGAGCCATTACGACCGGTTTTCACTCATGGCCGAGTATATGTTACACCTTCGAGAGTTAAAGGCAAAAGTGGATTAAAGGTCTTGATTTGCAACAAAGACAACCAACTCACCAACTCCACAACCAACGTCGTCTATAAAGAAGTTTTGCAAACTTTGTAGTTTTCATACTTTGGCTTATACTATTTCATTATAAATATTTTTAAAACTTACAAATTCGTTGTTTCAATATGGTTTCATTTATGTTACTAATTATTTTCATTTTTAATGAAACTTACACTATTTAAGTTAACAACACTAATTTATTGAACTACTCACACCTAAACATATAACCATATTTTTTAAACGGTCGTGTATTGCACGGGCTCAAAGCCTAGTGTATATATATAAGTTGGTTGAGATTTTACAAAAGTATTAAAGATTTGTTTTATTTATTTGGTAGCTGTGGGGAGTCGTTGGCATGTATCTGTTACCGCATAGTCCCACACATCTTCATCCTTGATGTTCCCGGAGTACGAATCAATATAAGACGGTCTCTAAGATGAGACCGTGCCTACGATGATTAAACAAGACAGAGCCTGATAAAAGTCAAGACGGGACAAAAACGACCGATAGAGAGAATCTTACAATAGCTGTACATTCATCGTCACACGCTTTTAAGTAAATATAAAGCTATACATTCATAGCGTTAAGTTTACTATTCTTTCGCCTTTTGCAGCTAGTTGGCTGCCTCTATTTGCAGCAAAGAACATCGATATCACTCATCTCCAGTAAACTTACTTCGTTCACCCTCAAGTCTTCCAATCAGATCGAAATCCCCAAATTTCAAATCCTAATTTCATCGATTCCTTGCACAATTACACGACGTCACTCCACGATGTCGAGAGAATTCAACGTTCCACCGGTAATCTTCCCGTCCGGTCGAAACCCTAACACCGGCCAACAACGCCGTTTCGAAACGGCGCCGTTTCAACCCCCCCGATCATTAAACGCTAGCATCCCCTTCATGTCGTTCGACATCGGTTCATCTCCAGCATCCACATCATTCTCCACACCTCAATTCGGTACCATCTCCAGCAGCAGCGGCGGCGGCGGAACCGCCAATTTTGACGACGAACCACCGCTCCTTGAAGAATTAGGAATCAATACGAAAGAAATCTGGAACAAAACTGTTTCAATTTTGAATCCGTTTAGAGTAAAATCAGATCTACATGAAGATGCAGATCTATCTGGACCGTTTTTGTTTCTTATGGCATTTGGTTTGTTTCAATTACTTGCTGGAAAGCTTCATTTTGGGATTATATTAGGGTGGGTGACTGTAGCTTCATTGTTTTTATATGTGGTGTTTAATATGTTAGCTGGAAAGAATGGGAATTTGGATTTGTATCGGTGTTTGAGTTTGATTGGATACTGTATGTTGCCGATTGTGATATTGTCTGCAGCCGCATTGTTTGTTCCTCAAGGTGGGATTGTGACATTTGTGATGATGGGAGTTTTTGTAATTTGGTCTACACGAGTTTGTACCAGGTTGTTGCTGGAATTGGCGTCCTGCGGAGATGAACATCGTGGCCTTCTTGCGTACGCTTGTTTCTTAATTTACATGCTTTTTTCGTTACTAGTTGTCTTTTGATCTAATCATGTGTTCCAGCTATTCTTTAGATATGTCATTTGTGTTCAATATATATAATGGATTATCACTTGTTATCATATAGTTTCTTCTTTTGTCCTCTCATCTCAAGTTAACTTCGCATGTTAATAGATTTATTTGTATACATGTACTACAGAGATTACAAATATTGTTTTATCTACTTGTTGGGCAAAACACATATGTCATTGTAATCTAACACATTTCAAATGTTGATTTGTAGAGTCTTCTAAATTTCTTAAAAACATGAGCTTCATCGTTAGCCATGACATGTTATATTTGATTATGACAAGCTCATATCTTAGTTTAGATGGTTAATTCTAGCAAATGTATTTATTACCGCTATTAGATCATGTGTGTAGTTGATCTAAAACTTCTATCCAAATTATCACAACAAGCAAGGGCATCATCATTGACATAACCAAATACATAATGTATGTTTATCACTCTTTTTTACAGACTTCAACAATCAACGTAATTGCTACAGTTGGTCAATTGTGTAGTGGCTATAACGTCAAGTGCCAAAGCAGAAACTGATATCAATATCACAACTAATTTATGGAAGTACTCAAAAAGACAAATAACCAACTTTTTAACTTCGTCTTTGCAGGATGAATATACAATTTTACAATTGTTACATAACATGTAAAACAAAGATCTTTATGATTCTAGATTACTGAGCGTACAAAATATGAACCCAGTTTCTACCCCCTAATATGAAAGTAAAAATTTTAATCTATTCACATTATATAGTATCTGTATAAACAACATAGTATTCAGTTAGCTTTAATTAAAATTATCAACAAACTGAAGAGCATCAGATGCAACTTGTGTAATAAAATCGACTGTTGTCCCAAAAAAGAGTTCCCAGAACCACAGGTCCAACGCAAGAACAGATGAAAATATGAGCAATGCCAGAGTTTGATACCGGTTTAATGGCCAACCTGAAACTTCTGCCAATTTCTTCAAGAAAGGTAGAGAATTGCTTGTTAGATTTCGGTTCTTGATGGACCAAGCTGTTACCCACTGAACCCGCGAAGGAATAAGTTCAAATTCGTCTTTTAACCTCCTTCCCAAGTCCGGCATGTGCCCGCCGCCATATAGTATGGCAATCTTGTAATGACCCTTGTTGATTGCTCTTTCAAGTGCTTCTGTTGCAGCCCTGTTTCGCTCACCTATAATGACCGATTTCTCCTCTACATCTGTTGTTACCTGTGTAAATCTGAACAAAAAGATCACACTCAAGTCAATATAAAAAGAGCTTTCGCACAAATCCCTTAAAGTAAGTCCTGTGTAGATTATAACATTTGCTCTTTCTAGAAATATTATATTTTTTCATTACACAAATGTCCATTATCTTTATCACAAATGAACTGATGATACACATTTTGGGTCCTCAAGATGTTTTTCTTTTTTTTCATGGAATGATATGCCATAGAGGTGGTAAAATGAGTGGAACAGATAACCAGTCAAAAAGGGTAACTTTCTGTATGGTTCAAACGAGCAAGGTCGACCCACAACTTTTTACCCCTATTTTTAATGAATAATCGGAGTGTCAGATATGATTAACAAAACTATAATATTTCAATAATAATCTAAATTTTTGAATAAATGAATTTTATCAATAACAAAAAACACTTTGGATGACTTTTGACCCATTTCCCTTTTAGCTGTTTTTTTTAGTTTACCCAGCCGAGAAAATATCTGAAACCCCATTCATATGTAAACGGGTCAAAATTGCCACCCCTAGTCTCTATTGAATGATATATTGGGTGTTTGCCGACAAAAGCACATGACTAGTCAACATACGTTCTTAATGGGACTGCAGAGAAACTAGGTTTGCTTCGATGTTATGCACGTAAAAATTCAACATAGAGATCACAGCAGTCAATACAAAATTAGATTTGGTCATTTGAAGAAGAAAAGAAAAAACAATGATGTCCCTTTTGTGATAGGCCTAGCAACACATCTTTTTTAGAGCATTTTAATGAAAAAACTACAACTACCTATTCTAGTGCCAATGATTTCAGTCCTGAAGATTCTTAAATGAAGATTCTTAAATTTTTGTTGCTGTGGAAGGATAAGTCCTGAAGATTCTTAATTTTTGTTGCAGTGGAAGGATAAGTAGGCATTTGACTGGTAGTCAATCCTAACACTAATAGAAAATAAGAAAGTCAAACATCACAATTCAAAGGAGCATCAAACAACAGATAGACTAGACTTACTCGGATGTTAATCTTTTTGCCAAAAAGACCTTCATCGCAGCACCAAAATCAAGCCTCGATAAAGCCTCTAATTCTGGATAATCAGCTGGCTCATCACCCACATCGGCACAAAGACTGCTGATGAATAAAAGCCCAACAAGAGGCATAGGTAGCACACGTGATGCCCATAATAGTTTAGATCTCCATGGACCAAGTTCTTCAGGGACTGAAGTGGCTTGTACCAATGCTTTCGTTGATCTAAGAGTCATATCTCTTGCAAATGTAAAAAAGCTCTCACCTTTTTCCATCTAGAAAAGATGAAAGAATGATGTTAATTTCTTCTGCTAATTAGAACATATTGAGAAGTGTTGAGCACCACTTTTATTAAACTTAACGATGATTAATAAATAAACTCAAATGAAAATCGAAAGGAAATAGCACCTGAAGTAACTTGAAGGTTTCAAAGTCGAGATCAGCATGGTACCAATTATCCGGCTCGTAATCAAGACAATCTAATTGGAAATCAAGCATGAGAATTCTAGCCATTTGGCGTTGTATAAACCCTATGATATTAAAACCACGAGCATTTGATTTCGTTAGTTTTCTAACAGCTAAAGGGTTTCTTCTGTTTTCTAAACTTTCCCTGCTAGCCACCATTTCATAAAGCACACAATCATATGACTCAAGTTCCTTCTGCAACGTTGCAAAGTACCTGTTCGTAACAATTCATCATATCAACCACCATATCTAACTTCCTTTCACATTCATACATGGTTAATGCAAAACTGTTTAAATTGTTGACTTTAGTCAAGAACCATTCGAAAATCTAATAGCTTTTACATCGATTTACACAGGATGATTAAAAAAGCTATAAAAAATAACATCTTTGAGTAATATAACAATATAATCAAGGGCTAATCACACCAAATGCAACAGTATGAAATAAAAATGATTTCTTTACATAAACAAAAACATGAAAGTAAATTTAGCTTACTCTTTATCTGCAATGTGGATGGTTGATACCAAATCAACCTACAAAATCAAAAATCAAAATATAAATAAAACAACTAAATCCATAATTAAAACTTAATACGATAAATTATCAAAACTAACCTGAAGAAAAGGCTGAAGAAGTGACCACGGGAACTTTTTCCGGTAACTAACAACGGCGGTCTGCAATTCACCGGAATCCCCTTTTCTAAATCTCATGTAATCTGCAATCGAATTGTTTTCTAGAAATCGGTCAGGGGATCCACCATCATCTTCTTCAATAGATAACGATTGTGTAATTAAAGGTCGGTACTTATTAAATTTATGATTATAACTTGATGGAATAAATTTAGGGTTTTTTGGTCTGAATTTGTGAAAATCATAATTGGGGGAATGAAATGTTGAAGAAGAAGAAGAAGAAGAAGAAGATAATATGGAGAGAGAAGTAGCAGAGACCATTGCTCCTGTTTCTTTCTTCTGCTCACTTCTCTGGTAAACAAAGACGATATTTTGTGTTGCTCCATTTTTTATGTCCTTAGGTCCCAAATTTATTGTCCGGACGAAAAATACTTCATTTAATAAAACATAATTAATAATTATAATTATTGTATTCTATTTTCGTATAATATAATATGTTTATTTTATTTTTATTCTTAACATTTTATACACTTCTATAAAATACATAAAAAATAGAGTGTAATATAGGAACTTAAGTTAATTATATTCACTTACATTTATTGCTCCATTTTTTATGTCCTTAGGTTTCAAATTTATTGTCCGAACGAAAAATGCTTCATTTAATAAAACATGATTATAATTATTGTATTGTATTTTCGGATAATATAACATTTTTATTTTATTTTTATTTTTACATTTATACACTTTTATAAAATACATAATAGAGTGTAATATAGCAACTTAAGTTAATTATATTCACCTACATTTGAAAATGAATAATTAATTTGGAACATCCATTGAAATATAGACTATAAATATTCGACGGAGGAAGTATAAAATTCATTTTCCCTCAACTTCAGAATATTCGAAGCAAAGACTAAAATAACTTTCGTTGGACGGATCAGGCTTTAGGATATTAGAACACAAGAAGTGGTGAAACTGTTTTATTGCTGAAAAGTGGAGAATAGTATCATGGAATAATTCTAATATTATTGATTTACATTAACAAAAGATATAATTATTGATTTACATCATCAAAGAGCCTTCCGCTTGGGTAAATACAAAAATAAATAACAATAATAATAATAATAACAATATCAATAATTTATATTGTTATCAAATAATAATAATAATAATAAATTATTATAATAATAATAATAATAATACTGATAACAATTATAATAATAATCAAAGAGCACATCACCTTTGCTGGGATTTTTATTCAGGTGAACATTTAGGTTTTTTAAATTTATTAATTTAAATTTTGTTTCACTTATTTATTTGTTTAAGGTTCACAGATGAGATGTGTACGTTGCTAAGTTATTTGATTTATTTTATTGAGTTTGTTATTATTAAGTGTTATGTACAATTTATATTAATTTTTTGTGTTATATGTTATGTTTATGTGTAATTCAAGGTATTTCGTATGGTTAACAAAATTATTTTTAGCTGATATAATAAGTATTTAAATTTGAGAAATCTATGTGCAGAAGTTTTGTATACATTTTGTATGCGTTAATTTCATGTTCACTAATACATTAAAGGCTATGGTGTACTAATAAAAATCAGTTAAATAATCAATTGGGGTCGTGAGTATACATAGAGTTTAAGTTCTAGTCTTTACTTCATAAAAGAATCTTACATTATCTGTTATGTTGAATTCTTGATAACGAGTTGCCTATTAACCTTCTATGAGTATCCAGTTACTAAATTAGTTACTTTACCCCTTAAAACTAAAAAGCTTATCTATAATATCTAATAAGACAGTGAGGTTGATGTCATTATGCTAATTTGACACCTTCTAAAGTAGTTTCTGACGTTGAAGTAGATTCATCTGATATTTCTGCTAATGCCATGTTGATGTTGCAAATCTAAAATATGTGTTTAAATAATATTTAAATAAATAGTTAAAAGATGTTTTTAAAAAAGACTGCTCATTTTCTTTAAAACATACAATTTACTTTGCAAACTTCTATTGATTCGCTGCTTTTAATATCATGCCTATACTTTGATTGGTTTATTCTACCACCCAAAAATTACTTTTTATCTTTTCTCTTCATCAGATCTTTTCACTTCCATCTTTTTCTTCTCAAATTTCATCTCCATTTATATCTCCATCTTCAAATTCACGAATCTCTTCAGAGCTTTTCCATTATGAAATAGAGAAGAAGATAATTTACAAAAATCCTTTACAATCATCGTATTTTACTAAAACCCTAAACAAAAGTGTATCTTCTTCGTTGTATTATTTTGTTATCGATTTTTATCATTTGATGACAATGTTTTGTAGGACAAAATCGTTTCCCTCTTTGATCTTTTTTTACAAATGATTGAGTGTTGATTTTAATTTTATAATCTCTACTAATTTGGTTTTTTGGTTCTTTTTTATGATTTGTATAATCTCTACTGATTTAGTTTTTGGGTTATAATAAAGATTTTTTACATTAAGTTCTTATTCTGTCTTTTTATCATCTTCTTTGATTTCGTTATATACGTATGCTGAGTGTTTGATGAAATGTCTAATTTTGAATCATGTAAACAAGTTTTAATTTTATATGCATAAAGTGTTTAATGAAATGCCTAGAAGAATAAAGAGAGTTTTATTTTTGGTCACTTGAAATGATATGCCCTTCCTTACTTGAAGTTTTGAGATATAGATGGACTAGTGCGATGTGAATCTGTTTTTATTTTTCTAACTTCATTGGTTTATTATGGAAGCAATAACTATGAAAATGGCATGAAGGTCTAACATATATACGGATTTAAACATTTTATGCAAGAATGAAAGAAAACTGCTAATGTAGAAATACTAAGTACATGTACAAATGGAAAGTACTTGTGACAACCGTCGATTAGTAATTTGGTACAGATCGGTAGAGATAAGAGGCATGTAGATGGTTCATTGATGTTTATTGGCGAAGATGGGAAATATGTGGGGTTTAAAGGTCATGTGCTCATGTGTAAGTATGCTACTGCAAGAGATGATTTTAACCAATAAGGTATTTGCTAGAGATGACCTAGTATTGAAACGAGCTGCTGAAACGCCTGTTGAATCATTGTTGAATCGTTGCTGAAACGCGATAGCTAATGCTGATTGAATTTGCCGATTGAGCTTGCTGATTGCATTTGCTGATTGAGCTTACTAATTGCAATTGTTGATTACATTTGTTAATTGAGCTTGCTGATGTCAATTGTGTATTGAACTTGCTAATTGCATTTGCTAATTAAGCTTGATGATTACATTTGTTGATTGAGCTTGCTGATTGCAGTTACTAATTGCTGATTGACCTTGCTGATTGTAGTTGTTGATTGCATTTGCTGATTGAGCTTGTTGATTGCGATTGTTGATTGCATTTGTTGATTGAGATTGATGATTGAGCTTGTTGATTACATTTGCTTATTGCACTTGCTGATGCACATTGCTGATTGCACTTCCTGAGTTGGGTTGCTGAGTGGGTATTGAATCAGTGACCAACATATGTATCAATGACAAAATATCAGCAACCGAATAGACATATTGATAAATTTGGTCAAAGCCTGAATAAGATGCGGTAGTTAAGTGTTTCAGAAAATATAAAGAAGACGTTAGAGTTTTTATAAATCATAACATTTAGCCTTTTTCCTCACTCAATTTCCTAAGATGGTGATGTATACAATTGCTAAAAGCATCGTTGATATTAGTATTTTAGATTGTTTATTAAACACTGGATAAATGAATATAATATTTAAAATAACTTATATGAAAAAAGAAAATAGAAACTAGGTACCAAAATATTCGAAAAAATGAAATGAATAAGAACTTTCTTTATGTTATACATATCTTTTCGATTCAATTCAACTCCACTCGATTAATTTGTTATGGTTATATATAAAACCAGAATCAAACCATTGATATATAATATTCTCACTTAATTTATTATAATTTCTTTAGTTAATTCAATTATGGTTTTAATAATTCGATAATTTACTCGCCCCTAATAACAGCTAATCCTCGATCACGTCTAGCTGTTTTCCCCTCCAACAACATCGAATGATTTGTGTAGCTAACAATACCCAACTTAAACGATGTTAAAATTAAAAGATGGGTTGAATGTTTAATTATAAGAAATTTGCACGTGAAAATTGTAAAATATAAATATTTATTTTGCTTCCGGTATATGATATTTCGTATATTTTCCTTGGTACTTGTCGAAGAAACATTTCTTTTATCTTATCCAAACTTAGTACAACCTAGTTTCTATCAATAATTGCATCTCAAGCTAAAAACCTTATAGTAGTTCAAAAGTGAAAGAAACAACCTAAAAAGAGTGCAATTGCTTGAAGCAATCATATATTACCGGACATCATTCTTGATCAAGTTAAAACAACAACGACTTTAAGAAATTTCTTTTGCTTCATTAATCATTATCAACATAATATTTACAACTATGTTTAAGAGTCAACTATCGATCAAAGTTTCGACTATACAATAAGTCAATAACCAAATGCAGATTTCTTTAAACAAATCTCGTACACTTAACTTCAAGGTTTTAAACTTCTAATGTGTACAAGTTGGTTTTGTTTGTTTTAGTAATAACGTGAAATTTATGATTTTGCTTGTAGATAATTAGAAAACTAAAAGAAATAGACAAGTTTGCCCTCAGATCAACAAACGGTGTAAAAACCGTGGCGCCATTCACAAGGGCAATTTGGGAACTTCAACATAAAAGAGACCAACTTTTTGAGCCAAACTACCGGGACCAGAAGATGAGCTTCCTGTAACGTGTGGTCGTCACAATCTCCGATCTCCTTTTTTATAAACTTCTATTTTTTAATTATTATTAATTATCTCAATTTCCATAAAACCCAGATGTAATAAACCCCCACAAACGCTTAATTATAAAGAAATTAGAAACCTTTACTAGAATCTTGAGAAATGGCGACTGTAGCCAAATTTCAGGCAATTTTGCCGGATGGCCACCGTAGAACCACCCAATCTCCGCCGCTACAACTGGGTTTCTGCCGGAGATCAGTCTTGTGGGACTCACTGTCAGTTTCTAAACGTGGGTTGTGTGTGCAACCTTGTAGGTCGTTTAAGAAAGATAATGATGAAAAAGATAGAATTTTTAGTAATTTTAAGTTATTGGGAGCTGTTAAATCGTTGATTATTTGGAATGATAGCTCGATCCAGAAATTGGAAAAGAACTTTTCAAGGGTTAGTTCTTGAATTTTGCTATCTGATTATCTATACCTGAATTATGCGGTGATACAATTATTTTTTCACTATTAGCTATAGTATGATTTATTTAAGTATTGATGTGAGTTTATATGAAATATATATTGTTGAAAAGACCTAGTTTTGAGTTTATTATACCTTATTATTCTTGATCTTAGTAGATTTTTAGTAGATTTTACTTGATAGAACTGCGTAGAATTCTGAAAACTAAGTTCAATGCTAAGAGAAATTAGCACCAACAAACTTTGTTCCAGCACGCCATTAAGCGTGTTAATAGCAACAAAAAGTAACAAACTTTATGCTAAATTCAAGGGTTAATGATGCTATTGTTGTCCTTTTTCACTCTTGCATGTATCTTTGAAATTGTGTAGATTGCTCTTCATTTAGGGAGATATATTGTGACCATGATGAGCACCGGCATTGTAGTGGCAGTTGGATTCAATTTAGTAGGTCAGTCAACTTGCAAAACAGATATTGTTTTGAACAAGATAAAGAGATATATGTTTTAAGGACAAAAATGTTAACTGAAGTTTCATATGAAGGTGGAGATGGTCAAATGAATGATTTGATATGGTATAGTTGGCTTGGAGGCATTATAATCGGAACCATGATCGGTTCAAACATGGTCTTGGATGAAGTTAGCCGTGCAGGTCCACGAAATGTGGTCATAACCGGAAGGTACACATCTCTCTTATTGCTTTAGTTGATATCATCTTGATGCTTTGGTTGATATTACTCCCTACGTTTGAGAACGACTATTAAAAAATGATGACTTTTTGGAACACTTATATCCCAAAATGGTGGAATGTATAACTTCTAAATGACGAAATGTGTAATTTCAAATAACAATATAATCCGAAAGACTCCTGCCATCCCATGAAAATTGAAAAGATTTCATTGTGGCCCAAGTGTAGATCTAAAGGGGTTGAGGGTATGACCTTGCATACCCTAAAGTTTTCGTGTTATTTTAGAGTGTAAAATAAAAACATATAAGATAGATGTAATGGTTTGTTTACATATCCTAAATCTACTTCTGTGATAGCAGTTCATACGATGCTTATAATTCATGGATCTGCCCCTAGTGTGGGATGTCCTCTTTCTACTTTTAGAAAGTTAGGAGCAGTTACCAACTGAATATATTTATTATGATTTTTGAAGCCCACAAGATTCTTATGTCATATTTAACGGCCGCAAGTCCACAAGATTCTTATGTCATTTTTAACAGACTCTTAAGACAATAAAAAAGTAATTCAACATCTTTCTTGAACAGTTTACAAGTATGATTATATTTTAGAATGTCTGGTCCAATTCCGTTCACAACTTTGTGCATAATTGCTTGATACAGTACTAGAGGACTTGGAAAAGCTCTTGCGCGTGAGTTTTTACTTTCTGGGGATCGTGTGGTTATTGCTTCAAGAAGGTAACTGTAATAATCAAGAATTTCAAGTCACCATATATATAAAGAAATATTGTCTCATATACTTGTTAACTGATACTTGTGTTTCCAATTTATTACTATTTTCTACCAAGAGCAGCCAAGAATCTGTTGACATGACCATTAGAGAGCTTGAGGAGAGTTTACAAGAAGGTCTGGCCGCCACAAAGAAATCATCTATGAAAAAACTAGCATATGCAAAAGTGGTGGGTACTTCATGTGATGTTTGTGACCCTGACGATGTTCGGAAATTAGCAAACTATGCTGTCGACAAACTTGGTTCCATTGACATTTGGGTGAGCAATTATATATTTTTATTTCATTGGATTTGCTTTAGGTACATGTTATCTGATAGCAAACTCACATTTCAACACAGTCTCCTAATGCCACTTTTGTTGCCATGGATCATGTTATTCTGATTATTCAAGATCATATAATCACTTTTTAAATGCACATCCTAACACCCCCTTACTTGCTGTTCTATAATGTATTTTTAGAATATGGGAGTTTAAGTTTGAAATTAAGTACTTTCTCTGTTGCAAATTATTCGTAACATTTATCAATGTGCAGATAAACAATGCCGGGACAAACAAAGGTTTTAGACCGTTGTTGCAGTTCAGTGATGAAGATATACACCAGGTTTGTTCCTGCTTATAGTTTTATATTATCAGGTAATTGATATCATTGGAAAGATTTTTCTCAACTCGGAAGTGATTTATGTATTTCGTGTATGATTAGATTGTCTCTACGAATTTGGTTGGATCAATATTGTGCACTCGTGAAGCAATGCGTATCATGGGTAACCAGGTCAGAGGAGGTCATATTTTCAACATGGATGGTGCTGGCTCTGGTGGATCAAGCACCCCTTTGACCGCTGTGTAAGCTTTCCTTGACTTCATATCTTATTTTACAAAACTCCGAATGCAGTTTCATGTTCAGTTTAAGGCTTATTAGTGGTTTTTCTGTTTTAGAATCCGCTGATGATGGTTGGATTTTTTTATTGTTTACCACAGGTATGGGTCAACAAAATGTGGTCTTAGACAACTTCAGTCTTCGTTGTTCAAAGAATGCAAGAAGTCTAACGTTGGAGTTCATACAGCCTCTCCAGGCATGGTTCTGACTGACTTGCTGTTGAGGTAAGCTAACCCCGTTGTTGTCGTGTGTGTTGCTTTGATTAGAAGCCTGGAGGTGGCTAAAGGGTGTGTTGGGGTAACGGGTCAAAACAGTTTCAGTCAAACAGGTCTTTTTAGTTTTTAGTACCGGTCAAAATGAGTTAGGTCTTGTTGGGCCGACCCAGAAACAAATATTTTATCCATTTTTATGAATTTTCAAAGTGATAAATGTAAAATATATGATCAGAAAAATCTACGGATTAAAAAAAAACAGAAGGCGTTTGGAGGTTTTTTATGACTTTCAACTTGTTCAACCCATCTGAACCGTTAGAGATAAAGCATAACCCAAATCAACCCATCTATTGATAAATGGATTGACATTGCCACCTCTAGAATAGATCAAAGACCATAAAGTACTAAAAGGTTCAACTTTTGTGGGGCACAGTGGATCAAGTATTCAGAACAAGCAAATGTTTAACATAATCTGTGAGCTACCCGAGACAGTTGCTAGAACTTTGGTCCCACGGATGCGGGTTGTAAAAGGAAGTGGTAAAGCCATTAACTACTTGACCCCTCCAAGAATCTTGCTTGCTTTGGTCACTGCTTGGCTAAGAAGAAAACGGTGGTTTGATAATGAGGTAAATCAAGAATCTTAAAATACTTTCATTTTATTCCAGTTACTAGATAAAGTATCAAATTTGCTATTATTTTATGTTATACATTCAAATGGATCTGCATTGAACGTCTTTAGAAGCTAAAAACTGTTGTATGATGCAGGGAAGAGCATTATATGCTGCAGAAGCAGATAGAATAAGAAACTGGGCAGAGAGCAGAACTCGTTTTTCATTCACAGATGCCATTGAAATGTACACAGAAAACACTTGGGTGTCTGTTTTTTCACTTTCTGTTGTTTGTGCATTCATAATTCTAGAAAGTACAACCGGACATGCATCACCGGGGACTTAGAGAGTTAGAGATCCCAGCATTAGAAGATGATCCTGCTCAATTTACCACTAAATTGCTGAAGAAAATAGATGAGAACTTGCTTCAAGCAACTATGGTTTGTGAATGTATTCAACTTGATAGGCTGTGTGGATATTGTAAAGAATTTTAGCCATAGGCAATGAATGGATATATACAAATTGTAAATTTTGGTGGTTAAAAATACACATCATAGACTTGGTTCAAGTATATTAATATAGCTTTGTGGTTGAATGGAAATGGAAGAGGTTTTCCGTGTTCAGGTTATCCAGGGAAGACGAGTATTTTAGTCGATGTAAGCGGTCTAACCAAGGTATCCTCGTGACCGTTTTCAACCATTTCCCTGGCCATCTCAAAATGTGCAGCTAGTGAAGTTTAAACTTGAGACCTCTTATGAGGATATCCGGATGCCAACCATTAGACCACATTGGCAATGGCTTTGTGGTTACTCGAAACCCATCTTCTCTTCTTATAGTACAAATCAGTATTTGGGCTCAACGTCTCATTAACATAATACATACTGCATCATTGATTTGTTCATCTATATCAATTATTTTACATGTTACAAAATGTACGGTACACATTTTTCCTAATAAGAGTATATAGGGTATACTTATTATATAGGTTGGTATGTTCATCCATATTGTATATTTATATGTATACCTAATAAAAAAAATCACCATCTCCAAGTAACTTAAACACATAAAACCTCTTTCGTCTACCTGTTTGTATGCATATACTACATCCACTTGTTCCAAAAGAAACTATAAGAAAAAAACGTGAATTTGCTTCCGAAGTCGAGCAGCCTCAATTTCACTACAAGATTTTAGAATGAATGTTGGGTTGGGCCACCTCGAATTGCGTGAGCCGCATACGAAGAGACTCGTACGTATCGTTTTTAGGTGGATTCGGTCAAAAGACCGACCGGTGCCCACCCGACTAGATGGCTTAACATTGTTAGAACATTGGTCAACAGTACCAAAATCAGAAGCGGAATCAAAGGGGGACATGCTAGTGCTAGGCTACCCCCAAGGCCCATTCGATTTATATTTTGTAAGGTGTAGCCCAACAAATATTAGTCGAGGCCCCTTATTAGCCCTTTTTTGTGGTTTTCTTGCTAGAAACAATTATGGTTCAGATAATAGTTTAACTCGTGAACTTTGTAATACTTTTACTTATAAAGATTGAGTGGTGATATCATATTATTAATTATTATAGTTATGGTGTTTTGTGGTCTTAGGTCAAATCACTGGATCGCAAGTAAATAATTGATATTTTTTTCAAGCTAAAAGTAGATGTTCTTAATGATCACAATCACAACAAGAAGATGATTACATTATGAAAGATGTATGTGACTCACATCCACTTGGAAACGATGATCATATTATGGAAGATATTAATGAGCCACAAGCACATGAAAATAATGATCATATTATGGAAGAATCTCCTAGAGTAGAATGTGAAAACATTGATACATCAAATTCAAAGGAGGTTAAGTTAGATTATTTGATTTGAGATCCCGGTCTATGACCTTCAATCTTAAGTTATCCAAGTGACCAGCGCGATGAAATTAGACGAAAATATATTAAACTTGGACCTTATCAACTTGAAAAATCAAAGTATCCCGCGACTCTTAGTGGTGCAAACTATCAATCGAGAAGCTTTCAAAAAGCTTGGTTTAAAAGATTCTGGTGGTTAGAATATTTTGAGAAAAAAAATGTTGCATATTGTTTTCCATGTTATCTTTTCAATAAGAAGCCTAGTGGAAGAGTTAGTTCCAACATATTTACTATTCAAGGGTTCAATAACTAGAGAAAGGTGAATTCTGACAAAGACTGTGCTTTCATCGTTCATGAAAGTAAGACAACTTCAGCTCATACTTTCTCTGTTAGATGTTATCAAGATTTGAAAAACCAATTATGTCATATAGAGAATGTGATAAAGAAAAAACAACTCAAGAAATAATGGAGATGATTAAAACGGCTTAGAACTTCTATTGAGATGATTAAACGGCTTACACAACAGGCTTGTGCTCTTAGGGGCCTTGATGAACTACCCGATTCAACAAATCAAGGAAATTTTCTTAAATTGATAAAGCTTAATGCTTCTTATAACAAGAGTTTTGCAGATATTGTGTTAGTCAATGTTCATCACCATATGTCCAAAAGGAGATTTTACGAATTTTTGCTACGAATATACAACTGTCAATCCCGTAAGGAAATTGGGATGTCAATTTTTGATAGTTGACGAGTCTCAAGATGAATCTAATATAGAGCAAATGGCTATTTTTGTAAGAGTTGTTGATCAAAACGGGTATGCTAGAGACAGATTTTTGGATGTGATTCATATCAAAGATACAACTACGTTAACTTTAAAAAATGAGCTATTGTCTTCATTATCTTTTCATGAGCTTGATGTTTAAGACATACAGGGTCAACGATACGATGGAGCCAGTAATATGCGTGGAAATTGAATTGGTTATAAGCTTTGATATTGAAGGAATGCTCTTATGTTTATTATATACATTGTTTTGCTCATCAGTTGCAACTAGCTTTAGTTGCATCATCTAAAGAGGTGGTTGAGGTACACAGATTTTTTAAGAATTTGAAATTCATTATTAATGTGATTGATTCTTCTTCCAAACGTAATGATCAACTACAAGATGCTCAAATTGTTGAAATTTCGCATTTAGCCGAAATTGGAGAGCTTGAGGGTGGAAAAGGAGCAAACCAAATCCAAAGATTGCAGTGGCCTGGAGATACTAGATGGAGTTCGCACTTGAACCATTATTATCATTTGATTTTGTTCTTGTTATGCATCTGATTAGAAGTTAATGAAGAAAACTAACAAGCTTTGTGAGGTTTTTCAAAATAAATCTTAAGATAAATTGTTAATGCTTTGGCATTGGTTTCCACCAGAAAGACATTGATCCAAAATCTAAGAGAGGAAGGATGGGAGTCATTATTGAGTAAAGTTTTTTAATTTTGTGAAATGAATGGCACTGAAGTTCCTAATATGAAAGGAACTTACAAAGACATTGTTCAATCGTGTCTAAAAGAAGATAATGTAACCGTCGAGCATCATTATCGAGTTGATGTGTTTATTGCGGCAATTGATAGTCAATTGCAAGAGCTTAACTCTAGATTTAATGAGTTCATGACAAAAAAAAATTCGCCTTAGTGTTGCTCTAGACCCAAAAAAAGTCCTTCAACATTGATAATATTTGAAAATTGGTGAAAACATTCTATCATTTAGACTTATCAGAGCAAGAAAAAAGTAAGTTAAAAGTCGAGCTGCAACATTATGAACTAGATGTGGGCAACCATCCTGAGTTGAAAAAGCTTAGGACACTTTCTGAGTTATGTAAATGCTTACAAGAAATTGGAAATTCAGAGTTTTACCCATAAGTTGACATATTGATTTGTCTCATAGTAACTCTTCATCTTTCAATTGCAACCGATGAAAGAGCTTTCTCGGCGATGAAAATTATGAAAACAAGACTACGTAGTAGCATGAGTGATGATTTTCTTAAAAGATTTTATATTCTTTACATCGAGAGGGGGATTGCAGATACATTCGATATGGATAAGATAATAGATGATTATGACTCCGTGAAAGAAAGAATTGTCCAATTTCATATGCACAAGGTACATTATCTTATATTAGTTATTTTTTATAATGTATGTTATATCAACATATAACTCATGTATCGGTGTTAATTATTTCTGTTATTTGTGACATGTTACTTAATGATAAAATGGGCTGATGTGGATGACTTTTGGCAAGCTTTTGAAGATTGATTTTTGCAAAGTTTATGTATTAGTTTAAAATTTAGTTTCTTTTACTTAAATTGCTTTCATTGTTAGTTTTTCTTTTTAATATGACTACTTTGATATGTTGTATGGATGAAATTTTTTATCATTGTTATTCTCTGATGAAGTAAGCCCCCTTAATTGAAAATTCTACTTCCGCCTCTAATCAAAATGAATTTTGCTTTCCACCTCTAACCGAAATGAATTTTGCTTTCCATGCATTCTTTAGTGAGAACGGTACAATTTTTTGGCATATGTATCACATTATGGGTAAGATGGTATCATGCATGACGTGTAGCGTGTATATGGTTTAATGGTTTATATATTATATTATTATTTGGGCCACACGAGCGTTGTGCCAAGAATACGATGAGGAGTGGCGTGATATAGGGCTCGGATGCTTTGGGTAGCTGCTAAACGACTGTGTCATCGTTTATGTTGGCTGTTATAATCATGACCAACATGCTTCCAATCATCCAAGTGGATATAGGTTTCAAGAATTAATTGTTTTGTTATTGCATTCTAGAAAGCATGTGACTGGGACATAAAATGAAACGAAAGTATCTAAATCGAGTCAACCGGGCTACAATAATGGACCGAGTTAACGGTCAATCATTGAATCCACATATTATGGCACAATCAGGCCCATGTGAACCTATTCTTTCTTTTTGCTCGTTTTAATATAATGATAATAATAATAATAATAATAATAATAATAATATAAAAATATACATTTATTATATCGTTGAAAACGCATGATGAAAAGTCAAATATATATATATAAAAAATGAAAATTAAAGATACTACGAGAGCAGAATAAAGCATTAGATGAAGAAATGAGGTGACAAATTTAGAATATCATAGGGACCACAATGAAATATCTAAAAAAGTCCTCAGAAATCAATTGTATGGGTGTCGTAAAAGAATGCCATTAACAAAAGATATGCAAGTGACTTTGTTTTCTTTTCCTTTTTCTTTTTTCTTTCATTTTTAGTCGTGCATTTATATTTGTTTTTATTACTATATGAGTTGCATTCAAATGTTTTCCAACTTACATTTGTCTTGTTTATTTTGTATACTCCTATTATTCTAATGTCGTAGACCCAATCTGATTTTGGGCCAATTTACGGCACACGTTTTTAAATATACTTTGGCATTTGGAATTGTAGAAATGGTCTTTCAGTAATATTAATGAAACCATGCATATATAAACAAATAAAATCAAATAAGTAAGATATTAATGAATTAGAATTAAGTTCAAATAATAGTGAGATGTTTTGTGAGAATGAAGGAATCAATCTCAATCATTAATTTTCATCAAGATAATAAAACCTTACATTTTTAAAAATTGAATATCTCACAAACAGCTAGTCAAAAAATTAAAAAAATTGCACCATACAAATCATCATTTTTTCTCTTAATTTTTCTCTTCGATTAGACATATCACAAGGTATACTTTTGACAAAAAAAAATTCATTTTTTGATGGGTTTTGA
Source organism: Logfia minima (assembly GCA_963921325.1). Taxonomy (NCBI): domain Eukaryota; kingdom Viridiplantae; phylum Streptophyta; class Magnoliopsida; order Asterales; family Asteraceae; genus Logfia; species Logfia minima. The sequence continues at coordinate 41,324,923 of OY992764.1, forward strand.
AATTTGGTAGAACGTGGGTTTTCGAAAGTATATCATCTGAGATGTCTAATCGTAAAGAAAAAATGTTGATTTTTATAGTGTAATTTTTATATTTTTTTGACTAGTCGTGTTGAGATATTTAATTTTAGAAAACGTGAAGGAAAAATTGAGTTTTACCAAATGAATAGCTATGATTTATTTCTTGTTTTCACTAAATTTTTTAGCATCTTCATTTGAATTCAACCCTAATGAATTATGGTGTAACCATATGTAAGTCTAGTACCATGTTATTTTTCTTACGTTTTCCATTTATGCATTATGTATTATTGTATTAGAAGTTTGAAGTTATACCGTACAACATATATTTATGTATGTTTAGTATATGTGAATGTATGCAAGTTGTTAACATTGAATATTTTAATAAATTGAATTATAGTACTTTATTGGTGGATGTTTTAAAATGTACAATTTCGTGTAGTGTTTCATATTTTTTCAGAATCAAAACAAGATTAAACTCTAAAAAATCTTATAGCCGAATGTTTACACTTTAAAATATACAAAATAACTCACAAATTCAATTAGTCTTCATAACCGAATAATTAACACTCAAGAAGATCACCAAGGAGATGATCTATACTCACAAACTAGAACAAGAACAATGTAGAGCTTTTGACGTGAAGATGATGATAATGAACTGAATGCAGAAACCCTAAACATGATATCGATTATATATCAATACAAAAGTGGCAAGAATGGTCATTTTAACTTGATCACTTCAATCCTTTAGCACATAACTTCTGAAACTCTTATTCTGCACACAAAACTTTATGCACTTTAGCCCTCAATTCTTTCACATATATCCTGAAAATAGCTAGAAGTCACTTAAAAAAGAAAATAATACTGAAAGTCTGACATTGTTTCATTTTAGTTTTTTTGAAAGAAAAAATAAAAGAATAAAACGCAATCCAGTAAAGAGAAAACAAAAACAAAAAAGTTAAAATAAAAAATAAAACGTGCGTGGCCCCTCCGTGTTGGGCCCACCGTAATTTTGTTTACACCCTGTTATCCATACTCACATAAAACTATGTAGCTATAATCGTACCATAATTCTTCATTTCCCCCAGTCAATTTATTCATTCATTCTTTCTTCCAATTAAGCGTCTTCCGCGGAGTAAATCTCGCCTTCAAAAAACACATACACAATCCACGCCGGTGACCACCGCCGGTGATAATTCTACAAACAAATCCCTATTATGTCGTCTCCACCGCCGGTCACTTCACCATCACCACCCACTAACACCACTGCACCACCACCAGCTACCACTACCCCACCACCCGCCGCCACTGCCCCACCACCATCCGTCCCCGCCTCTCCACCCCCAGCCACTCCCGCAGCTCCACCACCAGCCACCCCTGCATCTCCGCCGCCAGCTACACCAACCCCACCACCCCCCGTCACCCCAGTCTCATCTCCGCCTCCACCCACTACTCTACCACCATCCACTTCCCCTCCGGCGCCACCCACTACCACCTCCCCACCACCTTCCACCCCCACTCCAACCACACCATCTCCGCCGTCACCACCTGGGTCTACCCCTTCTAACCCGCCGCCATCGCCACCCCCTCCAAGAAACAGTCCACCGTCTCCGCCGTCACCTCCCGGACGAACCCCGGTTTCAACATCTCCGCCGCCTCCCCGAAGTGTATCTTCAACCCCACCGGCGGCTCCGGCGTCTAACAATTCATCCGGTATATCAACAGGGGCTGTTATTGGGATCGCAATCGGTGGTGTTTTGATACTTGCAATTTTTAGTCTTTTATTTATTTGCTGTAAAAAGAAGAGAAGAAGAAGCCATGATCATGCTGATTACTATGTTCCCCCACCCCCTCCACCTAAAGGTATAATTTTTATTCATTTTTTCACAAGATTTCATTAAGGTTCTTATTTTATTGAATTGAATATAATTCTAGTTTCATTAAGGGTGTGTTTAACTTAGCTTTCTGTCTAGCCATATCCATCTATTGAAATTCAAAAAAGCCAATAAGCCCTTAAAAACGAACGTGTTGAACTCGTAAGCAGAAAATGAGCTTATCAGATTCTTTCTAATTTCAATAAGCGTAGAAAATAAGCTAATCCAAACACCCTCTAAATGGTAACAAAGAAGACGTGAAAGTTGGTTACATTTTCATGTAACTATTTTTAATTACCGTTGCACAATAATGTAAGTATTTTATATAGAATGGTAAAAGCTAAAGTAATTAAGTTGTATGACATATAGGTGTATTTAAGTAGTGAAATTGACATTACTTTATGGTGTTTGATGGTGTAGTTGATTATGGTGGTGGGCCACAACAATGGCAGCATAATGCGCCACCTCCGGGTGATCATGTTGTTATGATGCCACCACTAAAACCTCCACCGATGGGAACACGACCACCACTTTCGCCAGCTAGATCACCATCACCACAACCTCAACAACGTCCTCCATTTAACAGTGGTGGTTCAGGCTCAAATTACTCTGGTGGTTCAAGTTCACTTCCACCACCTACTCCTGGTTTATCACTTGGGTTCTCGAAAAGTACTTTTACGTATGAAGAACTAGCAATGGCTACAGATGGGTTTTCAGAGGCTAACCTTCTTGGACAAGGTGGGTTTGGGTATGTGCATAAAGGGGTACTTCCAAATGGGAAAGAAGTGGCGGTTAAGCAATTGAAAGTTGGAAGTGGACAGGGTGAGCGTGAGTTTCAAGCGGAAGTTGAGATCATTAGTCGAGTTCATCATAAACATCTTGTTTCGTTGGTTGGATATTGCATTAGTGGAGAGCAAAGAATGCTTGTTTACGAGTTTGTTCCTAACAACACTATGGAGTTCCATTTACATGGTATGTTAATTTCATCAAATTATAAAAAGAGTCGAGCTTAATTCCATTAACATTAATAAAATGTCGTTAAATGTCTAAATAATGTTTCAGAGAAGAATCGCCCTGTGATGGAGTTTGCAACACGATTACGTATTGCTCTTGGATCAGCAAAAGGACTGGCTTATCTCCATGAGGACTGTAAGTTCGCTTTTGTTAAAGTTCACCTTGTAATGTTTTGACAAAATGGTAAAAAGGAAACAGTAGTCTTACAACACCTTTTCTATGTTTGCAGGCCATCCTAAGATCATTCATCGTGATATCAAGGCTGCTAACATACTTATCGATTTTAACTTTGAAGCAAAGGTAGGATATTTTGTAGTTTCTTAATTGCCTTTTATGACGTGCACGAGCTTTCATTTACTAGGTTGACATATTTTCTCAGGTTGCTGATTTTGGGCTTGCCAGGATTACTTCTGATCTTGCTACTCATGTTTCAACCCGTGTGATGGGAACTTTCGGGTATGCCTGTTTTCTTGAGATATACGTTTTAGTGTCAAATTTTATCGAATTATTCGTTAACCTTTTTTTTTTGTTATGAATTCAATGTGGATAGTTATCTAGCACCAGAGTATGCGTCTTCAGGCAAACTGTCAGAGAAATCTGATGTTTTCTCATACGGGGTCATGCTCTTAGAATTGATTACTGGACGCAGACCTGTTGATTCCGCTAATACTTTTATGGATGATAGTTTAGTCGATTGGGTAAGTATTTATGGTTGTTTTTGTTTTTCTTACATATATTAGTTTTCTAAAGAAAAAAAAAGTTTCGAAGGACACAAACTTTTGATCATCTGGCTTAATACAAAAGAAACACATCCAAACACTATTTTCTGCTGCCCATTATGTGACAGTTGATTTCCCGAAATCTCATATGTATGAAATGATGAAAATGCAGGCAAGGCCATTGCTAACTCGCGCTCTGGAAGATGGAAACTTTGACACTCTTGTTGACTCACGCTTACAACAAAACTACAACCATAACGAAATGGCTAGAATGGTCTCATGTGCAGCTGTATGCGTCCGCCACTCAGCTCGTCGTCGGCCCAAGATGAGCCAGGTGGTTCGAGCCTTAGAAGGTGACGTATCCCTTGCTGATCTAGATGAAGGCATTAAGCCTGGACACAGCTCAGTCTACAATGGGAGCTCAGATTACGACACAGCCCAGTACAACGAAGACATGATCAAGTTCAGGAAAATGGCTTTAGGCACACAAGAGTATGCTAGCAGTGAGTACAGCCGACCCACGAGTGAATACGGGTTGAACCCGTCGGGCTCAAGTAGTGAAGGGCGGAATACACGAGAAATGGAAATGGGCACGTTGAGGAAAGACAATCGCGATTATAGCGAGGGGTTTTGATTTTTTGACAAGAATTGTACAAAAGTTTATGCTAATTCTTGATTAATTTTTTTTTCCCACTTGTATTTAATTTGATTTGGTCTTTTTTATAAGTCCTTATTAAAACGATATATAAATGATGTATAGAAATAATTACAATTCTTTGATTTTGAAACATTCAAAGAGAGTTGGTTAACTTGGTAAGACATTTGCTATTGTTAGACTAGAATATGAAATGAATATTGACAGTTGGTTTTATGGTTATTTACTTTGTTTAGTTGAGTTGACAAAATACTTGTAGCTGTCATTTGTCATTTTGTACGTCGGCGTTTATTGTTTGCACGTTTTCTGGCTTATGGGTGACAAATGCATATATATTCAAATATTCAAGTGTCAGTAGAATATTACAGTAGTATGCAAGGTTACATACTTACATCTTGGCTTAAATAGAGTAAGATGGATTAAATTCAATTAATAAATGGAAGAAAATATTATACAAAAGTTAATGAATGGCTTTGGATACTTGCAAGTTGCATCCTGTCATAAACCGAGTAAATTGACTTTGACTAAATAAGAAAATAGAAAATTGGAAATATTCAGAGTAAACTAGGTAACTTTTTACAACTGGAAAAACTATATGTAAGGTAACTTTTTCTGTAACATTTTTATTTTAGTAGCACTTTACTCGTGCCATATGATAATATCAATCGATTTGTTTTTTTGCGAACAATAGTATATTATATTCGTATGTCATCCTTTTAACGATAATATTTTTGTTTGTTAAAATAATTTTACATAAATGTGCAAGAAATTATATTTGAAATAAAAACTTTCCAAGTGAACTAGTGAACTTAAGAGGGGTAAACAAGTAATTTTCATTTTCATTTAAAATTTAAAACTCAACATTGAAGATGTTTTATCAATAATATATAAAATAATAAATCAATTATCTTTTTTCATCTGTTCTTTAACTTTTCCACGTATCAAAAGTTAAAAAGAAAAAATCGATTTTATGTGGTTAGTTTACGCATTTGAAAAGAATAATTTGAGTATTGTTTATAACAACCTTTTTAAAATTAATTTTAACAAATAAATGGTGACATTTCACCAACCAAACATACAACCTTGAAATGTTACGATTTTATACCTAACAGACGTCGACAAACTTTACAGGTTTCATTACCGGTTATTTGAAAATATTGAAACTAAGTCAATTGTTCAAGAGCGACATATCAGCAATATTAGCTACATTTAACGTGTATGTATGAATAACTTTGCATAAAAATTAGACTTTAGTGTCTGCCTCAATGATTACTTTTGTTTATCAAGATGATTCAATGTTCGTTAACATCGTGTTGCCAAGTCTTTAATCTTATGCTTTTTATGCCTTCATGCCCTAATTTGTCAAAGTGATTGAATCGTATCATCTTTAATGGGTGATAATTTATATATTTCTATGGGGTAATTTTTAGTCGTACACTATTAAATATATTAAAGTAGAACGGTATAAAAAGTATTTGGTAAAATAGTGACGTGCAACTTGCTTTCATTTTTAATTGATACAGAATTTCAGCCGGTTTATTTTGCATAGTTTTCAAATAAAAGTTAGAGTGAAGTGACATTTCATTGTCTTTAAAAGAAATTGTGAAAACTCACGAGGGGTCGAATTTGAAACCAAAGTTTATATAGGGGCTCAATAAGTCAATATTAGTTTAATACAAACGACAGTTTCTTCCGTTAAACCTTTTCTCTTCCGGACGGCACTGAAAGTCTGAAAGGGGGTAGTTCGTACATTCAATAATTTTACAAGGACGAAAAAGAAAAGTGCAAAGATAGTTTATCTTTTTCCTGATTTTGAATCTGTATCTCTGATTCAAACCCTAAATAGTATTTATCATTATTACTTATATTCTCAATTCTTAATTTTTAATTATAGATATAGTAACTAAATCAAAGAGTTTGATCGGAATCCATGGCGTCCCGTCGTCGAATGCTGCTCAAAGTCATAATCCTCGGCGACAGCGGGTCTGTATATCTCTCTTAATCCTTAATTTTACTCAATTGTGATTCGTAACTGTTTACATAAACTGATTTGAGCACTATCTAACTGTTTTTATGTGTTTAATGACTGTTTACAGGGTTGGCAAGACATCTCTTATGAATCAGTATCCTTCACCTTTTTTTAAACCTCAAAATTCTGTATTTGATGGATTTATAGCAATTAGCGAAAAGGATTGCTGATTAGATTGAATTTTACAATATAATGGTTTTAAATAGATATAATCATATGAGTATGCTATTAAAGTTAAAATGTAGTGGTTTTATTTTCCTTAAATTGTGGTAATATAGATATGTGAATCGAAAGTTTAGTAATCAGTACAAGGCTACAATTGGAGCTGATTTCTTAACTAAAGAAGTTCAATTTGAGGACAGGCTTTTCACATTGCAGGTCTGATTTATTTCAACTATCTGTTTCACTTTTTTGTTTATGATCATTTTATTTGACGTCTTTATTATGTCATGTTTGATGATCACATCTGATTATATTTTCCATTAGAATGTTGCATGTGTAGAGTATATATTTTTCTTTCCATATAGGACATGCTTATTAGATCTAAAAAATCACTACACTGATTCATGAGCATAGTAGTAGCGTTATGAAGCCTTGAGGGAAGGAACAGGGTCACCTTGCTATCTATATCATTTATGACCCAATGTATCTGATTACCTAGGACATGATCTGCATTCTGCCATTTAGGGTTTCTCAAACTATAATGTGTTATGCAAGTTGATATTTGAATCAAGTTGGCAATTAAGAAAGTAGATTTTCAGACAAGCTCGTATTATAGTACTTAATAACTTGATTATGATGTCAAGTTAAGGTCACATTATGACAGTGTCATCCAAATTTGACCTAGAGATTAGACAGATAGGAAACTTTTTGATACTGATTTATTTATCTCATTTACAGATCTGTAACGTTCGCGTTTCTGCCTTGAGAACCAATCCATGTTGCCTATATGAATTACGAAAGTTTTGTGCTTGTCATGATCTCTTTTGGTCCCTAGGAAAAAACAAAATGTCCTTTTTAGTGATATCCTATTTCTATGTGTCATGATGAACCAGAAATCGTCTCGTGATTACTATTCCTTTAGTTCTATGATAACTTCTTATCTTATAATATTCTCGATTTTTGTACATATATATCAAGATTTCTCTTATAAATATACTTTAGTTTAGAAAGATATTACCTCATTTAAAAAATTGCCTTAAGTACGGAGTTGAATATTTTTTCATTATAGGACAATGATTGGAGGATGGAGTGCCAATAACCTAGATCATGTAGCTCATGCACCCGCTGGTAGTGGATAATATTTAGTTTGGAAACTTATTTTTCATAAAGTTCTTTGAAGTTTTATTAAGTTCTATTTTCATTTAGACCGATGACCCATATGAATCCCAGTTCATCTTTTGTCAATTTTATAGGAATTTTACTTTGCAATCTCGGCTGTTTTTAGGTCTGTCACTTGATATGTGAAATGGCTAACACACATTATAAGTCACTGAGAACACACTTGGATTTCGACTGTTTGTGTCATATTTCTAAACGATGAATATTTTTTTGCCGACCCAAGATTTGTGTTGCATATGCAAGTCAATATTAACTACTGGCGTCAGATTCCGTAGGATTTTGTTAAGAGCGGTAAATCTACACCTATCCCGCATATTATACATGTACAATCACTCATATTAGAAATGACAATACATGGATTTCATTGTCTGTTCTCACGATTCTTTTCTCAAATCCTTTTATTAAAAACAAGCTTTGTGTTGCTTATAAAAGTCAAGATAAATTAGTTGCCTTTGATATATAAACGAAATTGAATAATTATATGGAGCTTAAATTTGATGTACATTCAGATATGGGATACCGCAGGACAGGAAAGGTTTCAAAGCCTTGGTGTGGCATTTTACCGAGGTGCAGATTGCTGTGTCCTTGTGCATGATGTTAATGTCAAGAAATCATTTGACAACCTTAACAATTGGAGGGAAGAGTTTTTAATTCAGGTAAAAGTCCTTATTCAGTGGTCAAATAGTACAACATTAAATTCCCTTATTTATTAACTTTTTAACAATTCAGGCTAGCCCTTCTGATCCCGAAAACTTCCCATTTGTTGTATTGGGGAATAAGGTAGATGTTGATGGAGGCAATAGTCGAGTGGTAAGTTGATCATCTTATCTTGAAGTTTATCAAATGTGATTGCTCATTAGAATTCCAAATTTTAATTAGATTGGTAATCTCCTCTTAATCCCAGGTATCAGAGAAGAAAGCAAAAGCTTGGTGTGCTTCAAAAGGAAATATTCCATACTTTGAAACTTCTGCGAAGGAGGGTTTTAACGTTGATGCTGCTTTTGAATGCATAGCAAAAAATGCTCTGAAAAATGAACCTGAGGAAGAAATGTAAGCTTATATATACTTTTCTCATTATACTAACATTTTCACTTAACGAGTTCTGTAGCGAAAAATGAATATGTGATCAGGAACGTGTCACTTCATAATTCATATAATGGAATGATACTAAAAAATTTCACTTTTTTTGTGTGGATGAAGCTACCTTCCGGATACAATTGATGTGGCAGGTGGGCAACAACAAAGATCTTCAGGGTGTGAGTGTTAAGTGTGAGTTTATAAATTGACATCTTGTTCGATTGTTGTTTTTCTTTGTGAATGTAAAAATAGATGCATAACATACAATTTCACATTATACAACTGTTTTAATTAGATTTGGATTTGCTGATTGCTTATAAAGATCTGTGTGGTGATTGTTGAACACTTGTTGGTAGCACGAAAAATGTTTCGCTTGGAAGGCTTTCACAAACTTACTAAGAGAAATTAAACAATTAGTAGTTATGGCTTTGTTATACTACAATGACTCTACTTTAGCTGAACTTGATTAATGTTATTTGAATTTAGCCTGCCGTTTTTTCGAGTCAAATTAAATCAATTTTGTATCAGAGCAATGTAGCTCAATTTTTTTTGATAAACACCTAATGGATTTAAAGATAAACATTTGCAACAATCGTACTTGATCTTAGTTTAAAAAAATACACGAGTCTGGACAGTGAACCCCTTACTTTTATTGATAGATAAGGATAGAGATCTTAGTTATGAAATAGTTTGTACAATTGATGATCGAGATTTTTCACCTAGCATTGATCTTGAAAGCATGATATCGGCCAATCTTCATCACACAAATCGTATACCAACATACAGTTACTACTTACTAGTCAAAATATAATCTAGCATACACCTTTGAGAAGATAGATACATAATTTGGGGTATTCACTTCAAATGTTAATCTAAGAAAGCCATAATGCTACACAAAATCTTGAAAAATCAAATGTAACACGATCCATCCTTTCCTTTCATTTATGTAGAGAAAAAAGGAGATACAATCTCTTCACTAGTACTAATCTTTTTACTTTTCGTTTCTTTTACCAAGCTCTTCCTTGTTCTACCAGTTAGGAAGTCGTTAATGTCGTTCTGTTGGGCTTCTTAATCCATAAGCCTCGAGCTTCTCAATGTATGACATCTTCCTTGTTTTACCAGGTTTGTTCTTAATCTTACTGTTTTCCATATCATCTGCCCAGTGCTCAGGACTAGAGTTCCCATTTGACTCTATATCTCCATGATCCAGATTCCATCCTCTGGAATCAGATAGTTGCATCACTAAAGTAGGTGTTCCTTTAGGACTGTGACCTGGAGTTCGATCCTTTAGTAGACTAAGTGCACGTGTGGATCGTGGTGATATGGAACCAATTGACTGTATCTTCTTGATCATCCCTAACGATGGACTTTGTGCCACCTCATCTGCAGTTAGTACATCTTCTATGTGAGTCATTACATTGCTTGCCAAATTCTCTAACACTCTTGAATAGCTTTCTAGTATAGAGTGACCAATATCCTAAATATTTCACAAAATCACAGTCGATCAGTACCACAAACAAAAAATAAATAAATAATTTTAGGTTTCTGTTGATCATACTTTATTGTACTCGATTTTGCTAATGTCTAGCGAGCATTGAGGAATTCCTGGGAATTTCTGTTTGATTAGGAGTAAAATTATTTCTGCTCTTTCTTCAAACAGTTCTCTCCTTTCCAAGCTTACAATCGAACTCCACGAAGACTTTGCATCCTTTTGATGCATTTTTCTCTTCCATATGACGATTGAAGCTTCAATTTTGTTCTTCAAGTCCATTACATTTTGCTCCGATGACATGTCCATAGTCTTTAGAAATTCTCCCGGATCAAAAGACTCATCTGTAATGCTCTTGTAAATTAAATCTCCCAATGTAGTTTTACCATTCTGTACATAAATCAATGAATGAGGTACAAACCATGAAGCATGCTACAATTACAGGTGACAATCTCAACCCATTCACCTATAAATGTGTCGATTCTGCCCCCATCTTTTATCTCCAACGAGTCAAACTATCTGCTTTGACTCGCACAAAAAGGTTACCTGTTTTGACCTGTTACCCAACCCAACCAAATTGCCACCGCTACCTCATATAGAACTTTTTTTTTTAAGGATTCATACCTTTGGGAGAGCATCGATGTAAGTTTCTGGGATCTCCATTTCTGAAAGAACTTGAGCATTGATGGCCATGGAAGCTTTAAGAACTTGGTTGCAGCAATCCTTTTGATGTTGCATCCATTTTCTTGATTCGTCAGAGAGCCCTCCTGGAGGAAGCTTAACTCTCGGCATCCACCATTTATCTATAGATTCATCTGCATCCTCAGGCACATACCAAAATCCTTTCTGATCTGTGAAGTTGTCTAGACAATCCTGAAACATGTTTTCATGTCATTACTTCACTCAAAACTAAGATAAATTTGACTTTTAACAAATCAAATTAATATAAGAATCATTACAATTAGCATTGCATCAAGCTTTTTTAAAGCAGGGATGCCCGTGAGTAGATCTCTTCGTTGTTGTGTCACCATAATCTGCAAAAATCAGAATCATAAGCCATAATCTCAGAGATATAAATATATAATTTAAGGGTGGTAACTCTGACCCTATTACTTGTATATGGGTCGATTCAGGTTATGTTGTATCTCTAACGGGTCAAATAATAAAAAAAACCTAGGTAGAAAGGAAATATGTCAAATGGGTCGAACTGAATATCACCCAAATTATAACTGTTAATGAATGAAACCTCCGAATTCACTTATTCAAATATCAGATCATCACTGAACTAAAATAACTTTTGTAATCACATCTGAAACACTAGTGTTTAAAGTCTTGGTCTTAAAATGTTGCAGGTCAAATCAACCCAAATATTACCTGTTATTACACATTTTGATCCTGACCCGCCCACTATACCACCTCTAAATTAATTTTATGAAACACACACATACACCCAAAATGCACAAACCTCCATTTGTGATCCGTCTTTGCCTATCTGTTGTCCTGGGGTGAACTCAACGATATTATCAGTCACTGACAGGAGCCAATTAATTTCTTTTCTCCATTTTCTTTTTCTATCTTCTGGAACTGGAGCAAGTTTATTCTGTTTACCAAACACAGAAGCTGCAAATAGCCCAAAAATCTGAAGATAAATGGATCAAAAACTTCCCGGTTGGTTATGTAAACTTGAAACTAAAAAAGAAAGTTTTACCAGCAAGATTTGTTATTGCATTCGATAAAGCCAAAGCCGTTGAAACCCCATTGCCATGACCTGTCATATCTTCTCCTAAAAGCAGACCAACAAATGTTTCCTTCATTCTTTCTATGTCTGCAAAACCAAAACAAAAGTAAAAATGGATTTTTTTTTTTCCAACATTCTATCAAAAAACATAAAACCATTATATCGAGAAGACGTACCAGTATTAGGCCGTTTCTTAAGCTCGGGAGCTCTATTGTTTTCAGAGATATTCGACATGCTTCTTGTTTTTAGACCAACTATTATTTGAGTTTCTTGTTTTCTTCTATGAAAGTTTATGCATTTCTATAGCATAATGCATATTTTTAAGTTTGTTTTGAGCTTCTTGAGCTTTTTTTGAGGAAATGGGAGAGAAGTTGGACATTATTGACAAGGATTTTGTGATTGTTTTGATTTTATGACATTTACTTTTTCTGGGGGAGATTTTAAACGTGTGTGCATGTTCATATTAAAGAATATAAATACTTAAGAGATATAGAAGAGTAATATTTTGGTAAGTTTTTTTATTGGATAGTGGGGGGCTTTACTTCTTTTCAAAAGTCAACTAACTTCTTTTTGTTTTAACATTTTCTCTTTTGCAACCTAATTTACATAACACTTATTGTCATTCCTTTTGTTGCTTATGTTCTAAAAATATATCATCAGGTTAATAAAAACGGCTCTTACAAGTGTTGCCATTTCTAAGAACTTAAATATGGTTTGATGTTTTCATAATTTACTCTTTACAATAAAAACGAAAATTGTTAAATTTAAGGCTAATAAACTATATTTTATCTTTTCTTCCAAAAAAAAAAAAAAAAAAAAACAAACAAATAAAAGAATACGAATACACGGTTATTATTATTACAATTTATACATTTATAAAATATTAGTTACTATTCATATACGAAGATATTTTAGGTATAACACGAATACACGGTTATTATTATTACAATTTATACATTTATGTAATATTAGTTACTATTCATATACAAATATTTTAGCTATAGAAACTGAAGAATTTTGATAAGGATGGTCGTGCTCACCGGAGTGACCCAGAGGAACAATAATATAGAGCAATAAGATGAAGGTCGTCGTCTCGAGTCCTGCTCTATAAAAATGCAAAATGCTTAAAGTTATGTGTTCAATTCTTTTTATAGCTTTCATATTTGATCATTATTCTTCTTCCTTTTTTCAAACCTGAAACACTATGTACACTTATATACTTGCAATGCTATAATAAGTATCTATGTATATTAACCTTATCTATTCACTAATCCTCATCATTCAAATTGTATTTATCGATCCTTATTTATAATTATTTGGGCTTATGGCAGGGGAATGCACCAAACTTTTGGCGGATGTCTATTGTATGCACCCAACTTTACGGATATGCATTTAATGTACTTAACCGGGAAAAATGTTCGATCGATGTAAGTAACCGGCTACTTGGCCGGTAAACACACATTTTTGCCACCTGCCGCCGGTCATCTTCTCCGGTCAAATTCTGGTCACCCTCTCCGATCATCTTGCTGAGTATTTGCTTGAACATTTGTTGAATTTTAGAAACCCAATCAAAATATTGTAAAAACCCCTAAAATTCCATCTCCATCTAGAATCTAGGGTTTTAATTTCTTGAATTAGGGTTTCCATTAAATTCCATCTCCACATATAATCATCTACCAACACCTACCGTCGGGACCACCGCAACAAGCCCACTTCCCGTTGACGTTATCTCAGTCCGACCCCCTTTATGGTGACCTAGAACTTGCTAGAAACCCAAAAATCGACCAATTACTGAAAACCCTAACTTCAAACATAAAAATCAAAAACCTTAACTTCATATCAGGAAAAAATTGAGGTCTAATTGTGTTTATGTTTTAGATTGACCGGACAATGCTACGATTGAACCCATAACAAGCTTTTGTGACGACTACGGCCTGCGTCAACATGAAAGATGAAATCAGATCTAGGACTCAATGAGAATTTCTGGAAAAGAAATAAGAATAAATTGAAGAAAAATAGATCTAATTGAATCAACAGGTAATTATGTGATTTAACAATGGTTTTGGTGATCGTGGTTTTGGTGACTAGAGAAGATGACCGGAATTTGACCGAAGAAGATGACCGGCGCCAGGTGGCAGCTGATGTGGATAAAATGTGTGTCTACCGGCTAAGTAGCCGGTTACTTACATCGATCGAACATTTTTCTCGGTTAAGTACATTTAATCCATACCCGTAAAGTTGGGTGCATACAATAGACATCCACCAAAAGTTGAGTGCATTCCCCTGCCATAAGCCCTTATTATTTTTGACATAGATTAATCCACTTTAACAAAATTATTAGTAGAGTGGCGGGTTCTTACTTTATATAATTTTATATACATTTACAGATTTAATTTACATGTTATTTTATATAATTTTTTTAAAATATAGCATTATATAGGTGATACTCCTGCAAAAATATTATGAAACTTACCCTAATATCCTATGTAGATATAAATAAATTTAATTGGTCTTATTATTTAGAAAGACCCAATTTAGTATAATAAATCCTAAGTCTTTCATTTTATTAGAATAATACGTCCATTTTTATACATGAATTTTTATTATTCAATTGATGAATCAGTGTTGCAATTTTCGGTTCTATATCAATATTCAATTTGAATATATGAAAATTTTGTTATTTTTTTGTTTGATTGTTCAGAGCATTTTGTTTTTCAATTGTGCTATTTAAAATTACTTTTGAGAAAATTTATTTGTGTGTATATGAGATTAATTTTTAAACATTGCTTTCGTATGTGCTATAGAATAGAAGAGCTAAAAAGTTATTTAAGATGAAGTTGTTATTCTCTGTTTCCAATTTATAGGTGAATGACGAGAGCAAATTTAGATTATAGTTGATATAGTACTTTTTAAGGTGATTCCGCATTTCAACGGAAATGTAAAAATTATATACTTTACACTTTTTTACAACCACTTAGTTTTATTCATAGCTCTGTCACTGAACACACACACATATATAGTGAGGTTATTATAAAAAGTTATTTATAATAAAAACGGTAGAAAACAATATGAACTATTGAATTAAACAGATTTTATAATTTATAGTTTTTTTATTATAATTTAATGAAAATTCAATATCATTCAAGAGAACGAGAGACTCTCCTCTTGCATATATCTTCAAACCAGTTCTAACTTTTAAAAATGAATTTAGTATCTACTTGAATTAATTAATAAACTAACAATCATTTTTAATGCACCATATCTCATTACTCATTAGCAGAATATACAAACGATTGTTGAAATTATACATAGACTTTACGATTATAATAATGCACAATCTATAAAGAAATGATGCACGACAATGTATCCTACATATCCCATGATGCACAATGAGTTTTTCTATCCAATAACCTTAATAAATTGATACAAATGGGATAGAAATTTGATACATACAACGATGCACACATGTTCATCAATCAAATCCTCTATCTCATATCAGTTCTAGATCCCGTCTCCTGCTCCCATCTCCAAACAATCCAATCTTCATCTTCCAACTCTAGTGTTGCTCTCTTCGTTCATGCATCTCCAACATTGTAACCGCCTTCATCCGAGTCTGATTTCGTTCGCTTTTTAGATCTTCACCAACAACGATAAATTCCTCTCCGTCTGCAACCTTCTGTCCTTAATTTATTTTTATTTTTTACAAAGAGAACCATGATGTTTTGATTAAAAAATATAATCTTGTTACTGGTGTGTAGATTGTAAACGAATATGGAATTAGTTTAGTTTTGTTGTATATATTTGCTGATGTCATTAAAGATGATGTTGTAAATTGGTTCTTTTATGATAAATATTCCTCAATGAATATTTGATTAGTTTTATTAGCTTATTCATTATATTCACTACTGAATGTTGCCTCACATATATATATATATATATATATTAGATTTAAACCGTCTGATACACGGCAATTTAAATTAAGTAAATTTTATATTCATAATTTTTATAAGTTTAATAGTTTAATAATATTTTTTCAATTAATAAGATTCATAGATTTTTTTAATTAATTATTATTATATTCAAATACTATCTAATTCTATCTAAATTTATTTTTTAGTTTATCTTTTAAATTTAAATAATTATTTATTATTAAATTATGAAAAATTTGAGAATTAACAACAATATATAACTCAGATATAATATTAATATGTATTATGTATTAGAATCTATAAATATAGAAATAGATATAAAAACTAATATATTATCTATATTTGATTTGATTTAACTTAATTAAAGTAATTAAACGTAGGTACATGGCTTCCTACTTCTACAAGAATTGGATTGCAATATTAAATAAAGTATATCAAGTATACTGATATTGCATATTCAAGTTACTTATAATATTAATATTGTTCAATTCTTTAACTAAAACTAACAAACGAAATTGATATTTGTGAAGAAAAGAAACCATAACAATTACCAAGTATAATAAGGAAATCTATTCATCATCTAATAGGATATTTATAATACATGAGGATATATATTAGCTATTAGCTATAACTTTTATTTATATATAATAAATAATATGTATATATATATAGATATGTTAATTTTCTTTTACAACAAATATTTTTCATTTAAGTATATGTATCTTTCAATTAAGATTTGCATTGATTAATTTGGTTCAAGATGTTCTATGTGAAATTATCATATAAAAATTTCGTGTTAATGTTATTTTATTATTTTCAGGTAAAGGAGCATCAATGTTGGTTCGAAGTATGTCATTAACGATTGTTGCAACAAGAGGTATATTAACCACTCATTCTTAATTATATACAATAATTACTTTCAATATTCTTATTATTTTATTTTTAATTGTGATAAGTGTTGTATGAAAAAGTTTAACTTTTAGTGTTACAATTAACTATGAATTTAATATGCATGTAGAGTATGGAGGTTGAAATATTGAAGATATGCTTTGATAAGATTACGTGGTCATGCTATGTGTTTGTATTTTTATTTTTATTTAGCTATTGGTATCGAAAGTCTTTCTACCCCGGATAATAACAAAAATTGCTTCTTTTTTGTGTTATCGAGTAAATATACATCAATGTTAATAATGTGTAGTACTTCATCTTTAAAGAGGTGGTCTTGATATTTTGTTTTGTAGTAGTGTATAATAGCATCACCATTACAAAGAGAACTTAAGTTATTTTAGGTAGTTGTATTATCTTTTCAGTTATAACAATATATTTGACATATATGATCAATTAAATTGTCGTGCATCGCCCGAGTTAACGATTAATTCTCCTTTAATATATATATATATAAATATCGATTTAGAGTTACATTAAATGGTGAATGTTCTTTCCTTCTACTTGTTTGATGAATATTTTATAGATATCCATTGATAAATATTTGTCAAATACTTATGAGTTATAACTGATGAAACATTATCTATAAAATATTCATCAGTGGATATATATCGGTGTTATAATGTAATGTTTGATACGTTGATGAATATTCATTGATATATTCTATTCTAGGGTATAAATTGTTGAACAATTATTGACATATATTCAATGCAGAATATTAATCAATGTATTTTACATATAAATGTGTTGAATTTAACCCTTTTTTTTTTTTTTTTTATGTATGGCCAGTAGCACAGTATTAATTTAACGTTGATCTTCTTTAATATTTTGAATAAAATAATGCATTTACTTGGTTTTATGTTGATCAATTTTGAAAAGCCAGGGAAACAAAAGGATTGAACGTAACCAGGACCATGAATCTATCGTCGATTTCCTATTTTGCCCTTAACGGTCAATTACTTCTTATAACTAAGCTCCCATCTTAACCGTCGATTAAATTAATTTAAAGTTTTAATTTACTTCTCTCATTCTCTCTAAAAATATTACTTTCCTTTTAATTTTTTTCTTATGTATTTAAGATATTCATTGAAATTTTTTTATTAAGTAATAAACTTAATTATATATTTTTCAAAAAAATATTATTGCGTTTATCACTTAACATTTATCAATGAATGTTCTTTCAATAAATTTTGTGAAATATACACTGATGATAACATTCATCAAGTTAATTTTCATTTTGATAACATTAAGTCACGATGAATGTTAACGATTTTTGATATAATGTACAAAAAAACCTAAATGGTGAATTGAGGTAAAGTAGACCGATGATCCTGTAATCATTTGGTTGGCTATTGAAAGAAAAAATTTGCATCTGCTCCCCTCATCCATTGTTGTTATAACTTGCAGAAAAAATTCATCAAAGAAGTTTAACATTTATACTATTGATTATAATTAACATTTATTTATTTTTTTTGACATCTACCGGAAAAAATGTTAACTACCCTAAAAGAAACATATTACTGTTTTCTCCCTTTTCCAGATTCATAACTTCCCCTTAAATCTTTCCTGTATATATAACATTTAAACATATAGAAAATTTACTAAATTATTAGTATGCTTATTACTCATAATTATTATCTTATTGACCAAATATTCGATTCTAAGTATACTGTCATTTTATATCTATAATAGATAGATAGATAAATTGTATATAGTTAATTAGGCAAATGCTTGTCTTTTAGCCATGACATAGAACATTTGTTCAAGTCTATTAATCTTGTACGTAACCAAAATATTTTATTTATTTCATTTGAATTACATGATCAATAACTTCTTCCACAGATACAAAATTATAAATCAAACAGGGGAGGGATACACATAAATTGCAACTTTTAGATGTAATTTACAATCATCTTTAAGGGTAGAGATGAAATGATGGGCCCCTTCGGTGGTCAAGTTGATCATGCCCCCGCCTTTTGTGATGATTGGGTGAGCGTCGTGAGTGTTGCATTCATCGTATATTGGTTGATCTGTTTCTGATACGTCATGCTCGTGATCTTTGAAGTTAAATTGTAAAGAGTCACCAACATGGAACTTATGTAAGGATGACCATTCAGCGTAGAATGTCGGGTATCTTGGAACGTTCCAACCGTCGTCATCACCTACCACATAGGTGTTTGGTGGTTGTGCCGAGACATGGATCGCTATAGATGCAACTATCAAGCTAACAAAAACAAGCATATTGAAGTCGAATGACGCCATTTGTTATACTTGGTGTTTTTGGTTGTTGAATTGTTGTTGCAAGTTGCAATCTCTGATGTGTAATTTTATAGTGTGATTAAGAGGATAAATAGGAAGGTTAACATTTATGGTTCCAACATTAATTTTCAAATATTTATATATTAATGGTGTTAATATTACTTTCTAAACGGTTATGGTTTCAATTGAATACTATCTTGGACATGTACGTATTAATTCAGTGAAATATTGCACAATAAGTAGTTATTAAGTAGGGCAATGATAATTTAATAGTGATTCATATGATATTAGAGATATAATATAATATAGAGTATTTTTATTTAAAATAAAATTTTATTTTTTATTTTTCTCTATTTGAGTCATTGTATTTTTTTGTGCTTCGAAGTCATTGGAAGTTGATTTTTTTTTTTGTTTTATCATTTAGAGGCCATTATTCGTACTATTTATCGGGATGTCTGACAAAAAATTGATAATATGATATTGTAAATTAAAAACGTAAAAATAAAATTAAATAACAAAACGACATCGTTTCTAATGGTACGTGTTTAGATTTTGAAGGAGTATATTTTATTGAAATTCTTTTACTCAAACAAAATTACTTCATAAATGTTAATACGTTTTGGATTTTAAGCTAAATATAACTTTTGATTTACTCGACTTTTCTAAGAATGGTTAGTTATACATGTATTTCTTTATATATAACCTAATTATTCAACATACTTTTTACTATAACATGCGATGTCAAAGTAACATATATATTTTATGATTTTTAAAATAGATTAACACGTTTTAAAAATGATTCAAATTTATATAGTAGCTTTAGTTCTGTTTGTCATGTACAAGCTGTAGTTTTAGAATTCAACGAAAAGCTCAAATTTTCAAAGCTACTAGAAGTAGCTTTTCTCGAAAAGCTCCAAGCATAAAGCTACAGCTACAACCTACAGCCTACAACCTACAGCTACACCCTACAACCTATAGCTACAGCCTACAGCTACTTCACCAAACATACCATTTATCCTGATGTGAAAAGCGGGCATGAACATTCTAGTTGAAATCGATTTTTGCGTTGTTTCATCTTTTGCTGCCATTTGTGATAATGAAAAACTAGTCGTTATTTTAGGGAGTTAAAACAGGAAACTTAAGAGGGACTATGAGTTATATATATGGTATGTTTGGCATGGAGCTTTTAGAAGCTTTAGCTTTTAGTTTTTGAATAAACAGTTTCTAAGAAAATAAAAGTTTTGTTTGTCATGTACAAACTGTAGCTTTAGAATCCAACGAAAAGCTCAAACTCTCAAAGCTACTAGAAGTAGCTTTTCGCAAAAAGCTCCAAACCTGAAGCTACAGCTACAACCTATAGTCTACAGCTCAAGCTACAACCTACTGCTAATTTACCAAACATACCCATAATATATATAATTATAAATATGAACTTTAATGATTCTTGTGGGTAACTTTATGGTTTACATATATAAATAATATTGTGTTGTGTAAGGACTGTGAACACGATCAACTTATAAAGATAATACATGGTTCTTGCTGCTACTGGCTCACTTTTATCAGTTTGTGACTTATAAATAATAACTTAATTAATTTATTATTTTGCAAGGATATGTAGTTTCTAAGTTCTTAGAGGAATGAGTTTTACTTGAGTATTTTATAATTTATGTTTTTTAATTGTTTTGATTTCCATTTAAAATGATATAAAAATGATTATTTAACATTAATTTTTATTATAATAAAATCGTTCATTCTAGACTAGAAAGATATAACATTTACTGAAACATCAGTTGTTATAAATAGACATATTCTCAAATAGATTATATTTAAAAATAACACTTAATGTCTTAATATATAATATATATATATATATATAATAGTCTCAAAGTCTGTTCTAACAATACAAACTCGAAGCTGTTTTCTTTTTTCCTTGTGGGATTAAGTTTGTCATGTGAGTAAAGTAGATGGGTGCTTTCTATAAAATTTGAATGTTGTACTAGCTGGCATAATATGATTAGACACAGCTCATTCACAACTTGAACCCCTTTCTTTTATTAAAAAAACCCTCACCCTTAACTAATTCCATTAAATATTGTGCCTAAATTACATAATGTATCTATGAAAATATAAATATTTATAATTGTTGGGATTAATAATGAGAACGTAACGATATTCAATCAAACAAAAACCAAAATCCTCGAATTCTTCGCAGTCTCCTTGTAGTCATCACGCTTTGATTTCAACTGTGTGTTTATATATATACATACGAACAAAAATCAGAGTTATTTTTGTGATTTGAAGCAAAGTGAAAATGGGGGATGCAAAATTATCAGTGATTAGCAGAGAAAAAGATCATGAGCTTTTAATACCTGTTGCTAATGATAATGATAATGATGATGATGTTAATTCTTCAAAACCTTGTTGTTCTTCGTCAGCTCAATCATCTCATCATGCTGGTCGTGAGGTTTTCTTTTTTTCTTTCTCATTTTTACAATTTATATTTGTTTGGATTGATTTTGGTTACTTATCGTGTTTTCAATTTGAAATTGCTAGGAATATAGATGGTTGTATGATATGGAATTAGCATTTTGAATTTAATTTTTAACTGATTGATGAGTGATTGGTTTTTTGAAAGTTGAAATTATTTGTTGATTTAGGGTTGTAGATTTGGGGAAATCGTATATACGTGTACTATTTTTTATTTACACTGAATCTGGTAATTGAATTTGGGGAAAGTTGCCCCAAACACTTGATGATAGTAGCTTGTTGAAGGAATGGAACCATGGTCAGAATTTGGGGTACTAGTGGTTATTTGCCGTTCGTAGTGATATTGCATGGCCAGTCTTTCACCGTAACAGTTATCATATATTGAACTAGTGTGCGATGCACAGTAGTGTAAATACCACTCCATATAACATAATCGATAATGAAAAATTAAAAAGGGGAATTTTGGATGAAATGTAATATTAAGGTGTACAATTCCAAAATATGTATTGTTTTTGTCTACATGAGTATATAGAAAAGAAGAATTTAATACGTTGTATAGAGCAAACAACACGCATAACAAATAAGTATACTGTGAATATTAGATTAAGGTTCTAAAATTCTTACAACTAAAGCCAAGGTATTGTCACTCTTTCCTTTATATTTGTATTAAAAGTATCCCTCTTTAAAGATTATTATTAATCAAAGATACATTTATTATTAACAAAATTCATAATAGAGAAATCAATAAGTAACACAAACATTGTGTTTTGAATAGAGATCATTTTCTGAGAATACTTAAACACCTTGTGAGTAAGAGGCAAAGACAAATAACATTTCTTTACCTCCTGCAAGTAAGAGGAGCTTCTAGAAAAACCGGACAATAAAATCCAGAGGTTCTAATCAAGTATTACATATCATAAAATAAAATAAAATATCTTCTTAATTGCATGCATATGTTACCTTGGGAAATTATTTAGAAAAGCATCCATCAATTTCATAAATTGACAGAACGTGTATAACTGTATGTAAACCTTTGGTAATAGCTTTTATTTCTCCTGCCAGGTAATACAATTGTATGTGAACATAAATAAGCAACATCGTCACAATTAAAATTATGATTGAAAATTTGCATTAACATATATGCATATAGTTCATGTAGAAAGTCAATCATTTAAGAATTCACTCGACAATGTGATTTCAACAACATTGTCTAACAAAACTTTTTAAATATGTCAATGAAGGGTCGATGCCTCGGTTGACACATAAAAATAAATGTTCAATTGCAGAGAATATAATTGGGTTTTTCATCCAATAAAACTTCAACAATAAATGTAACGGTTTTATGAATTCGTTTAGAAGAAAATATCACTAAAATTAACCAACAATGAATCTAAAAATCAAAGAAAGAATTTGAGAAGTCTTGAGGAAGAACAAAAGATCGAACGATTATTAATTCAATAGTTAATGAAAACTAAATTTGAACCAATGCACATTAAAGGCTACTTAATGACAAATCATAGTTGATGACATGGACGATTTTTGGTTAAGAAAGAATAAGAAAATGCCAAGTAAGATTTGTGCATACATGGCAAAAGGTGAGAGAACCACATAGTCTAGGGGGATCCTCAATTAGTATATAAGAAAGAAGAAAGATGTAATAACTTCAACCAGTAGTCTTACTATGCAAATGCTATAATAAAGATGTTATTTTTACCTTGATTTTGTTAGCATGTTGCACGAATTCAGTACCCTAACTTTTTATCTCTAATCTCTAACTACATATAAAGCATTTTGCCTTTCTCTCGAGTCTTTGTTTCCTCAACAACCAAAAGTACTAAATTACACCCTTCTTAATTAATACAAAATCTTTTATTGATTTACATACCAATGGCAAAAGTCAACTAGTTTTTTTATTACGTATCACTTCATTTCAACCAACACCAAAATATTCATTTTAAAACCAATAAACATTCATCGTTCCACCATAAATCCAAATACTCACCACTGAACTGGACGTAACTCCAGTCAATGTTGCGACAACATCGAAACTGATTGACGTGCAAACTTCACACACTTTACATGTCACTTCCACTGCATTGGTGTGGGCTCTATGCTAGTAGTTATTGTAGACCTCTTATCATGCATGATAATATCCAAAGAAGATAGAAATACAAAAAAAAGTTGCTATACTTGAAGGACAAGTTTAGCAATCATCATAATTTCACGATGATGAGATTCCACATTATTATCAAGAAAGATGTAAACTCAATGCTCTATTTTTCATGTAGACTTTCGTCAAAGTTGTAAGGAGTTGGGCTTCTAAAAAGTTTATGACTGGATGGTAAGCAAAAATATCTGTCTTGAATTATTTTTTTCTTTTAGTTCAAATTACGATTTTTTTTGCTCATATAGGTTTCCTTGTGACACTTTTTGCAGTGTCATACTATTACCGATTGCTATTACTTTCTACATTACATGGTGGTTTATACATTTTGTTGACGGGTTTTTCTCTCCAATCTATGATCATCTGGGCATAAATATATTTGGTAAGCATACACTCATATTGTTTGTGAATGATATTTTCACTATTTAAACTTTTAACTGCTATTCATCCTCTTTTGATTGCAGAAATTATGTACTGTAGTATTTAAGCCCTAATGCATTCGCTGTTCTCAATCCCTTACTTCACACTTCCAGTTTTTTGATACATTTTAATTAGAATAACATATAGACTTTTTATCGTATTTACAAATTAGTTGATGGCATTGATTCAAGCTCACAAGATCCTGTTCTCAATTCTCATCCTTAAGGGCAATTTTAGGTATCTGACATTAGTAAATAATTTGATTAAATTGTCTGCCAAATCAAACATGATCATTGTTCTTCTAAAGTATATTTTTCTCTACAAAGCTAACCTGAACGGTCATTATCCAACAAATTTCTAGTACATTTTATGTTCTATTTAAAAAATGTATGTCAAGATTACTAATTCACCGCTATATCCTAGTTATTTAAACCAATGTTTCAAAACATTTACAGATTTGCTCCTCTGTAAAGGCCAATAGGGTATTTGGATTTGTGTTTGTAACTGACTTTTAGTATCGTTTGTGCAGGCTTGGGGTTTATAACCTCAATAACTTTCATATTTCTGATTGGAGTGTTCATGTCATCATGGTTGGGTGCATCTGTTCTTAGCCTTGGAGAATGGGTCATCAAACGAATGCCTTTTATTGGTCATATTTACAATGCCTCCAAGCAGATCAGTGCAGCCATTTCTCCTGGTAATTAGTATTGCTTACTTTTCTCTCAAATTTAAAATTTATATTAATCAATCATCTGAAAATTGCTATTCTCTCACGATATGCAGATCAGAACACACAAGCCTTCAAGGAAGTTGCCATAATTAGTCATCCTCGTATTGGTGAATATGCGTTTGGGTTTATTACTTCATCAGTCACTCTCCAGGTTAGTAAATGCCGTAACTACCCCTTACCAATGACAACATGGAGAGATCTACTATCTATATTTTTAATTGGTTACTAGGCAAAGAAGTAATCTTGTACTTAAATTTTGCCAAAAAGTTTAAATGTTGCGGGTTCAAGTCTTACTTGAGACAAATGTGTATATAATATGTGGGTTAGGATGTCTTAGTGTTCGCCGTTCTAATAAAGTAACAAAAGAATGCTGCATTTATCTTGGGGCAAAGGGAGTACATTGAGGTAAAAATTATTTGTTTAGCTTCTGTTAATTGCAATTCTGTGCAACAAGCAATAAGATAACATCATTTTAATGAGACAAATTGGTCATTTTGCCTTTTTTATTTTTCTTTTGTTGAAAGCAAGTCTACTTGCCAATTGCAGCATTAAATTCTGTTCCCAAATAAGTGAATTATGTCGTACAAAATCAGGAACTTGTTTTACAAGATAGTGCAACTACAAAGGCTAAACATTGTTGAGAATTCTAATTAGGGTCTTTACCACAGAAATTTTCAGGGGACGAGGAGCTATGTACGGTGTATGTCCCGACAAATCATCTTTACATTGGCGATATATTTTTAGTGAATTCAAAAGACGTTATCAGGCCAAATTTATCTGTCCGTGAAGGAATTGGTAAGTGATCACATCCTATTATGGTAAATCTATATAGCAGAAGAGTCCATCTTTTCTCTTCAGTAAGACTGATGTAACATTATTGGTTGCTATATGTTCATTTCTTAAGTACTGAATTGTAATTTGTTCTTGTTTTCTTTTTGGTGCAGAAATCGTAGTTTCTGGTGGCATGTCAATGCCACAGATACTTTCAACGATGGATTCGAACAGACCTAGAAAAAACAGATCAGAAGAATTGTCAAGATATTAGATGCAGCCTAATAAAGCCCTTTGTACTATTATCCGAAATGTTGCTTGACCACTTTATATACGAACTTTATTTATATAGTCATTGTACCCCAATTTCAGATCATACTTTTCCCATCTAACCTATTTTTAGTCTCAAAGTTGCAACATTTAGTAAATAGACTGAATGGGCAAAATTTGATGGAAAGTGTAGTACATTGACCATGTGAATGAAGATTGTAGAATAGTGTTCAAACAATAATAGATTTTTTTTTTTCTCCATGAGTGACTTAGAGTTGTTCACCACTACACTCGGGGTGAAGTAAATAGACATATATGTAATTCTTTGTTAACCTAATTTGTGAGTTCACGTTTTTGCTATCTTAGTTATACTTTAGGGAGCTACATATGGCAGTCGCTTTCCACCGTTCTCAATTGTCAGAACGCTCGCCACCCCCGTAGGCAATATCGCGTTATGGTTCTGTCATCATCAAATGCAGTCAGGTTTGGTCGTGCATTCTTGGCTTTTTGTTTTTTGTATTGGTCTAAAGCAAACGTATTAATACCAAATTTCAGTTTGTTATGATGAATTGTGGTGATGTGGGGATATGGTTGTTTACCTGAATAGACTCTGATGCATGTTGTGCTACTTGTTGGCAGCTCTGACCGGTCAACGACTAAAACTAACTTTTGAGCTGTAGTACATGTTACGGTAGGCCATAAGCTAGCAATGATTAAGCAATCATTTACACATAAATTGATACAAAATTTTGGCAACAAATATTTTCATCATCATAATTATATATCATTATTCTCAGTCTTACACAAATTTGTGGAGAATCTTATGAAACCGTTATTTAAAGAGAAATAAGCCTTAAAATCTCAAAAATTCACTCAGTTATAACTGATCCATTGTTAACTCCAATGAGGGTAGTTTAGGGTTAACTACAAATTAGTACAGAGTTAAGTGTTTTCTTCCTCCTTATGTTAACAGGTTGATTCGGACTCTTACATTGTTTTTGGAGTTAATTGCATGGTCGGTTCCTGTGATTTACACACATTCGCACCGTCAATCCCTAGATTTTGTTTTTTGCATTGACATTTCAAAAACTCAAACGATATTACATGTCGGTCCTTCTCTCTTAAATTTAAAAATTCAAAATATCGTTACTTTTATTTTTGATTGTATTTAGAAAAGAAATTAAAAATAGAAAAATGAATTAAAAATAAAAAGTAAGACTATTTTGGTCATTCAATGTATTTAACGATTGAAATGTTAAATTTTACAGAGTAGAGACTGAACACGCAATAACATTTGTATTTTTGAACTGCCAATACAAAAGGCAAAATACAGGAACCGACAGTGTGAAAGTATGTAAAACAAATAGACCATCCATGCAATTAACTTGTGTTTTTAAGAAAGTCTAAGATTACACAGATATCTAATCACATTGTGAAATTTACGCTCCTTCCATCCCAATTTGTTATCTATTTTTCATTTTTTAGTGTTCCGTAATTATTGTTTATTTTTAAACAAGTGTATTTGTTTGTAATTATCATAATACCCTATTATCAAACAAAAACTCGGCATAAGCATTTAATAGTTTCAAAGGAAATTGTCACTTTACTTTAAAAAGGTAATCCATTAATTACATTTTTTAAGCTGTATATTTTTTGTTAGTGAACAAATAAAATTGAGACGGAAAAAATACATATTTGTGTCAATTCAAAACTTGAACTCATTATTACCCAATATAATGAATTTATTACTATTTAAAATAAATTTGAGTCATTTGTCTTAGAATTTTATGAATGTTTAGAAATCTCTATTATGCCCTTTCATTGAAAATGAAAAAATAATAACTACACATCAATATTAACATTAACTTAACATGTATATGAAAGGAAAGTCAACTATTGCATATATGCTAGATAAAATTTAGCTAAATTTTGTTACTCCTAATTTATTCACTTTATTACTTCGTATTTATTATTTGAAATCTTTTCTAAAACAAAGTGCATGTTTTGATAAAAATTGACTTTAATATCATTTCAAATGATTAAATACTAGTAATTTTGATTGTACGGGTGACAATATTTTATTTAATTGATATTTCTTAATCGTTCGATTCGATTAATACAAACAACCAAAAGCATGATAAACTCTGAAAAACAAATTAATTGGACTTCACATAACACCGCGGCCCAGTTCACTCTACCTAAAAGCCCACTTG
Organism: Logfia minima; assembly: GCA_963921325.1. NCBI lineage: Eukaryota > Viridiplantae > Streptophyta > Magnoliopsida > Asterales > Asteraceae > Logfia > Logfia minima. The sequence goes on from OY992764.1 coordinate 41,353,062, forward strand.
TATAGGATCGGGTCCGGTCTGCTAACACAAGCAAAACTAGAACCTCTGAAACGATGAAACCAAAACCCTAGCAACGCTGCATCTGTATCTATAAGTAGAAACGCACAGTCTGTTCAATTTCATCGGCCCTCATTTCTATTCCAACATCAAACTAAATCAATTATATTTCTTTTTGATCATCGATCAGCTTGAGTCTGGTAATTCCTTTTGTTTTGATCTATGTTATTTTTTGTTATTATTCGTAGATAAATAGAAAAAGGGGGCAATGACGACATCATGTGATAAGGTCTCGTTCGTCGTAACGGTGATGCATAATCACCTTGCCGACCATCCTGTTATATCACCACCCATAAACTGAGTCCTCATTTTTATTTACTTTTATTATTATTTTTTATTTAGTGGTTTTGGCCAATGATTAACACCTAAATTAAAGACAAGCATATGTCTGAATTAAACCATGTTGTTAAATCTAATCTTCTCTATGAGGCCATCAAATTTTTATAAAGCTTAATTTATTTATTTTTAACCAAGCAAGCCAATGATGATTACATATATATTTGCGTAATTTATGATCCAATCATGATTACAACAAATGTTGCCTTCCTTCTGAGGCTTTTTGTTTATATTTTCTAATTATTGATATTGAATAAATGTAATTTGAGAGGTTCAAATGATGACTATTTGCATAGTTCACATGATTTTTTGTGATTATATATTAGAAATTAGTCTTTCGCTCCTATCTGATGAACTCTCTTCAAATTAACTCTATTTTTATAAATATTAATTATTAATTAATTGGGATAATGACGACATCATGTGATAAGGTCTCGTTCGTCGTAATGGTAATGAATAATTACCTTGCCGACCATTCTGTTATATCACCACCCATAAACTGAATCCCGTTTTCATTGTTTTGTTCATAAAGTTACGTTATTGTTTTATTGGCAAGTGATTAAGCAAAATCTTACACAATGACAAGCATATGTCTGAATCAACTTATGTTGTAAATCGTTATCTATGATGCCTTTTTATTTTCTTAAACATTAAATATTTTGTTCAATTGGATTAGGTAAAAGTAAACGCAATCTCTTTTGTTAGTATTTTAATTTCACGTTATCTAGATAGTTTATGTATACGAATCAACATGAAGCACACGTAACTTCATTTTTGTTACTGATACTTGCAACGTGAATAATGCAACACCTTTTTGAAAACAAATTTAAAACCAAACTCATATTTAAGTCTAATTTCAATAATAAATATAAAACCAAAATTTATGCTAAATGTCAGAAGTTATACCAAATCCGTGAATGAAAATAACAAAACTAAATTATTATTTGAAAGAAAATTTTATGAGGTTTTCAATACTATTTTTTTTTTAAAAGTCTCCATGAGTATTTCTCTTGAAATAGAATGATATATGAACCTTAAATTGAAACTATAGAATAGATTTATAATAGAAAGATAATCAAAAATCAATGGCAATACAAATCTAAGAAACCATTCAAGAATAAAATTATGAAGTAAAATTGAGAATAATTAATGAAAATGGAACAAAATGGAAATTCAAAAATAAATTTCAAATCTAGCTAGACGTCGAGCCTTTTTACTTACTAAAAGCGACCCCGATCTCTTCCCAGCTCAGGTCAAAGGTCTCCCCTTTTTTTAGGGAGTTCGATAGTATTCATTTGTGGAACCATTCCTTTCTCTTCTATGATTCCCCGCAACTCTTCAGCTTTCTTTCTATGGCTGTCTTGCTTCTCCTTAACCCCATATCGATGGTATTATGTTTTGCACATTGTATCAAAAACCCTCATTGTATAATTCATCTTTGTTGAACTGCACCATCCACTAATGATAGTAGTAAAAATGACTACATTTGGGCTTACTTTCGATCCCTGCATAAGGGCTTACTGAACTCCAGGCATTCATAATGGTACTCAATGTAATCACATTTGGTTTGACTCCAAAGTACTCCATCAACTCTGGTGTCTGCCAGATTCGTACAAACATAATCATTATAATGTTCAAGAACCCATTTAAGAATGTTGTACTAGCTTAAAGAATTTGCAAATATCTAATCGGAGATATATATATATGCATACTTACTAGAGGTGGCACTTCCAATCCATTTACTTATAGTTTGGTCAATTTGGATGTTGTTTTATTTCAAATGGGTCAAATCATTTATCGGGGAACGTGTCAAATGGGTAGAACGGGTTGAAAGTCATTCAAAATTCTATAGGATAATGCATACACCTTCTAATTTATTTTATTAGTATATAGCAGGTATTTTTATTTCTTAGATCTTTCAAAATGGGCAAGCATTGTTTGTGGAACCTGACCCATAATAAAATTCAACCATTTATCCCATACCAAAAAGGCCTGAAATTAGGTCGTCTTTTGATCTAATATGACATGATCTGATCAGTTTAAATCCTACATTATATCTTACCTTTCTCAATTGAAACCGATCCTGTTACCCAAATCGCCTAATTGCCCCATATTTTTTACCTCAAATACAGTGAGTGATAAATACGAACCAACATTGGTCAGTTTTAATCAAAACTCGACTCATTACTCGACCTGCCTATTTGGCGCCCTCTAATACATACATACTAAAAACCACACATTTCAATTAGAACCTGCCACGTGGCTTGTTACCCGGCCCACTCGGATTTCCTATATTAGCACCTCTACAATAGAGAATTGAAAATCACATTTGAATCATAACCACATCACTCGGTAAACAAATCTCATAGCATCATCCAAATTACCTTCTCTACAATAGCGATTAACAATAATCCCACAAGTTCGTTTATTTGGTGCCACTTTATTATACTGCATCTGAAATATCATCTCTTCAGCTCTGTACGTATCTTCATTTAAAGCATAAACTTTCGCTATTGTGTTATACGTCACAACATATGGCTTTATACCAAAAGCAACCATCTTATCAACAACGTTCCATGCTTCTATCATATTCTTCTTACTACGCCAAGTTTGAGCATTTATATTAAAAGTTCTATCATTCGGCTTCACTTTTTCTTCTACTGTCATAATCTCTAATAACTTTAAAAATTCTCCAGGCTTACCAATGATCCCGGGCCCTTTAACTAATGTGTTTAAAGTGCTTGTTGTAGGCTTACATCAACTATCCTTCATTTTCTTGTACATCTTCGTCGCTTCTTTAATGTTTCCTAATTCAGAAAACGCATTGATCATGGCATTGAAGAAATTGGAATTAGGTTTCAAGCCATTGGATTCAACTTTTGAAAGGAGGGAGGGAACAGAATTGAAACGCTTTTGTAATGTGACGAGTTTTGGTGCGTCTCCTTTTTCTATTAAATCTCTCATGATCGATTGGACTTCTTGAGGCTTTTTCTTCTCGATCAAGATCTTCACTGGTTACATTACAACGGGATTTAGTTCATGAACTCACAACGACTGGAACTGTACCAAAATGGACTTTCTCGTGAAGATGTGTTTCCTGCCACATATGCAATTTACATTTAGTTTTTAAGAAAAAACCTTTTTTAATAGTTTGTTAGATAGATGACCTCTTAAGTTGTGATAATACCATGGTAGAAGATGCTTGAATCTTTGACTTGCTTGTGATTGGTCCATTTTGGTGCTTGTTGATGCTGATAGAGTGTAACTTTTCTTTACTAAATGCTCCCATTTCTCATGCAAATGGCTCACAATATTCCTGAATAAGAGCTTATTCCAGCAATTTGATGGATTCAATTTAACTGCCCAAAGCTTCTTAAGTTACCTGACTTTGAGTTTTACTATATGTGTCTAAGACAGCCTAAATTGAGACAATACATCAGATTTATGATTATGAAGCATGTAGAAGTGAAATATTTGCATTCGATAAAAAGGGAATATGCATCATAATAATTTATGATTTTTATGGTCAAGAAAAGCACGATAACATCTTCTTGAAAAATTTGGGTATCTAAGATCAACTTTAGAATCTGATTTCTCTAAACTTTAAATAGAATAGTAGTCCATAGAAGCTACTCTAATAAATATCAAACAAAACTTCAATGAGCAAAAGTTTTTCTTATAATCATATCCATCAACAAAGAACTAGCAAAAGAGGACAAGATAGCTTGACACAATTAGATCAAAAGCCTATTTTTACCAACATGCGATAATTACATTCTACCCTATTAAAACTATATAATTAGAATGGCCATTGTTCTTCATTTCTAGGAATCTTGGAAATTGAAGTCTATCCATCAAATCCTATACCAAGATTGCAGTTTTAAGCATGAAATGAAACATAGAAAACACAAGCAGGAAATGGGTAACCAATAAAAACCTTATAGGGCATACCCTGATCATAAAGTAAATCAAAATGTTCCAGATGTATCTGTGTAAAGAGAAACGAATACATGTTTGAATGAAGCAGGATGCAATGAAAAAGAATGAGAATGCATGATGAGAGATGAATAATCAATCAATCTCTCTTTTTGCATTTAGTAAATTGTTGTCTAGCGACATCTTGGTGAAATCTTATCTACAAAATATTATTTATCTAGAAATCCAAAATATAGTTCTAGATTTTCCATTTTTTTAGAGGTTGCCATCTTCATTTTTCATATTTACTGGAGTTTATTTTGCCACATCTGTCTTTATTTTTCCCATCCAGAACGCTTTCAAAACTGAAGAGCAACACCTTTATATTACTCCCTCCGTAAAAAAGACATTCTCCTTCAATATTTTTTTGTTTGATTTAAGATAAATTCAATAAAATGTAAGTTTTGTTCTTATATTTAAGGTAAGTTTAACTAAATTTATTTAAAATATATATATTTAAAAGTAACAAATAAAGTAAAATGAAATGTTTAATAATTTATAACAGTTAGCTTTTTAAGGGTGCAATTATCTTGGAATATATATAACGAATATATATAGGAGTGGGTTCTAAGGGAGAAATAAAATTTGGTGGAGAAAGGGGAGAAAGCTTTTTTAACCCTTCGATTCAGTAAAATAACTCTTTGATTCAGTTTTAAATTATTATTTACTTTTTACTGAATCATAGTTGTTTTTTCTAAATCATAGTTTTAAATATATCTTTCTCCCCTTTCTCTCCCAAAATTTCTTTCTTTTTAGATCCTGATACTATATAAATGGTAATGTGAAAAAAAGATTTAGAAGGGACTGCAAAGATAATCTCTAAATACTTAAACTTTTGATACAGGGACAAAGAATGTAAAACAATTAGCACTTTAGGGACCGTAATGTAATTCACTCTTAAATAACATTACCCCTATTGTTTTCTCTAATTACGTATAACACCCCTCGTATTATTTACCTTCCATTTTATGGTAGTTGCATTGGGTGTGGATAGAGTTTGATATGGCGGCGATTTGCGGCACTTGTTTTACACCATCGTTACCTGTAACTACTTCCAGTTTATCTTCATCGTCCAACATAGCTCCCTCGTTAGTTTCGAGGTTTTCTCGATGGGGTCCACCTGCTCATCGTACGACAACAACCATGATTGTTTGTATGGCTCCCGACGAAGAGAAATTAACTCGACGAAATCCCCTTGATTTCCCTGTCGTATGTTTACTTTTCCCAATTTCTATATATAATTTAGTTTGTGTATGTAGATATATTTTAACTAATTGACTTGTTAGGATTATAATTATTTGAGATTAGAAAGCATAAACCTTGATTGTTTGTTACTCAATTCGATAGCATCACTCGGTAGAATAAAACACACAAGTTATTCTACATAGGCCAACTAATCTTATAACATTGATGCCACGTGAGCAAACAATTATATATATATATGTGTGTGTGTGTGTGTGTGTGTGTGTGTGTGTTCGGTTGTTCTCATTTCGTTCATTATAAAGATATAGGAGAGTATTGAACCAATCATATAACCTGTAAAGTTCATAAAGTAAGCATTAATTTAGTGAACTTTCATATCAATTGTTTGGCCAAAAGAAATAACATATTGCTCCAACTGGAAGTGACCTTATCTTAATTCAAATGGTATAAAAGGGTCAGTTAAAAGTGGATTCATGGCCTTATATTCATGTTTAAGCATGTACTATAAGATTTGGGTGATAAGAATTTTGTAGTATAACTTCTTAGCTTGAACAAAGATCTATTTTGTTAATGGTTTAGGATGTCATAGTCTAGAGTTCAACATATATTTTTTTATAGGTGATGCAGTAGAAAGAAACCAATCTGTTCACCCAAAGGTGGTTGTATATATATGTGTGTGTGTATATATATATATAATATAATACGAATGTGAGACTAGTTTTAAATACGTAACTAAAGGTGGAGGAGGTGACTACCTCGATTGAAAGCTTGCAAGCCAACAAATCTTAAACTCCTTGCTTGAAGTATCTCAACTATGGCTATCTTGATTGGTGCTTATTACCCATCTTCTCGCATTTATTTCCTAACTTAGTTATGTATAATTATGTTTTCGGTTTGCACACAAAGCTAATTCCTAGAAATAGTCAGACAGTACACTAAATATTACTTTATTGGTGAGATTTTGAAGTTACATGAATTATCAGTTATGTTCGTGCTTAATCAGGTGTACCTGTGGGTTTACTTACAAATATAGTGTTAAAGAAGATATAATAATCTTTATATAGATAGATTATAGGGGTTCTTATATAATTCTTATTTAATTACTTGACTCTTAATTCAGCATTAGTATCCTACTGTCTTTTACGTATTTACAGTACATAGTAAATTTGTATGCTAAACTTTAATTCAAACTCTTCTGTCAAGGTGTATTATTTTAAGTGTCCTGTGTCGTTTACTATTTTACTTTTGGTGTGATTGTGTTAATTTTTATTTAATTTTTGTGGCAGGAATGGGAGAGACCAAAACCAGGAAGAAGGCCTGATATATTTCCGCAGTTCAGTCCAATGAAAACACCGTTGCCACCTCCGTTGCCGTATGACCCTCCGGCTGAAGACGAAGAAGAGGACGAAGAGAATAAAGAAGAAGATGAAGAGGATCCCGACAAGGAAGAACAAGACAAGTAAGGCTATAGATACATCCTCTTCTACTTCATTTTTGTTCCCAAAAAGTTCAGATTAAACTTGAGAACTTTTATGATGTTTAGGACCTATTACGAGCTAAATGAGGATTCACGGTTTTCCCCATAGTAAAGTCTTTGGAGTCTACTAGGAAATGTAATCTAGTTTATATGCGAAATCATTTTACATAGTCTCTCTTCTGTTGCACATTTTAATTAATTCTTTTTTTTTAGCCAAGAAGATGGACCTAGACACATAGTTGAACACATAACGATTACTTATTTCAGAAACCGGATATAATTACTGTTAATGAGATTGTATCACTTTGTCTTCTTCACATATGTGCATCTTCATTCTTAGTTAGGGCGCCATTTATGGTGATCAAGATTGTGATTTTAACGTTCAGAGTTCAGACTACATTGCATTCATTGGGGTGGTTGTTATTTGCATGAAGAAACTTGGTTTCAAGGTCATACTAAAACCGTATGATCCTTATATAACTCATGATAGTTTGACTAAGAAAGCATGCTTTGGAGCTTACTTGTTCTCAAAACAGGTGGTCAGGCTAGTACCGAAGTCGGGGAAAACATTTAACTGATCATCTGTTACAAAATTTTGTAGATATATCCACCCGTATGAAATCATGCCTCTGTTTAGCAGAAGGCTTGAGTGAAATTTGTTGAATCCTGTGAAATTAAGTTCACTGAGGTCTTACGTTTATAAAGTAGATAATTTTAATTGTTTGAATTTTTTGCGTATCACCTATGTGAAAACCTTGTGTATTACAGTATAAGTAATTACTGTTTTAAAGAAATTGTTGACAGTAGTCCTAAGCAACCGAATAATTACAATTACAACTGTATAACTATAGAGATATCATAACTACCAGATTACGAGTATTATAATTGGATTGGATTAAATTGCTTTATCCAACTAACCACCTTATAGACTTATAGTGAACCTTATAGTGATAATAATGAAAAGTTGGGTTGACTCACATTCCATGTATTGAGAAACATTTGTTAGTGAGATATTCAAACGTATCTAACTTTTCAAAAGATAATGTTGATATAAAAATTGATGGACTTTATTTTGTATGTATATGTCATCATCATCATCATAGTTATATATCTTTAGATGGAACACTTTAAGGTTTTTGCTCAACCACTTCGGTGATTTTGTAACAGCTACAATGAGTGCAATCCAATCTGTGTATCTACCTACTTGTCAACTCGCAAAGTCTTTGTTGCTCTTGTAAGTTTCTTTCTAGTAATGATATTTTTTCGCCAGAGAAAAATAAAATAAAATGCGCACACTAGATTGCACTTATTGGAGCGGATTGTAATCACCAAAGTGGTTGAACAAAAACCTTATGCAGCTAGTGCATCGACCTGTTTGTGCCAAAAACCCGTCCTAAAATCCGTAAAACCCAGTTTGCGAGGATCTGTTGCTGTAGGCTGAAAATGACTCTAAGCCAATCTGTTTTAATAAAGGTCTATACTCTATAGTTTAGTACATATTTATAAGAGGCTAATGATAAATTTACCATTCTTTTTATAAATCCACTAAAAGATTAATACATATTTAATGAATTAACTCACCAAATTTCTAACAATATTGTTAACAATAATAACAATATTACATAGCTAAAAAGTTGATTTAAACATAATTTAATCTTATCCGTTCAATGTTTGAAACTATTTATTAGTTGTCATCAATTTTACGACTCAAGCTCAATGTACTAGACATTTTTACTAATCTTACTATTTAATTACTCACATGATACAAATTTTTAATGTGATATTACGATTTCCAATACAATATCTTTCTTATTAATCTAGTATATTTAGTAGCTCTCAATTTTATCTCATGTGTCAACTACACTTTTAAGTTTAAAATTAATTCCGTCAATAAAGATGTCAGTTAATTATCGTTAAAATCAGTTAACTTTATAGGTAATTAAAATATTCTTATAGCATGTTTGATTTATAGAATTCATAGAAATTTAATATTTTAAGTGGATAATCAATAATTAATCAAATTCCTTGCAATCGGTTTATGTGAGGGAATACAGCTGCATTATTGACTATACTATGTCCACATGTCTACATCTAATCAACTACATTTATATTTATAATTTATAATGATTTATAATAAAACAAAATAAAGTTCTGGATATAATTGTCATTATAATATACATTCATTTAACATATGGTTTAAATATACTATAAATTTTTAATAAATAAATATCTAACATGTACCTTATAATACTATATTTTAATATGAAAAATAAATTGTTACAAACATCTTTAATTATTGAAAATGAAAAAGTATATTAAGATGTTTTATCTGTTTACCATAATTGCTTTTGTAGATCGAAGAAGTAATAGTGTTGGACGCATGTTTAATGGCATTTAAACCAAATATTATTAGTCAAAAACGTATTTAGTTACATTTATTTCTCATTTTAGTAATTACATTAAATCAAAAATGTATGTTACGATTATTTTTTATTTTAATTTTTTAAGGTAATGTCTTTTACGAGAATAAAAGGGGTAAATGAAAAAGGCTGTAGCTTAATATACTGAAAAAAAATTTTAATTTTACTACCCTAATCTCAATGTAATATTTTAATAATAAATATGTTGATTTGATATTGATTTGATTAAAAGTAATAATAATTTAATAATAATTTTATTTTAAAAATTAATTTAATAATAAAAAAGTAATAATTAATAATAAATATGTTAATTTGATATTAATTTGATTAAAAATAATAATAATTTAATAATAAAAAATTAAAAGTATAGTAAATTTAGTAACACCCATGAAAAAAAGTCTCGTACTGACATAACGGTCAGTTTTTTTTAAATTAATTTTCTCTTATTTTCATGACTCTAGTCTAATTCATTTGGTGAGTGGGACCCAGCAATTGGGTGTGGCTCAATCAAATACAATCACCACCGTCCATCTGCCCAACCCACTTCTCCCACCTTAACCCCCAACTATCTTAACGGTCACGATCTAATGATTCAACACGACAAATGAAGGTCATTTTCGTCAAACAAGAAAAAAGTGGGGTGGGTCAAGTGGAAAAGTGTTTGACGCTTGGAGAAGAGAGGTCCCCATCCCATGTGCCAATCGCCAAAGTCTCTTAAACCCCCTGCTCTATGTTGTAATGTAATTTTAGGCTCAGAATTTTTTCAACAAAATAGTATATTTTTATACGATAATTATAGTTGATTAAACACCGACGTCTAGTGAAGATCAACCTTGAGAAAGCGATTAATCATGGGAAGGTCACCCTCGTTTCTATATAAAGACAGTCGTGAACTTCCTTTGTTTCTAAGCTTCAATGTTGTTACTTTACATTTGCAGAATGAACGCAAAACATAATTTTACGATTATAAGTTAAAACATTCATTTTTCACAATTGTTGAGTTTGACAATCGTATGTTTGCAAGCTCCGTAGCTACCGAGTTACTGATGAAATGTAGTTCCTCATGTTAAAAATGGACGGAGTTGGACATTAATGACATAATGTGCCTATATTAAAGGGTTATGTGATATTATGATGTGGTATTTATATTCTTGTATGTTGACGAAGATAGATGATCTGGTAACTTAGGCACATTTTGTCATTATATTCTTGTACGTTGATGAAGATGAATGGTTTGGTAATTTAGACACATTATGTCATTTTATTCTGGTAATTTATCATTTATTGATACCAAGTCGAAGTTTAGATGACTAAACTTGCCTTCTTAATCTATTTTTCAAAATCTTTAGTATTATACTAACGTAGTACCAATGTAATACGTTGATAGAGGTTGTGGTAGGTAATGATGATGGTAGTGGCGGTATAAGCTTGATAAAAGTATGAAAATATATATATGTATTTCAAAGATTTTTCGTATATGTTTTGTGTTAATATTTATTTATAATAATATATACTAATAGGATATATTGAATTGACATATGGTATTAAATTATTGAAGGGAGTTTATTAAACTATGAGATGTTTTGAACGGAGAGTACCAATAAGAATGTGCCATTTGACAAAAATCTCATTTCTTCTACATTTTTTAAAATTAAATATTTTAAAAACGGTAAGTCAAAAAATAATAAAATTACACCATAAAAATCAATATTGTTTTCTCTTCGATTAGACATCTCACAAGGTATACTTTCAACAAACTTTTTTTTTTCAATTTTTGTGGGTTGATACATATGTTACGATTGACTAACAAATGTGTTATTCGCGGCTATCACATGAGTTATAAGCGATAGTCGGTGGTAACACATGTGATAGTCGGTGGTAACACATGTGATAGTCGCCGATAACATATGTGTTATTTGTTTATAACACATGTGTTACCAATTTTCAAAGCCCACAAAAAAATGAAAAAAAAAAAGTTCTTCGAAAGTATGTCATGTGATATCTCAAATCGAAGAGAAAAAAACGTTGATTTTTATGGTGCAATTTTTATAATTTTTTGACCAACTGTTTTTGAGATATACAATTTTTAAGAATGTATTAGTTTTATTATTTTGATAAAAATGAACGGTTGAGATTTGTACTATCATATTTTCAAAAAAATATATATTTTAATAAACTTTTATCTTAACTTATTAAAACATAAAGAAACGTTGAGTCGATTGAAATATTAAAATAATTATGTAAAAGTAATATAGAATTTTTTTATTGTTGAACATAATTTTAAAATAAAATTTAAAAATGCTTTATCGATTTTAAAGATTAGAGATTATTAAAAGTTTACAAGAATGAGTTTTCACATTAGTTATTACAATGAAGTAACTCGTGGAATGTAAGTTATTACATACATAATTTGGCCAAAGAATAATCTCACGTGACCTAATTAGTTTTCATTTTGAAAAGTTTTATTCGTTTCGAATTTGTATGGCAGTATATTATTCATAGTGTAATAATCATAGTCTGAACCTACAATTACAAGCACGCATGTGTGTGTGAATGTTCAACTTTACTTTCTAGCGGTATAATCGGAAGTAAAGACATGTTTATTATTGGTAAAACTAAAAAGAATAACAAATTAACCGTTTAAAGAACACATAAACAGAACCATCCTCTTATTATGCACCTTATTATGCGAGTCTATCACCAAGAAGATATATGTACATGAGAAATAATCATCAAAATACAAGGACCTCAAAAGAAACTTTTGAAAACCTAAGGGACTGAAAACAAATATATGCTTAAACAACACAAAGCCAACTTCATCGCATATAATTACATCCATTGACAACAACAATCAAAGCTTCCTCCTATTTATACGCAATTTTTTTAACCTGCAGCTAAACCCTCACTCTTTTACCATATCAATGTGTGAGTGAATATATTTGGATCCAAAAGTTCATCTTATTCCTGAATAATTAATATAAACAAATCACAAATAACGACAGCAAATATTCTCAGTTCAGAAGAATCAATCGTTCGGATCTGCAACAATGTTAGACGGATTATTAGGGCGCAGTGGTTTCAGCTCCAAATGGTTAGTTTTATCTCTATAGTTTATACTATTGTATAATAATATTTAATTAAAAGTTTAACTCGTTCTATTTGCTTAATTATTAGCTATGGTAAACTGATTGAAATTGATGATGATGTTAACTTGTGTTTTTGTTTTAAAGTAAATCATTAATTAAGCCAACGAGAACACGAATTGAGGTGCTGCGAAGACGAGCGGAAGCGAAACAGCGGTTTTTGAAAGAAGATCTTGCGAAATTACTTGCTAATGGACTTGATGTTAATGCATATGGAAGGGTAATGTTTTCGAATTTATTTATTTTGTATGTTACTTATATATGATAAAAATATTTTTTGTAGTTGAAGCTATTTTTGAGATTTACTGAATGATTGGGGATTATTGCTTGCATTATAGAGTTTGTGTTTTCAGGTTGTTGTAGATAAAATAGTGTTTGTTTAGAGGATTAGTGAATTTTTTCATAATATACGATATTGAGAAAAAAATATATGCCACAACATGATGTGGAAACTCTTACTTTATAGTGACAGCAAGTACTTTTAGTTTCCTTAACCTTGCAAAAGGTTCAAATAGTGGGCTTGAACCAAAAACCACATGGTTGTTGGGCCACCTAGATACCGCTAAGTCAATGGCCTTCTGGTATTTGCGTATCTCTAGCTAAGGTTCGTTATTTTATTTGTATAATTTCGGACAATCTTATCAAGTTATTAACTGTTGCATAGGCATGTCACTATTAGTCGTTTAGTATGCTTATGGTTTGCCAGTTATTATCTTAGTAAATTTTTATATAAAGAGCCTTCTTTTGAGAAATTCTGATAAAAATTCCAATGGTCAACCCACATATATTACAGATATACTCCGTATAAGTTGTAAAATCATCTTATATGTTGAAGGGATAATAAGCCCAAGGTAGTGATGTAGCTCCAAATCGCTATCGGGATGGAAAAAATGAACCTTGTCGAGTTGGAGCATGGAGGAACTAGAAGTGAGACCCTTTAGGCTTTTACGGTTGAATCTGACAATTTGTTGCTGCATTTGCCTTAACATATCTGGTTGTATGGTAAGAATAGCAAAAAAAATACTTGCGCAGACATTCACTACTAGGAAGTTTTACTAAAAGGCAAACTCTCATCAGCTTTCCATACTACCCATAAGCATAATAACTTGGCCATTGGTGCCCTGGTTGGACCAAATATACTTGTGAACACTCATTCCTTTGTGCCTCTCGAAAACAGAAGATTATGCTCTCATTGTTGCAAGTTTTCATAGCACCCGATATTTGTACAACATGCTGATTCCCCTTCATTTTCTAACTCTCAGCTTATAGTGTCCAAAGTTGTGAATAGAGAAGAAACATGAAAGGTAGGGATACTTGGTTCACAAATGGAAGTGGACAGGATAATATAGAACTCAATTTCTAGTCTAGTTATCTACATTAATTTTGCATGTTTGTATTTGCATAGGTTTGTTTTTTGAATTCATTGTTATAATAAGCTCTAACTAGTGTTCTGTTTCTTGCGAGGTGGTGTTACAGACTGAAGAATTTATTGCTGGATTGAATACCTTATCTTGTTATACGTTCATTGACCAGTCATGTGACTACATATTGAAGCAGCTGTCGATCATGCAGAAACTAGGGTATGAAGAAACAGTGAATCATAATCACTATACTCTTTTAGTCATTTTCAGCTCTATGTTAGTAGATTATTGTTATGCCCCACATACTTAACACTCTGTACTTGATTTATTCAGGCATTGCCCAGAAGAATGCAGAGAGACGGTTGCATCACTAATGTTTGCTGCTGCAAGATTCTCTGATCTTCCAGAATTACGTGACCTTAGAGATGTATTTCAAGAGAGATATGGGAATGGTTTAGAATGTTTTGTTAATCAAGTGGTAGGTCTCCAGAATTAAGAGAATCATATAATCCCTTATCCTCATATATACATTCTAACCAGTTTCTTAATTTTTGATAGTTCGTTGAAAAGATAGCCTCTGAGCCTCCCGTGGTGGATAAGAGAATAAAGTTACTGCAAGACATAGCTGCAGAGATTTCAATTCAATGGGATTCTAAAGGATTCAGACAAAGGATGGATAAGCCCTCCGCACTTGCTCAGGTATGGCTATTGATTAAAGGTGTGGAATGCATTCTTTTTTATTTGTGTTCTGCTTTGATGTCCTCGTTTGATATCTTTACCTCCCAACACCTTACATTCTATTATCATGTTTGGTTGGCATGTAGGAGTGAAATGAGTTTTCATATGGACTTTTTGTATCACATATAGACTCTGTAGATTCTATCTCTACTTTACACATTATTTAATCAAAGTTATTGAATATTATGTACAAATAAAATATAACAAATACTCTAAATAAGATTATAATGATAAGATACTCATTTTTTTTTTTTCGGAAAATTCAGAAAAGTAATTTTATTAAGTTTTAAATTATTTCAAAATTATGCTATTGAGTATTGCATTATCAAAAATGTGTAATATTATAATTTTCATGTTGGAATGAATTTATCAAAAATGCTATTCTGTTCCATGTTGGAATGAATTTAAAAAACATTCCCTGGTCATGGAATGAAAATCAACCAAATGTGAGGAATCACGTTCTTTCAAAAATGGTGCATCCGGTTTTATTAGAGAAAACAGTAAATATTAATATCATTCCATTATAATTTTTTTTTTTCCTAACATAAAATGAACATACTGCAGGACCAAGCAGAGAAACCTGGATCTTTGAGTGTCACTGATGATAAGTATAAACTACCAAATGGAAATAATATTTTATGGAAAAACGGTCAGTGTTCTAAAGAAAGAATAGAGCATGCTCAAGACAGGCCGCGATTGCACAATGATGGAAATGTAGACATTAGAAAGAAAGAGGTGTTGGATATTCCGTTTGTGAAAAGAGAAGAAAAACGATTTAAAGAAAGAATAGAGCACAGTCACGAGGGGGTGGTGTTGCAAAATGATGGGAATGTAAATGTTAGGAGGAATGAGGAGTTAAACATTCCATATGTGAGAAGAGAAGAAAAGTGTTCCAAAGAAAGAATAGAGCATGCTCATGAGGGGCTGATGTTACACGAGAGGAATGGGAATGGGAATGGTAATGGTAATGGTAATGGAAGTGTTAGGATGAAAGAGGTTTTAGGCATTCCATTTGTGGGAAGGGATGAAAAACGTGGCTACAAACATGAGGACCGCATCAGTAAGCTGGAGAATGGTGGGTATTTTTCTAAACCATGGCAGGAAAATGATTCCAAGAATAATGGATTTGGAAAATACGATACTCCTGTGATGATGAAAACTTCAGGCAGTTCTTATCATGAGAGACAGCCAGATGTTTTCAATGATGATAGGGCGAACAGAGAAAGAAAAGAAAGGCATGGTTACAAACAAGAGCTGGTTACTAGCAGGCCAGAAACTAACGCGAACGGGGATATTGATGATCATTTAGTTAGAGGGAGGCACGAAATGAAAGCTTCAAGAAGATCCTGTGACAGACGGGCAGAAAACCTTGGTAATGACGATGTGAGTGCTTTCCTAAACGGAGATCATGATGATCATTTAGTTAGAGGGAGGCACACAATGAAAACTTCAAGAAGATCGCAAGACAGACGGCCAGAAAATCTTGGTAATGACCATGTGACTGCTTTTCAAAACGGAGATCATGATGATCATTTACTTAGAGAGCGGCACGAAATGAAAACTTCAAGAAGATTCTGTGACAGACGGCCAGAAAATATTGATAATGACCATGTGACTGCTCTATTAAACGGTGAAAAACCCGATCTTTTACATCCTGGAAAATCAGAAGGCATCTCAAATGGTACAAAACACCTGGATAATGGTGATGAAGAAGATGTTTTAAAGTCAAAGAAAAAAGTCAAGGAGGAAGAAGCAATTAGGTTAAAGTCTTCTCTTCCACCACCACCTTATGTTAAGTTAAATATCCCACCACCGTACAGTAAGCCTAACAATATATCAAAGCCAGAAAGGATCAAGGACGAATCAGATCGTGTGATTGGAGAAGATCATCATTACCATAATGATATACCGTTACCTAAACCTAGATCAATTAGGAGAAAACACTCTAAATCTGCATCTGGTCATGATGACATTGGAAGTTCAGAAGACGCCCGCATTGTTAGAAGAATTTCAAGTAGCAGAAGAAAAGAAAGAAAGGGGTTACAGATTTTATTTGACGACGACCATTATCATAGCCCTAAGGACGAAGAGGAGAAAATGATGGATAAATTATTATTACACTATAGTAAAAAACCATCAGCTTATGATATTGGCAAGTTGAAAAAAAAAAAATCCAGATCCAGTACTAGCAAATCTCCATCTCCACATCACGGAAGTAACGATGAGGTGACAGAAATGATCGTTCCTCCAATGAGATCACTTTCGCTTCCAAACGAGCATAGTGGTGAATCAGCCCCAAAGAAAGCGTATGCGCGTGCCAACTCATTTCAGCCAGATAATCAGGCTCCACATGTGCATCCCAAGTTGCCTGATTATGATGATTTGGCAGCCAGATTTGCAGCAATGCGAGGGCGATAAATGAGTAAACCTTGAGGTATACATTCGATTAATGAATCAACTGATTTATTGCATATGGGTGGTTGGTAGTTTTTCTGTTTGTTTTTATATAGCAGGAAAGTGAGAAAAATGTATACTGTCAACACCCTGAAACTTTGGATGAGTGTAGAGTTGATTGGGTTGTATTTGTGACATTTGATTGTGTTTAGGTAACATGATGTAAAAAATAACACATTCTATAGATGCGGGTTCGATTACAGCTACGATTGGATCTACTGCAATATTGGTACCATGTTCGTTTTTCCGATATGAAAATTCAATAAACTAAAAAATTAATCAGGTAAAAGGCTCACCAACAATCACAGTTGCATTTCTTTTGTCTTTTAACTTTGTAGATGTTGGCAAGTGTCATTCCCGTACACGAGGGATTGTGAAACGCATGTGAAGGGGGGGGGGGGCATAGATCAAAACCAATATAGTGAATCCAAAACAAAAGAAACCACATATTTATAATCACGTCAGTAAACTTTTAATAAAAGTACAAAATGGTTCATACGTCATATGCCTGAAAATAAAGCGATTGAAACACGTGAGGAAGTTAAAGATATGAAAAATACAAAACTCCGGGAAAATAAATATGTAAAATACTAAAATGTGTAAAGTCATTAAGATTATTAAACTATTAAAGGAAAGAGGTGTTATAGTTGTTAATCTCAACTAATGGTGGTTTTCATCCATTTGTTAGTTTGTGGATGTGATAGCTATTGAAGTAACGTTTATCAAGATGGGCTGAAGATAAGGCCCAAAAATTTGTCGTGTACAGGCAAGAAAGTGATGGGCCTAACGAAAAGACGACGTGTGGCTATGCCTCGGAACCTGAACCCATTCTTACCCCCATAATTGTGAAGTTTAAATGTTTTAAGTTAGATTGTAATTTTTTAGAATACCCCTTATTTCTTGCAAAGAGTGATGGGTAAATTGAGAAAAATTCTTTTTAATGATATAAGAGATCTGCTCGTGTAAATATTCATTGGAACATTTAATTTTGATTTTGATGTGTCTAATACTTGAGGTTCACTAGAAATTGACAGACTATCAAATTCTTTTTCTTTTTGAAAGATTAGGCTTAGGTTTGAAATTCGTTTAAGCTATTTGTATAATTTTGTTCTCAAAGTTTTTAATAGTTAAATATAATTCAATTTTTTCATCAAAATTTTGAATTATATTTTACAGCATGTTCAACATTTGTACTTTTAGAAATTTGAAATTTGTTTGTAAGTTCTGAAACATTAGATTTCAAGTGGTTATTATCAAGTTGAAGTTATGCAATAACTTGACCACTTTCATGTTCTTTTAACCTTTTAAAAACTCTAGTATATTTAGCAATTGCATAGTCATATTGACGAGTAATAAGTTTTCTCACCCTTTCTGATTCCTCAAATTTACTTGATAAATTAGGAAAATGTAAATCTAAATATTTGTTGTCATAATCAAGTTTCTCACATTTCTCTTTGTAATCATTCATGTGAAGTGTAATGATCTAAATCGAGTCTATTTAGAATTTCAGGATTATTGATTGAATAGAATGTATGAATATTAAGAGAGTAAGTAAATGTTGTCAACTGTCATACACATATATACCACATAGATTAATGTCAAAAGGCTTAATTAACATTACAAATACGTGGGTGTTTATATCCTAATATTAATAACAAAAGCTAAACTTATTACATATAAGAAAATAAGTTAAATCCTCAAAATATAATTCTAATAATCTCCTTCTAGAATTTAACGACATAGTTTTGTTAAGAATACACGTTTGTACTGAAGTCCTATCCATTTGAGCAGCTTTCAAATTAAATGTCTAATAAAAAGTTAAAACACGTAGCAATCTCGGTGATGTAAAAAGAAGAATAAAGAAAATGTTGATCCCTTAATCCCTTGCATAGTATTTTAGATATTTGGTATATAATTATAATAATTACAAATAAATAATATAAGTTATGTTAACAATCCTACCAGCCATATTATATTATAAACCTAATAAAGTATCATATTTATTTAGATTTGTCAAATTACAACAATATTAATATTAATATTAATATTAATATTAATATTTATAATACGAATTAAAATAAAACCTGAATTTATTCTCTTTCGAGAACTAAATTCGTTTTCCCCACGTAGACTTCATGTGATGGATTTGTTGCTTTACCCGACCACTCAAACTATTTCATTTTTAATTACCTGAATTTTATACTTTGTGCGATAAGAAACACACGTCGGTTATTTATTCGACGTTTATGCTTCTCAGAGTTATGTATTTCCCATTATTTATAAACATAAAAAATAAAAGAAAATTAATCAGTTGTTGTTTACGGATCGAATCGGAGGTAATGTTTTAAAAACTGATCCGGTCGGATCAGATTTTGGAGAAAATCTAGTCGTAGAATAACTGATATTGGGCCTCTATTGACTTGGTCAACGACCGGTGGTCAGACCGGAAACCGGTTTGGACGGGTTTGTTGACTTTTTTTTTTTTTTTTTGTAAACTTTGAAAGCTACATATTTTCACTCGTAATTCAGATTAAGTCACCGTTTTGACAATTTACACTTATTTTGACTTTTAAACGCACTTTGACCACTCATAACTTGCTATAGATAATTCAAATTTCAAATTTGTAAAATTTACAGTTAATATAGAGTGTCATTAAACATTAACTCTCAATCAATTTCGAAAAAGAGTCAAAAAGTCAAATTAAGTTTTAAAAAAATAGTCTAAAAGTCAAAGAATATTAAAAGCCAATAGTACCAGTTCACCGGCACGATCGAAACTGATGGAATGATCAGTCCAGATAAAAAACCGATTTTTAAAACATTATTTTGGGGTGATTTCTCTGTGGACAATGGGACCTTAATCGTTTATTAGTCTTCATTATTCACTCATCTTTTTTTAATAGGCGTCGATCTTTCAATCTCTTCTCTGGCACAAATTATATTAGAGCACGAAAAATTGAAATCCACTTCAAAAATTTAAAAGTAATATTTACTAAAAAAAAGAAAGAAAACATAATACAAACGAACAAACCAAAGCTCACTTTTGTAGCAACCACCTTGGGATGAGAGTCTAGTCATATGTATCCAATTCACATGCTATTAGAGCACTAATATGTACCCAATTTTCACGTGCTATTAGAGCACACAATGTGAAAATTCGACGTATTACTAGAATTACAACGGTGTTACAATATTAGTTCCCGTGTGATTTTGTAAAAGTGAGCCGCTCAATGTCGGGGAATCACAGTGTGTAAAAGAGTACAATTCTTTTTTTTAGGCTTTAGATATGAAATGGACCCCTATTTTCAATATGACCTTTCCGGATGATATGAGGTTCGATGTAATTCGGTGTAGTGATAATGCGTTAGAATATGACTGAAATTTTTAGTGTGATCATATCATTTTCTTATGATCAGTCTCTCCGAGAGGTATTATTGGCCGTTTGCACTTGAACGAACGGTTGGAGATGGTAGGCACCAATTATGTCCACTGCTCATCTTCTCTTTATCCGGTGAGAGACGAAATGGAATGGACGGATAGTGGATCAACTCATTTTATTTATAAAATAAATGTATTAATTGGTAAATGAGAAACATGATTAATAAATTATTAGTATATCCTGATAGATAATGTTTAGCCATTTTAAAAAAAGAAATTAATTGTATCAACGTGAAGTTGATGTGACAATTACTTTTTCAATTCTTTCGATATACACAATAAGTAATTTAACAGCATGAGCTATATGGGCGGGTAAAGAATATTTGATCCCGATAAAATTCATGAGGTATATGAAATTACGTGGTCAATGTGATTATTCTTACAACACTCATGTGAGTACGGCACACCCATGTGGTCATACTGCGGTTTAGTCGGTGTAATGCACACAACACTTTGTGCTGTTTTATTTGTATGTGACAGAATTTCTTTTAGTTTTTCTTTCCATCCTTGATCTAAACAATGTTGGATGACCTTCGTCCGACCAACGAAAATTCTCAGATAACATACATTTTCTTGCCATATATCACAATTGGGGGCTCCAATTTATAAGTTTCCCAAATTATAAGATTTTTCATTTTTTGTCAGAATCAAAGATTCTGTGAATAACACAACGATTTTAGTTAGTGATTTCAGCTATGTTGATTTAGGCTTTGATTTATACTTTTTGATAAATTTTAAAGAAAGGAAGAAAAAAAATGGTTCCTTTTTTATAAAGGACCATTTTATGTAATGATACGAGTATACTTTTTTTTTTTTTTCTGAAGTACTCCAATCATTTAATTTAATTGAATTTTTCTATAAAGGATCTTATGGGCTTATACGTATGAAACCATTTATTCTTGGTTATTGATAATTATGATTATCTACGTTCGAAATATATATGTATATATATATATCTATATGTAGAGGTGAGTACATTAGACTGAAAGGAGTGGGAGGAGATGACATAAAGTGATCAAAAACTACTTTGATGTGACTACTCCCCCTTCAACTTGATTACAAAATGATGGCTTTCAAAATGGTGGCTACCACTTTGAGTGGTAGTCACTTTTATTATTTTTTTATTCATATTGTTTGTGTATAATTTATTTATAAAGGTAAAAAGAATTTAAATGTGGATTCAATTTCAGTATGAAAATAATGGGATGAATACATATAAAAATGAGTGTCAGTGTGATTTTAGTTTGAAAATGATGTGACACTGAGGTAACAACTTTTTTGAGTAATTATAGAGTGATCACTCCCTTTGCTCTTAAAGTATGAGTTTTTTTGAACGAATGAGAGTACCAATAAAAATGTGTCATTTGACAAAAACCTCACTTTCCCCCATTTTTTTTTTAAATTTAAATATCTCAAAAATTGTTCGTCAAAAAATTATAAAAATTGCACCATAAAAATCAGCATTTTTTCCTCTTCGATTCAAGATCGCACAAGGTATATTTTCGACGAATTTTTTTCTTCATTTTTTGTGGGTTAACACATGTGTTATGATTAACTAACAAAAGTGTTACCCGCGACCATCATATGTGTTACCAAGGACTATCACATGTGTTACAAACGATAGTCGGTACTAACACATGTGATAGTTGTCGGTAACACATGTGTTACCAATTTTCAAAACCCATCAAAAAAATGAAAAAAAAAAAAAATTTGTTCGAAAGTATGTCATGTGGAATCTTAAATTGAAGAGGAAAAAACGCTAATTTTTATGGTGTAATTTTTATAATTTTTTAACTAACGGTTTTCGAGATATTTAATTTTTAAAAATGTGGGGGTTTTATTATTTTGATCAAGATGGGCGGTTGAGATTTGTACTCCCATACTTTCAAAAAAATTCATACTTGAAAGAACTTTTGTCTATATATATATATTATGGCTTGAATAAGATCCTTTTAAAAATAAAAATAGTATGAATATTTTAAATTTGCACTTATGATCGACAAAGTTATTGAATTTACATTCGTACATCTCAAATATGCAAAGAAAAATGAATGCACATTTCTAGAAGTGCATACAATTTGAGAAAAATGATTGATAAACACTTCTACGTTTTGCATCTAAAATTATACATCAAATGTTTTTTCAATTTTGATGCATTTATAACAATGTGTATCTATTTTTCTCCATATTTATTTGATGTATGAATGTGAATTTATTGATTTGTGGGATACATGTGCATATATGAAGCGTTATTACCCGTTTTTGTTTTTAAGGTGTTGTTATTGAAACCCTACCCTAGTATGGATCAAATAAGAACGGTATGAACGCTTCAAATTTGCATTTATACTGGACAAAACCATTGGATTTACATTCGTACATCTCAAATATACAAAGAAAAATTAATGCACATTTATCGAAATGTATAGAATTTGAGAAAAACGATTGATGAACAATTCTAAATTTTTTATTTTAAATCGTGTGCATCAATTTTTTTTTTTTTTTTTTTTTTTTTTTGTACATTTATAAGAATGTACATATATTTTTCTCCATGTATTTGATACGTATAAATGTAAATCTACTGATTTATAAGATACATGTGTTGATATGAAATGGTCTAATTCATTTATATTTTTAAAGTGTTTTTTTTAGAACTAGGTATTATATATTATATATATGAAAATATATAAATAATTGGATACGTGGAGAGAGGGAGGCACATAAAGAAGAACCTAATCTGTTCCTGTAGCCACTCATGTCAACATGTGACCCTTTTGTATTTTATTCATGTGGGCATTGTATTAGATCCACAATTATTTTAAATTAAAATTAATTAAATTTGTATGTTAATTATGTTGGTTAATTAGTTAAAACAGTATATGCATTCAAAACATGACGCAAGCATATGGAGATTATTGAATTTGACCATATTGCTCTTACGAGTGTTAGTGATTTAAGTATTATCATATATTTTTCCTAATTGAGACTTAACTAAATCAAAAAGATCAAATTTAATTATGAGTTAGAAGATATATAGTGCATATTCATACGAACTCATCTGATGTGAACTTAAATCCAACAAATAGCAAGGGTAAGGGACAAAGCCCCCTTATGAATGGCACCCTTTTCTTGCACATCTTCCTGACCGAATTAACATTTTGCTCTCTCAATGACACACAACAATATACTTTTTTTTGTTCATTTTTCGTTTTAAGACCTAATAACATGAGTGATGCTATAAATTATTTGATTATTAAATTCGTATAATTTGAAACATCGTAAGATCACTCCTTATGGTAGTTCTCGTTCTCCGTCCTCGTTTACCTGGCACTCCGTTCTCCACCCTCATCATAGGCACGATCCTATCTTCGGAGATCGTCCTGATGTCTTCGTGCTATGCAGAACGGAACGAGAACGAGAGTAAGTGAGACCGATAACATATTTTTACCCTTTTCTTCTTCTTCCTCACCTCTTCAAGGTGATCAAAATTTTATATTCTATCTATGTTTCATAATAAAGCTTAAATCTTTGTGAAACTCACCATGTTTGATTAAATGTTTCAAAGAAAATCAAATCTAAACAATATCCACATGACCATTCTGTGTTATTTCATTATATCCAATGCCATTATTTCCTCATAATATGCTTAACATTTGGATTACAATTAAGCTCAAATTCAAGATTATTGTCTTTAAGTTAATTGATTATTGTTTCATATTGTTGCAGGTTGAATCGGGTGTTTCATATTTGGTTAGCTGGATATGCGGAGATATATATATATATATATATATTAATATTGGAAGAAATAGTAGTTTTGTATCTACGGGTGTTAAGAGATCTAAAATGTATAAAGTAGCTTTTTAATTGTGCTAAAAATTTTTATCAATGTAATGTATTTTTTGTAATTATTGTAAATTTTTTAAAAAGATATAAATATATTTGTATTAATATTTCATAAATAATGTGGTGCTGACATGACACTGAAAAATTAAGTTATAATGTCAGGATAGACAAAGTTCAATTCTAAATCAATTTTTCAATTCTCGTATTAATATGATATTAACATAATATTTAATTTTAAATTCTGAGACATCATAATGATCTAAACAAAAACAATTCAATCTAAAAGTCTAATTCACACTATTCCATAATATCATCCAAATTGATCACGATTTTTTTTTTAATTTTAAAAAGCACCTATTTTCTCATAAATGCATGTCACATGATAAATAACTCTAATTGGGCCCTATAAATAGAATAAGAATGGGACTCAGACTCTTGCCAATTGAAGATTCACTCACCTTCAAAAAATGGCCCCTCCCAACACTCCTTCCCCAATCAACAAACCTCATATACTCTTATAATTCAACCCAAATAACATTAACAAAAAAAAGGAGCTAATTTCTACATAAACTTCTAATGGGTTCAAAAGGTCATGTGAATATTAGTGTCACAACAATTCCATCACCTAGAGGTAGTACTAAAGAAGATGTTGGCAGCAACAACGTTGGTGGTGGTAGCGGTTTTGTGAGTTCGCCTAGAGGACAATTGTGCTTGTGTTCGCCTACAACACATCAAGGATCGTTTAGGTGCAAGTTTCATCGACAAGGTTCTAAAACGGGGGGATGGTTTAGTCGATCTAAGTCCATGCCACCAACTCGAAATGATAATACAAGTGGTGCTAGTTTCACTCCTAAATCCGTCGAATCTACATAATTGTGTTTGTAACAGGTTTTGTTTTTACTTGCAATCTTTTCTTATGACGTTAATCTTGATTGAATAAATCATGTCGTTAGACGTTTCATGTGTACTTAAATAGACTATTTTATCTTGATTCTTTCTTTTATCTATTTTTATCCAGAAATATAGTCATACAAGAATATGGATACTTTTTTCTTGAAAATTTGGAACTGAAATAGATATGTTAAGCAATCTTTATCTTTCTTTATAACAAATAAAAAGAAAAAGAAAAATGGGATTTATAACATGTGCAATAATTTGACTACACAAATTAACCACGTCTATAGAAAAAAAGTAAAAGTCAAATAAATTTGTATACTTTCCAAAAATATTTTCAGAAGTTTGACAAAAAAAATGATGATATCTATCTGGCATAAATGCATAATATCTATCATATATCTGAATATATATATATATATATATTTATATTACATTATTCAAAGAATACGAATAAAAAAGTATACAAATTAGGCATTTTCAACACCAACTAAAAGAATCGGTATCATTTGGCTATTAGAATAAAAATGTAATTATTGTTTTGTTTATTGTCAATCATATCATATCCTATATAATAGTAATCATAGTAATAATATGTTTATGAATGACTTTCAAGTGGTCCAACAAAACATAACCATATACATTCAGATAGATTCGGATTAAGATGTTTGTGATAATTTCAACACTTGACTTTTGATTAAGATTTTATCTATATCAATTTAGTTGATGATCTAAGTATACGTTGTGGACCACAATTGTCACTTTCGAACATAATGTTGTAATGTAATCGGTGGCGAATGTAGGATAAAAAATAAAGTAGGTTTATTTTTTCTCTATGTGAAAAATAACTAGATTATATGTGTTGTCAGGTCAGGTTGGGTCATAGTTCTAACATTTTCATGAGTTTATCCGTTAAAATTGGCTTTAAGACTCTCTTGAACTTAAAAAAGGCATAGAAGCAAGTAATGGGAACAAGTAATGGTAACAAATAATATTGTCCTAACTAAATAAGATTCAAGGTAAAGTCAAAAATAAAATGTGCTTATTAAGTTCATTGCCTAGAACAAAAAGAATAAGGCAAAATAGATACAAATCTTGTACTAGTTTAACAACCCATGTTTTGTGAAGCTCAATGTTTTAAAAACCTCAATATTTTATGAAGAGAAAAAAAGAAGAAATAAGCTCAAATATAACAATCTATGTTTGTTTTATATTTATTTGTGAGCCCAAACTCTTACAGTCTATCAAGATAAAATAGAACATTCATCTTCCCTAATTTCATTAGGTTAAAATTCTGCCATTAACAAAAAACAGAGCCTCCAGTATTTGTATTCCATTTTAAAAATTGACACATTAGAAACGTTCAAACTCATAAGGAGGGTTGATACTCATTTACAAGGCGAATTCAAACTCTTTAAAATAAGATTTAATTAAAATTTTATATGAATTTAGTAGTAATTTTTTTTAGGGGTCCATTGACCCCTATATATATATATATAAACTCGCCGCTGAATGTAATCAAGACTATCGAGAATAAAATAATGAACATTGGAGACAAAGACAATGTTTTTTTACCAACGTATTTGAACCGGTATCTTACTTTAATAATTGAACGTTGTTTAAACTGTTATTTTTTAAAGGCAACAAGCTAGAGTTCTTCCATATAGATTGGAGCAAAGAATATCTCATGTTTAATATTGATTTTGATAATCAAATTACTTAGAGACTAGAGTTTTGTTTATATGCTTAAAACATCAATAAATTTTAAGTTATTGTAGTATAATCATGTATACTCCAGCATTTTGAGATGGTTGTGTTTAACGTATTTATGGAATTAAAAAACTTAAAGATGTAATTACATATTTATTGAAATTGATCACTACAACAAGAAATCAAACAATCTTATATATGTCAATATTAAAGGTAGAAACAGAAAAAGTATAAACACTCGATATTTTGCTTGGAAAACCTCTTAAGGGAAAGTAAAAATCACTAAATCTGTATACCACTTAAAATTCACTATATATGAAATTCACTATATATGAAATATAGCATAAGAATGGGCGCTCCTCTCATCATTCTCAAGATAGATTTCGATAACAGAATATTCAACCTTATTGAATCATCGGAGACTCACCAAATGCGACAAATAAAAATGACTCTTATAGACTCTCTGTTTTTCTCTCAACAACCCCACACCTCTAAAAGTCACACAAAACTCCTAACTAAATAAGCAAATACCCGACTTATTCTCTAAGTTAATTTATTATCAAATTAACGTAGTTTACAGATCTCCTTATTTTAAAAATTATACCCAATAAACATTTTAGGATGGTTGAGTATTTTTATTGGGCTTTAATTGAACTGGTGATTAACCTAGCCCAAAATTTTATAAGTCCAAAAGTTGACATTTTTCGATTGGGCCAAATATAAAAAGCATTAACTGATTAACGTACCCTTTAAAGCCTCTTACATTACATAATTGTAGTTAAAATTACAATTACAATTACATTACAAAATGTAAGTAAATGAGTAATGATAAGAGTAATTAAACTACTTAATATTTGGTCACTGTTTAATGTATTGTTCATTTCTATATCTCCCCTTCTAACTTTATCATGTATCAGTATCTTTACTTTATACACATCTTTACTTTAAGTTATGAAGTAAAATCATTTTTCTTATAAAATATAGTGCTAACATAATGTGGAATTCTTGTATATCAGGCAACCACCCAACATGAGTTGCAGTTTACTTTTAATATGACAGTTATTCAGCAGAACAAAGTAAAGCAACTAAAAGTAAACTGTTATTGTTAGAATAAAATTCGGTCTGGCCATCATTTTAATAATATTGCAACACATTATCTACCTACTTAACAACGTATTATCTCTTTAATCTTGAAGTACATGTTACCATAAGCCTACAAAATTCAACTAAAAATACTCCGTATTTAGTATGGGATGAGTTGGGTTCCCAAGGGCCCATAACTTTGTTATTTATTGTGAGCCCAAGTATAAACATATTGACATGACATGAAGCCAAGCAAGCCCACCTTAATTGCATGATCCGAAAACCGGTAGATAATGTCTGATTGGTCCAAAACTAAATTTCACCCGATCTATCGGTTTCTACTAATAACGATGTTTTTTTTATAAAAATTTATGTGTTATTCTCATAACAAATATGCTTTAACCAACAAATAAGAAACACACATATAGAAAAGCATCCATACCCACCTCAACCAGAATTAATTCCTACACCGCAAATGTTGTTCGGCATGTCATACCATTTGCACATTATAGTTAAATATTTCAATAAAAAAAATTTATTTCACAAAAATCTTCAAATTTTTAAAAGTGGATATGACAAATGAATGATCTTAAGAGTACTCTCTAGGGTGCATGTGGTGGATTCGTTCAGTCTTTGCACTACGAGCTGCATTATAGGCATAGTTTAGTGGTGGCGAGTAATGATGGCTAGTGTTTTTCTTAACACTTGTTCGTAGCTTTTCTTTTATTATGTCAAACGCAATGTTAATAAATAAATAAATAAAATATTAGTCCAATTGATAACCGTTAAAATAGTGATGAAATGATTTAATCTTAGCTTTGATAAATTGTGAATATTGTTTGTTATATTTTAACTTGTTTTGATTAAATGTAGGACTAAAGATGTTATACTTAATTCTAGAAAAGAATTGTAGATGTAAGCTTGAAGATGAGTTGGTATCTATAGTTTGAAAATAGCAAAACTCTATTACCAGTTGCAAGATTGAAGAAGTTTGAAGGGTCATTGCAATATTGTGTTAGCTAAAATATAAAAGGATTCTATCATTTCCTATTATATTTTAACTCTCGTATTTTCTCTCAATTCTCTTTGGTCTCATATTGTTCCCAGATTAGGGCTTGATGCCTTCTGGTTGATCTTTTAGTTCTTTTTGTATTTCTTGTTCTGTAATCATACATAGAACATTGTTCTTGTGTTGTATAATGTGAACTGTTGGTAGCATATCTTCATTTTGTATTGTTATAACAAGTAATAATATCAATCACAACTTGATGATTGATTGAGTGTTTATAGTTTTTTAGGTGTTCATATTTTTCACATGGTATCAGAGCCATTTATGACTTGATATCTCTTCTTTAAAGCATCGATCTTTCATATCCTAAAAAAATTAGGGTTTCTTTGTTTCAAAAAGAAAGATCCGATCAATCTTGCAATTCCATAGTCTTATTAGGCTAGATTCTGGGCTATTAGACGACTGTTACTTTGGATCTCTTGATTAGGGTTCAAAACCCTAATTTCTCTTTGGTCTTTTGGGGGTCTTCTAGTACGAACATTGCTTCTTAAGGATCTACTCTTCCGCTGTACATATTATCTTGATTAAGGCAATTTGAGCTGACAGGAGACCCCACGGTAACATTTTCTTTAAAACCTACCCTTCCCTTTAGCAATTAACTCTGGTATTGAAGGGTTTCAATATCAGAGAGATTGGCTTATAGGTTGGGATCAACGTGGATATTAGAATCTTATTTCTACTTATTGCTATCTGTTTACTTGAATATTATGTGACTATTTGCTCTGTTAACATGTTTTTTCTTTTCTTTTAACATTGTGCACTAACCTTTTTCCTGCAGAAAAGAGGGTTCTTGATTATCATTGACTTGCACACTTGAGTAACTTAAATCCTGTCACTGGTCAAGATACTCTTTAGGAAATATCTGGTGTGAATGTGTGAGTTGTTGGTTGTTCATTGAATATATGTTTGTTTTACTGTGATCATTTTTAATTTGTCACTATCTTCATACTTGTTCTTGTGTCTCTAGGATTTCTATGGTTAACTGTATGATTGATTATCTGCTTCTTAATTAATAAGATTTTAAATGGAACATTCTGGTGATAAAGCAAGTTCCAGTGAAACACTAATCATTAAATTGGATTTTGGTGACCGCTTATATCTCCATCCCAGTGATATAAGTAGTACACCTCTTATTTCTCAAAAATTAATTGGTATTGAAAATTATAAAGCTGGTCTTTTGCTATGTTTCTAACACTTGAAACTAAAAACAAGATTGGATTTATAATTGGTTCTTGTGAAAAAATGGCAATTATGAGGTTTTATCAAAACAATGGGACAGGTGCAACTCTGTTGTACTGTCTTGGATTTTGGGATCAGTTTCAGAAGAAGTTTATACGAGTCAAAAATTTTCAAAAATTGCTTTTGAGGTTCGGAAGGAATTGAAAAAGACTTATGACAAAGTTGATGGCTCTGTAGTCTTTAACTTGCATCATAAGATTAGCTCTAGTACACAAAATGGATCATCATTATCAGAATACTATCACAAATTAAACTCTCTTTGGAAGCAGTATGATGCAATGGTTAAATTACCTAGTTGCAGTTGAAGTGCCTCTAAAGAAGTTCAAGATCATAGTTATATGCTGAAGTTAATACAATTTTTAATGGGTTTTGATGATTCAGATCAACAAGTAAGAAATATTTTGTCAACAAGTGACCCTTTACCTACGATCAAAGCTGCTTTTGCAATTCTGTCCAGAGAGGAATCTCACAAGTCCTCTTCTGGATATGTTTCAAATAAATCTCAAGCAACTGCTTTTGTTTCAAAAACCTTTTTGCTAACTTTGTTAATTCTTCAAATAATTTCAGAGTTGGCAGGGGTCCAAGCCCTAATCTTAAATGTACAAAATACAACAAACTTGGACATACAATTGATAGATGTTTTGAACTTATTGAATACCCTTCCATTTATGGGAACAAGGTGTCCAATAACAAGAACAACATTAATTCTTATTCTTCTACTTCTTTTTGGTCAAAAAATTCTGTTAATAACAATTAAAAATCTTTTTCAAGTAATAATGTGAGTGCAGATCTGGAACCACAAGACTCTATTCCTTTTCTTGAGGAACATATCACTAAAATTTTGTCATTGATAAACACTAAGAATGTCACTGGGGATCCAAGATCCAATATGGCAGGTATTAATTACGTTTTTCCTAAAATTAAACCCACTTGGATCATAGAGTATGGGCAAATCAACACCATATAACTATTGAGCAAAATCTTAAAAATGGTGTTAGTGTATCTGACCTTAACTTAGCTGTTGAACATCCAAATGGTTCAATGGCCAAAATAGAAAAGATTGGTGATTGCATTGTTAGTTCAAATATCACCCTTTTTAATGTACTTGTTGTACCAGAATATATGGTAAATCTAATGTCTATGCATAAATTGGCTAGAGATAGCAAGAAATTTGTTGGTTTTGATGAAAATCATTGTTATATTCGGGACTTACCCCACAAGGGTGTTATGGGAAAGGCTCTGGGGATTGGTAATGTATAAGGTGGCTTGTATATTCTGAATGATATATCTTTGCATGGTAATTCTGTTACTTGTTTTAATGCTTATATGTGTTATTTGTCTAAGCATACTTAGCACTATAGATTGGGATACCCTCTGCAAGTACTAAAAGGGACATTATGTTTTGGTAATGAAAGTGTGATGCCTTGAGATCTCTATCATAAGGCAAAGCAAACTAGGGAACAATTCCCTCATAGTGACCATAAGTCTACAGATATTAGTGAACTAGTTCACTTAGATCTATGGGGTCCATATAAAGTGACCAATAAAGAAGGCTACAAGATGTTTCTCAGTGTTGTTGATGATTTCTCTAGGGCATTTTGGATTTTTTTGCTCAAACATAAAAGTGAGACTTATGATAATATTGTAACTTTTGTTAACATGTTTGTCAATCAGTTTCACAAACCTATTAAGGTTTTCAGAAGTGACAATGGGACTGAATTTGTTAATCATACTTTGAGCAAAATTTTAAAAGATAAGGGTATTTTACATCAAACATCTTGTACTTATACCCACAAAAAAATGGGGTAGTTGAAAGGAAGCATAGACATTTACTTAATTTGGCTAGATCACTCTTGTTTCAAGGGGGAATACCTCTATTTTTTTGGATAGATTGTGTTCTAATTGCCACTTACTTGATAATATAAATATGAACATCAATGATATTACTTCTATATCTGCATGGGGTAGTAATAGTGAGGGTTCTACCAGACTACTTGATATTCTTGTTGATGTCAATGGTTCTATTGGTGGTACTTTTACTGATCCATCTGGCATACCTACTAAGGTTGCTAGTGTAGAAGGTAGTGGTGCAACTTTGCATGAAAGTGTCTCGTTACTAAAAACTGTAGAGTTGAACAGTATATTTGAAGGGGATTATGCAAATGTATCATCTAATTTAAGAAGGTCAACTAGGGGTTCTGTTTTACCAAAAAGGTTTGATGATTATGTTTAGAAAGGAAATGTAAAATACGGAGTTGAAAAGGTTGTAATTACTCAAGGTTGAATTATGAATTTTTTTGTTTTGTGCCTTCTATAATAAGTCATTTGAACCTAAAACATAATAGAAGCAAAAGATGATGTGAATTAGATTGATGCCATGAATGTTGAAATAGAGACATTACATAGGTCTTAATTGACCTTCCACCCAACAGAAGACCTATTGGGTGTAAGTGGGTCTATAAAATCAAATATAAGTCAACCGGTGAGATTGAGAGATATAAGGCCAGGTTAGTGGCCAAAGGCTATAGTCAAACTGAGGGGATTGACTATGATGAATCCTTTTCACCAGTTGTGAAAATGGTTACTTTAAGAAGTGTTAGTCTTGTTGTGAATAATGTTTGGACACTTTATCAATTGGATGTTAACAATGCTTTCTTATATGGGGATTTGGATGAGGAGGTCTACATGACTCTTCCTCATGGTTACTTTGATAAAACTGAAATAAAAGTGTGTAGGCTTATTAAATCATTTTATATGCTTAAATAAGCCCTAAGGAAATGGAATGAAAAGTTGTCTCATTGTTTGTTAAGTATTGGTTTTGTTCAAAGTAAATGTGATTATTCTTTGTATACTTTGTGTAAAGATGATATATTTCTTGTTCTCTTAGTCTATGTAGATTATATAGTGTTAACTAGAAATTCCGTGAGTCAAATAAATTTTGTAAATTTTGCCTTGAGTACCAAATTTATGATTAAGGATCTAGGCAAGTTGAAATATTTTCTTGGAATTGAAGTTGTTGATACTAGTGATAGGTTATGATTATCACAGAGAAAGTATTGTCTTGAGTTGTTGCATGAGTTTGGTTTGTTGGGTTGTAAGCCTTTGAATACTCCAATTGAAATTAATGTAGTAGCTTATAAAGGTGAAAATGAACCTGTTCTTAGCAATATTTTTGTTTACCATAAACTGGTGGGTAAGTTGATTAATATAACAGTGATAAGGCCTAATATAAGCTATTGATGTTCATATTCTGAACCAATTAATGCATGTTCCAACATCTTCTCATTTAAGGTTGTCATTTTGAGTCTTGAGATACTTAAAGAAAAACCCAGGTAAAGGTGTTCAGTTTATAAAATGTATGGATCTTAAACTTTGTAACACCCAGTTTCTTTTATTTTTTTTTATTTTTATTTTTTTACAACACTTTATATAATAATAAATCAACACTTTTCATATATAACATAAACATTACATTGTTTACAAATTTTACAACGTAAGTTCTCTTTCTCAAAAGACTCCCACAATATTCGAGCATTATTTAACGGGAGTAATCAAACACTTACTACCAACAATAGCAAGCACACAACTATTCGCGCTACGGCTCCTTCCCAAGACCCTCCTTTCCCTTACTCGACCCACCTGTATTATCAGTAATAACAGAAATGGGTAAGCACATCGGCTTAGTAAGTAACAGAATCATAACATCAATATAAGATAGAAATCTTATAAACACTGTAACCACGTTTATTACTTTACTCAGTTAAAATTCACAATCATAACACTGCGCCATTTATGATTACTCAACATAAGAATGGCCAGTAATAACACTGTTAAGCAATTTACGACCACTCAGCGTAAATATGGCTAACAATCACTTTATTATGTCTTTTATGACCACTAAGCATAAGGAGGACTCACATTCACATTATTATGCCATTTATGATATCTCAGCATAAAGAGGGCTCACTTTCACACTATTATGCCATTTATGATCACTCAGCATAAATAAGGCTATCATTTATGACCACTCAGCATAAAGAGGGCTCACTTTCATACTATTATGCCATTTATGACCACTCAGCATAAAGAGGGCTCACATTCATAACACGGCTGTTACTGAATTAATATAATACACACAAGTACTCCTGTTGAATCAAGGCAGTACACTTAAGTACTTCTACTGAATAAATACAGTACACTCAAGTACTCCTGCTGAATAAATACAGTACACTCAAGTTCTTCTCCTGAATAAATACAGTACACTCAAGTACTCCTGCTGATCTGGATATTCTCATTTAATCGATTAATATCCTTCTATTACTTACCTGGATAATCGTGAAATTTAGCAAGCTTCCAACCTCGCACAGCAGAAACACTGGTCTGTACACAAACAAACATAATTAACTCTTTTATAAACTTAGCGACACAACCATTGTGTCGCACCATAAGCTCATGCGACACTACCCTTGTGTCGCAGAACAGAATCCTGCGACACCATTTTATGTCGCAATATTCAATATTGCCGTCTTTAGCGACATAACCATCTGTGTCGCAGAACATTCATGCGACACAACCTTTGTGTCGCAATGAAGAACAGATTAGAACCCAGATTCGAAATTCTCAATTTCAGGCATGTTATACTTAAATTAATCCGTTCTAATCCATTCAAAACACTTAATAATACTTATAACGCATAATAATCGAAGTCTTACCTCGAATTCACGGTCCAATTGCCCAAATTTGATTCCAAACTCAACTTTTAATCGCTTTCTCTCTCTTTAGTTCGTTTCTCACTCTTAAACCGATTTCAGAAGTTGTGGAAATGATCTGGAAACGTTTGGGCGGTGTTAATATATATATATATATATACTTCAAATTACACTTAAGCTCCTTGATTTATTTCGATCAGATCCGTTTTGCGACACAGTCCTGCGACACAGTCATTGTGTCGCACCAACACCCTCTGCGACACTACCCTTGTGTCGCAGAAAATCAAAACTTTAACATTTTTGGGATGTTACAAACTTTCTGCTTTTGTAGATTCTGACTGGGGTAAGAATTTGGTATCCAGGAAATCAATAACTACGTTTTGCATTTTCCAAGAATCTAGTTTGGTATCCTGGAAAAGCAAAAAGCAACCAACTGTGTCCAGGTCTTCTGCTGAGGCAGAATATAGGGCCATGGCTGCAGTTACTTGTGAACTATTGTGAATAAGTATAATAACATAACTAAAACTTGAAAATTTGCTTCCTGTACATGTGCATTGAAAACTAAAACTTGAAAATTGTAAAAGTAGATTGAAGTTTTAATGTTGCTGACATCTTTACAAAAGGATTGACTTCTAGTCAACATGAGTATTTTTGTAATAAATTACAGTTAGTGGATGTGTTTGGAAGCTAAGATTGTCGGGGTGTGTTAAAATAGTGATAAATGATACAATCTTAGCTTTGATAAACTGTGAATACTGTTTGTTATATTTTAACTTGTTTTGGTTAAATATAGGACCAAAGATGTTATAATTAATTATGGAAAAGAACCGTTGATGTGAGCTTGTTGATGAGTTGGTGTCTATTGTTTGACGATAGCAGAACCCTATGTACCAGTTGCAAGATTGAAGAAGTTTGAAGGGCCAGAGTGCAATATTGTGTTAGCTAAAACATAAAAGGATTTTCTCATTTCCTTTTATAATTTAACTCTCATATTTTCTCTCAACTGTATCAACTTTCTTTCTGGTGTTATATTGTTCCCATATTAGGGATTGATGCCTTCTGGTTGATCTTTTAGTTCTCTTTGTATTTCTTGTTCCGTAATCATACACAAAACATTCTTCTTGTGTTGTAACTGTGAATTGTTGGTATCATATCTTCATTATGTGTTGTTGTATACAAGTAATAATATCAATCATAACTTGGTGATTAATTGAGTCTGTGTGTTTATAGTTTTTAGGTGTTCATATTTTTTACAATTTGGTGCTTGATTGAGTCTGTATGTTTATAGTTTTTTTAGGTGTTTATATTTTTCACAATAAGTGATGAGTAATGTATGATAGATAGTAGAGGTGGCAAAATTAGCCCAAATACTTAATTCTGAGCTATTATGGACTTTTAAAATAGATTTATCGGTAATTATGGGCTTGCCATTTTTTTCAACTGGGTCTTACTAGGCATTATTAAAAAAATTAATGGGTCTATATGGGTAAAGCTGGACTCAACATTGAGTACTCATTGGGCAACATCCACTTCTTTAACATAACACTTATATAATATTTTTTTAATTTCATTTTTTTTATAACATTTTTTTTCGTTTACGTTTTTTTTTTTGTTTTTTTCGTTTTTAAACTGTTTTTTTTTTTCAAACGTTTTTTCTTTTTTTTCGATTCTTTCAATTTTTAAACGTTTTTTTTCGTTTTCAAACGTTTTTCGTTTTTAAACGTTTTTTTCGTTTTAAACGTTTTTTCATTTTTGTCGGTTTTTTTTTCGTTTTTCATTTTTAAACGTTTTTTCGTTTTTAAACATTTTTCGTTTTTAAACATTTTTCGTTTTTTTTGTTTTTAAACATTTTTCTTTTTTGTCGTTTTTAAACATTTTTTGTTTTTCGTTTTTAAACGCTTTTTTCGTTTTAAACGTTTTTTCGATTTAAACGTTTTTTTATTTTTGTTGGCTTTTATTCATTTTTTCTGTTTTCGTTTTTAAACAATTTTCTTTTTTGTCGTTTTTTCGGTTTTTTAAATGTTTTTTTTTCGATTTGAACATTTTTTTTTTCATTTTTGTCGATTTTTTATTCGTTATTTTCATTTTTCATTTTAAACGTTTTGTCGTTTTAAACGTTTTTTCGTTTTTAAACGTTTTTTCGTTTTAAAAGTTTTTTTCAATTTTGTCTTTTTTTATTCGTTTTTGCCGTTTTATGTTTTTAAACGTTTTTTCGTTTTCGTTTTTAAACGTTTTTTTCGTTTTTGTGGTCGTTTTTAGCGTTTTTTTCGTCTTTTTCATTTTTAAACATTTTTTGTATTTGTTCCTTTTTGTCAACTATACGTTTTTTTTCTTCGCTTTTTCGTTTTTATCATTTTTTCAGTTTTTTTATTTGTCCATTTAAACTCAAGCCCTTTTAGACCCGAGTCCGTTTAGACTCGAGCCCGTTTAGACCCGAGCCCGTTTAGATCCGAAGCCGTATATACCCGCGTCTGTTTTGACCTGCCTATCCAAACCCGCTTACCTGCCCGTTTTGCCACCCTTAATAGATAGTATTCTGTGTGTTTAAATTGTGAGTAATTGGTGATAACGTGTCACTCATATAACATTTAGTTTTGGTGTGATGAGTTTTATGATAGTAAGTGATCTTATGATTTGATACAATTGTGTATTAGATGCAACTAGTTGACGAATGCAGAGTGGTCATCTTTCTTATGTTTTCAATATGTATCATCAAAGCTTTTGATTTATAAAATTATCCATTAATCATATTCATTTTAACAAACTCGTAAATATTGTGTTAAATTTAAAATAGATAATTGAGAGGATATAATAGTGTTTCTCGAGTTATTTTAGGAAAGAAATGAAAGAAAGTAAATGAGAGATATAACTAAAATATATTTTTAAGTTTTTTTTTTTTATATTCTTAGAGAAGGAATGGGAGAAAAAATGTATTTTTTTTCTTTTAAAATATTATGATATGATATCATTAACTAAAGTTGTTTATTTGTTGTGAAAAAACTTGAACCATGTTAATTACAAGGTTAAATTGTTTTTACATGAAAGATAAATAACAAATTAGTGTTGACAGAGTAGCATGTTGGTGAGAACCTTAAGTTTGCTAGCTGAATTTGACCCATTTTCGAATCCCACTATTTCCATTTAAATAACTATAATTATTTCCTATTTGTGAGAGAAATGATTTACTTCTGTCAGACTTCATTAACGGTTACCAATTTATGAGGTTCAATTATTTTTTTGTCTTCAAACTATACTTATCACTAGAATCATAATACGTAATAACATGATCATAAATACGAATTAATGGTTTTTTGATATTGGCTATACGGTCACTTTTACCTATTTAATTTCATTCAACCAACATGGTTATATCATGAATGGTATATTATGAAAGAAGAATATGATTACTTAAGTAGTATATTAGTTTCATAACTCAAACTATAAACATATATTAAATGTACGACTTAGGATAAAGTCATAAAACGATCATGCATTATACGCAGACATATTTTTCAAGGTCAATAATTAGAAAAAGAAGAAGAAAAAAAAGAATATTAAAATTCATACAATTAAAAATGTTCTTTTATCATATAAAACTTTAGAAAGAAAAGAATATTATGTTTTCTAGGTCACTAATTAGAAAAAGAAGAAGAAAAATGAAAAATTATAAGACTCGTCAATTTTGCACCATTTTGATACAGACACAAATTTTAGTTATTGCAGATAATGTGAAGAATTCCGTGCTAATTATCAGTTTTAAGCGAAATGATGTTATTAATTTGTGACAATATTAAGAAACATCAACAACGCGTGGTACCAACCAGAGGACATCTGATAATGCAATTATATAGTTACTCTTATCTTATTATCTTCCTTACGGTAAGTTTAATATGATACTTATACAACGTTATTTTATTGTTGTTATCGATTAGATTATTATAAATTGTTCTCTAATACCTTTTTAGAAGTACTATTATCATATAATACAAGTTCATAATGTTTTTAATAAAGTTAATCAAACTGAAATTAAAATAAAATTTCATTTCTACTGTAAAATAATATATCTTTTTATAAGCTGTAGCAACGTATGGGTAAGATAATAGAAAATTAACCAAAATACCCTAAAAAAATACTCGAATTTAATACTATATCCTCTCAAAACAACAATTACAAAAAACTACCTTCCGTACGCAAAATGCAAATTAAAAAACTAGCCTCCGCCGAATTTCAAGGAGGCCGAATAGATCTTGAAAAGATACATAAAAAAAACGGTGACTTAATATGAGTTACGAGTCAAAATATGTGATCTTTCAAAGTTTACAAGAAATTTAACACAATTTATTAAGTAAAAGAAAGTCAACATAAGTAAAAAAGGAAGTCAATATATTGTCAAGTCAAAAATGATCAAAGGAAGTAAACATACGTAAAAAATGTCATTTTAATTGAAAAAAGTCATAAGTAAAAACTGAAGCACACATAAAACGCAAAGAAGCAGACGCAAAACGCAATTTGCTTTTCGTGTGGCCATGTATCCGTGTGCATATTAATGTTTTCTGCCACTAAATCTGTTTCTCAGACACGAACAAGCCCACTCAAAACGCATTTTGCGTTTTGCGTCCGCCACTTTAATTTTTGCTTAGAGAGTGTAGTTTTTTATAAACTTTTGTTTGAAGGATATAATATTAAATTGGGGTATTTTTTAGGGTAATTTTCCCAAAATAATTCTAACTTCTTTCAAATATTAGATGATTAGGAAGGAAGCCTTATTTTCTTTCTTCAATTTACTTCACACTTGAGAACACAACAATACAACATTACTAATTTATCTTCGTTCTATTTATCTTTTGTTATATTTTTTCTTTCTTCTCTTTTTATTCTTTTTCTCCCAGTTTTTGACTCGAGAGCATAATGAAAAAGTAAAAATTTCATTAAAACATATAACAACATTGTATCATTACATTCTAATTAAGTTTGAATATACATTAAAATTAAATATATTGAATCAAATGTGTATAGTACGATACTAAGATGTGAGATTAGTTTCATTTGGAGATTCACAGGTAAAAAGGGCGTTTTAAACACAAGGGATGGAATTAAAGAAGCCTTAAAAGTATTGCTTGTTATCCTAATCATTGCTATGTTTTGTTATATTGCTTATGGATCAAATTTGAGGAAGCGAACCATACAAATTATTGTGTTAGGTTTGACTATTGTGTCTCTTCATTTTCGACTATCATTGTTTTGAATTTTGTGTTGATAATCAATCCTTACAAGATACCATTTATTAAGATTGAAAACTACAACAAATCATCAATACAACTATAACTAAAACAACAATCTACAATTATATAAAACAAGATGTATGTAAAGGCGAAGTCGCGATTTGAAATTGCAGACCCCACACTTTATGGCAGAATAACGACACTAAAGGGAAACATAATTAAATAATTGCAAATTATTAACAAGTGAACAATGAAAATTCTTTTTGATTATTGTTGTCGCCAATCATTTAATGGGTAATGAGTATTATACACATAAGATGCAATTACGAATGAATAAGCTCTATAAAAAAAGAAGAAAAAAATAATTCAGTAAGCAAGTGAGGGGAATCAAAAGTGTGACACATCTTAGATAGAACTAATAATATGTACTGTTAAAGAGAGTCGAACATCATCTAATATTCTGTCGTCTCCACCACTGGAGGTATTGGCTCTTCCCAAGCCCCAACTTCAAGTCCAAGGATGATCTTATTTTCTCAAAGGAAAAACCCAACAGCTGGGTCGGGTTGAGTCAGGTTACAATAATCAGTCTTGGCATCGGGCCGGGTTAAAACAAACAAAACTAATAGAAAACCACATTTCAAAAAGAGCCCACACTAAACAAGAAAGAAGGTGAAGAAAAGGAGCCCATTTGGCATTAAAAGCCGTGGAAGGTACAGGGACCCATTAAAATCTAAGGGAGAATCAACACCAGCACACCAATAGCCATTGATAAACACAACCATTAACATTACCAATACCATTACATTGGTGTAATAATAAAGACGTTGCTATCGTACGCCCCATACGTACCTTACACCGTCTTTCCATGCGCCATATCCCTCACACAACACACACATCCACCGCAAACCCCCCAATCGACTTACCGACCTCATTTTTCTATCAATTTTTAGAAATCAAAACATTTTTTTGATCGAGATTTAATCTAATCGGTTCAAGATTAAGATACCCTTTTAAATTTTATCATCTGGGTACTTGATTATTTACTTAAAGGTACAATCTTTTTTGTAAAGTTTGGATTTCTTTTTATAGTACTGTGTATGTATATGTTTGAATCTGACCCATTTGTGCATTTTTGATGAATGTTTTATTGATGGGTTTTGATCTTTTTGTTATGAAATTTTGTGTTTTCCGATGATCATTTTTGATGATATATCAATTGATCTAAACTTGATTGTTTGAGTTTGTAGGTTGTATTTCAAAAGTGATGTTTAGAAGTTATAGGTGTTGGCTTGATATCAAAATTTGGGTATTGTTGTGTGTGATTTTTTAGATTAGATCATTTAATTAATATAATAAAAAAGGAAATTACTTTTT
Source organism: Logfia minima (assembly GCA_963921325.1). Taxonomy (NCBI): domain Eukaryota; kingdom Viridiplantae; phylum Streptophyta; class Magnoliopsida; order Asterales; family Asteraceae; genus Logfia; species Logfia minima. The sequence continues at coordinate 41,394,804 of OY992764.1, forward strand.
AAATTGTTTATGATATGTGAATAATTTCAAGATGGATTTGGTCATATACTTTGATTTTAGCAGATTAAAGGTTAGTTATGTCTTAAGTGATTGATTTTTGAACCGTCTGTCTTTTACCTTTTGTTGCAAAGTAACAGTTAATTATGTGATAATGTGGTTAAAACAGTATAGTTTGCTAGAATAAACAATTTTGGATGGTTTATAAGAAATTTAAGTGGCATAACGACGAATGTAATTGGCAGTTTTTTTGTCTAAAGTCTCTTGCAACATTTCATTTATTAGTTTGTGCCTCGTTGTATTGTTTTAAATTGCTGATTTTTGCGATTCTGTTTGTGTCAGATTCATGGTTTTAAGTTCGTAAGTGGGATTGGAGAAAAAGAAACTAGCACAAATAGGAATTTCTATAAAAGTATGTTCATGATTTTTGATGAAATGTATCAACTACATTTCATTGGTATGATTTACATATATAAAAGTTTCATCTATATGGTTTATTCAAATCTCTTCAACATTTTATTGTGTGGCTAAGATGAACTGCATCCTTCTTAAAATTGGTACTGTTTACATATAAAATGGCAAAATTTCTGGAATGGGAAGTATGTTCTCTCATAGTAGATCTTGTAAAAATTGAAACATAATGTTACACAGGAAATCAATTTTATTAAAACATTTAAACTTGCTATACGTATAACTTAATGAAAGCTTTCTTTAGAAACAAAAGTGGCTATAGATTTAGGATGATGAGAAAGTGCAAGATGTTTTTAGGGCAAATATCGTATTGACTTTCTTCAAAACATCCTACCATCGTAGTTTAAATATATGATAGGATTTGTTGCAAATTGGCAATAAGAATAGATGGTATGATGCATAAGAAGATCATAACTTTTATTGACTTAGTTTTTTTGGACTGTTGAGTTAAAAGCCGAAAGATTTATGGTTAGCTAACACTTATAGGTACTATAAAGTTGTTACCTTTCTCTGAAAGTGTGCACACATCAGGGTAATATCTTGATTATTGATCTTGGTTTTGTGGTTTTTACCTGAAATTGTGCACACATCAAGGTGTTTTCTTGTGTTATATCTGGTTTTGTGGTCTTTATCTGAAATGACGCAATATAAATTTGGTTTTTTGATTTTCAATCATCAGGGTTTATAGTATATCTTCCGTGGAGGCCGGAGGATATATATTTGTGCATGGAAGAAGATGCCGGATTTGAGACGTGGAGTTCGCCAAGCCAGAAAAGCTATTAATGTTGATGATAATACTGCTCTTTTAGCCCCGACTACTCGTCGTGGGACCCGGAGAGGCAAAGCTCAGGCACCGAAATCACCTGCTGCCGGTCCGGTGGCCCCCGCATATCCTTATCCGATGCCTAGGCCAGCTGGCAGAGGTCGGGGAAGTCGACCAGCAGATCAAGATAAAAATCCTGAGATATTTGGCGGTGGAGTTGGTCGGGGACCATTGAATTTGGAGGTTGGAGGTTGTAATCAATTAGTTGTTGGTAAAAGTGCAGAAAAATTGGCTGCTGATGCCGAGGATGAAGGAAGCACAAGCCCGCTTCCCGAAAGGGTAATCACACAAGTTTGTATTTAATGTTAATATTTCATTGTTTTTATAACAATCTAATAAACACTTGCGTTAACCTTTATTAATGATCCAGGACTAAGTAGGACTTCAAGATGATAAATATCGATTCTTGAATCAATGTCAATTTTATGCCTTTCCAAATATTACTATAACTATTTGTGAAACTTCTGAAGTGAATGTTATGGTTTCACGAATCACGATTCAATAATTTGAGATTCTCTTATGCCATATAAGTCATGATTTGGAAACTTACATTTGAGGTGTTTGAGTAGAGAAGGCATTAGGACAAATTGTATGTAGATGGAACATACTTTCAGTCGACTTTATTTTAGGATGATCTAATTTCAAATGAAAGTTTATGGGCTTATATCATAATCTTATAATCAAATAATGAATAAATGCAATAACTGGTATAACCCTCAATCAAGTAACCAGGACCCTTAAAGTTTTATGGATATAAACTTACATAGGCCCATAAACGCCGATTTATAATTACATTCCCGAAAATAGATATGGCTGAAAGTGTATTCCTTATACATGCAATCCACCCAAAACAGTATGGTAAACGCGCTTTGAATTTATATAGCAATGAAAGCATTCATCCTTAAGATTATGAAATAATTTTTTCTTTCAGGTTCAAGTTGGCAATTCTCCTGCATACAAGTTAGAAAGAAAACTCGGTAAAGGAGGATTTGGTCAAGTTTATGTAGGGAGAAGGGTGAGCGGTGGCTCAGGAATCACGGGCCCTGATGCTCTTGAGGTACTACTTTTCTCACAAAATATAATTATATCATGTGTTGGTGTTTTGATGATTAGTGTTATTGACACATTGGGATGTAGGTTGCTTTGAAGTTGGAGCATCGAAATGGCAAGGGATGTAGTTATGGTCCTCCTTATGAATGGCAAGTTTACAGGTGAATGGTGTTCATCTGTTATAGTTAGAAATAAAATATAGTGCATTTCTAACTTGTAATTAATTTCTGAATTTTTGCATGAAGTACCCTTAATGGGTGTTACGGTGTTCCGATGGTCCACCATAAAGGCCGACAAGGAGACTACTATATCCTTGTGAGTTTTCTTACTTTACTAGCCTACCGTTTTTTGTGTGGCGATGGTTCAAGGGTGCTTATGTATGCTTGATCTTTTTATCTAGGTTATGGACAAATTAGGCCCGAGTTTATGGGACGTTTGGAACTCCAGCAACCAAATGTACGTGAATAATCAAAATCTTATTTTTATTATTATTTTGTTTCTGTATGTATGTATTTTAAATTTTGTTTTTTGAGACAGCCTCTCTGAAGAAATGGTTGCTTGCATAGCAGTTGAGGCTTTATCGATATTAGAGCAACTTCACTTAAGAGGGTACCCGCACTTAACTTTTTGAATCTTAGATAGTTACTTTATCTTTTAGTAGTATTTACATGTGATCAACATGTATATTATTTTCAGTTTTGTTCATGGGGATGTAAAGCCTGAAAACTTTTTGCTTGGTCAACCTGGGACGCCTAATGAGAAAAAGTTGTATTTGGTTGATCTTGGGTTAGGTACATATTTCTTCTACCCTCTTGTCTGTACCGTCTTTATAGGATCACATTATATATAGATTATTTGATAAGGTTTTGATGGCTTGAATTCTTGTATTTTAGCTTCAAAATGGAGGGACACATCGTCTGGTAATCATGTTGATTATGACCAAAAGCCTGATGTGTTTAGGTAATATTCGTACCTCTTGGTGATTTTTTGTTAGTTTCAAATGTCATAATTATTTTTTTAGTGGCTTAATATTTTATGTTTCTTATAAATGTATGTGTTTTTCTTCTGACAGGGGAACAGTACGCTATGCAAGTGTGCATGCTCATTTGGGGAGGACAGGAAGTAGAAGGGATGATCTTGAGTCATTGGCATATACGTTAATATTTCTTCTTAGAGGAAAGCTTCCATGGCAAGGCTTCGTTGTGAGTTATTTTATATCTTTATATTGTATAACTTTAAAATTCTATTTTATTTATTTTTCTGGGTAAGTTTGTTTGTCATTTTCCTTATTCCTGAACCTCTCTTTTTGCAATCAGAATTGAGTTTTCTTCCCAAAATAGAAACTCTATAAAGTTCAGTGCTTTCAGTTCACAGGCTTTAGGGGAATCATTTCAATATTCCGAAAGTGGCGATCTTTACATTAGTGGATTCTACTCGTTACAATCTTCGAAGTTGCGCACTTTTTGGTTTTCTTGGGTTTCAATAAACTTTTTGATTTAGATACTTTAGGTTCGAAGAAATTGAAGGGTAAAATGGTGTATGCTTTTGCAGTTACTATATTTATCGATTAGAAACTTTTAAGTTGTTTCTTGTCTAGGGAATTTTTTTATACTCCTTATTTATCGAATCTATCTTTATCAATAAGAAGCGGGATTTTCTTCTAAAAATAGGTATTCAATATATCTCAGTCCATTCAAGTCCATGAATTTTAAAAGAGTCATTTAAAATTCTTAAAGTGGTTCTCTTTTCAATTTTCAATTATTTAGTTTTTATTTTGCAAGACTTTTGTTTCTATCCTAAAATATAATGTTAAAAGTTCTAACTTCTGCCAATTATTTAATTGCAGGGAGAAAACAAAGGGTTTCTTGTTTGTAAAAAGAAGATGGCAACATCTCCTGATTTACTTTGTTATCTTTGTCCATTACCTTTCAAACAATTTCTTGAAACGGTGACCAACATGAAATTTGATGAAGAACCGAACTACTTGAAGCTTATTGGACTCTTTGACAACTGCCTTGGTTCAAGTCTATCTCTTCGGCCAATCAGAATAGATGGCGCCTTAAAGGTGTGATTTTGATGATATAAGATTTTATTTTTTGATGCTTCAGGATCTAACTTTAGTTAATTATGTGCTGTATTCTAGGTGGGACAAAAGAGGGGAAGGTTGCTTATCGATTTGGAAGATGATGCTCAGCCTAGGAAGAAAACTCGGCTAGGCACTCCTGCGACACAATGGATTTCTATTTATACTTCAAGAACACCAATGAAACAAAGGTACGATGAATATATACGTCAAAATACTTGAATTAAATCTTAATCATGTGCAATTTGAAGCAATTACTATTCTAGGGTGTTTATCGAAGTTGTCAATGTTACCTTTTTTTAGCAAATTTATAAGTGATAACTTTCATGACCTTTTCATTTGCATACCTTAACAAGATGATTTATCATTTATTTACTTAAATTGTTACAATCTTACCCGTTACAATAGTTGAAGATCTATGCTTTACATTTCAACTACCGGCCTTATGATTTGCTTTCTGATTAAAACTCCCTCACATTCTATTTTAGTTCGTTAATTTGGACAACAATGGGACAAAAAATGATAAAGTTTTGAGAATTTAAGTCTGATTGATAGGTTTTTCTATATCAAAGAAAGACGACCAACTTTGTCCTAGTTTATATTTATATATCGGTAAAGAAAACTGAAAATCACCATGGGAAAGCTTAGAATTTGCACAAAAAAAAAAGGTTTTAGTTAAACATAAATAAGTTGGTTGCCATTCTTTACTTTTAAAAACTGGCATAGAGCCATTGATCCAATATTGATATTCGACTTTACCCATATTACCTTAATGGAACTTGTGCAAAGTTCAAGCCTTTTTTTGTTGATGTTCGCACTTCAGTGACATAGTTGGTTGCCACTCTTTGCATTAAACCCTTAGCAAGATCACGAAAAGTTCAATAACCACTTCATATGTTGTATCTATCTATATTTTACGTTCATGCAATTGTAACGCAAAAAAGATTTACGTAAAATTTAATACCCTATCTGTCTATTAACCCTTCTAAATTTTAGAGAATCTCCAATTTTGTAGTTATTAGATGGCATGCAAGAAACTTGACTAAATTCCAAACGATTTTATAAAATCACTTACTTTATTTAACTTTGCACTTAATCGAATATTCTTCAGATATGACCAACTTAAGGCCGTGAAAGTTTCTTCTTGTTAGAATTGGTATGTTTGTACTTTGTATTGAGTCAAACTTCAATTTTTGTCAAACATTATGAACACGCAGGTACTACTACAATGTAACGGATGCAAGACTTCACCAGCATGTTGAAAAGGGAAAGAATGATGGTCTAAATATTAGCTGTGTAGCATCTTCACTTAATTTATGGGCTATTGTTATGGATGCGGGCACAGGGTTCAGTTCACAAGTCTATGAGCTCTCCCCTGTTTTCTTGCACAAGGTAAAAACAATTTTAAATTCACTGTTTACGTTACAAGTTGTTATACTATCCTGGCACATTTAGTCATTTATAAACTTTCTTTGCATTGAAGGAATGGATAATGGAGCAATGGGAGAAAAATTATTACATCACGTCACTCGCCGGTGCAGCAAATGGTAGTGCGTTGGTGGTAATGTCTAAGGGTAAGTTTTATTACTATATTTTGTATATTTAGTTATCCGAAAGTTTCATAAATAAATCCCATACATGGTGAATGTTTTTTATTTATCTGAATACCTAGAATAGTTTCTTCGAATCATTATGCTTGTGGTTTCTATTAGATGGTCAACTTTAAACAAAACCACCTTCAGTTTTGAAGTAGGTCTGAGTTTCTTCAACTTTCAACAAACATCATTAATCTCATTTTAGAAGTACAACAAATACTATGAATGCATAAAAGATTAGAGCTAAATTTGCATAATAATAATTATTACAGTTCTGTTAGATACAAGTTTGACATGTAAAGTCAAAGGTGGACACATGATTGAAAACGAAGGAGAGTATGAACTAAACAATGTTTTGGTAAATCTTAATACGTTTGGATAATGATATTTTTTCTGTTTAACCTACTTATAGGAACGACATACACACAACAGTCTTACAAAGTGAGTGATGTTTTCCCATTCAAGTGGATTAACAAGAAATGGAAAGAAGGGTTTTTGGTAACTTCAATGACGACTGCCGGTAGTCGATGGGGCATTGTCATGTCTCGAGATGCAACTTACGCTAGTCAGGTTTTGTTCCATCTACTTCTCATTGTTACATGAAAAGTCAACTGAAAACCCAACTTATGTACTTTGTGGTTTGTTTTAGGTGGTTGAACTCGATTTTCTGTATCCTAGTGAAGGGATTCACAGAAGATGGGAAAACGGCTACAGGATAACGGCAGCGGCTGCAACCGAAGATCAAGCAGCTTTCATACTCAGTACATCGAAGAAGAGATCACAAGATGTCACTCAAGAAACTCTTAGAACGTCTGCCTTTCCCAGTAATCATGTTAAGGTAGTTTGGGTTTTTATTTTATTTTTTTTATTTTTATTTTTTTTATTAAACAAATTTACGTAAAAATATAACAATCAGACAGAAATTGATTACTTTTATTTTTACATTAACAGGAGAAATGGTCAAAGAATTTGTACATAGCATCCATCTGTTATGGAAGAACAGTATCTTAAAGTTATCAAGAAATAAACTTATTTTGGTATGTTTTCTTTAATCCACTTTCTTAATTTTGTATTTTGCATCCATCATATGGTGCTGCACTATTAAACCCATATGTATAATCGTTGAGGTGAGGTAGAAGTTCTCAACCCATTTTTACCGAAATGTACGTGGATTCAGTCTTATTTCTATTTACTATTTTGTATCTTCCTAATGAGAAAGAATAGTTTCAAAGGAAATGGGTCAAACTGGTCAAAAGTTCTCTCAAAATCAATGCATATTGAATCTTTGAAATCATTTTATTACAAAATTCTTTTTTTTTCTGGAATACTATAATTTAAAAGGTTATAGTATAAGATTTTCATCACAGGATATGTGAATGCGCGGCTGTAGTGTGCTTGTTTCCGTTTCTTTGGAAACGTATTTAACTTTAGAAAGATTATTGTGTACAGGCGAAAAAAATGTAGTGGATATATGTGGGGCTTCCCGTAACGAAAGACCAATGGGAAGACTCGTATGTTGTTGGGGTTGAGCCAACAAGAAGGTGTATAGTCAAGAATCTGACCCGATACATGAATGAGTACCTGAACTGCATGTCATCTGTAAGAATGTTCACTGTACTAATTAATGTAATGGCTGCAGGATTTGTATTTTCTTTTTTGTTTAATTACTCTAAACGTATCGATACTGTTGTGAACCGTAAGCTGCGTGATTCATTTGAAATGCATAAAGAAAAAGCTGGAGATTTGTCATTCTTGATACATTGTTTTTTATGTGCCCAATTATTTTCGTGTTCCACTGGCTGGTGGGAGGTTCTGGGGGTTGTATAGTTTTATCTGGGTTAGATGCAGCAAAGTAGACCAGTTGATGGTTACTTTCTCAATATTGGTTAAAATGGGTTGGGTTGGGTTGGTTCGTCTAACATCTACTTGTTAATAAATAATGGGTGTCTCATTATTTATTAGCATGTTTAAAGAATCTTATTGCTCAGGTGTATAGCATTTAAATAATGAAGACTTGAAAACTTAAATGGACTTTAGGTCTATAGCTCATCCATACAATACAATCGGGCCGAGTCAGCAATCTAACCTATACTACATTACAGTATCATGTAAAATAAAAAACCTATAGGTATTCTGTCTAAGATTGATCATTATTTAGTGTGGTACAATAGTCACACAAATACTAGAAACCATAAGCTTATTTATACAATCGGGCTGAGCTAGTCCAGATTAATATATTCTCTAATAAAGGTCTCGTGTATTTAAAACACTCTCTTTTACTTGTTTGATCTGGATAGCATGTTAGAGATATCGACTCATTTACTTGTCCCCAAAAAAATTGTTCAATAAGTACCTATGGTAGTTGGCCGGAGTACTAAATAGGACCATTTTGGGCCCAAAAGTTGCTCAAAACCACCGATTGTCATTATGGGCTATCGAGTATCGAGTCCTTTCGGGTAGCTGTTCAATAGAAAAAGTTATGTTGGAGATATTGTAAGTGTCCATTTAAAAAGCAAACTTTTACTTCTTTTCTTATTAAAATATTGAAAAAGGAGCCTCGTTTATCCAAAATGAGTGTCAACAAGTGTGGCTAATGGCAATTTCCACAAATAAAAAACAAACAACGTGATCTTTCATTTAGGTCACTCTCATTATCAATAACAGGAAAATCAGTTTCTGTGTCTGAGTTTTTTTATTGAAAATAAAAATTAAAAAGAGGATATAGAATAATAGAAAAGATAACAAGATAAATAACCCTTTTACATTCTCAAGTTTGAAAGAAAAAAAATAAAATTTATACGTTTTATGTCTTCGAGTTGGAGAGAAATGAATGAATACAACATTTTATAACTTAGTTTAATTTTGTTTCCTTCTAATTCTTCCCGATACCCAAGATAAAAGCTTATAGTACAAATCTTCTCTTTATAAAGAAAAAATAAGCTCGAGAATACAAATGGACTCTTCTTCTTTCATTCAGAAAGACTTGTTCAGCTTATATGGAAGTACGGGTCCTTTTGTATAAAATGGAAGATAAACATTTTATGCAAACATGAATGACAACATTTTTTACCCATAATTTTCACTTATAAATGTTACATCTACCAACTTTTAAGTTTAAAATAGTATTTAAGGAAATGTTGATCAATTAATATATAAGTAAATCTATTAATAACTAAAAGAGGATATTACATTGCTTATGTGGCTCCAATCATTACTTGCCACGTATGCAAAAATATGAGGTGTCAATAATACAATTTTTTTGAATTTCTTTTCCATATATACACCGATGATGTGTCTTTATATATCCTAAAAGCCGAATTAATTGTCATCATTGAATACATTAATTAGTATAATTAAAGATAATGATTAAATAAATTAATGATCATAATTAATTGTAGTTATTTTTGCATTTTTAAAATTAATAAAATAAATTAATGACCATATTAATTGTTATTGTTTTTTTTTTCATTCTTTGAATCAATTGTATTAATACCTGTAATATATTCGTTAATTGCCCAACCCATTTTTTCATATGTTATATTTACCAGATAGTTAACTGTTAATTAGTTAACTACACGATCAAATTGTAACTTAATTAACGAATAAACTTTAATAACTATACACATTTTACCTAATACATAAACAACATCATACTGCCGTGCATCACACGGGTTTTAATACTAGTAACTATATAAATCTCTCATTCAATTATCTGAAAAACACAATTCCTTTTAAATCATTCCCGTTTATTCAATTGCATAAACTTGTTTATTTCTTAAAGAGAGCAAAACAAGTTCTTTTTATTCAAAATGAAACATGTGGCCATTACAATTTTCCTCCAACAAAAACATTACACTATGTTTGACAAGTGCCACACTTGGTTCACTTTGTGTTTAATAATCCTGGTTAGCAATTTGGACCAAAATTCTCTATCTAATACACGCATACACTTCTCACAAAAACCACAAACCAAAATCCATCATGAAGATTAAGAAATGGCGAACCAAATTATCGTTTAAATCTGACCGCACTCACAACCAATCTTGCTCGACTAACACCACCACTGAGTCGACTGGTTCATCGCGGTCTATGTGGAAATCATTATGGAAGAAATTAAAGAAAGAAAAGAAGAGGTTGATGGTTAGATCTTCATCTATGCATGTTCATCATATTCCTTACGACGAGTATAATTACTTGCAGAATTTTGATCAAGGATTGCAATGTGATAATGAATCAGAGCCTGATATCTTTTCTAGATCGTTCTCTGCTCGATACAGTGATTGTAGATCTGCAAATTAAGGTTTAGATCTATTTGTTGCCGTCATCACCGTTTGATTTTGGAAGTTTCGATCGATGCAGATTGATCGTAGGATTTGAATCAAAGGTTTAGAGTAAATAGCGGAATATAATAAAGGTGACATGCATGCTTTGCATGGGACATTTGAGTTGTCAATAATTAGTAATTTGTTAGTATATTATTAATTTATTACAACTCTTCATCAATTATTTATTTCCTTTTCCAATATCAATATCTAGATATCTTAATTTAGAGAAAAAAGTAGAAATTTTATTGTAAGCAATTTTAATATCAAATTGTGTTAATATCTAAAACGTAAAGGTTGAAATATGTTCAATGCATGAAATGTCTTGTTAACATATACACACGTACATGCACGTATCTTTGACAAAATTAATTGACAAAATTCATGAATGTGCGACCGGAACGTGTAAAGTAGAATTGTGAAAGGTAAAAGACACGTGTCATAGTCGAATGTTTTAAAAACTGATTTTTTTAATTGAGCCAGTTAGAGGTTCGGTGTCTGTCGAACTGATTCGACCGACCAATTAAACCGAATGAATAACTTTTATTAAAATACATAAAAATAAAAAAGATTATAAAAAGTACAAATAAGAAAAATAAGAAGTACTGAAAACTTTCAGAGTAGTCTTTTCAATTAACCTTAGAAACGATGATTTTTATTTTTACTCATAATTAATACTCATATTAAAATAAATAAGATTTTGGAGTTATAAAAAAAAAAGTAAAGAAGTTTCACCAAAATCAGTTTTTTTAGTTCTTTTATCTGTTTAACCAGGTTGAACTGAAAAGTTGTAAGTTCATACCAGTTCAAAAATTATATAAAATCGACTTAAAATAAATGAGTGATCTTTATTTTTCAATTCAACCAGATCAAACTAGTCCATACAATCGACATTTAAAGTGTTGGTCTACTTCTTCTACTGATTTTAATAAATGTTTAATAATTGATATTAAAGGATAATATATGGTCAATTGAATATTTAGACCCACCAAAAGAAGTTAAAGTCTCAATTGTCTATCGCAGCTTTATTGTTGAGATGAGATGTGAAGTTTGTGCGATTCCTCAAATTTAAAATATAGAGAATTATTATTATTATTTTGCCATAAAGTTAACATTGATTTTCTCCTTGAATTCAATATTAAGTGTCTTGGATTCTGATTAAAAAAAATTAACTTAAATGATTTCGTTTACATTGTTTGTAATGCAATTAACTATGCTTTCATATTCCAAGTATTTAACCAACTAGAACAACATCACTGGTTAACTTTTGCGACCTTAGTTCGTTGATTTTCAGTTATTTCCTCTAGTCGATTGTCTAACAATATAACGTTTAAATTCATTCAGAAACCACATCTCTCATATTCAAACCAATATCCCCCTATCAATGTGTTATTTTCACCCATATCCATATATACTTACAAATTACATCGATATTATTATATTAATACTTTTTATTTGAACCAATAAATAACATAATCAAGAAAAGTTGAAAAATATTTATATTATGGAATTAATAAGTTGAAGTCAAATACAAATGAGTAGTCAATATCCCCTTATTTATCAATAATATTTTTGTTTCATATCTAAAAAATAAAGAACAAAAATATCTCCGTTTCTCTCCATTGTTTGACGATCATGTGAAGAAATCGGTTAAAATGTGTTTTAAAATGTAATTTTTAAAATTTTTAACTTCTTTTTCTTTCTAAATAGAACATACATAAATATTCACATATGAATGAAGTTAACCCCATGTGACCAAATATGTAAGCTAGTGATTCTCACAAGCTCTCAACTCTAATTTGATTCTCACAAGTTCTCAAATATGTAATTGGCCCTCTGGCCAACATGGGATAAAACTCATGACCTCCGCATTTATGCTACATGTCCCCAACAATAAGCTAATATATATAGACATGAGATCCAGTGAGAACACAATGTTAAAATAAAAATAAGTGAGAATACATCTTGGCCGTCTATTTTTAATCAAAAAACATGATTTTGACAGTGACATTTTTGTAATTAAGGTAAACTTCAGACGCGGTGGCATTTTCATAAATAATGGGAAGTTCGGTTAACCTTCACAACAATTTGTAAAGAGGTGAAGTTTTATTTTTATTTTGTTCACAAAAGTTTTACATGGTGAAGCTTTATTTATTTTTGGTTAATAGCAGGTTTGAAGTGTTAAATGCTTATTTTTTGTTGGTTCATGCAAGTTATCCTAAATTGTGCTTAAAAATATAGGTTCACCATTTGAAAAAGTGATGTGAACAGAAAAAAATAATGTTTAACCAATGTGAATAAAAAAAGTAACGCTTCCTTTCTTCATAATTGTTGTGAACAAACAAAATTTAGATTCACATTAAAAACGAATGATAAGTGTTAAGCGAACTTTCAGTTATTTAAGAAAATGTCACCACCGTTTTCCCGAAGTTCTCAATAATTACAAAAATGTCAAATCCGTTTTGGACCTTTGATTTTAAATGGATGACTAGGATGTGTTTTCACCGTTTTCTTTAACATGTTATTTTCACTGGAACCCGGTACCCAACTAGTCTTATGCAGCGTCCATACAGAGTACCAAATACACTCCACACTCCGGGATGGCGTTCCCAAACAACGTCCATCAGTAGACACTACTTCATGCTACTTTTTTCAACGGTTATTTGACCGTTTAATTTTTTTATTTTAATTTTAAAAATATTCCAATGGTTCCGAATGTGACCCTTTTTTAGGCTTTATTTTCAATATAAACATTCCATACTTCTGACACAATTTTAAACACATCAAAAACTTAAAAACTTAAAAACTTTATAATCACAATAATGTCTTCCGATTCTTCTTCCGACGACGAAACAGCGTTGCAAGTTCTCATGTTAGCTCGTAATTATCATGATGAAGTTTTATTTCCTCAAGAAAAAGCCAAAAGTTACAACCGGTCACGTACAGGTCGGTACATATATCGTGATTGAGTTGGTGCACACGAAACTTTATGAAAAATTACTTTGGTGAAAACTATAAATACCCTGAGGAGTATTTCAAACGCCGCTTCCATATGAGTGAACGACTATTTTTCCAAATTGTTGAAGGTATAACTAGTTACTCAATCGAATGTATACCCAATTATTTTCTATTTTTTCAACAACGACCCGATGCACGTGGTGTTTTCGGTTTTGCATTATTCAAATAGTGACATCCGCCCTACGCCAATTGGCATACAACACAACACCAGATGCATTTGACGAATATTTGCAAATGTCAGAAAGAAAGTCAAGTGAAACATTACAAACTTTTACAAGGCGTATAATTGACTTATCTGCAAACGTTTACATGAGATAACCAACAGAGGAAGATCTATGTCGGTTGTATGCAAAACATGAAAAGATTCATGGTTTTCCTGGAATGCTTGGAATCATAAGTTGTATGCACTGGGCTTGGACAAAATGGCCAAATGCATGGAAAGGCCAATACACATGAGGCGATGACGGGTATCCATTGATCATGCTTGAAGTCATTGCCTCGTACAACATGGGAATCTGGCATGCATAATACTTTGGGGTTGCGGGGTTGAACAACGACTTAAACGTCCTGAATTCTTTTCTATTGTTCAACAAGTTATGACACCGCTCCCCAAATCCCTTACAAAGTGTGTGATGTGGATAACGAAAGAGGGTACTATCTTGCTGACAGGATATACCCAACATGGGAAGCGTTCGTAAAGGGGTTTTCAAGTGTTGTTGATGAAACGAGGGTGAAGTTTACTCGGCCACAAGCGGTTGCCCCAAAGGATGTTGAGCAGACATTTGTTGTCCTCCAAGGCCGTTGTCATATACTACAACAATTGGCAAGTGCTAGCGTAAATGTTATAAAATGAATCATGTATACTTGCATCATATTGCATAAGATGATTACTGAAGACCACGATATTAATGTTGTTGAGAAAGTAAAGTATTATGTCCATATTGGGAACTTACAAGGTACTTGGATCGAGATATGTGACACATATATGAGGAAAACCATGGAATTACATGACAAAGACATGCACAAGGGACTTCAATCATATCTTGTTGAGGAATCGTTTCAATGAGTAGCATAATGGAAGAATTATTTATTTTTTTAGGACTTGTAATTTTTACTTTTTAATGAATTTATTTCTTTTAGTTAGTTTATTTTGTTATTTGTTTCAATTTATTAAATTACCTGAATTTCTATAAATAAATAAAAAAAAAAAAAGAAAAAAAAAGTTCAAAACACCGTTTTCACTCCATTTTTTCAGATACAGTTATGCTAGAATACTATCCAGAACATTATTTTCAGTATCACCACTCTCTGAACTCTTACTTTTAGCAACAAAAAATTGACTTGTATTTACAAAAATTAAAGTCTATAGCTGTTTCTCTAAATTTTGAGATCTTGTGAAATTTCTCTTTTACCCCTTTAAAATTAAAATTAAGTGTTTTTCTTCTTTAAAAATACAAAAACTCCATCAAAAATTTGTGAACTATTGATCGCCTAATCCAAGCTCATAAACTCTTCTTCTTCTCCTTTAAATTTTCTTTATGAGTTCAACTTTTTTATTAGTAATTGTACATAAATTTTAAAATTGAGGAAATAATAATAATATCGGACAATAATTAAATTAAATAATAACAAATGCTAGATATAAGCGGGGATCGCATGGAAGTGCTCAAAATGTGCCGTTTAGAGTTTTTTGAACGACCAACTAAATTAAATTTCATTATATGGATTCACAACAAAACGTTACAAGCACCAATTAAATGGACTATATTATTATTTTACATTTTTTCAAAAAATCCAAATTGATCAAACAAAAAAGTTAAAATGAACACGTGCTGGTTAACATAAACGTTAAGATGAACAAAAAAGTCATTATTTTTTAATAAAATATGACCCAACACATGCTATATGATTTACATAAATAAACGTTAAGATGAAAAAAAAAAAAAAAAAAAAGTCATTATATTACAATTTTTTAATAAAATATGACCTAACACGTGCTATATGGTTTACATATACGATAAAATAATATAATCACTATGCTTGACAAAATTAGCAGTAATTACAGTTGATTGTGATATCAGTACTTTATATTTGAGCTAGAATTTATAGCCTATCTTTTATAAACGATTAATATTTAGTTGGAACTTAAATTTATAAATTAATGTAAAAGGACAAAAATTATATCATATAATTATATAAAGAGTATTTATATAATTTCTCATATCATAAGTTTGAGGTATTTTTTATAAAAGCTATTTCAAGTATCACTTTTTTCAGAGTTTATTTTTTCAATAAACTATTAAAATCTTATCCATACAAAAATATTAAAAGTTCGAAGAAGACTGAATTACAAAAAAAATATAAACTTAAAATTTCATAGATTATACGCCAAATATACCCAATGTGCGTTAACTCACTTTATTTAGGTTAGTATTTATGGTTAATAGACAGATTGAGTATATCAAATTTATTCAAATGTTCACTTTAATGAACCATCTTCATTTCGATTCGATTGGATGAACAAACTTCTAAAATGTTCACTTACAAGATCGGTCGGTTCATGTAAATGAATAAACTTAATTAAGATAGTTGATCTTAGTCAATGAATTTCATTAAATGGTTTTAGAAGTTTGTCCATCTAATCTAATTGAAATAAGATGATTAATGAAAGTGATCATTTGAATAAAATTTGATACTCAATCTGTCTATTAACTTTTTCTAATCCCTGAAGCTCATCTTGACATAATTGTCGGTATCTTAAATACTTGCTATATAAGAAGCTTGAAATTAAAAGTAGTAACGTGGAGTGAACTAAAAGGTCAACAAACACGGAGGTTATGACACTATATATGCATGAAAATATTTATTAGTATTGTGCTTTTTCCGTTCATTTAGCTTACCAAAACTACTATTTTCAAACCATTCTACTTGTTATCACTGTGCTACATTGTTGCTCAATATCACTTGTTAGGACTGCTACAAATCCAAACTAGTACAAAGTCTGCCATATACAGCCAATCGAGGTTGAATCCTAAACCAAATGGTGATAGCCAGAGTAACTCATTAACTTATAAACATGTTCAGAGTTTCACGTGCTATGAAAAAGGAAATATTCTTTTCAACGTGTATTATTTATTGATTTCAATCAAGTGTAGTGCAAATTTCACACTCCAACTCACAATGCACAACACACTCCAATATTCTCTCAAGCTGGCTAATAGTTAGAGAATTGTCTAAGTTCTTGTTAAAATATACAATCTAATATGAGTTTCATTGGACTTGTAGTGAAATGATTTTGTGAGTATTGTGATAAAATATAAAATGTGAAAGTTGTTGTTTGTTAGTATATTGGTTTTGTGCAGGTTTATCAAGAGTAAGAAGTTTAAGGGGACAAAGTGTAAATATTTTCTTTTTTATTAGAAAATTATATACTCGTCTATTTGTCTTATTGTTCATTCAATATTGTAAACAGAAAAGAGTCAGTTAGGGTTTGTTAGTCTGTAATCGTTCTGTATATTGTTTTGTATTCTTCTTTCTCAAAGAACTGTGATAGAATCGTTTGTATGAGTGAACGATCATTATTTGTTGATAATGATTCGTTGAGTGTTTTCTTGTTGTGAAGATATATTGTTTGGTCTTGTTTTTGGGATTGATCCCGGTTTTGATTATAGTGAAGTTACTCCTCTGGTTGAAGTGTATTTCTGTTGTTCTTAGTCGGATGTTGTTCATTTTAAACAATTTTACAGTTTTATATATGTGATAGATGTCTAAGTTGTTTACTAAGAACTTCTAACTTGATCTCACGAAGTGAGTCTTTTATTTATAACATAATTTGAGGATACGCCAAATGTTGCACTGAGAGAGAGACATGATATTATGGACTGAGAAGAGTAGAATCTAGAGTTGTACGTAGACAAAATAAGAGTGAAGCTAAATGTATGAGATGCCGAAGCTTTACTTTTCTCTTTACAGTTTAAACAGTACGGTGAAACTTTGGTGATCAACTCACGTTAAACTTTTTGTCTCATTTGATCCAATGACCAAATTTATTACACCGTTCGCTTTAATTATGTGTTCTCACTAGAATTCGCCTCCATACTTGAAGGTAGAACTAACAAGTATGCTTATACTAGGAGGACCTAAAGCGACTAGTATATAGTCTTACCAAATTGTTGCAAGTCTACTATATGTATTGATGTGAGATATTTAATTAGGTTTGTATACCAATTCTGTCAATGCGATATTGAAAACGCTTTACTCAAAAACTTCATTGTTATATATATTGCTCTCTGGTATCTGCTCTCGAATCTATATATTTCTATCGGAAGGTGTTTTTTAGTATATGGCGGGTGAAAACGGAAAGTCGGAGATTTACAACAAGATTGCTAACATAAAGTTCACAAAGCTCTTCATCAATGGAGATTTTGTGGATTCCATTTCAGGTTTAATTCTTCTTCTCTTCCTCTCTCAATCCAATTTTTAATTTTTTTTAATTTGTTTCCAATTAAATGATTGGAAATTCAACCTCTTTTTAAGTAAATATTTTAAACATCATGGATTAACCATCACAAGATGGCTTATTGGTTGACGTCATGATATCCTTACAAAAGATCTCAAGTTCAAACCTTACTAACAGCACATCTTGAGGTGGTAAGGAAAAAAGTCGGAAATGATCACGGGATAACCCCATTAGACTGCTTATATCTGAATAAAAATGTTCGCCCTCCCCTAATAATCTAAACAAGAAAAACCTTCTTCTTTTACCCGCCTATTTTAAATATCATGAATTAGCATTAGAATATATACATCCGATCGATATGCACTTGAATGTAACTAGTTGATATTGATATTAATTTTTACTGTTCATGGAAGCTATGTAGCTCCGTTAAATTGCCATAACCTAATCTACAACCACTTGATCCACCATAATAAATGAACATATATATATATACATATATAACAAGATTAGGTACTAATGAATTGTCCATTTATATGTATTATATAGGTTTAAATCATTATCATTAATTATGTTCAGCGCTTGTGATTAATTAGGTTATTAGTATGTCTTGTCGTATAGTTCTTTTCCTCTTATAGATCGACTTGATATAGATTTTTTTTTTTTTCACTTAATTAAGAGAACTCGGTAATACTTTTTTCTAATGAAAACAAACATAATACAAACAATTAGCGATAAGCTAAATTAAGTAACCTAGGAACAATCACAAGAGGACGGAAATAGACATATTTGGAACGCACTCCAGTCGATCCAAATTAAGTAACATGACGACTTCTACAAGAGATCCAAACAAAAGAAGACTAGAATTACATGCATTAGAAAATGGTACTTAAAAATAATATAATTATATTTATTTAACGAATCTAGCTAGCTATATCGTATCTTAAAAGGTGAAATTTTAATTTAATTGTTAAAAGCATTGACCTATGTTTTTCTAATCGTTATCTTAAGTGTACCAGATGTAATGAAGTACGCTTGCTAATTAATCTATGATGATATAATCAATTCGTATCCAACTTGTATAGAGTATAATAAGTCACTTCGTCTACTAACTTCTATCATATATTATAAGGAATAGGCTCTAGTTATTACTATCAGGGTCATTAATCTTTATAACTCTGGACAATCATCAAAATAAGACCCTACAACATAAAGTTAAATTAAAGTCTTACGAAAACAAAGTATGAAAAATACTCAAGTTTTTTGTTTCGCAATCATCTTAGACACAATAATGTTCATTGTATTTTTCTTTTTTCTTTTTTAATTAACTTATAATCAAACTATCTATTAAATAACATAAATACTATATACATGTACAAACACATTTGTTAGACCCCTATAAATCGGAAGCTTTGGATGATTGACCGCATCGTTAACCCTCAAAGATAGCCCTAATTACTATTACTATCGTATAGGTGGTCGATATCTTAGTTGAACTTGTGTTCTAACTCTTTGTATATAAATAACGAAACAGGAGAAACATTTGAGACGATAGACCCGGGAACAGAAGAAGTAATAGCGAATATTGCGGAAGGAGATAAAGAAGACATCGATTTGGCAGTGAAAGCTGCCCGACAAGCTTTTGATCATGGTTCTTGGCCTCGTTCGCCTGGATTCGTAAGTTTTTTATTTTAATATTTTATTTAAAATAACACTACCTTTTATATTTAAGTAACAAATTAAATAAATTATCAAGAACTTAATAGTCTAAAATGACTAATCAATAACCAATTAGATGGATACGATAGAGTTACTATATATATATATATATAGGGGAGGGATCAAGAGGGAAGCAAAAAAATTAGGGAAGGAGGGAAGCAAATCTCAACCCTTTATTTCATCATAAATGAATATTGTTAACATTCATTTGTGATGAATGTTATGTTAAAAACGTTTTTTTATGAAAAAAATCAAGGGCTAAGATCTGTTTCCCTCTTTCCCCAAAATTTGAAGCTTCCCTATGGATCCTTCCCCTATATATATATATATATATGTGTGTGTTTGTATTTATTTATTTTAATTCTAGATGTTGAAGTTCATTATGATAGCACCATAATATAAATTGACTATGTCAAAAGATTAGAACTAAGAAAAGTCAATTGTGAAGATAACTTCAATTTAGGTAAACGTCATTTTCTCATGTATAATTCGTTTAATGCATGTTAAGTAGAACTTTAACTTTGCTCATAATACAGCAGTATAATCATGTTGGTTATATGTTACAGTTTTAAATGTTGAGCCGATCGTTTACTTAATCAGATGTATTGTCAAAATTATGTTCTTATATATACCACGCTCTTGTTAAGTCTTTCTATCATGTTATTCAAATCATTAATTTAAGGGTTACTGTGTCTGAAATCTATTTGAATATGATTCAACTTATGTTGTGTTTATTCAGTTTCATCTTAATCTAATTTCATATATCAAACTTTCAGTCATTGATATTAAAATTCGTTTATATTGAATGAAGATTACAAATCACAAGAAGATGTAACCTTTAAAGTGAAGTTAATATAATACTCGTTAATATGCTATAAGCTCATAATGAGTTCTTAATAACATGTTGCTAAGAGCATTTTTAATGTGTTTACTATTTTAGTTCAATAAATTGTACTATTTTAGTACAAAAAATAATATTTTAAGAATACGCTTACACTTAGAAAAATGTTACTTTAGCGTGTTGCAGTAAATCATGACACTAATTTTTTTCAATTAATTTAAGATATATAATTCAAGAATAGTAATATAAGTCAAATATAATCATTAAATTTTTGTAATAAATGTAATGACAATCATTATATTTAATAAATTTAAAAATATAAATGAAAACTTTATAAAAACTTTAGAGTTTTTTAATACTCCAATACTAAATGTTATATTTAATAATTTTAATAGTATTAATCGTTAATTAACACATCATGTTAATATATTTTGATAGTTATATTATATATAGTTTTTTAATGTAAATAATATTTAATATGATATAGAATTTAATACGAACACTAAATATTATTTATCATTATTATAAACAATATAATATTTAATATTCATATTTAAATATAATTTTCATATTATTTTAATATAAATAATATATTTAGTGTTAACATCAAAGATACTCCAAATCTTATTGAAATATGGAGAAGGTGTACATATTATAGACACGCAATTATGTGCGTCTGTGCAACTGTCTCGTCTCTTTCGAAATAACGAGTCACATCAAGGGATATAAGATGCTACCTAAAATGAAGTCTAAATTTAGTAAAAAAAATAATTAAAAAAGAGGATAAATATGTTAGAAAATGGATGGTATTATACTAGCTCAATTGTAGCAGGAATATGGATGGTTATGGTTTGTTTTGGCAAGTTTGAGCTTAAAGTTTCGATCAAATTAGAAATTACATAACGACAGATCATAGTTTTATTTCTATCTTTAAATATATAAAAATTAAAAAATCTTTTCAGCATATTTTTCTTTTAAAAAAGTTCATTTTCAACAATCTCCTCTAAAACTTCACTTTTATAATATTTATCCAACTTAATTTATAATTCACATCCACTTTCTTTATTTCTATTATATATTTTTTTAAATCATTAAACAATAATAATTCATTGTAAAATGATTTAAATATATTTATAATATTTAGTAAAGTTTAAAACTATTCAAAATATGTAACAAACGTATTTAACATACATAGCAAATATATTGAAACGAAATTTATAACATATAGACATGTCATGTCTTTTTGTTTACAAGTTTAACGTCTAATTTTTCGAGTTACTATATCGCTCTCATATATGTTCTATTAATGTGTTACGCAATTCATAATGAGCCTCCTTATCTCTAATTTGCTTATATCAAGCAAGAAACTTGTGAAATCTATCCGTCTCATTTTGGACGATTTCAACTTCACATATTGGTTCTTCATCCCATTCTCTAATGGTTACTATGGGATCGCGTTCATCTACAATTATCATATTGTACAAAATAATACATGCAGACATTGTATAATGTAGAGTAGATTTTTCCAAAAATGTGTTGTTGCTTTGATTATTTCAAATTGAGATTGGAGAACTCCGAATGCCCTCTCAATATCCTTCCTACATGCTTTTTGCATCTACGCATATAATCTTACAAGGCGGGGATAACTCAGATGGTTTAAGTCAATTTTTCGACTTATGAGGAAATAATGATAATCTTCCAAACTACTAGTATTTATGATTAAATTAGTAAGAGTGATTATGTCTAGCTTTATTTATTTATCTAGTGATTATAGTCTTAACTAATTGTAATCGTTAAGTTGTAGTTTATTATTTTAATATGTTTATTATTAATGAATGGTGTCTTTTTTTTTTGTTTGTTTGTAATATTGCATATATTTAATTTAATAATACTAATTAGTTAGTCTTTATCTCTATCTCTAAATATAAAGGAACCATTGAAGTGCATTTTTCCTCCTCTATCTCTAAAGATATGACAATTGTAAAGGAACATTGAAAATGCTCTAAACTGTCTAATATAATATGACACATCTTACTGTCTAAATAAATTGAAACCAGTTGGACTGACAAATTTGATCTAATTTTTTATTATTGTAACACAAAACATGTAAATCAAAAGGTTACAATATACTAATAGTCTAATTATTATTAATTACGTATCTCATAAGATATGAATACACGATGTATTGTAGTAAAAATATGTTTAACAAGATCAAATAATAAACAATATGATTTTTATGACATTTACATAAAGTGAAAGCTTTCTTTTTACAACTCCAATTTGAATTTTATTTTTTGTTCTTTTGAAAAGGGCAAAAATAACTATATCGTCGTATAATGAAAAGTGCAATGTCACAACTTGCGATTACATTATATTAGATATATAATGACATCCTAGTGCTACTTCCTGAAGAAGATTAAGCACAAGTTGACAACATTTTCATTAAGTTTGAAAATGAACTCCTCGAAGAAATTTGTTATATATCAAATCGAAATTACAATATAATTTTTTACATATTTATATTTTCAACTTCTAAGAATATCATCTAATTCAGATGATGCCAACGCAGATATTTTTCCAAAGAACATATCATTGTAATTTTATAAAGAACCATACAAATTGGGACCTAGGTAAGTGTGAAGTGTCCACTGTCCAGGACCACTGAAAGAGTCAGGCCCAAATCAATCCAAATTTCGAACTTGAAGTCTTAAACCGTCAACCAAGTGTGGTTGGGGTCCTCGGAAACGTGTTAATTAATATCTAACATTGAACGTATGCCGTGTGAAATTATCTGATACTTATAGCCATAAGTTTATAGTTGAAGCTGTCAGCTAACCTTTGTATCATAGATTGAGATTGTAGCTTATTTTTCTTTACAATGACAAAATAGCACCAACTCAAACTTTAAAAATATAAATTGGCATGAAATGACTTAAAAATATTATAAACCAATGAAATAAATAGTATAGGTAATTTTATATTTAATAAGCTCGAGTTCCCTCTCAAAAACTCATATAAGTTTGTCTATGGAATAATGATAGAAGTTTGAGTTTATAGAAATATAGCTTTAAGGTATGATCTTTCTTGACGAACGTACTCTCCATAAAAATAAATGTATTGCTAAATCAAGTATAATTACAATAGGTATACTTCGTAAATGACATCATATTTTTTCTATAACAACCTATTTACAAATACTTTTCAGGAGAGGGGTAAGTTAATGAACAAATTCGCGGATTTGATAGAAGAAAACCTTGAAGAACTAGCAACACTGGAAACGCTTGATGCAGGAAAAGTTTTTAGTTTCGAGATACACGTTGACATTCCTGATGTAATCAGAGAACTTCGCTATTTTGCTGGTGCAGCGGATAAAATTCAGGGAAAAACATTAAAGTTGTCTAGCGAATTACAAGCTTACACGTTACTTGAACCTATCGGTGTTGTTGGCCTTATAATTCCTTGGAACTTCCCTAGCGCAATGTTTATGCTTAAATGTGCACCGGCTTTAGCCGCTGGCTGCACTATGGTCATCAAGCCTGCTGAACAAGCACCACTTCCGGCTCTCTACTTAGCTCACTTGGCTAAACTTGTAAGAGAACCATTTTAGGCTCGTGTAAATTGACTTGTTGCTAATGACCAACGTTATGTGTTTTCTTAATAGGCGGGGATCCCAAATGGAGTTATCAATGTTGTGACAGGATTCGGACCTACAGCAGGTGCTGCTGTGGCGTCGCATATGGATATAGACACTGTTAGTTGTTTTTCACTTTGATTGTTTGAGATATATTTTAAGATTAAGAAATTTACTGAAATGTTTATTATGGTCGTCATTTTTCAGGTTAGTTTCACGGGATCAACTGAAGTTGGAAGACTAATAATGCAAGCCGCAGCTACAAGCAACTTAAAACCGGTTACTCTTGAACTCGGGGGTAAATCTCCACTTGTAATCTTTGACGACGCAAATGTTGAACAAGCCGCGGATCTTTCTCTTTTTGGGTGTTGCGCTAACAAAGTATTTTGCAAGTTTAATTTAACTCATCAACATATTTTTAAGAAAAAAAATGTGTTTCTTTCTTCTAAAACTTAAAACTATATTTTTTCTGTACAGGGTGAAATATGTGTGAGTAGTTCACGCGTCTATGTTCAAGAAGGAATTTATGACGATTTCGTGAAGAAAATCGTCGAAAAGGAAAAAACATGGGTCGTTGGTGATCCATTTGATCCTTCTACTACTCAAGGCCCCCAAGTATTTCTCAAGTGACGAAAAACTTGCTAACTAAGAAAAAATATTACAAGTAACATTATACTTCTATTTGTGTAGGTGGACAAGAAACAATACGAGAGAGTACTTTCATACATCGATCATGGAAAGAAAGAAGGTGCATCATTGCTAATAGGTGGTAAGCCTCGCGGAGAAAAAGGTTACTATATTGAGCCGACGATATTTGTAAATGTCACGGTATGTATCGAATACAACATTTTAAGTTACTAAATTCGCAGTGTTAATTTGTATACAAAATAATGTATTGTATTAGAGAATTGTAGAAAGTTCAAGATTCTATTTACTCCAGGGATTATAATTCATAAATACAAGTTAAATATATACGAGACATAACAGGAGATGTACTAGGACTGTCACAACAGCGATAGGAACTATAATAATTAAAATATACACAATCTAATTTTAATACTTATCCTTCACATATTGTTGTTAAACAGGATGATATGCTTATCGCAAAAGAGGAAATCTTCGGTCCAGTTATGTCTCTTATGAAGTTCAAGTAAGTCCTTTTATTAAGTTTTATAATATCGTTACGACATAAGTAATTTAATATATATTTTCGTGAGATATGGCAAACCAGGCAGGTTAGGTCACATGTCAAATCAAGTACTTTTTTAGAAAGGAGGTCAATGCAAGCACTCCCTCCCTCTCACAGACACGTCTCCTCGTACACACACATAGGAAGGGTGTACTCATTCAAACCCTTTAAAAAAGGTCGAAAGAAGTGGGGTCGGGTGAGGGGGACCCGTGTATTTATTTAGTAGCTTTTAAATGTCAAGGTTTCGACCCGTAAAAATTATAATCCAACCCAAATAGATCAATATTCACATCTACTTTCCAGGAATTCTGACACATCAATTAATAAATTAATAATATTGCAGGACAATTGAAGAGGCGATTACAAGAGCTAATACGACTACATATGGTTTAGCAGCTGGGATTATGACCAATGACTTAAACATAGTCAATAGGGTGTCGAGATCAATTCGGGCTGGTGTCATTTGGATAAATTGTTACCTGAAATTCGATGCAGGATGTCCAGTTGGAGGATACAAAATGAGCGGTTTCGGAAAGGATCATGGCATAGAAGCCCTAGACAAATATCTTCAAACCAAAGCTGTTGTCACACCCATTTACAATTCCCCTTGGTTATAAATTCTTACTATTTATATACACAAAAAATAGATCATTGTAATGTTATGTGAGACGCTGTTATTCTCATGTAACGAATATGATGAATGTTATAAACAGTGTTTACTGTGTGTCAAATATAATAAATTTTGTCATATTTTTTTGTTTTGATGGTTAAAAACAATCTATTTAAATAATTCGAGTCATTTATGGATCGATAGTTGGGTACTTGGGTGGGTGTCTTTTCTCTCCCGATCAATGTGGGCTCGAAAAATGGGCTTTTCTTCTAAATTGGACTTCATATTCTTCTGTACTTAACATATCTTATCATGTTTAGCTTAATTTCAAGGGTTTAGTGAGTATAATAAATTATTGTATTTTAAGATTTTTACCAAAATTTATGGGGCATTTCAGGTTGTTACGGTGTGAGTATAAGTTTTGATGAATGTTCTAAGATTGTAATAACACCGCTACTTGTTGTTCGTTATCATTTCTCCAAACATAAAACATCAAATCATTACAGTAGAAGTCTAAAACTTAATAAGATGTATTGCAATCTAATATAAACTTCAATCAAATTGAAACATAAGTTATATCGGCCTGCGTAGATTTTTAATGTCAAAACAAGCTACGGAGACAATACAAACATGTCTATAGATGAATACATCTTATGAGATAGGTTATTATAACGTTTAAGTATTCCTTTTGTTGTGAAAGATAATAATTATACTATAAGGTAATCGAAAACCTATCTATTTTATTGTTAAAGTCATAGATTGGCAAAGTATTTCACTTTTATTTCAATATAAATGTGTGTTTGATGAAGTAGTTGTATGCTATAAGTTGTAGTAGTAGCATGTAGCTTTATTTTGTATAGAATTGTTTAGTAAAATATTTGTAGTTTTAATTTTAAAGTTTAAAATGACATAAAAGGACATCAAAATAATAATAAATCGATATTATCTGCCAATGGCGCGTCGCTCAGTTGTTAACGGGTTGGACATCTTTGCCACTAAATAAATGGATAATATCTTATTATAGAATGACATCTAGGTAGTTTTCTTCTCGAAAAGCTTCTCAATTATATGCAAAGCTACTTCCAAGAGCTTTTCAATTTTGAACTTTTCATTGGATTCTAAAGCTACAACTTGTACATGTCAAACAAGACTTTTATTTTCTAAGGAGCTTTTTGATCAAAATTAAAAGCTTAAGGTTCTGTTTGATAAGATAGTCGTAGGTTGTAGCTATATGTTGTAGGCTATAGTTGTAGGTTGCAAGCTGTAAATCATTTGAATAACTAGTACCGATAAACCAATCGTTGTCAAATTGTAATATTGACGAGGGCAATCATCCGTTCTTCTCTCAACTTCTTGATGATAATCGCGACTTCTAGTTTTTTCCTATAAACTCCATTTGGTATCATATCTGACATGGTTTTACTATAAGTCCACCTTAGCCTCCTCATTTATGTCACTTCCATCATCCTCTTTTTTGCCTTCGTTATCAGTCAATACTTTGCTTTGTACAACATAACTGGTCTAATTTCCACCGTAAAAAAAATTCTCTTTCAATTTAAAAAGGACTTTCTTGTTGCACATGACACATATGGCCGCTCTCCACTTCAAACATCCTACTTTCATACGGTGGATCACGTCCTCGTCTATCTTCTCTGATTCTTGTCGCACATGACACCTAGTACATAATTTTTTATACCAGCTTACTTTCTTATCACACATTACTAATATAGGTAATATGCTGGGGAAAATGTTACCGACTAGCAATGTACTTTACATAAAAATTTTAAGATACATATTTTACTTATGAATCATATTACTTATCACATTTTTACAAAATTCATTTTCTACATTTATAATAAAATTAATTTGTTATTATATTTATATAAAAGTGAAAATACATCAGCAACCTATAATTTTAATATTTTATTTATCAAGTACAATTATCAACGCAACAAATGCTATAAAAGGATGACAATCAAAAACTTGCAAAAATAATAGGAAGAAGGAAATAGTTGATCTAATGGTTAAAGTCGCTTATACGGTTCACATTGGCAATTACAAAAGTAACAAAAAAGAAACTAAAAAGGCGATGTGTATTAAATATTAAATACAAGAATACCCAATCATTTATGATTCTCTGATCACTCTTTGACCGATAAAAATATTGGTTGGAGAACTCCATGGGAATATTAGGTTTCATTTTTGGTATATAATACATGAATATCAATGATACATACGTGGAGTTGTTACAAGAATGAGAACGAAAACCCTTAAGTTTATATTTTTATTAATCAATAATAAATTATTCAGAAGTTGGATAAACCACGCCACTTTCATTAATATATGTAATATAATATATATATATATAGGATAGGAATCAAGAGGAGAGAAAGAAGCAAAAATCTCAATTTTTGATTTCATCATAAATGAATTTTAAAAATCACAAATAATTTTAAAATTTAACATTCATTACAAATGAATGTTAAAAACATTTATTTATGAAAAGTTAAGGGCTATGATCTGCTTCCCTCCTTCCCCGAGATTTGGAGCTTCCCTAGTTTTAAACCGTGCAATGCACGGCAATTTAAATTAAGCAATTTTTATATTCACAATTTTATAGGTTTATTTTATTTTTAATTAATGTTTGAGTATGATTCATAGATTTTTTAATTAATTATTATTATATTCAAATATTATCTAACTCTATCTAAATTCATTTTTTAATTTATCTTTCAAATTTAAATAATTATTTATTTTTAAATTATGAGAGGCCGCCACGTGTCATTTTGCCTATGTGGCAAAATATGAAGCAATCTTTTATTCTCCTTTAGTATATATATAGATATATTATAGAAACATAAATAATTGTTTCAAAATTTATAACGTAAGCAAAAATGATACGTAAGAACTATAACAATTTTAAAATAAATAAAATAAATAATTAAAATCATATAATATTTGAATATAATATGAATTAATTAAAGAGTATAAACGATTGCTGTAGAATTTGTCACGTATGTAAAGATATCACGTGACAACCTTTAAGAGATTTCAATAAAATAAAATAAAATAAATAATTAGAGTTAGATAATATTTGAATATAATATCAATTAATTAAAAAATCTATAAATCCTACTCAAACACTAAGTGAAAAATAATATTAAACCATTAAACCCAAATCTATTAGGATCTATAAATAAATAAATAAATATAAATATATATATATATATATGGGAAACGATTCATAAAGAAACTTTAAATCTTGGGGAATGAGGGAAACAAATCTTAACCCTTGATTATTATATTTTTATAAAAAACGTTTTTAACATTCATTTGTGATGAATGTTAAATTTTGAGTAACATTCATTACATATGAATGTTAACAACATTCATTACATATGAATGTTAACAACATTCATTTATGATGAAATCAAGGCCTGAGATTTGCTTCCGTCCTTCTCTAAGTTTTTTGTTTCCCTCTTGATCCTCACCGCTATATATATATATATGTATATGTGTGTGTTTGAAAATCACCAACAACATATAAAATATTTATAATTTTCGTGCATCGCACAAGTCCGTAGTATTATATATATTGCAATAGATATAAAGGGAAACTTCAAATCTAGAGAAATGAGGGAAATAGATCTCAGCTTTTAATTTCACTACCACTTCATTTTATTGAAGATACAATGCATATGCAAGATCAGTTTCATCAATTTTTGTTTAAAATTCAAAATTAAAACATGTACTTCATCGATTCTTCAATAAAAAACATTCAAAATGTTTGAATCCATCAAACGCATTCATGCTGATCGTTAATTCGTCATGATACATATTCATTAAAAATTATGAATTTTGTGGGTAACTTTTGGATATTTGTGAAACTTTTTGTAAACTTATAAACATGTAACTAGTCAAATTATGATCGTCATTCATCATTGAATTTCATCAAAATCAAAAAATTTAGAACGTTAACATTCAATTAAAATGAATGTGAATCAAAATTACAACTTAATGTTATTAAATATTAAATTATGATGAACATTAACTTATATGCGTTACCATACACTAATGAACATTATAACATTAATTTTTTTATGAATATTAAATAATATATGTTAACATTCATTTTATGAATATTAACTCATGTAAATTATTATACAATGAGAATGTTATATTACAAAGTTCATCAGTGTATTTTAACATATATAAGTTAATTTTCATTATAAATGAATGTTTAAAAATATTAAGTTGTAGCTTTGATTAAAATTCATCCCAAATAAATGTTAACGTAGTGAAAATTTTAATTTCAAGATTTTTATGTTTATAACGTAAAATATATCGTTTTTTACTCAACTGAATGATTTTGTTGATTTTTTTATGTGGATTTTTAGTTTTTTCTTAATAAAATCTATTTTCAACATTTTTTTTTTTGATTGAATATAACAATTGTTCATCAATTTCGCTTAACGAGTTATGTATTAATGTTTTTCAATTGATTCATGAAAGTTTCATATTTTAATTCGATGAATCTCAGTTGAAAATCAAATATTTATGTGGACACTGCATTTTATGTAAAATATAAGGTTGTTAAAATGTAATGAATCTGAACTCTTATCATAAAATTAACGGCCGAAGTCTATTTCTTTTTATTTCTTTCAAAATGTAGTTGTCTTTCTGAATTTTATTTATATTATAATAATATTTATTTTAGTATTTTTGATACGATTTTTACAACCTTTCACCACCCTCAAAATAAACAATTTATTTTACTCGTTTGATATTATTGGACCGAAAGCTATTTTGGAACTAATTAAATTAATGTTCAAATATATGTAGAATCAATGTTGGAATAGACGTTCCATAAATAGACCCATTAAATTAAAACAAAAAAAAGGTAACAAATATAGAAGCTAAATGTACAAGTGAAAAGTAACGCGTATTGATAGACGCGGGATGCGGTTGCTCAACAAAGGTTTGAGAACCCGATTACTGTGAGCCGCCTATGAATAGTCGAATACGATACAACCGAGCATGATGTGACACGTGCGGGTCCCATTTTACACTTTTGGGTACAATAAGATGCTAGTATTTGTCAGCTCTCTCCTCTATTTCGGACGAAGTCAGTTGGAATCTTACGATTCAGAAATCGAATTAAAAGTTTAAAAATGAGTCGACTTGAATATCGGACTTCTAATTTACTTTAATTTTTATGAAAAGTAATTGACTTCTATAAATTAAAAATCAATAAATTTTTAATACAATGTAATACAATAAATAAAAGAATAGAAAAAATAATTATAATTTATTTGATTTATGGAGCAATTACTTGAAATTACATTTTGTGCCATAACACTTCCTATATGATAGAAAAATATACATTGTAAAATAGTAATTTTTACGAGTTGCATCAAGTCACAAGTCGCGAGTTAAAATTCAAAATCGAAAGTCATTAATCGATTCATAAGATTATAACTATGTGTTCAAATTCCTTGTACTAAATATACAAAAAAAAGGAAAATGGTATTTTCTAATTTCGTATTAAAACAAGTTTGCAGTAGGTGAATTTATTTGTGTCGAATAACAGATACAAAAACTTCGACGAGTTGATATTGTAACAAACGGTGTATGAAAATTATTAGAGCCTATGGAAATGGCTATAAGTGGCTAGATTAAACATAAAAATCACCGCTCTCTCAAATATTTTACGATAAATAATTCAATTAAATTAAATTAAATTAATACGAAGTAGTATGTACAAAACCCCCACACGTATACACGTTGCCTTACTTACTTATAACCTTTTGATCGACAAATAAGTGTTGGTATTTTCATGTAAATATCACATCTTAAGATTTAACGTTAGTAATCATCATCACTATATATGATAATTAATAGTCACTTTTCAAAGTTAATTATGATTATATAGTGCCGAGAAACTGAAATGGAACATGGAATAGCAGATCAAATAAGTATTCGTTTGGATCGCCATAACTACAAATACAAAGTTGGCTCACATAAATATGAAATGCTACTTTGATTATTTGTACTTATTATATATTTAGTTAAATGTATTACTATAATTATAATTAATTAATTAATTATTATGAAAATAGTGAAATATGTTAATGCATTTTATGTGACAAAAACTAGAAGCTTTTGTAATTAGTCATTGTATTTATCTTTGTAATTATAATTGTTTAATATTGTCTTAATTAGTATCCTACAGAATATAATCATAGAGTAGTTTTAAATACGGTAGTCTTCAACTTTAATCATAGACTTTAGGATTTTAAATTTGAAGCATGGACTTTAGGAATATAGTCAGCAATTTACTTACTTTTTATGTGTGTTGGATACAATAATTTGAGTTGTTTTTAACTAAAAAACTATTGAGCATGCAAATTTGGTAGGCACTTTTCTTTATCAAAGCCTCTTTACAAGTTGCAATTATAAAATGAAACAGTTTCTAGACTTGACAACTTAATTGTTTAACAATTTTAGATTGTTTTTTATTTTTTATAGAAGGACAAACCACACCATCTATCAAACATATATTCATAATTATTATCTATAAGGATGAATTCACAAACTTTTAAATTGATATATTCTTCAATATAGTTGTTAACATTCGAGATCTCAATTTTTAACCCGTAACTCGTGACTTGATTCGATTTGTGAGAGTCACTATTTTACAATAAATATATATTTTATTATTATTTACGTGTATATTATTATTTAAAAATTCTGTTCTTAAAAGTAAGTAAAACATGGTGATAGTCGATGGTGAAATCGTTGACCGACAATCAACAAAAAGACTTAATTTAAAATAGATTATAATTATTTCTTTTTCGATTTTGTCCTTTAATTTTTTGTATTACATTACACTAAAAGTTTGTCCAATTTTTTGACTCGTAAGGGTCCCAGACGACTCGGAAAAGTTAATAAATGACTCGTAAGAGTCAAAGTCATTTAAGAATCGGGATCCAAATAACTTCAATTTTTGAATTTTTTGACTTGACTCGTAAAATTCTAACAACTACGTTGCTCAAATACCAATAACTCATGAGCTTTTTGGTATCCATGCTATTAGCTTTTTTACCACAATGTCTAATTTAGTAACAAAAGATTGTAAAGGGCCTTATCTGATTTAAGTCTATATAATGATAAACCCATACTGTATAGATTAGTACATCAAGAGTCGAGAACATTGTTAAAAAGAAAAATTTGAGAGTACTAAGACTAATAAGAGTGACATTCAAAGTTCGTCTAGTCATGATAAAGATGAATAATTGTTATTTTTACGTTGTGTGTCATGATCATTCGTATCTCGTAACATGATAATTGAACCAAGTTACTTTAAGTTGACAATCATCAGAAGCAATGGTGACATCTAGGGTACTAAATTACAATTATAATATTTCAAGATTATTTTCTATATATATATTTTAGTTGTTAGTTAAGCGTGTTCAAATAAAATAAGTATCTGGAAGTAATAAAATACAAACCAAAACCCGAAGTTGCTTGTAGCATCTATTATTCTACGACTTTACCCCCCTTTGACTTTAGCCGGCACTATGTCACGCCAACGGAGTTTTCAAGTAAAACAGAAAAAAACAAATAAAAAAAATAGTAACATTTTGGTCTTACACTCTTACCGGTACATAATATTAAAGCATGCTTGAAGATGCGATATTAGTCATATTTGTAACTCAATACGAAGGTCTATTAAGTTTGTGATTTGATAGTCAGGGTTTAATCGGAGTGGAGTCAACACATGAGCTACTCGATATCGATTGGGTAAAGTCCAGTCGAACTCGGGTGAGCTACTCGAGTAAACTAGTAAACTTCCGAGTCAATCTCGAGACATCGAGTATTAAAATACACAACACGAAAGACTCGTAGCCTTATCAAGCTTATATTATTTCACTATACCCTTTTATTTATATTTTTGTATATTAATAGATTATGCACCTTCTAATTAATCTTGAGTCGATTATAAAAGTATCGAGTTGAGTAATACTATTATTAATAAACTTTTGTTAAGATTTTAATGCCGAAAATGGGGTTGAGTCCATTCAGGTTTAAACTGTCGTTTAACTAATTGAATCGAGATCGAGCTTGATGAATACAAGCTCGATTGAGTTCACGTCAAGTTTTGAGGTCATGGGTTTTTTAGTTAAATCGAGCTTGAGGTTGATATTTTGTCTATTCGACTCTGCACGACTCGATTGAATTAATCCATAATTACTTTGCATGTTACGTAGTATTAGTAAGATACATTAACCCTTACAAGTTTGACCAAGTAAACGGTTTAAAATTTTGTCCAATAGTAACCGCTAAAAGTTAAAGCAGGCTAATATATTTCAATATTTTACATCTATTGTGTACTTGTGATACATATCTTCAATAACTAACAAATTAACTCAAATAATTAAATGTGAACAACAAAATGAACACATACATTTGTCATCATCATCATTTATATATAGCAAAAGGACGGAGTAATTTACCACAACAACCGGTCACCCGCCGGCTTCCCTCTCTTCTTCCGGTTCCTTTTTTATTTCATTTTATTCTTATATAAATATACATTCCCACCTTCATACTTCTAGAGAGAGAAATAAAAATACAAATACTCCATCAATGTCTGTACAAGCTGTGAGTTAGCTGTCTTCATTCCATTCCATTCCCCCCTGGTGCCCTTCCTTTTCACACCTTATTCAAATTCCCTACAAAACCCCTACTCATTTTCTACTTTCTCTCTCATCCTCTTAAACACACATTTTAGATGTCTAATTTGTTGATGAGATGAAAGTTAATACAATTACTTTTTGCTATCTCCTTCTGTTATCAGTTAGTGTTACGTTTGTTTCATGTTTTCCTGATGGTGTTTCCGGTAACCGACGGTTGACCGACGGTGATGTGCTGTACATCCGTCAACGGCAGCTGCTAAGCTACCGTGACGAATTCGCTGAAAATGCGAAGGTGGATTCTAACTTAAGGTTTGAAAACCCTAGGATAAAAAATGCTTACATTGCTTTACAAGCTTGGAAACAAGCTATACTTTCAGATCCATTAAATTTCACCGCTAATTGGGTAGGATCAAGTGTGTGCGACTACACGGGAGTGTACTGTGCACCCGCACCAAGTAATACCTCCGAAATAACCGTAGCTGGAATCGATTTGAATCACGGTGATATTGCTGGCTACTTACCGGAAGAGCTTGGTTTACTTACAGACCTCGCATTGTTCCATATCAATTCGAATCGTTTTTGTGGAACTGTTCCGAAGAAGTTTGGAAACTTGAAGCTCTTATTCGAGCTCGATATTAGTAACAACAGGTTCGCAGGGAAGTTTCCTTATGTTGTGCTTAAATTACCGAAACTGAAGTTTTTAGATATTCGGTTCAATGAATTCGAAGGTGGAGTTCCTAAAGAGTTATTTGATAAGGATTTGGATGCTATTTTTATTAATCATAACCGTTTCGTGTTTGAATTACCGGAGAATTTCGGTAATTCACCGGTATCGGTTATTGTTTTGGCGAACAATCGGTTTCACGGGTGTCTGCCCGCGAGTATCGGTAACATGTCGCGTACGTTGAACGAGATAATTATGATGAATAACGGGCTACGGTCATGTGTACCTGAAGAAATTGGGTTGTTGAAGGAAGTGACCGTATTGGATGTTAGTTATAATCAGTTAATGGGTCCGTTGCCCGAGAGTATATCGGGGTTGGTTAATGTAGAACAGTTGAATGTGGCGAATAATTTTTTGAGTGGGAGGATACCGGAGAGTGTGTGTAGGCTGCCGAGGTTGGAGAATTTTACTTATTCGGATAATTTCTTTACGAATGAGCCACCGGTGTGCTTGAAGTTGGCCGAGTTTGATGATAGCAGGAATTGTTTGCCGGGTAGGCCGGCACAAAGGAATGAGAATCAATGTAAGATGTTTGCGTCTAAGAAGATACATTGTAGCGCGTTTAAGTGCGCTCCTTTTGTTCCCGCTTTACCTCCACCACCACCGTCACC
The DNA here is from genome assembly GCA_963921325.1 of Logfia minima. Taxonomy (NCBI): domain Eukaryota; kingdom Viridiplantae; phylum Streptophyta; class Magnoliopsida; order Asterales; family Asteraceae; genus Logfia; species Logfia minima. Next base: position 41,430,643 of record OY992764.1, read on the forward strand.
ACCACCACCGGTTTACTCTCCTCCACCACCGCCACCACCGGTTTACTCTCCACCGCCACCACCACCAGTGTACTCTCCGCCACCAGTTTACTCTCCTCCACCACCACCTGTGTACTCACCGCCACCATCAGTTTACTCTCCACCGCCACCACCACCAGTGTACTCTCCGCCACCAGTTTACTCTCCGCCACTAGTTTACTCTCCTCCACCACCACCTGTGTACTCTCCTCCACCACCAGTTTACTCTCCACCGCCACCACCACCAGTGTACTCTCCGCCACCAGTTTACTCTCCTCCACCACCACCTGTGTACTCACCACCACCACCAGTTTACTCTCCACCGCCACCGCCACCACCACCACCACACTCACCACCTCCACCTGTTCCATATTACTATAGTTCTCCACCACCCCCACCGCACTCACCACCTCCACCACCACCACACTCATCACCTCCACCACCACCACCATACATTTATTCATCACCACCACCACCTGTAGCCAAATCTCCACCACCGTACATCTATTCATCACCACCACCACCACCACCACACTCATCACCTCCACCACCACCATACATTTATTCACCACCACCATCGGTATCCAAATCTCCACCACCCTACATCTATTCATCACCACCACCACCACACTCACCACCTCCACCACCACCATACATTTATTCATCACCACCACCACCGGTATCCAAATCTCCACCACCCTACATCTATTCATCACCACCACCACCACACTCACCACCTCCACCACCACCATACATTTATTCATCACCACCACCACCGGTATCCAAATCTCCACCACCCTACATCTATTCATCACCACCACCACCACACTCATCACCTCCACCACCACCATACATTTATTCATCACCACCACCACCTGTAGCCCAATCTCCACAACCTTCACCACCCCCTTGTATAGAACCACCACCACCACCATCCCCACAACATTCTCCACCGCCACAATATAAATCACCACCACCACCAACCCCACAACTTTCTCCACCTCCTCCAATTATCTACTTGTCACCACCACCACCAGTGATCTACTCTTCACCTCCGCCCCCAATGCATCACCAATCACCACCACCACCAGCTCCAGCATACGAAGGCCCATTACCTCCGGTGATTAGCGTTTCATACGCTTCTCCACCACCACCACCCTTTTATTGATTCTTTTCCTTCATACAATAATACAACCATCCATTTGAAAAACAATTGATGACAGAAAACCCAAAAGGAGAACATCTCTCCCCAGATACTTTATTTTTATTCAGATTGCAAAAATAAATAAAACAAAAAAAAGAAAGTAAATTTAGGTTGCAGAAAGAATAGTATATGTATATGTATAGGAAACATCCATTACTAGGCCGGAATACGTTAATGTTGGTATAGTTTCTGCTTTCTGTATTTCTGATTGCTGTTTCAGGTTCTGGGTCCGGTTTGTGGATTTCTAATTTTATTATTTTATTTAAATTTCATACTTGTTTTTATTTTATTTTATAGTGTAGTCAAGAACAACCCTTACTTGTGACCATTGATTTTGAGTTCTCTTATCATTAGTTTTTTCTTTTGTTTGTGTTGACTGTTGTTGAGTGTTGACTTTGGTGTCAGTTGATGTTGATAATTTGTGCAATATGATCTACTGAACCGATCATTTTGGGTGGTGAACTGTGATAATGAATGATGTCATGTGAATTGTTAAATTATTGAACATGTTTCCGATATCTTGAAACTCATGTGTAGGTTCTGTATTTGACTTTCTTCTCCCAGTATTAAACCTCAAAATCTGATATCATACGAGCTTGATACATTACACTGTACAATCTGTTCATTCCTGTCGGATTTGGGTCATGTTCGTGTAAACCTATTTAGGCATGCTGCATATAATTTCGACATGACCCTAATGACCACCAAATTATCTAATGGGTTATGTTAGTTTGCAATTTAAGTTTAGAAAGAATAAAAGTCATGTTGAATATCTGGTATACTCTGTAATTTAACTTAAAATTACGAGGTATACTAGATATTTCAGTTAAGTTAGGATTGACTAGGTCGACACAAACATTACACGAATAATTAAACTCGCGTTAACATGAAATGAACTTTGTTTAGCTGCAACTATAACCCATTTATATCGCGTTGGGTTCATATCGGGTACTTTCACCTACCTTATTGACAACCATCATTATAAGTTCCGTTTATAATTTCTAAAGCATGCTACGAGATTTTGCTTTTCTTGATGATAAACAAAAACGGATACGGAACGAACCTCTTTTAACAAAAGTCGCGAAGAGTAGAAGATATACACAAGTGATATATGGGAACAAACATGTAGAAAACTTATCGTAACTTTGATTGTGATTTACTATACGTTGATAGTTTTATTCCCTAACACAGTTGTGCATTTTCAGTCACATTAAAATGTAAATGACATTATCCATCCATATATATACGCAGATGTCATTTTCGTTCCAGGATCGTATAAAAACCCACCAATAAAGAAGATAGAGATGGTATTATAAATTTCACATGGACTGTTTTACGGCCTTTTATTCTCAGATTCATTTTAGTGCACCACTACCAGCTTAAAGCCATCCACTAAAAAACACTTGATAAAATATGTACCAAAATATAATAATTATCAAAACTATACAAATATATAGTTTAAATCTAAATGATATATAGCCCACTTGTAAACATATAAACAATACACGATCCTACTATTTATTACAGTATTGACTAATGAATTTTCTTATAAAAGTCAACTATTATATAGCAGAAAATATACTTTTTTTTTTCTCTCTCTCTAAAGAATAATGGTACCAATAACGTTGTTTTAATACGGGGTAAGTGACCAAATTCTTGTCCCCGTTTATTTGACTAGTTGTATAGTTGTATTATTAACAACCTCCATTTTTTTTTATCAAGCCCATTGTTATATATGCCCTTAACAAATCTACATGAATATGAAATTCTACCTTACGAATCAATTATTGTTGCGCTTGAATTTAGTTATGCAACATGCAATAATCAAATATTAGGATGGGTCGTCATTATTTTATTATAATTATTATTTAGGAACATTATAGTTATTGATTAATAATAATATTATCAGGGTTTTGCTAATACGTGGCTAACGTAGTCTTAAGAAGATCAACATTTTGTAAAAATTCAATACGATTTCTATTAAAACGTAATATTAGATTGAATTAGCGAGTAGTTGTGTAATTTCGTTCTTTTATACGGTAAAATATTGAGTTTATAAAATAAATGTCATCAAGCGTCCAAGAATAGACATATTAACAAAGTTCCTGTAAAAATTATTATAGACGTTTGAACAATACTCGCTATCAAAGTTTTATAAAGTTAGAAAACGATAGTTAAATAAAATTATTGTGTTTTAGTTGTAGCTTGATATATAACCTTTTGATGTTAACTTTTTATAGTGAAAGTTGATGCGTTAACCATAGTTTATAGGATACGTTTAGCAACATCTATCTATCTATAAGTAACAAAAACTGTGATAAAATGCTATACTGAAATAATATGAGATTGAAGATCTATTATTTTATTATCATATATACAAAAATAGATACTGTATTTGCCATTGTTTTCCTACAGTTTGTTCTTATAAATTTACACAGTATCTACTATTCACTTTTGTTTAAATAAAATCGATTTAGAATTTTAATTAAATAATCTGTTATTTATGAGAAGTTTTAATTAAATTTAGTAGGCTTCGAGTTGGATGATTATACATACTTACATTGTTCCAGGCCCATAAGTGTGGGCTGGAATATGGACGTAACAGGTTGAAGAGCCCATAAGTTGTAAATTTATTAAGTGATCGGTTTCACAGGTGACAATGTTAAGTTGTAAACGTAGGTGTTGACGTGGAGACATACAACTTTTGATGATGTGTCAATGTAGTAATTCTCCAGGAGAAGTGAATTAAGATGCCTTCGTCTTAGAAGAAAGAAGTAGTGGTTTTAGATATATATAATGAATATGAATATATTTTATCTAAAATTGTCTGTCATCACGAAATGAAGTTAGAGAAATCATGTACAATACTATAAAATACGCCCTATGAAACAAAAAGTTAAATATATGTAGAAGAACTCAAAATGCTATAAATATACTAGAATACAATGTTATTATCCTGCAAGTAGACAAAACTAACCCTCTCATTTTACATTAAAAAGCGTTATTTTCAGTCCGACACAAACATAAACCTTTATATTCACATTTAAACTTCTCTCATGGCGTTATGGCCGCAAGTATGACTTCAACAACCTGAGGAACTTCTTTCTATGACTGCTAACATTTACGAGAATAGACAGGAGTTGCAACAAACAAACGCATTAGGAAAACATTAAACATGTTTCAAAAGATGTAGAATATCAAGAATTGGGTTTCATATTTGCACAAAACAATAAATATGAGACCCATAAGTTTTTTCTTTCTTTATTGAGATGTAACATTTTAGTTTTTTTGACCTTCGAAGCTATTGTATTAACAAGCATCTCTAAAAGCTCTTGAAAATCAATATCACTGTACGATGTCATATAACACACTTCTCAAAGTCCCCTGCTTTAAGATTGCTTGTAATGGGAGTAATACTTATCGAATTACAAGTCCATTAAACTAGACAAATGGGTGCTAAAACTGAAACAGGCTGGAAGCAAACAACGTGGGCTCTACTTGGGCCCATATTGTAGATCCAATGAAAAGGCACGTGACAGTTGTTTTTGGCAAATAAACTAACATCCGGTCCACGCGAGCTGCGCGTGCTTCCAACTATGTTTGGAGCATCTGGTTGTAAATTTTCTATTCATTTTTTCTATATACCCATGCGGCCATGCGTGTTCGGGTGTTCCTTTCGCAATTAGAAAGTATCCCTATTATCATTTTTATGCTATGTACGCTTACCGATACAACTATTATGTTTGTAGATGGGCAAATTTAATTTACATCTACCTCGCATTATATGTATTTATAGTGAAAACTGATGTGTTGCTATTAAAAAATTGAATAAAATGTGTATAATTGAAAAAAATTAAGGGATAAAATATGTAAATAAAAATGATGTACTTGTGATATTACTGTTCAAAAACAATGTTTTAAAAATCAGTTTTTTAATCAAACTCGATGGACATTCGATTTCAGTTCACCCGTCCGACCGATTGCAGCGGATAGAATTATATATTATTAACTTAATTAAATACTTAAAAATAATGAAAAAATTTACAGAAAAATACGATAAAAATTACAAAAAGTTTCAAAATAGTCTTTTCAAATAAGTTCAACAACTATAAGTTCATTTTTACTAAAAAATAATATTTAATACTAAAATAAATCAAATTTACAATAACAAAAAAGTAAAAAATTAGACGAAAATCGATTTTTTCGATCCAGTTTGTCGGTTCAACCGGGTTGAAACGAAAAACCTGCATGTTCACACCTGTTCAAAAATTATAACAAAATCGATATACCTTCAATTTTCACGTCAATCAATTCGACTGGATTAGTTCAACCGATTTTAAAACATCGATCAACTGTACATATTATAACGTTGTTGACAACATATTTGTTAGCTCCATATTTATAATCGTACAATATGTAAACATTGACTTTCCCAAGACTTAAATTCACTAAAAAGTTTCTTACATATCACAACGCCAAAGAACTTTTTGTATCTAATACTAATTAATTTATCGTAAGATATATGTGATAAAAAGGTAGACTCTCTAACAAAGTATAAAGCGCATGTAAGTTTATATCAAAAACTTGAATATTTGTATGCAACGATGCATATTTTGATAACATGGCATATTTGAGCTATTAGACGACTCCTTTTAATGTATATTTTAGGGTTCAGTTTAAATGTGAATGGAAATTTTAGTGAGAATGAATGAATGAATCCTAGTAATTCATTTTGCAAAACTCAATTTTCCCCTAAAGTTAAATATCTCACAAACGGCTAATCAAAAAATTATAAAAATTGCACCATATAAATCAACATTCTTTTCTCTACGATTAGACATCCCTCATTATATACTTTCGGTAAAATTTTTTTTTTTTTTTTTTGGTTGAAAACCAGTAACTCATGTGTTAGTGGTTGGTAACACATGTTTTACCAGCGACTAACACATGTGTTACCAGTTTTCGAAACTCACCAAAAAATGAAGAAAAATAAAGTTCGTCGAAAGTATACCTTGTGAGATGTTTAATCGAAGAGAAAAAATGTTGATTTTTATGGTGTATTTTTTTTAACTAGCCGTTTGTGAATTATTCAATTTTTAAAAATGTAGGGAGTATTATTATTTTAATAAAATAGATGGTTGAAATTGATTCCTTCATTCTCATAAAAAATTTAATTTTCATTTGAACTTAATTCTATATTTTATACCTTTATATTTTTCTGGAACTTTAAGTACCGCGTTTTATACTATTGTTATAAAAACCGACTAAAATGTGAAAAACGTCATCATAAACAGTATTATAACTGAGAGTCTAAGAAATTAAATATTGACTTTTAAATCATACATTTATTGTCACTAGAGAGTGTTTCTTTTATGTGTATCAAATTAGGACAATGGAGGTACTTTATTCTTGAAAATCACTTTCTTAGATAAATACATTGCATGTGTATTAAGTGTATTTGCATTTAATGAAATAATTATTGATTTAGCGGTATTAAGGTAGTTTTAAAATGACTTCTTTTATCGTAAGGTTATAGGTTAAAATTTTGAAGTTAAACAAATATATATATTTACGGTGGTTGTGTTTAAATTAATGTTTTTTTTTTTTTTTAAATTATAATAGTATTTTGCAAAAAAATATAATTGTACATAAAATGTAAGCACACCTATATAATAAGCATAACACATAACTTTATATCACTAGTGTCAATGGGATGCCACTATTAAGCAACCTGTTAGACAACATTCTTACTTATTTGGTCCTAATGGATAACATATTGTTTTAATTTTTGTCGCTTCTGAACTATTTTGCAACTAGTTGACCGAAGAATACTATTTATGCTTACGTGTCACCGTAAAAGCACTTATTCATAAGAGAAAAATAAAAGATAAAGTTGACTAAAAGTGAGAAAATAACAATACTAAATCCGATCAAATGGAACTAGATAAAGGTACATGGGTACAAATGGAACAAACTCTTAAAAATTTATGAAAGGGTTTACCACCTAAGCCGATCAATCAGTTACGTAATGGCACGAATCGAACAAAATTTGAAAGTAGATTGGCATCATAAGATAAGATAAAAGTACATCTGTATTTTGAGATTCAAAGTTTTTTCTTATTTAAGTCAAAACTTTTTCAAAAGTTTTATACCATATTTCATAATATTTTTATGTTAAATGCTTACATTGAAGTCGCTCTTAAAGATTAATGCGCTGTTTATTTTTTCTCTCATTAAGTCCCACATAGATATGAAAGGCAAGATAAAATGACTATATGTAATAATCAGTGAATGAATAATGTTGTTTACCTTTTGTGTTCAATATATTATTTAAATCATATTTTACACCTACGCTGAACAATAATTTACTTTTTATTTAATAGTAAACCTGGTTCTTAAATCATAAACTCAATCATTTATACTCTGTGATTCTTAAATCAGCCAAATAATACCCATTCATAAACTTCCTAAACCCCATTTATCTCATAATCCCTTAAAGTCTCCATTCTAAAAGTGAAATTCCAAAAATGAAGGAATCGATAAACAGAAAACATTGCAGTATTATAAAGGGTGAGGATCAAGAGGGAAACAAAAAATTAGGGAAAGAGGGAAGCAAATCTCAACCCTTGATTTCATCATAAATGAATTTTAAAAATCTCGAATAATTTTAAAATTTAACATTTATCACAAATAAATGTTAAAATTAAAAAAAAAAAATTAAAAAATTAAAAAATCAAAGGCTCAGATTTGCTTCACTCCTTCCCGAGATTTGAAACTTCCCTATGAATCCTTTCCTTATAATAGAATAATCTTTATCTATATATATATATATATATATTTACCACACATATCCAACCAATTATATACTTATTTTTATTATACAGTGTATATTTTATATTAATCAACATCAAAATTCTTTATCAAAATATCAAGAACAAAAAGTGAAACTGTATCAAAACAATAAGGAGTTAAATAAAGTGTCAATTTAAGTTACAAATCTTCAAGTAAGATCAACGATCTAGACATCATCTCTTCACCTTTTTAGTAAAATGTTCTTCATAATAATTATCAAGGTGAGAATCACAAAAAGCATCCTTTGATGTCAATTTAAGAAATGGATTAGTCATTAATACCCCTAAATAAGGAAATCGATAAAAAAAGATAGATAAACAAAAAGACGTCAACGGTGGTGAACGGAAGATTGCGGCGCGTCGATGGCAATCGACGGTGCAACGCCCAACGAACAGTAGCGATGCCTGACAGTGTAAGAGGTGATGGCACCCAGTTTGAGAAGGAGCAATTTGAGTTGAAAAATACATATTTCATCGTTAAAGAAGAAACGTGAAGAGGTAATATATATATAAGGGAAAAGGGGAAAACACATATAATAAAATTGTCGGCCGGTTGATCGAATAATCCGGTGACTGTAAAATTCAAAAAGAAACAGCTAATAATGTGTAGCTCAGTTGATAATGAGTGAAGACTTCTTTGCCTTTGCCACCAAAATATTCAAAAAGAAACAAACCAAATAGTTGAACCCTCGATACCATTCAAGTTTTGTAAAATGCGGGTTGCTCTTTAAAACCAAAAGTTACGGAATAAGTTTATTAAACAACCGAGGTACGCGCTTAAACAGCGAGTAGAGAACACGCCGTACATTTCTATAAAAAGTCAAATATTTATTGGCGGTACTTATTTCAGCTGAGTATCCATCCAACTACCTCACTTTTTGCAAGTAACTGAATCCGATTCTTCACGCGCCTTCCATCGCGTGAATCTATCCTCACCCACCCAAACAACCCAAGCTCCAATCAGCTTCCAACAAGAAAAAAAAAAAAAACCAAATCAAATGCAAAATTCCTCAAAAAAATATAAAACTTCCAAAACCTCTCATTTCGATAACTAAAAACCCTAATTTTGTCCCTGATCTCTCACATTCTTCACAGGTATCTCGTATACGTATATGTATCCATTCATATAGTTTATATCTATATTTAATTTAATATAATTATGATATTCATGGTGTTTTCTTTCTTCAGATCCGTTGTTTTTTAATTCATTAGTTAAGGTCAATTTATGGTTTATTTGATGATAGTGTAGCTTGTTCATGTTTAAAGTTTTAATTTTTTGGAATTTGTATTTTGTTATTTGATATTCAACAATGTATGGTGATGATGACTTGAGCTAATTGTGATTTTTTTTTTCTTTATTGAGCTAGTTTTTATTTTATTTTTGCTTTTGAAAGGAGCATGTATATGTCAAACAGATAAGTGCTTTATGATCATACATTGTCGGTTGGTAAGATGCCGTGTGATTTACAGGATGTTAAACATATAACAGCAGCTAGTTTGGTTCAAGCAGTACAAAATTTCGAAACTGTTTCCAACGTTCCTAATTGATACTTAACAAAATATTCAATTGTGCCTTCTATTTGCCTCCAACTTATTGCAATTGATGTTTTTCCATTAGTTAAACTAGTTCCTGTTGCTTTTCTAACAGAAAGCATTTGATAACCAAGTTGGTCATTGTTTAATACTTTGTCTTCATTTCATAGAATTACATTTTTCATGTTCTCCTTTCCACATTGAACACTATACGATAAGGATTCAGAGTAATGCAATACTGAAATTTTGACACTATCTCATCACAGGGAAGGCCTATTGAGCATTATGGACGTCGAAGATTTATTTGTTGCTAAAGGTGAGAGCTTTACGCCTTTTTTCTTCACAAATTTAGACTTGTGCTGCTTATCTGTTAGATAGCATACCAAACTATATCATCAAATTAAGTATTAAGTTTTTGTTATACTTGAAGACTTTTAGTAAAACTGAGATATATCCCTCTGCCAACTGTTCTAACTCATTGTGTATTTAGATAGTTAATAAATCCAAGTTGTGTGTTTCCTTAGTTTTCGTAAATCGATAAAATTTTGCTAACTGTATTGAAAGCCAACTGAAGCATCCTCAAGGAAGCAAAAAACTTAACTTTCAATATTCGCTGTTAATACTATATCTCTTACTGAGTACCCGAATGTTGAAAGTCTCGAGAAACTTGACCTTATACTTCTTTTGGACACGTATTCTCCACTTTGTTTTTATCAAGCTCAGCCCAGACGCTATACTTGCATGAATAATATTAAGCTGCTGAACTACAGGTTTGGCAGTCTTGTTTTTAATTTGCTGATTATAATGCGATAATTACGACTTTTCAAACAATTTCACAATTGATAGCCTTTCGGTGGGGTTAGATGCACCTACTCCACTGCTCCTTGATTATCATCAGGAATCACTGAATTAGCTGGATGCTTCGTATTCAACGGGCAGGCGAGTCTCTGGAGGTTAACTGGCCAACACCATAACTGGGATGGAGACTATAATACAATATGCAATGCCCAAAAATCCAATAAAGGACCATTAAGATTGCAAAAATTCCATGAAAATAGATTAGGGTTACAATTACGAATTTGATACCTAATATTACGTCTAAGAATTGAGATTAGAGCAAGGACTCCCAACCAGTGTTGGTGTAAAAAATTTTTTTGTCGTTGTTTTGTTGTTCATAAGATCATCTATTCATCTCAATGTCAAGAATATGCAAGTGCTAGGCTGTGCTATGTTGTTTTGATTTCAATGTGCATTTCAGTTTGTTGTCTTTTAACAAATTCACGTTATAAGGACCAAGTGTGTTTCTATATTGATACTTAAATTGGAGCTGCCATATGGATAGTTGAGTATTATTCTATATTATCCAATAGAGATTTGGTACTAAATTACAGCAATTACTATGGTATGAAGGGAAATCAGTGTTCATGTGCCATGATGATCTTTCCTGAAGAAATGATGCTATCATAAAGATTTACAGTCAAGATCAGGAAATAGTAATAATGCATGCAGAGAATAAAGGTACATTGTCCCTTGCTCTACTGCATCTTAAATTTGGTTCAATGAATGGTCTATTATTACATACATATTAATCTGATTGAGATGTCTTCCCATTTATCTTTGCCTATTAGTATCTTTAATGCTCAAAATTCTATACCATAAAAGGTTGATCCTTGATGTGATAGACCTTCTTTATTTTTCCTTTTATTTGTGAAGCACTATTCATTCCCCAAGTCCCAACAGGTTTGAGGCACTAGTCATTCCTATAAGTCTTTATCAAATGTAATTTATATTTTCTCAAGGCAGTTATCCTTGCCTCATTGGGCTAACTGCATGTACAAGTAAGTGGTTAACCCCAAACATTGTAACTTGTCATCTCTTACAAAACAATTTTTGCATCTCTGAGTAGGTACTTCACATACTACTGTTGATATGCTTTAAGCTTTTTGTATAAGTTATTTTGCAATTTGAATACTAGTGATATGGTATAAGCTACTATAATTTAAGGTTCATTTTATCATTTATTAGAAGTTTTGGTTGAATACAAATTTTAGTTGTACTTGGTATAAGATTATCTTGTTATTAACCAAAAGCGGTTACCCTTTATTTTTTTCTTCATTTGTTGGGGAAAAAATTAAAGCCAAGTTTGGTAATAAGAGCTGGATCCCATGCCGGATATCTGCCTTATTACTTCTATACCTCCCATATAATGGTTGGTGATAATGTCTTAGATGACTAATACAAAACCCTAAGAAAACATAAGAGCACCAATGCAGCGCCTCCACCCGCATGCTCTTCTCCCATAGGTTTCCCTTGATTAATTATTTGCGTTTTCTTTGTATCATCCGCAAAAGTTGTTGATGCATTCCCATCAGCGTGCTCATCATCGATTAATACTCTGTAAGGAAGTTCATTTCTTTAATCTTTTTGAATCATATTTTGATTAATAACCTAGACAGGTTTTTAGCTTATCTATTGCTTAAGTAACTCCTGGATCTATAGAGCGTAAAAATTATGTTGTTGTAATTTGATAAGCAGAGAGATGAATCTCATCTTCAACTGCATTAGAGGCTGGATTATTAGACTGGGTTCTTCATGTTCTCTATAATAAATTAAACACAGATCTGTTTAACCTTTGCAATAGTGTCTGGAGGACTGTCCTCAAGAGTGAGATATGAGTGAAGGGAGTCCAGTTTTTTCCAGTATTACTATAGTGATTCCACTCCTATAAGGTGCTATATGGCTTTGCACACGGTCATGTTTAGTTTTTATATAGTATTAGTTTCATTTTATTCAGTCATAGGTAGGGCTGCTTTATTTGTTTTCCTCATTTTCTTAAAAGGTCATATTATGGACTGTTCTTTTCTTCCGTTAGTTAAAATTGTTTTATTTTTTTTACTTTTTGTTTATATAACTGTAAGATGTGCATCACATTTTTCATCATTCTGAGCAACATAAGAATTAAAGAACACTGCTGCTCTGTTGTGAATGCTAAGTTTTCAGCCATGTGAAGCCACTAACATCTACCGTAAGTCCTCAAGTTAATGTGCTGGACGAAATTCAATTAATATAATTATAATGTAGAAAAAACCTAGTGCGTTCATGAAATGGTCCATATTCATTGTGGTATCGATTATTCTTCTTTTCTATCTTTTTATATGTTTATTTTATCGTATATTTCTCTGATGCTACAAAGTATAAATCAGAATATGCATTTTTTATTAACTTTATAGATTGGTCAAGAGAATGCATTTATCGTTGTGTATTCTTTTGATTGTAAAATCATGTGAATAGAATGGGAGCTAGAAATTATTTTGACATATTTATTCATTTTGTTTGTTCTTTTTCCTTCTATTTTTAGTTTCTGCTAACGGATGGACACTCAGATGATGCTTCAAAAAGTCTAGAGCTGTGTCAAGAGTTTGTGAAATCTGGTAATCTCTTGTCTAACTTTTATTTGGTAAGGAAAGGCAATCAGCATCATCAAGAAAGATGTATAAGAAACCTTTAAAGAATCCGGATTCCAAGAAGGTATCCATGAGTCCGAAAATCCAGCCTTCAAGAAAACAGAACAGAAAGGGGGAAAATCCAATACGAATTACACCAATCACAGAGCCATGTTCTGGTTCGGGATGCTCTAGTACATGGATCTGCAGAAATTCCGCGTGTAGAGCTGTGCTTTCCATTGTTGACACGTTCTGCAAGAGGTGCTCATGCTGCATTTGCCATTTATTCGATGAAAACAAAGATCCCAGCCTTTGGTTGGAATGCACATCTGATTCTCCAGTAGGAGAATCATGTGGCTCGTCTTGCCACATCGAATGTGCCCTCCAGCGCGGAAAGGTAGGTGTTGTCGATCTCGGTCAATTGATGCAGCTTGATGGGAGTTATTGTTGTGCTTCATGTGGTAAAATATCAGGCATACTTGGGTAAGTCCTTCTCGTCATCACCATTTATTAAGTATTTGACCTTTTTCCAATACCGCGTAGGAAAGAGAGGTGGTGGTTTGGGGCGGTTGGGTAATGCATCAAAACTATGGGTTGGGTTGGCTGGCTTCTAGAGTGACATGTGGCTTTCGTGTACCTAATTGCTAGAGGGGCCTGCCCCTTTTTTTAGTAGGTGATTCACTAGCGAAGCTAATAAAAGGTTGGATCAAGAAAAGGGGGTACTACGAGCCCTCTGACCTGTGATGCTTTTTGTCCAAAATATTAGTGTGTCATATATGCTTACATAAATTTATTATTTCAACAATAAATTGATATTCTATATCTTTATAAATTAACCAACTTAGGAGATTTTACGCATTGAAAATACACTTGGTTGACTTTCGACCTTTTTGACAAATTTGACCTCTTATCTTCTAAGCTATTTAAAGTTTTATCCTTTATTGGTTAAACATAACCTGACCTGACCCATTCATTAGCATATAAGGCCAACGTGCCAACTTTAAAGGAAATTACTGAATTCCTAGAATTTCAAAAGGTCACTAAAAGTATCGTTGCTTCTTGGTTTTGAGTTCAATGAGGATTTTCTTATTCTCTTTGTTGAGCATTTAATGATCCTAGGTATTGGAAGAAGCAGCTTACAATTGCTAAGGATGCCCGGCGTGTTGACAGCCTATGCTATAGGATATATTTAAGTTTCAGGCTATTTGATGGCACGTCAAGGTTTCAAGAACTCCATGACATTATTAAAGATGCAAAGACCAAATTAGAGACTGAGGTGGGCCTTCTGAGTGGGGTCTCTGCCAAGATGGCACGGGGCATTGTAAGCAGACTTTCTGTTGCAGGTGAAGTTCAGGCATTATGCAGTGTGGCGATTCAAAAAGCAGATGAAGTTTCTGCTGCTCTTTCTGGTGTAAGCCTGGATGGTAAAGGTATCTTATCTTGTTTAGCTTGAGTTATATTTAGAGGTGGCAAGAGCGGTAGGTCGGGTGGGTTTGGGTAATGGGCCAAAGCTGACCAATTTTTAGTGCAGTTCGGGTTGGGTCAGGTTGACCCGCAAATACTTTTATGCCCTTTCTATAATTTTATATATAATTGGTGCCCTAGTCATGGTTACAAAACAATGTTATGATAATAATGATTTTAATTGTTAGCATAAACAGTATAGGAGGCTGTATGCGCTTTAATTGACTTTGGGGCTTTGGGCAATTTTCAAACTCTTTGGCCTATTCCCCCTGACCTCTTTGAATATAAATACTATCCAAAGTTCCAAACCAACTCTATTCGATAGGAAAAATTATTAATTCATTCTTTATTTTTCCCTCTTGCAGAAGGTTCTGTCCCTGCAGCATGCAAGTTCATATTTGAGGAAGTGATGGCTTCTTCTGTGGTGCTTGTTTTAGTAGAGCTATCTACAGCATCGTCCAATGATATAATTGGATTCAAGTTGTGGTACTCAAAAACAACAGAGACACACACAAAAGATCCCATTTCAGTTTTCCCCAGATCTCAAAGAAGAATACTGATTTCCAATCTGCAACCTTGCACTGAGTACTCATTTAGGATTGTATCATACACTGCAACTGGTGATTTGGGTCACTCGGAGTCCAAGTGCTTCACTGGGAGTGTAGAGATACTTCACAAGAACCCTAACGTTGTTACGGTTCCTCATGATGAAGGAACCTCTGGTGCCAAAGACGTTGAATCTGACTCGGGATTCAAAGTTCGAGACCTCGGGAAGATCCTCCGTCTAGCTTGGGTCGAAGAACGGGGATACCTGGAAGATATTTCAGGTTCAGAGTTGAATAGGATTGGTCAAATGGTTAACCCCGAAACTATAAAACCTGATGTGTTGCCATCTAGTTCACGTGGGCTTGACTTGAATATCGATACAGTGCCTGATTTGAACGAAGAGTTAGCTCCTCCAAATGAATCCTCTAAGGATGAAAATAATGCCGATGCAGATCATGGTAGTGGTGGATCTGAAAACTGGGCCCATCATGGGCCCAATGTGGAAGTGCCAGCCGTTGATTCCCAGGCCGAGATGTCACGAAAGAGGCCAGCTAGCACAGAGACCCATGATTCTGATAGCGCCTTAATAAATATCTCTTCGCCCTTTCCTGCCCACAAAGGAGGACCTGGTAGCTTGGATGAAAACTTTGAATATTGTGTGAAGATGATACGTTGGCTCGAGTGTGAAGGATACATCAAGCAAGAATTTAGATTAAGACTGCTAACATGGTTTAGTTTGAGGTCAACTGAGCAGGAACGTCGAGTGGTCAACACCTTCATTCAAACGCTCATAGATGACCCAAGTAGCTTAGCAGGACAGTTGGTTGACTCATTTGCTGATATCATAATCAACAAGAGGCCTAGAAATGGATTCTGCAGTAAGCTGTGGCACTAAACAAGAGGACATAGTTGTCATTTCAACTATTTCGTGTTCCCGCTCATTTCTTGGTAAATGCATTTTTTTCCCTCACTGGTAGAGCACCTGGACCTCAAGAGGGCATCTTATTATCGTAGCCAATTTAATCAATTCATGAACTTTTTTCATCATTTTACATTTCAAAGTAATCGTATTATTTCATACATTTATGTAGCAGACATATCTAGTTGATTATTAATGAATGCCCAATTTCTTTAGTGAATGCTTGTTCTATTGAAATGTGTTCTGCAATGATTATTTACGAATGAATGCCCAATTTTTTTTATTTTTTATTTTTTGCGAAAAACAATAATGAAATATATTGAAAAACTTCCCTCAACAAATGTTGAAAAGAGATGGAGAGATACAACTTGAACATTTTGAAGCTAACTAAAAGAGGAACAGAAAAAATCTAAAAGACCATACTAGTGTATAAGCTTGGAGGATATGATGGAGAGCACACATGTATGTGAAACAACCAATTGAAGCAACATACGAATCTTCAGATGAAAAAACCAAATTGCAGCGACTTTGATCAATCAATAATTAACTTCTTCTTCCTCTTATTTCTAAAGATTTGAAAGCTAACAAAAATGGTAACGTGCCAACTGTCAAGTTACTTTCTGGGGGAGGAGTTGTCACTTTCAATCAAGCTTTGGATGAAGTGAGAAAATTCTTCATATTAATTAGCTTACCTACGGGGCAACGAAGTTTTCCAGGATCTTGTACCGGCTGACATTCTTCATGTTCCCCATCGTCTAATGATGGCACTATAGTTTAATCTTCACCTTCTTGCATCAAGATATCGTCACACTTGGGCCTGCCTTTTTTCTTTCCATGTAACATTATAGATCCACCATCCTTAAGACGTTCTGTAGACTTACCTTTTGTTGAATCCTCCGGATTGAGTTGGATCATATATTAAAACAAACGAGTGCATTTCTACATTTTCAACCTCAAAGAATGAAACAATGAGATTGTAAACTAAACTAACTGTTGGTCTGTTGTCCAAAATAAACAATAAGTAGCTCACATGTATTTTGGGCGTCTTAACATATAATTTCTTTCTGAGAGATACATTTGAATTGAGTTTCAGAACTACCGATAAAATCGTCGTCGTTCTAAAAGACAACTCTTGAGTGGCTTCTTGAGTCTTCCTTAGGGAGAGTTTTAACTAGTTCAACTTCGTCTAGCGGTGGACTCGGATCTCGTGGATTAGTTGGCGACCAGACATCACGAATACCAGAAACAAAAAATCATATTGTAGTGTAGTTACAGTCAATACAATAGATGTAACTTGACCAATACTTCGCTCCTTATATAGGCTCTACACACTACTGAACGAAAAAGTTTCCCGTTCCCATTTCATTTGTAAGGAAAATCTTACCTCCTTTCTTCCAACCAGAATGCTTTTAGGCTTCTTGTTTTGCTTATGTGCACCGGACTTCTTAGTCGGACTAGGAAAGAAAATTGAACTAAATTAAAAATGAAACAAAAGCCTTCAAAATTTTCAATATTGATAAGAGTTTCATCATATTGCTCTCAATCGACATTCCTTGGATAGAGATTTCCTTTACGGAATCTTATCCATCTGAAAGAAGACTTTCAACAGAAGCCCTAAGTAGTTTCATGTCCGATTTAAATATGTTCCCGTCTAGTCCACCGTTTGATTCAGACGCATTCCGTGGGCGTAGCCTCCAAGGAACTAAAGAGCTTGCGGTCTCTTCCTTTTGATTCTAAAAAGTCACAACACGTACTTTTTAGAGTTGCCTAGCTTGTTTTGATTTTCAGGGGTAAGGCCTTTGAGTCCCCACCTTGTCTTTTTAACTTTTTGCAATACATAGCGAAAGCGAGACGATTGTTCGTGCAAACGAAGTCAGGAAACGGACCGCAGCGCAACGACCAGGACTCGGGTCGGTCGTTTAATCTTATTTTGTAAGTGCAGTTAAGTTTGTTTAATCTTATCTTGTAAGAACAAATAATTGTATATAAAATTAATGATTCTGTAAATTTAATTGACATTGTATATGCACAATATGACAATAGGCAGTAGTGGGGTAGCTAGGTATTTCACTTTGGGTGGGCCAAGACAAAACAAAGACTAATAATGCTCAATAAGAATAAGATAAAGTGTAAAAAACTTGCAAAAAGAATCAACTAGAAAGTTTTAGCGCTAAACGACGCTCTTTTACATCGTTAAAATAATCTAAAATAGAATCTAAACCAGAAGTCTTTGCAATTTCTTTCTCGATATAAAGAACCAGATTATCATAAAGAGGGTCATCATCCATTATATTACGCAGTCTATTTTTCACGGTCTTCATGGCTGAAAATGCACGATCAACACTTGCAGTTGACACTGTAAGAGTCAACACAATCCGAATCAATATGTGAATGAGATAATAATGCCTTGATTTTCTTGTCACTGCTAAGCCTTGACTTAATTATGAAATAGAAGACAACTTTCCCAACAATGGATGGTCTTTCACATAAGCTTCAAAGTGTTTTAGTTGAAAATCTAAAGTGTTCGATTCTTGGTCATTGAAATCAAGAAAATAGTATTTATTTGCAAGCTTGAGAATAGAATCTGGGTTGAAAGATTTGTATCCCTCTCTTGGATCCATAACAGAGCTAAGCTTCAAAAATTCCACAATTATTTCACTAAAAGTCGAGTCAATTTCTTGCAACTGAAAATCTATTGTCTCATTAAATATATCAAAGTGGTAGTAATGCTCGTTAGTAACATGATCGCGATTCCTGACACTTCTCCCTTCAAAATACGGAGTAATGAGATCAAGAATACAAATATCATACTTCTTGCGAAAATTAATCACGTCTCTAAGAAAAGAATCCCATTTGTTATCTTGAAGCTTTTCAATTAGTTTTTTGTTTGGGAAACCATTTGGATTGCACTTATGATCTCCTGAGACTTTTGTTGCAGAGCTTGGCAAAGAACATCAATGATGCCTAAGATTCTTTTCATCATAAGCAAGATAAAAACGAACTCAAAGAAAGTCAATCATTTTAATGCAGCACTAGCTTCTCCTCTCGTTTAAAGTTTGAGCCGTCCTTTTTTATGTTTTCCAAAACTTTACAAGTTGGATTATACAGTCGAATAAGAATACTAAGTGAGGTAAAATGTGAACTCCAACGTGTATCTCTAGCACGCTTCAATGTACCTATATGATTAGCTCCTCTACCAGTTTCAGTTTCACCATATTCTAACATGTTTGTAATTTCAGCAGCTTGAACAACTTGCAACTCATCTTGTCGTTTACAAGAAGCTCCAATGGCATTTACAATTAAAGATACATTAGAAAAAAACTCGTGTACAGAGTGTACCTCTCTAGCTGCTATAACCAATACAAGTTGCAATCGATGAGCCATACAATTTATGATATACGCACATGGATTATCCTTCTGAAACATGGATAAGATTGTAATCCCTTCCATTCACCTCTCAAATTGCTAGCTCCGTCATACCCTTGCCCACGAACATTCTCAGTAGCAAGCTTATAAGAAGAAAGAGTTTGCACAAATTGAAGAATATAAAGAGGCAGATGACGTGTCTGTAACATGGATAAGATTGAAAAGCCGCTCTTGTATACATCCTTTTTAGTCAACAAATTGAATATTTCTTTTTGAATATCTTCCAATATCTTCAACTATCTTCTTACGTACTTTCTCAGCAAACACATTCAATATTTCTTTTTGAATATCGGGCGGTGTATATTTTGCATTTTTGGAAGCATTATCCAAGATAACACTTGCAACTTCGGAATTGTATGAAGCTGTGTGTTTAAGCAACTCAATAAAGTTTCCTCGATTTTTTGAACCAATTCTCTCATCATGACACCTCTAAAAGCAATTCCTTGAAATGAAAGTAAACGAACATGATATATCGATGTTTTAACCCTTAACCTTTTCTTCTTAATTTCTTCATCTGTTTGTCTTTGCATCACCTTATCTATATGTCATGTTTGTATCATCAACGTGTCACAAAATCTTACAACATTATTATGTTGAGAATTAAGTCCATCTCCTATATGTTTCTTACATGAACAATACTTCCCTTTGACATTTTTCCAATTTCTGAAACCGTTAACTACAAATGCATCTTTACAACTATAAGTATTAGGTTCTTCTAAGAAAAGATCACAATAGAAGCAATATGCAGCGTTAGTAGTCTTAGCATACTCTAGCTAAGGGTAATTGGAATACCATTTAGCTACAAAACTACGTAGATGACTATCTGACCCACTTTTAGGGTATTCATGGAGTACAAGTTGATGAGGACCTAATCTTAATCAAGCTTGTCTTATCTCATCTCGTTTATTAACCGGATAATTTCACATAGGTAAACGTAACTCGGGAAAAATAAATTATAATTATAATAATATAATTATTACAAGTGTGAAACTCAAAGATAAGTACTCAAACTACATGTCAATCTTTAAATACTTTTGATCTATTTTTACACTAATACATTAGAACTCATCTTTTTATTCTTATGAACTTGCACTCATTTTTAAAATGGGTTAATTCACCAAAAGTGTAACGTACTGTCACCTAATGTTCTATGTATACAACCTACCTATTTTATGTTCTAAGTATGCAACAAACTGAAAGATTTTGTATCTATATATGTAATATGATGACTGATTACTGGGATAAAAGGTAAAAGTATATTTATAAGCATTTTCTAGTTTTTTTAAAATGTGACTTGGATAATTTATATCTATGTGGAAATAAGCATTAAAGTTAATATATCATCATCTTCATTACATCTGGGTATCACATAAAATGCCATCTTCAATACAACAAGATCTAGATCAAAAAATCAACAACACATCTTACCCCCCTCTCATACTTATTCTTTGACTTTCAACAGAAATTCTAAAGCTCATTACCGAATCAAAAATAAACCAAACAACATCCTTTGATGTCATAAGAAATTTCAAAACTCTAAATTAATCAAAACCCACCTGCAAATCCGACTTCATTTGAATGTTTTTATGTAAAAATGGGTTCGGTCAACATCAAGTATGGTATCACAATCGGATAACAGCCGTCAGTAGAGCTTACAACAACCAACTTCAAACGACATCTAAACCCACTTGTAAAACCCGATTAGAAACCTAGTGGTGGTGGTGATGGTCGAATATTGATGGCCGGAATTTTAAACCAGATCTGGGCCACGATATAAACCATCGTCCCCATCACCTCCGCCTCACCGTCACAGCTCCTCATTTTCCGGCGACACCTCGATTGAAGTACGAAGGGGCAAGATTGTAATCAGTAGGTTTAAAACAACAATTAATGTTTAGATTAAACCTCCTGCGAGTTCGATCAAAATGTTGGTAAACTTCGATAACCGCTAGTAAATTTGGATTTGGTCAAAGTGTTGTGTTATTGGGTTTATTTGCAAGATCCGATTTTAGGTCTAGCGGTGTTCTTTGAGAGATAGAACACAATTTGATGTTGGTCGATAGATGCAAAAGGGTTTGTTAACTTTGTTTATGAATAAACAATAAATTAAAAGGTTTAGATATAACTTTCATGAATTCCATTTAATAATGAACAAAAAGAAAGTGGGTATATGTATGTATTTTTGTTTTTAACTTTCATCAATTGCAAATTCCTTTATGGGTTTAGATAAGTAACTGAATTTTGTTCATGGGTTTGAGAATATAATTGAACTTTGCTGCTGTGTTTTTAACTTTCTGCCAGTGACATGTCAATACATATACAGAAGATGTGAAAAAATTTATATACGTGGCATCATGTGTGGCTGCTTAGTCAGCAAATTGCATATTGCGGCAGGTAAAAGTCGACTATGTCAAGATATGAAGCCGGTTTCTTCTGATTAGTTGCATATCTAGAACATAAAATGGGTAGGTTGTATACATAGAACATTATGTGACAGTATGTTACACTTTTGATTTTTTTTTTTTTTTTGGAAAAGCTAAAGATATATTAAAAACTAGCAAAAAGCTAGAAAGTTACATAGGATGGCTAAGCCAAGAGGTCCAACATAAAGACTCTTTACATCTAGACTTTAACCAAGAAAAAGAAAAAAGCCTAATGTTACCAAAAATATCACTACGTCTAAAATTATTAGAACAAAAAACAATATCGTTTCCGAATCTCCAAATCCACCAAAGCATGCAACTTATAATGACATGGAAACAAAGTTTTGTTGAAGCCGTAGTAGATCTATTCGCCATCCAGTCAAAAAGATCGTTTACTGAGACGAATTGCGGGATAGAGACTGAAGTCCAAACCGAAATGAGATTACGTATCGTAATAGCCATGTAGCAAGAAATAAAGAGATGGTCTCGAGTGTCAACGCTAACTCCACAAATTGGACAAATGATAGAGTTAATGTTTATACCTCGAAAAGCAAGGTTTATCTGAGTTGGTAAACGATCCAATAGGAGACGTCAAATGAAAATATTTACTTTTCTCAGGATCTTGTTATTCCAAACCGTAGGGTGAGGCAAGGAAGGAAGAACAAGATCGTCAACATGGCGTTTAGTACCGTTTACCGTGAATTTTCCATCCGTATCTAAAGACCACCACTAAAAGTCGACATTCGAATTTAGAGAAACACCATTTAATTCAATGTTGAGCTGTGCAAAAGAAGATGTTGAACGTCCAGCAGGAATGTCACGAACCCAATTCCAGGTCCAAACCTCATTTCGAAAACGATATGTGATGAGACAATCGGGGTTGGATTCTAGGTGAAACAGTCTATTGTAACGATCACTTAGCGTAGAAACCCCGATCCAAATATCTTTCCAAAAGCGAACTGTGGATCCGTTACCAACTCTAATGCAAAGAGTGTTGATAGGAATGATACCTGGGTTGTGCGAGTGACGAATACATGAGGTTATGTTTGACCTTTTTAAAATAGGACAGGATAATAAAATTAGTGATTTACACATCAGTAATCTTATCCTTACACTCATTTATTACATTTAAAAGGATGATGATTTACACATCACACATTTTTATCCATTAACAATTAAATTAGTGATTTTTGACAATTTTACAATTATCAATAACATTGTTCATGTTCCGTGTAATAGGTAAAATAATAAAAAAAAACTGTTGGATGGATAAAAATCCACCATCGCTTTTGATAAATCCACCAAAAGTATGCATTGATTGTGTGTACAGTATTACCTGTTAATGCACAGTTGTAGTGAATTTATCAAAATTGACAGTAGAAAACTCATTGTCTATGAAAATAGGTCATTTCAAAGACAATAAAAGTTTAGTGGTCTAGATTGAAATTAGTTAAAGTTTGATGACAATGAATTGAATCAATCATGATCGATTGGCCGGTAACTCCAAAACCAACCCATAACGACCGAATTTTGAAATCGGATGATGTGTGCCTCACAAATATTTCCTATCTTTCTCACACACAACACACTCTCATAGACATGCGGTTTCTTCAAGCTCCAGCTTCAGTATATCTAAATTCTTCACAATACTCAAAGCCTCAATTTATAGGTAACCTTTTCAATCTCTGTACAACTTCAACTGTGCGGTATTCAATTAATTTCATATAATAATTCTAGGTGTGAAGTTTGTGGGTAAACGTATTCTTCAACAGTCATCGGCCAATAATACTTCTATTCGTTCGGATTCCAAAACAATTGTATCACGTCTAACATGTAGGAAGAGGAGATTGAATTCTGTTTCTGCTACACCTGCTTCTCTTGAAGGTGAATTTTGTATCATTCTTATGGTTTCGTAATTTTCTTTTAGAATTTAATCTAGCTTCAAGTTGCTGTATATTTGTTTTATTGAGCTAATATGCAAATTTTTACTGTGTTGTTTTGTAGCTGATGCGTCGAGTTTATTAACTAGGGAAGCTGAAAACGATGTGTTGAAAGCATTGGCTCAAATTATTGATCCGGATTTTGGGACCGACATTGTGTCGTGTGGGTTCGTGAAGGATTTGCTTGTTGATGACATTTCAGGAGAGGTGTTGTACAACAAGATGTGATGAGTTCCATAGACTGATTGTGTAAAGATCTGTGATCTCACTAGATGTTCAACTTTGTGTCTCAGGTTTCATTTCGATTGGAGCTCACTACACCAGCATGTCCAATCAAGGAAGTGGTAAAATTAAACAAAATATTCAATCGTCAAATACTATTTGTCATGTGATGTCATTTAAAACGATTGCCTTTGTTACCTTTAATTTGTTAGATTGAGTTGAAAAATTATTATGACAATGAGTTAACTTGAGAATCCTTATCTGTGGGTAGTGTTTAATCTGTTCTGACATGTAATGAAGTGAATCTAACATCATCCTTAAGAAGGCTTTTTTTTTTTTTTTTTATTTTAATTTATTATACTTTTCATTACTGAGGATCAAGTACTGATAGCTTGTTTGGTTAAAGTTTGAGAAGCAGGCAAATGAGGTGGTAGCAGCTCTTCCGTGGGTCCAAAACGTCAAGGTGACAATGTCCGCACAACCTGCAAAGCAGATTTATTCAGCCCAACTTCCTGCTGGGTTACAGACGATATCAAACATAATTGCAGTTTCAAGTTGCAAGGTCACATACTTTCCAATTTAACATTTTCAGTTAGCTGCATTGACTGATTAACTTGTTTTTGAAAGTTCAACATGTTACATCAAAAACCACTACTGCATTGACTACTTTTCGTTCTTGTAAATGTTAAGATAAATGTAGATCTCTTTAAGCCTAGGCGAACTAATTATTAATAAGTAATTTAGTGAAAGGCAAGTGCACCGGTAAAGTAGAGATCAGTCCAAGTAGTAATTATACGGATCAATTATTTACCTGACCAGAGACGAGGTTACTTTAGCAGCTGGATGGTTATAAAATTAAACAGATAAACTATTAAGGGAGAAATTTCAAAAACTAACTAAAGATATAAACCTTTTGGGCAAAGTGTCAGAAGACTGGTGCTAGGCTTCCACTTTGATTTCAAGTCGTTCAGTCAGGAAATTTGGTTGAGCAAGCTAAAGCCTTTTTACTTATGAGAAGGTGGATTAACCCTCTTTTTCGTTTCCATGTATCAACGTAGAGTTCCTCATCATGAGATTTCCTAAAAAATAAATATCCACTTATCCAAGTACATTCTAAGTTCAGTTCTAAATGGATGCATTAAGATCGATGAAACTCTTGATTTTTAAGCCTCCCAACATGGAATCCTAGACTCCACAAAAATTCTCTAATGTTCCCTATAACCAGGTAAGCCTTATTACATTTGTGGCAAGTTTACTTTACTCTAAGATCACTTGTAACCACCCATGCTAACAGAAACATCATTACCTTTTCATATGCAGCTAATCTCGATGGTAATTGTTAAGGAATAAAAATAAGAACTATTAAACTATCACTGATAAGATAAGATACTCAATATTGTTTAAACTGATATTATAATTATAATTGAATAGTATCATGATGCATCATCCTCTAAGACTAAGGTGAATCAGATCTATGATTTAATAGTAACACATATAAAGTTTGGGAGAAGTCATCATATGACATATACTGTTTGAAGCCCGAAGGTACACAAACATGCTATTGATAATCGATCATTTTGCATTATGTTACTCGTGACTTGATGAGTTGTATAAATTTGAAATGGAACACATTGTGCTTAAACGTTCTACTAGGTGGCAACTCATTTGATGCTTGTTGACCCTATTCAACTTTCTTTTGTTAAATTTTGGTGTTTCTACGCATTTGTGATAACAGGGAGGTGTGGGAAAATCGACTGTAGCTGTAAATCTGGCTTACACGTTGGCTGGGATGGGTGCTAGAGTTGGTATCTTTGACGCCGATGTTTATGGACCTAGTTTGCCGACTATGGTCTCCCCCGAAAATCGACTGCTTGAAATGGTAAATAATTTAACATTATACTAATCCTTCTGGTAACACAACTAATTTATAACAGCTAGACAAGCTTAATAAAAAATAACTTGTCAATCTGGTACGGCCAAAGATGGAACTATTTTGTGATTAAAAAAGTTCTTATGTTTAACGGATGCGTAACTGTTGTTATCTTGTAGAACCCAGAAAAGAAGACCATTATTCCAACAGAGTACATGGGAGTCAAGATGGTATCTTTTGGATTTGCTGGACAAGGGCGTGCAATCATGCGTGGTCCAATGGTTTCTGGGGTCATCAACCAACTACTAACTACTACCGAGTGGTATTATATTCTTCCTATTGTGTTAAACTTCCAAATGTAACTACAGATGAACTAAGTCTATGGTGTGCATGAAATGATCTTTAATATCTTCATCTAGTTCTTTCAAATCCCCCCAATAGTTGTCTTAGAGTCCTCACTAGCTTCAGATTTGAGTTGGTATGCAAAAGATAGCTAAAATCCTAAAAAAAATTAGGGTTTTATTTGGTTCAGAACTGGTACGTGTCACAGTCTGTGACTGGCCTGCGACCAGGTTGCGACTAGGCTACGATCAGATTGCGACCAGGATGGCAGGATGCCAAAATTTCCAAACTTTCCATTTTTGGTAGGCACATCGCAGGGTGCGAGATTGTCGCAGGCTGCGACTAGCTTCAGAATTTTCCCTTTCTCGCTCCGTTTAGCTCCAATTTCTGCTCTATTCCGGTCCGGATCAGTATGAACTAAAAGACTACACTCTCTCTGGTATCGCTTACTTGGAAGTAGTGACCCCTAGGAATTATGCCAATCGACTGATGGTCTTTGGCATGGATAGAAAATATAAAGCAATGAAGTATCAAAATCATGTCATTTGCTACTCAAACCGACTCGAATGAGAAGGATAGCACCTATTAAAATATGAATATATTAGGCGATATTAGTGTACTACCTTTTTAAATCATATAGAAGTTGTAGCTACATCATATATTTGAACAGGTTTCAAATATATGACCAATGAATGTTTGCAAATAAACAGGGGAGAGCTTGATTATCTTGTTATTGACATGCCCCCTGGAACCGGTGATATTCAGCTCACCTTATGCCAGGTTCTGCTTCTAAACCCAGGCAGTTTAATACTATATGCTATTTTTCTAAGCTTCAAAGGTAGTCCAATGATATATATATATATATATATATATATTTAATTCTAACTTGCACTTACAGGTGGTCCCTCTAACTGCTGCTGTTATAGTAACTACTCCTCAGAAGCTTGCATTCATCGATGTTGCGAAAGGAGTACGCATGTTTTCAAAGCTGAAGGTCTTTACCCCCTTTAAATATATGATTTGATATTTTCCTGTATGAAATCATCCCAACCTTTATACATGCTGTCAGGTACCATGTGTCGCTGTTGTTGAAAACATGTGCCACTTTGATGCCGACGGGAAACGATTTTACCCATTTGGTAGAGGATCTGGATCGCAGGTAAAAAACCCTTAACTAAAGGTTAACCGACCCTCTAAAAAGGGTGCAACACCAGGACTTAAGAAACCCTTAACTATAGGGAGCTGGATTGGGTTGGTAATGAGTCAGAAATTTAGAACAGTTTGGGCTGAAATGTATCATTTTTATTACTGGTTGGACAGTTTTGGTTGACCCGCAAACACTGTTTTGTCCATATAAAACAAGATTAGTTAATGCGTTAATTTTGATCAACAAACAATAGTATTACAGTAATGATTCATATCGTTGAATAAAAACGACATAGGAGGTTGTTGTTGAGGTGTGAAAATCGAACAAAGGAAAGCAAAAATGAAGTTTCAAGTGTGATCCCGGTGGGAGAATTAAGTTGAATGTTGGACAACGGATATGATCCCGGTAGGATCACTTCTAATCCCGTTGGGATGAATATTTGGTGATCACAATCCATGTGGGATCTCATGGCGGCCAAATTTTCTTGTTTTGCAAGTTTTGCATTTCCTATATAATATAACCCTTTTTCTTGTAAATTCTAATCTACGAGAATTAATAAGATTTCTTTATAGTTGGCCGTGGATTAAACCAATTGAGTAGATTGGATATAACCACGTTAAATTCCTTGTGTCCATTCTCGTACATCTTTATCGCGTATTTAATTGCTTTGTTGATTCGTTTATTATTGTGGGGTATAATCTTTCGATTATATGTTCTTCTTTGGGCTCAAAATTCCTAACAGTTGTTTCTATATGCATGTCAACAAAATATAACCGTGTTCAATTAGCATCTTTAATCCATTGTTGCTGCAGGTTGTGGAACAGTTTGGAATCCCTAATCTATTTGACCTTCCTATCAGGCCAACTGTAAGTAGCATATTTAATTTCCAATGGGATTTATCAACTAATACAAAGTTTTTGTAATCTCAGAATAAATATTAGATGTTCTTTTCATATATATGCTTTTCATTTTCATTTTGACAGCTATCTGCTTCTGGGGATAGTGGAATGCCAGAAGTAGTAGCTGATCCTCAAGGCGAAGTCGCTGAGATCTTCCAAAACCTAGGAATTTGTGTGGTACAACAATGTGCGAAGATCCGCCAGCAAGGTATGCCTATGTCCCCTTTTTGATACCCATGGTAAATTTTCCATTATTAAATGTTGATTATTTTACCAGAAATTACTTAAAATAAAAGGCATTCCTTTGCAGTATCGACCGCTGTGATGTATGACAAGTCTATCAAGGCAATCAAGGTGAAAGTGCCTGATTCAAACGAAGAGTTTCTTCTAAATCCTGCAACTGTTAGAAGGAATGACCGTTCAGCCCAAAGTGTGGTATGTAATCTCATATATTTTTCTATATGTCAAAAACTCATGATGAGCATAATTATAACTCTGAATAAAAATGTCAAATGCATAATAAGTAGAGCGTAACGTTGAACACTTGAACACCATTTATGGATGAGCGGACATCTTTGATATATACTCAAAGCACCATTTTGATTTTATTAACAAAATCTTTGTTCAATTTTAATTGGTTATTGTTAATGTTTTGGACAGGATGAATGGACTGGTGAGCAAAAGTTGCAGTACGGCGATATTCCAGAAGACATAGAACCTGAAGAAATCCGACCCATGGGAAACTACGCAGTTTCGATTACATGGCCAGATGGATTTAGCCAGGTACTTCGACATTCTGATAGGAATTATTTACCCATTTCAGGTCATATAACACTTTCAGTGAGTGGTAAACTCTGATGGAAACGGAACCATAGAATAGGAAAATGGTCAAACAAATACTAGAAGTTTCCCTGTTTTGGAGTCGTGTGATAAGTTGGGAATTTAGCGTAACAAATGTCAAAACTAGTCAGTGAGTGGTAAACTCTGAGTTAAATCCAAATCCTATGAACACTTGTAGTGGTGGTGTCAAATAAGTGGTTGTCCTTATTGAACAATTATGTTCTTTGCATGGGATGGAGATATGTTGGACAGTTCTAAGACCACTTGCAGTAGGTCGTCCTCGCCAACCTTGGAGCGAGCACGGGCTCTACGGACGGAGTGTGAGCCATGGTCGTGTGTCGTTGTCACTGGAGCAACAAGCCCAGCACGGAAAAAATGTGGGCCCCACACATTATTTTATTCTTTTTTTCTTTTTATCTTCGGTTTAAACAAAACAATCTTTTGTAAAAAAAATAACCGTAACTTGACCGTTTAAAGAAAAGGGACGTTGGACAACGGTCACAAACAAAAAAAAGTATATATTTTTTCGAATGCGTTAGGAATTGTATATCCGAATAGTACACGATATTTCTAATTGCTCTATTGAACCTATCCCCTTCTATTTTTCGTATTTTAAACAACGTCCAGATGCACTTTGGCGGCTAGGATTTACCCGTTCAAAAAATGCACGTCCGCCATACGACAATTGGCGTACGTGACATCTCTAGATATGTTCGACAAAAACTTACAAATGGCTGAAAGGACATTAACCAATTGTCTTAACAACGTTTGTAAATGTATATTCGATCTGTATTCGGAGGAATACTTGAGAAAGGCGACTGCTAGTGATATAGTTTGGCTATACGAAGCACATGAATAGAAACATGGCTTTATTGAAATGTTCGGCATCATTGATTGTATGAATTGGCCGTGGAAGAATTGCCCAAATGCATGGAAAAGGCAGTACACAAGAAGTGATCATGGAAACCCGACAATCATGCTTAAAGCAGTGGCTTCATACAATATGTGGATATGATATGGCATGCATATTTTGGTGAATCGGGTTTGAACAACGACATCAATGTTTTAAACAATTCTCTGTTTGTTCGATGACATCACAAACAACACAAGTCCATCTGCACCGTTTGAAATGAATGAGAATAATTACACAAAAGGTTCTTATTTAGCTGACGGTATTTATCCATATTGGGTTACACTTATGAATGTGTATTTGTGTCTACCTGTCGAGAAACGACACAAGTTCAAAAAAGTTCCAAGAAAGCGCCCAAAAGGATGTGGAGCGGACCTTTGGTGTGCTTCAAGGTAGGTAGGGAGTGATAAAGTGTCTGGGCAGAGCAATAAGCATGAACAAGATTAGGAGAATAATGTACACTTGTGTGATATTGATAGCATGATTCAAGAAGATAACTGATTCGTAATAAGTCCGCTTGAGGAAGAGTTTCTTGCCAATCCAGCTAACTTAGTCCAAGGTGGTTTTAGGGAAAGAATCGCGGCTCGTAAAGGAAGAATTAAAGAACTACACGATAAAACTGTGCACGATAGACTTCGAAACGATCTTACCGAGCACATTTGGACGCTTCCACCCAACTTTCGTAATATGAAGACGTATAAGTGATTGAATGTATTCTTAATTATATATTGTAACTTTTTTTTATTCTAATGTATTTTTTTAATTAAAAGGTATTATTTTAGGAAAAATGAATATTAAATAAAATAGTGGGTTCCAATTTGTAGTCGTGAGTAGTAGTGACATTTAACACTGTGAGCAGTAATCCCACGATATGTAGTGGTGGCTGACGTGGCTCGCTTTCTTGGACGACTACGTATCACGCCTGCAAGTGGTCTAACGGTTGATAGAGAAACGCATATTTCAAAGAGAAAAATAGTTGGATTATATAATGCCTTTTGTAGGCATAAAGCGGCAATGGGTCCTTTATATAGGATGCTAAAAATATTTAGCAGCTTGCCAAAAATAAAAATTCCTATGATATTGAAGTTTTCATAAGATAGAAGAAATTTGTAAAAATCTTTAAATTCTGGAGAAATTTGAAATTGGAACCATAAACAATGAAACTCTGCTTTGGTCTCTGTGGCTTTTCATCGGTTGGTCATGGGTCTTGTAACTCCTCCAGTTCCTAATTGTTCCAGCTAGTTGTTCAATCAGTTAACCACTAGTTCTTCACAGTTGAAAATGTCTAATAAAATGACGCTTCATGTTTTTGTTTTTATTGCTTTTGTGCTATGCAGATTGCTCCCTACGATCAGCTACAATCAATGGAACGGTTGGTTGATGTACCTCAACCCATACCTGCATAGGTAAGCAGCTGCCTACTACTCAACTCCAAGTCTTAAGCCTTAATACGACACGAGAAACCTAGTAGTTTCACACACACATATGACATTCTGTATTTACACATGAATTTGAACCACATTTTGAAAAGCATCTTGCAGATCAGATGAAATTCAGGTAGGTGTTAGAAGCCCAGAGGATTCTTTGAATGTAGGAGAGCTAAACCAACAACATACACGACGTGAATGCTGCGAGAACATATACCATTTCGATTATTTTAATGTTCGATATGTACATAAATTTGTCCTCATAGCTCCTAATAGTGTACTATCAGAACCCCTACACTGTTCACATCATTACTCGTGTCTCGTATATATGTGAATTCGCATACAAACGTCTTGCATGCTGAGAATCAAGTTTCATCTACATTAATTTGTTAAACTGACTAATTAGAGGTGATGTTTTCAATTCATTTACGTAAAATATGTTAATTCTGGTTATATTAAAATTTTGCTAAATATGAAACAGGCTAAACAGAGCAAAAGTCATTCACAATTTAAATGCCTACAACCTCCTTAACTACCTTACTCAAAAAGATTATGATAGTAATAAAATTCCACTAGTATGGCTATTATAATCATGATTGATACATTAACTGTTTATTACTTGCACATTTATTAATTATTAATTTGAGAAGAAAAAGAAGTGTTGGACCCGACCATACACGTGACATCTCTGGCTGCTTTAAAATCAAGAATGTAAACAAATTTCAAAGAGTTATGGGATAAGAATGGCACTTTTTTCTCGCATTCGTACATAGAATTAGAAGTCAACTAATTTGATACATGCATCATGCATATATTATGTATGTGTATAACTCGTACAAGTGTCTATTTACTACTTCTGGCCATCGACAAAATAATACAATAGATTGCATCTTGTGGGCCACCACAAAGTTCTCCTAACAGAGCGTTTTTCTCCGATTCAAATGTATGTATCGCCGAACTCCTTGCCACCTTGGCATAGTCTATCAAATGGTCGTAGACTTTAGAATCGACCTCGGCCGTGGACCGTGGTTATGAAGAAAAAATCAAGATAAATTGCACATTCGTGCTTCCGAAAAGATTTAAATCGAATTCATTTTTAACAAATGGACCAAAAGTCACATGATTATGTCTTAAGTATTTATTAATATCGGTTGATGTATAAACGCATATTCATCTCACTGTTTGCACATATGTCTTGAACACTTTGATTATAGGGAAAAAAATTTTAAAAAAAACCTCATATTTTTTAAAACATAAAAAAGTTTGCCAAAAAAATACATACATATATATATATATATCCATTTTACCCCCATTCGGTCGGACGTTGCAATTTGCGACAAGTGGGCACGATGTTCGGGTACCCAGAACGTGGCCTAACTTTCATCTTAGATTTTCTTTTGGCTAAAATGCCTTATCTTTATCATTTTTAGATAAGATTTTTGGAGATTTCTAGGATTTTTAAAATTTCTATAAATATTGTGACCCTGAGATAAGATGATCATCAGCGTGTTTTGCAAATTCTCAAAAAAATAATTCCACTTTTTGTTGGTTGGAAAAAAAAACAGTTACATATATGGTTCACATTGATCATTTTTGAAACTTTCGATCTCTAAATGAAGAACCAAAAACTAAAGAGTTATACACAACAGTTCATGAATTCTTTACCATCGCGCTTCGTCACAGTGGAAATTCTGGAAATGATTAACATTGTGGTGGTTGGTTATAATTATGAGTTTCTAGTTGCTGAAAATGTTGTTGAAAACCACTACTATTATAGCTAGGTTGATTGCTACCCGTACCGGAAATATTTGTTACAATATCAAAAATTTAAATTTCTATCAGAGCATTATTAATTGTATGACACAAAAAATCCTCAACATCATCAGTTATATCAATAATATACTGATATACCTTATATTTCATACAAATTGGGGCATCAAGTGGTAAACCTAATTTTTTAAAAATGATTTTCAACTAAACCTTGCATGTCAATGGTTTTTCCAGTGCAACGGGCAGTTTTAAAGACACTCGATAGCATTCTATTGGTAAATATATTGACATGTTAATATATTCTAAACAACCTCCATAAAAAATATATACCCTAACTATCATAGAATTGACCCATTTTAATTAAGAAAATAAAGTAAATAATACATCTAAAGCTTTTGAATTGCAACTTCAATATCTGAAATAAAATCGTTTGGATCTCTAAACGAATTTGAGAAGTAATTGGGAGTATCTTAGGAATTGAATATGAAAAGCTACTGATCAAATGAGATCGATTTAAAGGTATAAATCTTATCCGAAAAAATCTAGAAATCTCATAAAATCTTATCCAAAATCTCTTTTTCAAGTAAAAATCTTATCCGAAAAATAAGAGAATATCATCAAATCTAATCCGTAATCTCCTTTATGAATAAGATTTCTTATCCGAAAAAATATGGGAATCTCATAAAATTTTATCCGTAATGGATAAGGCATTATATCCAGATATGTTACCCGGTGGCAAAACACGAAATGCAATTCTCAACAATGTGTAAAATGCAAATCTCAACAAAATGCTCATAATATATCAAACCAAAAATGATAAATCATATAGTCAAATCTAA
The DNA here is from genome assembly GCA_963921325.1 of Logfia minima. Taxonomy (NCBI): domain Eukaryota; kingdom Viridiplantae; phylum Streptophyta; class Magnoliopsida; order Asterales; family Asteraceae; genus Logfia; species Logfia minima. Next base: position 41,464,676 of record OY992764.1, read on the forward strand.
TTCAAAATTCACCGTTATCCAGAATTATAAAATCAATATAATACAATGTACAAGTCTGTGAAGAAGGCATTGTTGGTGGTAACGGCGATGATGGCGGTGGTAACAGCAGCTGCCAATCAAAACGTACCTGAAATAAAGTATCCATCATCTTCTTGTACTTCCACGCGATCTGGATCGACTCACTCACTCGGTTGTCTATATCACACACCACCTTCTCCATGTTGATGCACAATACTACGTAGTCGCCTGGTGAGCCACTCTCTTAAGGCAATGTCAATGGCAGCCAAATAACGCACTATCTAATCACCCAACTCTTCTACAATATGGAGTCGATCATCATCTTTACATAATCATGTAAGGCTATCATATCCCAACACATCCCAAGTACGAAGATCCATCACTAGTAGTATCTAGCGACTACGATCCGGAACTTGAACGGGGATCACTACCTGCATATGGCTATAAATTTGTTGATTAAACTTATAAGTATAAATGTATTTTTAGGTAACAAAAGATATCGTTTAGTTACTTTGTCACAATTTTACCATGCTAGGTATGGGGCACGATGCCATCTGTATATCTCATAAAATACTTATAGTTCGTGCCTCTTTCGCTTTTCACTCGATATCCGCCTTGGCACCGTCCTTTTTCCCTTTCTTCTGCTCCTTCTTCTTTATCCTGCTCTTCATATCATCCTTATAGTTCTTGAAAGCCTTTAAAATCCCAATAAAACCTAAGGGCATAATCGTCCAACGCAACGGCTGGTGAAGCTGACTCACACGTGGTTAAGTTTGACGTCTCCACCAGAACAGTAGGTAGGCTCAACCGTCAACCGGATTTAATCTGGACACCATGTCCAACATCACCTCCTCTTTAATCTTCGGTTCAATATGTTTCTTAACTACCCGACGACGATGCTTAACCGGCTTAACCGGAACAACCGTCTCAACCGGCAAATTATCTACTCGATCAACCACAAACTCGACAGTCTCGGTACTCACCGGACCAATCGTCTCCTCATAGACTCCCAAATTAACCGACGGTTCCTCAAGCTCATCCTCATACACATCCAAACGTTTTTTCATGAGCCATTTCATTTGTTTCGGTATATAATATTGCAATAGCCTATCCCTACCTAATCACCTCTCTCGGATACTCCAACGCAAAACATGTGGAGCTGAAATGTTGCCTTTAGAGGCCAGTAATGTGTCGGATACGTAACCCTCAACCTCATCATTGTTGTCTTAAAAAAGATAGAAAATTACGCGTTAAACACTAAACTAATTAAAATATAATTTGTAATGGACATATTATCAACAAGGTAATCCTGAAGAGTTTCAACAACCTCCAATAACCTAGCAATAGTGGCATCATGCACGTCCACCCGTTTAAGTAATGTGGAAATAGCGGCGTCCTACCTAGCAATAACAGCGTCATGCCTCTCTACCTGGTCTCGTAAAGAGGCAACCTCTTTGGTGGATGCTAACTGAGAGGTGTGACTTCGAGTGGGTTGCTCGTCGTGAGCTAGTGGAAGATCGAAATGATCAACCAGCTCATGATGAGATGAGGTCGGAGCAAAAGAGGTAGCCTGATCATTTTGACTGTTTCGGGCCTTCTTTGTAACTCTCTCCTTATTTGTGGGCCTCTCGACATCATGCTCATCCTCATGCTCGTCAAACAATTGACAACAATCAATCCACCACGGGCATGAAGCCTCATCTCAGTCAACTTCAGTGTCCTCCACGGCCGATGGTCTCTGTCGATATCATCTTGTGGTGAAAAAGCAAAATATATATATGTTTGATTAAAAATTTTAACAAAAATTTGAATGTCCTTTATGTAAAATTGACAAACCAACAGTATTTCAGCTTATCAAATAATCATTTTTCATAATATAAATTTATCAACTATCAACATATAAACATTTGAAGAAACTAATTTGTAATTCTAATTCTCAAATGCACATCATTTACCAGAATATGCAAGATATCGACATAGTCCTTCCAACAATTAACCCTCTTTTTTCGCCTCAAGTAGACTACCCGAGGAACATCATTCTTATTAGCCTTTTTTGTATTCACAAACACCTGAAGGTGAAACGCCTCCAAGATCCAAGTCTGAAAAAAAAAAAAAAAAAAAAAAAGTAAAGTGTCAAATAACAAATTAGCAGCATTAGTAACTAATTTAATCAAATAGGTAAGTCTAACAATGTTACCCTAAAGGCCCACGTGAAACTAAGTAATGCGTATGCTATCCTAGGCACTATTTGACTATTCCGAAAAACCAACGCATCCTTCAGCTGTAGATAAGTAAGATCCCATATACGACAACCTCAAGTCTACTCGTTAATTTTGCTGAAATTCTCAAGCAAATGTATCAAATCCAGAGACACAGTCTGTGAGCCTTACTTTTCCACAAAGTACCTCTCAACGACCATGATCATACATACACGAACACAATCCTCTTCGCTCATTTTTGTCACTCCACTAAACTTATACGGCTGTAAAAACAACATCTCTACATGCAATGGGTGTCCTTCAAGTGTGCATGGATGTTGAATACCTTATTTCTAATAGCAGCTCTCGTCTCCCGAACCTCCATGGGAATATAATCCTTCATACTCGTCTTAGAACCAAACTGTAATTCGGTTATCAAACAAAACTCTCGGCGCCCGAATCGTATCGCATAACGGGGTGTGAGTCTAAACCACAACTCCTTGGCCTCCTCCCGAGGCTTGGTAAGGTTCGGACGGTCACATCGTCTCTCTGAAGTACATTATGTACATATCTCAGGTCATTATCCAAACACTACACATGCAACTAAGGCCCAAAATATGTACGTTGAAATATTTTTTTCTGTTCATCTGTCAACAACACATTAATCTCCTTAATAACACTCATATGGTTCTTCGTTGTCAATGAAGCTTCGAAAAAATCCTATAAATTCATTAATTACACCATTAGGACAAAACAGTTAAACATTTTAAATAACAGTAAAAAATTGTCCATATTAGACCATAATAGTCAAACATAGTCAAAACAGGTAAATGACAGTCAACAATATTCCACAAAACTCAAACCTAGTCAACAAAAGTCATCAATAGTCATAAACAGTCAAAACAAGTCAAACACAGTCAAATAAGGTCAAACATAAGTCTATGAACTAAACACGGGTTACTTTTAGTCAAGGGAAGTCAACAAAGTGCACAAAAGTCAAAACTAGTCCACCAAAGTCAAAACTAGTCTACAAAACTTACGACTAGTCAAACATAAAGAACACAAGTCAATTCTAGTCAAATGGGTCAAAGCAGTTCAAACACAAGTAATAAACGGTCAAAATAAGTCAAACACTCTAAAATAAGGTCAAACTATGTCATACATAAGTTCACGAACTAAACATGAGTTACATTTAGTCAACATAAGTCAACAAAGTCCACAAAAGTCAAAACTAGTCCACAACACTCATAAATAGTCAAACATAATGAACACAAGTCAAAATGGTCAAAGTTGGTCAAATGTGTTGTGACCGAGAACGATCTCAGTCATTGCCTGCAAATCTCGGTCAAAGTTGGTCAAATGTGTCGTGACCGAGATCGTTCTCGGTCACGACTCGAAAATCTCAAGCATGGCCGACATTTGGGGGTCGTAACCGAGAACGATCTCGGACACGACACATTTTAGTGGCTCTCATCGTTTTTGCTCAAATCCTAACAACAAACTAACATCATAAATACATATATATTGAAAACTAATATAAATACTAACAATTTAATGCGAAAAACACAAAAAATATATGCACACCAAGTGTTTGACCTGTGCATCGGTAGTTACTGGGTGGTGGCGGTTTAAGTGGTTGAACAAGGATCAAGGATCGAGGTCGATTTTGTGGTGGTCGTCGTTTGCGGTGGTCGTGACTAACTATTGATTCAAAATTTGAAATGAATTTTCTTTTGATGTTTAAAGATGTGAAACCCGGTTCGACCCAACCAAAATGCAAATACTCGCTTGCAAATCGCGATAATCACCTAAATCACGAGCACGAGCTCTTTTTCTCAAGAATGCAAGTCGCAAGTTCTAAATTGCGACTTGCGATTTGCGACAGAACATGGCAAATTTGATATATATACTTTTTTTGAGCAAATATTTTTGTGCTTAAAAAAAGTAACGGACTTCTTTTTTAATTTCCCTTGATAATAGGTGGTTTCTTTAATTTGATGGTCCCGTTTCTCGGGTAATGACTGGCTTTTTAAGTTATGAGGCTTATTTTCCACACAAAATAGTGTGCATCACTTTCTTTACATGAGTCATGATTAATTAATTATTATTGTTATATGTATTTCAGTTACTATGACCGAAAGAAAGAAATACACATAACCAACCCAAAAGGATCAATTAAGATTTAAGGCCCCAATGGATGTTGTCTTTTAGCACATCACCCAAACCTACGACCAAAAACTAATATATAAAATCACAACTGAATACGATAGCGATTATGATTTCTAGTTAATAAATTTTAGTTTTCTTCTGAGATCCGATTAATTGGAGATCAAATTCATATGCACATTACCTTGATATTTGATGTAGAAAAGAATGACTTTGAATGTTTATATTAAGCTCACTTCAAATATATAAATGTTTGGCCATAGGATATCGTTAAATACTTGACGGGATAGCAAAGAAGTTAGATGATTTCGACCAATAAAGACATTATAGTTTAAGGTTTTTACCCTTCACTTTCTCATAATGTATTATGAATTTCATTCAATCTCTCATTTATTCTAACATCACTTAATTAGGTGTTGTTAAGTGGATCAATCACTTTTTCAATACTTAAAGTCACCCTTTGTAATAACTTCTCTCTTTTTTTTTTTTGGAAAAAATAAGATATACTGAGTATCACATAACTAAATCTAACACCAACTGTTTAATAAATGATCTCACCTATCTTGTGATGCTACCATTCAAGGTGATTTTCACTTGTCATAAATCACAAAAGGTCTCCAAACACATTTATTTCGAAAAGTCAATTACGACGTACACAAAAGAAAGATTAAAAGTCGAGTACACTCTACTAGTCTAAGAGCCTGATTACATACGTCTCTTCTGACATCTCAATAGTGGAGTACCACGCTTTTCTATCTTTTTCTTTTTATAAAAATCTTCAATTAAATGTCTAAAATTGAACGTCTAAATATGTTTTTAGGATTTAATTGACGAATATGATTGAATTTTTGGAGGAAATAATACCAGAATAAGTGATATTCATATTCCATTCAATATATTTACGATGGAGTTTACATAATTTATATTTTAGACACATTTTACTTTTTTATATTTAAATATGTGTATAGAAAAATGATACATAGATCTATAAATATGATCACTATTGATTGTATATCCGATGAAACGTATGAGGAGAGAGATATTGTTTTATTTATGACATATGAAAATGATTTACATCTCTATTAGGTCTATAAATCAGTGCTTGTATATTATATTATTATGTGAAAAATGAGAGCTAATGAGACAAAAATGATGTTTACATGCGCAATTTTATATCCCCACTAACATAACTTATGTATAAGAACAATAATCTGTATGTCTTTGAATATGGTGTGAAAGAAAAACTCATGAGAGAACATTTGGAAATATGTGTGTGGAGAGATAGTATAATCTATAATAACTTAGAATATACTTAAGGCAGAAATATTTATAGATCAATGTATTAAAACCCGGTTTTGAAAGACATACAGATGCTCTTTCCGTTCGATCGGTTTGCCCTGCGGTCCAACCGGTGTGGGTAATAACCTTGAAGTCTGCACTTGGGTAAGTAAAAGTCATGTAAGATGCTCTTTACACGTTAAAATAATCTGACAAAAAAGGGAGGTGAACCAAATTTTTACACATAGAATTACTATCACTTGCTATTTCTAATTTTATAGTCCCGTGACCCTTTCCCAATAGTGGTTTTCTCTATATCACCATCTTAAAAATAAAATCTCAAACACTTCTATTTTTTACTTTTTCAGAAACAGTATTTCTCATAACATTATTATTGAACACTGTAATTTATGAGTCATCACTCAATGCCCATGAGTCATCACTCATTGTGCTTTAAGGTTGTGCATAGCACAACCAATAGTAATCAATGTTGATCCTTTAATAATTATTAAACACTAACTGCCTTATAAAAATAAATTATATTCTATTTAATTAATATTATTGTAAAGAATTACCTCAAAGACAGTTGCTGCATTTCAGGATGTATCAATGAAAAGTCTTATGTATAAACTACCTTATGTTTTATTAGTTGAGTTAACCTTCAGTAGACCAAATTGACAAGCTATTTAAACTACGTACAACATATTCATCTAAATATGGAGGTGAAGAAAGATAATAAAAGAGCCAGTTACAGTTGAGCAAGCTTTCCGCATAACTGAGATGAAAACTTTGGTTGTAAGCAGCGTTGGAATCTCGAGTTAACATTAAAGGGAGATCATGGTTTGCAGTATGTTTCTGAACAAAACTTTTAGCAAATGTCTCTAACCTGAGTTTCTCTATCTGAAGTGGGTTGTTTATCGTTAGTAAACTGGATTACTTTACACTATGGTGCTTCAAAATCTATGTATGCTTACAATATTGTCGGGCAAAACCATCATTTGTTAACGTAAATACATCCAAAATACCTGACTACTTCAACTTTTTTTTCTTTTCAAAATGACCTCTTGGCATATAAAAATAAATTTTCCAGAAAGTCCCTAATTACAAACGTCAGCCTCATCTGATAAAGGTTTTATCAATAATTTTCAGTTTTATCATGGTATCAGAGCCATCAGTTTTATCAATAATTTTCTGATCCGATTGTCTGCTTTTTGAACTGAATTGTAACCGACCTGTTGTTCGATTTCTATTGATCTGATTCCGTCTTTCAGCGTTCGAATTAATTAGGTTATGCTTTACTGATTGCTCAATCTGTTTACCGAATTGATCAGGTTATGATAGGGTTTATGCCTTTTATTGTTTATGTTTGTTTTGTCTGGTTATAATGGCTTCTCATAAAGATGATTCTCTCTATTCAATTAGTGTTTAATTAGATGGTAAAAACTATACGTAATGGAGTTATGTTATGAAAAACTTTTTGCAAGGAAAATCAATATGGGGCAAAATCTCAGGTGTCAAGAAGTATCCAATTGATGATAAAGCAGAAAATTATGCTATGTTACTCAAAACTTGGGAGGCTGATAATTCCAAGATTATCACTTAGATCTATAATTCTGTTAGTCACTCTATTGGAGCGCAGTTAGTGAAATTTGACACTGCTAAGGCTGTGTGGGATCATTTGGCTAGGTTATACACACAGTCTAACTTTGCTAAACAGTATCAGTTAGAGACAGATATATGTGTGCTTCAGTAAAATGATATAAGCATTTAAGAATTTTATATGTCAGCTCTATGGAGTCGATCCTGCAGAACTGAGTAGCTTTGGGCCATATATCAAACGCAAATATCACAACATTTGGTTCAATTTCTCACGACACTTTGTTATGATTTTGAAGGATTGAGGGGTCCAAATTTACACCGTGATCCTCTACTAGATGGTGATTTTGTGGCCAGTGAGTTGTCAACTGAAGAGATCGTTGTCAGATGAAGAGATCTGTCTTAAGTCTCAGGATGATAAGATGACTATTTCATCACAAAACCCATCTGTTTTTGCTGCTTCACAGTGAATGTCGACTAGAGCTCAATATAAACCCAATATGAGGGTCTCTCTTGATGAGTGTGTGTATTGCAGAAAAAAGGGTCATTGAAAATTGAAATTTCATAGTAGAGCAAAACAGCCACATGGACAACAACAATTTCATACTTCTTGGTCCAACAATGTGCAGTAGCTCCATCTTTGGTGCTTACGTACGCTCAGCCTCATCTGATAAAGGTTTCTCAACATCAGGAATACTTAATGGATCTTAGATTCGGGTGCCACACATCATATATTTTATATCTTGTCTTAGGCTTACTACGTTACTATCTAGGTATTCAAGTTGCCTCTTCTCCAAAAGGCTATCCTTTATCTGAGTCAGAGTCCATTGCTAATTTATTTGATCGAGCATGTCTCCCTCCCTGATAACAAAACTGTTGACAATCCTCTTGAGGCCAATGCAAAGTACACTCCCTCTGATGGTGCTTCGTTGCCTGATCCTAGCTTATATCGCACTATTGTTAGAAGTTTCGTTTATCTTACTATAACCCATCGGGATATTGCTCATGTGGTTCATATTGTTAGTCAGTTTATAGCCGCTCCTATTGTTGTGCATTGGGATGTTGTTCTTCGTATGCTTCGGTATCTTCATTGTGACGCCCCCGTCCCAATAATAATAATAATAATAATAATAATAATAATATAGTCATAAATACATCGAAAGTCAAATACAATATATTATAGAAAATAATATTTGACTCAGTTCAGAACTCTAACAAAATTCTCTTCTTTCGATAGCGTCAGGTATTATAACATCGGTCCCACTTTGCTTTAATATATCAATCCGAGTCATCTCTTGGGTGGCCTGAGATATGCACAATAGTATGCGTAAGCCTAACGGCTTAGTGAGTGTCGTGTATTTTGCGTGTAAAATACTACACATAATGATGCACAATGCTTAAGATAAATATTTAAAATATTAATAATTGAGATCTCTTTATTAATGCATTTCGAGCCTTCATACACATTCCCATAATTTCCATAACACCGGTTAACTGTATTGAACCCATCTTTCTCAGTGTGATACCACTAAACGATCCAAGGCTCGAAAGACGATAAAACATATATAATACAATCGAAATCGTATGCAATGCAATGCTCGTAAATAAGTGCACATGATTCGTATTTAATCATATAGAAATTAAAACACGATAGCATATATCTCAATTTTATAAAATAATACGATAATACTCACATTATGATATTCTATTTAAATAATAATCAAGACGTGCTTTAAAGCTTGTACACCTAACCTTCTTCCCTTGTACCTTTACTCAAACTAATATAGTGATTTTTGTGAGTTTTGAATGAGAAAAATAAGAAGACTTAGATGTCTATTTATACTTATGTGAATTTTTACGAACTAAGTAAACACTTGATTACTTTTAGCTCCACCTAATGCTTCTAAACTAACAATTCATCACACTCTTTTCTATCTTGTGCCACCTCCTCCTTACACATTCTTGTTTCATTTCTTATACGATATATGTTGCCATGTATGTAGTTAAATATAGCTTTCGTGTGTATGACATGAGTTGACTTTAGGTTGAAAGTGTGGTCTCATATGAATGAGGGTGGTAATTGCTAGACAATCTCATGGTTCTTAACACTTAGCTAAGAAGTTAACGGCATATATATATACTTTATTTAACTTATATATTATATTAAGTTCATTATTTTCCATGTAAAACGTTAATAATCATACTTATTATGATAGTTAGAATTTGAACGTTACATATGTGGTACTCAGTTTCAGAAATTATTATTTCCCTCTACGTCCTCTTTATACTTATATGCTTATTGTGATGTTGATTGGGATAATGATTCTATCGATGATAAGTCAACTACTGGATTTTGTGATTTTCTTGGTGATTCTTTTATCTCGTGGAAGAGTAAGAAGCATAATGTCACTTCTAGGTCTTCAACAGAAGTCGAGTATTGAGCCATGGCTGTTACTACTTGTGAAATTGTTTGATTACAATGGTTGCCTGCAGATATGGGTGTTGAGATTCGTCATCCTACTCCGTTATAATGTGATAATAAGAGTGCCATTCAGATTGCATGTAACTCGGCATTTCATGAACGCACCAACATATTGAGATTGATTGTCATTTCACTCGTCATTATCTTTAGCTTGGCACCATCTCTTTGTTGTTCCTTCTGCTTTACAGATTGCTGATATTTTTACCAAGTCGCACTCAGCTTCACGTTTTCGTTTTTGTCAGACAAACTCTCAATGTTTGTTGTTGCCGCATTGTGAGTTTGAGGGGGATGTTAGATGGATATAGGCATATATATATATATATCATCTCAAAGTATATGTTTAGACATGCAAGCAGTGGTTGTGTTTGATAAAATTGAAATATTATTGATAAACGGTTGGTTACAAAGAAAGCATACAAATAGTTTATACAGAGCAGAGAAACCCTAAAAGCTAAACTAATTGATAATGGGCCTAACTAAATATTATATATATATATATATATCTCATGTGCTATAGTCTATAAGTGTAAAATTTCATATTGAATTCAACTTCTAACATTATATTATAAGGCATTTGAGATTAACGTAGACTTTACTCTAAATATCTGCAAATAACTTCTTTTTTTTTAACGGCGAATATATAAAAACAAAATAGCAAAGAGCTATAGAATTTACAAAAACGATAACATTTACTCAAGTGATCCATCAAATTTGGCTAAAGTCCAACATAATCTACATAAACAGGTAATGCAAGTGAGCTTATTGTAAGCAATGCAAATAGCGCTCCCCCAAACAAAAAAAATCCCACATGATTCGAGTTGATAACATAATTTTGTCCATAAAAAGTTACCAAATTTTAGTCGACCAAATTAAATGTTACGGTAAAGAGTATCCCCAAAGCAAGAAGCCCACAAAATGGCTCACAAAATCGTCTTCTTGCTATTTAATTTTATAACAATAACATAGAAACACCAAACGGGACATTTATTTCTATGCCACTGAATACCTGATCAACGACAAATAACATTATAAAAAGTCGTTTGTTATTTGCTATTTTAAATTTTAATCAGTAGGCCAATAATAGCCCCACAGACTTCAGACAAAAAATCAAGTTGAAATTGTCAAACAAATATATATTTGCCCCTTTGATATGCGTAGATGCGAACCTTTCTAGGTCCTAGATTTCTTTATGATGATAGTAAGTTTTTCTTGCAACTCTTGAGAATATTTTTTATGTTTAAAGTATTAATAATTATAGTTTACGATTACAAACTTTGAATAATTAATGATTAGTTGCTAGGTTACAATAATTTAAAGATAACAAGTATCACTAAAGATCGTTGTTAATTAGAACTATCGTTAACATGACACGAATAACAATGATGATGCTACATAATACTAATAATAATAATAATAATAATAATAATATTAAGTTATATATTTTTATTGTATTATGCTTGTTGTTGGTTTCACTGACAACAATTTTTTATCGGGATTTGGCTAATAAATACCCTAAGAACACTCGTCAATAATTACTAAATGCCCTTAACATTTTCTTATATAATATGAAATTCAATATACACAGTATGTATTTATTGTTGATTTTCATGTTTAAAAATATGTTATAAAGTTCATTAAATATACATTAACGTTTGTCATGTTGGACAATTCCTTTAAATATAAGAAAATGTTTTATAGAATTAAAATTATATACTATTTTTTTTAACGGCTAAAAAATATATATATACCTAACGAAACTATTGGTGAAAATGTCAAAGTTATTGCGAAGATTAAATGAGAGAATTAATAGAAACATATTTAAAGAATCTTATGAAATAGACATAATTTTAGATCTAAGTTTTAGGCATATCTAACAACATAAATCAATATGTTACTCTTTGAGTCTTTGTTATTGGCGCGCCATGTCCTGCTGTTTACACATCAAACTCTTTATGAACTTCAATGAACTCGATATTTTGTGAACGATTATATAATATGTAACGAAAATTAGGTTACGCTTTTCAGTTCTAATTTATTATTACATATCTACTGCTTATGTTTTTGTTATTAATTGCGTTCGTCCTTGTCTTGCTTACACATTAACTTTTCATGAACTCTTTGAAAATGATGTGCGATCATACAATAAGAAGTATATGTCATATGTGGGTGGAATATATGTAATAATAACAATAGTTAATTGTTAACTTTTTGATATAACTTAACGAACAGTTGTTTATATATATATGACAACTATGTTAGCTAGATAATGTTTAACAATTATAACCGATTCAACTTGTGAATCTAAGATGTGTTAGGCAATTATTTAAAAACTGGTTTTTGGACTGGATCGGTTGTTAACTTTTCTCCAATTTTTGACTTATTTCAAAATTGATTGAGGGTTAATGTTTAGTTACATTTCTTATTGACCGTAAATTTTACGAATTTGAAATTTGAATTTTCTATAGTAAATTATGAGTAATCAAAGTGCGTTTAAAAGTCAAAATTGAAAGTCAAGAAAGCCGAGTTTCAAAAATTTTTTTGGAACAAACCGCGTTCGGAAATTTGCAAACGAATAGATCTCGAAAATATATGAATATTAAAAAAAAACAATGACTTAATCCGAATTACGAGTAAAAAGATGTAAACCTTCAAAATTTACAAGAGAAAAATCAAAAGTCAAAAACAGGTCTAACCTAACCCAAAAAATCGATTGGACCAGCGGTCGTTGACCTGGTCAACATCTTTTTAAAATCGATTTATTTTTGCCCCATTTTCTCTAAAATTTCGCTTCAACTGATCGAACCGATTTTTTTAATCATTAGTGTTAGGGGTAGAAGTTTGTTTCAAATGTTAATATTTTAATAACAAGAATTGAAGGTCGAGGTTTATAAATCAAGTTTCATCTTTGTTTAAGATTGTTATTTTCACACACAAAAGATAAAATAATAAAATAAATAATAATAATAAACTAGTAAATTACTCGTGCAATGCGACGGAAAGATTTCAAAATCGATATAAAATGAAGTGATTAACTGTTGCAAGATTGATGCGAATGATATTTTTTAGATGAAACATATGTTAAAGATTGATAATCATAATAAACATGACGTAACATTAATAAGTATAACAAAATACTCGTATAAAAATATAATTTAAAATAAAAAAATTTTATTCAAAAGAGTAGAAACCATGTGCCTAGCTTTTAAAATTAAAGACATCTATGTGATTCTTTTTCTAAATAACAAGTAGGTATGTGTGTTTTAATTAAACTTCTCATAACAACATGATTGTGTAATATTATATAGATATATTGTATTGTGTAAAAGTTTGACCTTTCATAATAACATGTTATATTATTTGAGTGGATAAAAAGGTAAACCAGACAATTTACATACTCCCTTATCAAACATTAAAGAGAAAAAAGATAAACAGTTTATAAATGTATAGATAAAAGCATGAATAAATTCAAGATCGACATAAACAAAAGCTTTTGAATTTTTTATTTGAGTTGTTGTTGTGGTATAAGAGTGAAGCCCGGCAATATAATAATGAAATCTGTTAGTTTATACTTAATTTTAAGTGTTTGTTTGTTGTAAGATATTATCTTTTAAATTTGTAATATTAAAATTATTACTAGATTTAATTAATCCTTAATAATACAATCTGTTAGGTTATCGGCAAATAAATCAAAATAGAATTAAAATAAAAGGATAATCTCACATATTCGAAATATGTCACATTTTAATACGATTATATAATGTGGTTTAATCGGCAAATAGAAATAAAAAATTGTTCCACTTGGCTTGTGTGTTTGGGAGTAAGTGGGAGAACATGTTTTTTGGACCCACAAATATTGGCGAAAAAGTTGATTTTTGGATACATCCAGGTGACTAGGTCGCAATATTATTATATTTGTTGTAGAAGTTAAATATTAAACCTGGATCGGACATGTGATTTATGAGAATTGTAATTTCCATTATTTGATTAAAGAGGCTGTAACCAAGTGAGAGGGTAAATTATTTCTTCTATAAATTATTAGTTAATTTTATTAAATTAAAAAATTTGTTTGAAATTTAAAGAATTACTTAACTAACGATTATAAACAAAACAAATATGTAAATAGTTAAAGAGTTAAGGGTTAGAAGAATATTAATAAGAGACACCACGATTTATAGTGGTTGAGGTAGCCGTTAACTAGCTCATCTTAATTCACTATCCGATTATGCAATATCGAAATTTATCCTCTAGATGTCGAAACATTTTCACTGATAGGAATGAAAACCGTTCAAAGTGTTATTTATTCTTCACTAAAAACACAACACTAATCTTCTTTAACTAAAAGAAGATGACATAACCAACTTATTTAACTTCTACAATAAGAAGCTAGTTACTAATTATGAAATTGCTTCCACTTTCAATATGGATGACTTCAACACCAACCACATCTTCTCCTAACAACTAGAAGACACTAATCCTCAAATGATCTTCTAACTCAACTTGAGGAAATCATCACACCAAACTCTTCTTCTTCTAACTCTAATAGGTAACACTCTCTTCCTCTTCTTCACAACCTTGTAATAATACAAGAGCAAGTAACTCCATCAATGAGTCTTCCCTAACAAATGATAGACCTATTCACTCAATCTTTCTTACATAATCAATTAGAAGAGTAATAATATGATATCCTCCTCACACAAACACTTAAGGATCTCTCACAATAAATTACAACAATAGTGTAGTGACACAAATTATTACAGCTCAATAATCTCAATACATAAATCAGCTCTTTGCTTAAAAACTTAATATCTCAAACACACTCTTAGTTAAGTAAGACGAGGGATGGAAATCCAATCAATTTCATGCCCGGTATGTTCCAACGGTATGGAATCGAATGATCATATATTTTATACATGTGTTGTTGCGTTACATATTTGGAGCTTGGTTCGTATATGGTGTGACATTTCTATTCCTGCTATATATTCCCATTCAGATTGGAAGTCTTGGTTTGATAGTCTCCAATTATCAAGTGATGGGAAATCTCGGTTACAAGTGATCGCTGCAACAGTATGGTGGACCCTATGGAAGTATAGGAATTCCGTCACATTTGACTCTCAACGCATGAGGAAATGTGATTTATTTGATAATATTCGTATTTGTTCTTTTACTTGGTTAAATTGTAGATGTTCTAAATGTCCAATTTGGCCTCATTGGCTTAAAAAACCATTGAAATTTTTTTCTAGCTCATTGCTAGTTTGAATAATAGTATAAATGCCGTTAAAAAAAAACATACTCTTAGTGATAACCAATACAAACTAAGCTTACTTTTTGATTGAGAGAAATCTGTATTTTCAAAGCTAAAGAGGATAACCTTAAGTTAAAAATGAGTTGGTTATTTATAGTCAAACTTTTCAAGATTTAAATAAATTCGTTTTGTTCCACGATCGACCCACAGTACGACTATGGTCGAGTCGTAAACCACATGTCTAGAAGCGCTTGAAAAATTATTTGTTTTAAATCAATTCAAAACACATTTTACTAAAGTCAAACTCTATAAATCAGTTCCGAATAACCCGCTAAAATTTAATCATGATTTACCGAAGGGTTAAACAACTAAACACGTTGGGTAGACACAAAGAATAATTAGGGTACACTTATATTTACCTAATGATTTTTGTGTTTACTTGTTTGACTTTAGTTCAATTCAAAAGTTAGAGGTACATTTGACACAAAAAATAATTATACGTAATTTTTGGGGTTTTTGCTTTTTTTTCTTTATCAATTAAATGTACATGAATGTTCACATATGAATGAAGTCAATCACATGTGAAAAAATGTATAATTTAGTAGTTCTTGCAGTTCTCACCTTTTATTTGATTTTCATTTGAACCTAAACCTATTTATATATATATATATATATATCTGTGTGTATATGATGTATTTCGAGTAATAATGAATAAATTCATAAACGATAAATTGATATTCATATCTAATCACTAAATATCCACATTCACATTCATTATTTAACCGTTCAAATCTTCCGGATATATTTGATGTATAATCACATGATCGAATGACCATTGTCATTCATAAATGTCAGAGATTTAAGAAACTTATAGGAGATTAATATTATAGATTTAATAATATTCGATCTTTATATTTGAATCATTCTAGTTTGACGACAAAAATAAGTGAACTAACTTTCTTGGAAAAAGAACCTCTTAAATCCTTTTTAATAGAAGAATCTTCAAGTAAATTTTAAAGGATAATCACTAGCCACGATCATAATACTCTGCCGCTAGTTACAGTTTCAACTACTTCGTTGATATACACACATTAAATTTATAGGAAATAAGTTTAAGCTCCGTAAGTTATTTTATATGTCGTCAAAAATACATAAGTATTAAAATAACAAAAGTTATGTCTTTCTTTTTTATTTTGAGTATATCTAAATATATATTTTATTTTTATTATTGGAATACTAATTATGATATAATAATTTAATAGGACATTAATTATTATACTAATCATTTATATTTATATTTTTTATTTTTTTATTAAAGTTTTCAAATGATTATTTCAATCATTATTTATATTTATAATTATTGTTTTACTTATCCAAATATTATTATACTAATCATTTATACTTTTACTTTTTCTAATTTGCTTCGTTTCTTTATGTTTTTTCGTTTTACTTTTTTTTTTTTTACGTTTTTCTTCGTTCTTTTTACATTTTGCTTCGTGTTTTTTTTACGTTTTTTACGATTTTCTTCGTTTTTCTTTATTTCTTTTACTTTTTACTTTTTTTTTTTATACATTTTTCTTCGTTTTTTACGTTTTAATTCTTTTTACGTTTTAATTCGTTTAGCTTCGTGTTTTTTTTATGATTTTTTTCGTTTTTCTTCGTTGTTTTGTTCTTTTTCGTTATTATCCTTTTTTGGGGCTTTTTTCTCAATTTTTCGTTCTTTTTCGTTTTTTAAACTTTTTTTTTCGCTTTTCCCCCTTTTTTAAAACGTATATGACGAAGAAAAACGGAAAAAACATTAAAACAACAAAGTAAAACGTAAAAAAACAAAGAAAAACGAAGAAAACGTAAAAGAAAATGAAGAAAAACGAAAAAAAAGTGAAAATTAAAAAAAACGCAGAAAAACGAAAAATACGAAAACAAAAATCGTAAAAAACAAAGAAAAACGTAAAAACGATGGTGGAAATATATGCACGTAAAGATATATGCATTCTTAATTAAGACTTACAAATATAAATGAGAATATCCAACAAATTAAATAAACTTGTAGAATTAATTAGAGCAAAGAGAGTGATCACTCCGTAATCACTCAAAAAGGTTGCAAACTCAGCACCACATCATTTTCACACTAAAATCACACTGACACTCATTTTTACATGTATTCATCACATTATTTTCACACTGAAAATTAGGCCCAAGTAATATTAACTATTATTTATTAATTTAAAACATAATATGGTGAAAAGAATTTATTATTTTTAAATTGAAGTTGGTCCACTTATTCAACTTGATTATAACTTTGATATAATCACTTTGTTGATCATTTTGAAGGAGTGAGTGATCACTTCAAAGTGATTATGGATCAACTTGTGCCATATAAGCCCACTCCCTTCACTCTTATGACATCTACAAGTTTCAAGATTATAAGAATTAAATTGGTATCATTAATTTATTTATTTTGTGTGTTTAATAAAACTTGGGTACCTTTAATAGCACCCTTTATTTTACGGAAATCAGAAACGACAAGAAACAGCTTTTCGATTGAACGAATCTAATTGATGGGCCTTCATGTACTGGTGGCCGTCGTATTCATGGGCCCCATGTATTTATTCTTCTTCCAGCTACTCCTTATCTCCCTACTGTACCGGTTAAATGTTAACTTCCTAAAACAAATGAAATATCCGATTCCGATAATTATTTATTCGAAATCATGTTAATATTTTAATCGAAGTTGTTAATCCATGAGTCGATAATGAAAATAATTTATTAACGATGATGACGCATGGAAATGTATTAATATTTGTAAAAGACTTGTATCCGCGACTTACTCGAGGCTAAAGCATCATTTTTTTCTGCCTTTTTTAATACAAATCTGTTACACTACATTTACTTCATTTCAAAATCTGTAGTTTATTTTGTTCAAACAAAATAATATCTACTTTAAACTTTCTACTATCAAGCTTTTCATTTGACCCGTTCATAAATATGTCGTCATCATTTTATTTATAAGTAAGGAACACATGGTCACAACTTTAGAGAGAGATTAACGATGGTTTTGGAGGATTTTTGATGACCAACAAATTCGTTCGAAATTCGTCTCTAAATATAAATATTTCTGATGTACTCCTGAGGTTATATATTATAAATAAATAAAAATAATAATTTTAAAAATTGTCGTCCCAAATCCTCTGAAACTTTTTAATTTTTAGGACGGGCTTTCGACGAACTATAAATAATGAAATACAAATCATAATGTTCAGTGTTGGGTCCCAAATTTGTCAGAAATTTAAAATTTTGGAATAATTTTTTTTTATTTTTTGTATTTTTACATCATTCAAGTACAAGTAAACAAATTAAACTGTCAAAAAAAAAAAAAGTTTTATACATTTAATGTAAGAATTGAGTGACATATACATTAACGCCTTGTATGTTTGTTGTGTCGATATATATGTGTATATGTATTATTATGAACAAGTGTTAACGTTTGTACGTATATGCGTATAGTCGAGTGTATATATACACTTTTTTACATATCCTTATCTATTGATATAACAACATAAATGAGTGTGCATTTTCTTATTTTTGTTTAGCTTTATCGTACAAAAATTAGTGTATTGATTTCATTTGGTGGATTGTTTACTTCAAAATTTAGGTAGAAAATTTTAACGTTGAGCTTTTCTCTTACAACCAAAATTCGCCTAAAATTCGTCGGAAGTGATTTTTTCTACAGATTTATGGCAAAAATGTCCGTCCCAAAACTTATTATTTTAGTAGTGACTATTTGGGGTGCAAACGAGCGGAGCCGAGCTTGAACTCGACTCGTTTAAAACTCACTGGGCTCGAACTCTGCTTGGGCTTGACTCGTCTATTCCATAAAAATATTTATTTTACTTTTATGTTCTTAATATATAATATTTATTTATTTTTGTGTACTTTTTAACTATATATAATAAGATCTACAATTATTATATTAAGAATTATATGTATAATAATAATTATTATGTAATTATATATATATATATTATGAAAAATAATTAATGTATATAGATGAAAAGTTCGTTTAAGCTCGCTAGCTAGTTCGAATTCGATATAAGAAGCTTAAACTCGTATATTAAACGAGCTCTAAATTATGTTCAAGCTCGGGCTCGAACTCGTTTAAGCTCGGCTCGAATTGAGCATTTGACAAGTCGAGCTCAAGTAGCTCGCGGGTAGTTCGACTCATTTACACCCCTAATGACTTTATATAACTTTTCGTACCTTCGAATTCTAATTTTATGTTACATTTATTTTCATTTTAAATATTTATAAATAATAAACTATGGAAATTTTAAGTACAAATCCAATTTCATACCAATAATCTATTCAAGCTCTCTATATAGATGAGTAACGTCACTTTTAACTATTTTATGAAGAAAAAAAATGCTATGAATGACATTAATCATAATTCTTCGAATAACATATTTCAAAGATAAGTTAAAATTAAGGAATTCACCATTCACCCCAACGGCTCCATCATCTGAAATGTAAATTCGATTTCACACTCCTATATATAAATTTTCTATTTATATGTGTACTGGAGAACAATATAGTTTTTTGTTTCCAATTAAGTAAATTACTCTTGTACCCCGTTTAACTTCAATAATACAGTGCAACAGTAGTATAATACTATTATATTCCTTCCATTTCTTTTCCCATTTCATTTTTCAGTTCCTTTTCTTGACATTCATTTCAATGATAAATACTTAACTAGTTACGAGTACAGATTAAACTAATTAATGATTATAACTCAATCTCAAATATTTTAATGTCTACATACATACATACGTACGTACGTACATACATACATATATGCATACATACATCCATACATACACACATACATGCTTAAATACATAAATACAAATACACACACATGTACATACATACATACACACATAAATACATACACAAAATATACATACATACATACATACAATTAAACATAAATGATAATAATAAAAACTTACATACATACACACACATTCTTTTTGTTTTCCACAAAATTATATACTTGAACCCCTCAGTTGTCATATCAACCCTTTTTGTTCCTATATAAACCTACCCTTTACTTCCAATAACACACCCAAAAACACAACCCTTTATCTCCTTATCTCGCCCTTTCTTACGCATATTTTTCATACACCCTTTTAAAGATCATATCAACCATGGTGATCAAACAAGAAAAAATCCTATCAACCACCATGAATGCAAGAATCATAGGTTCAGGGAAAGAAACTGTGGTTCTAGCTCATGGGTATGGTGGAGACCAATCTCTTTGGGACAAAGTTGTACCTATACTTGCTCAAACTCACCAAGTTGTTGTTTTCGATTGGTGCTTTTCGGGCGCTATTAAAGAACCAAACACTCTCTTTGATCCGGCTAAATATAGTTGCTATGATGCTTTTTCGGATGATCTAATCGCCCTTCTTGAAGAGTTGAACTTAGATTCAACGGTGTTCGTTGGCCACTCGATGTCCGGTATGATCGGATGCATTGCTTCCATCAAAAAGCCTCATCTTTTCAAAAAACTTGTCCTTATTTCAGCATCTCCAAGGTATATCAAGCTATACATATTTACGTTTTCTTTTTACATCTCTTTTAGCTAAGGATGTTAGAAATCAGTATAGATAATATAAACATAACAAATGATGTTTATATAAATAATATTAGAGTTATCGAATAAGTGAAGATGTGTGAGGCATGCATACAAAACCATTGTGATTATATATTTGTGGAGAAACTAAATTGATTAATAATAATACAATTTTTAAGTTTTTAAAACACTTCTACTAACTAAAGAATTGAAGGAAGGTCGCCGGCTTAGCTTGTGAGTTTCTTCCTGGCTCCATCTAAATGATATAGCATCAAAAATGAGCTACAACTCTTAGGTTCAAAGAATCATATGAATTAAATTTTTAAATATATATCCATAATCACTTAAACAATTTGATGTGGATCTAAATAATTCCCGTGACTAATACAGTAAATATTAACGTCCCCGAATCATGTTTCCTAAAAATTTTTATAACAAAAGAAAAAACTTTTAGTTGCTTAATTATGTATTTAGAAAAATATCTTTTATTTTTTGTGACGGGTATTTAACATAGTTTGCAACCACACGTATCTCTTACAAGCTAAGCATCATTACATGCATATTTATATATGAAGAGGTGAATAGGTTTTCTTTTTCATTTTGGTTTTTCAAAGTGCTTAATTTTATAAAATTAAAATAACATGTATCACTTTTATTTGTCGTAAAAAGTTCATAATCTACAACTTAAACCGTCTCACGATCAACTTTATATTCATAATATGAGAGAATATATGATTCACTCTGCAATTGTTGATACGAGAGCGTTTGGACTTAAATCCGATCCTTATGCTATTTGTAATAAAGATACCCTCACTCTTTACCAACTACATCATATAATTTTAAAATCTTTGAATATACGATTAATTTATATTTACATATATGATATATGTTATTATTTTGTACACAATATGCTATAACATCGATCCTTGATAAACAAATAGATCAATATATGATATGATTGCTATTGTTGTAAAAATACTTCATATTAGAGAAGAAAACACATAATTATTACAATATTAAATGTTAAAAGATAAAAGTGAAGAGAGGAATAGATGTACGTTGAATATGTGAACGTAGTCAGTGAAACTGTAGAAGTATTGCATGCAGTGGAGTGTAGTACGTTGTGCGTTGATTGGACCATACTTCGATCCTTATCTGAAAAGTTAAATTTTGGAATATTGAAAGAGACCAAACAGCAAAAACCTAAATCGTGACCGCTTCAATTATTACGTATAGACAAAAAGAAAACTTTGCTAAATATGTCAAAATAGTCATTTTTTAAATAATTATATATCATACCATTTCTTGAGTACGTATTGTGTCTATAAAATAAAATAAAAATAAAGTTTATTTGAAAACTAGAAGCTAAATATATAATGATCTTAATTTAATTGTTACCTCAAAATACAAATTAAAGGGGTAATTAAGGTGTAAACCAATATATAAAGAGATGATACTTGAAAAGATTAAACTAAAATTAATAAATATTAGATTATAAAATGCATGGGAAAATTAGTTAATTAACGAATAAAGAAATAATCATGTGGCTTTAGAATATACATAGATTCTAAAATTCTTTGCGTACGCATTAGAAAATACAAATACGTCCGTCACTAATATATTTGTGAAAAACATATTCTAATGGAAATATCATATCTTGAAAATTAAATTAAATTAAATTAAAATAAATTAAATATATATGAAAAGAGAACTACCATGCTTGTTGGTATACACATATATTTATACTACGAGGAATAATTAAGTTAGTACCTTTTTCCTACTTTTCAACGTACAACAATGGTTAACAAAAACAAAAAATATATTTATATAATGGTAAAGTGCTGAAATTCTTTGATCTATTAGCAAATATTTATTAATTAGTGTTTAGTCTAAAATACCCTTTTATTACACCGCAACATGATTCATGTGTACTCAAAATGGGACGGGTATAAGTGGCGACACTTGAGTGGGGCAGTATAAGTAGCCGCTTTTATAAAAAAAAGAAAATTAATTATATAAAAAATAATCTTTTAAAGGTAATAATAGTTATAGCATTTTTTTCTCTCAATTATTATATTTGAACTTTACCCATAGGTGGAATGTTTGTTTCACATATTTCATGCCGTGATTGATGATGTAGTTTTGTTTTTATATAATCAATAATTTAATAAACAAATAAAAACAGTTGTTTGAGTTCTATAAACTTCAGTTAACTTATTTGTTTTTATTAGGTACTTAAACTCTGAATTCTATGAAGGAGGATTTGATCTCAAAGACCTTGAGCAGCTATTCTCAAGCATAGAGTCCAATTACAATGGATGGGCATCCTTTTTTCCATCCCTTGTTATCGACAAAAATGACTCTAAATCCCTCGAAACTTTTGAAAAATGTTTGAAAAGAATGAACCCCGAGATTGGCCTTTTGATAGCGAAAACTGTATTCTTATCCGATCATCGTGACATCCTTGAAAAGGTTGTGATCCCATGCACCATAATTCAAACAACGAATGATATTGTGGTTCCAATCTCAGTTGTCGAGTATATGAAAACAACGATTAAGGGAGAATCAACGGTTGAGATGATTGATACGGTTGGACACTTTCCTCAACTCACGGCCCCTAATCAATTTCTTGAAATCATTGATCGAGTGATGAACGTTGGCTTATCGAAATCTTTGATAGAGTGAGTACCATATTTGTTATGGAGTCAAGGGTATTTTAGTACTTTAATTACCTGATCTTTTTAGGGATGCTTCTTGCTTTTTTTCTATTTTGGGGCATTGCCCTTGTGGAAATAGTATGCACTCAATGTGTGTTGGTGTAGTGGTTGGTTTGTAGCTAGATATGTTAATATGTTCTTGTGGTCATGGATCGTTTGAAGTGAATTGAACTTGTTGACTTTTATAGTCAACGTGTACAAGTTGTATAATTTAATCAAAGGTGTGGTGTAGTGTTTGAATACAATTCACTTTCTATCAAGTCTTGATTGAAATTGGTGGTTTGGGTTTCGATCACTCAAGTTTCAAATCGCATGTAAAACTAACAGATAGCTTTGGTTGTATTTGTATTTTGTTTTATATGTAATTTATATTATATTAATATATAAAATATTTACCTCTTCCTCACTTTCATTATATAAAATTAAGTAAAGCGAATCTTCACTATTGAATGTACATCACTTTCAATTTTATCTTTTCATTTTACTTTAACTTATCTATATAATAACACACCTAACAAATAAAAAAACACTTTTAATCAAAAATCTCACACAATAACTTTATTTATATTCCTTACAAATATGTCATCTTAACATAAAAACACCTAATAAATACCATAGAAAACATACAGATAGAACATTAATAAATATGATGTCGAACCAAATCATTTGGCACCACTACTTTGCACAGGTACAAGACTAGTATATTCATTATTTTTTTTTAACGGCTGAAATTATATTAAAAAGCTGCTAGCAAAGCGCTAGAAGCTGAAATGTACAAGATCAAATCTAGAAATAAACAAATTACACATTCTATATTCCTCCCGAGAACTTTAACTGCTAGGACTGCAAAAATGATGAAAAAACTCTTGCCAATTACAACGAACCGAGGCAAAAGGATATACTAGAGTATGCAACAAACTGGAAAATTTTCTATCGATGTATGTAAAATGATGTTATTTCATCAAATCTGTAAAAACCCACTTCTACCTCCTTGTCTTCTTTCCCGACCAAGAATCATTCGGAGTGTGATTAGGTTTGCCGGAGTTCGCTTGGGTTCACTGGTGTTCGTCACTAACTCCGTCTCCGTTTCGTTTCGTGATGGGCCATCATGAGATTCAGATCTACGGTTATGAAGCTTTCAAACTCACCGAAGATGAAATTGGTGTGGGAAGAAATTAGCAAGACGATGGGGATGATAACAACGAAACAAAACGATGGATCTCGACGATATTTGTGTTCAACAACATCACCACCAATCGGCTTCCACCCTTACCGGAAAAAATCTGCAATTTCTGACTGGAATCTGCTGGTGCACTCAAATTAATTGTGGGTTTGTATAGTTTGAGTGATATATACTCTGTATGAATTGATCAATTACCTTCACCCACAATCTCATCCGGTCAAAAATCAGTTATAAGTGGTAAGGAGAGGAAGAAGAACAAGAACATCTTGTTATTAAAAGTATGTCAAGATATGAAAACGGTTTCTTCCGGTTTGTTGCATACCCAGAACATAAAATGGGTAGCTTGTATACATGGAATGTTTGGTGGTAGTACATTGCACTGTTGATGAATTAACCATTAAAGAAAAAAGCCACATAATCAATGTTACCTGCTATCCCGGTAACTCATTGATACAATATCTTCAAGTTTGTTGCATGTCCAGAACATAAAATAAGTAGCTTGTATACATAAAACATTTGGTGAGAATACATTGCACTTTGATGTATTAACCCTAAATGATATTACACTCTCTCCAAAAGATTTTAATTCTTCCAAAATATAAATTTTTAAGTAATACAACTTCTATGTCAAACTTTACAATCTTATAAAACACATAAATAAAATTGGTACATTTTTTTGCCAACACACATTTAATAACCGGGAGTTTATTTCATGCAACAAATTAACCAATATTTGTTTAACACTTTCTCTATCTCAACACTTTAAATTTTTAATAAAATAGCACACCTCATATTGCTTATTTTACGATATCATAAAACATAAGAAAAAAGGTCAGTTATATTTTTTAAGTCCATACTTTTTACAAAATTGGTTTGAAGATAGATTAGGCCGCCGGGAAAAAGGGGAACCAAAACTATAACATATTTGAGCAACGTCTGAAATCGAACCAGTGAAAACTGGTGAGCAGGAACTAAAAACCCGTTAATAAACTTAATATAAAAAACATACCACTTTTAAATCTACAACTAGAAAGACAAAACAAGTACGATGACTTGAAAACAAAAGGACTCGGACATAATAGGTAAAGGTGTAAGTAGTTCAAGTTCTTCGCAAAGCTAGTTGTATTATAGATCATTGTATTTGCTGTAAGTTTGGTTGCATAACTAGAAAGACAAAACAAGTATGATGACTTGTAAAACAAAAGGGCCCATAATTGGTAAATGTATAAGTGGTTCACGTTCTTCGCAAAGCTGATTGTATTATGGATAATTGTATTTACTGTAAGTTTGGTTGCATTTTATTAAGTATATATTACTACAACATAAAACATTTTAGTGCACCATCTTAACCTCTTTAAATTGAAGATTTAAATTTACTATTTTAGTATTGATCATAACCCTCAATTACCATAATGAAATTAAACCTAAACAATTTTCAAACATAAATTTATACAACAATATCTTATAACAATAACATTGTATGAATTGATTGATTTATAACATATAAATAAATACCAGATTAAGAATATAGAATTTAAAACGGAGTATATTAAGTTTTATATGACTTACTTAATGACTAAAATTAAGAACTTATAACTTACTCTTTTTTTTACAAGTTATTACAACCACTTCAACTTTTTTGTTTGAAAATAAATAAAGGGACTTCTTTAAAAACTAAGAATATAAATTTAGTTATATTTTACTAAAGTTATTTTAAAGAAATACAACTAGAAACAAAATTAACATATGTTAGTGAATTTAAATAAACATCTTCTTAAAAAACGTTTCACGATAAATTATGCTTATTTTAGTATAATATTAAAATAAAATGAGTTTTTTTACCCGGACAACTCTTAATTGTTTCTACAGTATTGTGCGCTGGTAGTATGTTAGTATATTATTAAATGTTGGATCATGCACAATATATAGTTGTTAACTTGTGACTTGATCCGACTTGTAAAGGTCATTATTTTATAATATATATATATATATAGTATGGATCAAATAAGAAAATTCAACATGATTGTTTGATTTAAAATAGATTATAGTCATATCTTTTTTAATTTTTGATTTTTGATTTTTGTATTACATTAAA
This sequence comes from Logfia minima, assembly GCA_963921325.1. Lineage (NCBI taxonomy): Eukaryota > Viridiplantae > Streptophyta > Magnoliopsida > Asterales > Asteraceae > Logfia > Logfia minima. The sequence goes on from OY992764.1 coordinate 41,491,283, forward strand.
ATAAAAGTTTGTTTGATTAAATTGATTCATAAAAATCACACACGACTCGAAAGAGTCAATAAACATCTCGTAAGAGTATGAGTCATCCTTTTTAAATTTTTGATTCGACTCATAACTTATAATAGTCTAACAACTATGTCATAATATATGCCTTAAAAACATGTTTAATGGGAACAACATTTGTCAAATATGCGAGTAACTTATTAGGTATAGAGGTGAACAAAAACCGGGTTCCCGAAAAATCGGTTCGGGTTCAAAAACCGAACCGGGTTTTATAAGCCAAGCAAAAACCGGTTTTTCCAAAAACCGGGTTGGAACCGGTTCGGGTTTGGAGGGGGAAAAACCCTACCCGGGTGAAACCGGTTTGGACCGGGTTGGAACCGGTTCGGGTTCAAAAACCGGGTTCAAAAACCGGGTTGGAACCGGGTTCAAAAACCGGGTTCAAAAACCGGTTTTTTTATAAAGTGTCGGTTTTTGCGAGCGTTAAGCGTTTTAAGGAAAAACAATGTATTTTTCAAATTTTTTTCGATAGAATGCTAGTACATTAGGTATGGAAACATAACTTAACAATAACTTAAAACAAAGTCTTCTAAATCTTCATAAAAATATTATTTAAACCAATAATTCTATATAATTCAATATTCTTCGAGCGTTAAGCGTTTTAAGGAAAAACAACGTATTTTTCAAAAATTTTTCGATAGAATGCTAGTACATTAGGTATGGAAACATAACTTAACAATAACTTAAAACAAAGTCTTCTAAATCTTCATAAAAATATTATTTAAACCAATAATTCTATATAATTCAATATTCTTCGAGCGTTAAGCGTTTTAAGGAAAAACAATGTATTTTTCAAAAAAAAATTGATAGAATGCTAGTACATTAGGTATGGAAACATAACTTAACAATAACTTAAAACAAAGTTTTCTAAATCTTCATAAAAATATTATTTAAACCAATAATTCTATATAATTCAATATTCTTCGAGCGTTAAGCGTTTTAGGGAAAAACAATGTATTTTTCAAAAAAAAAATCGATAGAATGCTAGTACATTAGGTATGGAAACATAACTTAACAATAACTTAAAACAAAGTCTTCTAAATCTTCATAAAAATATTATTGAAACCAATAATTCTATATAATTCAATTTTGTTCGAGCGTTAAGCGTTTTAGAGAAAACTAACTTATTCTTCAAATTTGTTTGGATAGAATGCTAGTACATTAGGAATGGAAACATGTCTTGACAATAACTTAAAACAAAGTCTTCTAAATCTTCATAAAAGTATTCTTGAACCAAATAAGTCTTCATAATCTTCAAAATCATCAAAAATCTTCAACTTTTATTAATCTTCAATTCTTCTAACATCTTCAATTTGGGTAGTCTTCAAATGTCGAAATCTTCTTCGGAGGAAGCCTCTCGCGAAGCTTCATCGAGAGCAATTTCTTCATCGGAAAGTGATATTGCCATACCCGCTTCCACCTCGATATCGTGTATATCTCCTTCGTATTCCATTTCACCTTCAAGATTTGAAACGTTTTGTATACGTTCTGCGGCGTCTAAGTGATCCTTCAAGCATATACACATCTCTAATGAGGCCGGTGTGAGTTTTGTTCTTCGTATAGATAGTACCCTGCCACTAAGAGAAAAAGCGGATTCCGAAGCTACCGTAGAAGCTTGGACGGTTAGTAAATCTCGGGCCATGATGGTTAGAATGGGAAATTGAGATTCCCTCCTTTTCCACCAAGCCAAAATATCAAAATTTGCGAATTCTTCGGTAGGTATTGAGGACAAAAAGTCCGTTCCGGTATACCTCCCATATTCGCTAGTGGCACTTTGGTCACCATCACCCCTTGCCCGTTTATGGTTTTCTTGTCTTAAACTATTATATAAGTTAATTTCAGGATCTTGGGATGAAGATGAAGCAAACATTGTGGAAGCCGGGTTTGTAGAAACCATTGTTGTTGAACTAAATTTTTGAAAATAATGACCAAATAACTCTTTAAAAGATTTGTTAAAATATTTTATTGTATTTTGTGCAAAAAATGGATCCGCATCATTCAAATCCAGATTATGACAAATGTTACCGATAAGTAATTCCACCCCGGAAATGTTCAAACATGGGTTTAAGGCGGCGGCACAAGTAATTACCGGTGGTATTTCTTGAAAATATTTTCTTAGTTTTTCTTTCATGGGAGCCACCATTATTGCATATACATCACCACAAAATTCGTATTCGTTTAGTTTTGAACTCATTAAATATATTTGCTTAAGTACCAAATGACTCGTGGGATAATAAACACCCGATAATAAAGTAGTTGCCGTTTTAAAAACTTTGAGCAATTCGGTTATCTTTTGAATAACCTCCCAAAATTCGGAGGAAAATGATGTTGCAAGACCTTTTTGAACAAGTAGATCATGAAAAACGGTTAAAGTGTCGCGTTGCCTTAAACCACATATAAACATGTTGTAAGTCGAATTCCATCTTACGGGCATGTCCCAATTAGGGGTTAAAAAAATGGAATCCGTTTCTTTACATAATCTCATATAATGTTTGTATCTAGCCTTACCCGAACAAAATATATCTTGTAACATAGTTTTATACGCATTTTTTACAACCATTATTTGTGGAACCGCTAGTCCGTCTTGCACAACCAAGTTAATGATGTGTGCAACACATCTACTATGGTAGAAAATGCCTTTCAAAGGTGGTTGGTATTTTAGAATTAACCTTTGAACGGCGTTTGTATTATTACTTGCATTATCAAACGAGATTGAAAAAACCTTTGGTTCTAGTTTAAACATTTTCATTACATCTCGTAACATGTAAAATAAGTTTTTACCCGTGTGAGGATAGTCAAAGTTTTCAAAAGCAATGGTACGTTTCATCATTTGCCAAGTTGAGGGATCAACCCAATGTGCGGTAACACAAAGGTACGAACCGGGCAAACCATGAGGAGCCGACCAAACATCGGTTGTTAATGATACATTTGTATTTAAGTTTTCAAAACCAATTATTAGTTGAGTTTTAGCATTTTTCCACAATTTAAGAGCATCACGTCTAAGAGTAAGACGACTTACATGATTATATCGCGGTTGAAGAGTATCTTGAATGACCTTAGTAAGACGAGGGTTGTCGAAGTGGTTGAACGGCAAAGCTTCTTGAATCACAAAGCCGGCAAATGCTTCTCGACACCGCTCCGCTTGATATGCAAAAATACCCCCATCCCGTGACATAGTTGCTTGACCCGACTCGGGATTACTTTTGAGTCCGTCACAATACTTTGCGGTATGTGATTTCAAAGTAGTGTTTGAGTCGGCTTTCAAAAATTTACCACAATTTTTACAAAATGCCTTCGTGGAACCATCCGACAATAACACTTTGTCGAAATTACACCAAATCTCCGGATTTCGTTTGGTTACCAAAACTTGAACAATAGTTGGTGCATTTGAAGAACCAACACCGGTGGAAGTTGAAGAAGATTGAGTTGCCATTTTAATAGCGTTTCGAGAGCGTTTTGAGAGGAGTAGAGAATTTTTTGAGAGTTTCGTACGTAAATCGTAAGTGTTTTGATTGTTTAAAGACTAGAATAAGCAAGATTGAGTGTTGTGAATAAACCAAACCCAAGGTATCTATTTATACTAGTTTTAGGATGGCAAAATTGTAAAAAAAACAACAAAAAAACGGTCAAATTTTGAAAAAAAACGGCTAGTATCCCAACAGCTAAAAACCGGTTTCAACCCGGTTTTAAAAACCGGTTTTCCAAACCGGTTTTGGAAAACCCGGTTTCAACCCGGTTTTAAAAACCGGTTTCCCAACCCGGTTTTGGAAAACCCGGTTTCAACCCGGTTTTGCAACGGAAAAATACAAACCGGTTTCCAACCCGGCGGTTTTTGAAAAACCCGAACCGGTTTTTCCAAAAACCGGTTTCTCTCGGTTTCGGTTTCGGGTTTTTTTTCGGTTTCGGTTTCGGGTTCGGTTTTTTTGTTCACGCCTAATTAGGTATAGACGGGAAGTCCATTCATAATTTATAAAGCCCAAAATATTATTTGGGCCGCCCACCCTCGACATTTCAGTATCGTCAGTAGTATCAAACTATCAAACTTTATCATCAACAAAATAACAATGTAAAAATGTTCAAATAAATACATACGAGTAATACTTTGGATATGAAACTAGTAACTAGATGAATTAAAAGTACATGTTTATAACGCAGATGGTGGCCTTCTTAGTTCGTAGTAAATAGTTACGACACGTTCCTAACTAGATTTTATTTTTATATAATAATAATAATAAAAAAAGAATAAACAAAACGATCAACTTCATAAAAGAGACTATTCATAATCTTTCAAAAATAATCGTAAATATGTATAGAAAGCAGTTTGCTGATGTTATAATTTTAAATACATTTTTTATCGACCAATCACATATTTTCTTTCACTCAAATGCATTTATTATTATTATTATTTTTATTATTGTTATTATTATCTCAATCCATACGAATCAAGAATTCTAATTCTAATACCATTATTTGAAAACATAAAATATATTTAGGACCATACTCTTTATGCAGTATTAATAGGTACATATTAAGCTAAATAATTTTAAATTACTTATATACTAATAAGGTCTACTACAATCTCATATGTGTACTAACATAATGGAGCCTAACTATAAGCATTAATAGCAATATTCCTCTTTTACATAACTTTAAAAAATCGTCATACATGTTACTTGGAATGCAATCGAAAACAACATCAAAATTAACGACCTGTATATACACACGAGTTAAAAATTAATTACGAATAGTTGAAATTGAATAATGTGTTGCACGCAAAGGCATTTAAATTATATTTACTTCAAATTTTATAATAGTCAAGTAACCAGTTTTAGATAAATTCTACCGAGTCATCCCTAATTTTACTTACAACAATAAAAATATTACTCACTAACCAATTTTAATTTTAATTTTAAATAATTAATATTTAATAAACACCCCCTTAATCTCCAAAGCTTGAAATCCAATTCATTGGGGGAAAAAAGAAGTCAAAAACTGCTACAAATCCTTGGCTCTCTAGATACTGTCACTCCCTTCACCGGAATTAAAAGAAAAAAAACAAAATGCGAATTCTGATCGGTGTTTCTCAGCTTTTTGTCAAAGGCAAATCATCATCATTTAATTCTATTTTCCCCAAACTTAATCACAAACTCTATCGATACAACTCCGATCACTTTCTCTCTCTTAGAAATTTCACGGCAATGGCCAGTTCCGGCGCCAGCGGTGACTATGTCAAGGGAAATGTGTTTCCAAACGGCGTCGCCGTTTTAACTCTCGATCGTCCAAAAGCTCTGAACGCCATGAATTTAGGTTTTTCTTTTCTATTTTTTATTTTCTGCAGTTATATACTGGATTGTGGTAAACGGACTCTGGATTTAATTCAGGTCAGTCATATAGTGACTATGAGCTTATAAGCTTCACTTTATTTTTTATTTGAGCTCTTAAGCTTAAATTCGTAAGCTCATAAGCAACAATGACTTTATTGTTTTTTTTCCAAATTCTGATAAGCCGATAAAAGAAGCTCAAGTTGGTGGCTTAGTTTTTATAATGTCCAAAGCTTATAAGTATTTTGTTTTCGAGTGAATGAATTATGAGTGCATTGACATTTAAGTTAGGTTCTTCGGTGATCGTTTGTACGCATATCTGGTTTTGAAAATATTAAGTTGTACAACACAGATATGGTTTTGAAGTACAAAAATTTTCTTGAGGAATGGGAAGTAGATCCCAATGTCAGATGTGTTTTGGTTGAGGGAAGCTCGCCACGTGGCTTCTCAGCAGGTAAGGAAACCAAAATCATGAATATATTATTGTAGTTAAGTTGTTAATGATGATTGAATTTTTAGTTTGTTACTTTATATGCAGGCGGTGATGTGAAGCCTATTTCAACTACCAAGCAATTCTCGGATATTATTGAGGTGATGCTGAGCTTTAACTGATCATATCAGTTTAAGTTTAATGGCTGCTTTTTTTGTTCCTCAACTTTTTTGTTGGGGTATCAATATGTGCCTTAATTATGGTTAAGGATCACGAAATTATATGTCGTGTTCCTGAAATATGTACAAAGCTTTGTTCAACAGATTGATTCTTGATGTTACAATGATCACCCACATCTCAAGCTTGTTGATTTGGTTTTAACTGTACACATTGTGTTCTTTTTAAGTATTTAACCTCTAAATATCTAGAATAAGGAAAAAAAGAGAAAGATAAAGATACATACTGTATTTGTATATTCTATCATTATCCCTAGGTAATCTTATTGTAAAAGCATTCAAGTTCGCCATACTATGTGAAACTTTTACTTGTATGTTTACTTAGGAAGAGGGGAAGCACCCAGAGATAGTAGGACTAACCCTTTGCTACTTTCACTATGTATGACATTTTGCTATATGTATACTGTGAGAAATTTTTGAGCACCTGCAAGACTCGGTTGCCTTCAATTTAACTTGATTTTACATTTTCGTTTTCCAGTTTTCAGTTGAGCCCATTTTGGGGATGTAACTATCATTAATTTGCTTTAGGCTAAATGTCTATTGACTGTCCTAGGGATTTACTTTTCTCTTCCAGGTGTTCACTGCTGAATACTCTCTTGTTTGCAAAATCTTTGAATACAAAAAGCCATACATAAGCTTAATGGATGGCATAACAATGGGTTTTGGGATAGGTCTATCTGGTCATGGCAAATACCGAGTCATAACAGAGGTATACTCTCTATCAATTAATAACAACTTTGGCAGTATTGGTAATGTAAGTTTTAACTATACATTCTACATTGACGGTCACTCTACCAGAGGACTGTTCTTGCCATGCCAGAGAATAAAATTGGGCTGTTCCCGGATGTTGGGTTTGCTTATATAGCTGCACAGGGTCCAGAAGGATCCATTGGTAAGTATGTTATAGTATAGGCTCATTTTTATTGATAGCTCTATGGTGGAGTTACTCCTTGTTCTTATTGTAAAATATTATTCAGCTACAAAGTAGAGTGAAAGTGGAAAAATAGTTGTCTTGAAGCCTTTCGTTCATATATTTTAACATAATAAATTCATTTTGAATTTTCATGTCAAACATAGCACATAACATAGAAATAATAAGCCTTCTTGGAATAAATAACCAATGTCATTCAATTAGTGCCCAGTTTTCAAGTGCAGTTACCAATCTTCTTACAAAAAAGGTCAGATTCGGCGATGACTATTAACGTTAAAAGAGATTTTTGTATAAATGTTCTTACAGAAGTGGGCAGAGTGTCCTATTTTCTCTCAAGTTATTCGATAACATTTGTTTTGGGCAGGTGCTTATCTTGGTATGACTGGAAACAGGGTGTCCACGCCAGCTGATGCACTGTATTTAGGTGTTGGAAACCACTTTGTTCCATCTGAAAATCTAAGGTCACTTAAGGAAAGTCTCTTGTCAACTACCTTGTACGTCTCTAATAAATTCCTATATTTTCATATGGTGCTATCAGCATATTATTTACATGCATATATGTTTGTATAATATAACCCATACTTTAATTTCGGTAAAAAGTTATGTCCAAGTGTCTGCATCATTTATGCCGAATTGACATGTGTATGCAGTTCAGAGGATCCGCATCATGAAGTCCAATCAATATTGGCAAAGTATAATAGCAATCCTGAGTCTGAGCCCCGATTAAAGCTGCTTTTACCACACATAGTTTCAACATTTGGTGCAAAAAAGTCTATTAAAAAAATAATGGAAGAGCTAGAAAAGAATCAGGAAAGTGCTGATGGTACAGGTAAGAATACTCTTTTACCTAACGATATTTGAATGGAAAAAAATACTTCCGCCATCGCATAAAAATTGCAGCATATATCTTTTTTTTTAAACATTCTAAGGTAAAAATCAATATTGTGTCCCTATAGAAGGAATGGTGTTGATTTATGATTCACTTGATCCACTAGTTCTTCTTGAAGGATATTAGATATTTGAAAAATAGAGAAATATTTTACTTAAATTATATGCCAAATGAAGCGCTACATTTTTATACAAGACGGAATGAGAGCATGTAGAAATATGGTGATGTGGAAAATGTGTGTTTTCATTCTGGTAGAGATTATAATTTTAACCCAATCTATGAATGCCTCTATCCGCCTCATGTTTTATCATTAACGAGTCAAATGAGTAAAATAGAAAAGTTCCTTAAAGGAAACGGGTCAACGGGATCAAACTTTTCTAAAAAATACCTGGCCCGCCATCTCGCCACCTCTACATTCTGGTGAAACTTATTCTCTGGTTTGCTTTAAATACTTCTTTTTTCTTTAAATGAGCAGTTGCAGAGTGGGCAAAGGATGCTCTTTCAGGGCTTAAGAACGGTGCTCCTTTTTCTCTTGCCTTAACACAAATGCATTTCTCTAGAGTTGCCTCTGCATGTGGGAATAAGAAGAATGAGTTGTCCACGGTATGTATTCCTTTGGAACGAGTTTACGTTAAGATATGATGTTAATTTTTGGGACCCGTAAAATCCTAAATATTGTTATGGCGAATGTTTATTTTTTGTATTTAGTTAAATGGCGTGATGAGAACTGAATACCGCATTGCACTAAGGATGTCACGTCGGACTGATTTTGCTGAAGGGGTTCGGGCAGTATTGGTGGATAAGGATCAGGTTTGCTATTTCCTTTTGCTTCATGTTATAATTCTATCAAGTACTTTGATTATTTGATTAGTACCATCCTATTTAGCTCATGTGCATTAAAAAATTCTCAAATTTAATTCAGCCATAAGGATGAATAATTTAAAAATAGTTTTTTCTCATAAATAATTCACGTTCTAAACTTTCACGTTACGACTCAATAATTTGTGATTTGAGTGACCTAAGCATGCCCTGCCCCCCAACCTACCCCTTGAGAGTCAGACTTTCAGCTCTTTCAAGGTTCCATGACTTAATGTAATTGCCCACATTGCATATGATACTTGCATCTACTAAGTCAGCTGATGAGGGCTGGGAAAGCTCATCTGCGTGTATATAAATTCTGCCCACTACTAACTAATTGGACACTATTCAGGAGGAGGATTCATATTAGGGGTGTAATCGAGTCGAGTCGAGTCGATGCACTGTCAAGCTCAAGCTCGACTCGATTAGAAAACTCGAAGCTCGAAGCTCGAAACTCGACTCGAGCTCAATCGAGCTTGTATTTTCAAGCTCGAGCTCGTTCGAGCTTGTATATTCAAGCTCGAGCTCGACTCGATTAATAAACCGATACTTTCGAGCTCGGCTCGACTCGACTCGACTCGACTCGACTCGATTATCAATATTAAAATATTAATATTAAACAATTTAAAATTAATATTAATGAAATATATGCTTTTAAGCTTAACTCGACTCTACTCGATACTTTCATGCTCGACTTGACTCGAGATTTATCAAAAAATACGGAAAATATATTATTATACATATAAATGGAGGGTAAAAGTGTAAAATAATGCAAGCTCGATTAGGCTCGCGAGCCTCTCGAGCCGAGTATTTTAATACTCGAGCTCGACTCGAAACTCTACTCGAGCTCGACTCGAAACTCTACTCGAGTAGCTCGAGCTCGAGCTCGACTCGACTTGTACCGAGTCGGGTTCGAGTATTTTTCGAGTCGATCCCGAGTAGCTCACGAGTTGTGTCGTGTCATTTACACCCCTAATTCATATCTAGACATTTAACTTAGAGGTTGCAAAACGGACCAGCTGGTTACGAGTCTAAACGGGTAATCTTTGTAGTGGTCGAAATGAATTAGTCGGGTTGTGCCATAAACACCTTTTTGTCCATTTTCTTTTTGTTAGTAAATATTCTATTAAATACAGTTACAAAAACTATATTGTTACAGTAACGATCATGGCTTTCTACGTAAAGTGATTTAGGATGTATGCTTTAGATTTCTGTTGACCCTCTTGACTTGTTCAAATCATTCCGTTTATAACTAATTTCATTTGATTTTACCCATTTGACCTGGACAGGTCCACAAGGCAAGATCAAACTTGTCACCTCTAATCTGAATCAGTTATGTTAATGTGTTATTTTGCTACAGAACGAACCCTCATTCCATGGTGTTTTTGGTTGATTATTTTCAAATTTCTTCCTTGAACCCTTACAGAACCCTAAGTGGAACCCATCAAGCCTAGATGAAGTTAAATCAAGTGACGTGGAAGCCATATTACAACCATTGGGCTCAGAGGCTGCTGAACTGGACGTTTAAATCACGGTTCCATTGTTGGCTAGTTGCGGATTGATTCTTAACAATAAATGGCTTGTTCAACTATGTACCTTGTTTTTCCACTGCCAAACTATTAGAGGCTTAACCAATCAAATTTGAAATCCACATGACCTTCGGCAAGAGTGTTAGGTTACATTAAGGAAGTGTGTAACCAAACATACTTCGTAATTTTAGTTTGAAATATGATATGATTAAATATGTAAATTAAGAGCAATACACTTTTGTTGGATGTAATAATATTAAAAATCTCGTTCTGTTGTATTTAAACGGAGATTCAAAGTGACCATTGTACATAATACATTGCATTAAAAGGCTTTCTTTATGAACTTATATGAAAAGGGGTCTTTGGGTTCATTTGTAAACGAGGTTGGTACATTTAGGAACAATCTCCACTTCTCAAGCTTTGTAGCAACTTCAAGTACCCAATGTCTTCGGGCTTAATGTACCTACATTATAATTGATAGCAAAACAGAGACTTCAGTTACAACCATCATATGTTTACTATATAAATATAAATTTTTGTCCTATGAAAAGATTACTCTTAAGGAAATGGAGCCTTGGATGTGAAAGGAAGAAATAACAAACTAACAAAGTTCATACCCATGTCGGAAAAGGAAATCAATGATAACAAGATTGCAATTTGCTTTAAAGAACTCTGTATTTCGAATGACCTCAGCAACAAGTGTAACAGGGAGTAATTTAAAGCTCCCTACTTCTCCATCTGCAATTCACAAAACAATTTCAAAGTTGTAAGATGTCAAACAAAGCTTTAAGATACTCGATGGACAGATGAGCTCCGTAAGTAGTGGCTAAAAGGAGCCTTTTATAAAGCTTACCCTGATTTTCGGGAATAAAACTTTCAGGAAGCTTCAGATCGTAACAAAATAAAACATCTCTCTTGAATCTAAAACCATCAATATCCATGTATGAGACAGCGCCAACTGGTGTAGCTCTGAGAACAAATGTTTTCTGCCAGTTAAGTTGCAAACATGCTAAAAAAACAAGTGTTACAAATTAATCATTTAGATTACAGAAAATGATATTTTTCTATCGTTTTAGTTTTCTAGTCTATGTGGGCCATGGTACATAAAAATAATATCTGCTAGAGATGAAAATTTCGACCCATTTACTTACAATGGGTCAATTAGGCTATGTTTCATCTTCAAGGCGTCAAACGGTAAAAGTCAAAGGACTGAGCTAAAAAGTAAACACGTCAAAAGTCGCCCAAAGTGTGTTACTAAGACATAAAACCTCTAAATCAATTTACTAACTGAAATAATACAAATATTTAACACACCAAGAAAAATGTTCAGATCAAAATGGGAATCTAAGAATCTAATATTACTTGTTTTGATGTACCCGATCCATCTGATCTGCCCATTTGACCTTTAGTATGCGCTAGATGATGGTTCAATGAAGAACAGAAAGTTACCTGCTAGAAATGGAACTTGGTATTCCTGCCTCTTCATCACATTCTTTTACAACATTCTCCTCACATGTGATCCCATGTGGCTGTATTTGAAAATTAGAACTCATTTACACATAATCCAAGGCTAAACGTAACTCATTATGAAATCCAACCACCTAATTCACCTAAAGAGAGATCGTGATGACTAAAGCTGGCAAAATGGGAGGGTCAGGCTGGTTGGCCAATGGGTCAGAACAGGTTTGGTTGAAATAGGTTTTTGTAGTATAACTGTACAAGTAAGGTCGAGAATTCGAGTTACCCTGCAAACATTCTGTCTATTCTTTTTCTATAAATGGTTAATGTAATAAATACAATTTTGGAGGCAGTTGGTGTTAAAATACCCTCTGCGGAACTTTCAGCCAATTTGATCACTTCCCCTTTTAGCTACTCTTTTGACTAAACCCATTTGGGATAAGTTTTAACCCAAATTGATATGTGCATAAGTAAAGTGTTAAAATTGCCACCTTTAAGTGATTATATAGCAAGTGTTTTGAGTACAAATACAAGCATACATCAGTGAAATTAGTGTAAATCAAATAAGAGGCATTGGCAAACTTGATGTCATTTGCTAGGTTTACTGAGATTAAATGTGCAAAGAAGAAAATCCCACCAGTCCTCCAGCAACAAGATGGTCAAGCATTCCCGGGTAGGTGGGTTTCGTTTCACTTCTCTTTGCAATCCACAAATGTTTTTCCCCATCTTTTTCAACATAGCCATTCATGTGAATTCCATATGCCTAGAATAAGAAATTAGACGAGCACGAAATAAGTTGAATTGAGCATCTGAGTAGAAGGAAATCGGTCCGGTTCTTACTTCGGTCTGGAACCGAACTGATTCCTTTTTTTCCTTTTTCTTTTTCTGAAAATAATGTGAAAAATTGACCCCCCAAGTTTGTTTCGGTTCAAGGTTTGGTTTTGGAACTGACCCAGGTTTTGGTAATTTGGTTTGGCCTGGTTCAGATTTACCTTTTACATTGTAAACCACAAGTACAATCTTATGAAAAAATGACCCCAGACCCAGCCAAATCATATTTTACCACCAATATGAGTGTGCGTCTGTCATATAGGCCTATGACTCAAAGTTTTCTACTAAAGAGCATCAACTTAAAAAAAATTATAGTGCGATTATTTATCATTCTTATTCTGATTTTTCAGTCATTTCCAGTCTGCTCTTCTTTAACCACACTTCTTAAATGTATAAATTATAATCAACCATTCCTTCTATATTGTAAGATTTTGTGGAACATTTGACATACCTTTATCCCAAAGTAAGGTGCTGCTGCACGTTCCAGTGAGAAATAGCCTTGTCCTCCATAATATGAAGTAACAGGGTATAGCTACACTCAATTAAATTATATAAGCCAAGACTAAAAAACTATGTTGGCAACCAAATACATCAAAAGCATAGACTATAGTCATAAATGATAATAATCCGATAATTTAAAAAAGTACCTCATTTCGTATACCTGGAATTACTTCTTCACCTAAGCACTTGATCACGTTTTCAAGGGCCTCAGTCCTAGACTCGGGTGTTTTCAGCGCAGATTGTAGCGTGACATGGCCTGATTGACTATCATAAGAATTATCTTTGATGCAAGTGAAAACATCCTTAAACTTGGTTAAGTGCTCAATAAAGCTGCACAAAGTTTAAAATCCAAATTAAAAATGCAAATTTTAATGGTTAGGGGACCTATCTCAGCTGACAAGATACCAAATTAGTGACTTGCTTCTAAACTGACTTGATGACGAATAGAATCAGAACGTATTACTCTTAAAAGAACATAGAATTGTAAATTTGACTTACCCATTGTGAACATAGCCAACAACATGGTCCTCGATGACAAACGGAATGAAATCACAACGTTTTTCCTGCAGTCAAATAATAATTATAATAAGTCACATTCTGTGTATAATTCAGAAGAAAAAAAAAAGATAATGCATTTTTCACTTTAAAAAGAAAAAAAAAAAAAACGAACTCAATTTTCCTATGGCTTTTTTATAAGCTTAACACCGACAATTTAATCTATAGAACTAGTACTCCACTAAATCTATTGTAACAAAAATAAATTATAAAAATCTCAAAGAGTTTACCAACCAAACCACGGTTACAAAGATTAATCTTGTGAAAAAATCCAGTGAGATCCGAAGATGATTGAGAAACTTGAAAGACATCATTCCAAGTGAAAGTTGTGGTAATTGAATTAGTAATATTTGTAGTTGATGAAATAGGCGTAGCAACGTAATTGCGATTGAGAGTGAAAGAAAGTGGTCTTATTATGAGTCTATTTGGAATCATGATTGGAAATGATATTGATGATGAATACAAGTTATGGATATGGTGATGAGAAAGATGGTAGTGGTGGCCGGAGGCGATGGTATTGGAGGCGATTGACATATTTGTGTATCACCTACTCGCCGCAAAACCTCTAATGATTGATGCTTTTACCGGAAGATAATAAAGTAAAATTACGTAGTAGTAACATTTTGCAATTTGGTAATTACGGTAGTAAATGGTTATTTATTTAAATTAAATATATTTACGGTGATTATTAGTTTTTAACCGAAGCATTCTTTTTATTAAATATGTATCCCGTCTCAAAATAAATATCCAGCACTCAGTTTTAAAACCGGATTTAGACTTGTCCAAGCTAAAAATCAGTGAGGGGCCCAAAATTTTACCCAGTATATGCATATAGGCATGAACAAAAACCGGGTTCTCGAAAAACCGGTTCGGGTTGAAAAACCGAATCGGTTTTTTTTTAAAGGCAAAAACCGGTTTTTGGAAAAACCGGTTTGGAACCGGTTCGGTTTTTGGGAGAAAAAACCCTATTCGATTGTAACCGGTTTGGACCGGTTTGGAACCGGTTCGGGTTGAAAAACCGGTTTGAAACCGGTTTTTCTATATAATTCGGTTTTTTTCGAGCGTTAAGGGTTTTAAGGAAAATCAACGTATTGTTCAAATTTTTTCCGATAGAATGTTAGTACATTATGTATGGAAACATAACTTAACAATAACTTAAAGCAAAGTCTTCTAAATCTTCATAAAAATATTATTGAAACCAATAATTCTATATAATTCAATCTTATTCGAGCGTTAAGCGTTTTAGGGAAAAATAATGTATTCTTCAAATTTTTTTGGATAGAATGCTAGTACATTAGGAATGAAAACATATCTTAACAATAACTTAAAGCAAAGTCTTCTAAATCTTCATAAAAATATTATTGAAACAAATAATTCTATATAATTCAATCTTATTCGAGCGTTAAGCGTTTTAGGGAAAAATAATGTATTCTTCAAATTTTTTTGGATAGAATGCTAGTACATTAGGAATGAAAACATATCTTAATAATAACTTAAAACAAAGTCTTCTAAATCTTCCTAAAAATATTCTTGAAACAAATAAGTCTTCATAATTCTCCATATTCTTCATAATCTTCAAAAATCTTCAACTTTTATTAATCTTCAATTCTTTTAACATCTTCAATTTGGGTAGTCTTCAAATGACGAAATCTTCTTCGGAGTAAGCCTCTCGCGAAGCTTCATCAAGAGCAATCTCTTCATCGGAAAGTGATATTGACATACCCGCTTCCACCTCGATATCGTGTATATCTCCTTCGTATTCCAATTCACCTTCAAGATTTGAAACGTTTTGTATGCGTTCCGCAGCGTCTAAGTGATCCTTCAAGCATATACACATCTCTAATGAGGCCGGTGTGAGTTTTGTTCTTCGTATAGATAGTACCCTGCCACTAAGAGAAAAAGCGGATTCCGAAGCTACCGTAGAAGCTTGGACGGTTAGTAAATCTCGGGCCATGATGGTTAGAATAGAAAATTGAGATTCCCTCCTTTTCCACCAAGTCAAAATATCAAAATTTGCGAATTCGTCGGTAGGTATTGAGGATAAAAAATCCGTTCCGGTATATCTCCCATATTCGCTAGTGGCACTTTGGTCACCATCACCCCTTGCCCGTTTATGGTTTTCTTGTCTTAAACTATTATATAAGTTAATCTCGGGATCTTGGGAAGAAGATGAAGCAAACATTGTGGAAGCCGAATTTAGAGAAACCATTGTTGTTGAACTAAACTGTTGAAAATAATGACCAAATAAATCTTTAAAAGATTTGTTAAAAATATGATTTTGTATTTGGTGCAAAAAGTGGATTCTCATCATTCAAATCCAAATTAAAAAAAAATGTTATCGATAAGTAATTCCACCCCGGAAATGTTCAAACATGGGTTTAACACGGCGGCACAACTAATTACCGGTGGTATTTCTCTAAAATATTTTCTTAGTTTTTCTTTCATGGGAGCCACCATTATTGCATATACATCACCCCAAAATTCGTATTCATTTAGTTTTGAACTCATTAAATATATTTGCTTAAGTACCAAATGACTCGTGGGATAATAAACACCCGATAATAAAGTAGTTGCCGTTTTAAAAACTTTGAGCAATTCGGTTATCTTTTGAATAACCTCCCAATATTCGGAGGAAAATGATGTTGCAAGGCCTTTTTGAACAAGTAGATCATGAAAAACGGTTAAAGTGTCGCGTTGCCGTAAACCACATATAAACATGTTGTAAGTCGAATTCCATCTTACGGGCATGTCCCAATTAGGGGTTAAAAAAATGTTATCCGTTTCTTTACATAATCGCATATAATGTTTGTATCTAGCCTTACCCGAACAAAATATATCTTGTAACATAGTTTTATACGCGTTTTTTACAACCATTATTTGTTGAACCGCTAGTCCGTCTTGCACAACCAAGTTAATGATGTGTGCAACACATCTACTATGGTAGAAAATGCATTTCAAAGGTGGTTGGTATTTTAGTATTAACCTTTGAACGGCGTTTGTATTATTAGTTGCATTATCAAACGAGACTGAAAAACCTTTTGTTCTATTTTAAACATTTTCATTACATCTCGTAACATGTAAAATAAGTTTTTACCCGTGTGAGGATAGTCAAAGTTTTCAAAAGCAATGGTACGTTTCATCATTTGCCAAGTTGAGGGATCAACCCAATGTGCGGTAACACAAAGATACGAACCGGGCAAACCATGAGGAGCCGACCATACATCGGTTGTTAATGATACATTTGTATTTAATTTTTCAAAACCGATTATTAGTTGAGTTTTAACATTTTTCCACAATTTAAGAGCATCACGTCTAAGAGTAAGACGACTTACATGATTATATCGCGGTTGAAGAGTATCTTGAATGACCTTAGTAAGCCGAGGGTTGTCGAAGTGGTTGAACGGCAAAGCTTCTTGAATAACAAAGCCGGCAAATGCTTCTCGACACCGCTCCACTTGGTATGCAAAAATACCCCCATCCCGTGACATAGTTACTTGACCCGACTCGAGATTACTTTTGATTCCATCACAATACTTTGTAGAATGTGATCTCAAAGTAGAGTTGGATTCGGCTTTCAAAAATTTCCCGCAACGTTTACAAAATGCCTTAGTGGAACCATCCGACAATAACACTTTGTCGTAATTAACCCAAATCTCTGGATTTCGTTTGGTTACCAAAACTTCAACAATAGTTGGTGCATTTGAAGAACCAACACCGGTGGAAGTTGAAGAAGATTGAGTTGCCATTTTGATAGCGTTTCAAGAGCATTTTGAGAGGAGTAGAGAATTTTTTGAGAGTTTCGTATGTAAATCATAAGCGTTTTGAGTGTTTAAAGACTAGAATTAGCAAGATTGAGTGTTGTGACTAAACCAAACCCAATGTATCTATTTATACTAGTTTTAGGATGGCAAAATGGTAAAATAAACCTCAAAAAAAGGGTCAAAAATTCAAAAAAACGGCTAGTTTGGTAACAGCTCAAAAAACCAGTTTTCCAACCCGGTTCCGGAAAAACCAGTTTGTACCCGGTTGGCAACAGCTAGAATCAAAACCGGTTCCCAAACCGCCAATTTTTGAAAAAACCGATTTTGATTAGTTTCGGTTTCAGTTTTTTTTTCGGTTTCGATTTTTTTATTCATGCCTATTAATATATATGTACTTGTATAGTCGTATATAGCTAAGATTAAGGCCCAGTTTATGCTATTTTTGATTCATGGGCTGGAAAGTGACAACGACCCACTGAATTCCAAACCCACATGTCCACTTGAATTCAAAGACCACGAAAATTTAGATGTCTCCTGCTTGCAATTGAAAAAAACAAAAAGAAAAAAAGCAACAACCAACAATATTTTCCTACCAAAAGTACCTAGCGTTAGAATAATAGGATACAATTATTTATTTATACTTTTCAATAATCTAGTAGCAAATCATATCTAATAGTAGTTTGTCTTAATTATTCAAATTTAAGTTATGTAATAGTTGAGAAATAGCCACTGTGAATATTTGTTCATCATTAATTAGCCAATGGTTGTTATATTCATGTAGAATTGTTTGTTGGAGTTTTTGTGATGCCTAGGATTGTTAATCACTAATTAGATGAATTTTAGCTTGTTGTTTATAGGATTTATTGATTCGTGATGCGTTTAACTTTTACGTTTTTATATTATATGAGATTAACTTTGAAATTTTCTATCGTATAAGGTAAACCTTTCAAACTTCTCTATTGTATATAATATTTCCTTTGTTGGCTTTCAAAAAAGGAATGTTTCCTTTTTTGTCTAGGCCAAAAAGGCAAGTTGTCATACAATAAAAAGCTTTTGAAAATTTACCTCATGCAATAGAAGATTTTAAAGTTAACTCATACAATATAAAAATGTAAAAGTTAAACGCATTACGAATCAATAAATCCTTGTTTCTAAATTATTATGAATTACAACTCGTGAGATTATTTGAGAGTTTTGATACTATTACTTCGATACTTTTCATTAGTTATTACCTTTAAGATTGTTATGGTATTCATGATTTTTAAGAATATATGAAGTACTAATTCGTTGAAGAAATTTGCGATAGCATTTAAAATGAGTGTTGTTAAAATTAATCAGTGTTTTAACCTTAAGTATTAATTCATTATTATAAATTGACACGCTCGTTATTCAAATTTATTTGAATTTATCTTATTAGAAATTGAAGATTATCAATTTTAGTTTATTATGAATGTCTAATATTTTCTTTTATTATTAGTATTATTATGCTATAAAAATATCAACGATTCACTATTTCAAAATTTATAAAAGAAGATATTAGACGTTCATAATAAAAAAAATTCAAATAAATTTAAATAAGGAGCGTGTCAAACAACTTAATGATTAAGGTTAAAATACTAGTTAAATTTGGTAAAACTTATTCCGAATGTCATCGTAAATCTCTTTAACGAATCATTACTTCATATACAGTTATTATATTATAATCAAGTAAGCTCCGCAACTAATATTAATGGCTCCCCTCCTGTGCATGACATACAGTAAAATTAAGAGATAAAAAGCTGAATCATTAACGTAATAGTTTTATTATATCGAGGAGTAAAAGATAAATAAGGTTTATTCAACCGTTTCTTTTTATTAAATCCTATCTAATTTGTTTAATAATGCGGATCAAATTTATTTTTTTATTTCGTCAATTTTTCATATAATCTATAAATCCGTAATAAAGTACGACAAATTTAACTTTTATAAATGAATAAGATGTTATATCTTTTTTATATAGTTTATAGACCCGCGATAACACTTGACCAATTTAATTTTTATAAATGAATAAAATATTTGGTCGATATTTTTAAACATCTTAGAGACCTTTGATAACGTCGGACGAATTTAATTTTTATAAATGAATAAAATCTTGTGACCGACTTTTTTATATAGTTTATAGACTTGTGAGGACGCAGGTCGAATTTAATTTTTGTTTTGGTCGATTTATTTATATAGTTTATAGACCTCCTATAATGCGAGACAAATTTAATTTTAATAAAATGAATAAAATATTGTGGCCAAATTTCTTATATGATTTATACTCTTTGATTTTTATAAATGAATAAAATATTTGATCTAATTTTCTAATTTAAATAAATACATTAAATGTTTTAAGGGGTAAAAGTGTAATTATATGAAAGAAATAAAGATCGTTAGATCGTAAAAAATAAAAAACAATAAAAGAATTAGATTTTTTTATTATATTCTCTTTTAGTTATATATAAAGATATAAAATAATATTCTACGTTGTACATATGTGAATGTTGGTAAAATGTACACGTTTGAAAAAAAAAAATTGAGTAAAATTATGTAATTAACATTAACAATTTAAGAATATTAACTTGAAGAAAATAAATGAAATCGGTTGGATTACTAAAAGAATATGTTCTAGTAGCACATTAAAAGTATGGGGAATTATATACTTTTCCTTCAAAATTTACAAAAATATTACTAGTATATATATTTTAATATAAAATTTTAATAACATAATGTATAATAATTTTAATATATATATATAGATACATATAGATACATATGATATTTGTAAATTTTTAGAATGAAATATATAATTGACCCTTAAAAATATAAATAAAAACGTGGGTCAAAAGAGATAGCTTGATAAACTTGGACGGTACTACTGACACTGCTGGATACTCTGTGTAGCAAGATTTTCTACACGCATCTTCTTAGATGTCGCACACGGTCCAATAGTGGTCCAAATCCATTACTCTCAACTCTCAAGGACCATCTTACCCTTCTAGTTTATTTATTTTTATTATTTATTATTCTTTTACCTTCTAAAGAAATACTATAATGTTTTCCTTTTTGATTACATACAACATCTGAAAATGTTGCACATTCAGGGAAATTATTAGATAGTAAACAAATTATAAGAATAGTTCCAAAATATATTGCTAGGCGTTAAGTTTTTTTTAAGTATATGAGATAAATGTGTTATAAAGTATAATATAATTTTATTTACATGTTTTTCTATAACATATTAGACATAGTTTATCGAACTGTATAGTTATTAGTTTACATCGTGGCTATTAAAAATAGAGAAAAGTTCAAACAAGATTGTTAAAAAAGTAGAGAATTGAAAAATAAATAAGATTGCTCTATTTCAAATACTCATTTTCACATTTTTCTTTAAAATTAAATATCTCACAAACCGTACGTTAATAAATTATAAAAATTATATATTAAAAATCAGCGTCATTTTATCTTAAATTAGAGGTCCTATAAATTATACTTTGGACGAATTTTTTTTTCTATTTTTTCTAATAAAACACACATTGCCATCGTAGTTAGATGTTAAATAAGGAATTACACTTCTATATGTTTATTCTTTGATTTAGGTATGTCAAACTTTTTTCTTTTATACTTTTTTTCTTCTTTTAGTATTTCTTTATTTTTAAAAAGCTTTAAATCAGCTAAATAAAAATATAGTAAAAATTAGTCAAATAAAACAAGAAAATAATTCAATCTAAACTGCAATATATATTATCGTAAAATATGAAAAATTCTAATTAAAGTAGAGAAAATTATATATATATACATATATATAGACATTCAATCAAATACTTTATGTCATATGGTCCATGTCAGTAGCTTTTACATGCAAATAGTCACCATTCTCTCCGTAAAAAAACAGACCAACAGAAGGAATTCAAAAACCAATTAAATCATGCCACGTAAACCAATTCCCTCTGATCAACCACAATTCCCTCGGTCAAACCCTGATTCCCTCTGTTTCTAGATAAGTCTCCAACGTGTCAACCCATAAAAGTCCAATACCCTCCGTTTTTGTCCATTACCCTCTCGAAACGGCCCAATACCCTCTGTTATAGACATACCCTCTTAATACGGCCCAATACCCTCCGTTTTCAACAGATACCCTCCGTATATGGTCTAATACCTTTATGTTTAAAAATCATTGAAATCAAATTGATTATATTAGTATTAGTATATAGTAACAAACACACAATTAGTATATTAGTATTAGTATATAGTAATTAGAAGAAAACTTAAAAGCAAATTTAGTATTCTTACCTTGAACTGCTCCCACTCATAGTTATATTCTTTGATGACAAAATGGGACAAAAACTACAACTTAGTTCCTAATCCTAAACATAATTGATTGATAATACCAAAAAATCATACTTCAAATTCATTATCATGAACGGTATGGAAACAATGAAGATAAATGAAAAGAGAATAAGCTTTCTCGCTTAAAATCGTACTTTTGCTGTGTACTTTCGAAAAAGCTAAAAAACAGAGGGATTCAACAAAAAACAGAGGGAATTCAAGTTGAAAAAGGGAGGTGTAACAGCCTCTCTTTCGTTCTGGTAATTTTTATTATTTAAATTGATTATCTATTTGTTTTAGAGATTATTTAATATTATGTGTTTCATTGTGAAACGTAGTTAAACAATCCTTTTGACTTATTGTGACTAGTAAAATATTAGTTGATTCAAAATTTGTAAGTTTTTGATTTTCTGCGACACAAGGGTTGTGTCGCAGGTGGTGTCTGTGCGACACAAGGGTCCTTGTGTCGCAGGACTGTGTCGCAAAACGGGCTGAACTGAAATTAATTAAGGAGCTTAAGTGTAATTTGAAATTATATATATATATAATCGCCGCCCAAATACTTCCAGACCATTTCCAAAACATTTCCACACCCTTAAAATCGTTTCTAAAGAGAGAATTAGAGAGAAAGAAGAGAAAGTTGGGTTTTGATTCAATTTGAGCTTATTAGCTGTGAATCCGAGGTAAGGTTCCGATTATATTGTGTTATTGTTGTTTATAAGTGAATTACACGGATTGATATAGGTTAATTTGAGTATTACATGTTTGATTTCGTGAATTTTGAATCTGGGATCTGGTATGTTCTTCATTGCGACACAAGGTTTGTGTCGCAGGTTGTGTCGCATGAATGTTCTGCGACACAGTTGTTATGTCGCTAAAGGCGGCCATTTTGAGTATTGTGACACAACGTTTGTGTCGCAGGATTCTGTTGTGCGACACAGTGGTTATGTCGCTAGGGCTTGCTGTGCAACACAATGGTAGTGTCGCATGAGATTATAAAAGAATTTTATTTTGCAAATCTCATTAACTCGGATTTAATTGAAATTCGTATAGTCAATTGGAAACGACCTAGTAATCAAGGCTATATTCTAATAGCCTAGGCAGTTTTTGGCCATCCGGGGTCATCTAGGACCCGAAAATGGCATTTTTCAGTTTTAAGCGGTATTGCGGACTTTTTCTGAGTTTATTTCTGATTGAACTTTTGTTTGCCTAAACTTCAGGGACTACCTGATTGGATAATTAGACTATAATGATATTTATGGAACGAACTTCTGATTTGTGTTTGATTTCTGTTTCAGATCAACGTAAGACTCAGTGATATAAGAATACTGAGTGTGCAGACATCAGAGGTATCGGTGAGTGGATTCGGAACTCATCAATTGATTTAGTTGTAACTATTTGGTTACAACAAGTAAACGTAGATGTGTATTAGACTGTTTAGTCTTGATCATTGATTATTGATCTACGTGATATGTGAACTATGTGTACTATGTTATTGAGGTCAACGTGTAGTTGGACTTCTGGTTATTATGTGTTTTACACAGGTTTTGATTCATTTGTTGTGTTTGAGACCTGTGTATGTGTTTAATAACCAGTAGTTATCGGTCTATTCTGTATTGGCCATACGGATTGACGGTAAGTGTTCTTGGGGGAATCCCCGGGTATTATGATATCCCCAGAGCCACCGATCCTCATTGAATTATGTGTGTTTACGATTAATTGGTGTAATTAGCTGGTTATGCTAAGTTGAATGTTGTGTGATGAATCTATTCACTTAGCTTTGTGCTAACCCCTCATTTTACTTCCTGCAGGATATGTTTTGTTAATTGTGGGTGCAGGAGGTGATTGGTTGATCAAGGAATGTTTGACTGCGCTTTAGGCCTCTGATATGGTTTTGTAATAAACCTTGTTTTGTGAATTTTTATAATACCCCGCCTTTGGTAGTCTTAAACAGTTTGAATGTAATGTAAATATTGAAAAATATTAACTGTTTATGTATAATGTATTTTAAATTCATGCTTCCGAGTTTATCAATATTATATTCTTAAATAGAAAGAGGGGTGTTATAGGAGGGTATTAAACAAAAAACATAGGGTATTGGTAGAAAACAGAGGGAATTCAAGTTGAAACAAACATGCTGAAGACTTATCCAGAAACGGAGGGAATTTGAGGTTGACCGAAGGGAATTGTGGTTGACCAGAGGGAATTGGTGTACGTGGCATGATTTAATTGGTTGTTGAATTCCCTCTGTTCCTCTTTTTTTTTTTTACAGAGGGAATGATAACCATTTGCATGTAAAAACTAGTAACATGGATCATATGGTGTAAAGTGTTTGATTGAATGTGTCTATATATAATTTTCTCATTAAAGTATATAAGCAAACAAACTTAAAATCCCAACGTGTACTTGTTTACTTATTTTCTTTCTAAAATTAATTAACCATTTTATATAGCTATCACTGTGTTTGATTTTCAAACAATTGTACATGATCAATTTTGGTTGTGTAATGCAATTAGTTATTATTTGCTTTCTTCGATACTTAACTAATACTCAGTATAATTGTTTATCTTCAACAAAAAAAATTAATAAGAGTAATGATTTATAGACTTAATCAAAAAGTCTTAAAACAAACATTATACACTGATTGTTTGTTGTTAAAATATGTTTGTTTTCAAGCTTATAAATAAGTCAATATAAATATTCGTTTAAGTCTAATTTGTGGTGTGTTTTAGTCATTGTTTTTCATGTTATAAATTAAAGACGGAGGGTTTACATGTATAATCTAGAGAGTTGAAAAACTGGATTGGGTAGTGTTCAACTTTTTTTTGGAAGTGTGAAGTTGAATAGTAAAAAGACTAATATTGCACAATTGAGAAAGATATAAAAGATCATATAACTCTCACTCATGTCCAGAACTAGTATCATTCACTCTAGAGTCATATATCATCTTGTGCCTGTGCGATCTTGTTTTCTGTATATCAAGTATTCATCAATTTGAATAAATCACATGTTGTTCTTGTAAGGGTTTATTGATTCGTGGTGCGTTTAACTTTCACGTTTTTATATTGTATGGGGTTAACATTGAAAATTTCTATTGTACGAGGTGAACCTTCTAAACTTTTCCATTGTATGTAATATTTTCTTTTTTGACAATTCAAAAAAGAAAAGTTTCATTTTTTGTCTAGGTCAAAAAAGGCAAATCAACATACAATAGAGAGTTTTTGAAAGTTTAACTCGTACAATAGAAAATTTTAAAGTTTACCCCATACAATATAAAAACGTGAAAATTAAATGCATCACGAATCAATAAACCCTACTCGTAAAATTCCGTGATTGAAGTGTCTAAACTATTGATACACTTATAAATTCTTTTTGTGTGTTGGACATTCATATTTGTTCCTGTATTATTATTCTGTTATTATTTCGATTTGTGGTTTATTATTCAAATATGGTATTTAGATTAACTCACCTTATTAGGCTAGTTTATGCGTATTTAATTAGTCTCTCTATTGTACTCCATGTATTTCTCTTAAAATAAAAAGGGGAAAGGGCATTGATGTCATAATACATGTAAGAATTTTAACATCCACGAAGGGGCACATTTTCCCGTGACCTTCGACACTATATATAGACCCTACAACAACCCAATCCCTATTCACTCGTACACGATAATTTGACCACTAAATCTGACTACTTCTCGTAATTAAATTCATGGATGCATATACATACTATCTCCGATCGTCAACGAATTGTGGACATCAAAGACGTCAGAAGTTTAGTTTTCGGAGAAGATGTATAAATATGGTGAAACAGCAACGAACCAGATTTTACATACTCTGGCGATGTGTTTCTATGCTTATGTGTTGGAACAGTCATTCCATTTCCGATTGATCACCAACAGAATTGAAACTGATGATGCTTCCAGAAGATTTTAATTTGATAAGAAGAGATGATGATTCAACGATGTTTCTCGTGAACGCGATTTAACCTAAGAAGGGAACTTCGAGGAACGGCTGAGGGAGAACAGACAATGTTATACTAATTGGATAGTGATGTTGAATTGTTGATATGTAAGATTTGTAAATAAGTTATGTGTAAATATGAGAATTAATGCATTAATTTATGTATGAAAATTAACGGTCAATGGTTTCTAAAGTGTATAGTATTCTAAAAGTTTTTGGTATATAAGAATTACCGTTTAGGTGATCGTTTTGTAACTTGCAAGTGATGATCCCCAAATCCAAATTGTATAGTATTCAAAAAGTTTTTGACATGGTCAACCTGTATATTAAGTCAGTTCATTAAGTCAGTTCGGGTTCGACTTGTGAACTTTTGATCTCCAAATTCAAATAAATGTTGGTTACAAGAAAAAAGAAAAAAATATATATGTATATATATATAAATGTTGTATTAACTAATTAAATTTGTTTTAAGTGTTTAGATGTCGAATAACATTTTTAAAATGGTTGTAAGGAAAAATAAGTACTCATATTTTTTAGGAGTTTAAAAAATTGTGCAAAACTCTATAATATTGGTATAGATGATGGAAGATGGTTATAATTTGTTAAAATGTCTAATTTTTTAACGATATTTATATCTAATTTTTTAATAGTTGTTATGTAAGTTACATGAATTATAAAATAAAATTAATAATTATGGAGTTACATATTTTGTAACTGAAAGTATTTATGATATATTAACTTTTGTAATTAGTTGTAGGTGTTTAAATGTTGAATAAAATAAATAGAGGGAGTCATTTAATATGTCTCCCTTATAAGATGTTTTAAGACTTTTATCCAAATATATTATTAATTAGTATAGATATGTTAATCATCATTACTATTATATAACAACTAGGGCATTATGAATAGATTAATTGACATACATTAAACTTTTCATACCTAATGTAATACTTCAAAATCTTACTCAAATTTTTTTGCTCTAGGCCGGGGTTTTCCTATTAGCACAAGTTAGGTAGTTGCATTTGTTCGTTTAACAACTTTATACATATAAAAATATCATACTATACATAATGTTAGTGTGTCCCATATTTGAGCTCCCAATATGATCAGGCTCATGAGCTTCAATGTTGAGTTAACCCTTTCCACCTTATAAAAGGGAAAATCTTAACTTATTCCAGAACCAACATATACATCTTATAATACATCAAATGGAGCTTTCGTCTCCCACCTACTTCATGAATGGTAACCCTTACTCACCATCAAGAAGTCACATCTTCTTACATGGTTCAACTCTCGGTTCTTACCACTCACCAACTCGTGTCGGTGATTTTATCACCAATATGATTTAAGTGTAACGGGATTAAACTTATTGACCAATTTGATCTAAATGAATATTAAACAAGTTTGGTGGTGCGGGGTGCACGCTTGTTTTAATTCGTTTAGGTCCAACGGGGGTCTAGGGGCAGCGCCCCCTGTAGCGGGGTCCAAGGGGTGGCAGCCCCTGGTGGGGTCCAAGGGGCAAAGCCCTTGGCTGGGGTCGACTTTCAGTATCATCCGAGTAATCAATAATTCCGATTTCTAACAACTCGTTCAACCGAGGTGGTCAGGTTATCTATGTAAATTGGAGTGTTGCGAAACAACCAAACTCAACCTGCACTTAAGTATAGATATGCGTTTGACCAAATGGCGTCATCCGTGAGACTTACAACAAAACGTCTCATGTTTGAAACTAGAACTGAATCTGATTGTAAGTTTTTTGTCTCGTAAAAAAAGAAAAAAATAATAAAAATAAAAATAAACATGTGTTCATTCGGATGCAATTCTGAAAGCTTCTTTTCTTTAAAAAAAAAAAAAAAAAAAAAAACTTGTGTGTGAACATTTGTACAGATCTGGATTACAATACGCACATCATACAAACTCCACTTAAGTAGAAAGTTAGTTGCTCACGAAAGGAAAATAGTTTGATAAATAATGATATGGATCTAAACGGGTAAAATAAGTTTTTTTTGGATACATCTGAAAAAGCTTTACGGGTAAAATGTGAGAGATGCTACAAATGTCCTTCATTCAAGTATCATAAACTAAAAACCTTGTGGCTGACATGTATCCATTGGATATATGGATAAAGATTGACCCAAATTAAAATTTGGAATGTAAAAATTACTGTAAAAGGAAGATGTACAAGTATTCATAACATGGGTACAACCTAGTAAAAAGAAAATATAAAGCAAAATGGCTTTCACACCTGCTCAGATTTTTTGGTCTTTTCCCATTGATTCTTTCTAGACAAACCACATTGCGCTCAAAAACAAAAACGTTACTGCAAAAAGAAAGATTGCATCAGCTACACACACAACAACAACGACAAAGAAAAAAAGGCTGCTCAGAGAAGGGCTGCTGTGCACTCTGATCGCAGACCTGCGCGTGCCTGATCGCAGTACTACTGATTCTTGATCTAGGACCGAAAGCAACTATCCTAGTTATCTTTAGCCATATCTATCGTACGAATAAACCGAATGAGTAACGAAAGAAATATGGCACACCTGTTAAACCGGAGAGAGGAACAAAAGCAATGGCTAATACTGGAGAGCAAGATATCGGAATTGTTCAGCCGCAAAGCGATTTTTCAGGTTTGAAAGTATGTAAAGTGTTGCCATATACCAAATTTTGAAAAGAACACAAAACCGATGGCATACAAACCGAAGGAAAACATTCACTGTTACCCTTCGGTTTACCATTATGGGAATCGCCAACAAAAGGCAAACAAATCTAGTATGATATGTTGATGAAACATAATGAACTAGATTGGGGGATGACGACGTACCACGAACCCTTCGGTCAAGATAGAAACCAAACGGATTCTTGGCCTGGTAAGCGAAGACTCGCTGGCTGATGACGTACCATGAACCCTTTGGTCAATATAGAAACCAAAGGGATTCTTGGCAGAAAGCTTCTCTAGCTGATGATGTACCACGAAACCTTTGGTCAAGATAGAAACCGAAGGGATACTTAGATAGTAAGCCGAAAGCTTCACTAACCGGTCGAAGGGATTCATTGACCCATCATAACCTAAAACCTACTTGACTTGTCAATATCATAAACGACACATCAAGAGTAAACCGACGGCGAACACGAATGAATTGATGGTTCGTTTATGTTATCCAAATTGAATTAAAGACAGAAGCCAAAGAGGATATAAATACTACTCAACTACCACAGGTAAGACATTCAATTCTCATTTAATATTATTATCACTTCGTTTGCTCGCAAACCAATCTTATCACTTATTCTCACGCAGAAGGTTGGTCAAGGGGGAAAAAACTCTCATTTCCCTTTGACGAGGCTTACAGTGTATTCATTTTGCAGATTAGGTTCACTTCAAGGTTCACATCACACCTGCACAAGAAATCGAAGGGTCCTGCCCTGCAGTCAACACCCATTCCCTGCAAGTACTGCAATAAAATTTCCTGGAGCAACACCAAACACGTAGCAAAAAGAAATAAATAAATACCAATTGTCAAATTTAAAAGGATGAGATGGCATCAAAACAAGCAGGCAACAAATCCCAGTTGCAAAGCTAAATGCGGCTGCCAACCACCTCTGCTTCTGTCAATGCATGAGTACAACCTATTTTTTGGTTGGCACCTGCAGTTAATATCTTAGTTTCCTCTTATTTGTTTAATTTCTTCAAGAGGCATGCGAACTTTTTGGGATCCTATTTGGATAACACTAGCTCTTAAATCTCAGTTTCTTTTTTGGTCGCCAACCATTCGATCAAAATGCCTCGCCTCGTTTAAAGTTGCTGAACTGCTTTTTAGTTAAACCACATGGCAATAAAAATGGACATGCTTTTATCATTTTTAAACCAACTGCTCACGGGCTTTTGTACTGCAATCCCAAAATGCTTTCGCAAAGAAAAGTCAAAAGGAATATTTACCAGTATCTCTAAAGCTTGGGTACTACTTAAATAATTTGTGCTACTCTCATTTATATACAACAAGAAAGCAAAATCGCTTTCTCTCCTACTGATGATATTTTGGTCTTTTCAAATCATAATAATTCCTTTTTACTCTAAATACATAGCTTTCAAAAATTAAGATCACAGCAGATGTGAAAATTTAATTGCGACTAATCTCAGATCTGCGCATCTAATAACAGACACGCGCATCCGCCTTTCGGGTCTGATTTGCATCTCCATTCGGGCCAGCTGGCAGCATTGTTTCTGCCTTATCTTTATGCCCTCTGCCAAATTTGGTCTGTCTAGTTTCTGACGAATATTTTCTATTAGAGTGTGTATAAGTAATTTGGTGGTTCCTTGAACCAACACAGCAAATAATCAGTAAATGTTCTGATTGCAGCCCACGCGCTGCCGAGGACCACAACCCATGTGTTGTTCTGATAGCATCCCTGCAAGTTTATTGCACGAAAATAAAAGTGATATTCACTCATAATTTGAGTTCAACACCACTAAATTTTTTAGCAATATTGAACGCGGGAACCATAATACGGTGCCGACCTCGACGGCCCCTCTCCTAGTCGGTACTCATTTATTGGGGTTTGACAGCTCTTATTATTCATATTGTTGCATGGAAATCATGTGTTGAATTGCGGGCAAGTATAATACGTTGTTGGCCTTGATGGGTCATTCCTCGGTCAACATTCATCAGAATTGATGGGAAACCTCCTATCATAAATTGCTTGCCGATATAGTTAATCTAAATGCTATCCAATGACATACCTTTGACCTGGGTCAACGACCATAGCACTCAAGGCTAGTGGTCCAAACTAACCAATCAGACATTGACGAGCTTTTAAACTCTGCTTTTTAGGATGAGCTCTTAGGCTCTGCTTCTCAAGTTAAGCTTTGAAGCTATTTTTACATGTCGAGCTCTCAAGCTCTGCTTAATCACATTGAGCTTTTCTTTTCAGGGCTCTTCAGGCTTTTCGCCCATGCCGTTCTTTAATGAGCTTTCAGCTCTGCTTTTCAGACTTTTAGACTTTTAGACTTTTAAGCTCTGCCTTTACATTGAGCTCTTCAGGCTTAGAGCCGTTGTACATGTTTTGCTCTCGTTTATGACACCTGATTTAAGTGGTGACTCTATTCGATTTCAACACCACTAAATACTTTAGTGGCATTGAAATGGGGTGGGGGGAGGTCTAAGTTACAACATCAAAGCAATCTAGAATTTTCTAAGTCATGACACATAAACAAACAATCAAAATTAAACTGGTTCAAAATCAAATAAAAGCCCTGATCCCAGCCAACTGCTGATGGGATCAGGCCCAAGTCAATCATGTGCAACGACACAACAATTAGTTCAATACGATTCTTAATAAAATTACTATATTGAACAGGGGGAGTGATGATATACTATATGTCAACTCAAATAGTATACTATGACATTGCTATTGGCTGGATACTATTGCAGTTATGTTGCTAACTTCTTTGTAGTTCTCACCACCAAATTAATGGTGTGCTTATTTTGCTAGCATGTTTATTGCTGCATGTTCGTTGTAAGGGCCCTGGCTAGACTACTTTATTTTACATGTCTTGACTGACATCCATACCAGAGCTTGAAATACATATTGCTAGTAGGTTCATTATCACAGGGCTCTGGCCAGATTATATTATTTTGCAGGTCTTTTGACATGCCTTCATCCAAGAGCCTGGCATACTAATATGCATGCTGGTTCACTGTCCCTCTGGGCGAACATCTTTGTCAATTCTTTGACAGTTACTTATTTATTAGTTCGACTCCATAATTATGAACTTTTAGTACTTAACTTGAGGGACTTGATGGTATGCCCCCCCATATTTGGGCTTACAACATGGTTAGACACATGGGCTTTCATGTTGGATTAGTCCCCTCCACCTTATAAAAAAGGGGAAACCCTAGCTTATCTCACAATCAACATATACATCTTATTATACATCAAATGGAGCCTCCATCTCCCACTTACTTCATGAATGGTGAACCTTGCTCACCACCAAGAAACACATCTTCTTAGATGGTTCAAACGCCAGTTCTTATCATCTAACACCTCGTTCAATTTAGGTGGTCGGGTTATCCATGTAAACCAAAGTGTAACGAACCGATCGAACTCAACCCACACTCAAGTATAGAAATATAGTTGACCGCATAACTACCTTGAGATGTAGGAAATGTTGTACAAAAACTTCTTGGCTACCACCCAGAAGCTTGAACACGAAACTTAATTTGTCAAAACAATTTCAGTCTTTAATAAATGTCAAGACTATCGTTGGCCACTTCTACGTGTAGTGCGTTGGCTTTTACCAATTGCAATGCATGTCATTTGCCTCTTTTATTTTTAAAATTTATAGTTAACACAAAACCCTACTTTAAAAGACAAAAAGATGATAGCAATTTATAGTTTTTTATCAACTTCTATCAAATTTCTACTCTATGAGGTATACTTAAATAACTAGTTATCTAGAATTATGAGGCGATTTTTGAAAGTTTGTTCGGGTCCTGATCAACAACTAAATTATTGTTAAATGTATATATTCTGAGTGAAGAAATTGTTCGTTGAAACTATGCACAACCAGTAGCTAGTATCTATCCAAAAATAAACTTGAAACAAAAGTACATCGATTCATATACAAATTTAATTAATATCTATTTGGTATGCTTTAAGTGCCTAAAAAAGTACATAACCAATCGCTAATTTTTAAAGTGTATATGTAACAAAATTGACCAAAACAAAATCGTTAATCTTTTACATTCTATGTATAAGATAACCTATGACCGGTCATTTTCTTTTATTTTGTAAACATCAGAATTCACGTAGGTATCCACATAGGCATTCACCCTGTTATATTAATGATAAATAATTATTCTATGTTTAAAAGGTTAAAATTATGATCTTTGCTTGCTTGATGGAATTATAATAAAAAAGAAAATAGGCTAACTAATTATACTTACTTGATTTGATATAATGTATTTTATATATAGAATTAAGTTCAAATGAGAATGAGATTTTTTTAGAAATGGAGGAATCAATCTCAATCGTTCATTTCATCAAAATAATAATACCCCCAACATTTTTAAAAATTGAATATCTCACAAACGGCTAGTCAAAAAAATATAAAAATTGCACAATAAAAATCAACATTTTTTTCTCTTCAATTAGACATCTCACAAGGTATACTTTCAACGAACTTTTTTTTTTCATTTTATGGTGGGTTTCGAAAACTGGTAATACATGTGTTAGTTGCGGTATCACATGTGTTAGTTTCGGTAACACATGTGTTAGTGGTTGGTAACACATGTCACTAACACATGTGTTACCAACCACTAACATATGTGTTACCGCAACTAATACATGTGTTACCGAAACTAACACATGTATTATTGGTTTTCAACCCGAAAAAAAAAAAAGTTTTTTTTACTGAAAATATGTCATGAGTGATGTCTAATCGTAGAGAAAAGATTTAAAGGCACTTTACCCATTTGATTTTTCAGTAAACAACAAAACTAAGAGCGACATTAAATTGTAAAGGCCGACCATCAATATGTTAGAATAGTAATCTTCATTGGGACCATAACTTTGTCATCATTAAAAGATTGACCGGTTGCATGTGTATATATCGTACCTCTTTTTCTTGCCTACCGAAAATCATGGATACAAATAGGTATATGTTTGGACCGCTACCGGATTCTCGTCAAAAAGTTTGCCGAGAAAAAACTTTGTGGAAGAAGTTTTTGATGATGGTGAAACGATGCAAGACCAAGTTGTACATATTTAAACAATGTGTTTCTATGCTGATATGTTGGGGCTACCATGATATACCAGATTAATAAGTCTTAATTGTCTAATACATATAGTTTAAACTTTGTAATGGGTATGCAAACAAGATGATGCTATCATCGGATATGATTGTTTTTATGGTAATTGATGACAAATGAGCATTGGTTGACGACAACGTTTTCTTTATGTTTTATCGATTCATGTAAATATATTAGATAGTCCTATAATAATTTCGTTGAATTTTATCTTAACACTATCAAATTTTGAAACCTAAGTACTTGAGACGCTTACACATCATCACCAATTAAGGCATGAAATATTATTAGCATTTTCATTAAGATTTATTATTGCAGACTATTACATAAAATCAGTCTAATCCTTCTTAAATGAAACATTACCACCTCTAAGTGTGATACGTCATCCATACATATTGGCACCAACACACGACCGGTCCTAAGTTCTTTAGTATCCCGAGGCGCGAGCGAAATGACTAAAAGATGGCTTATACTAAATTTTGTTAACTCACATCACATCATTGCTTTTATATTTACTAAAAATAAATATAAACAAAAAATATAACTTAGGTAAATATACTCGGAATTAACCGTCTAATTCTTATAATATCATAAATATAATTTAAAAATTAATTGATGACGTTATCAAATATTCAGTTGACTAATATAATGTTTGAATTTCTCAAATTATTAAAAATAAGGCATCATAAATCATGATTTTAAAATTCATATGTAAAATGCAGTTATCTTTTTAGCAAATATAATAAAATTTGATTTAAAATCATATCTATATTTTCTAATATTAAAGTGTCTTAACTTATAATTGTTTTACATCCGTGTATCTTCAAAATCATATTCTATTTAAGATTGATTATTTATTTATTTTAAAATAGTTTATTAGATTCGTACGTATTCAATGTTGATTGTTTGAGATCCTGCTACATAACATACACTTGCTAATTTCTATATGCTATTATCATGGCACTAACTTTTGTTAAATTAGCATGGGTGCTCTTACGAACGAGTAACAAGAATGTTATTGTTAAATTATATGGTTATAGTTTTTTTCTTCTTTTTCCTTTTTCTTTTTTCTTTTTTCTTTTTTCTTTTTTGTTTCTTGCAAATTTGTAATGTGGGGAGTTATTGGATATTATTTATTTATTCATTTATAGTATAATAAATATATATAAAGATCTTCTTTTTCTTTTTGTTTTGTTTTTGTTTCTTGCAAATTTGTAATGTGGGGAGTTATTGGATATTATTTATTTATTCATTTATAGTATAATAAATATATATAAAGATGAATGACAAGTTTTGAGTTATTACTATAGTTAAAGTTCTCCTTTTGTTAGATACTCTTCAATTGCTTTTGTAGGAGTTATGAATAGTTAGATTTAAAAACATTAACAAATGGAACATTTTTAGAAGAAACTTGTATAGTTTCATGTATATGTATTGTATGTTAATATTAAATTTTAGATTGACTTATATATAGTCATCAATTAGGTAAATTTATATATAAAATCTATTGTCGTTCAAAAAATATATATATAGTCATCGATTAGAAAAATCAAATTAATGCATGATATATTTATGTATTTTGTGTCAAAAAATTTAGTTTATTAATGTCATTCTTATTGTAGTGACAACCAAAAGAAATTGGAAAGATCATTTTGAACATTATGTTTCCAATACAAAGAATTAAAAAATCATTTTTAGATAATTACTTCCACATTAGCTCCTAGATTGGGCTTGACTCTATTACTACCACGTTAGCTCTTAGAAAAAAATCAAATGAACGTTTCTGTTTCCTTTGTATTCTAAAAAAAGAAAAAATCAAAATAATCTTTTTTAACTTACCATCCAAAAATCGATTTTACCACTTGCAGAAACCGATTGAAAAGACTATTTCATTTTACTACAAATCGGTGTTAAAATATCAATTAAATAAAAGACTAATGCCAATTGTTAAACCGAATAATCACAAACCTAATACTTAAATAAAAGTCCCAACCAAATAGTCGAATCAAATAATGCCAATTGTTAGAAGAAAAGATAAATGATAGATATCAATTAAAATTTGAAATTGAAAATAATAATGTGTTGAAATTTCCGAAGACACGTGATGTAGAAGAATACAGAGAAAGAAAATTGGTGAAGAAGCTAGATGAATCGAGTTGCACAACTGAATATTACTCCTTATTTTGATATATTAATTCAAATGTTTTACCAGGGCTATCAATGGTAGAGGAAATTGAAGAGAAGGGCGGTGTTGTATTAGCTCGAGGACGTGTGAGAAATATATATTGATATTTTTCAAGTATTTTTGGAGCCACAAAAATTCAAAAATAAAGAGAGGCATGAAAGGGAAGTTTAATTATTGTTTAACCCTCTAAGTGTATGAGAAATCACAAATAATTAATACTAAACATTTTCTTGATTTATGAAAAAATTAAAAAATGAAGAAAATTTCTCAAATCTTCTTAAGCCACGTCATAAAAATCCTTTACAAAGAAGGGTGCTAAGTCACTTTAAAGGTTTCTTCCAAACCCCCATTCAATATATAGAAAGATGACATCACCAAGTAACTGAGAGCATAACACATAAGTAAGAAAAGATACTTTAGAAGATGACACGTCAGTTTCATTATGTCAGCATAAATGTCATTTATTAGATAGCATAGAATAGATTATCAATTGTTGAACAATTATGAATAGTAATTTTTAATTTATTAGGCTTCTTTAATAATATGTATAATAAATAAATTTAGACTTACTATTAAATCTTAATATAACTTTTTAAACTTATTAAGCGCATTTTGTAATATGTATAAGTATAAAAAACCTTGCAAATTAAATAGTAAATGGTTGATAAATAGGTGGTTTGTGCTCCATTCCAATGTGATGGATACCCAGTCCAAGACTTGGTTAGTACATTCACTTACTTCTTTTTTCTTTCTCTTTTCATAGAATGTTTTATTAAATTTATATTGTTATTGTTATTTTTATATTATTATTATTAATAACATTATTATTTAACAAAGCTTTATCATTTACTATATATTTTGATTTTTATATTACTTAATTATTATACTCATAATTTATTTTAGTTGTTATTATAAGTTTATTTGGGTTGTTAACTAATTAATCTTTATTATTTATTATTTATTATTTATTTTTTTATAGTGTGGATGCTAATAATTTATTAATGGAGAAAACAATTTGCAAAATTGATCTAAACAAACTTTAATTTTAATGGACGTAGCTAATTTTATATTTTTAAGAAAGTCATTATTTTTTTTGTTATAAGTGATTGTTATTGCTAAAAGGTTTGTTAAACCCTACTTAAGACGTAAGTGAGGAAACATGAAAATGAAATCGAATACAAAAGCTAATAAGTAAGTGTCTAAAATATGCTTTCAATTCCAACGTAACGCATCGGTAAAAAAACTATCCTTAAAAAGATACTTATAAATAAATGTGGATGCTAAAAGAAAAAAGGTACACTGAAAAGTAAAAAGATGTGTTTGAGCCTTTTGGGGTTATCTTCCCCAAACTTCTTGGTGTCCAAACTACCTCCACTAGAACATGGTTTAAGTTTTTTCTTAAACTTCGATTATTTGTTTGTTATGGTATATTTCATACGTTCCTCATTTGAAAGACATTCTAGGTTCACTCTTCAATTCAAAATGCTAGAAAAAATAGAATATCGACATAGCACTTGATGCCACTCGGGGTTTAATATCCGAGCGACGACCCTATCTGTCAATTGTCAGAATTCACTCTGTATAGTGTATCTACAAGTTAAACTAACTAATATAAAAGTTTAAGCTCAATTAGAACAAAGTTTTACATTAAAGTATATATAATAATATCTAAGAGTTAAATTACTTCATATAGAAATTGAACTTCAATTAGTACAAAGTTTTATTACATGTTTAACTTATAGCGAAATGTTATATCTTATCTTATAATACATACATTCAACATATAAACCTTTTGGAGGTTATATAAGCTCATGATAAAATGACACATAAGTTTCATTTTTTCTAATCTAATATATATATATATACATATATATGTTTATTTTTAAATGCATAATTATTTTTTTATCCTAGCTAATATATCGTTACAACTATATAAAAAAACACATACAAACGATTGAACTGAAAATGAGACATATATGCCTTTCGGAAGTATCATACAATATTAATTAATTGATGTTTGGAGGATGGATGAAATGAGTTCTGAGTAATTTTGATTTCTTACTAGATAGACTTAATGGAAAGGTTCTTGATCATGCACAATGGCTAACTATTTAAGCATGTGAGTTTTAGGGATACGAATTTTCTATTTCTCTTCGTGCAATAGAATCGACAATCATTATTGTGGTTGTGAGTGATGGTAGTTTATACATTATTAAGAATCAGTTATATATCACTAATTATGTTTTAAAGTGTTGTACAATACAATAAAGTGATGCATAATAGTAGTGTATGGCTAATTTTTAGTGGTGTACAAATCATCACACGTTGTACAAAGCACGTTAGATATCTTCGATTTTAACAACTAAAGATTTTGTAAGTTTTTGTTTACAACGTCTAAACTGACATACTTATTCGTTAGTTACACATTATCATATCATAAAATTATTTTTCTTGCAAGGTTCATATTTTAAAAAATTCTTCTTTCTATTTTACATTCTTGAAACGGGTTTTGCATACATATCGGATTGTGAAGGTAATCAAAAAAAATTTAAGATTCTTTTATTGTGGTAGCTACATCGTCGATAAATCGAACAACTATCAACAAAGCATAACTAATAGATAAATTGATCATTTGAAATGATAGATTGTTAAAAAACATATGATTTCATTGTCATCATTTGATTTAAGTGCCTTCATGAATTTTTCATTGAGTCTTACAACTAATTTTCTCTCCACATAATTTACAATTGAAGGTGTATTATACGACCCACTAATTGAAATGATAGTTTTTGGCAATAGACGAGGATAAGAGATAAATGTTTATTTTTCTTTTTTATAAACAACGATCGTCCTTAAAAATAATATACATGAAACATGACAAAAATTAATATTAATCTTTCTGAACTTGAATCGTGCATTGCGCGACCTCTATACTTATTAGTATCTTGAAAAAGAATATGGGAATAGTTATTATTACATAAAACTAGATCAATAGTTGCTTAAGTCAGAAAACATGGTTTTATGACCAAAAAATTTAAATTAACAATCTTGTTAA
This sequence comes from Logfia minima, assembly GCA_963921325.1. NCBI lineage: Eukaryota > Viridiplantae > Streptophyta > Magnoliopsida > Asterales > Asteraceae > Logfia > Logfia minima. The sequence goes on from OY992764.1 coordinate 41,530,000, forward strand.
AAAGTAACGAGGATAAAATAACAATCAAACATTTAAATAGATGTTTACGATGTCCCTGCTATAGTAAATTAGTAATGAATGAGTATAAATTCGAATCTTATAAGTTTAATTTGCAAACCTATATTCATTTAATTACAAATTACACGATTTATCTTTTTTATATTGATCGTGTAATCAATCAGTGAAATATCATCAGATGATCAGTTTTATCCTTTTTATTTCTTATATGTTTATAATATGATATTTTTACTACGTTAAATTGGGCTCGTTAAATATGATATTTTATATGGACTATAGCTCAAATAATGAAACTTAGGACCATATGGGATAATTTTAATGAATTTTGTCACCCAACAATGAACAACTCATGTTTTTTCACTAAAGATCAATTGAACCTGCTCGCACGTTATCAACTAAATTTGAATTGGTACAATCCCATATTGCCTACAAGAAGTACAAGTCTTAATGTTTTGATTATAGAAACTATTCAAATTTGACTCAGAATAATAAAAAAACAAAAACAAAAAACTCTTCGTGACCCTCACGAACCCATGTTTTGGTCCTGTAACACGTCTATTTAACGTTTTCATATATAATTCATGCATCTTCCTTGTGGTCACCGCATCTGTGTCATTTAGTTCGAGTTTTTGATAGAAAAAAAACCATAAGAATCGTGTAGCTAAACATTTTATTGCTTGAAATAAATACGTACCTAACATTAGAAAAATAACACAACTATGAATTATTGAAATTGTTATTCTCCTAGTACCTTGCTAGGATTTTTCTTCTTCATATATATAATTATTTGCTGGTTCCAAAAAAAAAAAAAAAAAAATGAATTATTGAAATTTAATCCTCAAATTTATGTCAATTTCAAAGTTTATAAAATAATTTAACAGCATCTGAAGCCGTTGCCTTCACTATCTGGCCCCACATTCCAAATTTCAAATTAATCTGGATCTCTCTCTCTCTCTCTCTCTCTCTCTCTCTCTCTCTCTCTCACAGCGCCCAAAATTAAAATCCCCAAATTTCAAATTTCAGATCTTCGTAACGGCTTCATCCTCCCCACACTAAAAACCCTAACCTCATCCCCGAAAATTGACACTCAAATTATTCTCCTCAAACCCTAATCCATCAAATTTCGTTTCATGGCGTCTCTAACACCTGGAATCCTTTTAAAACTTCTTCAAACGATGAACACCAATACTCGTGTCACCGGCGACCACCGCTCGCCGCTTCTTCAGGTCATCGGAATAGTTCCTGCTCTTGCAGCTGGCTCCGATGATCTCTGGCCGAACCACGGGTTCTATGTTTCGCTTTCTGATTCGGTTAACTCGACTTATGTTTCGTTATCTGATAGGGATACAGATCTTATACTTACGAATCGGTTACAGCTTGGGCAGTTTGTTTATGTTGATAAATTTGAGTTCGATACCCCGGTGCCTCGTGCGTCTGGATTGCGTCCGATTGCTGGGCGTCATCCGTTTGTTGGAAGTCCTGAGCAGCTTATTGCAAGGATTTCGAGTACGAAAAGAGAGTTTGTGATTCAGACTGTTTCGGATTCGGATGCTTCTGCTGATCCTATTGCTGCTTACTTGTCTAGTAAAAAGGTTGATGGATCTGTAAATGAACACAAGGAATTCAAAAATGAGGTTAGGGACTTTTGCTATTTACGGAATTTGATGAATTTGTGCTAATATCTGAATCCTTATTAAACATACCTTATCGCTGTCGGTCCATTATTAGTCCTTCGGGCTAGCTAATTATGTATTAGGTTTGATTGAATTTGATGATAAAGGTTGTTAATTTTTGTTAAACAGGGTAGGAACAGACAAATACTTGCACCTAGAGAGAATGTGAATAATTTCGATGAATCAACAAAGGCTTGTGAAAAGCCTCCTCAGAAGTTTTCAAGCCCAGGTATGAAGCCACAGAGGTCAATATCAGCAGGGAAAAAGAACATTGTTGAACGAGACCCTTCACCGGCTGGGAAAGTAAAAAGATCATCTTCTCCGGTGCCTTCAAAATGTGTGGTTCCTAGCTTGGTTGTGGCTAAAGAGGAGAACCGAAAGACTGCAAGAGAGCCAGCTATCATAGTGCCTTCAAGATACAGACAGCCTTCACCTAATGGCCGGAAACAAGCATCTCCATGTTCAAGGAGGATGTCAATGTCACCCGGAAGGCGGTTGTCAGGTGGAGTTAAAGTTTCTCCAGCAACGGATTCTGGTAACAAGAAAAAAATGGCAACTTTGGCTGCTGAGATTTCAAAGGTTTCAGAGGCACTTGTTGGGTCTTCTACAAAGTCAGTTGGACTGTCCACAAAGTCGGTTGGATCTTCCACAAAGTCAGTTGGGTCTTCTTCAAAGACAAGTAGGAAGAGCTGGGATGAATCGCCTGGAGCTACAGAACCAAAAGAGAAAAGTTTTACTAAAAATAAGCCGGATTTGCAAGCCATTTTGAAAACTCAGGTAAAATTTAAAAACCAATGTATTCAAACAAGGCGTAAAGAATTTTGTTGTCATTCAATTGTGGCATGTTCTTTTGCAGGCTGCGCTTTCTAGACGTTTAAGTGATGCACATTCATGTGACACTCCACCCATCATTGAGAAAGTTAAACCTAGCTTGTGTGACACTCCCCCCATGCCTGATATACCTACTACTACAGCTCTTGGAATGACTCTTCATGAAAAGAAATGGACTGATGGTAGTGTGTCTCTAGACACAGTCTCTTTGGACCTAGCAAGGCTTGGACAGGTATAAAAACATAGCACTGCAAGTGCTAGAATAGATGTTTAATCCACTGATCACTAATGTTTTGGAATTTGGAAGTGTAATAATCAACTTTTTTACCGATTTGTAGAATGCTTTGCAAAGGAGAAATCTGGCTGCAGTGGCTGCAGCTGAAGCTTTGCAAGAGGCCCTTGCTTCTGAAGCTATGCTGAGGAGTTTGAGGTAAACCATTTGTATTTGTTGGATAACTCTTAATTCCTTATGGAACTCCAAGTAAAATGTTATAATTGATATTCAAACATTGCATGTTTTGGGATGGGCTGGGTTGACAAGTTAATGTGTCAATTGTACATACAAAATTTATGTAACTATTGTGATTTAAAAGGTCTTATGCATAAAAAAATATACAATTTGGTCAAGGAGTCTATCAAAGGCTGGTTTGAAGTTCGTCAAGGAGTCTATCAAAGGCTGGTGAATTTCCACTGGTTTCCTTTTAGCCATATATTTTCTACATATAACAATACCAAATAAATCACAACATTCGGGGTTCTTTTAATTGTTGCATCACAAGTAGCTACAGTTGATGAGTTAATTGTGTATTCTCCCATCTGCAGCATGTTCTCAAATCTCTGCTCAATGTCAAAGGCTGGGAATCCTTTACCAACAATTGATCGTTTTATGTCCGTGTATAATGATGCTGTAAAAGCAACTGCAATAGCCGGATCAGTTATTAGCAACCACAATCATGGCACATTTCACAATGATGCACCACCAACAGACCAGTCAAAATCCCTAGCCCTTTGGGTTGAAGCTGCACTAGCCACTGACCTCGAAGTTGTTTCCCTCCTATCAAAAGAAGGAATCGAGTCCCCATCACAACCTCAGAAGACAACTCATTTGCAGAAACAGTCTTTATCTGAAACGGTCAAAAACCATCTGATGATTCCATCTTCTAATGTGTCGTTTAGTGGACCATGGATGAAAGGCCATGGGATGAATGAGACTGTTGAGTTAGGAATTAGTTTGCAAAAAGAGATGCAAACATGGTTCTTGAAGTTCGTCGAGGAGTCTCTAGATGCTGGTTTTCAGGTGTTTGGGAAGAATAGTACTAATAGTTCTGAAGTGGGTCCCATTAAGGTGATCTTATCACAGCTTAAGCGGGTTAACGATTGGCTGGATTGTATGATCTCAAAGCAGGATGAGGCGTTGACTGGAGCAGTCGACCGATTAAAGGGAAAGATTTACAGGTTTGTCATTCAACATGTTGGTACCACATATGACAACTCATCTTGATGCTGGAAGGGAACACAGATTCTGTTTTAATTTCCTACAAATTATGATGCTTTCATAAATTTGCTTGTTGTTCAGTGTTATGGTATTAAGTTCCAATTTCCATACAAGGATTATGTATGCACAAGAAGGCAATTTTTTTTGCCATATTGAATGAAATCAGATTAGAATAATTTTATCAGGATCGTTGGTTGGAAAATGGAAATGCATGTCTGTGTTGTTAAATTAGTTGGAAAATATCATACGGAAATATTGCTACATTTTCGTTTGATGTCTCATTTTCTTATAAAACATCGTAATGAAAATTTACCATGCCACTTAATGATTTTCGCAAGATCTATCATTTTAACGTTTTGCATTTTAACTACACTCATAATCAGTCGTATCGTACCATTTAGAAGTCGATAAAACCTCAAAGGAGCATTTGATACGAGTGAATTTATCGGCACATGTTGATGCTATCGTAGTTTCGACGTCGGGCTACGTGAGTCTGTGGGTATGGTTACGGATACGTGGTCTCCTTGAAAAGTTACAAAAAGTTTATAAAATTTAATGTACAAAATGAAATGGCATGATAGGTGGAGTAGTCGTATGAAATTTTCCTTTCTTTCATTTGATTCTCTCTCACGATGCACCTCTATCTTGTCAATCAAATTTTGTAAATCTTTTTGTAACTCAAGCATTTCTTATATATATATATATAATATATAATTGGCTACTAGAATCAAAATCCAAAACTAGAAAAGGGTGAGTTTAGTTGACATGTACTTTTTAATTCTATATCTCTATCTTTTAAGAAAATGAGATATGTTTTATATTTTTAAAAAACTGGTGAAATTTCCAAAAATGTGTTAAAGATGTTTTTGTTTTACACTTTATAATACACTAGCAGATTTTCACACAACTACTAATTTATTTATTTTACTACATAGGTCAGTATGTTCGTTATAATACACGTCATATTTGAATAATAATATAATATTCTTTTATTATTTTATAAATAATATTTTAATTGATTAAGTTAGTAATCTTTATATTTTTATCTTTTAATATGGAATATATTTTTATTTGCAATTATGTAAATAGGTAATAACAAGTATTTGTTTAACTGAATATATTTTATGTTAATAGACAATGTAAGTTATAAAATGAAGTATTATAATCTATACTCTCTTATAAAAAGTTTAGTCATTATTTTTTAAGACTTACAAGTTTAAAGATATGAAAAGGCCAAACTAACCCTCACTAAGTTTAATGACATTTACTAAATTAACCCTCTTATCTAATAAATAAATTTAAAACCTTTGACTAATATGACATTTAACTTCAAATATTATTCATCTTCTAAAAATGATTGTAACCATTTAAATAATAATATATTTGGAAATCATTGTTTTAGAAAACAATGTTACTTTGAATAAACAAATAATCATTGAGCAATCCATTATTCAACTTTCATAACTAATATTTTTCTTTCATCTATATAACTGATATCTAAACTTTACAAGCTGTAAACAAAAATGAAAATGAAAATGCAAAATGAAAAAATACACATTTGCAAACGATTTTGATTTAAATTTTGATATCAACCAACTACATATTCAGTAGATAATTTTAAAATCATAATAAATCAATATTAATAGGACGCCAATTTTTAAAAACTATTTTCTTTTAAGAACATAATTATTTATCTATGAATATTTCATTTATCTACCTACATCTATTGGTTTATAAATAAATTGCTAAAGATGATAACTTACACATACGTATTACACTTTTAATACAAATTTGAAATCTTATGTAGTTTTTTTTTTTTTTTTTTTTAATTCTTATGATACAAATCATTTTCATGTTATTGATCTCATAGTTATTTTTACAGTTATCTATCCCATATTGTTAATATTTTTTATCATGTTCCTATTGCAAGATATAATTATAAATCAACTTACTTATCATACATTTTTTAACTACATAGTACATATGGAGATATATCATAACTTACTTTAACTAATTTTTGGATTTTAAGATGTCTCTAATTGAGATAACTAGATGTATATTATTTCACTAATCGTAAATTTAACTTGATGATGATCGCCGCTTACAATTATCAGTATCTCTTTCTTTCACACTATTATCAACTAACGTCAATCATAACTACGTTTTTTTTATTTATTAATATCGCATAATGCACGTAACTTGCTAGTTATCATTCATGGAGATTTCATGGAGATAACTACGTATTTTTACAATAAATTTAAACTCTTCTCATTTTTTAAATTCAATTTGAAGAGAAATTTTAAGATATTTTATATGTAATTAAAAATTAGATGTTTAATAGTGGAATAAAAAACTTTCATGTTAAAAGTAATTTTCATTTATGATCATAACACAATATTTTAATTATCTTTTGAAATTATAGGACTCAACATGTAATGATACTTTATAAATGATATATTAAATAAAGAGCTTTTATTTTTGTAGATAGAGAGAGAAAAAGTATATAATTTGTAGTTATAATTATAAATTAGAAAAATGAAACTTTCATTTCAGGTGAAAAAGATTTTTAAAACTATATTTGAAAACATTTTCTACTTTTCAAATTTTATATAGGTTTTTTCTACAAAACACTTTCACTTTTCTACAATTAAATAAAGCGGAAATCATCGATGCAACAAAACTATACGGGTCTTATGTGCAACAAATGTAAGATGAGGTATCGATTTTGTAAAACTAATAAACTTCAAGGATTGAAACTGTAACTTTTATTTAAAAAAGTGCCTTCAATTGCACCTAACATTTATGTAGTCAATTCCATAGATGTTATGCCCTTAGATAAATACACTCTTTACGGAGTCTATAGAGGTCGGAGATTTCTATGTATATATGTAGAAAAATATTACACTGTTATGTTTAGCAAAAATCATCTAAATGCTCTTCTTTTTAGAAAAAAAAAAAAGAAAAACAGAAAATGAATAAATAAGTTGATAAATAAAATGAAAAAGAGTTATACAAAACAATATATAATATATTAAACAAAATTCCTCACATGTTGGTAATGGTTACAAAGTCAAAAGATGGGCTACATTGTCTGGGTACATAATCGAATCGCTAGGTGGTAGTGACCGATTGCAAAGTTGATTTATTATTATTATTATTGTTATTATTTATTATTATTATGTTTTAATGTTAGTCATTATAAACAATGAATATAATATAAAGTGTTCAAATTATCACGTTAAGTTGTAATCTTAAAATTTGATTAAAAATTTAAAATTCAATGAACATTAAAATTGACAATTTAGCCAAGATTTTAACCGGATATGAAATTACTGGTGCTCGATCTAGTGGTATTTTTATGGGGATTCTATCTATCGTTGTAGGATCCCTATTCAAGATCACTGCAGTTCCTTTTCAGGCGGCTGTAGGACGGACGACCGCCTATAGGTGGTAAGGTAGGGTGGGTGGTACCGCTCAGATTGCGGCCAATCTTCCTAGCCGTGCTTAGAGCGCGTGAGATATGAAAACGGAGTTAAACATGTGAGAAGGTATAAAACTTTTAATTTCATAAAACTACACATATGAGAGTTAAGGGTTTTTTAAATTTAACAAAAAATTGTATAAAATTGAAGTAAAGTTAAAATTAAAGGCTTCAAAGGTCATATATGAGTCTAAAAGTCAAACTAATTGATCGACTACTCGGACCATGCAACCCGGCTACACAACATTGGAGCCCGAACTCCAGAACTCTTAACTCATTATGTAAGCCGGTGATCTGGACCACTCAACCTCGTACCCGTATTTGCAACTAACGGGTTATGAGTATTATCATAAAATCAGAAATCATTTTAAATCTTAACTTTATCATGTAATATTATGGTGTTCTAGTTGGGATTGTAAGCCGGTCAACACGAGTAACCAAGTTGGGTATCAGGTTTCGTTAAGTGCTTGATTAGGCCATTTAACTTGAAACCAGTGTTTTAAAATCCGGGTCAGACCGCGACTCGGAAACCAGACCGGGCAAACTATAAGAGGGTTAACGTGCAAGTCAAACTCGGTCGGTTCTCCGGTCGGACCGATTTGACCGGTGACCCGGACCGACGTTTGACCAGATTATATATATATATATATATATTTAATTCTTAAAAATTGAATTAAAAGAGACAAGATTTTCTTCTGTGACTCATTTCCACTTCCTAGTTCCTTCAAGCTCCGGACATCGCAACCTCCTTTGTCCACAACCAACAGAAGCTCCAGCCACCACCATAAGCTTCCGGCTACGACCACCACCGCCTCTAGCCTCCAGCCAGCACCGCCGTTTCAAATATAGCCTGAACAAACAAGGATGACGGGCAAACCTGACCTCTATTCTTGATTTTGTTGCATACCGGAGTTCCTTCTATTTTTTTTCCAGAGTTCCTTTTGTTTTGTGCCGAAGTTTAATAACCGAGACAGTAGGTGGTGGCTAGCAATGAGTGTGGCGATTCTTCAATAGATATGGCTTGTTCTATTTTTAAACCTAACTTTTCACATATGAGCTTCAGCTTATGCATTTTACATAGAATTGGACTTGGGCTAGTGTAATTTAACAAAACTTTCTCAACTGGGCTAATCGCTAGTGCATTTTACATAAAGTGGGCTTGGGCCAGTGCAATTTAACAAAATGGTTGGACCATTCGGTCCAGCCGGTCCGACCATAACTGAAGGCTTTGCTGGGTCGCCAGAAAAACCGGTTTTTAAAACACTGCTTGAAACTAAAGGAGGGTTGAATTTTAAAATTTTGAAATTGACAAATAATAAAGTACGGTGTAACAATTTCTATATAGTTGTACTAAAATAGACGGCCAAGATTCACTCTCTACAATCGCCGTTGAATATCCATACTGGAAAAAAATAAAATTAAATAAAGACAGTAACGGAAGCGCTGTGCATACATACAAAAGCAGCTCACAAATCGATCTTCGTAGCTGAGTTCACCCCAAACCCTAATGCAATCCAATCCAATCCAATATTATCATCGACATCATAGCAAATACAAACACTAAATCCTCTCACAATATCAACTTCCTTCTTCAATACTTGCAATCATCTAATGCTTTAACGGATTCTCAATTGTAATTTCGCGATTCAATTGTTATTAATTTTAGCTATTTTGTCATTCATTTTTTCCGATTAAGCGTTTTTCAGTCTAGATTCCCTAAACTTTGATAAAAGAAGAAGAAAGTGAACACAAATATCAAGTTCACGTTATTGTGTGTATAATCAGAATTAGGATTTTCTCTTTTTAGAAATAAAATAACAAAACCTAGATTTATTTTTGAAAGTCTGATAATTTCAATTTGAGGAGTAATTGAGAAATCGATCGAAAATGGTTGGAGGTGGAAGTAGAAAGGATGGACCAATAGCAATCAACAGCACTAATGTGTTTGCTGCACTTAGTAGCTCAAAAAAGAAAAAGAAATCAGATGCTTCTTCTTCTAAAAAGGGTGCTAAGAACAATGAGGAGGGAAATGAACAGGTTTTTTGGGCTCCTGCGCCTTTGACGACGAAGTCATGGGCGGATGTGGACGATGAGGATGATGATGATTATTTTGCGACTACTGCACCACCGCCTGTTTGGGGTGGTGGAGAGGAGGGAGATAATGTCAAAGGAAATGAAACTCCAGTTGAGGTGATAAATGCATAATGCACTTTATTTGTAATTCGTTTCCTTATTGTAATCGCGCATTTCATGTGGTATGTGTTTTTGATGCTATTGTGATAAGGTTGTGAGAGAATGGAATGATCTATTAGCAATGCAAATGCATAAACTGAACATAACTACTTCCTAGATTATGTGTGGATATATGAGGATTATTGTTTTGATTCCGAGTTCATTTGGTATGATTGGTTTTTGTATAAACTAGTTTAATTACCGTTTTATGCATTCACGCTGGAAAGAATGGAAAGATTACTCGAAAGTTGAAAAAGACAGTTGATAAACACAAGTCAATTGAAGTTAGTTACTTGAAAGTTGGTTGGAAGATATATATATATATATATATATAACTGTTCAATTTTCTTGTATAACCTGGTGGTATGTAAGCAGGTGCACGTATCTTATTGGTATTTGTGAATAAGTTACCTTATAGGTTGATAAGAATGCTATGTTTAGTACTTTATATGCGTGATTTATGGTGCACATCTTCAACGAAACGCATATTACAAGTATGGTAGATAGATATTTATGAATAGGTTTCTTTATATGAATGTCTTCTTCTATCATACCTTGTATTCACAATTTTTATTCATCTCCTTTTGAATGACAAAATAAAACTAACATCTATTTGAACCAGATAATATTAAAGATCGTACCGATTTGTCTTATTCCTCACGACTATTTAAGTTCTACATGTACTATTGCATATTGGATCCTTTATCATCATTGCGCGACTCATGATCCAAAGGGGTGATTGACAGTTTAAGTATCTTATTTTGCAGGAAAGTGAAGTTGAAAGTGAAGATGAAGGCCTTGATGAAACTGATGACGAAGAAAATGATCATGAACCGGAAGTTCCATACGAGAAGGAGCCAGTTATCCAAAAGACTGCTGAAGTTTTGCCTCCCAAGGACACTGACAAGCAGCTTTCAAAGAAAGAACTGAAGAAGAAGGAGCTTGCAGAGCTTGAAGCTGTGCTTGCTGAGTTAGGGCTGAATGAGACCAGTGGCAAAGAGAAGTTTGGTACGCTAATAATATTTCTCATCAATCATAACCCAAGAATAACGTGTGTTTTTTGTTATGCCTTGTTTGTTTGTTCTTATGTCTGTTTATGTCATATGCTAGATTTTCATAGGGCCGTCCATTAAACAGAGTAGCCTAAGCTTGACCCTACTTTGTCTTGAAACATGGTTCATATGACTTGTAATATGAGCAGATATGAGTGATGCTTAAGTTTATTTACTATTTAGGCCTGAAATCAAACACAACTCAAATATATTCCCCATTGACTTTGACTTCTCAAGTGTAAGAACACTTGGTCAACTAAGAACCTCCATGAGATACGCTATAGAACATTAATGTAGTATACTCGATTTCAATTATGAATATCAAGGGACGATTTTAGTGTTGTGAACATTACAAAGGCGAATAGAGATCTTTATGAATATTTACATCCTACCTCCCCCATACCCACCCTCAGCGGGATTGGGTAATTTTGTTGTTGTTGTTGTGTCAAAGTTCTAGTCTTTCTGATTCAACATATAATGATAATTTATTAGTTATATTAGTTAGATTAGTTATTAAAAAATATTCAGAGGGGGTGTTTTTCATGAGAACATCAATGTAACAATAGCTTGTTTCCTTGAAGCAAAAGTAGACAATACGTGTCTAAAACCTTCTTTATAAATAATTTTCCTTATTCTTCTAAAATTATAATTTGAATATGTAAGAGAGAACATAGACAAAGGATACCTTACTGAGATATGGATTATCGCAAATTTGTTACTTAATCAAGAGTTTGAGCTCTTAATAATATTCATGATACACCAGACTCCAATTGGAATTTAGGATACACCATGGTTCGGATTCTCTTAGCTTCAGTTGCTATTAAAGCTGTACTTCATTTTATATTTACTATAAAAAGTTCTACTTTATTGTGAGCATGTAATCGTATTCATACATCATCCACATGCTAGATGCTGCCCAAGAGAAGGTAGATAATCAAAATGGAGTGGAAAAGAAAGACAAAAACGTGGTTCCCAGTGAGAGCAAAAGTGCCAAAAAGAAGAAGAAAGAGAAGTTGTCTAAAGATACAAAAGAACAAGATGTCTCCAAAGAGCCCGTGACTGAGAAGTCAACAGCAGAAGATAAAGACAAGGCTGAAGACTTATCTGGAGTGGGTATGAAAGAGAAATTGAAGAAAATGGTTTCCATGAAGAAGAAGAAATCTAGCAAGGAAATGGATGGTGCTGCCAGAGCTGCCGCCAGTGAGGCAGCTGCAAGGAGTGCAAGGCTTGCAGCAGCTAAGAAGAAAGAGAAGAGTCACTACAACCAGCAGCCTGTACGGTAAGCATCTTTGTTAGAGTGTGGATTGTAATCATCCTCCTTCGTATCTTGGTTTTGTTTTGAGATGACTTCTCCACATAGCTACCATTTTGTTTACTTGCCAACTTACTGAAAAGTTTGGATTTTTGACAAACTTTGTTGGTATATTTTACCTTTTATTTCCCCAAGCATGTGTAGAATCTTATTTTGTTAAGTTATGGTTATTTTCATCCATATGATATGTGTGCGTTTGAACCATTGTACATGATGATTTTGCTTTTAATGCGTCGAGATACTTGAAAGATATTTAAATGGTCTTTTTGTCATATTTTCTTTGTAATTGGTTATGTTGGGGTGGTTGCATTGCTCCAGTTTGATAATATTCGCAAAGCCGCACCACCCCATGATAATTGATAATTGTTAATGGTAGTGGAGGATGGCGGAACTTGGCATGACTTTTTTTCACATCACATCCCAAATGTGAGAAAGTTCTAAAAAGAACGTAAATATTTGATGACTTTTTAGGTACCAAACAACTCGTTATATAACTTTATAACATTTTTACACTAGACAACTGTAATTTCCAAAATTAGAAGTTTTATTTTCCTTTCTTTAAGACGGAAAACAGTTATACAAAACATCGGAGATTAAAGGTGGATTTTTAGGAATTTTCATGTTAATTCCAAGAAAATATAAGAGACGAAAAATCATTGAAGAAAATGAAAAAAAAAAAAAAAAAAAAAAAACAATGCAAAAACTCAAGAATGTAATATAAAGGGCCGATTCATATTTTTGTGTATTAAAAATACGCTAAACTGTTTTTTCAATTCAATTTCAGGTTACTGCAGTTCTGTGGAACTGGTAGTTATTAGTACAAATTTTTCTGACGGAACACTTTCTAACATCATTGTGTTAATTTTGTTAAAAGTTTCTACTTTCGTAGTGTGAAGTTTTCTGGATAAACTTTAAAAGACTTGTGGAGTCGAACTATGAGATATATTGCAAGACAATCTAACCTATTTACTGAATAAAGGGGCAGTTATAAGCTATAACCATGACTGGTAGTTAGCTAAGACCAGGCTCGATGAACAGAGCGATGACCCAGAGTGGAGATGGGCCAAATGTGAAAGTAAATAGATGTATGTGCAAAAGGTATGAGAGACAAGAAATGCAAAAAGATTAGAAACTACAGGCCATGGTAGGATAGCTATACAAAAACCTTTATTAGTGATACAAAAGCAATTTTCAAGAGCATGATCTATACACGTGCAGAAGTACAAATTGGTGTACCTTAAAGAAATTGCAACATAATGGATGACAAATAAATACGTTACAATAACTAACAAAATTGACAACTGAAAACAAATTTGAAACCGTCAGTTCTCTATTACATCATTGCTATTCATACATACGCACTACTGAACTGGATCACTTTTAACAGACAAATATGTACCTGCAAGACTTCCATATTGGCTTTGATGCACCCCTTCTTTTAGCAATTTCTGCCGTTCTTATGGTACCTTTCCCACATCACATGTGGATTTTATCACAACTTTACCATACATAACTTGATCAACTGCAAAACCCTTCATTTCCAGATAACATAAACAACGCTGCAATGAATTATACCTCATGTTGTCAAGTTGTACATTGCTCCATATTTAAACAATTCCGCTCAAGACAAACACGTCTCTTCTTTTTTTCACTTCAAGCTTGCTGCTGAGGAGAGTCTTCAGTAGAAGATGGATCCCCATTACTGCTACTGATTTCAAACTTGCATAATGGACATGTTGCATTGATTTTCAACCACCTATCAACACATTCTGTATGGAAGAAATGTGTGCATGGAAGCTCCCTCAATAAATCATCATCTGTGTACTTAGCCAAGCAAATGCAACAGACCTGCACCATTTAGAAAAATAAGTTAAAGATTCTATCTGAGCAAGTAATAAAGCAAGAAGATTCAATATCATATAAACTTTGGGTGAAAACAACATAAAGAGCAGGTCGATGCTGTTTATGTTTAATTTCTAACAGACCTAACAAGCAAAATAAATAAAGTTCAAAGTTGGATCTAAAGAAAACGCGTTAACCATGTCGAGAGTTGCCCAATGTGTAACGTTTATACATGGAACCTCCAAAATCATTTTGTTCAACCAATTTTATCATTTTTAAGAAAATAATATTAGAAAAGCTATCTGTTTCTAAAGACTAATTATAATATTTGGATAGAAGTGTCTTAGATCAGCGCGAACCATACAAAAAATGACCCGTTTTGACCTGTTAACGAACCCAGCTGCACAACCCACTCATTTTGCCAGCTCTACTTCTTACTGTGTAGGATACGAGTTAATTGCCAAGAAACAACAAAACTTTTATCCAATATCTATCGTCCATGAACTTCAACACATCATGTACTATTTTTAGTATTATTTCCTGTTCAATTTGTAAGAGTTAGATGCTCACGAGCACTATTAAGTACATCAAATTTCTTCTTCCTATTTAACCCGTCAAGAAAAAAATAGAGATGAGATCACAACTCCTTAGCAAAATCCTGAGGTCTCTCAAACATCTATGAATGGCTAACAGACAAACTTCGATTCAATTCGAAAACCAGCAACCAGCAAGGTTCTGCAACTAATACAAGTTACAAGCTTTTGACAACTAATGTGTGATAATACGATTTTGAATAATCAGATAATCGGCCATAGAACATACTGTCAGACATAGTGTTTGGATGTGCTTTTGATGTTTTTAGTTGTGATAATCAGATAATCTGCTATTTAAGCGTGAAAAATACTGATATCTAAATAACTATTAACAAAAAAGGAGATATGGGTTGTGAAACGAGAGGAAAGCCGTAAAAGTATCTGATGATAGGTCAAAAGTGGAGGTTATTAGATCACTTTCATTCTACTCTTGATAAACTGAACTAATTATCCGAAACTGATGATTTGACTCCAAATAATGAGACTATCATACGCAGAATCTGTTTTAAAAATTCAAAACTGTTTAGTGAGGTTAATCAGATAATCAGTTTTGATACACAAATTTAAACATCTCCCAAGACGTTAATGGACAATTGATCCAGAAAATGTATGGGGAAGAGTGTTCAACTATATAAACCAAATGATCATTAAGTTGCATCTCAATAGAAATAAAAAACTTACAGCATCTTCACCAGAGATGACACGTTCGTTTTCAGTCCCTGCTGCTAGAAGTCCACCTTCATCAACTCCTAAATCAAGCTCCTTAAAGTCCTTACTCTCAGTCATCTTTAGTTTAAATTTGTGTGTCGGTAGAGCATTAATAGAATCTTCACTGGCTCCTTTAATTTGATTCATATCCTCCCGCATGCCAAGTATAGAAATGATACACGGCAAGCAACAACAAATCATTCCACATAAAATGAAAGGCATGGCATACCCAATACAGCTAATGGTAAGGTAAACTATACATAACCTGTGAATAAGAAGCGACTGTAAGGTGAATGAAAAGTTGAAGGGATAGTAAAAATGCTTCAGATAAAGTTTAGTACGAGTATTACCTATACAAATTCGGGGCATCGGCAGAAGATGAGTGGTCTCCAAAGATCCATACATTTCCAACAACAAACCATACAGCAAAAAAGCAATCCAGAGCCATCTTGAAATGATCTACAAACATATTAAGCCTGCTACAGGAAAAGCATAATACAGAGTAAATAGCACCTTCTACAAAATCAGATGACGATAGGAGTAAGACAGGCGGGTTTGGTAACTGGTCAAAACAGGGTTTTCCCTTGCATGGAGCAAGAGGTGACAAGACGGTATGTAAATAGCACCTTCTACAATTAAACTAAACAAATTCCCTTGCATGGAGCTAGAGTTTAATAAAAATTCAAAACTGTTTAGTTTAAAAAGCATAATACAGAGTAAATAGCACCTTCTACGATTATCAGAACTTTTTATAACAAAATTTAGGGACTTCTAATGGTAGTAAAAGGCTGCAAAAGGAATTTGTTTAGTTTAATACTCAATTACTTAAACGATTTTTAAATAATTATGTGGGTGTCGGTATTTGTATGTATTATACTATTATGTATACATATTTTTGTTTTATTTTGAGACACGTCAAGTTAGAAAAGGTCAAAGAGTCCAGGAAAACAAACAGGGAGTTGGATTAAATATTCAGGCGAAGTTCAGCGGCGGAGCATGGCAACAGGCTTCTCCGGCGACGGCTTTCAGCAACTTGGGTGACTGTATAAGTGTGGGGAACTCGACTTGAAGCCAGATAAGCTGATGGCGATCCTTCACTCACCGGAAACAGTGTCGAAATATAGGGACAACTGTCGAAGGTACAAGGGTGGCGTGTGGCAACGCTAAAACCGTCCGATGGCCGCCGGTTTTATTTGGGTTGCTCGGAATTCCGAGCTGATTATTTGGGATGGTGGTGAGTTGTAATTCGTGAGCTTCGTTGAGGAAAAATGGCAGATTTTGAGACGGTGAAGGGGGTAGAAAGAGAGAGAGAGAGAGAGAGAGAGAGAGAGAGAGAGAGAGAGAGAGAGAGAGAGAGAAGATAAAGGAAACACACTTTACATGCATATACCAAACGAGGCAATTATATGCTTGTATATTAAAAATATGCAACATGAATATCATCCATTAATACCTTTCAAGAGAAGGGTCTTCTTAAAGCACTATATTTAAAACAAAAGCTACAGTTCACATTTTATTAGCGTACTGGTCCTGTCACTTCTTGTAGTCTTTTTTATTTTAGCATATATAAATAACAGAATGATTACTATTATAGCTGGCAAGACAGAGGAGTTTGGTAACGGTCAAAACAAAATGGGGTCAGGTTGAAATGGGTTAAATGGTCAATCTTAAGTTTGGGTCAAATGGTCAAAGCAAGTTGAGCTGCCACCTCTGATCCCATAAATAGAACCAAGATGACTTGGTTCCAAGTAATATAAATACTGAAAAGGTACGTGCAATATTAGCAAGCAAGTAAATGCAAGATTGTAAAATGTAGATGGAAAATAAGCAAATCACCTAATATTTGGACCAGCAACATTTAGTCCATTCAAAGTGTTTGAAGACGTAGGCTGATGAGTTTCCTCTTCTGGAGAGGGAGCAAATGAGATTGTAATGTAAGAATTTGGTTCTGGTGGAGCATTCCCCTCAGAAAGTGGCTGCTGAACTTGATTTGATCTTTGACTAGTAGCTTGATTGCGGTGAAGATAACGCCAGTATAGAAGTGGAAGACTTGCAGCACAACCAGCACCATAACCCACAACCCAAGCAAACAAAGGATTCTGTGGGTTTTCACCTTGTGAGATATATAAGACAATAATAGCTGCAATAATTTGCCCTGATGTGAATAGTAGCTCAATTGAAATCCATAACAAAGTGTTAAATGGACTCCATCTTTGGCGGCCCCCAGATGCATTTGATCCACTTGATGAAGATTGACCAGAATCAGCAGTTGAAACTTGGGGGCTATGAGATGACCCACGAAGAGGAGAATTATCAGATGATTGTGATGAGGAGGCGTCAACGCTGCCTCTATCTACGTCAATAAAATGCTCGTTTTCATGATTTTGTATGAGCAAAGGGTAATCATCTGTCAGATTGTTCTGTTCTTGCGAGATAATAGCCATCCTAATACACCAAAAATTGATAAAAGGTCACAAAATTGAACTGCATAGTTTACTCACATGTACCATATACGTCACAATGTTTCGCCGGTGGACGAATCTTCTAAAAAATATGAGCTGACTAACTAATAAATTGCAACCAACAAATTGCCTAATTGGAATACATTGGTTTCTTAATTTAAATTCATTACATCTCTTATTATAAGGGACTAGCAGGAAACCTACGTATGCAGCAGAATGCAAGATTTTAAAGGCTTATTGAACAAGTCATTATAGATTTTTTAGTATTCAATAATAGTTTTAAATAGTTCCAAGATAAACCTACATGGTTGATAAAGGTTTCATTGTTGTCTCCATTTCAAGATTGAGATATACACTCTTCTATATTACCCTCAAAGCTTTATGATTGAGAAATAAAGTTAACTAACGACTAAGGCACATGTCGCTTCACATATCTAGTATAATATTTACATGATAGAAACATGCAAACACCACATACAAGACGAAATTCCTCAAATTTCTTTGCGCAGGATGCCATGTGGGTGTCACACAACACAACGCATAACAAACACCATGTACACTGATATGACCAACCTCTAATTAGCTACAGCATTAGGCACTCTTATATCTTCCATGAAACTTCTCTAAGCGTATCTAATTTGCTCTAATGACCTCAAAATATAGGTTTTGATGCCTTATAGCGGTATAGCCTATTAAAAAATTTCAACAATCTTAAAAAACAGGTACTCACAGCTCCAACAGAGCTAAACATACAACATACTTCCGTTTTATCTTCGTAATTTCTTCTAAACGGATGTGAGATCAACAATAAGTAATTAAAAATCACTCTAAAAGTACAACCTTCAATCCAAAACCCTAATTCTTCAAATTCAACTAAAGCAAAACATCCAACGAACATCATCATCGCCAACAATCTAACCATAAATTCTATCCTAAAAAATAATGAACTTAAAAGAACAGATGATCGACAGAAAAAAAAATGAAATTGGAAACAAGCGGTTATTGTAATGAATATATATAATTACAATAATAAGACGTATACCGGTGATCTAACGTCGAATTGAGGAATTCTGCAGAAAAATGAAACCTGAATTTGATGAAATTTGATGTTTATTGTTGTTGTTATCGAACGATCGATCAAAGAAAGAAAGCTCAGCTTTTATCGACCATTAACTTTACCGACTTCATCTGTGTGCTCAACGCATATAATAAAACAGCATTATTTGACATTATTATAAACATTGTTTTTTGACTTTTGATACGATATAAACATTGTTTTTTGACTTTTTATACGATATAAAATTAGAGGAGAGTTATTGTTGTATAGTTTTTTATTGTAATGATGGCAAGACTAATTAAGTTTAATTTTAATTTATATTTTAATTTTAGTATAGTTTTTATATAACTAATTTCTTATTGACATATTTATATAAACATAATTAAATTTTAAGTTCTTTAATATGAGATTGATTTTAAAAAACAAATTGTGATACACAAATTTACTTTTATGATATACATATTTAATTAATTACAAAGTTATTAATATACGCACAACTTAGTGACAAGATACACAATTTTTTTTTGTGATACACATATTATTTCGTTACAAAGTTATTAATATATTAACGCACGATTTAGTAATAAGATACACAAACTTATTTTTTTGATATACATTTAATTAGTTACAAATTATTAATTAACATATTAACTCACAACTCATTAACAAGATACACAAACTTATTTTTACAATACAAACAAAATGATTAACATACTAACATACAATTCAATAACAAGATACATACAAAATTACATATAAATACACAACTAAATAAACAATATATTGAAACGTCCAGTTAATTAATTAAAACTAATTAAATTATTAAAATTCTCAAATCATAATCGATTAACAAGATCCATAATAAAAAAACCATGGACTTGAGAGAAAAACCATGATACTTCCATTTTCTATTTACCAAACTACCAAACAACCATTTACATATCGATGCCTTTTAACCATTTTAATATTTCACAATAAACCAAGTTACAAACCAATTGCTAAAATCACTCAAAATGTCAAATATAACAAATTTAATCGTCAGAAATTGAAGATTATGAACAGATAAATAGTTTAAAAGGTCTTTCAAATAATATTTGCAACCAGAACCCTTATGTTTTTTACTGTGACGATGGTGATTTGTGTATTTCGACAAAGATGAAGATGATCATGTGTTCATTTGGATGGTTCAGATTTGTTGGAAAACAATGAAATTAAGTGTGTTGTTGTAACAGAAGAAGCAATGGCGGTACACATCCTCATCGGAGATGGAGATCAAGTCTCATTGGAAATATGACAAAATATGAAAAAACTGTTCGAGGAAAAAAAGGGAAAGAAATTAGCTAGAAGGTGGGTGAGAGGATAAGATTAGGAGGTGAGAGAATAAATGTTATTAGTTAAGATTAAATTCTTACCTTTATTATCATGTTTATCAATTCTATTTGAACATTTCTCTATAACATTAAATAATAAAATAAAGCGCGTAGTCTTTTTATTGTTTTTTTTTTTTTTTTAACAACAAGTTAGTACACGACTATAGTTAGTTATTCGATTCCACAGTAATTACCCAGAAGATAGTCCCTGCCAGCTTCGAATTGATGTATCTATGAGACAGAACCCCACAAATTCCCACCAAGAACGAAAACCCCCATGGAGAGACTCGAACTTGAGACCTCTCGTAAGAGGAAACAACCTCCCCAAGAATACCCTTAATTATTATAATAAGCATATGTTTCATTGTTTTAACTTAACTAAAAACGTATTTTTGTATCCATTTATTTGTTTTGAAAATAAGGATTTGAAATCTTTAAAAGAAAATAATTACACGTGCCCTATTTATGTGTTTAAAAATATGATGTTGTAAAACGAAGTGAGAATATGAAAACAAAAAATAGCAAAGGTATGACAAAGAGATGATTATTATATTAGTAAACTAATATTTTTGTGGTATGTGAAAGTATGGACACACTATTGATTAATCCTTTCTTAATCCATGCAACTTTTAATTTCTTATGTACGAATTTTATAAATTAAACACTAGTTTTTCATAAGCTCGATTTTAAACAATTCAACTTCAAAACTTTATACGGATTACGAAGTTTGACATCTAATGTACTTATAATAACTAGTCAGAGAACAAAAGAAATAATCTAATGAATAATTATATACTTCTAAACATTTAACAATAATAACATAATGAATTGGGAATAATCGATATATCATTTCACACTGTCATGTATTAGAGCTAGAGGTGCAAAAAAATCGGTTTTTTTCAGTTTTCGGTTTTTTAAAAATCGGTTTTAAAAAAATCGGTTTTAAAAAAACCGGTTTTTTATCGGTTTCGGTTTTTTCGGTTTTCGGTTTTTCGGAATCGGTTTTTTTCGGTTTTAAATATTCGGAATCGGTTTTTTCGGTTTTGAACCGGTTTTAATCGGTTATTTTTTTTCGGTTTTTTTTCCGGATTCGAAATTGTATAACAAAATTTAAATAATACAAATGAAAATAAAAAATACAAACATAACTTTTATTTATTAATAATGCAATTACAACTAAAAATATAAAATACAAACATAACTTTTATTTATGTAATGCAATTACAAATACGAATACATTTCGAGCTTCGGCATGGCCATCACCCGGAAATGTAATCGTGTAGTAAAGTATATCGAGCTTCAGCATGGCCATCACCCGCATACACTTAACCACGAATGTCGTCCCAAACTTCATCTTCATCCAAGGATTCAACTTCAAGTTCTTCAAATTCACCTTCATCTAATTCGGTCGTTGGAGGTGATATTCCTAATGCGACTTCTTCATCTTGGATAATCTCTTCAACGTTACCTAATAGTGGGCCTTCCAACGTTGTTACATTTTGTATCCTATCTACCCCGTCCAAGTAATCTTTTAAACATATGCATACTTCCACGGATTCAGCGGTTAGTCTTGACCTTCTTTCCGATATGATTCTACCGCTAGTAGAAAATGCTGATTCGGAAGCTACCGTCGAGGCTTGGACGGCTAATAAATCCCGAGCCATAGCAGATAAAATTGGAAATTGTACTTCTCTTTCTTTCCACCAACTCAAAATGTCAAAATTACAAAAATCCTCAGGCCGGATACTGGTTAAAAAGTTTGTAGACTTATAGTTTCCCAACTCGCTTGTTGGAGCCGATGTTCGTTGACGCTTTGTAGCGTCTTCAACTAAAGTATTATAAAGGTTTATGCTTATGTCACTCGATGATGCTCTAGATGTCCCCGCCCGCATGGATTCAACGATTGGGTTATGTTGGTAACCAACTTTTGTTGCATAAATCTCAAATAATTGTGTAAAACCATCTTCAAACCGTTTAATTTCATTTGTAATATAGTTTGGGTTGTCGGTTAAGTTTAAGTCTAAATTTTCCATAATTGTTTTAATTATAGCTTGTACGCCGCCAACATTTATAGTTGGATTTAGTGCGGCGGCACAAGTAAAAACCAAAGGCATGCTACCAAAATATTTTATAAATTTCTTTTTTATAACTCTAACCATTTTTCTAAACATTGGAAATAACGAGGTTTCAAATTCTTTTAATTTTTCGGTCATTATAAAAATTTGGTTTAGAACTAAGGAGCTAGTTGGGTAATATACACCCGATAATATAGTAGTAGCATCTTTAAAAACTACTAAAAACGAAGTTAGATCATTTAGTCGATCCCATTCATAATCCGTAATAGCTACGGACTTATTTCTTGCAACTAATATGTTATTAAAAGCATTTAAAGTATCACGTTGTCGTAAAAAATTTTCAAACATAGTGTGAGTAGAATTCCACCTAGTATTATTATCATAGCATGGTCCTAGGGGAGTTTCACCACATTGTACACGAAAACGTCTATAATTAGCTTGACGTTCGTTACTAGAACTATATATAGTTATTAATAAACTCTTAAATTTTTGACGTAAATCATCACATATGTTTAATGCCGCTTGCACGGACAAATTTATAATATGAGCAACACAACGAGAATGAAAAAAAGCGCCATTTAAAATTGGTTTTAGACGTAATTTTAGTAAATCCATAGCTCTAGTATTATTTGACGCATTATCTACTCATTTTAATACTAATGTCACCAACATACATGTTCAAAATATCTCGATGTCACCAACCGTTAATACTTTAAAGGCAAACAAATTGGTTGCACGCGTGTATTAAATATCTTACATGGTAATGCCACATGTATAAAAAATATCTTACGTAGCAATGTCAAATATCTTTTGTAAAAATTTCTCAGTAGAAAAATCGTATGTTGGTGACCTCAACAAGTAACTAACAAGTATGTTGGTGACATTATTATTAAAATGAGTAGGATGATGATCTCGAAAAATGAGGGAGAGTAAGTTGGTAACAAAATGTTTTAACCCTTGGTTTTAATACTAAGTTCAACACCAAACTTCATTTTTAAAGGAAAAAGTTCGGTTTGAAACACGATTTGAAAATAAACTCACAAAACAATTTTTAACCGACGATATAGATTGAAAACAAAAAAGATAACAATTAAGAAATCAATGGACTCACGACAACCCTTTCACCCGACATTGGCGGCTCAAATGTGAACCTTCAACATTGGAAGAGAGTGATGTGCCACGGTGTTGAAGCTTCGACCGACTTCAACATTAGACACTGCTTGTGCTATATGTGGAATATGATTCGACACTCTCATCATTTGAGTTTACCCGCACCAAGGTACACCTTCTTGAAAGATTCCAACTCAATAACTATTTGATAACTTAGAGGAAAGTTCAAAAAATAATGCTAAAAAATAGATAATAGGAGAACCAATAAGATTGCTCCATTTCAAATATCCATTTTCACCATTTTTTTTTTAAAATTAAATATCTCACAAACCGTACATCAATAAATTATAAAAATTACACCATTAGAATCAGTGTTATTTTATCTTTAATTAGAGATCTCACATGATATACTTTCAACAAAGTTTTTTTCTATTTTTTAATGGGTTTTAAAAGTTCGTAATGTTAAATCACATGTGATTTAAACACTAAATAATAATCACGTGTCATTATATCTCCAATCACATTTGATTTTAAATAATAATCATATATGAATTATCATATATCGGTTAGTTAATTATCAAAGATCAAATTTTAATTGAAAATCACATGTGATTATATACCAAATCATATATGATTAAATATCAAACTAGCAATCTCATGTGATTTTTGGTTAAAACAAACATAATTTTTAAAATTTTATTTATAATATTCATATGAATAAATATTAAGTTGTAATCATGTGTTAATAAAAGTATACCATGAATAAATAATTTTGTATCAATTTTAACTTTTTATATAAATCACATGTGATTATATTTTTAATTCTTGACAAAAAAAGGAAATAAAAAATTCATTGGAAGTATAGCTTGTGGGATCTCTAATTAAAAATACAAAAACGCTGATTCCGAATATGTAATTTATATAATTTATTGAGTTAGGGTTTGTGAGATATTTAATTTTAAAAGTTAAAGTGAAAATTAGTTTTGTAATAAAATGGAGGGATCCTATTGATTTACTCATTCTTCACTTTTTTATCATTCTCATTTGAACCTATCCCTAATAACTTAAATGTAGATTTATATTCGGGTTACTTCAACTCATTAGAATGCAAGCTTAGCGGGTAATCCAAACCCCAAAAGGTTCACAAATCCTAGTTTAACATGCTAAAAGGGTTGTGTTAGTGATAGTGTTAAAACTGTGAATAAAAATTGAAATTAAGTATTGATAGCGGTATAATAACTATCAAATTATTAATGATAATAATAATATCTAATCATAAAGTGTAAACAATTTATTATGTAATTTTTTTTATTGATTGCTCTTCTTATTATAGTTCTTTTTTTATTGAGAGCTTCTCTTATCGTAGTTATTAATTCATGACTCGAAGTCTCTCAATTTTTAACTTGCGACTCGTGAGGTGACTCGTAAAAGTTACTACTTTACAATAAACATATTCATTTGTATGTATCTGTATATTATTGTTTAAGATTTTTTTTCTTAGGAGAAGTACAACATAGTGAGAGTCGATAGTTAAGTCGTTGACTCACAATTAACACAAATGCTTAATTTAATATAGATTATAGTCATTTCTTTTTGTATTTCGTCATTTTGTTTTTTGTATTACATTACATTAACAGTTTTTCTGATTTTATGACTCGTGAGAGTCCCACAAAATTCAGAAAAAGTCAATAAATGACTTGTAAGAGTGAAAGTTATTTAAGAGCCGAGGTTGAAATCGCATCGTTTTCTGAAATTTTGACTCGACTTGTAAAAATTGACTTGTAACTCGTAAAAATCGGTTTGTAACTCGTAAGAATCTAAGAACTATATCTCTTATCATTTTCATTAAAACATTTGAGTTCTGGTTTACGAGAAGGAAATTTATGTAAGTCGATCACAAAATCCGAACAGCCGATAGGCGATAGGGTGGTTTGATCTCGTTCTATTTAGTTATGAATTTATCGTTCCTAATCTTCCTCGTAATGGTACCACTTTATAAACTGGTTTATAAATGGTTCTTAAATTAATAAGAAAGAGAGACCATGTAGGCATTTATGTACCGACCACCGAAAAAGACAATATTTAATTTATATGGATATAATATACCGAAAATAAAAAATTAACACAGGACAAAAGATTTGAGTACAAGTCATGACTAATGTTCTTTTAATCTAAATTACATAAAAGAAAAAGGAAATATTTGATTGGATTGATTACTCCGAATGAATGGATAACCTTTTTCCTCGGTCTTATTCTTTCTAGAGTTGTCTAGTTATTCCTCAATCATACAGACAAATAAATAAAAAATACAAATTGACACAATATTAATTAACGCCACCAAAGTTATGTTATATGTTTGTGTAATTTACAACGTTGTAATGAAGACTGCGTATGTTTTGTTTGTACATAATAATTTTGTGACAGATAAACTATGTATTTCATTTTTATAAACAATAATTTTCTTACGGAAAGAGTACACTTAGAGGTGTTAAAAAATGATTCATGAATCGAAATCGGTTTATAAATCAAAAACCAAACCGATGTCAAACCATTTTGACCCACACAGGTTCGATTTCAAACTGATTTGAAATTATTTTGGAGTAAAACCCGCCGGGTATAAAGTACCCGCCAGGTACATGCCCTACCCATCGGGTTCTCTTATCTGGATGGATACTAGCCGTTAAAAAAGACCGTATACCCGTTAGAGTCGATTTTTGGCCTTTTTTGGGAGACTTTTGCCCATTTTAATAGTATAAATATGTATTAGATGTTGAAATTTAGTTACAACCCTCAAAAGCTTTGTTAAAATTTTTAAAACACTCTTAAACCGCAAAAAACGCAATATATACTCACAACTCTCAAACGCAATGGTATCATCATGTGGGCAATTACAATCTTTCGTCGATACTGGGGAAATGTCTAGTAATGCTACGGTTGTTTCCGTCATAACGAATAAAAGAAACCCGGAAATTTGGTGCAATTATGACTTGTGTGAAATGCCGAGCACTCCTAGAAAAGCTTGATGCAAGAAATGTTGGGCATTTTTAAAGGAAACAGAGAAAACTACTTTGAAAAATAATTCAAACTTCTATTGCAAAGCGATGAAATTTTGGACGGGGCATGATCAAACGACAATGGCGAATGATGCTACGTTTTGGTAATACAAAGCGAGTTTGGTGCGGGATAGGATGACGAAGTTCTTGACTCCCAAAAACTTGTCTTTTGACCACTTCGACAATCCACGGATGACGAAACTCATCCAAGAAACACTCCAACCTCGTCATACATGTAATTCGTTCAACTCTTAGACGAGATGTTATTAAAATGTGAAGAATTGCTATAAATGAAATGATTTAATATTTTTAAAGTGTAAAAACTGGTATAAGTTTAACTTTTTATGCTTGGACGACTCCACATGGTTCATCGGATTCGTACCTTTACGTTACCACTCATTCGGTTAATCCGAAAACGTGACAAATGACGAAGCGTACGATTGCATTTGAATTATTTGGATATCCGCATGCAGACAAAAATTTATATAAAATTTTAGATTATGTTATAAAAAGTTTTAAACTAGAAGAAAAAATATTTTCTATATCTTTTGATAATTCATCCAATAACACCGCCGCTGTTGGACAATTAAAGCTAAAATATAAACCGGCTTGCGATGGTGTATTTTCTCATAGATTAATTTGGTTGTACAAGATGGACTTAGTTGTATTGGAGACATAAAAGAAAGTTTCATACAAATGTTACGTGATACTTTAGTTTAAGTAACACTATATACCTACTATATGTGATTTGACATGTAATATGTTTGAAAGTGTAAAAATGTTTCATAACCTTATTGCGGAAAGTAATGGGGTTACACCTTTTTCGGAGTTGAGTTGGCATAGTGTCCAACTAATTACCGAAAGCTTGTTGTTTTTAAACAAAAAACTACTTTTTTGTATGGTGTTTGTTATCCGAATAGTTTTGTAGTGTTAAACCAAATATTTTTAATGTATTAAAAAAATGAGTGTGATATAAGGGGCGACAATTTTGAACACATAATCCAACCAATGAAAGCCAAATTTATAAAATGTTTTAAAAATATGTCTCCAGTTATAACTTGTTCCGTCGCTTTGAACCCGACTTTAAATGTTTGTGGGATTGAAACTTACTTCAAAACATTTCTTACGATTTGGGCTTGTTAGTAGAAGACCCGAATTTCATGGCAAAGAAATTTTCAAATTTAACTAAGTTTTTCACAAGTTATTTTAATGTTTATTTGTCAAAGTATGGTACTTCCACACCCTTCATGACGTTATTCTAAATGAGGGGGCATTCAAATCAAGTCCGCACGCTAATAACGAAATGATGCGATTATATACACTTTAAGAAATGAGAATACCGAAAGAGCTCGATCAAAAACTCCTAGTAGCGAACTAGGATGTTATATTGGTTTCTACTTTTTGGTATACATAACTATTGAAGAGTTTCATAATTTGGATATTTTGGCTTGGTGGAAAGAGCACGAATCTCAATTTCCGATGTTAGTCGCTATGACCCGTGATCTATTAACCATCCAAGCTTCTACAGTACTTTGGAGTCCAGTGGTCGGGTTATTCACCAAGAAGAACCAAACTCACCTTTTTGTCGGTGGAAGTATGTATTTGTTTGAAAGACTATATCGACGGCGTTGAACGAATACAAAATATTTCACCACTTAAAGGGGAAATGCTAAGGGTTGAGCAAGAAATACACGAGGAAGAGATAAATATGGGATTGTCGGTACCACTTATCGCAAGTGCTTATAAGGAAGATTTACGCAACCTGGCTTATGAAGAAGATTAAATAAACGATGACGACTCGGAGACTTTGTTTAATGTTTGAAGATGTATTATGTATTTTTCAATATTAGTATAAATGAGAATAAACAAGAAAATTGCTCCAAAAACGTGTTTGATATTACTCGATTTATACATATTTATCATTCGCAATATTTCTTGTGTTATTCGTAATCTTTGTTAGTTTGATGAACTTTTGGTACTTGATTCGCCTTGTTTTCAAAGGTTAGAAGTGGATACGAGATAAATCAGGTGAAAAGTCCAAAAGAAAACAAGTTTTAATGTTGAACAGATGAGGTACGCATCGGGTACGACCCCTTACCCGCCGCGTACAACTTCTACCCGCCCGCTACCACCACTACCCGTCGGGTACATCAAGACAGAACGGTTTTGATCTTATTTTACATGTCGGATACAGGGACTAGCCGCCAAGTACCTTGAAAAAACCAATTTTAAACCGGTTAATCGGTTTCAAACCGGTCCCGAACCAGATCGGTCTTTCCCCAATTTGAACCGATTTAAAATCAAACCAGCTTAGGCCAAATCGATTATAGAATCTGATTGATCCAAACCGATCCGATTTCAGGTTTAAACCGATTTTGTGCACACCTAAATATACCTATACAATAAACTTTAAATATTATATGTTGTGGTATACGTATCAATTTATTTGCTATATATTTGTCACGTACCTTCCATGCCTAATAGACACGTATATAACTGGATACAAGATAGTTTTTCTTTTTTTTCTTTTTTTTTTTTTAATTTTAATATACATATGTATTTCAAAAGAAATAAAAAAAATAAACACATATACAACTAGGTTTATCATACTGATTATAGAAGAAAAGATATAATCACTTAATATAATGGAGTATATTTTTATTTTTTATACAAACTAAATTTCGCCTAAATGCATTTACAACTCTAAAATCAAATCTACTTTTTTTTTTTGAAAACGGCAGAAATTTCATATAAACCTACTACATTAACAAAACACCAACTTTATAACAATTGCCCGTTCTCCGAGATACGCTTGATACCGTGGTTGACATAATTGTACGATCCATGCGTGCATTGAATGGAAAAGGAACACCTTCTATACTATTAACATCATTAAAGTTTTGTTGAAATCCCTGTTAACCATAACACACGTGAACTTTCGGATTCAAAACCATATTGCACCACAATCCCACATATGTTTGAGATAACGATATAAAGTTAAGTCAACTGGAGATATATATATATATATATATAAGAAAAGGAAAAATAAAACGTTCGATATAAGTTGGAGGTGAAGTCGCTAAAGAACTCTAACAAATGAGTTTAGTCGGGATTTTTTTCTCACAAGATGGTTACATCTTGTAGAGCCTAGAATATGAATCCTTCTCCGTGTATGGCCTTAAAAAGATGGAAAAACAACAGAAGTTATTTTTTTTCTTTTTTGCTTTTTTGAGTAATAGATAAACAAACTAGCCTATAAATAGATCCTTAACTAACATGCATTACTCGCGGCCAAAATAGAAGGTTATCGAACGTTCAATGCATGGATGACATTTATATAAATAGAAAAGATTTCGAATCAAGAATTTTGTGTTCCATTCTTATCATCAGTCGTAACCCAACTGCATCTACAAGACTACAGATACAATATGACAATGCAATGATAATTTATATTTTATTTATTTATACACACATCGCCGTTAAAGAAAACATTTTGTAATTCGTTTTCGAAGTGAGATAGGCATACTATTAATAGAGGTGGTCAGTGGTCTCTAAAAAATTTAAAATTACATAAAATAAAAGCTTTTCGTAAGATACCATTAACATTTTAAACTTTTACCTTTTCTGAATTATAAAAAAATAAAAAATAATAAAAATAAAAGAATTATATCCTCTTATACATTATTCTAGACTAGATTCTAGATTAGATCGTTCTCAAAGTGATGAATCAAATGTCAAAATTGCAATTTTTATGGTCAAAACTCAAAATGAAGACCAATGGCACCCCACGTGGGCACCATCAATACTAACTTCCACCGCCAAATATCCGTCATCTTCAAATGTCATTTTGCCTCCCTGTCTAGTTCAACTACCACCAAGCTACCCCATATCCATCCGTTTAATTTTTGAAACGTGCATCAGCCAAATTTGTACAAAATATTGGATTATCCATACATTATTACATATCTTGACAGGGACCTATGGCCTATGGATACACAATGTATAATAAAAAATCAATAAATGAATTTTTACAGACAATTTTTCTTTAGCTCTTTTTTCATTTAAAACATAAATCAAGTTATTATAAAATAGAAAGAGAGAACTAAAAGAATTATAAAGAAGAGCAGATAAGAATTTTTATTGAGGGAGTCCAAAGCAATATGTTACAATATGATCTATATTTATAGGTGAATAATGAGAAATTGTTATCTTCAAAGTATAACTCTAATTAGGAAGGTGAATATTCACAATATGTAATTTCACAATACTCCTCTTTGGATGTTTACCAATTATCGTACGCTATCGGTACGGTACTTCATGACCGATATTACACATAGGTTGCCTCGTTAAAAACCTCACTAAGGAAAACCCAGTGGACAAAAACTTAGTTAAGGGAAAAGAGTGCAGAGCATATAATACTCTCCATTAGTTCAACGTATACTCTTCAAATGCCAAATACCAACTTTATGCACAAGATGCTCAAAAAATTCTGTCGGTAATATTTTGTGAACAGGCCTGACTTGTTGCTTGATCTAATTTGACAAAAATCAGGTTGTCGAGAAAACTTCAGTGAAATGTGGTTTGTTTTGTCACGCTTAATTGACCCTTCTTTGATTTGAGCTCTGCTTGCAACATTATCTTCAAACAAAGTGTCAGATTTCTCTGATATTATGGAGATTGTATTCTATTTGGATGGGTTGAACCATATATCTTAACCACACACGTTCTCGATCAACTTCATAGAATGCAATTAATTCGGCATGATTTAATGATGTAGTTGTTAGCGATTGCTTGTCGATCTCTGTGAAATTGTGGTGTCACCATATGTGAAAACACAACTTATTTTGTGACTTTTCCATATGTGGGTCACATATCACGTATACCACAAAAATAACGAAAGATATGACTGATTTCATTCTAATATCGACGTGTTGGTTTAGAGATATGTCTTGCTAATACATTTACCTGAAAAATAATATTAGGCTGTGTATAATTAGCACGATACGTTAAAACCCCAATTGTACTTAAATATTGTACTTCATGACCAATAGCTTATTCATCAATTTCTTTGGGGCGGAATGGATCATTTTCTCGATTAAGTGATCACACAACAATTGGTGAGCTTAATGGATAGCTTAATACATATTAAAACGCTTTAACATTTTTTTGTGTTTAGTTTGATTGATGGACAGAAATCCCACTTGATAGATGCTCGATCTATAAACCGAGACAAAACTTACACTATGTTCCAGAGTTTTATTTCGGAGAGAAAAGAAAGTAATCGGAAGGAAAATAATAAGTAAGTGTGTTCCCTAGTTTTTCAGGAAAGAAAAGAAAAAAAAAGAAAAGAATTGATTATTTTTGCCTAATTTTCCTTCATATCTTTCCTTCCAAATTGGAAAGATTTGAATTCATTTCTTTTCTTTCCTCTTCATTTCTCTCTCTTTCTTTCTTTACAAAACTTGGGAACAGAGCCTTAGTTATAGCAATATTTTTCATTTCAAACAATTTTGCAATATGTTCAATCTCTTCAAGAGATTTAATTATATTTAAATCATGAACATACACTGCAATAATTGTAAAATCACTATTTGACATTTTGATAGAGACAAATGGATTAACTTGGTTTCTCATATTTCCTTCTTTCAAGAGATACACTCGGTCAATCATTCTTCCTGACTATTTTAGTCTATATACGATTTTTTTATCTTATTGAAAAACATTTCTCGAGGTGTCACTTTACATGCTTTGGGCATTTTCAATCCTTCAGGGATTTGTATGAAATACAATTATCAACTTAAGCATACAAGTAGGATGTAACATCCATAGGATACATATGAAGCCTTTCTATATTTGCAAGACTAATTAAAAATCTAAGAGCCGTGGCATTCACAACAAGTAAATGACTCTTCACAATTGAGCGTAGGTATTTTTTTGCAAAACCTCACGCGATAAGTCTAGTTTAATATCTCGTGACTTCATTTTTCTCATTTTGTTTATACTCAAAGACCAATTTATATCTAACAAATTTTACACATTTGGTGTATAGACTTCAGGTCATAAAAACTTTAATTAATGCGAGACACATCAAATTTAAATTGATCACGTGAGTTTTCTCATGTTGGCCGATCATCTCTATTTCTATTCTTCTGGACAGTTATACTTTTATGATCCTTATATTTATTGTACTTAGCGCCATATCAATTAAATATTCTTAATATTGATATCATTTTGTTCGATCCCATATTTTTCTTAGACATGATATGTTTATTGAAATTTTTTCATATTTCAGGTACATAATGTTTAACTAAAACCTCCATGTCTAGTAACTCTTCATGAGCCTCTTATGGGGTGCAATTTCCTCAATTTGACCATATATAGTTTTTGCTCCTTTTTTGATGTATCATGGAATCTTCTATTATACCACGCTTCTCGTAGGTCAAAATGTCCTTTTAGGACACAAATCTTTGACATAGCATTAGCAACTAACGTAGGTGACCTCGTCATTTTATTTAGATCAATAAATATTTATGACAAATTTTGAATCTTATAAATGAATTATCCTTCGAACTTCAGGTTCATATTTTTTGATATGAGGATCCATATTAAATAATGATAACTCATTCTAACTTAATTTATTTTCAACTGCTTACTAATGAATTATCTTTTAATGAATATACATATTGGTTTCTCACAAGGATCTACTGTTAACATGGAGGACATATGATAATTTATTGCCATGATGCGAATTTATGTGTCATAATAAATTGCCCCCATAATCATTATTTTTGTTGGGCTTTATAAGCGTTGCAATACAAACAATTTTATGTATTAACATTAGCTTCCAAATGTTCAACACATATCCCACAATTAAGAAAATGTGAGAAATAATGCACCATCATTGCCTAAACACGTAAGATAATTTAGAATAATGTGTTCACAATCTTATTCTCAGAGCGAGTAATCAAGCAAACTTCAGGTTGTGACTTTGATTATACGTGACCAAGTAGACGACACATCGGTCTTAAAAATAACTAAATGGTCTACAAGAAGGATGTATAGACCCATATGCTCCATATATAATTCCAAAATGGGATTGAGTTGCTTTTTAGCTGATGATTGATGGATAATCAATCTCTTTTGGGAGCAAAATAACACATGATAAACTATAAGATAAAATAAACTTTTGGTTCTCAATTAATAACACATAATTCTTCACATCATTTTTGTCTTGGGATTGTCTAACCGGTCAAGTCAAGTATAATAAAAAAATAGTCCATAAACTTCTGGTTTATGACCACATATGATTTTAATGCAATAATATTTTGGTAATCAGATCAAGAGGAGCTGCTCAGATCTGGGGGAACTTTCAATAGAATAAATGAATTATTAATTCAAAATGTTATCCTCTTGACAATTCATATAAGTTCTTCTTGACAATTCATATAAGTTCTTCTGGAGTTTTTGACAATTTATATGAGTTCTTCTGTAATCTATTAACTATAACCTGCCTAGTGCATATGTACGGATAAAAAAACTCTAAAAGCATGAATTATAAACTTTGATTATTTAGAAAATATCAATATATCTTGACGATTCATAGTTGTAAGTTATAATTTGTTGATCTTTAAGCATCTAACCATTTATAAAAGAACTTCAAGTTCTTGATTAACAGAATCTTCTGAGGCCTTCATTTAAATTACTAGTGCTGGATATGGTGCGGATATATTCCCTTGTTT
Organism: Logfia minima; assembly: GCA_963921325.1. Lineage (NCBI taxonomy): Eukaryota > Viridiplantae > Streptophyta > Magnoliopsida > Asterales > Asteraceae > Logfia > Logfia minima. The sequence goes on from OY992764.1 coordinate 41,564,103, forward strand.
ACATTGTAAAAGTACTTGGTAGCAAGATTAATATTCTTAACAACAAATAAATAAATATCTAAATAATTATAAATAAAAACCATACGATGTGTAGCGAAAACATAAGTCACAAAGATAAACTTTAAAAAATAGTAAACCAATAATCAAAAATCATTTTTCAAAAATCTCTAACATCAACGTTTGCAAAAATTTCAAGGAAATCAACTGGTGTATTCGACAAATCATTATCGAGGAAAACAAATTGTATATCTGTATCCGGTTCACCTTTTTATAGAATTTATTTCTCCATTATTTTCTTTATTCTTGACTGATGCTTGATAGAGCTTAACTAAATGTTTGGACGTATGACACATACATGACTAATGATTTTTCATCACGCACCTATAGTAAGGGCCATCATTTTTTTATCAAGTTGATGTTGCGAATTTTGCCGTTTCTCATATTATGGCTTATTATCATATGACTTATAATTATGACCATTATGTTACCATCGATTTCCGTGAGCAGATTCATTATTAAGCCCTTGGTAATTACTACATCCACGACTTCGCCCTCTCACATATGAAGTCGCATTCGCTTCAGGGAATGAGTTAGAGTCACTAGATCGTGCTTCATAGTTTGTCATTGAAAATATATAAAAAATAATCCATTTGATTTTACAGCCATTATTAAAATTTTCTTAAATGCAATGAATGAATAACTGCTCACATTTATTTACTAAAAATGGAATAAAACTAATTCTAATACTTATAAAACTAAAGAAGTTTTTTTTTTTTCTCATTTTTAATTTTAATTTTTATCAAAATTAGAAATATCGGTTAAATACTTAAATATTTGAAGTTTATTACATTATAATCAACTCATCACTATGCACGTTCTATCTCGAGAACATTTCTTCGTATGTATTTCTAATTTAATCAACAGTATATGTCTAAAAAATCGCCCTAGTTAAAGTTGTGATGTAGACTAAAATTAAGATAACGCAAATCGAACCTGTTGATTCACACGAATACCAAGAACGATTCCTCCAACTATTGTTGATTCAAAAGAATGCCAATAATTAGGTAAAATTCGCCTCAAAAATGAGAGAAAAATGAAATTTCATTCAATCAAAAACTAACTGCTTGATAATGTTCATGAAACCCTAAAAAGGAACCAGAAATTCGAATGGGCCTAAACAGATAAACGGGCCAGACTCTAGCCCAAAAACAAAGTCCAAAAAAGTATGAAAAAAACATAAAATTGCCCATAAATCATAAAAGACAGCGAATTTGGGCCCGAAAGTTGGGCTAACCGCCTATGGCGTTAGTCACGACGTTGGGCTCGGCCCAGCCTTCGATTCGCCTGGTCATGGGCCTCAAACGGGCACTCCTAGCCCAAGTTATGGCCTTTTTCGTGAGCCCCCTTTTGATACGCGATCTTGAGCCTCAAGAAACACAAGGGCCCGATCCTCTACACTTGGGCCCGCATCAAGTTGTTTCCCATAAAAAGTCGGTGAATTAAAAATTAGATGTAGGTAAACCGAGAGAAGAAAAAACAAACGCAAGTCAATTTTCTTAGTAGTTGACTTGTACGCAAAAGCCCACTGCCACGAGACATTATTCCACATCCCATTTGCCAGTTGCCACGCTTTAATCCGCATCTACCTTCGCAAAATCATTGAAAAAGTGAGTCGAATTTGGTTACGAAGAGAACTAATTAACGTAGTTTATTTAGATGATAAATCATTTTTTGAGAAGAAAATAATTCCATACAATACAATATTGTACAAATGTTATAAGGGGTAAAGCTTCGAGAACAACCTTCAATTTGAAACTCAAATTGAAGAGGAAACAATTTTAGTCGTTAATTTTTATGATTAATAGTTTATATTGACTGTATCTTCATAATACTGCATTTTATGTAAACTACAGTATGCACGTAAAATGTAGTGTTACGAATTTGAATCGTTGATCACAGCTGTAATTAACAGCTAAATTAACTGCCTATCATTCCTCTCAAAATACATTTACATCTCTTATTTCAACTATATGCAATAAAGATAAGTTCATGTGATAAAATATGTACGTACCAAAAGTGAAGGGTTGAAAGTAGTTAAACAAAGAAAATAATTAAGAAGTCTAAATGTATACTTAAACCTTAGCTTAGTAAAATGATTGATAAATGTATAAAAATGATTGGTAAATATTATTGAGTCACTAATCTATGATCAACTCAATCACTGGATTACTTCATAGAATTAATGAAATTAAAACTCATAAGACTAGTTGGATCATTGGTTGCTGGCCAACTTAGTCACTGCTAAGAAGATGAAGATAATGCTCTGTGAACAATCGATAATTGTTGGTCGATCCTATTGCTAATGTTTCTATCGCAACAAGCTCAAGACGGTGAAGAAATATGATGATGTGTTTCACTGCAAATGAAGAATATCACTGCTAAGTAAATAGTCTCTGCCAATAATAAGTCTACTCTCTGGTATGATGATAAAGATTACTTACCTATGCAACACATAATCACAGCAGTTGCTGTGGTTAAAAGGAGGTTACTTGAAGAAATCAAGTCAAGCCACTCTACCAGAGCATGTTAGCTTGCAGTGAGTGAGGAAACTTCTTTGTCTTTCAGCGACTTTGGAAATAAATGAATAATAAAACGATCAAGTTCAACTCGCTATGTGTGTGAAGTCCCTCGTCTACATTACATCGGCAATCTTCAAAGTCACAACTATGAAATGTATGACATTATGCTTCATTATGATTGGTGGAAATACAACACATGAAGATAGGGGTGTTCAATATTCGGTTTGAAATTTTTAATCTGAATCTCCGAACCGAATTAAACTGATATAAAATCAAACCGAATTTGAAAAACGGTTTTCGGATCGATTTGAACCGAAACCGAATTCTGAATTCGGTTTTCAGTTTTGAAATTTTTGAATTCGGTTTAATCGAAAACCGAATTCAAAACCAAAATCAAATTAGTATATATGTATCTTGATCATGTGTATGTGAAAAGACAATTGTTTTTGGTTTTTTTGCACTTTAAATTCTACTTATTAATGCATAAATGTACGTACTTTTTATTGTGGGAATCTACATATTTTGAGCTTTGTTTGTGAATGGCTATTTTGGTTAAATTATGGTATTTTATGGTTTTTCGGTTTTAATTGAAACCGAACCAAATTCGAATTCGGATTTCGGGATTTTGGTTTGGTTTTCAAACATGAATTTGGTTTTGTTTCCAAAAATTTCAAAACTGAACTGATTAAACCGAGAAAATCGAACCGATCCCTGCATGAAGAATGCATGATCAATAGGGGACAACAAAAGATTCCTTCAAACCGTTTGTCAGTTAGAAGGAAACCACTCACATAGCTACATGTGTCATTCTATTTTTCTAGTTTACAGGAATTATTTATGGGAAATTCCTGTCTATAAACATAATGAAATATCATACTTAGTCGTTTACCTATTTGTAGCTATTACTTGAATTTAGTCAGTAATAAAGTTTGTATAACTACAAATTAGAGTTAGTGAGTAATAGTCATTCTATTCTAACAGCGAGTAATACAATATCTTGTAATAATATTGAATTAGTCTTTAGCTTTGGTTTAGATTGTTCCGCAATTCAATATGTTGATGTAATTTGTTATCAATAAATTCATCATTTAAGTTATATGTGATTACCTTTCTTGTTATCAACTTTTGTACATTTCAATTTATATGTTGTTTATTGTATATGTGTTTTAAAATTACTAATATCTATTAAAAATTTTAAAATACAACAAGTAAACAAGTAGAATTGTATTCAACTCCCTTTACAATTTTAACTATACAATATAATTCCATATCATTTAATTGGTAAATGATATTTGAAAATTTTCAAATATAATGAGTGATAATAAATAAAACTAATATATATATCTATTGAAAATTTTTGTTTATAATTTTAAGTATATACTATTATGCATATATAGCAAATGTAAAAAGAAATGTACCAAGTTGGTTGACAGTAATATATGGATCATTTAGGGTGCGTTTAGTTGTAGAAAAAAGTAGCTCTTTTCTTGAAAAAATTTATAAGAAAAATAGAAAATGCGTATAAAATGGGTATTTTCAGAAAAGTTTTCTGAGAAAAATGGAAAAATCATTTTTACATGTTATAACTAGGAAGTGGAAAAGAAAGATTTTTACTTTTTCACTTTATTCCTTTATGACACTCCTTTCACTTTTCTAAAATTTTTCAAAACCTTTTAATCTTAACTAGTTTTCCAAAATGGAAAATGCTATACATTTGAACACATTTTCTAAATTTTCATCACTTTTCTAGAAAATGAAAACTCTTATCATTTTTTAAAAATTAGAAACAAAAAATTGTGAAAAAATTTCTACTACTAAATACACCCTTGACAAACTTGATTTTTACCTGCTGAAATATGCAATTTGGTGATTAGGCAACCATGTCACTCGCCTACTAGACAATTTGTTGCCATGTGTGTATGGTTAATTCATCAAAAGTGCAACGAACTGTTACCAAATATTCCATGTATACAAGCTACCCATTTTATGTTCTAGGTATGCAACAAACTGAAATATTTTGTATCGATGTATGTAAAATGATGCTATTTCATCAAATCTATAAAAACCCACTTCTACCTCCCTGTCTTTTTTCGCCGGCCAAGAATCATCGCCAGAGTGTGATTGGGTTTGCCGGAGTTCGCTTGGGTTTACCAGAGGTGTAGTTGGTGTGGGAAGAATTTAGCAGGACGGTGGGGATGATAAGAACGAAACAAAACGACGGATCTCGACGATATTTGTGTTCAACAACATCACCGTCGGTCGACCTCCAACGTTACCGGAAAAAACTTGTAATTTCTGATCGGAATTTGCTGGTAGTCGAAAATTAATTGTGGGTTTTTATAGTTTGAGTGATATATATTATGTATGAATTAATCAATTACCTTCACCCACAATCTCAATTCTGGTAAAAAATAAGTGATAAGTGGTAAGGAGAGGAAGAAGAACATGGACATCTTGTTATTAAAAGTATGTCAAGATATGGAAACGGTTTCTTCCGGTTTGTTGCATACCCAGAACATAAAATGGGTAGCTTGTATATATGGAACATTTGGTGGCCGATACGTTGCACTTTTGATGAATTAACCCTTAAAGAAAAAAGACACATAATCAATGTTACCTGCTGTTCCGATAACTGGTTACCATGTTACATACATTGATACAATATCTTCCGGTTTGTTGCATGCCTAGAACATAAAATGGATAGCTTGTGTATATGGAACATTTAATAGTTGTACATTGCACTTTTGATGAATTAACCTAAAAAATAACTTCATAATTCCAATTGCACGTGACACTAAGTTCGACTTTCATAATAAAAACCAATAATATGTATGCATGTATATAAATTGGCATGCATGTAAATTTACATGTATGTATAAAAACAGCACCTGGGAAATAGATTTGCAGTTACACTTACTTTTATGTCTCCATATTCAACTCCATATTCAAAGATGTCTTTCGACCCAATATATCTCATGCTTACTTATATATTATGAGTATGAAAATATCACAAAACTGATAATTTCTAAATTCCCTAGTCCGTAATACCTTTTAAAATTAATATATTGTATATATAAATCTATATTTACGGCTCATTAACTCATTTGACGGGATTGAGCGGCTACCAAATTAATGCTATTGATTGTGGCTTGGATTTGTAACTTGTTCGATCACTTTCTTCTTAAAAAGCTTTCCCTGGTCACAAGCCATTTGGTTTGAATTTAAAGGCTCGACGTTCTAAAAATAGGCAACATTTGAACAAAAACTTTATAGGATGTAACTATATACACAATCAAAAAGGTGTACATGCATATAATTTAGATTTAAATGTTGATTTATATAAAACCATTATATATTTTATGAAATTTTTTGAGAGGATGCTTATGACATGTTTATCTAGAAACATTTTAGGCTAAACTTATATATATATAATATATAAATAATATTATAATTCTACCTACGTACAAATTATGTGTTATGAACGAGTGAACGACATCTATGGTTTCTCCATTTTAATAATCAAATAATTAAAATAAAAAAAAAAAAAAAAAAAAAAAAAACATTCCAAGGGGCAATAACGTAATAAAAACAGAAAACAAAGTGCAATTAGTAGGATAATGAAAACAAGCTGAAAGCCAGATAACGGGAGGCAAAAAGTGGATTCTTGACAGTATAAATACAAAACAAAAGTTACATAGTACCAAATCCCTACTGCCCGAAAAAGCCGCTGCGCCTCGTTCATTACTCTCTTTCTATTTCTGTTTCCATTTCTCTCTACAATTTACAACAATCTCATTTCAAACCCTAACTTTTAATTATTTGTCTTACTTCCAGATCGAACTACAATTCTCTCATTATTAAGTATAATAATTATAATTCCATACATATGTTGTATATATCAATCAGTTAATTATACATTTGCGTACATATTTTCGACCTTAGAGAAAAAGGGTATATGTATATATACTCGCAATTTGCATGGGTTTGTAAAGGTACGAATCTTATGCGTGTTGAAATTTGTGAATCTACTGTCTGTTTCAGATATTTTGGTACAGAATATTTAACTAGTGATTTCTGTTTATGTCAATTGACTTTTGATTTCAACGTATATCCGTTTTTTTTTTAAACGTTTATGAGGTGTAAAATTTGAATTTGTTTTTGGTTGAATAGTTGTGGTTGGGGGAAGTAGGTAGTCTGGTAATCTATAGTTGGTGTTATTTCTAACTGTTTTAATTTCAATTTGTTAGCTGTGTGTGCTATTTATGAAAGGTAGGTTTAGCGTGCAGCTGAATTTCTATAAATTATTAGCATTTATTGTAATCACGTAATTGTTTATCATAGTTGAAGCGATTCAAGGAAGTATTATAACTTTTTAACCTGTAGTAACTAAATTGCCATCTGATTTGTTTGTTATAAATCGAATTAAGGTTAAAAAGCTTTTTGATGTGGTGATTATTCTCTTCTCATTATTCAGGTGTTTAAATATTGATTTCGAATAATTTTGATTGGATATTTTAAATCATGGTTGGTACTGCTGCGACAGCGTCGTTGTTTCCTGTTTCGTCCCCACAACCGAACTCTGGGTCGAAAACGTCGGGTAATTTAGGAGGTGGACCGTGTAGTGTTGATATACGTGGAATTAAGTCGAAAAATGTTAATTCTGGTGGTATGCAAGTGAAGGCCAATGCGCAGGCGCCTGCTGAGGTTAATGGGAGTAGAGTGCGTGTTATGAATGGTGTGAAAATGGATGATAGTTTAAATTCACATGCTCCGAGAACGTTTATTAATCAGTTGCCCGATTGGAGTATGCTTCTTGCTGCAATCACGACGATATTCTTGGCTGCTGAGAAGCAATGGATGATGTTGGAATGGAAGACCAAACGACCTGATATGCTTGCTGATTTGGATCCTTTTGGGTTAGGGAGAATTGTGCAGGATGGACTTGTTTTCCGTCAGAACTTCTCGATTAGGTCATATGAAATAGGGGCTGATCGTACAGCGTCGATAGAAACTTTAATGAATCATTTGCAGGTATCCTAGTTATTTTCTAGTTGATTTATATAGTTTTTAATGTTTAGGTTTCGTATATGAAGCTCATATACATGTAATGGTTTATCAGGAAACTGCGCTTAATCATGTAAAGTCTGCGGGACTAATGGGTGATGGATTTGGGTCAACACCGGAGATGGCTAAAAGGAATCTATTTTGGGTGGTGACGAAGATGCAGGTGATTGTAGACCGTTATCCAACTTGGTAAGAGCTGATTTTGCTATGGCCTTTTGCGTGATTATGTTGACAATTAGTTTGACTTTTGGAATCTGATAGGTGTTGACATCTTTGATTCTATTGCAGGGGTGATGTTGTTCAAGTAGATACTTGGGTAGCTCAATCTGGGAAACACGGTATGCGCCGTGATTGGTTGCTTCGTGATTACAAAACAGGCGCGGTCTTAACAAGAGCTTCAAGGTTATATAACTTGCAAAACAATATGAAATATACTACCTTTTTTTTTCCTTTTCTTTTCTTATTCACTTATATTATATGGGTTTTCACTTTTTTGAAATATGTTGCAGTAACTGGGTTATGATGAATAAAGAGACCAGGAGGTTATCAAAGATTCCAGATGAAGTTCGAGGTGAAATCGAGGATTACTTTGTCGATGCACCTCCAGTTGTGGATGATGATGGCCGGAAATTGCCTAAACTTGAAGAAACCACTGCTGACTATGTTCGCAATGGTCTTACTGTGAGTCAACCTTAATATTTCGATAAAGATAATGTACTATTTTTCACTGTAAATTTTTAATTCATGGATTATATTTACATGAATATGCAGCCAAGGTGGAGTGATTTGGATGTCAACCAACATGTTAACAATGTGAAGTATATTGGGTGGATCCTTGAGGTAAGCTTCATTTAATTTAGCAATACAAAGACAGTCACCAATTAGTCTGTCAGCTGTTTTTTCGGGTCATTATTAATACCAATATTCTAAACAGACTTACATAATATACTTTCATATAGACTACTTCTAGCCATTCATATTATCATATTGACAACTATAAAATTAAAGCAACAATCATGTTTTTATGTCCATCTATTAATAAAATTTATGGGTATCTTTGCAGAGTGCTCCACAACAAGTTGTGGAGAAGTATGAGCTATCTAGCTTGACTCTTGAGTATCGTCGAGAATGTAGGAAGGATAGCGTTGTGAAGTCACTCACCTCAGTATTGGGAGGTGGTGGTGATGATGATGGTGGAGTGGCTGATTCTGACTATGTTGATTGCCAACATGTGCTCCAATTCGAGGGTGGTAGTGGAGGTCCCGCTGGCAGCGAGATTGTGAAGGGAATGACTCAATGGCGGCCGAAATATGAGAATCAAATCAGGAATATTGATCACTTATCTACTGGAAATGCTTAATTGCATATTTGATGAGTGACATTAGTTCCCCTTTTCATTTGAATGTATATATCAATCATCCTATCTATGCTCTTGGAAATAACTCGCAATGTGCCTCACATATATATATTTTTTGATTTGTAGGTGCTTTTCTCAGTTTCTAAATATTTATTTATTAATTTGTTGTCTATTCCCTTTTGTTGTTTCAAGAAAATGTGCTCATCTCTTTTCTTTCCCCTCTACTTTATCTCTATATGACTATGCTTATATCATGTATTGTTAAATTATTAGTTGATTTTGCATGTCCTTAACAAACATGTAATTTCAGGACTGTTAGATAAGTAAAAATATAGTATTCAGATCACGTTTATAGAAGGAGCTAGATAACTGACTGTTCTTCTGCAAACTTTTATAATGAGAACACATGGAGATGAACACTAACAAAAAGAAAAAAAAAGAAAAAAAAGAAGTCAAAATCCAAATTTGGACAATAATATTTATTTAGAATAAAGAAATAAAATATTGAGAATTGAGATTACATTGAATGGATAGGTTTTGAACATTGAATATAAATTTGTTGTTTCATCCTTTTTTTTATGAATAACAATCATATTCACATGGGAGACATGAGTGTGGTAAGCAATTATAAGCAATAGACATTGCATTATTAGCCACCAAATGGGTTGCTTCTATTCTATGTTAACAAAGTTAAGAAAAAGTACGTAGGCTCACATGGACTTGTTGTCAATCATTAGGAAAATTTTGGTATTCTGGACAACACATCACAATATTTTGGTATGATTTCAAGTTTTATATAATCAAACCATAGTTGGATAGCTCATACATATTATATAATGATACAACTTTAATTTTCTTCAATGCAATATTATGTAACTTATTCCATTACATTGTCAAGCGCAATAGGCAAACAATAAAACTCATCTGACCCATACGTAAAACACGACAGAACTCAACTAAATACGTTCTTTAGCTTTACAAAATACATAATGCTATCACGTAACATTGCATTACGTGCCTGAGCTATCATTTTGTCTTTGGCATATTGTTGAGATCGACCCCACTATGAGATCCATAAGCCACTTAACACTCCACTATTATAACAATATTACAAGAATGAACGTTTCTCTCAACACTTTTGATTACACTCACAAATCCTAACACGACTCTCGTATGCGTTCTCTCTTTCCCTCAACCTCCTCACCTATCTCTCCAAGATAACTCCTATATTTATATAGGCAAACACAATCATCCTAATTTGATAACAAATCAAACTCTCAATTTAAAAAATTCGTTACAAAAATTAAGTTTATCTCCAAATCTCTATTTTAGGTAGGTTGAAACATGTCCTTACAAATCCTCTCTTGATTCAACTTACCTAAACCTCTGCTATGATGTGGATATCATCCTCAACGATAATGAGCGTGATCTTCATTTTGTTGCCATTGACTTTCTCTTTACCGGAACACACAACTAACATACTCATGTTTAGGAAGACTTTCAACACAAGGAACCCCCATGATCAACATAGTCCACCGAGCCTCATCATCTCTGAACCTAACATCATCCACATCACTCGCTTTAACTGAAAATTCAAACATCATTATCTCTCTCTCTGGACTTTCGATCTATATTAAATTCGGTCACAATGTAGACCCATTTTTCATGAACTCGCTATAAAAAAATCACGACGATCCAACGATTAACGAACCCGCAACACTTGTTTGTTCACATATGTGACAAACCCGACTAACTTTCTATAGCAAACTTTGAAAATATATGTATATATATCTAAACATCTAATAGAAACCCCAATGGCCAGATCGTAGATAGACATCTAATGAACCTACAGTTCAAATTTCAGAACAATCTGATGGTTAACGAACCCACACCGTTAATTCTTCTGTCGCTACACAAAATATGATGAACCACACTCTCTTTTCTCTCGTATTGGCTTCCTCCCAGTTATGTGATTCATCTCCACTAACCTTGCTCTGATACCAGTTGTTGGGATTGACCCCCCATCTCGTACCAATTGATGAGATCGATCACTACCACAACAAACACACAAACATGTATAAGCCAATAATTAAATGCACAAAGAAAAAAAAAACATGATACACAACTTTTTACATGGAAAACCTCTCAAGTGAGAGTAAAAACCACATGACCCTTAGGCCAATTAACACTCCACTATTATGAACAATATTACAAGAATGGACGTTTCTATCAACACTCTTGAATAGGCTCACAAATCCTTACACTACTCTCAACAGTAGATTACCATAATAGAATCCGCTCCCGTTGTTATTGAATCGTCTGATACTCACCGCCCATGACAGAGGACGACTCACAACACGAACCCCATATGTGTTCTCGCTTTCTCTCAACCTCCTCATCTATCTCTATGAGATAACTCCTATATTTATATAGGCAAAACAAAATCATCCTAATTTGATACAAATCAAACTCTCAATTTAAAAGATTTGTAACACAAATTAAGTTTATCTCCAAATCTCTATTTAGGTAAGTTGAATCATGTCCTTACAAATCCTCCCTTGATTCAACTTCCCTAAATTTCCACTATGACGTGGATATCATCCTCAACGATAATGAGCGTGATCTTCATTTTGTTGCCGTAGACTTTCTCTTTACTGGAACGCTAACTAACATAGTCAAAGTTAGGAAGACTTGCGACATAAAGAACCCCCGTGATCATTATACTCCACCGAGCCTTATCATTTTTCAACCTTACATCATCCATGTCACTCACTTTAGATATAAAAATCCTGAAAGTTCTCCTCTATGTTGAAACTTTTGGACCAAATCTGACTCTAAAACAACAACAAATTCGAACATCATTATCTATCTCTCTGAACTCGCGATATCTATTAAATTCGGTTACAATGTAGATCCAAGTGTCATAACAGCCTGTACAAATATCACGACGATCCAACGATTAACAAACCTACAACACTCGTTTCTTCACATCTGCGCCGAACCCGACTAATTTTCTACAACAAACCTCGACAATATATATCTGTACAAAAACATTCAGTAGAAAATCCCAACGGTCAAATCATAGATAAATATCTAAAGAACCTACAATTCTAATTTTAGAACGATCTGAAGGTTAGTAGCCCCACGCCGTTAATTCTCCCGCCGTTGCACAGGATATGATGAACCGCACTCTGTTTTCTCTCGTATTGGCTTCCTCCAGTTATGTGATTCCTCTCCACAAACCTCGCTTTGATACCAGTTGTTGGGATTTACCTCACTTTGATACAAGTTGTTAGGATCAATCACCTCCACAACAAATCATACAACCATGAAGCCAATAATTAAATGCACAAACAGAAGAGGAAAAAATAGCACGGCATACAACTTTTTTCGTGAAAAGCCTCGCAAGTGTGAATAAAAACCATGGGCCCCGTACATCACCTAACACTCCATTATTATGACCAATACTTTTGAATACACAAACAAATCCTCACACACTCTCAACAGTAGATTACAATAACGAAATTTGATCCCGTCGTTATTAAATCATCGAAGATTACCGCACGAGACGGAGGGAGACTCACAACACGATTCACATGCGCTCTCTCTTTCTCTCAACCTCCTCACATATCTCTATGACATAACTTATATATTCATATAGGCAAAAGACAGTCATCTTAATTTGATAACAATCAAACTCTCAATTTAAAAAATTTGTTACACAAACTAAGTTTATCTTCAAATCTCTATTTCAAGTAGGTAGAATCATGTTCTTGTTTTTTCCCTTCACTTTGTCGCGGTATTCGCTGCAAAACATTATTTTGTATACTAGGTACTTTATAGAAAAGATAATTGTAAAATACCAAAAACTCAAATTGATCATAATAAATATGTGTTAATTTAACATCAAAGTCATCATTAAATTATTTATTTGTACGTTTCCGATAATCCACAAACAAATATAGTTATTTATTACTAACTTATTATAATTTTTCGTCACTAGTTTTGAACAGATTTTATCACCTGTTTTATCACCATTTCTATTATTGTTCTTCCCAATCAATTATTTAAAATCAGGCATCCCATACCTACAAACACGAACGTGATGTCTCAAAAGCTGAGTCCACAAAAAAATTAATAGTTATCAATGGATAAATTCTAACTGAGCACAAATTTAAGTTGGCGGATTATCAGTATTATTATTAGTTAGATCCGTCGTTATTTAATTATCGCGCTTAGCGTATCTATCATGTAATATATAATTTCACGTACTCATTATTCAGTCAGGGGAAAATTAATCAGAGACACGTTAACTACTCCTTCGATGTGATAGCACATGTGATTTATATCCTATCACGCAATATCTACTGAAGCCCATCCCAAAAGCCCTTCTTGCAAGTCAAACCACGTGGCACCAACCAACCATCCTGGAACTGATGTGCTACGTCATCTTTTGTATAGTCATAATGCTATTAGTTGTAATAAAACGAAGTCTCCTATGGTTTGCCATGCTTCTCAGCATGGTAAGCACGTGAGACTACCATTTTCTCTTTCGGATAGTATTATTAATTCTACTTTTGTCATTGTTCACTCGGATTTGTGGATTTCTCCACTTTTGAGTCTTAGTGGTATTAAATATTATGTTATTTTTTGGATTATTTTATGCACTATTTATGGGTATATCCTTTGCGTAATAAGGCAATTGCATTCTCAAAAATTGTACACTTTTGTGCTTTTGTTAAAACTCATTTAATTGTGAAATTAAGGCATTCCAATGTGGCAATAGGGGTGAGTTTGATAACACCTCTCTTCACCAACTGTTTACATCTAATGGTATTCACATATGATTCTCGTGTCTGAAAACTTCTCAACAAAATGGAATGTCTGAACGAATTATTTGTACTATTAACAACCTAATTCGTACACTTCTCTTTCAAGCATGTCTACCACCTAACTTTTGGGTCGAAGCTCTAAGCATGGCTACTTACCTAACATACTACCATCTTCCGCATAAAATACCTCACATGCGTCTTTACAAAACCGAACCGAACTACGTCTTTCTTTGAGTGTTTGGTTGCATTTGGTATCCCAACCTTAATACAACCAATCAACTTGCTACATGTTCTACACCTTGCATTTTCTTAGGCTACCCATCTAATCATCAGGATTACCGGGGCCTCTATTTTTCCACCAACAAAATTATTATCTCTCGTTATGTGACGTTTGAGGTTAAGATTTTTCCTTATGGATCGATAACACCACATCAAGCACCATCCTACACCTTCCTTGATCTTCAAACAAACCTCATCTCTTGCCAATTTTTTATTCCATCTCTCGACTCACCCACCACTCTACCACCTCCTAATCATGTGGCCTCACCATCAAACTCACACGCTCTGCTGCCTTCTCCTTCTCCAGCCCAATCTTTGGCCCAACTGCATCAGCAACCACCTGACACACCATCAAAGCCCAACAAGATGATCCTTTGGCCCAATAGGCCGATCATTTGTCGTAACATGGCCCATCATAGCCTGCTCCAACAATCAATCCTCCACTAACCCTGTGGTCATCCGTTTTCGTCTTGGCACCAACAAACCCGTCTAACACTTAAATCTTAATGTTTATTTAGTTTCGCCTATTCCTAAGTCCTATTGTCATGCTCTTAATGACCATGATTAGCAAAACGATATGTTTGATGAATACAATGTGTTAATTAAAAATAGTACTTAGATTATTGTGTTACGCCCTTCAGACATAAACATAGTTCGTTCCATGTGGCTGTTTAAGCTCAAACATAATGTAGGTGGTACCATTAGTTGCTACAACACTCGTCTTGTTGCGAATGGCCGTAGTCAGCAACTTGGGATAGATTGTGGTAAGACGTTTAGTTTGGTTGTTAAGATGGTTACCATTCATCAGTTCTCAGCCTTGTTGTTCTAGACACTTGCCTATTCACTAGCTTGATGACAAGAACACATTTTTATATGGTCATTTATATGAGACTGTCTATATGCCTCAACTTCCTTTTTTTTGGGATCCATATCATCTTGACCACGTTTTCCTTATGTAGATATTTCAGTATGGTCTTAAACATGCCCCTCGGGCTTGGTTTTGGAGATTTGCAGGCTATATTATGCGGGTTAGGTTTCCTCATAGCTATTGTGATTCCTCTTTAATTATTTATCGACATGGCTATGACATTTCTTACCTTTTTATTACATGTTGATGATATTATTTGACTGCATCTTCAACAACATTTCTTCACCAGGTTATTACATCTCTTCATCGGGAGTTCTCTGCGACTGATCTTGGTCCATTGAACTATTTTTTGGGCATCTATGTCACTCGCATGGCTTCAAGGATGTTCCTTTCTCAGAATAAGTATGCCACAGAGGTTCTTGTGCGTGCTAACATGCTGAGTTGTAATTCCTGCCAGACTTACGTTGACACATACACTAAGCTTGCTGCCTCCTGTATCTGATCCCACGCTATATCATAGTCTTACAAGTGTTCTTCAGTATCTTACCTTCCCGCGACCTCATTCATTTTACTCGGTTCAACATATTTGTCTCTTTATACATGACCCTCACTAACTGCATCTTTTGGCTGTTAAGCCTGACCCTCGCTCACATCTTTAGTTGCTTACTCTGATGCTAATTGGGCTGGCTGCCTCACCACTCGCAGGTTTAATTTTGGGTATTGTGTATTTCTTGGAAATAACTTGTTGTCTTGGTCCTCGAGACGTCAGCATACGCCCTCTTCATGCAGTGCTTAGGCCGAATATCATGGTGTTGCAATGTTGTAACTGAAACTTGTTGGTTACGTTACTTTTTATGGGAGTTTCACTATAACAATGTCTACTGTGACAATGTCCTCTTCGTTACTTTCTACTATTATTGTCTACTGTGACAATGTTAGTGCGGTCTATATCTCATCTAATCATGTGCAACATCAACGGACTAAGTATATCAAGATCGACATTCATTTTGTTCAAGATATGGTAGCAACAAGTCAGGTGCATGTCTTACATGTTCCCTCTAGCTAGCTGTATTCATATATCTTCACTAAATGCTTGGCTTCAGTTTTGTTTGATGAATATGGTGTCAGTTTGAGCGTTCGCTCTCCTCTCACTTCAAGTAAGAGGGGGGGGGGTTTAGTGGATTATTATTGTTATCATTAGTAGGCACGTCATTAGTGTAATCGGGCTTAGCAATGTCAAAAGTAAAATTAAAATAGTATCCGAAAGACAAAATGGAAGTTTCACATGCTTACCAAGTTAACAAGCATGAAAATACATAAAAAACTTTCTTTTATTACAACTAATAACATGACTAGATAAAAGATGACGTATCACATCACTTTTAGATGACCAAGACGTTTGTAACACATGGTTTGACTTGCAAGAAGGGCTTGTGGGATGAGCTTCGGTACAGACTACATGATATGATACAAATTACGTGCGCTATCATATGAGAAGAGTAGGTAGCATATGAAGTAGTATACTAAGCCCGATAATAAACTAATGACGGGCCTAACTACTACTACTACTGCTGCTAATAATAATAATAATAATAATAATAAGCTAACAATATAAACATATCATTAATAATATTTAGAGGCGTAATCAACATGATGCATGTGTCGGTTCTGATGCTAGGCTTAAGAGCTTCTCCGATGATAATTTTTCTAAAACTTTTTTTTAGTTGAAATTTTTTTTAAAAAAGCTTTTGATAAATGATTTTTACTTTGTAGTGCAATTCTTTTCAAAAAGTTTGAGATTTATTAAGTCAATTCTTTTTGAAAAGTTTGAGATTTATTAAGTCATAGGTACCCTTGATCTCATCTCTTTGCATTATTTATTATGATTTTATTGATGTTTACGTATCTCTAAAGTTTTGTTTTTTTCATTGAAGTAAATGGTTTTTCTAAAGGTTTTACTACAAAAGCTTTAAAAAAAACTTTATATTATAGATGCTCTTAGGGTGTAGCAACATAGGCGTAAAGTTACGCTAAGCTAACTTATTGTATTGACCGACATTATACATAAGCTCGGTAGTCAATTAGATGTGTCTGTCTTATCACGTGATAAGTATAGATAAATTAGGTTGGGTTCAAAAGGCCTAACCCAAGAACAATTACAAAAAACTTGGTCCCTGAATTCGATCTTAGGCCTAGTTAAGTCAAAATTGACTAAGACATTATGAACCAGATCAAGATCAAACCTGATGCGACTAGATTAACCAAAAGCCTATATTCTACAAGTGATCGCCTTCAATCATAGTCGTTTTCTAATAAAGAGTTCGATCCTCTTTTGTTAAAAATTGAACATTTTTTTTACTAACTATATTTTTTAAAAACTTGGATATGATTGTTATGTCAAATATAGATAAAAATCTGTTGACTACTAACGCAGTCACGCGGGGTCCTTTTACTGATTTAATCGTCATGCTAAACCAAGATACATCGACTTTGACTCGATAGTGCTGGTCTCCTTGTTATGATTAACAAAATGCAATGAAAGTGTAAATTGTGACTGATTCTTAAGTTCGGTATTTACTAGGTGTATATATTTGATTTAAGAAATATTATGAAGGGGGAAATGGCAAGAAAGGTAACATAGAATTTAACTTTTGTCATTGTGAGCTACGTAAAAATATTACTAGGTCTCCAACCACTACTGTCCACACCGCCGTCACAACCATCTCCGCCACACACCGACATCTCCTCGTAACAATAGATTTGTGTGTGAATGTTCAAATGTTTCGGCTTAGTGCTTCGATTTATAAAATGTATCTGTTTGTTATAGATGGTTTAAGAACTATGACTTAGAAGCCAACGTGGACAAGTCTAGGCAAAAACAGTGACAATGTGCTTGCGTGGATTGTCATGTGTGCAAGGAACTTGGTGACTTAGTATATGTTATGATATGATAATCCGGTGATTGTTTCCCTAAATTTGACATACTGAATTTCAGAATCCTTCTATTTACGAACTTTTTTTACTTACACAAAAACAAAAATCAAATTTTATGTTGCCTTTCTTGGTGGCATTTTGCGCTATTATGAATGTATGTAGACACAAGTATCAAAAGTATATGATCAAACATATTTCATTTAAGTGGCTTTAATACAGTAAAAATTGTAACTAAAGATTTCGTCTTCCGAGTGACATTTGGTCAGATCTTATTAATTGAAAGATCTGTAATTATCACAATTTAGTGGCTTAATACAACAAATATTTTATTTTATATGATTATAATAATAATAATAATAGTAATAGTATAATAATTTAAAATATATGTTCTTTACCATTTTTTCTCCTATTTGGCTACTGTTTCTTTCTTTTTTTAGGTTTATAATTGGCTTCAATTTCAAGGAATTAACAGACCTCTTTGTCTCTCTCATGTTCATGTCTTCTTTTCTCAAACCTCATGTCCATTTTTGTCCCTGAAACTCCAGGTACTTTCTCTCACTCCATATATACATATATATCTCATCTGTATGTATAGATCTCTAAAGACTTGCTTAATTCTTCAGTGTTCTTACTTTTATAATTATACATTTGATTTATTATGGGTAGATATTGTATTGTGTGTGTCACAAGACTGCATGTATTCATTCAATTTTAATGGTAAATGGTAGCATTTTGTTCACAATTGAGATTTTTAGGTCACTTTATGATGTGGGGTTTATTCAAATTTTTTTTTTTTTGTTGCTATGTGATGATTTTGCTGATCTTTATGTGGGTTTCAGATCTAGATATTCCATTCTTAGATCCATTTTCACAAGTTAATGAATTTACATGCATTTTTAGAATTTGAT
The DNA here is from genome assembly GCA_963921325.1 of Logfia minima. Taxonomy (NCBI): domain Eukaryota; kingdom Viridiplantae; phylum Streptophyta; class Magnoliopsida; order Asterales; family Asteraceae; genus Logfia; species Logfia minima. The sequence continues at coordinate 41,582,924 of OY992764.1, forward strand.
TGTTTTCTGGTATATAGATGTGAATTGTAGCTATAATTTCAACTTGGGCCAATGAATGTATGCTATTTTTCTGGAAAATGTGTTCACCATTTTCTTGAAAAGTTCCAATTTTTACCTATTTTGAGATTAGATCATGATGAAATTTATTGTTTAATAAGGTTTTTGTTCTTATGGCAAAAACTCTTTGAACTCTTCTACATGAATTATAGTACTTGTATAAATGCCAAAATCCCAAAGTAACAGCATGGTTTGCAAATTTGACAAATTGAGTAAACTTATATGGTGAAAAAACTTTCATTTTGCTTGACGCTTTTTGTTAAAAATAGCTTTAGTTTTGCAAGGTTCACTGTTCATTTTCCAATTATGGTTCGTCTAAAACAAGAAGCAAAGTATGATTGTTCAAAAAGTCTATTAATAGTTTAATATAAGGTGTTAAAAATGGGTGCGTATGCTGTATTCTTTTATTTTATGGTAGGTGGGGAAAAATGTTTCAAGAAACTAATATGGGTTCTTTCCACCCTTAACCCGCATTTTGGTTCCTCATAATCTAGTTTCTCATAGAATTTACTACTTCTGATAATAAAGTTCAGATGTTGTTTAGTTTTTTTGCTTATATTCATATTTTCTCTTATTTTAGGTTTATTATTGGCTTCAAATTCAGTTGTTTCCACCATGATCAAGCAATTTCTTGCAAAAATCCCTCGTAAATCATCAAAATCTAATCCAACAGATGTTGATGGAGATAGTTCTTCAAGCACCAATGCAAGTGATATGGGCAACAATGGCTTCATCAACACTTACAACGCCATTTCAAGTCGATTGAACACTGTTAAAAAGATGTCTTCCTCAATTTTCCCAACAAGCATCATGTCAGGGAGCGAAATGATTGATCCTAATCTACCTTTCAAAGATGTCCAAAGTTCCGATAAGCTAAGACTTCTCGTCAGCAAATTAGATCTTTGTTCTAATTTATATGATTTTCAAGATCAAGATCAATATTCCATAGAGAAAGACGTAAAGCGTCAAATATTATTAGAAATTATTGAATATCTTTCATCCGAATCTCCTAAACTTAGTGAACCAGCAATGTTTGCCATTTGTAAAATGTGTGGAGACAATCTTTTTCGAGATTTTCCTCCTAAAAAGTCTTTCTATTTGCCTCGTGGTGAGACAGAAGATGAAGAACCGTCGTTTGACCCAGCATGGTCACATCTACAACTTGTATATGAAATACTCCTTCGATTTCTAAGTCAAACTTCTATTGACCCAAAAGTTGCAAAGCAGTATATTGATCATTCTTTCATATTAAGTTTACTTGACCTTTTTGATACTGAAGATCCTAGAGAAAGAGAGTGTTTGAAATCGATCTTACATAGGGTTTATGGTAAATTCATGGTTCATAGACCCTTTATTCGGATGGTTGTGAGCAACATTATATACCGTTTTGTTTTTGAAACTGAAAAGCACAACGGGATTGCTGAGTTATTGGAGATTTTTGGTAGTGTGATTAGTGGATTCGCGTTGCCACTAAAGAAAGAACACAAGATGTTTTTATTACGGGCACTTGTTCCTTTACACAAACCAAAGTCTGTGGGCGTTTATCATCATCAGCTAACTTATTGTGTGGTTCAGTTCATAGAGAAAGATCCGAAACTGTCAAGTGCTGTTATAAAGGGGTTGCTGAAAATTTGGCCAGTTACAAGTAGCCAGAAGCAGTTGATGTTCTTGAGTGAGTTGGAAGAGTTGCTTGAAATGATTCATACTGAAGAGTTTGAGAAGATTATGGTTCCATTATTTTTGCGTATAAATTGTTGTCTTCGCAGTTCTCATTTCCAGGTAATTTTTACAATGTCTTTGCAGTGTTTCTCATTAGAAATCTTGCCGTATGCTCAAGTTTGAATTTGGACTCCAAAGTCAAGAGTTCGAGTCACAATTTAATCTCTTTGCAATGTTCAAGGGGAAGACTTATAAGTGGCAAAATGGGCCAGTTGGGTTGGCTTGACCTGAAAAAGTTTTTTTCCAAAACTTTTGATTATCATGTATAGATGATAGATACGACAACAAAAGATATATTATGAAAATAATAATATGATTTTTAGATGTGAAGTTGTGTACGGTTTAGTGGGTTTGATGCATTAAAAATTCAATCTGGACGATTTAGTGACATAACATAACCTGAATGATACATTCATGAGTAAATGAATCAGAATTGCCACCTCCAGAAAGACTATATACAAAGATTCCCTTACATCGTAAAGGCTGGGAATTTTGATGAACAAAAATTGCCCGATTTACGTAATGTGAATCTTTTTACGAATGTTTATAGTTTAGGGAATGGGACTACTTACTTATGATACTTGCTTTTATATAAAAAGTAGTTCTGACTACTACAAACGCAGATCTTGTTGTTTTTATCTAATTTAGTGGTGGGCAAAGAATATCCAGGTACTGTTGGGCCTATCGAAGGGTATTTAAGTCATTAAACTATTTAAGTCATTGAGGCTATTGTTACCTTTTTCTCTAGGTGAGTACATGGATTTGGTTGTATTGATTTGGACTCACACGATTCCTATATGTATTGAAGGATATTTAAACATTTGACTGATAGTTTCTAATGTTCGGTCAACTGCTGCAATTTTCATGCGACACGTGCAGTACACGACAAAACACTTGTGAGTGATATCAGTGTATCATACCTTACGTTTTTTGGGCAAAACTAGAGTGTATATTTTTGCACGAACTCGGCTGCACAGTTTGTAAAGGTGGTAATTTTGACCTATTTATGCATCAATGGGTTGATTTGTGTTGTGTTTTACCTCAAACTAGTAAAATAGAAAACATTACTAAACAAGGAACTGGTCAAATTAGTTGAAACTTGAAAGTAGCCGCCGGAGTAAAAACGTCCTAAATAATTTGATTTGAATACTTGAATATTATTGAAATAAGATTATAAATTTTGTAATGTATTTGACACGCTGATTATGTATAAAAACATTTGGGACAAAAGAGTCTCCTGGATCGACCCAACCTACCCCGACATGATCTAACACAGTACCCATTACCCAACGTGCCTCTTGTCACCTATAGTGTCATGATTTGGTCAATCATTATTCGTAACACGACTAGGAAACTGGGCTATTTCTGCATGTATATGTCTCATTTGCCCGAGTCATATGTACTAGAAGTGTATGCATGCAATGTGTGTTATCATTTGTTTTATGGGCTAACCTTGTTGTAATAACATGTAGGTGGCTGAGCGAGCACATTTCTTATGGAACAATGAACACATACTCCATCTTATCATGTGTAACCGCCAAGTGATTATGCCTCTTGTCTTCTCGTCTTTAGAGCAGAATTCCCAAAACCATTGGAGCCGCACCGTACTCAACCTTGCACAAAATATGATGAAAATGTTGAATGATGTGGATCAGGAGTTGGTTCTTTCCTGCCAAGGACGGTCAGAGGAGGACAAGTCAACATCAACCGTGGTGGCTGGAAACGATGGTTGACTTGGGAGCGCCTTGAGAGCGTTGCCAGTTTTCAACCAGTTGTTGGAAACATTACGATTTTGGAAGAATCTGCGGCTTGTATTGTTACTTGTTAGAAAATTTGTGTATTAATCACGCGTGTTGTTGGCTAGAAAACTGGTTTTGCATTTGATTTCTTCTTATTTTTTTTGGAGGGAGAAGAGCGAAGCCGGGCACTCTTTGTGGGTACTTAGTTATTTATGAAGCTTGAAAGTAATAAGTATTGTTTGAACACTCTGTGTATGGTTATGGTTGAATTACTTAATCGTGGATATCGCCACCAGGGCTAACGTGTGCCCCTGTCTCCATGTTTGGTTAGGTTTGACTTTGGTTAGAACTTTGAAGTAGTCTTGCCACTCGCTGGTCCTTCCAAATTGGAGCTGCCTTCGAACTAGCTTCTCAATTTGTTTTTTATTTATAGATTTGAATATAGAGGTGCAAATTGGGTAAGTACGTGTATTGCTGCCGATACTAAGCCATTAAGTGCAGTACGTATTGTTAATTTTCTGTATAAACAAGGGTGTGTTTCTGAATCAAGAGTTACTTCATGAATAGTGTTTGAAGCACTTTCCGAATTTGATATTTCGACCCTATATGTCCGGGTTACACAAAATTCAAATTATGTGGATAATTCGTGAAGAAACAAAGAAGATTTCAGTAGAAAATCGTGCTTAGTGTTTTGGATGATTGAGAGATATTCTAATCTTGTGTATCCTGCGTGTGAAATGTATCTTTGTTTTCTGTTAATTGAAACAGAAAAACCGATCCAAAAATGGCAGTTGGAAACCAAATTTACAAAGCAAACCCCCGCCATGGGCGCTGCTCTTTGGACCCCTTGCAAGGGGCCTTGACCCTCGCCATTTTAGTTGAACCGGAACAACCTAGACTAGCACATGAATGCACTTCGCACCTCCTAACCTGTACTATAACTAAGTCGAACCCCTTTTGATACGCGTATCTTTCCATTATACTAAAACGATTTGGTGACACTAAAATCACCAACATGTGTGCTTCATATTTGGTTCATCCGACACGTACATGTCATAGCAGCATTAGCTACTGTAGCGTAAGACAGTCACTCTAATGAGGTAGCTAAATCATTGTGGATGCCACAAGCTGTGTTACGTATGATTCATGCTTACATAACAGTCGAGAGAAACACATTCCATACGTTTCTATGTTCGAACTGTCAATGAGAACAAAGCCTACGTTTCCTTTTTCGGAAGTTTTAGAAAGATGTTTGGTTTGCTTATTGCTTATTTCTTGTTATTGCAAAGTCAGTTTTACAAAAATTAGCAATTGTCACACAAGAAATTTGCAGACTCCCAAGAGATGAAGAGGATGTGACACAAGGTCTTATCATCCCAGAAACAGTACCATACAATGGAGACAAAACATTCAAGAACTCGAATTCAAATGACATTACACATGATAATTTAACGGATCTCTAACAACCTCATAAACAAGTTGAACCGTGAATATTATTCCTTGACGGCGGACGAAATGCTCAAATAGAGGACCCGAAAAACGAGGCTTCCATATATGAAGACCGATTACTTGAGGAAGCAACATGTAACTTTGAAGATTAGAAATCGAGTACCAGAACTCTCGCATGACTAGTGTCATATAATAGTCTTTCGTGAAGGTAACATCAAGTAGATAGAAATCGAGCCCACTTAAAATGATATTAAAGATACAATAACACATGTAGATAGAAAAAGTAACAAGAATTACCTTCTTCTCACTTGGACTTGACTCACCTTGTTGACGTAGTAACTTTCGAGCTTTCATCACCATTTGAGCGATTCTAGCCATTTGGAACATTGTAACCAGAACAAGAAATCTTGCAAAATAATCAAGATTCTTCAGATATTCTTCATAGCTTTGAAGATCATAAGGTTGACTGATGTAATGTGGAGTTTCCGATGACTTGATCAAAATTTCTTTGTGATAAATCAAGTTAATTCCATATCCAGTGAACCACATGGTTAGCATGAGGATAGATATGTAAGGAACTGAATCTTGCGATTTCTTCATGTTCAACATCTCAATCAATATGTGTGCAATGTACATTGAAAGAAGAAAAATCCGGAAGTACCCTTCAAAGATTTTACGAAAGATAACATTTTTTTTATGATTTTTGTCATGAATCATGAAGGTTTGAAAACGTATCGTCTTGAATTGGTAGATATCAGTTTCGTTTCTTTGGCTGGCAATGCTGATCTTTGCAGTTGGATTAATCAACCATCTTGTGTTCACAGGTGAGTACTGGATTGTGACTTCAATCAAACAATCTAGACCTCTTTCAAGATTCACATGATCAAAGTCGACTTTCCTGCAACCAATCAGGTACATCTTCCCTACACGCAGATTGTATACACCTTCAAGATATAACTTCGAGACATGACGATAGGATTGTTCCCTGACTTTATTCGGGTCTTCTGTTAACAAGAGATTCAGTGATACATTGAGGAGCTCATGGTTAGAAACTTCGTAGAAAGAGCTATCATTTGTTCTAAATAAAGGACCTAATGACAGAACTTCTACGTTGACAAAAGTTTCAAAGCTTGAAAAGGTATCGATCCTTAGATCAACTGAGAGACGATTTGAGGTATTAAAAATCCCATCTTTTTTGTCCTCAACTGAAGGATAGCTAAAAAGTAATTTCCTGATGTAAGTTATCAAACGAGGTTCTTGGATTCTTTCTTTAAATTCAACGGCAAGATCATTTTTCTAGTAGTTATATGAAAGATAATCCCTACTGTACAATCCAACATCATGCAAACCAGGGTAAAGCATCTCAAGTCCAATGAAAAGAGGATGAAATGCTATTGTTGCATTTGTCAAACTATATATACTTCCGCAGACAACACTTCTCTGTTTGCTCGAAAAAGACTTGGGAAAGTACAGTAATACCCCCGAGTCGCATTTCGCAAGATCTGGACCGAGACATCCAGTCATAGATAGTAGTCCAGTTGAGGAGTTCCATGCTCCTTTGACTGATAAAGTCAACGTAGATAAACCCGTTCTACGTGCTACCACATGTGGCTTTATACTAGCAGGGTACATTCTCAATATTCCAGAAACTTTATCGCCTTCGCAGCTGACTTGGTGCATAATAACCCTTAGATTCTCGTTGCTCCTATCAACGAGCTGAATCTCATTCCTAAGAAGAAACGGGCCAACTGTATTCTGGAACCCATTTTGGCCACCAAGTTTTAAACTTGGCATAACTCTATAAGCCTGTTGTTCAAAATACTTGAGAACCCTACAGAATTCGGAGTTGTTAAACTTGTTGACACCATCTTCTAGAATTGCATCTTTTAGTGGATTTTGGTGAAAAGATTCTAGATTGAGGTCATCAGAACTACTAATATCGTATTCTTGCATGATAGCTGAGTGGGAAGTTATGTGAACTTTGTCAAAGTAATCATATTCATTGTCTTCACTCAAACTTGTCATTTCTCCATGGATTCGGCTATTGGGTAATGATGGAGTTTTTGGGTACCTAAGAACAAGCTTAATATGGTCATGTGGCAAGACCACAGGCTCTTCACTGTCAGTGTCTTCAACAGAGAAATATGTCGTAATATAACCATCTGAATATCTTTTTGGAACTTTTCTGAATGGGAAAATCGAATTACCCAACAAACAAAGTAAACGCTCACCTCCATTCTCTTCTGTTTCAAGATAAAGGCCTTCAAAGTCAACTCTAAGAGCAGACATACCAGGTGTCATATGAAACCTTAACCCCGGTTCAGAAATTACTGTGCTATTTCTTGTAATGCCTATAGACAGAACCCCACTAATGCTAACCGTGTTTTTGGGCTGGTGGGGTGCACTAGAACTAACATTGGGAACATCAAAACTAACCAGTTTAAAGGGGGAGATGAATGATATGGCATATGGCATATCGCTATCATCAAAGGGCATTAAAGTTGCTCCATGACTAGTGTCCTGTTCCCGATCTCCATTAAAGAAAGAAAGCTCATTTATAAGCCTAGAAGCCTTATTATCATCAAATTGTAACTCAGAAGCTGAAGATATAAAAGAGCTACAGTGGTTCTTGATTTCAGTAAATCGACTGTAATTATGATGCAATGATTTGTCAATCGGGAATGCGAAGTCATCAAATGAGACTGCATAACCTAAAGCGAGCAACTTGAGCAGGATGCAAACACTTAAAGCTTGGATTCTCATTGTGAACCTCAAGAATGTTCAGAAACTATACAATAAATACTCAAACAAAGATAAGTTCAAAAGTACTATATGATTGAACATGAATTAAAAGACATGAAAATTATGAAAAAATGTACACGTTGAAGATCAAACCAGAATGAATGAAGGGTTGTTTTCAAATCTAAATTTCTCTCTATCAGACTAACTGCATTTAGAGAAAAGGAAGTATCTATCAGACTATCTGATAGTACGGATGTGATTTCACTGAAACACATTAAGTTATCATTTTTATCATTAAAAAAATATTTGATTCATAATAACATGATCAGCACATGCAAAGATCATGAGTGGATATGCTACTTAGTATCAATTGTTCAAAAAAGATTATTACAGCAGGTGTGGAAGTCTTGCCATTTGAAGTTCATCTGGACCCTTTCTCTTGAACACATTAGAGGTCAAATTAATGTTACAATTATAAACCTATAAACTTAGTATCAATTAGCAAACAAAGTTGCTAGTGAATAGTAGATTTATTAAGTTCTATCATTAATTTAAAATTTGAAACTAAAATAAACATGATGCCTTGGTATAGCGGTAAATTGTAAGTAAAATTGTTGTAGGAACCGGTGTTTTCGAATCTTATGCAATGAAACTTCTTTTTTTCATAGCTAGATATTTATTTAAGTCAATACTACTTTTACTTCTATCATTCTATGTTTCTCAATTACTCCATCAAACATAATTACTTTTTCTCTTCTGCTTTGATCCTACTACCAAAGTTATTTCTTCCTAATCTATGGCAAGATTTCATCTATTGCTCCCCTTCTGATATCCTAAATTAGTTAAGGATAATCCATTTTATTTTATTGATTTCACCCGAGTTTGGAACATCATCTCCTCTACATCTGAGGTTTTTCTTAATCACTTCACTTACAAAATGCTTTAAAATCTTATGTAAGTTACTTTATTATTTTTAGCATTTATGAAACTGTAAATAGATAATTAGCTTTTGATTTACATAATACTACATGTTAATTGACTCACTTGTCCTTTTTCACGTTATAATATTATAAATTTGTAACTAACAATTTTATGACACGACCAAGTGAACCAACACGCGAAAAATCTAGGAGACGGAAACAAGGCTGGAAAATTGGTCATACTTGACTCTGCCAGTCTGCCTTATCCTTTGAACTAATCTTTGAACTAGAAGCACCATTTTGTGTTCCAACAGACGGTATTGCAGTACTTGACTCTGCCTTATCCTTTGGTTTTCTTCCAAGTTTCTTCTTGGGTGGTTTCACATTTTCCCCTAGTGCATTTTGACAACAGGAAGAATCATGCCCCTTCTAAGGCAATTTTGACATGTCATTACAACACCATACTTAGACACCCTTGTTGCATACATCATTGGTTCATGTATTGCTCTAATTCTCTTCTTTTTGAGCCTTCCAGGCATCCTTTTTGGTATAGGTGACAAATGTGCATTTTGATCATTCTTTGTCCTTATATCCATTCCAGGAACTAGATTCAAATGAGATGTGTATGCTCTTTGATAGAAATCCATTCTAAACCACGCAGATACATGATCTTCTAGATCTTCATCACACTTGATTATACCAGCAACAACATGTACACATGGGATTCTACTAAGCTCCTATAATGTATATGAACATTTGCTACTAGTTTTTCCTATGTCAACAACAAATGCTTTCCCATGTTTCCTAAGTTCAACCTAAGTTCCACTAGCATGAATCACTAGCCATTCACCTATTTGATTCTTAATGCATTCTAGCCTCTTTTTAATGTTAGGAGTGAGTTCTTGTGGATTAAGTTCCCATTTGTTACTTATATCCCTAATTGTTTCCATCCTTTTCATCACTATAACTCTAATTGCTTCTCACATGGTTATGATTGGTTTATTCCTAAGCCTTAATAGAATCGAGTTCCAATATTCACTAAACTCATTCTCAACTGTCTCACAACCAGCATGTAAACAAAAGAATGCTCTAGACCCAAAATTTGGATTTCTTTCCATCAAGTATTTATGAGCATTAAGGTTACCTCTCCTTACCTCATCCATGACCTCCTCAATTCACCAGGGTATGTTGTCTTTGTAGCTCTCCAAAATAGATTCCTGAATGTCACTCTACTATAATGCTTCTTGAAATTCTCATAGATGTGTCTAACACATTGCCTATGCTCAACATTAGGCATCACCTCCTTAACAGCTTCAATAAGACCCTACATATTTAAAAATATAAGAGTTATTAACACTAAATCACTACAGTATTACAAGTATTAAAAGTTATCAAGTCATTTATACCTTATGTTGGTCTGACATCAAGGTCAAATCATTCCCAGAAGGACTGCCTAAATCACGTGACAATAACCTTAAAAACCATGTCCAATTATCTTTATTCTCCACATTCACCACTGCCAAAGCTACTGGATATATATGATTATTTCCATCCCTACCCACATCAGTAAGCAACTCACCATTACATGTGGACTTAAGAAAACAACCATATAAAGCTATAATATGTATATATCCCCTCAACCACCCTTCTTTAAGACCATTTAAACAAACATAGAATCTCTCAAAATATATGGCATCTAGATTAACTGTAACACATAGTTGTACAGTTGAACCTAGATTACTTTGTATTAATGCCTCACCATAAGACCTTAGTATACCATAATGTTCCACTAATGTCTTTTCATACTCATTTAGAGCCCAAGCTCTCGCTCTTTTACATTGTTACCCTGTGACAGTGCATTTGTACTTCTTCATTACCAAGTAAAAAATATCAACCAACCTAATCTTTGGATTCAGTTTTATTTTTTCCACAAAATGCTTCCCAATCCATTTGTAATTGATTGAGGAACCACACATATAATTCCTAGAACATGTGTGCTTGCCTTTCAATGAAATAACCTGAAATGATTGCTCCTTAGCCATCCATCTACCCATTAACCTCCATTGACATCCTTTCCTTTTTTTGATTTTTTGTCTTAGGATACCTTTTACACTTCCGTTTTCCCTTAGATTGATCCTTAATCTTTGGAGGTCTTGTGCCACACCTAGCAATGATTTTCTTTCTGCTACTCCTTTTATACCAAATGGGAAATCCATTTGCTAAAGCATAATGTGACAAACACTCCTTCAATTGTTGTGGCCCTTCATACCTTTCACCAAGCTATATGAAAACAATTACATATTAATATTGAAAGACTAACAAATAAAAAAGTTAGAATAAGTTTCTATGATAATAATACTTTTGGCTCTCTCAACAGTGAGTACAAGTGTCATTTATAGGAAACTTTTTAACTAGTGGTTCAAGGATTGGCATGGGATCACTGGGGATACCTTCATCATCCTTTGGTTTCAATGCATTCACCAATTCGTTCATAAAGTCTTTATGCTCAATCAATACAACCTTTTTCACATCATCTGCTTCATTCTCATAATGAGAAATGGAACCACCTAATTGTGGTAGATGACTTTCACTAGGTATCTTAACTATTGGGGGCCCCTTCTTAACCTCCATGACTTCAACTTCTCCCTCACTTAGATGATCTAGTGAAGCAACATCATCACTATCATCATCTGGATCATAGTCCTCATCCTCACTCTCTGTTTCCCCTTTCTTCTCTATCTTTTGACTTGATTCACCAGGCTATGTTTTCCTTCCTCTTTGATCATCTATACCAACATCGTGCATTGTCAATTTACCAACACCTTTCAGCACAGTTTCATCAACATAATTATCCTTTACACTCAAATCATCAAAGTCTCAAATCCTCAACCACTGTGTCCTTTTAACAACATCATATTTCACTTGGTTTTCCTCAGTATCATTAGCCACTTCCCTTAGGTTAGCATCTTTATTACCAACATATTCATCTAATTCCAAACATAAGTGATCTATATACACATGCAGTCTACCATAGCTTTCTACACCATGAAAAAACATATCAATATCATCATCATTTTCTATTATCATCAAGCTTTCAAAACCAGAGTCTGGTAGTAAGTAATAAGCATTACTCGTTGGGCTTCTAGTTTCAGCAATTAACAACTCAATAGACTCATCAAAGTTGATCCTCCTAACTAGCAAATATATCACATTGGAAACTCTCGAAATTTGCCTTCCATTTCTGCAGTAAAATTGTAACTAAAACGTTTAAATATTACGAAAACAAATAGATCAAAGTCATACTAACTCAACCAAAATATTAAAAAAAAAAAAATTGGACAAAACCCCTAGTTTTACGCAATCATATGGTCGGAAAAATCACAACAATCAAAACAAACAGGAATAGCAAAATGAGCAAAAAACGACCCTCAACTTCGATTTTTTGAACCTCGGTAAAGAAGTGTGTTGTGTGTATCGGACTTCGAACAAGAGTTTATTGTGTGTGTGTGCGTGTTTGAATTTACATGACTGTGAGTAGTAGTTAATTGGAGGGGACCATCAATTTTTAATATATATATATATAATAATTTTTTTACACCTCATTTAAGTAGCAACTTACGTGGTGCCAAGTGGATGATTATGTGGCACAAAATTAAGTTTTACTGGTGACATGGATTTTTGAACCGATACATCAAATCAAATGGACCTTTTTCGGGTTGAGTACACACAGTGTAGCGAATTAAAGTTGGGTATACACAATAAATATATCGTGCAAAAGTTGGGTGCATTCCCTTGCACCAAGCCCTGTAAAAAATAGTGTGAATCGAGTTAAGCATAAAAACACATCAATTCCATCAAGAAAAGGATCGTATTTTAATCTAACTACTAGTCGGGGTCTCGTGCAATGTGGCGGTTATGAATTGAAAATCTGATAATATTCAATAATGATAGTCGTCTTAATGATAATGATTGTAAACCTGTGTTTCAACTTCATTTATATTTTATGTTATCATAATAATTATATTTTGATTATTATTTATTTAATTTTTCAAATAAAAATAATCATGAGGTGTATAAACTAAAAGAGGCAATTAAGTATAGATTGATTTGATTTTTAAATTCTATATTTATATATTATAGAAAGAGGTATAAGTCTAATTTTTTATCTTTTAAATTTTAAACAGTAAGACTTATAGCTAATTGTTCTATAAAGGATTAAGATTAAGATAGGTAACTTTCCAGACATAAAGCGCACACATTTATAACATTGTTAGTATCAATTTCCAAACTAAAGGGCTAGTGAATAGTAACCTTCATAGATTATTATATAATTTACTAGCTTTTAAACCCGTGTATACACACAGGTTGTTTAAGCCAGTAAGATAAAATGACATTAATAAATTATACTTTTTTGACAAAAAAAAATTGTATAATTATCATGAATTAACTTAATTTTATTAATCAATTGTTGTGTTACTCTTTTATTACGATAAGAGTCACAAATCACACTATTATTTTTGTCCCTATAGTTGTCTCAAGTCTCAAATCAACTACTATCGAATAAGAGAATTGGTAGTCTTCTTAGTACATTTGGTTAATTAAGAATTGGGCATGGTAAATGTAATTAAAAATGGTATTGACGTTTTTAATTTGAAATCCAACTCGTACCACCATCTCCCATTTTTACTTCGTACACTTTCTAAATTTCAAAGACCCACTTATTATCTACTTAGTTGATGGGAAATCAAAACTATAATAAAAATAAAAATAAATGAATGTACATGATTTATAAAACTATGTAAAATACAAATATGATTAATTGATAGTTGTTTTGATATATAAAAAAGGGATATGATTGGTTATTAGTGGTTTTCTTATACAATTATTCGGCTTAGTAGTAACGTATACCATTACTTAAATCATAGAGTACAAAAATATGTAATTTTTATATTTTGATACTTAACGAATAGAATACATAAATCATATAGTATGTATGGTAATGAATAACAATTGAATTTATAATTTAAGTCAAATGATTTTATATATTTAATTTAACATAATTATTAAAGCAAAAGTAAAGCTGGAAATATCAATGTGCATTGACATAGGTTTAAAAATAATGTAATAAGTATTTTAGTCTAATAGTCTATTAAGAAATATAAGTATGAAATAAAGTAATATAGAAACTATTAATTGCTTACTAAATGTTGTTTAACGAAAAGAGAGAAAAAAGAAGAAAAAAAACAATAAATATAACTATAATATCAATAAGAACGATTATTATGAATGAGAGTCGATCTTCACTGATGGTCAAATAAAAATAAATATAAATAAATAAAATAAATGAATGAATATAATTATAATAAAACTAATTATAAGTTATCCAAGATTGATGATAGTTTTAATTAGTTTAAACTAAAAGGATGATGTCCTATTATTAGATTTAATATAGATAAAAGATAATTAAAGATAATGTGTAATTAATTTTTTTATAAATTGAACTAAACATGCAAACGCATGTGATGGGATATTATTAAAATTAATATAGATAAAATTGATATATATTAAAAATCATGAAATTGAAATTGAAATTGACTAATTAAAATTTGAAAATAGAAAGGTTACATTAAATTAATTTAACTTAATAAAAAATATATTTTAATTAAATTATAACTTCTTATTGGTTAATTGAATTTCAAATTAAAATGATAATATTACAAGTATGATTCTTATTTATTATTTAAAATTTTTGATGATAATTTAGTTGAGTGATTGTTTTCAATGTTAGATTTTTTAACCCTCTCAAGTTCAAATCAGGGACAATATATTTCTATATTCTTTTTTTTTTCTCTTCGTAATTTCAAACTAAGTTACTTATTATGTCTCATTCTAAATAGGCCCCGAAAAAATATAATATATATTTTATCCGTCTTACATTAGCATCTATAACTTCCCAAAACAATTATAATACTGCAATTATTATGATCATGAAGTACAACCACTGTTATTATATAGAACTTACATTTAGACCCTTTGTATATATTTCATTTCGGGTATTTGAAGATTAAGAAAATTATTTGCTAACGTATTTAATGAGATCCTAAGTCGATTTTTGAGTGAAGTTTGAAAATTATCATCTTTCTAATTAAAAGTTAAAACAATTACTACACCACAATTATAAAAATTAATATTTAATCGGAGATGGATACCCAAAGTAGGTGATTCATTTTTATTAGATTAATAAGTTTTTAAATGATTCAAACTGTGAACATTTTATACATTATTTCTTATAAGTTAGCTTGTACGACTAACGGTATATTTGGTAAAATTAGCTGTTAGCGGTAGCTGATAGCTGTAGCTGCAAACTGGAGCTTTATTTGTAAACTGTGTTTGGTAAAGTAGTTGTAGCTGTAAAATTAAAGTTTAAAATGATCAAAAAGCTCTTAAAATCTCCTAAAAGCTAGTTAGAGTAGTTTTTAAATTAGGAGCTTAATCTTCAAACTAAAGCTTTCAGCTTGTGTATCCAAACAAAACTTAATTTTTTAGAGGAGCTTAATTTTCAAAACTAAAAGCTTTAAGCTTCAAAAAGCTCCTAAAAGCTGCGTGTCAAACAGACCCTAAATATATGAATGAAAAGGAAAGATCAAATGAGAATAAATTTTTTATGAGAATAAAAGAATCAATAAGAGAGTTATTTGGCAAAAACTCACTTTTTTCCTATGTTTTTTAAAATTATATATCTCAAAATCGCTAGTCAAAAAATTATAAAACTTACACTATAAAAAACAACGTTTTTTTCTCTTCGATTAGACAACTCACAACGTATACTTTCGAACTTTTTCTTTTCAATTTTTAGTGGATTTTGAAAACGACTATCGAATGTGTTATCAATTTTCAAAATTCATCAAAAATGAAAAAAAAAAAAAAAAGGTTCGTCGAAAGTATGTGACGTGAGATGTTTAATCGAAAAGAAAAAAACACTGATTTTTATGATACAATTTTTGTAATTTTTTGACTAGCCATTTATGAGATATTCAATTATTAAAAATGTTAAAATTTTATTAGATAAAAATAAAAAATTAATTCATAAAAAAATTTAATTCTTATTTAAACTCCACCCTATTAAAGAAATTTAATCGTAAGAAAATTTCACTAACATAACACCCCGACATTTCAAACCTTGTTTTCAGTCATTAGAAAAGACCGCAAAGTTAAATGAATAATTAATAGGTTGGATCTTAAAAAATAATGAAAGAATAATAAGTTTGTATAACGTGCTGGTTAATTAAGATGTCTCACACATAAATGAAATATTGCAATATGCATTTTCGATCATTTTAATTTTAGTTTTATAAAAATTAAAAAGTATTTAATTTAAAAGTGACGGTCCTATCTTTAAGGAATATACATGACCTATCAATATCAATATTAATTAGTAATTTAGATTCTTTCCTCTACAACGCGAGGGCATATAAAAACTTGTTAGTATGATTTCCTAAAAAACATAAAATAGTGTAAGAAAAATAAAATCAAGCTGGCTGGATGCATGCATGAGTGTCCACCTAAGATTTATTCTTGTTAGTATGTTCCTAATTACAATAATTCTATGATTGCTTGAAATTAATCACTCCTTCACACCGATGATTATTATTATTATATTTTTATTACACATGGTTACACGTTATTATTAGATGTTTATCTTCCATGAAATGAATAAATTACATTATTATTATTATTATTATTGTTATTATTATGTCAATGTTAATATATAAATACAAAACGGACTAAAATGGTATAAGAAGTTCTCTAACGATCTGTAAAATCTTTTCTCCATCAATCACTCCTGTCACCAAACTTTCCTTATTTTCTAGTTAGACTTTTCGATTACATATTCATAGTATTTCGATGAGGTTGTTCTACATATCACTTGATTGTATTGGTTGAGCGTTTCGGTTTTTTTAGACATTGTGGTTAAAAGTGTGGAAGCTAATATATAAATAAAATGTGTGTAGTGTGGTTGAAAGAGTGGAAGTAATATGTAATTTAAATGTGTGTAGTTGTGGTTGAAAGAGTGGAAATGTAAATAAAATGTGTGTAGTTGTAGTTGTGGTTGAATAATAGAAAGTGTAAGTAATTAATAGAGGTTGAATGTGTGTAGTTTTTTGTAGAAAGAAATTGAAAGAATGGAATTGTTGTTGTGATTGTTGTATGAAAAAGAGTAGTATGTATGTATATATATAGAAAAAGAAAAAAAAAATTAAATTTGTTTTACTAAACTGTTGGCCAACAGATAGTTTTAAATTATTTTTTTTACATGTTACCGTTTGATGAATTAAAAAAATTAATTTAAATAAATAAAAAACGAACGTTGGGGAAGAAAAAAAAAGGTTTTTTTATTTATTTTGTAAGTGGGTCCCACCACTTTCTCTGTCTTGCGGTTCTTAAGCGAGATAAAAAGGGAAGACGAGGACGAAAAGACGGAAGGAGGACGCATGGTGCCATCGGTGGAAGTCGAAGACGTGGGGAGGACGCGAGGAAGACGGTGCCCGTGGCACCGGTTTAATGGTTTTGATTTTTGTACAATAATCTTTAATGGACATGTCACCGAGTGTTATGTTGCGGAGATCGTTTTCTAGTTGGAGAGTAGTGGAACCTTTGTTACTACTAAAAAGATTTCCAATATTGAGCCATGTGGTACGGGCACTAGTTTTCTTTTCCTGGATGTTTTCAAGGACGTCGGGTGTAACGGTGGAATATATTCACATCAGTACGATGAAGTCGATTTTGATCTACTCATGATCGGTTGGAGGGGTGGTATTGTCATATGTGTCATTAATTGGTCGATAAATATTAATCCTTATTTAAAGCTGAGGGTTTCTCGTACATGTTAGACAACGCCGTTAACACACTCATCGTGGTAGTTTCCCCACAATATTGTAGGTGACGTTCTTGGGCAGAGAAAGCCGAACCACCCCAAGTGCTTGACGGTCTAACAACATCCACTCCTCCTACTTCATCTCATCAGGTTTTACACATAACAACGGTTGATATAATTTTCTTTGATACAAAACATCCTCGATTTGCATCTTCCAAAAACCGAAATCATTACCATTAAACTTTTCAACGCTTAAGTTGTTTTAGTCCGTCATTGTTCCCAATAAAACTCGAACACGAGCTCTAATACCACCTACTTTCCCTCTGGGGGTAGAAAAATCATGATCGGGATAGCGGACCAAAAGCTATGAAACTTGGGTGTGGGTCTTTTGTCGAAATGAATGGCCTTTTTATTTATTATTTATCGTAAATGAGTCAAGCATTACACATAGTATGTCCATCCCCCATCAGCATATTTTTTTATTTTACGCGCCCGTAACTCTTCCTCAGCCAGGATGGTACAAAATAGCGGAGAGAAATTAAAGACCCCAATAAAAACAATAATCAACTAAATTATAGTCCACGGCAATAAATGAACAATTAAAGCAATTAATAAAATTTATGATTGACAAATCCTTGAACTATTTTGTTTTTATCAAACGTACATATTTGGTATACTAGTCTACGTGTCAATTTTTTAAAATTTTCAATAAAATTAACTTTAGATTTGGATAAACGTTAGAACAGAAACTTAAGAGAATAATGATCTTTTATCTATTGATATTTGAATGTTAACGAAATTCACATCCTTAAATAATCCAAATATTTAATATTTAATTTAGATTTAGATTCAAAGAAAAAAATAAAAAAGAAGAACTAAAGAATAGAAGCTTAAACCTACTATTATGATTTTATTAACTATTAATTAATTAATTAAAAAGATATATATGGAGAGTGATTACGATAATATTTCATTTATATTTATATTTATATTTATTCAGTTTATACGTAAACTTACAAATTAGTTCAAAATAAACATTTAATTTGTTATTTTTATTTTGACTACTACCAGAACTTTATATATTTATAAAATTTGCATATATTATGTAATTTTAACTTTAAGTATTTAATAAAAAATAACAAACACCTCCGACAAATCATCATATAGAGTAATCCCCAAATGTGTACTCCTCAATCCTCGTATATAATATAATCCATCAACCGACTATAGTCAAAATGATTTTAAGATTTAATCTCTATTGGCTTTTAGTTGAGTTTTTCTTTCGTACTGTAACTTAACTTATTACGACCACTTCTTTTTTTCTTTTTTAATCTTCTGCTACAACAATCATTGTGAGGTATGCATATTTCTTTTCTTAAAATATATAATAATAATAATGTATGATTAATATTTATAAAATAAAATATATAAAAAAAACTTACCCAAAAAATGAGTAAAAGAAGCATCCCAATTTTCACTAAAAACCTGATAATGATCTTTCTTTATTGCCTTAACTACCAGGTAGAATTTGATGTTTTTCTGTATCATTTTCTTTCCCATCTTTTTGTTGTTGATTTCATAATAGGTTACCAAGTTTAGTTGTCTAGCATGTGGAAAAAAAGCCCCACATAAACAAACTCGAAGTTTGGTCACTTTTTGAGATTTCTAGTTATGATCTTGAGGTAAATCCCCCTCTTTTGTTGTGTAAGTGATAAGCGAGTAACTAGAGATGGAGATAAACAATTACAGACCGCCACTACCTCTGCCATTTTCTTTCGATGCTCCTTCGTCAATTGATCATCGTCATAGACCTTTTTATAAAAAAATCACGTTCTTCTGATAGCGTTATGCAACTCATTAGGATTTACTCTATGAATCTTCAATTCTAATAATTCATAACCTTCTTAACGGAGTTCGGATCTTCTAGGTATATCTATTATATATACGTACCCCGACTTTTAATTTTATCATCACTCTTACTAATAGAGTGTGAATCTTAAAAGTTAACGAACATATAAATATTAGATTAGATAGAGCGTGAATTCTTGCCTGGAAGATCGAAACTCCGCTGAAAAGGCTATGAATTACTAGAATTTAAGATTCATAGAGTGAATCCTGATGAGTTGCATAACGCTATGAGGAAAACATAATTTTTAGGAAAAAGTGTATGACGATGATCAAATGACGAACGAGCATCGGAATAAATCGCAGAGGTAGTTGTGGTCCAGTAATTATTATTTATCCCCATCGTTAATATTCGATTATTACATACACAACAAAAGAGGGAGGGATATAGAGACATAATGTATATGGTTCTATATACATATTAACTAGGTTCTTCCCCTTCATCGTACGGTTCTCTAGATTATTAAATTTTTATTTGTTCATTGTTATTTTATCAGCAGTTAATGAGCGGTTGTTATTTAATATGATACACAATGTCAATTGTATTTCATAGCACTTAAGTCACGATATATATACATGACACTATAATCAATTTAAACTCGATATAAGGACTTTACGATATGAAATCTTGAGTATGAAGGAGCTTACCTCAATATTACAATGAGATTTAAGCCACCAATTTGAACAGTGTCCATTTATCATAGCGCGCTACGTACCCTTAATCTCAAAACTAAGCAAGCATCAAGCTTGCTGATGTGGTGCTTTTTTCTACATGGTAAACAACTAAGCTTATGGTCAGCTTTTTAACAACGAAAGATGGAAAATAAATATAAATATAGATATGAAATAATGAAGAAAAAAAAACCAAAGAATACCCCTACTGGTTAACGCAATAAAGAGATATTGTCATCAACTTCTCAATGAAAATATGGAATGCTTCTTAGTTATTCCCATTTGTTTAGTAAGTTTTTTTATTTTTTTTTCCTAATTAATCATAACATTTTTTATTATAGTATTTTGTTAAATTCAATTTTAGTTAAGATATACACAGATATAAACTCTCATATTACATAATGAGTGTTGATAATAACTTTTTAATTTTAAGGGGAGGTTCAAATAATTTAGTTTGTTATGATATTAATGGTAAGATTGAACATTTTTATTTTCAATTTTAAGATTAACTATTTTTTGATAAAAAATTATATCAAAATTATTAAAAGTCTATGTTTTTTAATATGTGATAAGAAGTTATTAAAAAAATATATGATACATATTTTTAGTATGTATCACAGTTAATACTTAAAAGTTATAAAAGTTATAATACAAAAATTTTAATTGTATATCACATCTATATATATAAAGGAGAATATAAGTTTGATCCAGAATTTGTCACGTAGGCAAAATGCCACGTAGCGGCCTCTCATAATTTTAATATAAATATAATTATTTAAATTTAAAAGATAAACTAAAAAATGGATTTAGATAGAGGTAGATAATATTTAAATATAATATTAATTAATTAAAAAATCTATGAATCATACTCAAACACTAATTAGAAAAAAATTAAACTATTAAACTTACAAAAATTGAGTAATTTATATTGTCGTGCATCGCACGAATTTATATCTAATATCTAATATATATATATATATATTAAAAAATCAATCACATATTATAAAGAATAAAATTATAATAATTTTATTCATTTTTACCATTAATATTATAACAAACATAACTATAATTACCCTTTCCTATAACTTTATTATAATTGAATTAAATTATTATATTTAATTTTTATGATATACATTAACATATACCGGTACGTACTGATCTTCTCGTTCACCATATGCTGCTTCAAAATTCTTTATTTATTATTTTAATTGTACTCTATTAATTTTAGCTATAGAATTAATGTATTTTAACTATCTTACAACAATATATTTTATGATTTATATATATCACAATTCATATTAATAATCTATTTAATTATTTATTTTGGATTATTATCACAATTCATTTGTGTTACCAGAGAGAAGCAAAAACATACTACGTCCGTTTTAATGTAAGTGTTTAATTTTTACTTTTTGTTTATTTCAAAATGGGGGTTCATTTCATCTTTCAATTAATTAAAAGATACTTTTATTGATAGATAATTATAATTATATTTTACTCCTGAAAGGTATAATTAATTAATAAATATTTTTAAAATAAATATTTTAAGTGAAACGGAGTGAATAATAAACGATAAACATAAACAAATGAGTATAACCAGCGAGAGAGCCACATATATAATCATATAGGACCCGCTGGGTCAAATGAGTGCACATAAGCAAGAGTAATATTGTAACATGGGAATGGATTACTAGCTGCAAATAAGATTTGAAGGAACAAGAGAAGTAACCCTTTATGTTCATAGTATTCATCGATGAATTTTTTATACAATAAATATAAATATTTTGGATTAAAATTGTGTTCGATATTCATCCATTATTATATAAGCAAGACAATTCATTCGCTCCTTCAAAAAGTATATTTATTTTATATATATATACCTTCCACTCCATCCTTCCCCTTTTTAACACATACCATAAGCATACTTTGACAAAAAGGAATTATTTTAAATATAGAATTGAATTGAAGTGTCAAAACGATAGGTTTTCAAGAATTTGCTTTTGCACAAAGTTTCCAAAATCAATGGCTCTTGCAAACCCTGATGGTTAATTCAATGAAATTAATGTGAAATACAAATAGATTATTGTTAAACAACCAGTCTTCCATTTCATCATCAATACTTAAAATCTACAGTTGTCCGTGGAAAACTACTCCATATATTTTGAGGGTTTCTCCGTAGCTGATCACCTCCTCTCTAATGATCTCTACACTACGTACTATCACAAATTAACATCTTTAACGTATTAATTGATTACTACTGCTAACATAAAAGTTAGTATCATGACTCATGCTGCCGGAGCATAGTCATAATCTCCGTCATCGTCATCACCATCTGTCTCTGATGCCGCTGGTGTGTAGTCATAATCTCCATCATCATTATCAACATCTCCATCAACTGCATACTTCTTGCACCACCAACCTTCAACTTTCATCAACACAAGAGCCATTTTGTTGATAGAAGTATAAGATTTTGAAAAGAGGAAATTGATCTGTAGGTAACTATATGGTTGTTTGAGATGATGTTTTGGTTTGAATATTCACTTGTGAACATGAGAAGTTATATTTATGTTATGAAAAAGTGAGAGAAAAAGACTCGTTTCAGTAAAATTCCAGCCGCCAGTCTACGTGTGGAGTTATGTGTGAAGAGTGTGAGTAAGAGAATATGGTGACACATCAGCATGCATGCTAGCTACATGTTTGGTACACTCATGCATGAAATTCCTTTGAGAGAAAAAAGTGGGAATTGTGGGTACTTGATGCTATATAGCTCAAAAGGAGAATAACACTCAGAAAAGGTCAACATATATATATGTTTTTAATTTCTTTTAGAATGCTGATGGGCATCCCTTTCTCAATTCCTGACTTAATAAAAAAATATAATCGTATAGTTCTCATCTTAGTGATATGTGCTAATTAATTATCATGCATGTTTTAAAATCTATACATTTGAACCTCTTAAATCAATATTCGTTGTAGTGATTTATGGTTAGTTTTTCAGTTTCAAGCATGCAATGCTTTTGTCGTAGATAACTACCAATTGTTATTCTTATCAATTATCATTGTTACTGCATGCAGAGAACTTTGGGTTTGCGAAAAATAACTACATTCTTCTTGATTTGTTGATTTTCATGCATGTATTATAACATCTGGTGTGGTTATATATTACTACATATTTAACCATTATTTTTTAGTAAAGTTATGGTCAACATGATTACTAGCTATTTAAGTCCATGTTGTCTGATTGATCAAGGGCGGCTCACAAGGTGGCCGGGTGGGGCATATGTTGTTCATGGATGAAATTGTTGTTGGTGATGTGGCGGAAGAGGAATAATGTGCGTGTGTTTAGAGCATATGGAAGAAGCAGGTAGTGAGGAGAGCTCATGGCTAACGAAGAAAGACACTTGAACCTTTTCGCCATTGATGTTATATGTTGTGTCAACATCAGCATTTTGGATTCAAGATTTTATCAAGTGAGAGATATAGATTTTCATAAAAAGAACAGTACCTTAGTTTTATTCTCCTTTTCAGCAACAGCAGTCTGTAGTGACCCAACCATACTCTAAAGGGCACACAAATGTTATGCTAAATGTACACAAAACATATCATATATTCTGCCATGTAGCCATCTTTCTCCACACTTTTACATGTGGATGGACTTGTACTAAAACGAGTCAACTTGCTTCTCTCACCTTTTCCACACCCATAAATATTGCGTCACAGTTCCTTAGTTAGATGCATAAAACCAAAATCTGAATTCTTCATATATACCAATCTCAAAGATCCATTTTACACACTAACTAAACAGCTTGCTTCTGTTTGCAAATCTCATACTATCTCAAGAAAATGGCTCTTGTTAGCAAGCAAATTAGAGGTGGGTTGTACGAGAAGCGTGCAGTTGGACACAATGATGGTGATGATGGTTACAACTACGCAACAATAGTTTGTTTGCTAAGATATGGTGACGATGATGGAGATTATGACTATGCTCCAATGGCATCTGAGGGAGATGGTGACGATGATGATGGCGATTATGACTATGCTCCAGCAGCATGAGTAACACTACCTCTTAAATTAAGGGTAGTAATGAGTGGATTTTTATAATCAATAAGAAAAATAACTTAACATGACTGTAGTTTAGTGGCTAGTGGGCAGTCAGATAGTGGAAAGTTCGAACAATGGGGTTGTCTAAGAACCCCAAGTTGTTTATGTAATGAGATTTTGATTAGTAGATTAATGTTGTCAAGCTACTTTTAGAAAGACATACCTACATTTCTTGCTTGCTTTGTGGTACCATGATATGATCGAAGATCATATGTTCGAAAATAACATACTACTTAATCTTATACTACATGTCAAGATTAAATGTTATGTACGTAGTCAATCACGAGTTTTTCTCTATTCCTCTCATATATTGTTGTAACACCCTTAATGCTAGGTTTTGAGTGGATTTTACTCACCTTTTCCATTACGAATTAGGACCCAGATATACCAATTAAAAACTTGTTAAAGTAGCAATCTAGACTTGTTTGTTAGTTTATTAGTTGCTGGGATAAAGACAGTCATTTTAGTCTCTGGACAGTTTCTGTAACTGTCATAATGGTCGTTTAAGTAACTGTTTTTCAGTGAATCTATATACTCTATATATGTCAAAGGCCCCTAAAATTCTAAGAGTCTTTGTAGAGGAATATTGCTGTGAAATCAATGTAATAAATACTTTGTGCAGTTAGTTTCCTGCCACTGCGTTTAGGTGTTTAAATAATTCTGCACTGCAGACTTTAAATTGCTGTCAAATTTTCTGTTTTCCAACAAAACTTTACACATATATAAGAAATTTTATTTATATTACAAAATAGAACAGACAGCCACTATATATAGACATATAGTAGAGTGACATTTGTGTGGATCACTTATATCAATGATCTCTATGGTTGAATTGATCATAATCAGCTTAATTCGATCTGCAAGTTTCTGTATTCAAATCTGATGCCAAATCTTAGTGTGTCACTTTGACTTGTTAAGTTGCAAATTGAGTCAGTCATCAGCTTGTATAATAGCTTTGATACTTCTAGTTCTCACCAAATCCAGTTTTCCTAGTGATAAGGTTAATAACTCAATCTAATACTTTGAAGCCTTTTCATTAACTCAATGACAACATACTTGAGATATAAAAAGACTTGTGAAGCTGATGTACATGCAAAATATCCAAATGAATCAGCCTCTCAAAGTGCAATAACTCTGTCCAGATGATTGTCGTTTGATTCACCAGAAACTAGACTTGTGGGATGTTCCGTTCATATATTAAACAAAAATAGTTTTTGGACTCCCTGATCAATTTGTAAGTACTGGTTATCGGAATCTAATTTTCAAATATTCATGTTAAGTAGTTGACCAATTACCCCAGGGTTAATATTCTGACATAAAGATAAACTGCCATACACAGGCGATTTCTTTTCTTGCTTAAACATTTACTCAAATTTTTCATAATCATTGCTTCTTGCATACATTATCTATAACTGGAGTAACTTTTTTTGCAAGAACATATGTTAGTTGCAATATAATGCCAAGTACAATAGTTATCAAAGATCCGATACATATATTCTAAATTATATCATATATTCTTCCCAATAGAAATAGATAAGATAGGCCGCCTTAATAACGTTACAATATGTACTCAAACTCTTATGATCCGAAACCTCTGCCTTAAGAAAACACCATCGTCAGCTCCTCGCTAATCATTACTCTACTATAAAGTTAACATCTCTATCATAACTAGTTAATTAGGATTAGTGTTACTCATGCTGCTGGAGCGTAGTCATAATCATCATCATCGTCACCATCTCCCTCTGATGCCGCTGGAGCATAGTCATAATCTCCATCATCATTATCACCATCTCCTTCCAAACTAGCTGCTGGGGCATAGTCATAGTCACCATCACCATCATCGTCTCCATCTGCATGCTTCTTGCACCACCAACCTCTGACTTTCAGGGTAATAAGAGCCATTATATAATTTTGGGAAAAGGAAATTTAATTAGTACTCCTATGAACGCTTCTTCAGTTTATGGTTTGGTGTATCAACTGAGAAACTGAGAAGCTATACTTATAGGTGTGTAAAAGTTAATTGAAACAGGTTGACTCAAATGAGAACAAGTCCATCCTGAGGTATAAGTGTGGAGTTATGTGCAAAGGGTGTGCCTATACAGAATTTGGTTACATGGCAACAGCATACATGTTTGTAAGCTGCAAGTACAAGTGATAAAGCATTTATGTGCCTTTTGGGTGCATATATATGGTTGGGTCACAAGAAAAAAAAAGTAGGATTTTTATCCACTTGAATCGGTGCTAGCTTAAAAGGAGAATATATAACATTCGGAAAAAGGTCTGCAGGGGCTTATTTTTTCTGTGAGAAATGTAATGGGCATCTCTTGTTAAGAAATAGATAAATAGCAAGTATAAGATAATAAAAAAAACTTGAAATATAAATTTATATTTATATAATTTCTAAATGAACATATTATGCAATCTTATTTGGAATTTATGTTTTATTTGCACCTCGGATGTTATTATGTTTTATTTGCAGGATACAAACTGGAAGCATCGAAGTTATGTGTCTCTATTGTGAGCTCAAGAGAACTTCAGGGTGCAAAGTGCAAATATCTTTTATTTAGTTCCTTATAGAAGTTCTATATTCTTTTTTTTTCATTTTAATCTTTTTTTTATGCACTCTTTCTTTCTTGTTTTCACGGAAACCCTAGATTCTGATTTTGATTGTTCTTGTATCTCTTTGTTCATATAATTTCATTGTAGATTAGTATAGGATTGAGATTTTGACTGCTGTAGTGAGGCGGTATTAGTAGTTTACAGATTTGATTATTTATATATTTGGTATACCTTTTAAAACTCAAAAGTATTCTTATATTCTAATTATTAGCGTATATTAGCGCATGTAAAGTTTGTGAGATATTTAATTTTAAAGAAAAATGTAGAAATGAGTATTTGAAATGGAGCAATCTTATTGGTTCCCCCATTCTTTAGTTTTTAACATTCTTTTTTGAACTTTTCTCAATAAACATATTTATTGTCATTTAAAATATACATGACTAGATATACAAAAATAAAAATTTATATATCTATTCTAAAATTAAAAAAATACATATTTATTTATATCACCCGTGTGTATCAATTTTTAGAAGTTAGAATATATAGGGTGGGAATCAAGAGAGAAGCAAAAAAATTAGGAAGGAGGGAAGCAAATCACAACCCTTGATTTCATCGTAAATGAATTTTAAAAATCACAAATAATTTCAAAATTTAACATTCATCACAAATGAATATTAAAAACATTTATTTATGAAAAAATCAAGGGCTAAGATTTGTTTCCCTCCTTCCCTAAGATTTGGAGCTTCCCTATGGATCCTTTCATAATATATATATATATATATATGGGAAGGATTCATAAGGAAGCTTCAAATTCTGGGGAAGGCGGGAATCAAATCTCAGCTCTTGATTTCATCATTTATAACATTAATTCCATATGAATGTTAACTCATATTTTGTTAATATACATCCATTAATGTTACTTAACATCATTTCTTGATGAATTTTTAGTGATAACATTCACCCATAAATGGTATAATCAGTGTATAATTACATATATGAGTTAATATTTATCATAAATTAATATTTTAAGAATATTAAGTTGAAGTTTTGACTAACATTCATCACAAATGAATGATAAATGTCGATTTTGAGAGTTTTTTGTTTAAAACATAAAATTATAACAACATTGTTTGATTAAATGATGTATATAATCAATTCATTTATATTTCAAGTTTTAATTTGATGAATCTTGCTTGAAAGTTATGTTTTGATGATAAATGGGTTTAAAAAACTAGTATATATATATTGGGAAAGAATCCACATGGAAGCTCTAAATCTTAGGGAAAGAGGGAAACAAATCTTAGCTTTGATTTTTTCATAAATAAATGTTGTTAACATTCATTTGTGATGAATGTTAAATTTTGAAATTGTTTGTGATTTTTAAAATTCATTTATGATGAAATCAAGGGTTGAGATTTGCTTCCCTCCTTCCCTAATTTTTTTTGTTTCCCTTAATCTCCACCACATATATATTATTATTAGAGAAAATTACCCAATTAGCCCATTTAAAAATTTTAATTCGAAATTAGACGGTGTCAGAAAAGTTTTTTAAAAAATAAACACGAAAATCGCCGAAATTAAAATTCTCACCCGATGATTCCGGCGATTATCCCTTAGCCATTAAAAACTCGCCACGTGTATCATTGAAATCGCCGGTCAACGAGGAGACACGTCGGTCAAAGTGTCAAAAGTAAATAGCCGAAATGCAATTTAATTTCGGCGATTCCGGAAATTTTTGAACTTTTTGATTTTTGCGTCAGTCGATTTAAGTGTTTGTTTGTTTCAATATATGCCAACATAAAATTTAATGCCAACATTATTTTTTTAATGGTTTCCATGCATATATTTATTAATTATATTAATGATCATAACAACCTCAATTAAATATATTCATGGAAACCATTCAAAAGAATAATGTTGACATTAAATTTTATGTTGGCATATATTGAAACAAACAAACACTTAAATCGACTGACACAAAAATCGAAAAGTTCAAAAATCGCCGGAAGCGCCGAAATTAAATTGCATTTTTGCTATTTACTTTTGACACTTTGACCGATGTGTCTCCTCGTTGACCGGAGATTTCAATGATACACGTGGCGAGCTTTTAATGGCTAAGGGATAATCGCCGGGTGAGAATTTTAATTTCGGCGATTTTCGTGTTTATTTTTGAAAAAACTTTTCTGACATCGTCTAATTTCGATTTAAATTTTTTAAATGGGCTAATTGAGTAATTTTCTCATATTATTATTATTATTACTAATATTACTAATATTATTATTATTTGTGTTTGTGTGCATGCTCCCATGCGTACGTGTGAGATCGTTTTGGAATCAGTTTCTCTGTCTTCAGGTGTCTTCGAGTGAAAGTGGTATCTTACCCTCTCCATATTTGTACTCGACGGAATTAAATATTTTTGTTGTTGGTTGGGTCTTAAGAGTGAAATGTAGGACATCTCTACACCAACTTTTATGTAATTGCCTATCTCTCGATCACTTGATAAAATCTTGAATCAAATATGCGCTACTGTTGACACAATCAATAACGAAAAGGTTCGAGTGTGTTTCTTCAACAGCCATAAGCACTGCATTCTCCCTGCCTTTTCCTCCACTTCTTCAGTATCCTCCCAACACACGTACGTTATTCCTCTTCCACCACGTCAACAGTACCATATGCCCCGTCTGCCACCTAGGGAACTCAGACAACGTGGACTCAAGTCTCAAACAACTAAGCTAGCTGTAAATAGTCGACCAAGTTGACCGTATATATAATATAAACTGCTGAAAAAATATTACCCGCCATCTGTTCTGTAATCGTCACATATATTACAATTACATTACATTACAATAATAATAATAATAGAGAATCAATGACAAGTTTAGATCTATATCTCTATATAAATTCAAAGGGGAAAAGGTGCAACAAAATGTATGATATAATTTTATCAAGAAACTTATTCGAAAAAACCGACAGTAGAGTGACATTTTTATGGATTACTGGTGACAATCTCTATGGTTTTGATATATCTTAATCAGATTCTTCAGGTTTCAGTATTCGGATATGATGCCAAATCTCAATGTCACTTTGAGTTGTTAAGTTGCAAGTTGACTCGGTCATCAATCATCTTGTAATAAGTGTTGATCTTTATTAAGTATTCCACGTACTTTGAGATCACGAACCCTAACCCAATAATCGGTCGTTTAGTTAGGTTTTGTTCATCCTTTCATCTCAGGGAAACATAAAAGTTATGAAATACTTGTATTAAACTTGAGAAGTTATTTCTTGTGGTGTTCTTTTTTGTTTTGGTAGCTTGTAGGTTTGTGGCTTCATTTTTTCGTTGTTTTGTACTGTCAATATCTTTTTAGCTGTGATGCTGGGTCTCGAAAGTCTTGTATTTGCCGTCATCTCGATCACTAGATTTCCTTTTTATACTTTCTGTTAACAACATGAAGCTATTTACTTAATGACAACTTATGTATTAAAAGACTGATCATGAAGCTGATGTATATGAAAATTTTCCAAATGAGTCAGCTCTATGACTACCCTTGTAAAGTTGTAATCAAAGTGCGATAACTCTGTCCAGATTATTGTCATCGGTTAATTCAGTCTAAACTAGACCTTATGGCACTTTTTCATATATTAATCAACGTAGTTTTTGTATTTCCCAATTAATGTGCAAGTCCTGGTTGTTCAGAATATATCTAATCTTTTTTTATATATGAGCTGAAGATTTTTAAATAGACGTATTTCAATTCTTCATGTTAGTGGAGCATTTACCCATGGTTTAATATTCTTTCATCAAATTAAATTGTCAAACACGACTCCACGTTACATTTACTGAAATTTCTCTTAATCGTGTCTTCTTGCATACGTTATCTTTTACAGAGTAACTTTTTTGCAAGAACATACTTTAGTTGCAACGGATTGAATGCCAAGTACAATAGTTGGTGAAGCGTTGTAGTCATTAAATTCATACACTTCTATGATTCTAGAGATAAAATATCAATGAGCATTTTCAACTTTAAAATACTCAAAGTAACTCTGATGATACAAAACCGATGTCCTTAAAAAAACAGCATAATTTAGGATTTTCCTTTCCCTCACATCCTAGATCACTCGTCATATATTACCTAACGTCAAGTTAACTTTATCATAATCCGTTAATTGCTACAAACTAGCATATGGATTAATTAGTGTTACTCATGCTGCTGGAGCATAGTCATAATCCGCATCATCATTGTCACCATCTCCCTCTGATGCTGCTGGTGCGTAGTCATAATCTCCATCATCATCATCACCATCTCCTTCCAAAACAGCCGCTGGGGCATAGTCGTAGTCACCACCACCATCATCGTTTCCATCTGCATGCTTCTTGCAACACCAACCTCCAACTTTCTTGGTAACAAGAGCCATTGTATTTTCTTGATTTATTAAATGATTTTTGGAAGTAAAGTGAAACTGTTTAGTAGGTTAATTGAAGGCTTCTTTCAGATGGCTATGAATAACTCAAGTTATGATTTTGTGTATCAACTAAGAAAGTGAGAAGCTATAATTATAGGTGTGTAAAAGGTAAGTGAAGTAGTTTGACTCATTGAGAACAAGTCCAAACTCAGGTATAAGTGTGGAGATATGCGCAAAGGGTGTGCCTATAGAGAATGTGATTACATGGCAACAAGATACATGTTTAGTAGCTGCAAGTACAAGTGATAAAGCATTTATGTGCCTTTTGGGTGGATATATATGGCTGGGCCACAAGAGGAAAAAAGGTAGAATCTGTATCCACTTGAATTGGTGCTAGCTTAAAAGGTGAATATATGTAGCATCAGGAAAAAGGTCAAGGTGCAGCGACTATTTTTTCTGAAAGAGTTGTAATGGGCATCTCTCTTGCTCCCTCACTCACTGAATCTTGTAAAAGTATATATTAATATAGTAGTGTTAATTAGACTACAATAAAAAAATTTATGTCGATCTCCATCTATTGAAATAATTAATTAGTAACGAAAAAGTTTTGATGAGTGAGTTCACCTTTTCCATAAATATCCATTATTATGGATTGTTAATGTTACTTGTTGGGCCTAATTTGAACTCAAACCTGTCACTGTCACTTTCGGCTTTAGGTATCTGGTCATATTGCCTGCATTTCCCATTCTTGTTGTGAAGCAAAGTTGCTTAAATTTTTCGGTTGTAGGTTTACATTATTTCCTTGAAGTTCTCGGTCGAACTACACGTCATCCCCTACACAATATTATAAAAACTGATGATTCAATCCGTTGTTGCACACTCTTTATTTTCACTCTAGTAGATTCGTTTTACATGCTTAATTGAAAGATTTTTCTCAAGGGATTAATACCAAGGAATACTCTATAGGGGTGCTAGCGCTTGACTAAAACAATAAAAAGTTAGGTTCTTCTATAATTAATTTTAGTTCAAACTCTATAATGTATATAAAACTTTATTTTGGTTTGTTGTGTGTATCAAACTTTCAAATATCACTATCAGATGGTACTTTTAATGATGATGTGACAATTGTTATGGATGTCATGTGACACCTTAAATAGATAACATGTTAACAAACGTACCATTCATTAAATACATACAATAGTAATATTTGAAAGTTGGATACAAATAATAGGTCAAAATGAACTTTGATACAGGGGCGCGGGAATGTTTTGGATTTAGAAGGTATGTTGGACTTGGAAAATGGGTGTGGGGGTTCCAAAATGGTGACAAAATTATAGATGAGAGTTTTATGGATCACGTTGTATTTGATTTGGAAAAAAATAAATGCTAAGGTTTTTGGTGGAAATGTTTTAAGAGGCGCAGGATTGGTTTAAGAAATACAAATTCGGAGTTTCGAGTAGATGAGAGCTAGGCTGAAAACAACAAAATTAGAATGGTCCCAGTGGGTAAATGATCCAAAGAAATGCGGAGATAACTGATTGACAGCACAATAAAATTGATGAAAGTGGATATATGGATATATACCGAAAATATGTTGATTGATCCGGGCATAGTAGGAAAAAAGAGTATGTTACTGATAATGTTTGACGTGGTAATATTATGTGTGGAATAATATATATGGAGATGAGATATTTATAATATTTATATGATAGTTATTGGATAAATATGGGACACATATGATACATTTATAGTATTGTGATATATTTTAATAAAAGTTTATTTGCCCTTTTTTAAATATAAATAAAATAACTTTGATACATACTAAAGAGATTGTGTTAAAGTTAAGTAAGTTCTTACACTGATCTCTTTTCTCAAAGTATCTCCAATTAATAGAAAGTTTTCTTACATAAAAAGAAAAAGTTTTACAAAAATTTATATAGACCTTTTTTATAAATATATAACCCTAATAAACTATTTCCTCTCTAGGCTCTAGCCTTAAACCTTAAATTATGAAGATGAGAAAATCCAATTTTACC
This sequence comes from Logfia minima, assembly GCA_963921325.1. Taxonomy (NCBI): domain Eukaryota; kingdom Viridiplantae; phylum Streptophyta; class Magnoliopsida; order Asterales; family Asteraceae; genus Logfia; species Logfia minima. The sequence goes on from OY992764.1 coordinate 41,616,099, forward strand.
CTTCTCATTTCAAGATTTCATGACCCTAATATTGGAAAGTCGAATATCTTTAATAACTCTTACATTGAGTGGATATCTTTAACTGCTTGGTTTTTATATTTTGCCATTTCACATATCTTTTACTTAAATATTGAAAAATAATGATCCAAATATTGTGAATATTGTACACGTACAATTCAATCCTCCCAAAATCAACACATTTCAAGACTTGTTTTTACTCATAACATATATATTGTATAGGCAAACATAATGGAGTGAAGTCAGCCTACCATTCTACCTAACATAATCTTCATAACTTGCCAAAAATCTTCATAACTTACATGATCATAAGTTCAAACCAATGCTCTAATCACTTATAAACAAATTGCATTTCATGAACAAACATGCAAACCAATTGTACTATGTGTTTCATTGATATAATATTTTGGTGCATGCATTAAAATATATGGTCTTTAATTATTACCTCTCTTTGTAACTGTCGTGTTTTCCCTCAATTCTCACTACTTTGCCACCATCATAGAACACCTTAAAGTTCCTAACTTATTATCTTTAAGATGCTAAAATATAGTGCGGGTTATCTACTAGTTCTTTTAAATAAGTTTGTAAAGATTGAGCTATTGTCCAAAACCTTTTTTTGCTAGTGTGTGTATTTGTTGCATAAATTACTATTTTATAATTGGAATGAAAAACATTTAGATAAAAAAATCAATGAGTAATGAGGTGTCATGTAAATAAGTTATTAAATGATTTTTTTATCATTGGAGATGCCAGTAGTAGAGCTGAAACTCTACTAGTTAACTTCGATGGAGTACTTGAGTGATATAATATGCTCTTAAACAATACAACTAATTTGAATATTCGCTGGCGAATTTGCAAAAAACAACACCAAAGTATTGTAGACTTGCAAGCATTTTCATAAATGAGATCGAGACTTGTCTCACAATCGAAAATCTAAACCACCTCTTGAACTAATCATTAAAAAACCAACAACCTACAATTAGAACCAATATCAAACACTAACATATGAAACACCCTAAGCACAGATGTCCAGACCTTGACAACCATTGAGCTTCCCTTCAGACACCTTGATTGAGTTCCTCGACGGTTTAAACTTTAGCATCATTAATATCAATTAGACATTTTCATAAATGGTCGATCTTTTTAGTGAAAAGATGAGCATTCCTCTCTTGGCACAAGTAGTAAATCGATGCTGCAATAACCATGTCACTACTAGAAAAAAAGCTTTTAGCAACATGTTCAGGGACAGGTTTAACGACATATTTTAAGTGTGCGACATATTTAAAGACATTTAACTGCATGTCGGTATAAAAAAGTCACAGATTTTCTAGACGCCTCTAACTTTGTCGCTACAATCAACAATAATGACAGCGACATAGTATGTCGCAGATATTTTTGCTACGTCTTTTTCTCTATCGCTATTTATGTCGTTGATTTTCAAGCACGTCGCTACATAAGTCGCTAATTTTGTGCCACTCTTATAAGATATATCGCTAGTTAAGTCACCGTTCTCTAAAGACATCGTTATTCGCATCTCTATAGGTGTCATTAATCTTAAGTGATGTCACTATTCCCGTTGCAATATAGGTCTATTTTCCGATTATCGACCTTTTTAACAAAATAATTTATAGATTAAAGAAAACCATAAACAGTTGAAAATTTTTATATATCAAACCAAACCAACATCTAACTTTTTTTCTTCATTAAACATTAACTGCAAATCATAGCCAAACAAATAAAAATTGCACAATTTCAAACTGCACATCAGAAAGTTCTAAATTTGACAAGAGACGTTTTATTTATTTATTTTATTTGAAACCTAAGATCTTAATCTTATTTCGAAGTTTGAAGTGCGTCTTGAACTAGTTTTCTCCACTTCTTGAGAAACTTCAAATGTGTACCTTCTTTAAGCGGTTGCCCCTGCACAAATAAAAGAAAGTAACAACTAATTTATAGATTTCGAAGTTTGAATTGTTATTTGACATTGCCATCAAGCTTTTGGTCATTATTTAGAAAACTAACCATGAATCTTGAAAGTTGATCTTAAAGAAACAAAGGCTCTGTAAGTAGCAAAAAGCAGAGCACCGCAATTTGTAAAAATGTCTTAGGTCCCGTTTAGCTAGCAGAAGGTTTTTGGAAGGAATGGAATCTGTCAAAGGAATTGAATTCTGAAGGAATTAGATTATGAGGAATTAGATTCTGTAACCCGTCTGGTTGTCAGAAAATGGAATGGAATTAGATTCAATTCCTTTGCTGTTTTCTGTTTGGTTCGTCAATTTGTCAAAGGAATTGGAATGTGATTACGTGAATTGACGAAAATACCCTTTTTGCAATTATTTGTTTTTTACGTTTTTTACGTTTTTCTTCGTGTTTTTTTTACGTTTTTCTTCATTTTTCTTCCTTTTTTTTACGTCTTTTTCGATTTTTACGTTTTTCTTCATTTTTTTACGTTCTTTTTATGTTTTTTTTTTTTCGTTTTATTATGTTTTTCTTTGTCTTTCTTCATTTTTTACGTTTTTCTTCGTATTACGTTTTTATTACCGTTTATACGTTATTTCGTTTATTTACGTTTTTTCTCCTTTTTGGCTCTTTTTAACGTGTTCGTTTTTGTCATTTTAAGATATGGTGCATCATGGTACTATAAAACGAAGCAAACGAAAAAAACAAAGTAAAACGAAGAAAAACATAAAAAAACAAAGGAAAACTTTAAAAAACAAAGAAAACGAATCAAAACGAAGAAAAACGTCAAAAAAACAAAGCAAAACGATGAAAAACGTAAAAAAAAACGAAGGATAACGTAAAAAACGAAGAAAACGAAGAAAAACGTAAAAAAAACGAAAATAACGAAGCAAAACGATGAAAAACGTAATAAACACAAAGAATAGCGTAAAAACGAAGAAAAACGATGAAAAACGTAAAAAGCGTAAAAAACGAAGAAAACATAAGAAATTCGAAGAAAAACGTAGTTTGAGGGTAATTCAGTCTTTTGGAGATTCAAGAGAAGAATGGAATTAAATTCCATCACACCCCCCTAAGGAATGAGAATCCTTTAAATGAAGGAATGTAAAGATTCCTACCGAATTCAATTCCTTTCATTTTGGCCAACCAAACATGCTACGGAATGGAATTCAATTCCAATTCCATCATAATCCTTCAACATTCTTTAACCAAACGCGCCCTTAGTAATTGTCTAGAATGAATATAACAATCATGTGGCAATGAAAAACGGAAAACAAAAATAAACATTAGTGATGAACGAGTCTCCTACTTCTGTAGCGGTAATTATAGTCACAAGGTGCACAGTGAATTTCCTTTTAAAGTGCAAATATGACAATCAGTCATGGCAACAAAGATAACTAGACACACTAGGTGCATAAAGTATCCTAATTGAAAGCAGTACCTGGTACAGAATGCTGATCATGAAACTCCACATGCCATACCACCAACAACCTTATTAGAGCAAAGCAGAAGTATAGAATTTGATATCAACGACACACTAAAGAGTAGATAGTTAATAGATCCCCTCAGCTGCCCATATTCTAACCTATACAGTGGGAATAACAGTTAGCCTTCATTGTTAAATATGGTTATAACGCAACAACACTTACCTTGATCATATCGTTGCCTCGGCTCAAACCAAAATTGGGTACCTATAAAATAGACAATCCAGACTTTCTTTACCACAAACACACCAAAAGTTAATAGAGCCCCGAATAGATCAAATGATTTACCACAAATGGATCAATGCGACGAACAGTAACGAAGTTTAATTAGTTCAAGCCGTCTAGATAGCAATGTTTATATCTTGTATGCACAAGAAATATCCAAAAGTACCTAGTGGCGATGTGTAATCATCTATTACATATACACGCATTCCAAACCTGCATAATCAAAAAAATGTTTAACTAGAAAGTACACCGTCCTATATTTTCACTGATAGTATTTCCTACCTTCGTAAAACAACCATGTGGAATTCAAAGAAATCAAGTTGCAGGCAGCAACCACTTTTCTGTCCAAGTCAAAAAGGATATCATACAAGTATATAACATGTTCTTCCAAACAATATTTTAAAAAACATAAAATACTCACACACGACTAAAACTGAAGTTAGATTTCCATAAAAAAAAAAAATTAATCACGATTGCATGAATATCATACAACATGTTATATTTCCGTAACACTTAACATGCAGGAAACAGAGTACCATTGTATGAACCCAGTAACAAGTGTGGACTTATAATTGAAGGTGAAACCTTCAAATAGAATAGGTTATAGCCCTAAACTTGAACTATACATAAACAACTAAAGCGACAATTTGGAAATTACACTACTATATTATACCATTGCAGTTGTATGAGAAGAATAAATTAACTTAAAGTTGTTAAATAGAATGCTTAATAAGAGGGTTTTTCTTGATAATCTACATTAATGTAAAAGTAATAAATGGTTGTGGGCCTAGTGGTGGAGGCTTTGGAATCTCCAAAGTAGACCCAAGTTCAATCCCCACTAGCCGCAATTTTAGGGTCAGCTTTCAAACGTGTAGCCAAGTTAGTTTCAGAGGAAAGGACTTTGCAAGAAAATTCATATTTCTCAAAATGGGATGCCACTCTTCTAAGCAGACCGCTGAGTCAGTCGGGAGCATGTACTCGACATTGTATTCCACGTATTGTACTCGAGTTAGTCGATTCTCAACGTTTTTAAAAGAAGATATCATTGTTGCTGCCACTTAAAATCTTAAACATGATAATCCGTTTAAATGCATTACAAACGAGTAAATTAGATATAGGGTACGTTTGACAATAACTGGCTGAAGTTGTAACTTGTGGCAGGAGCTAACGAGTAAAGAAGATATCATTGTTGCTGCTACCTAACGCAGGTGTTTGAGGCTGGAGAATTCATTAGAGGATTCTAGAAGCTAGTTGAAGAAGCTTTTATTTTAAGGAATTTTAGGGACTTCTTTTTCCAAGAATCTCCATTTATTTTTATTTGCCAAACATAGATTTTATTTTTATAGGAGTTTGAGTTTTTAAAGAATTGAAACTCGAGTCGATATAATCCTCAAGAACCTAAAAGATGAAGCCAAACACACATGTAATCAGTTACACATCTTATCGTTTAATTGGTGTAAGTTAAACATATTTTGGTGGTTACACTTTTAGTGGTAAGGATTAGATGTTGGAATATTGGATGGTCATGATTTTGCTTATACTCAAACTTAATCTTTCAACATGTTGAGCATTCCTCAAGATGATTTTCATTGTACAATTCCTACTTTGTAGGTGGTTCCTATGCAAATGTAAGAAGTTATATTGATCAGATAATGAGATTTAACTTTCAATAAAGAAGTTGTTTAGATCGAACAATGATATATGATTTTAAGAGGTCAAGAAGATGCAACTTTGTGGGTCGTTCATATGCATGTCTAGTTGTATGTCCATTTAGGATTCCAAGTGTAGATTATATTAAGAGTGATCTAAAGTTAGGCGTGCTATTTATCTACGCTGAATTTGCCATGTAACTTCTTAATTTGCTAATGAAAGTGTTCAGTTCCTTTGGATATACCTCTGTTTATGAAGGGGGACTAATGTGTTTTAAGTAAGTTACGAGCTTCATGAAGACCTCTGCTGCATACTTAATTTGCTCTTCCGGGATGTTTGTATTTGTGCTCTGACACAATTTTTGCTTGGTTCATCGGAATTGATTTACGAGTCCCGCAGTCAAAGGTTCGTGTTGTTGTTACTTCATGTTCTGTAGGTCATTATCTTCTATTTTTGCAATATTTTGCCTATTTTTGTGCTCTAACACGCAATGGAGAACGATCATGGGTTTGAATTGGGTACTCAAGCAAGTCAATCAAGGAGGCCCAACAAATGGTGATGAGAAGCAAGTGTCATTAAAAGGAGACACAACAAATATTGTAAAAGTTATTTTCAATGTTTTTTATTATGTTCGAACACATATATATTTTAAAAGAGTTCATTCCGGGTGAAGATAGTTGTTTGTATTATTAATTTTTAGTTAGTTATTCTTGATTATATGATATATGTAAAGAGTAAATAAACTCATATGATTATCATAATAACATCCATTTTATAAATTAACTTTTACCCACCAAACAAAAGAATTAAATATTTTTTTTTATAGTATATTCAATGGAAGGTTTATTTCAGGTTTGACAAAAAAAATCTTTGAAAAGGTTTACGCTATTGAAGTCAAAAGCTCTTTTAGACAAAATTTTTTTTGCTAAAATTGAGCTTTTGTTCAATAATTCAATTACAATTATATGTGTATAGGATTTTAATTAAATAATATTTTGCGTGTGTTAGTTTTGATGAAAAAAAACTTTAAAGAAGCTAAACCATTAAAGTGTACAGATTTAAAAAAAAAATAAGTTTATAAAATGATCAATTGTCATAAAAAAAAGCTTTTCAATGGGTTTACTCATTGTGAATGTCCTTATTTCTTGGTTCATTTCTCAGACTTTACTTAAAGTTGTGTATAAAATTTTTTGGGCTAATATTATTTATCAGCATTGTGAATGTCCTTATTTCTTAGGTTCATTTCTCCGACATAAATTAAAGTGGTGTTTCAAATTTTTTTGGATAAATATTATTATTTTGGCATTTTGTTTATTTTCATCAACATTTTTATTAATTTTTCTATGCTAAACATGCCCTAAATTTTTTAATGGAATTATATCAATGAAAGTCTAAACAAAATTTTTGTAAATTACTGGAATGTAAAGGGACTGTTTTGAAACTTATTAAAGAATAAGGACCAAAGATGCAAAACGTTCGTCATATCTTTAATCTATCAGATCGATTTGAGAACAAACCCTCGACTCGGTACTCTTTTCTTTCTTGCAAAGAAAGACATCGAATAATAGCAATCGATTCAAGAAACCTACACTTTTCCGCAGATCTAAAAACCACAAAATGGCGAGTGTTGACGTAGCGATGAAACCATCGGATGCAGGTGACAGAGATGAAAGCTGTTCATCGAGAACGCCGAAAACAGGTGAAGGATTACGGCAATATTACTTGCAACATATTCACGATGCTCAACTTCAAGTCCGTCAAAAGACTCATAATCTTAATCGTCTTGAGGCGCAGCGTAACGAGCTCAATTCTCGAGGTAGGGTTTTTTTAATCCCTATTTTTTAAAAATCTATTTAAGAAGTTGAAACCCTAGGTTTAGTTAGTTGATTTGAAATTAAATGTTATTGATTTTATATAGGTTATTTATGTTAGATTATTATTATTATGTTTACTTAATTGTGTATTATTACAATATGACACGCTTATGTGACCAATTATGACTAGCTCAGCTGATATCTTGTAGTCTAACTTTCGTAATACTTTCAATCATGAAATCAGAAACAGGGAACTTTACAAGTGGTTGTTTTGGTCAATTTTCTGTGTTAATATACAGTAAGCAGTGTTACAGCAATATAATGATTAAGGCTAGAGCTGGGGCGGGGGAGTGATCCTTGGGTAATATTATTATGTATATTATGTATAACATTTGAGGGAACGTGCAATATTGGAACCAATGACCATGGTTTGTGAAACTTATGCGGTTATGATTGTGAAATGTTGTAAGTGTGTGGAACGGTAGAAAAGACTTACAGATACTTAAAGTTAGTTGTGAATCTACTCATGCTAGCTGGAGTTTGCCTGTGTCTTAGTCTGAGCATACTGCAGGCATGTTTAGAAATCTTAAAGGATGGAATTCTCATAAAAACGTGAATGTGTTTTTATTATGTGGGAGTATGTCTGGTGTTTATGGCTTTGTAAGGAGCTGTATAAAAAATTGGAAACTGGTGTTAGATATTGTAATGCTCTATAGATATGTGCTTTAAGCATTTTTTTTATGAGGTCACAATACGTCTGCTATTATCTTGTTCCTTTACCATATAAGGTGTTAAAATGGTATAAGTATTGGATTGATGGCTATGAAGTGAAAGGCTTTGATTATATTTGGTTAAGGATTACTATTATTTTCTGTCTTGTGTTCTTGTGATATGCTACATATTTTAGTTTGTTACGTAAGACTGGTAACTAATTTTACATTCTACTATCATATTACAGTCAGGATGCTTAAGGAAGAGTTGCAGCTGCTTCAAGAGCCTGGATCTTATGTTGGTGAAGTTGTCAAAGTAATGGGGAAGTCTAAAGTACTAGTCAAGGTTAGTGATGTTTTATATTCTATATCAGGGGATGATCTTTATAAATGGTATTCAAATTTTATCTGAAGCATAATCTATGCAAGTCCATCAAGGCTTTAGCCTTGAAGTCACACTCATGAGTATATGTCACATAGTTCTATTTTGACACAAGTATACATATGAATACGATGGGCTGTAGTCCCTCTCCTTACTAGGGTTATATGATCCCAAAGATTCATAGTCCTCAATCTGTATCTTAGAATCTCTATTATCTCTTCTATTCTTCAGATTTATAAGATTGTGTTGATAGTGTCTTTATGGGTAGTAAACTTATGCGTTCAAATTGCTCTGCAAGTCTCCGTTGTTGGCTTAGCTACTGTCAAAGTGTCATGTATTAGTGTTATTGAGAAACTTAATCGTGTGTCTTTATGCTTTCATAATATCTTAGATACTAACATTTTGATTTGGTATTACTTATACTTATTTTGTTGCCAGGTGCACCCAGAGGGTAAATATGTAGTTGATATTGACAAAAGCATTGATATCACAAAGATTACTCCGTCAACCAGAGTAGCCCTTCGCAATGATAGCTATGTTCTTCATTTGGTTTTACCAAGCAAAGTTGATCCTCTGGTGAACCTTATGAAAGTCGAAAAAGTTCCTGATTCCACGTATGACATGATTGGTGGGCTAGACCAGCAAATTAAAGAGATTAAGGAGGTTGTTTTATGCTTCCTTTTATATTTTGAGATTGAAAGTCTTGAGCTTTTGTGTCACTAGATTCCTATTTATTTATTTCAATTTGTGATTATTCATTCCTTAAATATTTTAGGTTATTGAACTTCCAATTAAACATCCAGAGTTATTTGAGAGTCTTGGAATTGCTCAACCAAAGGTACCATCTGATGCAGTATCTCTTAGTGTCCCCCTTTTCTGTTACCTTGTCACATAAGCGATTAAATGATTGTATTGACTCTCTCTCTCTCTCTCTCTCTCTCTTTTATTTTGTTTTCTCTCTAGGGAGTTCTGTTATATGGGCCGCCCGGTACAGGTAAGACCTTGTTGGCCAGGGCAGTGGCTCATCACACTGATTGTACCTTCATCAGGGTTTCTGGTTCTGAACTAGTACAGAAATATATTGGAGAGGGATCTCGAATGGTGAGAGAACTTTTCGTTATGGCAAGGTTTGTACTCTTTGATTTTCTGTTCTTTTTGAGTTGTAACCTAATTATAACACTGCTCTTGGTCTGTATGTAACTTAGCGTGTGGTTGCTGTATCTTATTTGTTTTTAGTAATGTAGTAAAGTATTTCTTACTGTGGTCTGCCAATATCTTTGTCTTGCAGGGAACATGCTCCATCCATCATATTTATGGATGAAATTGATAGTATTGGATCTGCTCGGATGGAGTCTGGAAGTGGGAATGGTGACAGTGAAGTCCAAAGAACTATGCTTGAGCTTCTTAATCAGCTGGATGGATTTGAAGCATCAAACAAAATCAAGGTATTTTTCATAATACTGGAGGGGTGTGTAATTGGTTGAAGCTGATCAACATTTCTCTTTTGATCTCCGAAGTTATCGTTGCGTATTAAGATCTTTATTTGTTCCCTGTTATAATGTTACTAGGTTTTGATGGCTACAAATCGTATCGATATCCTGGATCAGGCCTTGCTTAGGCCAGGCAGAATTGATAGGAAAATTGAATTTCCAAATCCCAATGAAGATGTGAGTGTCATCATTCCAAGACTCTGTTTGATGTCTTTTCCTGATTTTTATTGGATGTGAATTATTTTGGGTCCAGTGGGTTGAATAACGGGTCAAAATGGTAATGGTGCAGCTTGGAACGGGGTGGGCTGACCTGAAACCTTTTATTTCCAAAGGTTTATAATTATATAAATGGTTAGTTTGTAAATTTCTTATAATAATGTTATTCCAATAATATGCTAAGTTTTTAAATAAAATGATTTAGGTAGTTTTATGTTTTGCAAATACACTTCGATTTACTTTCAACCTATTTGACCAGTTCACTTTCAAGCTATTCTTTGTTCCATTAGATATAGAACATAGCCCAAATCAACACATGCATAAGTAAATGGGATAGAGTTGCCTCCTCAATAATTCAATTTTGAATTGTTCTTAAGGCTTGGGCTTCAAGTATCATGCTTATAACTACTGTATAATGCATGTAAAATTTATCTCGTAATCTGTGTGTTTCTAGAGTGTGGACGGAACTGTGGTAGAATTTATTATCTTAGCTCTTAAAGATTGATGTATATTATGTTCTTTATTGAGTTGTATGCAGCATGTTTGCTTGCACTTATTTTTGTGCCTTCTTTTTGTAGTCACGGTTTGATATCCTCAAAATTCATTCAAGAAAGATGAACTTGATGCGTGGTATCGATCTCAAGAAGATTGCTGAGAAGATGAATGGCGCTTCAGGTGCTGAGCTTAAGGTGAGTTCTTCACATGTTTTATCACTATATAAGCAAGTTCAATCTCTTGTTCTCCCTAGTGGCAATTACAAGTTCTGATACTCCACCTAGTCTGAAAATGATCATAGTAAAGTTTGATACCTATATTATACTGTGTGATCTATTGTCATTTCTATTCATGGAAGGGGTTACGTTCTTATAGTGTTTGCTCTGACCTGCAAAGTTATTTTACAAAAAAAAAATTATAATGGTCACACACTCCTATTTGGTAGTTTAATAGTTTTGATGTTAGATGTAAGTGCACCTTTTTCAAACTTGCTTTGCAATTTGTAATGTTCATATGTAACACCCAGCCCAAAATATTATATGGACCCAAAACAATCAGCGATCATGGTGAAACTGGTTGCTAGAGCTTATAAGGAGAGGCTCAGAAAAGTTACCAGTGAACTACTTAAAAATCAACATAATCCCAAACAGTTGTCGGTTGGAGATGGTGACCCTGCTCACTCATTTCAATAGCCATCGTACTTTTATGGTTAACGGTCGGTTAATGTCCTAAAGGTGGGATTAAAGGTATGGTTGGTCAGGTTGGTTGAGTAACAAGCTCAATTTTTTGATAAAAATCGGTTACTTTTCTGTGTCTTTCAAATGGTGGGGTTGGGCCGATCCGCCCACACCTTTTTGTAGGATCCTTTTTTGTATGATGTACTAAATTTATGAAAAATAAATTTCATTTAAAGAATAAGCTGCCTCGTAAAATGAAATGAGTTAGGGCATTGTAGCATTTGAATATGCGTTATGGGTAACTTTTGACCTCTGATCAATAATATAGAAACCTGAATCATATAAACTGGTTGATATTGACAACTTGCAAAGCTTCATGGTGTAGCGTAGAAATAGCAATATATTTCTTTTTATCTTTTGTGTATGTGTAGGCTGTTTGCACTGAAGCTGGGATGTTTGCCTTGAGGGAAAGGAGAGTCCATGTGACTCAAGAAGATTTCGAGATGGCAGTTGCCAAGGTTATGAAGAAAGAAACTGAGAAAAATATGTCATTGCGCAAGCTATGGAAGTGATATCGTTTTATCTCATGTTTCACCCTCTGTTTATGGAAACTCCAAGGAACCAATGGCCTTTCTACCTAGTATGGTCTTCACTTCTGCCCATATAATCAGACTTTATATCCTTTTACGTACGGATTGTAAGTCGATTGCTTTAAGTTGCAAATTTACTTTATCTTTGCGTGAAAACATAGAGATTGTGTTGTCTTTTATGTTAAAGCTGAACTTTTACAGACTAGTGGTTGTTGGTCATTCAAACTTTCAGTGAATTCTCATACGGTATTTGCTATGTTCCTGCAAGACGTCATTTTCATATGAAAAAGATAACGTATGATTTATAGCTGCCAAGAATGGCTGTTAGAAAATGGACATATCTGAACATAAAACTAATGCTACACAAGATTATCAATTAGCTGGTCAGAGTAAAGTCATTGTAGAAGGATAGGATGCGAACATGGTTTACTTGTCCTCATTTTGCGTTGATAACATACGGAGTCTTATTTTGTAGATGTAACTTTATCTTCTCTAGCTATAACCAATAAAGGTTTAAGAGCATTTTAAACAATAGTTTTGTTGGAAGAAGTATTTTGTAAATCATTTTACAAAGTTATTGCTCCATTGACCGGAAAATCAATAAAGCAACGAGAAAAAGTGTAGTGACTTTCAAAAATCTCGAGCAATTACACTTTTCCTTATTATCGTATTACCTTTAAATACCAAAGATCATTGTTTGGGATGCTTTAAAGGATGTACGTGTTTGGATTGACTAAGAGATATATATCCTAGATATTCATTCCTGTTCGGGGTCTTCTATTAAAACTTCGAATCTGAACTATAATTTCAGATGGAAGTCTGTCTTACAAATAACTTTTGAAAATTCACGAGTTGTTTCATTTCGTAGTAGGAACTTTTTTGACATACGATGTATATTTGTTAACTCGCTTAATTTAATGGATGCTGAGAAAATGTTACAGAGTGACACATAATCAAAGTGTATACGTGGTAACATTTACAGGCAACCACGTAAGCATTTGAATTAATGTGATAAATGGAGAGGGCATGGATATAGATAGATATATATATATATATATATATGTGAATGACGAAAAATAAATGAATATAAATGTAATATAGGGAAGAGATCAACATGGCAGTAAAAAAATTAGGGAATGAGAGAAGCAAATCTCAATCCTTGATTTCATCATAAATGAATATTGTTAACATTCATTTGTGATGAATGTTAATTAAAATTTAATATTCATCACAAATGAATATTAAAAACATTTTTTTATGAAAAAATTAAGGGTTAAGATTTACTTCACTCCTTTCCTAAAATTTGAAGCTTTCTTATGAATCCTTCCCCAATATAATATAGTTCTATCCGATTAATATTGGATTATATTTTGTATAACTTACGATATGAAATGGTTAGAAAACATTAAGTAGAAGATCTCCCCCATCTACTTTATTGCTGATCAATTAGTCTTCTTACAATGTATACGTTGATTTATCCGAATCAATTAAGCGTTGACTCAGATTAATTATAACATGATATATTTATTTAGTTATACCAATTCTCTTTCCTTCCATTTTTCTAGATCCAATATTCACAACTATGTCTACATCTAAATCCATAAATTATCATCATCATCAACGGCCGCAATCTTTCCTCCCCCTTCTCTTCCTCATCTTCCTTTCAAATCTCTCCCATCTCTCCCATGGCGAAGTCGGCACATCCGCCCAATATACTCCTCCATTCCTACGTAAGTTCTTCGATATGTAACTTTTCTGTGTTTAATAAATCAACTTAAAAAAAGACATAATCTCGACTATTCAATTCACACAAAATGGCTTATCTTTTCTATTAGATTTGACATGTGTCAGAATCCTCTCATCAGACCAATTTGTAGACTGATTTAATTAGTCGAATATATCATTTCAAAGGTTCCTGCAAGAAGCTAAAGAAAACGTATCTATATTTATGCACACAATTGTCACTAAGTTTGATGTTAACTGATTTGAAATGTTCAATAAAAACAGCAACTTCATGTTACGGCTATGATCCTGGCCAGTTTCCATCGAGCAATTTGTTTGCGGCGGCTGGAGATGGGATATGGGACAATGGAGCTGCTTGTGGTAGGCAATATTTAGTAAAATGTATAAGTGCAGCTGAGCCAGGAACTTGTGTCCTGGAAGAAGTGATTCAAGTTAGAATTGTCAATTTTGCGCTCTCGACGATTTCTTCGCCTTCGTATGACGGAACTACGATGGTTTTGTCGGACACTGCTTTTGGAACCATTGCAAATGTTACCGCTACTTCTATTAATATCGAGTTCCAACAGTATGCATCTCTCTCACACATATTACCGTTTTATTATTAGCTTTTTGTTAATTTTAATTTTTACGTGAAAATAACTTTTAAAAGCCAAATGGACATATTAATTTTATTATTATTTTTAAATAAGATGAAAATTGAAGTTCCTAAGTTGTAAAATTTTTTAATATATTTTGTGAAATTGAAACATTTTTTTATATAAAGTTGAGAAATAAGAATATGCCTAAACTGCGTTCTGAAACATGTAGAATTTATAGTTACCATCAACGTTAATATACTGATTACTTTGAGAATTTAATATTCTCATTTGCTTAAGTTTTTGTTCATCTTTTGACAATATTTGACTATTTTATGTTTCAATAATCTTTTTTCACAGGATATGAATAAATTTGAATGATCTTGAGTTGGTGTAACCTACCTATATGAATATGCACAAATGTACAGTTTTATTTTTTATTTTTCTTTATCTTAAATTGTAATAATTTTGTTTTTTAGATTATTAATTGTTTCTCAATCTGAGATGGGTATTTTTTATAATTTGCATTATGAAAAAGAAGAATTTGTGAGAGTTGTCAATTGGTTGAATTAATGTTAATGATTGTTTAATAATTGGTTGTTTGAAGGAACTTTTTTTCTTTATTAACTCTATGGATGTATCAATCAATCAATCAAGGTAGTTTCTTGCTTCATTCCCATCTTTGAAAGTTTGTTCTAGCACTCCAATTAGGTTGTGCTTTCAAAAACAGCTGGTGGACTTTATATTTGATTATAATTACTAAAAAGACAAAATGTTATCTTGGATATATCTCAATGGGATGTATACATATGTACTTCCTACTAATAACATTTACTAGTCATTATTAGCATATATATATATATTTCATAAGATGTATGTTCAAATAAAAAATTTTAATATCGTAGAAACATATAAAATGATTTTAAAATCATTTTCAATATACAAAACATGTTAATTTATAAAAAAAATTTTGTAGTTCCTTATTCAAATAACTTTTAAAAGCTATTTTTAAATAAAGTTTTTTTGACATTTTTTTCGTTTTTTAATTATTTTTTATTAATTTTTTTTATTCATAATAATCACATTTTATAACTAGATAATCACAAATAATATGTGATTATCAAAACCCTATTTTTGTGATTATCTTGAATAATCAACAGTGACAACTGTAAAAAAAAATTAGAAAAAAAAAGTTAATATCATTTATTAAAATTTTTACAATAGCTTGCAAAAGTTATTTTAATAATAATCATTCATAAAGTTTTGAGGAAAAATATATTTTGCATATTTAAAAAGTGATTTGAAAATCATGTCTACATTCTCACGATATATATATTTTTTATTTGAACCCATCCCTACTCCATAATATTATATCATAATGTATAACTAAACAAAAATCTTAATCTCTTAAATTTAAGTAATACAATTAGTGCCAGTGGTAGAAGCCGTTTAACCAATGGGTAGAGACAAGGTTTCGTACATCCTCTGCTAAATTCAACCTTTTAGTTATAAGTCATTATCTAGGAGTTGTGAATTTGAAGCTCAAGCCTTATAACAAAATGCATGTCGTAACCTTGTTAATTATTTTTGACGCGTCAACTCATTATCAAATTATTTTGAGTTTAGGTTGTAAATTTTTGACTCGTAAATCTAAACCCGCACATCTAGCTCGACCCGATGGAAACTCCTAATTATAATAGTTGAAAGTTTGATATAATTAAGTTACAATATCTAACTTAACTATAAAATGCTTTCTATCTGATGTATAACCTAAAATAGTAATTTATGTTTTTATAGTCAAATGGTTATATTCTTATAATAGCAGTGATAAATTAACTTTTATAATTGTTGAATTGACTTTTAATGTTAAAATGCTAAATAACATACTTAAATGTATAGTAAATAAGTTTTAGGAAATGTTTTTTAATAGTTTAAAATTTTGTAACAAATTCTTTATACATTAATATAAAAGATAGAAAAGAGAAGTAGGTTATAATTTGTAAGTAATGGTTGATCTTTCACCAATATTTATATCAGAAAAATCTTAACATACATTTAAATATCCATAGTTATATCAGTTATAAAAAGATAAATATTAATGGGGTTACATATTTTGTAATCGAAATTAATTATGATATATTAAGTTATATAATAAATCGCATTAAGATTAAGTGTTTAGAAGTTGAATGAGATGATTATAAGGGTAGAATAGTAATTTATTATATCTCTACTTTTAAGTAATTAAAATTTTGCCTCAAACTCTTTATTATATACTAGTTAAGGACTCGTGCAATACGACGGTAATGAATAAAAAAAATGTTTAATGATCTATAATAATGACTGGCGTAACGATAATAGTTGTATTAACTTATATTATTATTATTTATTTATTTTTATATGTTTTCAGTTCATTTAAATTTTATGTTATCACAATAGTTATGAATAATAATAGTGATAGAACAACAAATATATTAATTATTTAAGTTTTTAATATATATGCAAACACTTTAGAATATATATATTATAAATTAAAATTGGATTGGTAGAATTTAAATAAATGGTTGGATTGTATTTGTTATTTTATTTTAAATTTTAAGTAAATATGAATATAAATGTGTAGTGTATTAAAAGCAAGTACCTATATATATATATTGATTTGTTTTTATTGGTTTATATAATTATGTAATTAGTGATAGAGATATAAGAGTAATTTATGATATCTACTTTTAAAGCATTTAAGCTTATACCTAAACTATTTATAAGAGTTTAAGATTTGTATTTTTAATATTGTTTTTCTTTCAACACATATTATAGACCGTCTTCGCAAATTCGTTATGACAAACACAAGTTTCAAAGTAACATGTAACGATGTTAGATAGCAAAAACAAATCCATAGTTTCTTTTTGTAGTCTTAGGAGCTTGAGTTTTTACATTAGTTCAAACTTTTATTATAAAAATATAAATCTTGTTTGACAAGAAAAAAATGTGTGAATTGTTGAAAAGTGATATCCAGTTTTTTAAAAAGTTAAAAAAGCTTTTTTAAATGCTTTAATTATAACCACAATCTCTAACTTCAGTTAATTAGTGTCAAAGATATTTTAATATGAAAATTATATATGATATTGATTACATATTTATTTGTATTGTTGATCAATAAAAATGATTTCGATTTGACAATTTTCATTCATGATCTTTACTAAACATATATATTCAAGTCCCTTTTACTTCATCATCACTTAAATTGCGTGCTATTTTTAAAACATCAATCATTTTCTCTACTTTAAATGCTAAAAAGCAAATATGAAATGAGATGGTCTAAAACTTTATAGAAATGAATCTCTTTAAATCTTATGTAGGTAATTGAGTTTTCTCGTATCTTTTTCTTTCGACATAATATATATATATATATATATATCTGTCATATTTTATATCAGAAACACGTAACATAATATACAAGTTTTAAACTAACACATAATAATGTTAGAGACACACTGACAAATTTAAAAATAACACATAATAATGTTAGAAACACTCAAACAAATTTGAAGATTACATTAATCACTATTTATAATATAATTAATAATATTAGTAAAATTACATGAAAACTACAAACCCTACTTGATATTCTCTAAATAGTTACAACTTGCATATAATTTTCCCTAAAATAATTTCCCAACTTTATTTTAGTTTTATTTTTCCCCCTCTCAATTTTTCTCTCTAGAATGAATATATATACTCCTAAGTCCGAATCCTGCTGAAGTCTGCGAGAAATCGAGAAGCCATCCTGCTCCTCGGCGCCCCTGGTAAGTTCTCAACCATTCACCCTACTTTTCTCAATCAACCTCTTTTAAGTCTATCAGGTATTTATTATTATTATTTTTATTTTTATTATTACATGGCCTGTTTTTGTTTAAGAGATTGAGATGTTATGGTTAATTGGTATGAGTTTATGTTACCATCACGTTAGATTTTAATCTAGATATATTACTACATATGTGCAGGTACGTTATAAACTAGCAATGAATTGTTTAAACAAAAAACATCCACCAGCTGTTTGCTAAAATGTCACAATGAAATTCAGACCTTATTCTTGTAACATTGTTGTGGCTGACTTACTTGCTATTATGAGAAGTACAAATCACTTAATAGAAATTCAACATAATGCAATTGTTGAGTGTGAAGGAAGTCAATCTGTATTAACTCAACTTTGATTTTTTAACACTCTATGGAGAATGAACACCCTGTTCTAATACATAATACCAACACGTGTATACTCATCGTTTTATGTTCATCTCATGTTTTGTGTTTTTTAGAAATGGTTGTTTTGTGATTGTTTTGCGGTCATTCTAGTAATTTTGTTGTTCAGTTTAGAAATTATGATGTCATATTTAAGATTGTCAACTATTAGAGATGTTTTAAATATTTGGCGTTTTTTACTTATAAGATTTTAACTAGATCAACGCATGCGTGAACCATTGGAACTCTGACTGCTAACTGGATTACATTCTTAATCTTGTATTTGAACAGCACATCAACACGTTACACCTTCAGTCACCATTAGCTACCACTTCAACACAACATGTTTTTTTCTTCGGCTTTAGGCTGCTTTCCTGTGCACCCCTCAGGTCCCATCACTACTCTAGATAATTTGTCTTTTTGATTTTTGATTTTAAGGTTAGGTATGTATGTGTTCCTGTGTGATGGTTTGTTATTGAGTATTTGCTTAGTTTTTTGTGTGATTACCTGATTTAATAGACTATCAGTAATTTAGAGCTTTGGTGATTAAATTATTAGTAAGACTTAAGCATGCGTTGTTTAGTTGATAACTTGATTATAATTTAGACATCATCAAAATCTGTCTCATTTCATTTTTCATGTAATTGCATACTCAATGGCGTAGTTGATAGTTTTCTTTGTGCAACTAAGTTGTAAACTACATGGTACAAATAACCCATCTTGTTTAGTGGAGGGATCTATGAAGTATGAACTCGTGACAGAAGCTTTCTTGAGTAATAAACCAAATTTGTTGTAGCTGTTAACTAGACTGACATGTGAAATAGTACTGTGACAAGTTCCCAACTTTATTAAAATATTTAGCTACTTAAATGGAGTGCCTAACAGTCATATCAAGCTTAATACATTCATAATAACTACCTCAGACATTCAATGATGTCTTCTGTTTACAATTTTTTATATGCATTGATGTGAAGAAAAATCTACTTCCGTTGTGCTATAGTTTTTACATATTGTTTGTTGACTACAAAAGGTGAAGACAACTCATGCATCCAAATTAATTATTGGCCTTGCCCAGTATTCAAAACTGCTGTTAATTGTAGAGAATGATATTTTCTTAAAAGAAGCATAGTGATGGTACATACTGTCTTTGGATTTTGCAGGTCTCTGGTAAATAATCTGTGGCTATATAACACAAGATGATGGACACCTCAGATGAATGGAAGTCTTTGTGGCCAATCTGTTCCGTCCACTCACCACCATTGCTCATCTCCCCTACGGCCGCCACCAAAGAAATTGGACCTTTAATCTTCAATCCATCTTCAAAACCACAAACCCACAATCTTCTCTTCACTTCAGCTTCCATCTCTCCTCAAATCCCTCCTCCTTTCCCTAAACTTTCTCTCCCTAGATTCCTCCATACATCATCTTCTATCCTCCCTTCCACCACCACTTCTATTGCCTCACAACTCACATCGTATATGTCAAACCCCGGCAGACTTCTCGCACACAATCCCCTTCAGTTGCTTCGATGTCCCGGTACAAATTCAACTCTTGCATTCTTTCCTACTGGTTCCAACTCAGATCAAGTTGGGTTTGTTATGGTGTCTCTTGAGAATTCTCGACTGAAGGTGAGAGGAGATTCTGGTGAAAGTGAAGTATTTACATCGAAAAATGCATTGAGTCATCGGATCGTCAAGATCTTAGTGAGCCCACTTGATGATTGTGAATGTATTTCAGGTAATCATTTTGTTGGTGTCAATCTAAGACGATTCTGACATAGGCATTAGTATTGTTGATTTGTTATTTTTATTTGGCTACTGGAGTTTGTAAAACTGTCAATCATTAGCAACAAATTAAAAAACAAACAAAATATGTTTATTGGTGTAGTTATTGGCTCTATAATCAACCTACTTGCCCTTTGATTTCGAATTTCATTCAGTACTTGTTAATAGTAGAGATGGCAATATGGGCAAGTTGGGTAGGTTGCGTAACAAGTCAAAATGGGTTGGGTAGGTTGACATGAAACACTTATGTCCAATTTTCTCTAAACTGTTCTTTAAACAATTACTGTATTAATTATGATTCCATATATCATTACATTGTATATATTTTTTTCAATGATGTGTTAGGCAATACAAATACACTTTGAGCAACTTTTGGCCCATTTCCTTTTAAGCTATTTTAGTATTGTATCCATTTGATCCATTAGAGGAATAGATAACCCAAATATAGCCATTCATAAGTAAATGGGTTGAAATTGCCACCCCTAGTTAATTGTATAGTGCGCAAACTTATTGGTTTAACTTTTTAATGTTTTACTTGCTTATTTCTTTCAGGTGATTCTACAATTGGGTACTTGCTGGTTTGCACTATCTATTCAGTTCATCACTACAAAATCAGAATCATAATTGAGCATTCTGGTAGAATTACACCTGGATTGGAATTAGCTGGGAACAAGAAGTTCAAAAGTTCTGCAGTTGTCCATGCTTGTTGGAGCCCACATGTGCCCGAAGAGAGTTTGGTCTTGCTAGAGAGTGGTGATTTGTTTTTATTTGATTTGGATTCTTGTTCTAGACCCTCAATCTCATCTCCACCGTTGATCGGGAAGAAAGTAAAAGCTGTATGGGATGAGTCTGTTATTTCTGATAAAGGAGGTTGGTTGAGTTGTGATTTCAGTTGGCATCCAAGAATCATGATCGTTGTCCATTCAAGTATCGTTTTTCTTGTTGACTCAAGGTCCGAGAATTGCAATGTCATCCCATTGTTAAAACTTGATGCAAATCATGGGGGTAATGACAGATTTCTTGCATTCTCCATTGCTGCTCCTGATCGATATCATTTCACTGTGGCTTCAAATCACATGGTTTTCCTTTGTGATATAAGAAAACCTATGATTCCTTTTTTACGTTGGGTGCATAATGTTGCTTACCCGAGCTATGTCATTGTTTCTAGTCTGTCCGACTTAAGGTCACACTCCGACGATGTTACGTATAGTTGGGCTTCTGAAACAGGTTATTGTATTCTATTGGGGTCTTTTTGGAATGGTGAGTTTAGCCTTTTCTGTTACGGCCCAGATGTTAGAGAGTCTGTTTCTTCATCATTTTATGCATGGGGCCTCCCTTCTGATCTTTCATTAGTTACCAGTGAATGTCATTGTGGTAGTTGTCTTGTAAAAGAGGAGTTTGGTAAAGACCGGCTTCCTAATTGGATTAATTGGCAACAAAAGAAAGAATTTGTTTTGGGTTTTGGCATTCTTGATGCAGATATCTCTTCTCAATTGTTTGAGCCGGATATGTTTGGTGGCTTTACGCTCATTACATTAACATCATCAGGGAATCTTGAATCACATAGATATTGCGCCTCGTGGGATTATTCAAAAACCTCGGGAAAAGGCCACATTGAGCAAGCTTTAGGTTCAGAAGATTCTGTTTTGTATGAAACAGGTGAAGAGGGATATAAGTTCAAAAAAGTTTTTCAATACCTGAAACTTGACTGGCTTGAAGGGTATTTGAAATCTGATCTTGCACGAATTCTGAGCAAAGAATTAGCTAAAAACTATGATAATGAAATCCCAGAGAAAGCTTCTTTCAGGGAGGATTTCCATGAAGACATATGCCAAAAATTGGACATGTTTGGTTCCAGTGGATCAAACGGGGCTTTAAGTATTCGTGATGTTTATAAAGACATTAGCTTGCCAACCAGTATACATGAAATTGCTTTAAGGAGTGTGTGGGCAAATCTGCCGAAGAAAATTTTAAGATTTGGCTTCTCTAATTATTCAGATCTCCCAGGGAAACTAAAATATGTACCCTTTGAGTTCTTGGAAGTTCCATGCGACCAACCTCACTTACCTCCTTTTTTCTTTCGGCTTCCCTCATCCCGTAGCAGCAAGTGGTCAAATAAACAAAAGCCAAGTAATTCTCTAGTGGGCCCAGTTATTCCCATTCCAGTATTGATGACTTTTCATAAAACTCGCATCCTAAAAGCAGATAATGTACCTGCAGAGTCGGAAATCGATCTTGAGTGTGGTGAAGTAATGAGGGTAGCTAATGAAGTTACATCATTAGAATCTCAAAGTTCTGATGATCATATCGTTTCTCTTGCTGATGATAAAGAAGATGTGTTTCCTGGTTCTCATGATGTACAATCATTTGCTTCTTATAAGCCTGCTGCCTTCTCTAGTAAATCGTCAATGGAAGATCCAATGACGGAAGATTCTGTTTTTGAGGATGAGAAACATACGAATCTGATATTTAAAGTTGGTCAAAAGGATGTGAAAGAGCTTTTTGACTCACATTGCCCATTGAAATTTAAATTTGACGAACCACAGACAAGTTTTGGGCCAAAAGAATTGAAAGCATACAAACTACTGAAGAGACAATTTTCTAATTTCAAAGAAGGTTTTAGTTGCTACCAAGATTACATGACAAAGTCTAACATCCACAAGTAATTCTTCAGTTTTAATGTTTTTTCTCTTGAACGTTCTTGAACTAGATTTGCGTCTTTCTTTCTTGATCCTACTTTTAGATTCGTACTTTACTGCTCACTTACAACTATGACCAGGTCATGAACAGGCGACATGCATGTTATTGATGAACATGTGATCCAAAGCTCTTCAGGAAACTATTACGATCGTTGAATTGGGTACAGTTTTCTGTTACCCATATTAAAATTTTGACTGTTCCTCTTTCGACTGTCACATTAGTTTTTTTTCATGCATCATACTGAACTGCTTTTGCCTTGGATATCCAGTCAAAATAGAGTTTGGTTTCTCAGCTGAGTTCATGAGCTTAACTAAGGCCTAGAAAGGCCTATGTATATAGTTCTGATACAAGTGCATCCTATTACCTATCAACACGAATAGATTAAATATAATGTTCGGTCATTTAAAGTTAAATAGGAATGCAGACATGAGGTTGACTAAGAATTTGTATCATGAAGTAATGTCTCACGTAAGCCTAGGGGGTGTTTGTTTTTTCTTGCAAGTGACTAACTGAACACTTGTATGTGATTTGGTCAGACATAAGGCTAATAAGGATTTTTTTCTCTTCAGATCTTAATGTGAAGTTTAGCACTGAGATTCTGTAATATTAACATGATCAACGAGTTTGAGGTTAATAAAAAACAGAGCTTAATATCCAGAAGACTTGCCCGGATCCTGGGTCCTCGCCTGTGACTACTCTCTTGCCACTTAAAGTCTTGTGCTTTGCTGCATAAGTTTGTTATGTGTTAGTTTGTAAGTTCGTTCTAACTTTTTCATCTTCTATGGTGCTCTTTAATGATTGCTTCTAGGATTTATATGCTCAGGAACATCCTAACCAAACTCCTATCACAAATCATTAAATTTCAGTATCAATTTATTTCGTAACAGCCTTATCATTTGTGAATATGGGACGTAAATTCGATCTCAGGATGCAGAGTTGTATCTTTCTTTACTTTTTGTTGTTACCTCTCTCTCTCTCTCTCTCTTTCCCTTTTTTTTGTTTTTGTTTTTGTTGATCAACATCCAAGTAATGTAGTTTTTCTGTGATTGATAAACTCGGGGTTAAAGCCGCTAATATTTTGTTGTTTCCTTGGCTGTAACAAAACATGATCGGTCTTGAGTTTTAAATGCTTCAATTTGGATGAGAATGATTTTTTTAGTGTAATGCTTGGTCTATCTGTTGCAATGTTTTAACTTTATAAATTTGTGTAATCCAGATGCTTAATTGATGAGTTGGCAACCTTGGAGGTTATGTATCATTTATGGTAACACTTGTTTGATTACTTTGTTTCTTAAACTATATTTTGTTTGTGCTTAGAGACTAATGCAATGATCTCTTCTTGGCAGGCCATGAGATTGTTTAACTTTGCTGCTTGATCAGATGAAATAATGAAATGCCTTAGGCAATGTAAGAGCACAAGAATGATCCATGAGCTTTTGATTTTGTTTGTACACTTAGTCATTTTTCTTCTTCTTTTCCCTCACAGTTTGAAGCCTGACTACTAACCTTTTCGGTGAAACCGATTTAGTTGGTTCTTTCGGGTTGTAAAAGCAAAACAGTAAATTAATCATTATAACTCTTGAATATACCCTCATTTTATTACTCTATGATAACTCATTTTTTGAAGATTTCATTTCAAACTTTTCTTGAAGAGTAAAATTGACATTTATCTATACTATATTGAACTCAAAATTTTATGTTGGTGTACAATATAATTGAGACGGAGAAAATAATATAATCTGTTTTAGAATTTGAAAATAATGTAATTTGTTTTAGAATTTTAAAACCTGATTTACCTTGTTTTATTCGACTGTATTATTGTTTTTATTTTGTCTCAAAATATTTATTCTTTTAGAAAAAAATGATAATAATAATTATTTTGGTAATAGGTTTCAAAAGAAGTGTGTTACAACAATACACATTAAATTTATTTACTAAATTCACTATAATTAATTTAAAATACATAATTAAATAATATGTTTTACTATTTTAAGTTTATTTTTTATTTAGCTATTAACGAATAATAATACCTTATTTTTAAGAAAAGAAAGGTTACAAAACTGTAAAAATTATAGAGTTAATATACTAAAGAACATTATATACATACAACAATGATAGAGGAAACATTACATTGATTAAAACTTTCATTAGTCTCTATTTTAATATAATACTAATTTATTGATTCGTGACTAAACGAGATTAGACATAAAAATTTATAATAATATGATTATTATAGACACGTCATTGTGAGTTTAATTAAGTGCAATAAAATGCGAACTTAACATAACAATAAAAAAATGATAATCGCCCATGTAATATAGTATATGGCCGACTAATATTAGATAAAGTAATGTCGTCCATCACAAAATAGTTGTCAACACATTTCTTTATATGTGTTATGTATAACATAATTTTGTCACCATTCTTGTAAATATTTACGTTAAATAACATGACTTGTGTGATTGTAAAAAGTTAGTCTACAGTTAAAAGGATACAACAACAACCATTTAACGTTGACTCAAACAAACTCTTGTTTTGCAAACATTCAAACCTAGTATCAAAATTACAACAAAAAGCAATTAATGAATAAACTTTAAACTATATGAGCAAGGTAATCTTGTATTAAAGTTAAAATGTTAAATACTTACCTAAATAACTGTAGCTTTTTTCAAGGATTCTTATTCAATTAAAGTTCTAGACGGATTCAACAGTATACTTCTCAATATTCGTTCCATTTTGCTACCCTTATATACTAAAGAGCAAGGCAAGGAAGTACTTGATAAATATAACATATCACTAAATACTAAATGATACATGTTTTAGCATATAAAAAACTCATCATATCTGAATATCAAAATCCCTTCTATCATTTAATCGAACACCATGGCGGATTTGAATAGGACCTCGATTTCTGAATTGATGAACACGTCTTCTTGTTGGAATTCTTTGAATGGGGTTGTATGAAAACCATGAAAATAAAAATAAATCATCAACCAATTTTCATCATATCATAAACTTACATAATGCACAAAATAGCAACCTACATACTTAAGAAAGAAACTTCTCCAATAGTAAAGATCAAATGCACAAATAACTAAATAAAACTATGAACATCAAACAAATTAATTGACGAGGTAAGAAAACTAAAAATGGTATAGGATCGTGGTAGCTCCATTAAATTTTGTTACAGATAAGTATGATCAGAAGACAGTTCTAGTCACACATTTCGTCAACACATAATTACCCTTACTAACTAATAATGTGTGTAAATAATTTATTGTAAGCAATAAACTACATGATGTTGATTGTAATTGGAGTACTTGTACATCATAATCAAATCAATAGAAGAGTTTTATTGTTCATTCTTGAATACTACCTAAAGAGTTTTCATAGGAAATCAATTTTATTGTAGGAGGCAATCTCGACCCATGTTTAATATTATATCCCAAAAACATATGTTATAAAAGTTAATTTAAAACAACTAAATCTCATTCAAAATGAACCCTATTGCACCTATTACCGAACCCCTATTGGTCATGTAAGTATCACTATTATCAAAGAAACATTATATTCATTTGTCCCAAATTTATAATCATAACTAAGACATATAATTCAAACATTTTCATAAACTATGAGTCCACTCAACAACATTCATAAGTGCTAATTAAAGTCACATAATAAACATTTGATGATAATAATAATAATAATAAATAATTAAGTATTACTTTGTAACAGTGATACTGGACATATAACACACATTACTAATATTATATCATTAAGTAAACATTATAAGAGACTTACCTTAAAGTATAAGATCTAGCCGTTGGATTTCATTATTTGCTTATTCAACATCTTTAGTCATCCAACTATCAAAAGCTTTAATGTATATCTTCTTATATCAATGTGAAAACCCCGTTTGTATTTTAGATTGAAAAATCATAAATCAATCTATAAAATAATAAAAATGGATTAGTAATCATATTTGAGACAATAGCTTAGAATGAAAGGGGTCAAACATGTCAAAAATCACCAAGTGTAATTTGAATACACAAACCCTTATGAATTTTTTTTTCAAAAATTGAGCCTAATATTGAAATGATATAGTTTTGGTAAATGTTAACTAAAAACACTATTTGTTTATACAAAACTAAAAAGTGTTTAGGAACACCAACCTAATCCATTTGAACCGTATAAAAAAAAAACCCATTTGGACATTTACTTAACCTAACTAATCCACCCATTTTGTATATGTTTAACAGCAAAAAATGTTGCCACTTTGTCCATACATAACTTTGAAGTCGAAAATCTAGGACATTTGATATGAAAATGACAGAATACATAATAAACTTCAGCCAACCATACAAATCTTCTATACATTAGTGAATCAAAAATAGTTACCTATATAAGATACTCCTTCAGCCTCCAAAAATGATTGCAATGTACCATCTCACCAACACCTCCATGTAAAGTCCAAATGTTTTAAGTCAATATGTATGTTATCGATAATTTATCAAAATTGCAATATCAATATTCATCTACTTCTTTCCAACGTTTTTGTATATGTGTAAGCTCTAAAAATTATTTAAGCAACCATGTTTATGTTAAAAATTTAATGATTTAATTTGGCTAATTTACAACATGTTTGGCACATTGAAATATTTATTATAGCCATTCTTTTGCTTAATTTTTGTTTCACCCATTTGAGATGTAAGATAAATCAACTCAACCTATTTATAAGTATATGGGTTGATTCCATCACAAGAAGATAATCTATTCAAAATATAACCTCCGATGACTGGTTTTGAGATTCAACAAATAATCTTGGTTCCTACGAAGATAGAAATGCATGAACTTGAACGCCAGTTTCTAAATATACATTATGATGTCGTAGCCATTTCAACCATTGTTTACGAATGCATACCTTAACCACAATACACCTACCACCATTGGTTACTACTGCCACAATCAATATCATCGTCATTTATAAGTCTCACAACCACCAAAGCACAAGTAAAAAAAATTAAATTTACCAAAGCACAAATAGGAAAAATTAAATTTTGAACTCAAATAACCACAACACAAAGAGATAAAAATAACTTTAGAACATTATAAATAAGATCATAAACTAATAATATTTTGCAAGGACCGAGAAACCAAGATCCCCAACCAAGATACATCCATTATGAATAGTTGATGTGAAGAACTAGGTTCTTTTGTACTGTTGTTTTATATAAGATAAGATATATTTTGTAGTTATGTTAGTTATTCATGCAATATGAATGATAATAAGATAAAGCTTATAAACTTTCTAGCAGTATAGTTGATAACACAAAATGAAAGGATATTCTAATAATAAACATTACCTTATTACATGTTCATATTTGACAAATGATTTTGCTAGATTAGCTTAAATAGATTGTTGATACCTGCAATTACGCACATAAGAAAAAAGCATGAAAATAAGAAGAAGAAACAAATCATAAAGGTCAAAATGTAACTTCAGCTTGTAATTTTTACAAAAATATAATATTTGCTTATGCATGAAGCATTGGTATATTTAATTGCATAAGATGCAATATAAGAGTTTATCTGCTGCTACTCCTACTGATTACTTGACTCGAAGTTCGAAAATGGATCATTCTACTTAGATCGTGATGAAATACATCTCATTAATGCACCGACAATGGCTACTATATTTCTATATACACACAATCAAAAGTTCAGACAATACTCTCATCCAAACTTATCCTAGTTTTTCAGGAAAAAATCATTAAACTTTTTGAGGTATCTTACATCTATTGATATAATCATGAAGATAATACTAAGAAAAAATGATACATAGAAATAACACATAAGCATCTAATACGGCAAAATTCTTAAAATTTAATATGTTCTTAAAATTCGCCTTGTTATATGTGAAATCTCACCCAGTAGAAAAATAAAAAATTAATGAAATATTGTAAATATTGAATCAGTAAAAAAAAGACATAGATCGCAAACTTTGAATAAAATCAAACATCTCCATCAGATTATACCACGTTACAATAATACCCAAAATCAAAATTGAAACTACAAAACAATAAAACTCAAGAAAAGATAAGCATAACAAAGCTTGAGTTGAAAGAAAATATCACATGAACACCAAAAATTGGAGAGGGAAAAGTCACAGTCATTTGTCAAAGAAGCAACCAAAAACATTTGCAATTGAAACTTAAATTTTATTTTGAATTTTGAATGTAAGCAATAAAAAAGAAAACCTGACCTTATAGTGATCGATTTCTTCCTCTTTCAACATCATGTCGAAATACCTAATGTAAACATAATATGAACCCATAAGAAAAATATAAAATCATTTACTCACTGATATTCGATTAATCTAAAGTGCGGCTACCAAAACAAAAGCCAAAACAAATCACATGAAACATCTTAAGCATGCATATGACATTACATCAAACGGTTGGTGAGCGAGCCAATTTAGATAAGTAAGTAAGGTCAAACAACCTTAGAACCACAAAATTCCAGCAAATTAATCTAAATCAACAGTGGTGATACCAAGAAAGTAGTGAAATATGTCATGACACTGAAAGCCTTCATATCAAGATCAAGTCTTAATAATAATAATAATAATAATAATAATAATAATAATAATAATAATAATAATAATAATAACTCTGACATTTATTTGAAGGAAGTATCGATCGTAAAAAATAAGGGTAAGGAAATTGGACTTGTTTGGGGGAGGTTGATTAAGACTAATACCGTCGCAGAAAATGAGAGTGTCGCGGATTAGATCGAAAGATATATTTCAATTAATCGGTGATAGCCGGTGGTTAGGGTTTCAAAGGTTGTGGTAAAGATATGTTCCGTGATTTGCAACACCATTGTTAACGAACAGTCTGTGTGCATCTACTCCATGAAAAATTAGGGTTTTCAATTGAACTTCTTGAGATGTATAGAATCTATTGAGATGTATTTGAATGAATTTTGAGGGAAGAAAAATCATTAGGTGGGCAAAGAGAAGAAGTCTAAATAGTAAGATAAAACTGAAAGGGTTTAACTTTGGGTTATGGTACTAAAGTGTCATGATAATGTAACAATAAGAAGTATTATTAAAAGCTGGAGGTAGTGATGTTGGTAAATTGTAAGCCTTTTAGACACGCCTTTAAAGTTGAAATATTGAATCTAGAAAAAACGTAAACCGTTGGATTAAAAGAAAAGAAGTCAATCAAATGCCCAAAATCATTCATGCTATCCCCTTTTATTTATTAAAGTTTTTTATTTTTATTTTAACGTCGATTAATAATTAAAATGAGATGGGGAATAAATAATTAGCGATACGATCTCCCACTTTGAATTAATAAAGTCTTATTTATTTATGATTACTATGGAATTAAACTTTTCGGAGAAGGTTCAAGTAGTTTAGTTTCTTATGGTAATAATGGTAGGATTGAATTTTCTTTATTTTTTATTTTAACATTAAGTAATCTTTTTGATAAAAAATTTATATCAAAATTATTAGAATCCTATATTCTTTAATATGAAATAAAAAGTTAAAAAAAAAAAAATACATATATGATATACA
The DNA here is from genome assembly GCA_963921325.1 of Logfia minima. Lineage (NCBI taxonomy): Eukaryota > Viridiplantae > Streptophyta > Magnoliopsida > Asterales > Asteraceae > Logfia > Logfia minima. The sequence continues at coordinate 41,646,429 of OY992764.1, forward strand.
AATTAAATTTGTGTATCACAACTTTATCATTTTTTGTGTATCACACTAAAAAATTATTAGTGTATATCACACATAAAAATTATAAAGATTGTGATACACAAATTTAATTTGTATATCATATATATATATATATAAATTATTTCATATTAAATAGCATAAAATTCTAATAATTTTGATATAATTTTTTAATCAAAAAATTAATTAATATTAAAATAAAAAATAAAAAGTTTATTCTTACCATTACTACCCTAAGGAACTAAACTACAAGAACCCCTCCCTAAACTTTTATATACATTATTCTTATAAAAAAAACTAGTATTCTGCTTGATTAAAGGGAACAATTATGAATAATAATACATTTACGATGATATTTATTGATAAATAGAAAGCTCAAATATGAAACATAATTCGTTAAAAGGTTTATAAGTAAATTTCTTTATTATAAATTCAATTATCTTTTATAATGTACTTTAAACAATCTATCCTTTTTTTGCTTCCTATAAATTTCTTTAAACTCTATCAATCAATTTAGTTTTCTTATCCTTAACTTTTAATTTATAAATTTTTACTTTGTAAGTCTACATCAAATACACCAAAACACAAAAGTCTTGAACTAAAATCTCATTGAGATAAACACGTGATTGTATCGAGTTTTTAGCTTAACCATTGTATGTTAAAAACGCATTTGCTAAAAGATTGTGGTTTTAAAAATATTTGCCTGAAGCCATTGTATCGCTCTTTTTTATGCAAACCTAAATATCAATAAATGGTAAAACCATACAAGGTGGTAAAAGAAAGAAAAACCCTAGCATCGCTCCTCCCGCGTTGCCAACTGATCTCATTGTCCAGTCCCCTGCCATCGACCAGTCGTCAACCGTTGACCACTACGTATCCTCGCCACTGTTTCTTTTGTGCTGCTACTTTGTTTCAGTCTTGGGTTGTACAAAAACCTTCAAAGATAGACGTATATCTTAAATATCAATTAAGGCTCGGGTATATTTAACTTATATTATTGTAGTACGTATTTTTAATATTCTGTTTTCTTCAATGTATGGAGTTCCAATTAGGTCATAAAGGTTTGTGGATCGGAGTGCCTTTCATAGTGTGTTCATGTTTATCTTAGATAGTTGGCAGTTTGAAGGATATATCCTTGTTGATTTGCTCGGAACTACTGCCATGTTTTATTAATACAAATGCAAAACTTTCGTTCGTAGTATCCACATATATGGTAAATCATAATGCTTGACATAATAGTCCTTAATGTAGAGACCACACGCATACAACTCTTTGAAGTTGTATGGAATGTCACATTAACATCATACTTTTCTATACAATTCCATACTATAATTTTTGTAATGCATACAACCCTTTTGAGTTCATAGTATACAAGGATTGTAAGTATACAATGCAAGTCATTAATTTGTAAACGGGAGATTCTTCGATATAATGTCAAATCATCAACTTTTCTTTAAGGTCATCTTCAATGTATGCACCAAAATATTAAATTTGTTGTTTAGGTGCAAAAACTTATCTTCAACCAACTCATTATATTTAGTGCAAATTATAGTGTACGTCAAATTTTTAAAGATTTTGTGCTATATTTGGTGCAACACTAAACTTTGCTTCAAATTTTTAATTTTTATTTTAACCCTTTTAATTGAAATAATTTTATTATACAAGTTCAAAATCAAAAGAAGATAAGGGCAAATTATCCAAAAAAATAATTTAAGTTTTTAATAACTTTACCATTGTAATGTATTAGTTATTTATGTTAAATATTTTAATCAAATTTGAATTTTTATAAATAATAATTAATCGTAAGTATAAAAATATATAATTTATGGGGCAATATGTAAATGTAAGTAACTATTTGGTACATATGTTAGACATAGACCATATTTGATGCATGCATATTCTTTAAAGATTCACATTTTGCACCGAATTAATGCAATGTTTGGTACATACGTTGGACATGTCCTAATACAACTCACCATAAACTCACCGATAGTCATGCTCTAAACGGCGAGAAAAATGATAGAGAGTTAAAAGGGTGAAGTGTTTTGGGAATGATGATAGGAACTAAAGTAAATATATGTTTATTTTGCAAAACTGAATTTAGAGATTTGGTATCCTAACATAAATCAAAAGTGTCTCAAAAACCTGATGGGATGCGTGGATTTTTAAAATTAGATGGATACTTTTAAAACAAATAAAATTAATACTTTAGTGCAGATCAAATCGTTTCTTTCTTCTGTTATAATTAAAACTTATACCCATTACTAAATCTAATTACAAATCAAATGCATCTTAAGAAAATAATAATAATAATAATAATAATGAATAAAAAAATAAAAAAAATAGGTTGTTGCGGTTAAAAATAGGGACGTGGGGTAAAAATGAGAGATGTAAATGGGTTTAGGCAAACATTTTTGAAACCACGACCTTTTAGCAAATACATTTTTAACCTACAATAAAAATAAAGTAGTTTAATTAACTTTATTTTTTTAAAAGTAGAGTGAGTATTTGTGAAAGATTTCGTGATTAACTTTAAAAAAGCTAAAACAGAAAGTGAGTGATTTCATACGGAAATAAAGGTAAGAGTATTTTATTTAATTAGAAGAGGAAAAGGAAATAGATATAAATAGATGAGAGTGGCCACGTATCAGTAGTCGGTTCCATCAGCTGACGGAGGCTGTATCATACGTTCATCTTCTTCCCCAATATATCTATATCTATATCTATATCTATTTATTATGCCAATTTCAGGTACCTTAAATCCATACTAAAACAATATCATTTTGAACTATTCTTACTATTTTTACTCGTTGCATCATCACTTCACTATATACCTGAATTAAATACTACTACAATTCAGTTTTCGTTCTCACTATATAATTTATATCATTAGGCGAATTTGATTGTATTCATTTTCTGTAATTGCACCGCTTAATTAGGTTAAAATTAGGTGCAATGAGCGGTGAAATTGAGCTTGAAGAGAATAGTTCTGGAAACCCTAGCGATACCGATCCCTTACTTGAGAATCAACAAAATGCTGATTCTAGTGAGGTGAAACATGACGATGTTGAAGCTGGATCGGTCGTTACTTGTCGCATTTGTCTCGAATGCGATGGCGAGGAAGGTGAATTTGATGTTAATTGTTTATTATTTATTAAGTCTAATTTGTTTATATGATGCTCAGTGTTTGAGTTATACACTTGTTTAGTTATTACATTTGTATATAATTGTTTATGATTATTAAAACGAGTTTGTAGTCATTATACATTTATTGTATTCAACTCTTTGTGTGATGAATTACTTATATGGTTGTTTAGTGATTATATTTATGTAAATGTACTGATGATTGTTACTGTAAGTGTTAATAGTGACACATGATTGGTGTGAAAGGATATGCGAATTTGGAATGTGTTTTTTTCATCAAAACTGGATTTATTGAACGATTTAGTGTAATATAGTGGATATGGATGCTGTTTGACAGGATTCTTTTGATGTTTCTTTTTCCCAACATACTACGCTACTACTTGGAAAGATTTTGACTCGTTTATCTGTTCATTCTGGAGTATACAGTACTAGTTAACCTTGAGTTTTGGTTTTGAACATCTGATTAATTTATGAACTCCTTAGGTTCCGATGTCTTCTTGTACACACATCGTACAAGACTGATAGTGAATCTCTCAATTTATGTGTGCTTTCTATTAAAGTAGTTGTTATCCCGTAGATGGATATGGTAATGTGGGTATGTAAACACAAGGCTTACTCAACTTAGAGTAGGTTAAGTGTTCTGCGAAAAAAAGTGCATCTGGCTGTATTTGTGTGGCTATGTACAAATTTGATGCTGTTACTGTGATAAGATACAATTTTGTGCCTTGAATTTCATATAAAGAATCTTCGGAAGGGAATGAAGTACTTGATAATAATGATTGCGTTGGCAGTTTTTATTGTTGAGTTTTATATAATTTGTATGCCAACTTGATAGCTGATTTGGAAAGATCTTCTTAACCAGTAAGCATTTCATAGCTATTTATTTCTTTCGAAACTGCATTAGCTATTTCCCTTTACTTTTTGCATGGTTCGGTTTTATCATTCCACAATCTTTTGAGATGTTTTTAAATCTATTGAAATTAATAAGCATGTTTTAAGAATCCGACAAAGTATATATGTTATGTCAACATCAGGTTGTGTGCTGTTGGCGCAGTTATTTCCAGTTCAGGATAGTGGTGTTACTTTCTATTCTTTTGTGCTTAACTTTCTGACCTTTCTGGTGAGAAATGAATCCTATTACGCAATCCTTTTGTCATTAAATTTTCTATTTCTTTCTCCATAGATGATGATCTGATATCTCCATGCATGTGCAAAGGCACCCAGCAGTTTGTGCATCGTGCATGCCTTGACCATTGGCGATCTGTCAAGGTATGGTCAATTAATGTTTATTTGGAACAAGATTGTTAAGTGAATCCAGTTTTAATGCGTTTATGTGCTACTCTTAACAGGAAGGGTTTGCCTTTTCGCATTGCATGACTTGCAAAGCTCAGTTTCATCTTCAAGTTGTTGAGATAAAAGACAACTCCTGGCGCAAGATAAAATTCAGGCTATTTGTTGCCAGGGATGTTTTCCTTGTATTTCTTGCTGTACAGACGGTGAGAATAACTTTTTTTCCTTACAAGTTATTAGAATGTATAGAATTTTCAACCTTTTTTTGTGAAATAGAACATCTTCTGTTGTAAATTAATTTCCTTTTGAATCTTGAAAGTTTGAGTTGTAAGTCCATGTCGTCCCTCTATCCCCTCTTTCAGGGTGAGGGGTACAATCCTTTTCCGGTAACCATAGTCCTTAATCCAGTTCGTTTTCTTGAAACCATTAGTTTTATTGTTAACTCTTGTACAGCGTCAGTACTGCTTTTTAGGTAACTATCTTGGTTTATGTTTTTACCTGGTTACACATATATAGCTAACAGGCAGAAGATTGTGGATATCTTATGTTATAATGCAAGTGTGTTCCATGTTACATAAAGTTGGAAAATTCTTTTCCATTAGCTCATGGCTGAAATCTCATTTTGTAATACTATTGTGCTCTACGGTATGTAGAGTTGGCAAATTCTTGTTCTTTAGGTCACGTGGTTATCTATAGGGTGTTGTTCACTTTAAAACTGTCTAAATTTATCATTGAGTCTTGGGTACATGATCTTTACACGTGTCAAAGAGTCACAAGACTACTCTTTTTGGTTGGACCGTTGTTGATTGCATTATTTGCTTTGCATCTGATGAGGTAGGAATCTTATGAGGGGCAACCAAGATGATAGAAACTGATTTCAGATGCATCTGAATCTTGTTTATCATTATCACTTATTGTTTTTTGCGTCATTTCATATGTATCAATATTTGCTGTACAATTTCTCTTGTTGTCATTTATAACTATGTGTCCTTCTTAATGCATTATCTTTAATATGTTTGTATATCATTCTACATAAAATTTTAATCTTGTGGTATCTGTAAGATGATCATGAGATCCTAAGTCGAACTTCCGTGAAGATTTCACGACTCTTGTACTTGTTCATCGAGTCTACTTTGACGTGGATTTAGTTATCTATTTATAACGTCTGACAACCTAGGAAAGATGTATGCGTCACTTTTAAACTTGAGGTGCAGCCTACCTGGTAATCGGTTTGACGTCATCCTAATGTATAATGGTCCATCTTCTGGGCAACACGTGCAGCATGATTATCATCTGAAATGTAGTTTGGTTATCTTTATATATCTTACTTCTATTGCATCTTTAATGAATCAGTAAACTCACTCATACAGGTGATTGGGCTAATGGGAGGTCTTGCCTACATTGCCGACAAAGATGGATCTTTCAGAACTTCTTTTAACGACAACTGGGACCGTATATTATCAACTCATCCAATACCATTCTACTATTGTATAGGTAATGTTTTCCTCTATATGGTAGAAAATAAATGAGCAACAATTATATTTCCGACCCCACCTTAACTCCCCCAACAAAAAGAAAATAAAAACATTGTGTGCTAAATAAAATGGTGCTTAACATAGTAGACTACATAAAACATCGTGAGACTATTTATAGAGTCGCTCACGTCGATGTCTAGGTTGTCTTTCAATTGTATTCCATCATTCTTCTAAAGGAGGGTGATAAGATGGGAACTTTAATACAGTATCAGATATGACATGTGTCCGTCCACAGGTAATTATAGGCTTAATGTTGGATATAAAGTTTGATCTGAATATATTGGTGTAAGAAAACGTCACAAAGAGATGCTGACATTCAGTTTCCGTCCAGGTTCTTATTGTAGGAATAGGTACATCTTCTTAATGCACCACTATAATTCACGAGTAATATGATAGCAACAATATAAGTATAGGCAAGTTATTTGACCACGTAATATTGTATCTTCAATGAGATCTCTTGTCCAAATTGCTAATGCATTTATAAAGTCTTTGAACTCAACAAAAAGCTATTAAATTTAAATATACTAATCAACCAGAGCATGGACATGTGCTATTTTATTATGTGAACTCGATAAAATAACTAAAAACAACTCAATTGGGATAGAGTAGAGATTTAGAACCCGTTTACTTATGAATGGGTGGGGTCTGGTTTTGTATTAATTCTAGCCAGTCAGATCGGTAAAATGGAAAGAAATGGCTAAAAAGGGAACGGGTCAAGTGGGTTGAACGTCACTAAAAGTGTTTTCTTAAAGAATACAACAGTTTACTTATGAATGGGTGGGGTCTGGTTTTGTATTAATTCTAGCCAGTCAGATCGGTAAAATGGAAAGAAATGGCTAAAAAGGGAACGGGTCAAGTGGGTTGAACGTCACTAAAAGTGTTTTCTTAAAGAATACAACCTATGAAATTAATTATTTTCTCTGTATTCAGGGTAATCTCATAGATCCCCCTCCTATATCCCCTAAATATCATAATATATATATATATATATGTATATGTATATATATCCAAGCATGCATTTTCATCACTGTATATTGGACGTTGAAAAGTTGTGTCTTGATATTTATGGGGTTAAACAGGGGGATATGGAATTACTCAATAAAAATATAAATTATAGAAAGGGTAAATTCCACCCTGGCTGCTCCACTTATTGGGGTATGGCCAACGGGGGAGTGTGGGATAGGGTGGGGGTGGGGTAAATTGCAATGTCCCCAGAGCATGGAAGGTAACTTGAGAAGTTGAGATCTTAATAAAGGATTGCCCACCTCCTTACCACTAGGGCAAGCATTAATTTATATTTGGTAATCATATCTTATGCGCAAGTTATTTTAAAGATTTGGACCTGGAAGTATCTATGGCAACCCATCTTGACCTGTCATTTCACCTGTTCATTTTTGCCACCTTTATGATGCGTTAGTAATTATATAGATATGGCGTCTGTTACTACAATTGCAGTTTATCTTTCTTGTAATTTATATCCAATCGGGGTTGATTTTTTAGTTTACGATTGGTTTTCTTGAGAATACGTCAGGTCATTAGCAAGAATGCTGCTTGCTCCTTTAATAAGTTGTCTTTTGCCCTACTAAGGAGATGTGTGCTATTATGATGGTTTGATAAATCATTTCTGGTTATTTACCAGGGGTTCTTTTCTTCTTTGTGCTGATTGGCTTTTTTGGGCTTATTATACATTGTTCATCTTTCAACAATGATCCACGTATGGCTGGCTGCCAGAACTGTTGTTTCGGGTGGGGAATCTTGGACTGTTTTCCTGCCTCAATGGAAGCATGTTTCGCCCTTGTTATTGTTTTTGTGGTTATATTTGTCATTCTTGGTATTGCCTATGGCTTTCTTTCTGCTACCATGGTTATTCAAAGGATTTGGCAGAGACACTACCACATCCTCACCAAAAGAGAACTTACACAGGTACCTACCATTTTAGTTTTCATGTTAATGAGCAACATCACAGTCCATGTAAATCATCTAGAAGAAATGACACTGTTATCTTAAGAAAAGAATAGTTGAATATCAGATGTTTTATCTTGTAACTTTCATATTGGAAGATAATTGCTCTATTTGTGTAGAAAATGAGAAGAAAAACAAAATTGATGTGCCCCTGTACCACGTAGCAATAATTTAGGACCCTGTAATCTGAGGTGGCAATAATGGTTGGTGGTAAATAGGTCAAAACGTGCTTGGGTCTAAATGAGTATTCTTTGCAGTGGTTGTGTTTACACAGAAAACTTTCTGTCAAAAAGATTCACTCTTTCTATTAATATATGGTTCGTTAAACATTAATACAAGTATTATATTGTTTCAATAATAATTGATTCTGATTTCTTGAATAAAATGGTTTAGAAGGTCTTCTGAATTAACTAATACACTTTGGACGTCTTTGTACATGTTTGACCTATTTCCTGTTAAGCTAAAAGAAAAATTATTTCAAATGCTTGCCCGAATAGAGTAGACATAACTCGAACCATTTGTACGTTCATGGGTCAGAATTGCTGCCTCTAGCTTTAATAGTAAAACTACACGATGAGGATCACAATCATTGATACAGTTTGGATACCAAGCTATCTTATTGACCGAATCTTTGGAACCTCCATGTCGACTCACGCATCCTGGGATTGTTCAGGTGCTTTTCATGATTGTGGTGTTTGATTGGGCTCATGTGTGTTCCTATGTTAACATTGACAAAAGACATTCTGTCTTAAGTCAACATGCTTATCTGGCCATTGTAATTCATGTCCTGAAGTACCATTATGTCGTCTCCAAAATCATCATGACTTGCTAGTTTGTCTATATTAAAATGTTCTGTCGAGACTTATCAAGTGCAGAGTCCCACGTTTGGTGGAAATGGTAGTCTTCGATGTTACATGAAAGCAATTAGCTCTTTTCCTGAAAGTATCTAACTACATAAACTTTTCTTGCTTGCTCTTTAGCTCGTTAGAGAGTCCTAACAGAGTGTAGAATTTAAAATCATGGACAAAACAAGAGGCGTAACATATCTTTTCGGAGTCATTTTCAAAAAAAGGCTGCATGCTAAATGTCAGTGTCGAACATGCAAAATGTTCACGAAGTACTATTTACTTAGACACATACATTTCAAATGCTCCCTAGTTACAACTCGGAATCAAGGAACTCAATCTCCCTTTTTTCCATATCCTACTTAATAACTCCCACTCCAAACAAAGAATCAGAATTGGATCCTCGAATTGGAGCTTCTGACTTTGCATGTTATGTGGATTCTTTTATCTATAATGTTTCGTAAGACTTCTGCTCCATAACTAAAAATATTTGTGAACCTTCCTGTTGGTGAAACGCAGACAACATTCATTTTTCTTTTATTTTTTTCTTTTCTTGTGTAGGAGTATGTGGTGGAGGATCTTCATGGACGTTACACCCCTCCAAAACTGGATCCACAACATGCCGAGCTCCTAAGAATCCTCAAGCTTCTGTAAGTTTGACGTAAATGTCTGTCTGATACCAGACCCACCTGAAATGTAGATGATAGTCCGAGCATACTGTTCTAAGTCAAGTGCTACCATATGTATGTAGCTGTACAGGTGAGTTTTAAATAGAATGCATGATAAAGTTTGTAATATAAATATATATCAGACGTATATATATATATATGTATATAACAAAAATATATGATCGTTCAGGTGGTTATTTTTGAGTACTTGCAGCATCACATTGTCTACTTGCTCCGTAGTTTCTGTTTCGTCTTCCCTTTATGGGATGGGTTACTGAGTTTGATATGAAATTTTAGCCCCTTGTATAAGATCATAACAACTGATTTAGGTCTCAGAGTTCACATTGGGTTAAAAACACCAGCAGCATTATCTTAGGAAGAAAGTAAGAGATATATATGGTTGCTTGCGCAAATGAAATAAGAAATTAAAAGATAAAACAATTAGAGATTGGATGCTGATTGTGTTATCTAAGATTTTCACCATCTTTGCATTCATGCTAATTTGACAGATACAGAAATTATAAGCTATATTCTGATAGTGTTATCTCAACTTTTCATCATCTTGCCTATCTAATTCCTCACATGTCCGATTTGCATCACTAACTAACACCAGGTGATCACCATCTACAACTACTTCTATTTCATCTATTTCTGCCCCCTCTTTGTTTACTACTTTTGAAGCCAAAAAACCATATTTCTTTACACCAATATCCAGTAATTCCTGGAATGTTTTCGGTAAGAAAACAAGTTTCCCTGCAGTATCTCCTTTCTCAGGGCAACTTATAACCACCCTACCAGGGTTTTCACTCCCACCATGAGCCACTATGCTTTTAGGCCTAGGTGACACTAAATCTATACTGTTATCACCTTCTCTAGCATTCGACATTATCCCAAAAAGAGAATTATGAAAATTGTCACCTCTTCTTCTCCTACGTGATCGGCCCAAAGACCTGTCATCGGCATCTTGCGGACCAAACTGGACCATCGCCGGCTCACTTTTAAACCTCCCGAGAAACTTCACTTGTTGAGTATCACGCACACGCTTCTCCTCAGGGATTGAGATGAGCGGGGCTGTTCTGGTGAACTGGTGGTCATCTGTGAACTTTACAGTAAGGAAGAGGGTCTTTATTTCTTCTTGACCTTGTTGGTCAGCCAAGTCTCGAGGGGTCCAACCTTGTTGATCTTGTTGGTCAATGTTGGCTCCCTTTTCCAGTAGAAATTTCACTATCTCCATGTTGCCTTCACTTACTGCAACATGAAGAGCCGTGGATCCGTCTTTTCTAGAACGCGTAATATCTCCTCCATGGCGGATTATTTTCTTGAGTAAATTCAAATTGTTTTGTTCGGCTGCTATACAAGAAAATTGGCCTACATCACCAGATGATAGTGTGGCACCGTTGTCTGCTAAAAGTCTGACCACGATTTCGTGGTTATTAAATATAGCTTCCCACAATGGAACATTCCCTTCTGAATCTGTGTTGGTCAATGTAAAATGGGAAATCAATATAAACGTACACCAAGTACCACTATCGCTAAACTCTTGATACTAGTTAGTTGATACTAGTTATGGGTTCGATGGGCAAATGAGACGTGCTGCATCAAAATTAGTTGAGGTCAAATTGTGTAATTTTTGTAGAAGTCAAAAACAGCTGAGTTGGGTTGGCTGGACTCGAAAATCTTTTGGCCAAATCTCTTTATGTTTTTATACATAATAATTAGCGTGTTATACATGGTTGCACTATTAATCTTTTTTGTTGTTTTGAATAAAGCGGTTAAAAGGACTGTATGCATAAAACTTTAAAAGTACAATTTGCCTTGCCGTTGTGGCCAGTTAACTTGTTATCTTTTTATATAGTTTTCTTAGACCATTTGACCTTTTGAAGATAAAACATAACATTAATTGAGTCATAGGTCATCGGATATTGAGATAACGCACTCATGTTAGACGACCTCCCAAATAAGAGGAAATCAAAACAAATCCAAGTGAATTTAAACATCTTAAAACAGTGTTATGAACGGAATGGAGATTAGCTTTCACTTTTAATAAAAAAAGAAAAGGATAAAAGAAGCACCTGAGCAATTGGGATCTGCACCATAATCTAGCAGCAGAAGCACACAATTCTCACTTCCTTTTGAGGCTGCTATGTGCTGAGAATAACAGAAAACATATAGATAATCAAGTTAGGTATGTGTACGTATATGTCTTTATTTGCAATTGACTATATGAATATTGTGGACATGTGCATACCAAAGCAGTTCTTCCGTTGTTGTCTGACTCATTTGGATCAAGACCTTGCTTTAACAATTTCTGCAACAGAAGGTCATCTCCTCTAAGTGTAGCAAAACACAGACTTAGGGGCAAGTCCATCCTGCCACGAGCCAGCATGTTCTCTGTCTCCAACAACACTCCTTCCATAAGTGGATCATTTCTTTCTTTCAAATACTGCTCTCAGAAGAAAAGAAAAACGATTCAGATTTACTACTAATCATGCTAAATGGTTAAATACTCCTGTCCCATACTTATTGCACATCTTATTGTTTATAATATAAGTTAAAAGACTAATCATCTACCAAAGGGCCTTTAGCCTAGCGGTATGTGAGGAGCTCACCAACCGAGAGGTTAGGTTAGTTTGTAGGTTTGTCTTTCTTTAAAAAAAAAAATATCACATAGATGAGATCTAGGACAAACATGGAGGAGATTGTTCATGATAACAGCCCCATCGCCAACGTTGGCTTGAACAATGTTCATGAACGTTGTACGGTTTAACCTTAACAACTGGCTTAATCTTTTGGTGCGAACAGTGAAAAGTTGAGGTCTATAACAAAGAACCCCAATTTCACCACAAAGGTCACCAGGTCTTGCTTCACCGACAACCTGTTCTACTCCATTTTTCATAACAAGCAGTTCCTGATCAAATCATTAAAACGTTAAATTAGATGCTGCTCTAAGAAGAGATAGAAGATTGGTTATCATTTCATTTTAAGCAATTTGAGAAAAAAATGTATAAATCCACACTCACTACTGCTCCTGTGACAAGTATGTAGAAATCTGTTGGTGCTTCATTCTGCAAAATGACGTCTTCCTTTGGTGGAAAATATTCAGCTTTCATTTCCGAAACCTTCAAATAATCACATTCATTATAATTTTGAAGATGGAGTTATTTGTTTAGTAAATATACTTGTATTGTATGTGATGGAATATACCAGCTGAAAGAGCAAGTCGTTGGACACGTCATGAAATAAGTAGGCCTTGTCTAGAAGCGAATAGAAAAGGTAATGAGAAATGCTTGATCGTATTGCTTTTGGGAGTGAATCGATTGTCTCTTGTTGTTGAAGCCCCTCTGAGTCAGTTCTAAACTTCAGGCACAAATGTGCAAGCATCTGATCTTGCAACCGAACAGGCAAATGATTCCTAGAAGCAAAGCTCGAGGCAGCTTGAATGGTGTCCCTCTATAAAGTAATGTCAAAAATCAAAAAAAGTAATCAAATGAAGAAAACAAATAAAAGTTCAAGTTCAAAGATACTCACAAATTGTCTAGTTTTACTGGTACCATGGACAACTAAGTTTGTCATATTTCCTATCAGATACGACGTCAATCCAAGATTGAAAAGCATGTAACATATGACAAATACCATCTCCCTTCTATTCTGAGCATGCAAATCGCCATATCCCACAGTTGTGAGAGTTGTGATTGACCAGTACATCGATGTCACATAACGTACCCCCAAGCTCTCTTCTTTATAGTCCTTGTTATCGAACCCTATCCAAGTCCTAGTCGGATTCGGGTAATGAGCAGCAAGATTATAGTAGAAACACCCAGCACAGTGTACGGCAAACAGGGTAACCTACAATGATCATAATAAATACAAAGCGTTAGTCCACGAACAGTTTAGCCTTCATTCTTGCTAGTATGTGAATCTATATAAAATCACATTTAATGAGTACTTACAAAAATAAGCTTAGCACACCGAACCCAAAAGTAGTTGAAGTTCCTATCTTTCTCCAACCTGTTTCCAAAAAGATATAAGTTTGTTTATGTTCAATATCAAACAAACGGGTCAAATGAGCCAAAAACATTTAGTAGAACAGACAACGCGCAAATGGTCAAAAGTCGCCTAAGGTGCACTTTTAATGTATACAAACTTCTATATAGTCCATTCTAAAACTTCCATAATTATTTTAGAAGTATACGGAGTAATTTTATTAAGAACATTCTGCACATTAGTTACTCATAAAAATCACTAAATGGACATAAAAATGTGGATCAACCCAAACCTAATTTGCCATGTTTTCCAACCCGCCTATTTTGTGAGCTCTACTACAAAGTATCATGTAATTTGTGCATCAACGAGTAAAGATAATTGAAATTTACATATGTTTATTGTGCAAAGAAAACATTTTTGAATAATTGATTGTTGTACCTGGCAAACATGGCACTAACTCTGCGTAGACGCCATAGTCTAAACATGTTGAATAATCCATAAGATTGCAAGGATCCCGTGGATATCTTTCGGGCTAGTTCAGAAGGAATTGTGGAAACAATATCAAAAACCAACCAAGTGCTTGTATATCTCCAAGCAATCTGTTTACGGTTGTCCACAAGAAGATAGGTACTTTTGTCAAGGTATGCTACGAAGAACGTAAGGATAATATCAATTGCAAAGAACGCGTTGATAATGTTATCAATTATTGAAAGTGGTCTTCTTGGTTCTTCAAGGAAACCAAATTCGAATGGGGAAACCCAAGCGGTATAGAGTACCAAAGCTACTAGATACGTCTCCCATATCCTGGTTAATTTAGTTAAATTCAGTTAAAGTAAAAGCCATAAAAACTGTAAACTAAAAATAAAAAATGTCTTTACTTTCATGGACTACATGAATAAATTGATTATAGCTAAGTATCTCACAGATAGGAATATACAATTAACATTCATTGTTTACTTAAATAATATTAATGTTATGCATAGAATACAATCTGGATTTATATCGATGAAGCAAAGTACAAACAATATCTTAGTGTTCTCAGAAAAACTAAGTGGAATTCAAACAAGAAACACATCATCAATTCCTGCAAATATAATTAGAAAATAATTGATAATAAATTAAATATAACAGCAAAGGGCATAATTATCTAGAATACTCATAAGATTCCACTATAAAGGTACACATATGTTGATTATAAGTTGGCTGTACACTGGCCTTGTGGACAGGCTCCATGCAAAGTCATTCTTTTCTTCCAAAAAGAGTCAACTTTAGACGCAAACAAAAAGAACAAATACTCATTTCATTTTCATTTGATTGTCATATTCTAATCTTAAATAGTCGATAATTCAAGTTAAATTTTAATACGGATGTCTATTAATCCAGTAAAACCCAATTACTAAAAAGTATAGTTGGTATGATTTGTACACCACTGGAATTAATTTTAGTAAGGATGTCCACTAATCAAGTAAAAGCCAGTAACTTTGTCAAAAAGTATGATCATCTGTACACAACCATAATTACCCTTGAACGCGTTTGAATATACTTTCGGATGTACTATTATGACGTTAAAAAAATAGTGAAAGTATATAATTTCAATCAGAAAGATATTTTAAAAGAGTGAAACTTAACAAATAGTAATTCCTTTTGTAATCTATCAACTATTATGCACCATCCAATTACAAGATTCCTAAGAACTCTTGTGAATTTAGAAGACCAAAAAGCTTCCCTCCAGACTTGCCAACCGAATCTACAATTATCTCCGTCCAAACCAGTCCTTTTATCATGCAATTTATTATATCTTCTGTCTTAAAACTGGTACTATATACCTAATTTCATATAACCCTATGACTAAATTAAGTAACACAATAAAGGTAAGGTGTAAACTTTGATGATAAAAGCAGGATAACCGTGAACAAAGGAACTTAAAGAGGCACAGTGCTCAAGTAATATTAAATATTTAATTAAATTTAAATTTACATTTAAGTTTAAATATTACAGTTACAATTACAACTTAAGATGCTCATATTCAAGAATCTTAATGGTCTATCAACAAACAATTTAATTTTCTTATGTGAACTGCAGCAGAATCAATACTGCATAACAGAATAATTTTAAATTTTATAATAATAGTATAAATATAGATATATATATATCATACTTCAGAGAAATGAATGCTTTAATGTGATTCACCAATCTCTGCAAAATCACACTGTACAAATAATAATGCATATCTTACAATGACTCGGTGTTGATTGCTTAATGACATCACCGCCTCAACAGAACGCTTTCAATGGCGGTTTCACCGAATTATCAAAATATAAATAATTTAATAATTAAAAATAGTTAAGTATCAAAGTAGAAAAACATCACCACAACTTCTAACGCTACAGATATAAATATATAATTACACACATACTGTATATATCTAACAATAACGACTATACAAACATACACCGAGACAAATGCAGGGCGGAGCTAGAGTAGGGGCAGCGCAAAATTAAGGTATTGATAAAATTTTTAAAATTTTGATCTAACAAAACTTTAGAAAAAAACAAAATATTTTCTTTTCGCCCCCTCCGTATAAATTTCCTAGCTCCGCCCTGCACGCATGCATATATGCAATATAGGTGTAATATATCATAACTAAATAGTATAAAATTTACGCGTACTGAAACCTTTATTCAAAAACTTTTGTGTTTAAATTGTGAATCACGTTTAGAAAATAATAATAATAATCAGCCAATTTCTCACGCATATTTAGCTTCCTACTGATTCTAGTCATGCGTATACAAATAATACAGATACAAATAGATAGATATACCTGTATTTGCGATCATAAGGTGAAATAATGAAGTTACGAAGCTTAACGCGACGATTACTACGAGCACCGAGTGACGGTAAAATTCCGGTGGTCAAACTGTATTGACTGCCGTCTCTTGATATCTGTTCGAGTTCTTGAGCGTCGCCACACATTGAGACCCTAAATACACCATTCTTTTTATTATTTGTAGGGAAGATTTCCTCCATTTATAATTTTGGGATGACTCGTAGCCTGAACGAGTTTGTATATTTATAGATGATGACAGAAGAAAGATATAAGGAAAAGCCATATTTGTAAAAAGAAAATTGATTTGTATGATTTATTTTTACCCGAGACTCTTCCAAATTACATTTCTCTTTTAACTTTGATATGTGGCAAGAATGGTCCCTGCTATTTTAAAATGTTACTTTTTAGCTTTGTTGGTTTTGACTCTATAGATTTTTTTAATATGAAAAGTAGAATTTTGTTGGTTAATGAAATAACATTGAATGTTTTATTTTGTTTGTAGTTCTTAATGTTACTAGCAGACACTCATGCAAAGCAGCGGATAATTTATTTCATTTAGTGATTTTATGGTACACTTATTTATTAATAGACTAAATTGCATTTAATTTAATATATAATTATATCTTACATATTTATATCGTTTCCAAAATTAGATAAGGGTAAATAAGTCTATTTCGTTGAAGATAAAGGTATTTGTGTCATTTCCGTTCTTTAAAAATTTAACTTGTTAAAGAAAATGGTTAAACTTTTTATAAAGGTGTAAGATAAATGTTAACGTTGATCGATATAATTGTACTGTTTACAGTTGTATTTGTGGACCAAGTATTGTATATATATATATATATATATTGTAATGAGTTATAAGATTTAATGTTTAAAAATTAGAAGATTGAAAATTATATTTACGTCTCCTTTGATAATATATAAATATAAATATAGAAATTAAAAATCAAATCGATTTATATTTAATTACTTCTTTTAATTTATACACTTCATAATTATCTTTATTTGAAATATAAAATAAATAATAATTATTGTTATAATATAAAGTATAAATGAAATTGAAATATAAGTTTACAATCATTATCATTAATATTAAGATGATTATTATTATTAATCATTATTATATTTTCTATTAATAAATATCGTATTATGCGGAACCCGACTTGTTTGAAACAGGGACTATGGATGCATATGAAGAGGATAAAAAACTCATTCGAGGATCTAAAAATACAAAAACAAAGCAAAAGAAAAGAAAGTTACAGAGTGTAAAGTTACGAGGGACCGCTTTTGTAAGCCGGTGAAACTATGTATCATCATGATTTCATTTCTTATCTTAATGAACGTCTTAAATATTGATTATACGTTTCAAAAACCTCTCACAATACCTATTCTACAATTATCTCCTCCATATAAAAAGATATCATATGTCATAAAGTGGTAATCATCATATTTATATCATCTATATCTATCATATACTCGATCATATCTATAATATCTACTCTAAATCTATCTATGCTATTATCTTTGTTTATCTTAATTACAATATGATTTGTTAATTTCTAATATAATTCTTTGTAAGAAAGACATGATTATACCAATTAAAACTCTCAAATCAGAAAGATTTAGGAAAATCATTTTATATCTTTAAATGAAATGATTATCAAAATTCAAAATATAATATATAACATGAATTTTATAAAACAAACGTAAATGTTGATTTAACAAATCTAATTACCCATTATCAAATCTAATTACAAAACAAACGTCTCCTCAATATTAACGTCATCTACATTTTGTAGAAGCCACAGTGAGAAAAGTTAATATTAATGATAGTTATGTTATAACCGCAGATAAATTATATGTGCGGAACTGCAGATAAATCGAAAAATATTGTAGTCGTGGTAGACTAAATGTTACGACATGTTAATCTTGTCTTACAAATTGGATCGCTATTGTAGTAGTGACTGTACTTGATCATTAACTTTAACCTAATTATTAAAGAATTATGTTAAATTTCATACGTTGAGAAAATCATAGCCTTATTTTCATTTAATCCGGCATTTAACCATGTCAGCTCGATCATGGAGTTTTTCATCGCAAACATACAAAGAAAGTTGACAAAGCTTTATAAAAATGTTTGATATAATTAATCAAGCTAGCTTCTCTGTCTTACTTGGTTAGACTTGTAATTCAAACAATGCATTAAACTAATAAATCCAAATTTATGTCTTATGTTTATTAATTGTTACATATAGTACAATGTTTAAAAGTAGTATACATTCTGTATCAATTCATTCATAGGATATGAGTTTAATTAATGTTACGCGTAAAATGTATTGTATATGAGTATGATTTTACAAACATGTGTAGCTAAACATGAAATTGGCACACAAGGATTAGATTTATGATTACGCCCAATAACCTAACCTTTATATATTTGCAAGATTGGAAAAAAATAATAATACCGTGTTTAATATGTGTGAAGTATATTTTAATCATCGCATGTTCTTAATGAAAATCAATGTATTCAATCATTTTCTAATTATATTATAGGCTTGATATACATTTAAAGATATCATGACTTTATATTAGGCGGTGATGATATTTTCATCATCATTTTTTATAGACACAACAAAATTATAATTACAAAGTTGTGTCAAAATTATGCATTACAAGATTGTATGGTACAGATAAATAATAGTTTTGGTCTATGTTTCAGAAATGATGATGGAATTATTTACTCATTATATTATATAAATTTATAAAAGAACTTTGTTTGCTATTTCTCTACAACCTTAAAAATTGTTAATCTTTTTCTTCAAAAAAATAATGATAAAAAAATACCTTGCTTCAATTCGTATGTGTAAAATAACACTTTCTAATTATAATTTGTGTACAAATTAAGAGTTAAAAGAGTCATTTGGTGTAGCAATATACATCGACGCGTATCTAATATATCTTGTCATTGAAGTCGTAGTAAGTTTAAATATTTGTGTTCCAAATAGGACAAGAGTGTGCAACTAGTAAGTTTGCTTGAAGTATCGGCACTTGAAAACCAACGATAACTCTAACCAAAGTCAAAGTACCAAACCAAGTGACTTTGGTTCTTGATGTAGAATTCTGATCCATGCATGTGAATATTATAGCTTTATTAAAATTTGATTGTCACATATTGGATTGTGATCTATACATGCATGTGAAAGCTTTAATTTAAAGTTATCCATCAACGTCGTCATGAATTTGTTCTTGAAAATATTCCTGCAAACTGTTTTAATCGCTAGCTCATTTCGACCTTATTATATCGTTATTCATAATTAACACGGTTTCTAATGAGGATTTGTGCATTTGATTTGTGTTAGTGTGAGTTTTTAGCAAATGGTTTCTATTTTTTGGAGTAAACTTTAATTGTACCATTGCATACGTTCAATTATGTGGCGTTAACAGGCAATGTTTATTCAGGTAAAATGATGCATATATATTGGTAACACGTAACATAATTACATATGCATGCATGTTATTAATCGATTAAAAATAACTATATATTGTTACATAAATTAATACGGAGAAGGTATATATAAAATCTTTGCACTAATAAGCAATTAGCCGTTGGATAAATATTGTGTCACGAGTAGTATTTAATATCGATCTGTTATTTTATTACTTCATTTTTTGATAATTTGGTACGATTCGTATAATTTAATTACAGTACATTCTAAAGAGGGTAGGCCCGAAAGTGGAGGTGGGGAGGGAAGGGCCAAAAATGAATATATACCCGCATACGCCACCACCATCACATTTTTTACGGTTCTTTTTCTCCGACCACTTTTGCCGCTCCACCTTACGTTCTGTTTCTATTTTTGTTCATTTTTAAAGTTTATACACATAAATTTGAGCTTATCGATTTACTACATATTTCATATAAAGTATTTGTCATTTATTATCGATCATAAAAACTATGAACATATTTTATATTTATATTCATATTATGCTACACACTAGATTAATTGTACAAAAGTTCGTTCCAACTTGATCAACTAATAAAGTTAAAGAAAATGTTCCATCTTGATCTTCAATTCAAGTAATGAAATAACGGGTTGACCAATAACGTTTGAAAATAAATAACCCGTGTGACGATTTTGAACTCTACATATTTCTGACTTAGAGTTTTACTGTGGATACAACTCCAAAACCTAATGTACATATTCTCAAGAATTGACAACGATACAGTATTATACAGCATCCAAGCTCCATATGACTATAATGTACTTGAATGACCAACTAACTTATGTGCTTTGCAGCTCGCATCAAAATTGCAGCTCGTGAATATTGAACTTGAGTCTTTACAGGAAATTCAAAAGTCTCCACCAATAGCTACCCCCTCTCCGTTCTACTAAATAGTTTTTCATAATTAGATCATTACTAGAATCGAAAAAAAAAAAAAGAAAAAAAAGAAGTAAAAATGACTGTATAGGAAATTAATAATACTTGGTTTTATCAACGATATCACAGGTAGAAATGCTAGATGACAAAATGTACGATACAAATTGAAAAACAGAACAACGTATAAATAAAGTGAAAAGTATGACTTCACATTTGTTCTTTTGTGGAGATCTTTTCACTTTGTCTTTACACAGTATATTTTTTATTTCTTTGATAGCGTAAGTTTGGTAAATGAACTGTAAATTCCCGTAGTTCAAGTTCAATGATATAAAAAAAAGTAGTCAAATCCTTTTGTATTTTATAATGTACAACTGTCTTATGCAAAAATTAACTCAATCCGCTAATCAGGGTCGGCAAGGTACAAGTCTTTTTGAAATTCGGTTCCACCAAAGGGAAACAAAAAGGAAACGGTATTTGGTTGTTAGGGTTGCACTTGGGCCCACAACTAGATTTCTTAGTCCAAATTCTACGTCTCCAACACTTTCACGTTTTATTGTTTTCAAATATATAATTTCTCATGTGTTTACTTTTTCCAAATTCTTTTATGCACTAATTTTATAACGTGAGTTTTGGAAGTCATCATCCGATTATTGTTTGATGGACATCAAACATTGACCTTGCTGCATCGTTATATAAATCAAAAACCATGTGATACATATATATATATATATATATATATATTAGAGGTGGCGATTCGGGTCGGTGGGTGGTGGGTCCAAATTGTCAGGTTGACGGGTGAGAAATGATCAAACCGAACCCAACTCGATTTTTAAATCGGATTGAGTATTCCAACCCAACACAAAATTCATTAACCCGAACTCGACCCAAGTAACTCGATTCCTAACCTAGTCAACAGGTTTTCGGGTAATTTTCATGTTAATGGGTCGATTTCGGGTCACATGGGTCACACGGATAAAAAATGGGTCACGTGGGCCAATGTTTTCAAAAATAATAGCTAATCAAGAATAAGAATAAACATATTTAAAAATTTTCAAAAATTATTATAATACCTAATACATGCATTTATATTCATTACCAAAACATCATTAAATAAATAATTGTTAAAAATTACCTTTATAATGTTTTGGGTCATTGGGTCAACCCGAAAATCCATTGGGCAACCGAAGCTGACCCCGACCCGAAGAAATCAGGTTGTCAGATTCCGAGTTTACGGGGCAAAAACCCGAACTAACCTTGCTTATTTTGGAGTCAGTTTCGGGTCATGTCAGAAATTGTTAGCAATATAATATAAAAAAAATGATATATATTAGTTTATGTCTTGTTTCTTAAGTTTCATTAGGCCATCATGACTATTGGTGCATGTTGAAAGCATGAAAAATGCAAACTTGAATGTCAAAAAACTATAAAGTACCAGGACATTTTTGAAAGTCAAAACTTAGACTTTATTTTAAGCCAAGGACTTATGTTCTCACAGTCTCACTTAATTGCAACCGTACAAAATTAGTTCATCCAACTTAAAAGAGTTTAAATGAATTCATAAAACCAAGAAGTTGCGAGCATACTATACAAGTAACAAGGTGGGTTATACCAAAGACAATAACTATATAACCTGAATCATTTGACTTCAACAAGTCAAATGAATTAGGTATGCAATTATTGAACAACTAGCAATGTGCATTTACGTTTATTTTGTTGTACATATGTCATTAGGTCTATCGGCCAAAAGATTGTACATGTTTTTGTCCAATAATCTCTTAGATGTATCCATGAATACCATGTATTACCCAAAGTGAGTTCTATACTTCCTAATTTAAAAAGGGTTAATAGATAGATTGAGTATCAAACTTTACTTAAATGTTTATTTTTATGAACCATCTTTATATCGATTCGATTGAATGAACAAACTTCTAAAATGTTCACTTTGATGAATGAATTTCATTAAGCTAGTTTATCTTGATGAATGAATTTCATTAGATGGATTATCTTGTTGAATAATTTAAAAGTTTGTTCATCAAATTCAATCGAAATGAAGATGATTCATGAAAGTGAACATTTGAATAAAGTTTAATACTCAATCTGTCTATTAACCCTTTAAAAAGGGTTCTCTCTTTCTCCTATCTCTAACATTAACTCTCTCTCTATTTTCTCTATTTATTAAATATCTCACAACAACTACCACAATTAGGATATTTAATCGAGATACAAAAGAGATTCCTGAAGCTCTTGGCGTACAATCCGTATTTAACACGGGTTACCAGCTGGAAATCGCCAGCCAAAGAGTTATTCAGCTTCGGCTTGAAACCTCTCGTAAGATATGTTTGATGTTTGCAGCTAAAGTCTAAGCCCGAGATGATGAGAAACGACTCATCATGATCGTCGGAACCAACCAGAAGGATTTACGGAGCAACATTTAACGTTATCCAGGGGACCACGAATAAAAATGCTACGTGTCCTAATCATAAACATTTGGTACAAACATACCTCTGAATGTCCTGATCTCTAAAGTACAATCAAATAAACAATTATTTTATGTTTTGAGCAACAAGTACATGAAACATCCAAGTAACAAATACTTTGTTTCAACATGACTACGTCATTTAAATGATATTGGCGCGCGCACACACACATACATAAAAAGAGAGAGCATCCGTGATTGCTTAGGCACACGTCGGAATATATATATAATATATATGATACCACCACAACTTAACCAACCTTCACGATTCACAAAACCCGTTACATGACGATCAGACCTATAGCTACAACACAACACCCTTTGGTTGTAGCGTCCGACTATAATATCCTTCGGTTTGAACAATCAGAGGTATTGGAAACTGATACATCCCACTTTCAATAAAATTATAGCATAAATACCCAATAGTTTTGTTCAATGGATGGCATACAAGCCACTATTTCTTCTTAAAGAAATCTCGGTCACAAAAATTAGGAATCGCCACCAAAAAGACCCAAAATCCATAATTACCTAGACAAAAAGTTAATTTTAGACGACACACTAAACGTCGCATCCTCCTATAATTGGGGGCTGATAAGGTACCTAGACCTTCATCAAAAGCTAAAAAGATAATATTTATGTATGGTCTTATTTGTACATGTTTTTATAGACTATATTTTCGTACTTAATTCCATTTTACTTACAAAACTATTGAATTCAGTACTTATTTTGTTAATATTTTCATTTCGGATTAAAATGAAAGTTGGATTGAAAAGAAGTTGAAAACGGCCTAAAACAAAGGAAATCGAGCAAGTTCATAAAACTCACAGAAGCACACTATCCGGCGGATAGCTTCATGCTATGTGGTAGATAGGGAGTCTTAACTTTCCACAGATTTGGCGAGGCTTCACCATTTTGGTCATAACTTCCTCATACAAACTCCGAATTACTTGATTTAAAAGCCCAAATTTACTAGACAAATAAAGCTTCATTGTCATGCACAGAAACCACATATTCGGCGGATATGACACTTCTATCTGGCGGATAGGGCATGTCGGCCAAATTTATGTTCAAGCAAACTTAATCTAATTAATTGAGGATCGTTACCATTAACACTAGTTCGACTAAGGCACCTGCAAAAGGGGTTTTTATGAAATTTTAAGGCATTAGAAGAGTATGGATTGAAGAAATTTAACCGAGCTAAAAAGATTTCATTCTTGTGTTCAGTTTGCGCTAATTAACTATCTTGTATTCGTTCATGTCTATTTGTTTGAATGCTTGTTTAAATATGTTATTTTCTGCAACCTATCATTGGATTGAACATTTTCATTCGTTCATTCTTGTGCTAATGTATGTATCGAAGTTTACATTTTCGTATATTGTATGTAATATTTCCTTTTTTGACCATTACCAAAAAAAAGGAAGTTTCTTTTTTTTTTGTCAAGGCTAAAAAAGGCAAGTCAACATACAATATACGAAAATCACAAGTTCGATACATACAATAGCACTTTTGAAATGTGGTTACATACAATAGTAAAAAATGTAAAGTTTAATACATAACCAAATAATAAACCCTTTTTTAATACATTAAAGGATTTTATGAGTTTACTTTGGTGTTATGAATTTTATAATTATTATTAACGTTTAATTGAAGATCCATGGTTATCCTTAGTGTTTAATTGTTGAGTCTTAACGTGGTCGGTAGATCTATGCTATAACTAGCATTTGTATAGGTTTATTAGTTATTTATAATTAGTTAACTTATTAGATAATTATAACTTGAGACTTTAACCGGTAATATGTTAA
This sequence comes from Logfia minima, assembly GCA_963921325.1. NCBI lineage: Eukaryota > Viridiplantae > Streptophyta > Magnoliopsida > Asterales > Asteraceae > Logfia > Logfia minima. The sequence goes on from OY992764.1 coordinate 41,671,361, forward strand.
GAAATTTGCAATTAATAATCTTGAATGAACATGATAATTGTACTTAAGAATAACTTCTAGGTATAATTATTAGACACTCGTAAGCACGAGATCGCTAGATTAAATCGTTAATAATAGTCAGAAACTTAACGCATAACTTGCGGTGGTCACGTTAGAATAGCTTATTGCGTACGAATTACTTCGTAGGGACTTTCCAATAGTTGTAGAATTAGAGGAGCTTAGCAGGAATCCTAATCAACCTTAGTTATTCACTATAGAATTTATCGAAAGTAATCAAACTCATATATTTGAAATCTAAGTAATTATGCATTTAAGTATATACATCTTCATATATCTAAACTTCGTAAATCTCATCTATAGTTGTTTGTCGTAAGTTGGTGTGTAAATATCTTGTTAAATAAATTAAAAACAGTTTTAAGTTGATCAACTATTAGTTAGTTTAGATGATCAAAAATAGTCATTGTTCCCCAAGAGTTCGACATCTAGAATTATCATCGTTATATTACTATACGATTATGTATACTTGTCTATATTGTGTACTAATCACTAACGTTTGATAAAATCCTTTTATATAAATTAATGTTTAGATTTTACACATCAGCAACTAAACTGTAAGTTCAGGATTACAAGAAATGGTTCACTAAGATCGTCAAAATCAATCCGACGGATTTACGGAGTAACATACACAACTGATGATGTAGGGAGAAGTGTTAATGAGTTTAGGAGAGTTGGAAAGAAGAAAAAAATTGTATTTAATAACAAATAGTGCGGGATGATATTAATAAGAGGCTAACTTATATATTGTTTACCGTAATTAAGTTAGCTGATATTTTTAGATACGCACAATTAGTTCGTCATTTGTTTATTGCTACAATAAGCATCCGTACTGAGTTTTGCATAATATATTTTCTCTATTACTAGTAATAAGTTAAATGTCGGAGAAATAAAGGATTAAGGTCGTTGTTTGATGTAATTAGCATATTAGAAAAATCGAATGGAACCAAAATTGGAAAATATCATATTAGACAAATCGATCGAATGATAAGTTAAAGCAAAAATATTTATTTAAGTAGGGAGTCATCCACTTGATTTTGAAAAAGAACTGTTATATGATTGACATTTCTTTATCGATTTCCCTAATGGGTTCACGGTTTGCTTTTAGCTTCATGTGCCTTTCTTTGTAGAGGTTAATAGTATCTAGCTTAATGAAGTTCATATTGGAGTAAAAAAAAAGTTCAAATAGTAACTTCGAATGTTAAATATTTTTAAAGGGATCGGTTCAAAAGTCGGGGTTAAATTTAAAGAGACCATCGCGAATCAACACTAGTTGTAAGTATATAATTGATCGAGTTGCTTATTGTTATATAAACTTTAAAATTTATATATATGCTAAAGGAGAATAAAATGTTGTTCTATATTTTGCCACATAGATAAAATGTCACGTGACGATTTCTAAAATGTTTAAATTAAATTAAATAAATAATTAGAATTAGATAATATTTGAATATGATAGGATATTAATTATTTTCAAATAAGTTAGAAAATAAAAACTCGAATGTGAAAAGTTAACTTTTCAAGATTTTTATGCGAAAGTAGTGAAATGTAACATGGCAATTTTTTTTAAAAAAAACCCTTCAATATAGTAAGTAATATATTTTATATTTGACATTTATTAGCCGCATAAAAAGTTACAAACCTCTATACAAAAGAAAAAAAAATCCCCTAAAGGTTAATAAAAAAGATACTAGACTAGTTAATAAATAACATATATTTTTATAACCAGATGTAAAAATAAAATAAAAAATAAAGATTCTAATAATATGGTCACTACAACTTAATAAGTATCTTCCCATTCGAATAAATTAAATTTTCCACTTTATATTATAAAGCAGGTTATAGTAATCAAAAAGAAATTAGTCATCTCGACTTTAAGCTTTTTAAGGATTGAAAGGAATTTAATTTAAGAAGCTAGATAGCATATATTTTCGTCCATCAATCTTCAAGAATTTAGCTTTTAATTTGCACTCATAGCTTATGTACCATGTTCGTTACTACAAAAGTAAAATCAATTAAAGAGAAGAGCGTTTGATGGTTCATGAAGTCGGCATTTTGACCAAGGAAATGTTTTAATGTCTTTATTTTTGTCTACTCATAATCTACTTACACATGTAATAATTCTATTAACAATACATCGAATCTTTGTGTATGTTTTCTCATTTGTCTTCCACTTGTATGATCCATAACCGTTGGTGGTCGAAAGTTGTTTTTATTGTCAAAAGTATGATCCAACACTAAAATAATAAACGGACTTTTATTATTTTCGCTACAAGAAAACTGTCAATTACCTATGATCGAATTAGTGTGTATACAGGATTCTCAAAAATTTGATCTCAAGATAAAATGGGTTTGGGTAATTTTGTTTTCATGGGTAATATGTGGAAAGTAATTATTTTCGACAGAATTACTGATTGAATTTTTTTGTATAAATTGATTTAAATCTCTTAAAATATTCTGTGGATAAATTGAACATTTTTCACCAAATATATTTCCTACGAATTTACCATGAATTTCATTTGTCACATATTTCTCATAAAATACATTCCCATATGCTTCCAACAAACATTTCCGTCATAAAATTGTTTAAACAAAAATTAAATAACAAACCTAAAAAATATGTGATAAATAGCAAAGATTCAAATTTACTTCAATCATCCAAATACAATTGCAAACATCTTAACACGTCGAGTAACACAAGAGTACAAACCTTAAAAATCCGTTCTTTATATATAGATACAGTACTGGCCATTTGCCGCATCTTCCAAATTAAACTAGGAAGTTACTTTATACGAAGGACATGTAACATGAGGAATGTCATCGGTGTGTGTGTGTGTGTGTTTTAGATTCATTTATTGGACGTCTTTGCTTCAAACTATAATCAACGCAATATCCTGTAGATTAGATGATAACAAATTCTTAGTATAATCACTAGACTTGTCAATCACACATAAATACTCCCAAACTTACCCTGATTTCAATAGTATCGTCACTTCATCCTTATTGTACTTCCATTGAACTTCATAAAGCTTCAATTGGCTGGTAGTCTACAACTTATGAACACGGAACCAATGATAAACACTTCCATGCACATTCAAAAATAGATAAATTATAGTACCTCATGTATAAACTCTAATGCTTGCATCAAGTTTAGAAAGCTTACCTGCATGAATACAATTAAAGCTAAAAATGCAAGTTTAGAGATTTATTAGTTCCTTGGCACAATTATACCTACAAAACAAAAATCAAAATATAAGATGCAAATTTAATTAAGAACAATAGTAATTGTTAGCATCTGTAATTTTGCTCGTTAGAATAACGAACTCAAATATGTTAGCAACTATGATTTTGCTCGTAAAGAATTAGAAGAGTAGTTAAATTAGGAGAATAAGCCAACAAATAAACTTTACCTCCCTATTAGCCAGTAAGTTTTGTTTTAAATTATTAATAAAAACAAAGGAGGTGCAGCTTTTTACCTTTTTACTCTCATTCCAAATATGAGAGAAAAACTTTAAAGGAAATTTGTATCGAATTTTCATTAGAGCACAAGGTGTGGTGACTCTCGTGTCATAGTATTCAGTAGCAGTGTACAGCGAGAATAGTGGTCAGGAATTTATTCTTGATTTTTTATTTGTCAGAAAATTCAAATAATGTAATAAATAGATATAAATAACAAATTAGTTTAAATAAAATAAATAACTTCATTAAAAATAAAAATAAAAATTACAACTCCTAAAATAAAAATAAACATTGCAAATTAAATAATTAAAAAGTCCTAACAATTAAAAGTACATTGAACAAATTATCTTCTATTACGATTCCTCTAAATATGCTCCACAATATCGGATCGAATTGCATGTCTCTATCATGTAATTCTCTAGTCTTCCTTGCATATGTGGCACATCTCTCGTGCCAAATACGTTGTATATTACTAACGGGCACATAATACTCTTCTGCTTCAACAATATTAAAACCGTTATCTTCAGTAATCATGCTATGCAATATGATGCAACTATACATGATCCGTTTTATAGTTTTTACACTATAAGCTCTTGCCGGTTGTTGTAGTATATGCCAACAGCCTTGGAGGACACCAAATATCCGCTCAACATCCTTTTGCGCAGATGCTTGTGCTTTAGTAAACTTCACCATATTTGCATCAACAAAACTTGAAAAACCCTTAACACACGAAGCCCATGACGGGTATATCCCGTCAGCAAGATATTATCCTCTTGAGTAATCCACATCACACACTTGATACGGGATTTGGAGTGCGGAGTCATTTAGCAAGTTGGTGAACAATGGAGATGAATTAAGGATGTTTAAGTCGTTGATCGACCCCGCAACCCCAAAGTATGCATGCCAAATCCACATGTCGTATGACGCCACGGCTTCAAGCATAATCGTCTAATACCCGTGATCGCCTCGTGTGTATTGCCCTCTCCATGCATTTGGGCATTGTGTCCAAGCCCAATACATACAATATATGCTTCCAAGCATCCCCAGAAAACCATGAATCTCTTCATGTTTTGCATACAACCGACATATGTCTTCCTTAGTTGGTCCTCTCATGTAAACATTTGCATATAAGTCAATTATGCACCTCGTGAAATTTTATAATATTTCACGTGACATTCTTTCCAACATTTACAAATATTTATCAAATGCATCCGGTGTTGTGCCGTATGCCAATTGGCGCAGGGCGGATGTCACTTTTTGAATAACGGTAAAACCCAGAACACCACGTGTATCGGGTCGTTGTCTAAAATATAGAAAATAATCGGGTATAAGTTCGATAGAGTAAATGGTTATACCTTTAATAATTCAGAAGAATAGTCGTTCTCTCACCTGGAAGCAACGTTTGAAATACTCATTGGGTTATTTCGAGTGTTCACCAAAATAATCGTTCATTACCTTTCTTGTGCACCAACCCGATTACGATATATGTACCGACGTATTTGTCTTTGGTTGGAACTTTCCGCATCTTCTCGGGGAATTAAAACTTCATTACGAAAATTACGAGCATTAATGAGGAATTGCAACGTTGTTTTATCGTCGAAAAAAGAGTCGGAAGACATTTGTGAATTATAGAATTTTTGAAGAGAATTTGTAGATAAGAAAGAGTGTTTTTGTGTGTTTAAAGTTGTGTTAGAAGTAATCTATTTCTATAGATGAAAAAATACGATTTAAATTTTTTTTTTTTTGAAAAGACGGTCATGTGATCGTTTTTAATTTTATCTTTCTACAAACCAACAACTGGAATCCATCAAACATAAATAAATATATATACACATATATAAATAACCGGGACACAACGTCTAGAGTGGGACGTTGAGGCCGAAACTCCGGCCAGAAGGCCGTTCGGAACGCTGCCCCGGAGTGGCGGAATGGCGTTCCCGACGACATTTCGGTCTGGGAAGGGGCGCGTTCCTGCCCCACTCCGTGTGCACTTAAGAGAGCTTTATTTGGAAAAAATTCATTCCCCCCCCCTCCCCATTTGTTCTTTAACATTAAATATCCAAAAACGGTTAGTCGAAAAATTATAAAAATAACACCATAAAAACTAGCATTTTTTTCTTTTCGATTAGACATTTCACATGATATACTTTCGACGAATTTTTTTTCATTTTTTGGTAGGTTTTAAAAATGACTAATTACTTACAAAAATTAAAATTTTTAGTATTTTTATATAAATAACTCAATTACTAAAAGTTTTATATGTAATTTCGCGTAATCACAAGGTAAATAAACTAATTAAAGTTTATTTCATGGTACCATTTTGGTTTTGATATCAACATCTTTGATAGAGCATCTTCACTCTGCAAAAGCTTTTTTACATTTTACTGCATTTTTATATAAACAGCTTTTTAGAAAAGCTTTTACTCTAACATTGAAAAACTTTTTAAAAGTTTTTTTTATCATAATGAGGGATTAATATGAAAATATTTAGTTAAAAAAGATTTACATAAAATGCTTGAGATTTCTCTGGTTAGCAAAAAAAAAGAATTTCTCCGATCAAAAATAGTTTTTCTAAAATTCTAACGATCATTAACTATGCATTTTCGATAGTATGATTATTATGACATAATAATTCGGCGTGATATATCAGAATAAATTATTAAAGTATTAAATAGTTTGTTGTGTAATGTGGAAGAAAAAGACTAAAAAAAATAATAATCCAAAAAAGCACATTACAAAAATACACATCTAATCAAGATCAAATTATTAACATACTGGATATACAATTAGACAGTTTTATATGTATGACAAAATATAATCACTTCAGCTATTATTGCATTTATTCCGGTATAATTATGTCGACTCTCAAACAATTATAAAGATCAAGTTGATGTGCCTACGTAGTCAAGATATGTATTATCAGTTATTTCTTGGAGTAAACGAAGAGATCTGAAACTAAATTGAGATAAAGCATATAATTTCGATTTTACGAAAAGAGAAAGAAGTAGAATAAAAAAGAGCTAAGTATTTAAAATTACGACGAACATTCATTTTTGCCTCTTTTTAGACTGTATATTTTTATTTTCCATTTTTCCATCGTAATTTTAACTTTTGTTCACTTTCAGCCATCGTATGTCCATATATATAACCGAAAATCGAATTCGTTGTTAGATTAGTGAACATAATAAGACATATTGCATAATGATCCACCACCAAAAGTTGTTACAATATCTAGATCAAGGAAAACATCATGTTCTAAAGGTTGTGTGAAGGATACAATCAAATGTGTTGTAAGTGTCAAACTTTCAGGTGCGAAAATTTCTAATAAAATACGTGGAGATTCTATTAATTACAAATCAATAAAATCGATTTTCGGATTATATAATGGTTAAAAAGATGACACGTAAATAAGTTCAAGCTCACTTATAAACTTAGTTGTGGACCTTTTAATCCATCGTGATTTCGACTTAGGATTCGAATGAAGTTGTTAGTTAGACTTTTGCGTATTGAGAAAACATTAGAATACGATACTTGTATATCATTTTCCAACTCAAAGATACAAATGGAAATACTTTCTTATCTATATATTCACGTTCGAGAACACAATACAAAGTTTTATAACAATCGACCTCACACGTCCAAAACAACCATCCAATCATCCTCTCCCATCCATAACAACCGTTGAAACCTACATGTTGTTTTATTATAGTTAGTCTTATTATATTACATGTTATATAGTAATTTATAGTTATCATCCATTATTGCGTTCTTGGACATTCATATTAGGTCCACATTATTTTTGGTCCAAATTCTTGAAAATTTAATAAAAATTTGTAAATGGGGACTCATTTCTCTAGGCATGTGGGCTGCCCGCTGCCCCTCGCAACCCTTTGTGTTGGACCATTGTGGAATTGCACAATCTATAATCTATAGGCTACATGATTCATGAATCTTCCCATGCAACTGTCTAAAGAAGGGTCAAAGAATCTAGCATGAAATACCTAAAGATATCTAGATAATTATTGAAATCTGAAGACAAAATGTTGGATTTATCTTTGTGACAAATGATTGGCTTTTTCTTACCATGAAAATCACATTTGACATAATAACATATTTGGTCATTGTGTGTTCAAAGTGCCTCATTGTTAATACATAATAACAAAAAAATTAATGAGAAAACTATCAAAATGGCTACTTTCATTTGATCATTAGATAATCCTTATGTGCAAAGTGATACGGGTGAACAGAGCACTTACTATGGTAATTTGTGACACATCAGAATCTCACATCAACGTCTTATATTCAATACCTACTCATAGCTTAAATACACAAAAAGATTTCATATAGTAATTTTCATTTTTGTAGCCCTTAGAAAAAAAACTCAAAATAAATGCAAAACAGCTCGTTGTCTACTCCACACACTGCACCACCACGAGTCACTGCATATGGTGACTCTCGTCGCTGCGTGAACCAGTCCAGAATGGCTCCCACATGGAGTGCTCTATTGGAGAAAAGTATAGAGATGAGTATGAAGCTGACAAAGGATAATATATATTGTGCAAGTTTTGTGTTTTGTAAGGGTAAAATTGGATATTCAACTTATTTGAAAATATAACGATTATGGTTTTTCTAAATTGTTTACATTTTATCTATAGCTAGTTAACATTCATTTTGAGGGGAATTGAAGTAGAGTATTGTATGGTCAAATGAAGACATTATAGATGATAACTACATGTTGCAACTTATAATGTTGGTTATTGGGTGCAGGGTCATTTAAGGGAGGGTGCAAGTGGGTTGATGATTGATGGACCAAATATCTAGTTGGGTGTGAGTAGATGCTCCCTTATTACTGGAATTGAAGTGGTACCATTTCGCACTTTTTCTTATTCGGATCTTTGTTGGACCCTTGATGTCCTTATCAACCACGAGTTTATTAATTCACTATATTATATATATATATATATATATATAATATGTGTGTGTATTGAGCACTTCTATACATATTTTAATATACTTATGGAGTATTATTTTACTATTTGCATGAACTTTAACATATCAGAAGAAGAATGAAATTGACGTTGATTTTTATAAGTTTGTATTTTCCTTCGGTCGTAAATTAAAGAGAAAAAAATAGTATATTAGATGTTATTTTACGAAAAGCAAAAAGTTGTTTGAGAGATAGTAATATTTTCAATTATCTTATATGAATTTAATTTCTATCGCTTTTAGACAATTTGCTATTCATTGCAATGAATTTATATCTTTTGACATAAAAATTGTCAATGGATTGGGTTTTGACCTTTTCTGGTTTGGTAGTTAGGTTTTAGGCAATCTTGCAAATTGCGGCATGGCAATCATGGTGAAGAAATGGTCTATCATTTAAGAAGTGGACAAACCACAAAGTATTGATGGTATTAATGAGATAAAAAAAACTTAGTCATATTAATACCCATTCAATTTGATGTAGTGTAATGGTTTACGAATGAAGAAATTAAAATGACAAGAGTTGCAACATGATGTTTGTTTTAAGGGAATAACCTTAAAAAACTCATGAAATAATGATATTTACAAAACTTTTTCTAACAATTTCTCAAAAAAGAAAAGAAACTTTTGCTCCACTAAGAAAGTTTTTTACGAATATCAAAATCTATTAATACCTTATAAAATAATAATAAAAGCCGATACTATAACTTATAATTCTCAACCTATAGGTTTCTCTCTTGTCATTAGCCTATTGATTTTTTTTAATGACGACTTTTATATAAACTAACAAAAAATTAGAAAAAATCAATTATACGATAATTAATAAAGAATTTTGTAGCCATCCTATCTAATTCACACTACTACATAAATACAAATAGTGCCCTCTGGGCTCTTGTAGAAACCGGTTTACATGCCTTAAAAACAAACTGGACTCTAAAAAAAATAGAATCCGGTTAGTAGAGAAAATATGGTGGTCTCTTTTATAAATCCGTGGCTATTTAACATTTAACTTGATTCTTTTCATTATTTTAGAGTCCGGTCTTTTGTCATAATTTGACTCTCCTAAAGAGTCCGGTTATTTATAAATTAGACGAACCTTTTTCTCCTATATAGAGTCCGGTCCCCTTTCTTATTATTGGACTCTCCTAAAGAATCCGGTTATTTATAAGTTACCCGGACTCTTTTTGTCTCCAACAAATTCCAAACTCTTCTCTGCAAACTCAGTAATACGTAGCAACTTTTCAAATGCACGTACATTTATCTCATTAATTTAATTATTTCATTATATCACTAATTCATTTCTTTACATCTTTCTCTGACATATTCTTCATATTCATGACAAATCAATTTCTTCATTAATTATCTCTTCGCATACGTATAGATAATCACAGAACGTTATTTATCGTTTATTTACGCTTGTATGTATTTTAAAAAGAGGAAAATGACAACACTAATAATGATTTGGCCTTTCAATTGACAAACCAAATCATCATAATTCAATAGTTATCTATTGGGTTAAGTGTCTCAAAATGCATCCAACTTTGTCAAAAAGTTATTGTATGTATCGTCCTTTACGTGCTTCTATTAAATGTACTCAACTCATAAAAACATTATAATTAATGTAATTTGCTTAGTGTGTCATCCATATAAGCACTCACGTGTCACTCATACAAAGTTCCACGTCAAAATATTACATACAATTGTGTGTTTTTACAAGTTGAGTACATTTAATAGAGACGTTCAAAAGACGAGACACGCAATAGCTTTTTTGACAAAGTTTGATGCATTCCAAGACACGTAACCCTTATCTATTCTCTAAAAAGAAGAATTTCTAAATTTTCTTTACTTCAGTTTGATATTTTTGTTAATATTTAGTATTACTAATTTCTTTACATCTAGCATTACACCATTGAAAAGTTAAAGTGACTAAATCGTCAAACAAAGTCACCTTCTTGGGAATAGTCCTCCCAAAAAGAGTCTTGTTCCGGAATCTCCAAATTTGCCACCACATAACATAAAATATTCCTTCTAAAATTTTCTTGGCTTTGGACTGAATATGAAGCTGTTTAAACCAAGATAACCAATCGTCATTGGAAGCTAACTCTGGACATCCAATACCCCACCAAATCATCACCTTACGTAACAATTCAGACGCCATAGAACAAGAAAACATGAGATTATTCGTTGATTCGACTTGGACACCGCATATCGGACATATAATGGAATTAATGTCCATTTGTGACACCCGACACTTTAGGGTAATGATTACCTTAAACTAGAACTCTAATTTCGTGTATTTAGTTCTTTATTAGGCTAAGTACTTGTGATTATTTGCAATTATTTGTATATATGTGTATATACACTTACGTAATTGTTTGAATTACACCTTCGTAATTATTCGTAATTTCACGAAACAACCGGACGTGGTCCGACTATTTATACGACATTGGTGAAAACTTTTCATAGATAACGTAATCATCTTTTATAGTTAAAATAGTGGTTATATGCCTTATATTATTATTTCAAATAATAATACACGAAAACTTTGACGTTTTGTTTAAAACGTAACAAACGCGACGAAAACGCGCAAACCGAGTCCGACACCCGAGCAACACCCGAAATATACTTTTGTAACTCGATTTAGTATTTTAAGAATACTTACTTATCCCGAATGTTATTCACAAATTAAAAGTATATACAAAAGCTCAACGTAAATTATCAACTTTTTAAAAACCACAAATTAACGTTTAAACGAACGGGGAACGAAACACGAAGTCGAGAAAACGAGTCACGAGCCCGAAACACTTTTGGGCCAGGCCCAACTCGGTCTAGGCTAGTCCAAGAAGCCCACCCCAAATAGGCCCAAGCCCACCCCACAAAACACCTCAACTCACTCCATTTTTTCACACACACAAGCCCCATTTTCTCTCTTCCTTCTCTCTACTCTCTCTACTCTCTCTCTCTCTCTCTCTCTAAAATCTGCCACCATCCACCACCCACTCACCACCATCAACCACCTCCTCACCACCATCAACCACCACTCCACTACCACAAGCCGCCATAACACTTTCAAGGAGAAGTCAAGAATCCTCACTTTCCTCTCCTTTTAGATCGGTTTTCAATATTGTAAGAACATCTAACTCGTCTACAATACTTGTAACACATCTATAAACATGTTAAAATGCTCACTTAACAAAGATATGTCCAAAAGATTGCACAAAAATCGTTTTTCATAGCTTAAAACATGCAAGAACCTTACATGAAATCCGGCCAGAAACTTTGTCCGACTTTGGGAGGTGATATCTCCCTCAAAACTTAACCAAACTAAACGATTTAAAAGGCTAAAACTAAGTTTAAGAAGTTATATTTCATTTGCCACTGGTTTCATAATTTTTGGAGCTCTTTTGATACTAGAAATAATTTTTACAAAAACATGTAGACGGGCTGGGAAAAAGGCAGAAAAATTGTCCCTCATTGTTTTAGTCATAACTCGAGATTTACGTGTCCAAAAGACTTGAAACCACCGCCAAAATTTCAGAAATTTTGTTGAGAAGAATAGTCGTAGAGATGACCATGTCCCAAATATGCACGCATTCCTTGCATGTCTCCGGATTGGCTACTTTTTGACCTCTGTGGGAATTTACAATTTTTATAAATACTTAGACTTGTCTAAAAATTCTGTAAAAATTATTTTAAGTACCTAACATACTAAGAAACAACATATATTTTTCTTGAATTTTATCTCAAACATTTGAATTACGAAATAAAATTTGCAAAACGGGTCTGTTTCTGATCCCTGTGTCGCGGAAGCCCAGTAGACATTAGCGACACTAGCCTTGTGTCGTTATAGCATTTGAACCGTCACATTAGCGACACTAGTCTTGTGTCGCTATATCATTTGAACAGTCACCTTAGCGACACTAGCATTGTGTCGCCAAAATCACATTAGCGACATTAGCCTTGTGTCGCTGTAGCATTTGAACCGTCACCTTAGCGACACTAGCTTTGTGTCGCCAATCACATTAGCGACACTAGCCTTGTGTCGCTAACAACCCAAAAATCGAACCTTTTGCGACACTAGCTTTGTGTCGCCAATCACCCTAAGCGACACTATCCTTGTGTCGCTAAAAACCCAGAATCGAAGCATTTTTGCTAAAGCAATATAAGTTCACTCAACCCCAGCCATGGGCCTTGCCCCTTGGACCCCACCAGGGGCACTGCCCCCGGACCCCCGTCATTCATAGGCTTTGCCCACTTACCACACTAATCAACATTATGTTTTCACAAAACTTTCACCAACGGGTCGTACACGTTTTCGATAAGTAAACAAGAATGGACATACTAGTTAAGTGAACTACTAGCAAATAGGTGGACATTAACCCTCCACCTACATGATTGGCTTAAGTGGAAATTAACCCTCCACTTATACAATCACTATAGATGGTCTTTTGAGACATCTACTTACACAATCTTATACGTCTAGGACGTTAGAAGATTACTCTTGGGAACACAAATTGCTTGCTAATTGTTATTTGCTAAATAACCTACTAATCTCAGGTGAGTTTCATAGCCCCTTTTTCTACTATTTCCACTCAGGGGTGAGAATACATACAACTGCTTTTTAACAACTGCTATTTTTATGTGAACGCAAGTACAAAACACGATATATTGGTTGTATGAGTTATTTAACTAATCCTGAAAGTCCCCCACACATAGTTCGTTAGTATCGTTATAGCGTGAATGTTAATGAATAGTACTATTTGGGATTGACTCCCCCCGTCTGGGTTAGTCGCACTAACTGGTCAAACGGACGCATTATCATTTGTTCTTACGAGTGTTGGATTAGGCACTCGCAGGGAGGCACCACGATCGTGGCACTTGATTGTGACCCGACACCACAGTTAAGCTCGAACTATGGGCTCATGGCAACAATATACACCTCTTTTACATTTTTGTAATACATTACTATAATTGCTGGATGATACAAACAGGAAATCTTGTGTTCCACACGTTCCATACGATGTGATATCAACTGTTTTCAAACCTATGAACTCACCAACTTTATGTTGACTCTTTTAGTATGTATTCTCAAGTGACCAGCCGAAGTAGGATACTTTGGAAGCAATAGCTCGAGTCACATATTTTGAAACAACCAAGGAATTAGATTGCATTTACTATATTTTGTAATAATAGTTATGTAATTCTACGTATCGGATGCGAACTCCTAGTTTTATGTGAACACTTTTAAGTTTGTAATGTAATGATTTTTGAAAACGTCTCATATAGAGGTCGTTTGTTGTAACTCTTGTGTTGTGATATTTGATTTGGTCGGCGCCCCCTTGACACCTCATACTATCCGCTGCCACGCGTCTTGGAGGTTGCGACACCATTCCTCTAATAGACAAATTCAGTCTTGAAGGTATATTATCCAAGCTAATTTTCCAAGCTAAAACGTTCACTTTAATTGGCATTGCATTTACCCATTTAGTTGGATTATGAAGCGCATGTAACCTTTGATCGTCAATGTATTTGCAAACCGACGCAACTGAGAAGTCTCCACTACCTGTTAATGACCATATCCATCTATCTTGCATTTGAGGCAATACAGCATCCACAATTCTAGAAGACAACTCGATTTCTTGATCACGCTCAGCACCTCCCCTCGGTTCAACTTATTTGTTTGCAAAAAATAACAGATTGATGGTCCAGCTTTTCTGCTACGGATATCAACTTTTCCAAAGCATAAACTCTCGGATATATATGTTTCAATGCCACATCTCCCAACCAAACTTCATCCCAAAATAAAGTGTCAACACCGTTCCCCACCTTTTTTGTATAATAAGCTAACGAATCAATCATTTTTATGCTGAAGATGATACACTTCACGAACAATGTCTAGCCATATTGGGGATAAAGAAGATTTAGGAATTACGTCAATGTGCCCATTATCACCATGCACCGCTTTGATGAATGATGTGTAAAATCTAGTTATAAATTTATACTAAGAAATACCGCAAATAACTATTACACAACCGGGTAGTGTACCCTGTCGAGTAGTAGTATAGTTTGGGTAAGTCCGAGTCGAACCAAGAGGACCGTGCAACCAAGAGTGTATAGCGAATGTAGTTAATCTAAAACAAGTAAGTAAACGTGGGGGTTTTGCAACCGAATTGTTGCTTTGCAATTATCGCTAAATGTAAATAAAATAAATGACAGGCAAGTGGATACTGAAGTATCAGATATAAAGGGGAACATTCATCTAGATTAGCTCACTGATGGTTTCGGGGTGTTTGTTAAAACCGGTTTATATGATATTGTTCATTAAACTAAATTGAATATGGAATTCGTATTCACTTCTTCCAAAAGATTAAATAAAATTACCCTTTCGTGTTCACTATGGGTTTCTACTAAACTAGCCTCAATTCAATTCAATAACTAATGATTTAATCTTGTAAACTTACATTCGCAAGCATATTAAACCTAAGGCGAGTTCTCTTCTTAGGTTTGATCCAACCACAATCAAGTTAAATTAATCAATCCATACAAATCTTGCGTTCGCGTAGATTAGGTAATCATTCATGGACAAACAATTACAATAAACCAAAATAATGCACTAGTAGTCACTAGAATATTCAAAGATTCATTAATAGATAAACTAAGCTAAATGAAACTTAATCACAATTGGGTTTTCAATTAAACATTAGTTAAACAATAATAAACATCAAAGAGTTAACACCCCTAACCAAGAGTTTGCATCATCTAAATGAATGTTAAATAACTTAGCTCATAGCTACATGAGAAACAACAATAAACAAAAAGAAATTGGAAATAAACATAGTTCAAAGAAAAGAAATGTTAAACCAAATTCATGGATGTTTGATGATGTTGAATCTTGGATCCTTGAGTAACAATGGTGAAAAGTTGATGAACTATCTCCCAAAATCACCAAAAAATCGCCCTTAGTTGCCCAAAGTCGGCTAGAGTGAAAAGTTAGAAGTTAGGTTTTAATAAATTAGGGTTTGGAACTATAAAAGAGATGAGTTCAGCTGCAGAGACATAGTACCCGGCGGGGGAGCAGAGTACCCGGCGGGTACTGTTGAACACCCACCCGGATGGGCCTTTGGTACCCGGCTGGAAGCTAACCGGGAATAGATCAGTTCCCGGCGGGAACCTCTATTACCCGGCGGGTAAAAATGTTCTGTGACATTTTACCCGGGTGAAAGGAAGCAGGGTCAACCGGGAAAGGGAGGTACCCGGCGGGGACTACATCTACCCGGCGGGTACTCCCTTAATTTCAGTAATTCCAAACATTTGTTCGTCCAAACACCCAATCTTCAATCAAAATACTTAAAATACCTGAAAAATCATAATTCTAACATTATAAGTATCGAAAGTTCACAAAACACATTAGAATTACAATCAAATAAAGGGATATTGAATCGATAAAACTATATAAACCGAGCAATATCAAATTCCCCCACACTTGAACTTTGATTGTCCTCAAGCAAATCATGATTTTAAAAATTCTAAACTCCTCCTCATGCCATTAATAAAATAACGATCGTTTGGGTTTCATCAAACAGTTTCTAGAGATTCACAAGTGATTCTGTAGGTTATACTCTACTATTAAAAGAAACACCGAGACAACCATACACGTTTTAGAAACTTGCAATAAGATCAAACCTTCGCCAAGTGAAGTATCAAACAAAGTAAGAAGGGCATGTTAGAGTCATGATTAGATCAAGTTAGATAATCCGTAAGCTCAACAACTAAATCAATTCAGTTTCATGAAGCAAAGCTCTTTCACATATGTGACAATAAGGTTAAAATTTCAAGATTCTAAGGATTAATCCACCATAAATTTTCAACTAATCAAGTTTTCACATACAATTACATGTTTGAAAGCAAATTAAACCCGTGACTTTCTATGAGATCCATGTAACGAACGTTAGACCAACTTGTCCAAACCGGAAAAAGGTTTTAGAAAGCTAGATGATGAACATCCCAAAGGGTTTAATAGTCCGAACCTCAAAGGCCACATATATGGTTTAACGAATTCGTTTAAATTAGATATAATCCATGACTTTCTATGAAACCCGTGTAGCGAACTTTCAACCCAACCAATCCCAAGCCGGATAAAGACTTTAGGTGGTTAAATGACAAACATTCCTCGGAGTTTACTTATCCAAGTTCCAAAGGCCATATATGTGATTACAAATAATCAAACTTAACAATAAAAACACCAAATGTTTAATTTCTTTTCTTTTTCTTTTTCTTTTGTTTTTAGCATGCTCTTTTTCTTAATTAAGTATCAAAGTATAGTTTCAAAATGCTAAGAATCCTTCCAATTAGAGTTAAAGTCACAATGGTCTAGAATTTAAGCCAAATGACACTCAGCAGCAATCAACAAAACTGATTTCGGCCAAACTTACAGATTATATGTGTTAGCATGGAAGTATATGTAATTAGAACCCGACTTACCTCATTATCACTTACAACACTTAAATCAGCAGACTGGTGATTATAACGGTTTCAATAAGATCCCAGAGCAAGTCATAGAACAATTTACAGCATAATCGTCTCAAAAATATCAAGCAAGAGGAGGCTACTTAATGACAATTCTTATCCTATCATGACCAACAAAGAATTCAAGCAAAAATTCAAGTGTAAACGCGCCCCTCCCCCACACTTAAATTGTGCAATGCCCTCAATGCACAAGATGGTGAACAAAATAGCAAAGGAGGAAGAAAAAGGGAACGAGTACTTCCCCGGGGGTTTTTGAGCAAAATAGAGAACCGCAAAGGACTGAAGTTGCTGAACTTATTGCCAGCGAACGCATCCAGTCCAAACATCCTTAACCAAAAGAAAACACCACAAAAAGAAACAAAAGATAATAATACTAGAACGACAAAGGAGTTCAGACAATGACAGATAGTGCAGAACATAATCCAAACAAAATGATAGTCAGAATAGTAATAAGATAAGTAAGATAAATAAACCAGGCACGCAGGCCTCAAAAACCAAAACCATCATAGGGGAAACCCTCACTCGGCTGCCCCGAAGTACCCGCATCATCCTGCATCTGGCGACCATAATTCTCCTGATGTTGACGCTGAAGCTCGGCCAATGCAGCATCCCTATCATACGGCTGAGGGGGAAGAGAGGCACCCGCAGTGCCCCAAGCAGGCGGTGGGTGATAAGGAGTAGGGTGGAACTGAGGCTGTTGAGCGTACCAACGCTCCTGATTATGATGAGCCCAATCCATACCATACTCGAGGCCACCCAGGCGATAGTCAAATCCATCCAAACGTGAGCTAAAGCTATCAAACCGCACTTGCATCCCAGAGATGCCAGCCATAAGGTCCACCATAGATGGTGGAGAAGGTCCCTGCATCTGCTCATGTATCTGCTCAGGATAAACCTGTGCCTGCTGGTCGGCTTGCTGCTGGGGCGCTTGGGCACGGCGACGCGACTGGGCAACGGGAGGGGCACGGTAAGGAATAACCCGGCCCCCACTAAGAGAAATGGCCCCAGCCTTTGAATAAAGAGCCGAGCCAATAGTCCCGAATGGTTTGTCAACCGGGGTCAAACGAGGCTCATCATTTAAACGCACCCCCAAAGATCGAGCAATAAGTGTGATAAAATGCCCCCCACAAATAGCACTAGTCCCCCGAACACCACTTCCCAAGTGATGCAAATACCAAGCAACACAGTAGGGAATGTTGACATGTCGACCCTCCCGAATTTGATGCAAATACCATAAATCAGACAAAGTTACCTTTTCAGTGTTCTCGCGGCGGTGAGAGATGGTATGAGCAATAAACCGATGAATAAGGCGGAAGATGATATCCGACATGTCAAGATAAGAGACAGAACTCGCATAATAAGGCTCCGAGCTAAAAGCGGCCCATACCTCATCCGTGTCAAAGTCATTGGTCGCTTGAATTCTAGCACCCGCGAGCAGAAAAGCATCAAAATGATCACTGTGGAGCTCATCTTGTGAGTAAATACCGAGTGCTTCGGCAAACATTCGGAGAGACATAGATTGGGCCCGGCCCCCCAACCTAAACCGCATAAATTCTCGATCAACAACTGAGGTGACGGTTCCTTTAAATGCATAAGTGGAGTAAAACTCCAAACAAGTCTCTCTATAAATCGGGGCCCGCAAGGCAAACAATCTCTCCCAATCGGAGTACTCATAATCATCCCCCCCAAACTCAAAACGTTGAGTGATCACTTGGCGAACTTGATCCGCTAACCCCACAATTTCCAATGGATCCCAATCCACAATCCTCGGCGGTTCAATGTTCTTGTCCTTTAAGTTTTGCAAACGGATGCAATAGTCATTAAAACCCACCAAAGTGTTGGGAAACCGTAACCATGGGTGAAGGGTAGTAGGGAGGAGTTGGGCGGCTAGACTTGCCGGACCGGGCTGCAATAATTCCGCCCCCGGGTCTTGTGAGGATTGTCGTCGCTTTTGTTTCTGCAACACGATAAAAACAAACAAGTGTACATATGCATCGTACATTAGTGTTAGCATAGTTTCAACCTCTCAAATTCAACTTCAGTAACAATCGAGACAACACCCAACAAGTCATCCAAGCAATCAATCACTGAGTCATAAAAAGGCGAGCAACAATAAAGCAGGCAACCAGTTAAGTCAATCACCCAAGTGCATACAAACTCAGAATACAACCCAAATCCACATAAACAAGCACCGATAGATATATCAACTCTTCAATCCATAATCATAATCCACAAGTCAAATCCATAGGCTCAACTAACCAAATTCCATGTTAATGAACATTGTAGTTGATTAAACAAGTGAAGTTCACACAAATCCGCCCAAACAAACCTCACAATTGTGTTCCATAAGTCACGTAAGTTCAAAAACATGGAAAACCACAATTAGCACAATAAATCAACCAAATCAAGCAATACATAGCATATTAAGCAGGAAAAACACCCTAAATAACATGATATCACTACAATTCAGACAATGTATCATAATCCCCAATTATGCCATGAACCCTAATTTCTAATTTGACAAAATGTAGGCAACTAAGCACATAATCATAGCAATAACAAGTAGGAAAACAACTAATGAGGCAAAAGCATCAAAAATAAGGAACTTAAACCCCCCTCCCACACTTGAACTTGAAAAACCCAAATTGACAGGAAATTTAATGGGTAAAATGCAAGAATCAAAGAGATAGAAAGGCAATTTGTACCTTGGGTGCCATTGACAAGCGATTAAGATGCTAAATAACGGGATTAGAGAGGATGATTTGAGTGGAATAAGTGGAAATATGGGAGAAAAATCGGCTGCAATGTGAATTATGAGGTGAAATTTGTGCAGAAAATGGGTTTCTAGGGTTAAAATCGCGCAGAAAGGGTCACTACCCGGCGGGTACTCTCAGTACCCGGCGGGTACTTCAAGTCCCCACCCGGATGGCATATAATTACCCGGTGGGTACCCAAACGGGAAGAGTTGCTACCCGGCGGGTACTACTCCTCCCCGGCGGGTACTGAAGTTCTGTGACAATGTACCCGGATAGGCAAATACTACCCGGCGGGTACTCCCTAAGCTTTCCAGTTTTTTTTTTTTTTTTTTTTTTTTTTTTTTTATTTCATTAATACAACTACTCACAAACAAACATTTAAGAGCACATTATGCAAATAAATATTAAATTATAAAGAAACATATAAATCGAGCAAATGCAATTTAAAAAGGAAAAGGAGTAGTAATTCGAAGACAACTATTCCATGATTAAATTGCAATGGAACCAAGGGGCATCAAAATAAGGAAGTGATAACACATCCAAACCCGCAAGGATGAAGATTTAACGGAAAAACTCGATACAAAAAGTACGGGGTGCCTCCCGAGAAACGCTTTAGTTACCAAGAGTCTAAAGCTAGACTCGACCCCGCATTCAATTGTCCTTGGGGTACAATGTGAGTGCTTCAAACTCACCTTCCTTCTCCTCCTCACAATAATGTTTCAATCTATGACCGTTAACAATAAAACTGGACCCGTCAGTTTTGAACAACTCTATGTAACCGGATGGATATCCGTGTTTGACTAAGTATGGTCCTGACCAACGAGACCTCAACTTGGGTTGTTTTAACTTGAGCCTAGAGTTGAACAATAAAACCTTGTCACCAGCCTTAAATTCCTTACGTTTTAACTTCCGGTCATGCCAAACTTTCGTACGTTCCTTGTAAAGACGAGAGCTCTCATAGGCTTGTAATCTTAGCTCGTCCAACTCGTGGAGTTGTAGAAAACGTTTTTCACCGGATTCAACAAGGTCCAAGTTGCAATGCTTCAAAGCCCAATAAGCTTTATGTTCAACCTCTAATGGGAGATGGCAAGTCTTACCATACAAAAGCCTATAGGGAGTTGTTCCTATTGGCGTTTTATAAGCGGTTCTAAACGCCCACAAAGCATCATCAAGCTTCTTAGACCAGACAGAAGGATTGTTATGAATGGTTTTCTCAAGAATTCTCTTAAGGGCTCTATTGGTATTCTCTACTTGGCCACTCGTTTGGGGGTGATAAGATGTGGAGAAACGATGAGTAACTCCGTACCTTGTCAACACTTTCTCGAGTTGTTGATTGCAGAAGTGACTACCGCGGTCACTAATAAGGGCTTTTGGAATACCAAATCTGCAAAATAATGCCTTAAGGAAATCTATAACCACACGAGCATCATTCTTAGGCAATGCTTTTGCCTCTGCCCATTTTGACACATAGTCCACCGCCACTAGAATATATTCAAACTTATTAGACGGCGGGAAAGGACCCATGAAGTCAATTCCCCAAATGTCAAACACTTCACAAACTTGGATGCTTTGTTGAGGCATTTCATCTCGTTTAGAGATGTTGCCTGTTCTTTGGCATGCATCACAAGTTTGAACAAGTGTATGGGCTTCTTTAAAAATGGTGGGCCAATAAAAACCTGCATCAAACACCTTCTTACCTGTAATTGTTGGTCCATAATGCCCACCCGTTGGCCCGTGGTGGCATTCATCCAAGATCTTCCTTGTTTCAGCACCCGCTACACATCTCCTTATCATACCATCCGCGCACATTTTGAACAAATAGGGTTCATCCCAGAAATAGTTCTTCAAATCAGAGAAAAATTTACTCTTCTGCTGATGAGTCAAACCTTTTCTTAAGACTCCCCCAACTAGATAGTTAGCAATGTCAGCGAACCAAGGAGTATCATCATCCGAATCACCAGAGTCAACCTGTAACAAGAACTCATCTGGGAATGTTTCATTAATACCAAAATCCCTAGAGTCGTCTAGGTTGGGGTTTTCTAACCTAGAGAGGTGATCGGCAGCCAAGTTTTCAGCACCTTTCTTGTCTTTTATCTCGATGTCGAATTCTTGCAAAAGAAGAACCCAACGGATGAGACGGGGCTTAGCATCTTGTTTGGAAAACAAGTACTTTAAGGCGGAGTGGTCAGTAAATACCACCGTTTTGGACAAGACTAAGTAAGGCCTGAATTTATCAAAAGCAAAAACCACAGCTAACAATTCTTTCTCAGTGGTAGTGTAGTTCATTTGGGCGCTATTCAAAGTCTTACTTGCAAAGTATATGGGACGGAAATGGTTATCCTCCCTTTGGCCCAAGACGGCCCCTAAGGCAAAATCACTGGCATCACACATAAGCTCGAAAGGTAAGGTCCAGTCGGGTGATACCATGATAGGGGCATTAGTCAACCTATCCTTAAGGATGTCAAAAGCCTTTAAACAATCAGAGTTAAACTCAAAAGGCACATCCTTCTCTAACAACTTGGTCATGGGTCGAGAAATTTTGGAAAAATCTTTTATAAACCTACGGTAAAAACCCGCATGACCAAGAAAACTTCTAATTCCTTTAATGTTGGCGGGTGGAGGTAACTTGGCGATAACATCAATTTTTGCCTTGTCAACCTCCATCCCCGCTCTCGACACTTTGTGTCCAAGAACAATTCCCTCCTTGACCATGAAATGGCACTTCTCCCAGTTTAAAACTAAATGAGCCTTCTCGCATCTATCAAGCATCTTGTCTAAGTTAGACAAGCAGGAATCAAATGAATTTCCAAAAACTGAAAAGTCATCCATAAAAACTTCCATAGAAGTCTCAATCATGTCCTGAAAGATAGCAATCATGCACCTTTGAAAGGTGGCTGGGGCATTACATAGCCCAAAAGGCATTCTCCTATAAGCATAAGTACCAAAGGGACATGTAAAAGTGGTCTTTTCTTGATCTAATGGGTCAATGGGGATTTGAAAGTATCCCGAGAACCCATCAAGGAAACAAAAGTACTCATTTCCTGCTAGTCTCTCCAACATTTGGTCAATAAAAGGCAAAGGGAAATGGTCTTTTCGGGTGGCATCATTTAATCTCCTATAATCTATACAAACTCGCCACCCGGTCACAGTCCTAGTAGACACCAGTTCGTTCCGGTCATTGGTTATAACTGTCATGCCTCCCTTTTTAGGGACACAATGGACCGGACTCACCCATGGGCTATCAGAAATAGGGTAAATGATACCCGAATCAAGAAGTTTGATTATTTCTTTCTTGACAACATCCTTCATATTCGGGTTTAGCCTTCTTTGTCTTTGGACAACAGGTTTAATGTTGTCTAGAAAATTGATCCTATGTTTACAGAAAGAAGGGCTAATGCCCGGTATGTCGGATGTGCGCCAAGCAAAAGCCCGTTTGTGAGCTTTTAACACAACTAGTAACCTACTTTTTTCATCATTTGAAAGAGTAGAAGAAATTATAACCGGCAACAAGTTCTCCCCTTGTAGAAATGCATACTCTAAATGGCATGGGAGTGGCTTGAGCTCCAAGTCCTTTGGTGGTTCTTCAAGTGAGGTCTTGATCCGCATTCTATCTACGTCTTTCAACTCCTCATAACTTTCATCAAGAGGCGGAGATTCATCTGAGCTCATCTCAATCATCTCCAATAGTTCCTCTTCCGTCATCAAATCGTCCAAGCTTTGTTTCAACTTGTGTAGCTCATCTTCATCCTCTCCTAGCAAAACCTGTAGTTCCTGCTCAACAAACTCATCCACAACATCTATGGAAAAACAAGTGTCATCAGTAGAATAAGGGTGTTTCATGGCTTTGTCAATTGTGAAAGCCATGCGATCATCACCCACTCCTAAGGTCAATTCCTTACGCTTCACATTGATAATGGCATCGGCCGTGTGAAGAAAGGGTCTACCTAAAATGAGGGGAACTTTACTATCCTCGTCCATCTCGAGAATAACAAAATCAACGGGAAAAGTAAATTTCCCCACATCAATCATCATGTTTTCCGCTATACCTACCGGATACTGAAAAGAGCGATCTGCTAATCGTATGCTCATCCGGGTAGGCTTCAATGCCCCTAATGATAATTTTGCATATAGAGAATAGGGCATTAAATTTATACTAGCTCCCAAGTCCGCCAAAGCATCACAAGATAAGGATTTACCCAAAGTACATGTTATGAGAAAACTACCCGGGTCTCCCAACTTGGGAGGTATCCGATTTTGTAAAACTGCCGAACAATCGGCATTCAAAAAGGTGGATGATACCTCTTCAAGTTTACCTTGATTACTAACCAAATCCTTAATGAATTTGGCGTAATTTGGCATACCCGCTAAAACATCCACTAAGGGAACATTAATCCTAATGCCCTTAATCATCTCAACAAATTTACCGTACTGTGCCGCTATCTTCTCCTTCCTCAAGCGTTGAGGATAAGGGATTTTTGGTTTGTATGCCTTGACAGGAGGCGGTACAATCGGGACAGTAGTGGTAGCAACCGGTGGTGGTGTAGGTGGTGCCATAGGCGGAACAGTTTCCACCTCTTCATCTCCTTCAATCTCAACTTCAACCTCATCATCACTATCCTGCAAAATAGAGTTAGAAATAACAGGTGCAACAGGATCATTTAATATTTTACCACTTCTTGTTGAAATGGCGTTCACATGCTCGTTCCTTGTGGGAGGTGGTTGGTACGGCTTTTGACCCGACCCCGATGGTGGTTTAGGGTTTTGTTGAGTATTGCTTGGCAATCCACCCGGCGGTCTAATAGCTTGCTTATCCGCCATTCTATCCATCTTCCTTTCTAAATCTTGAATTGAAGCTTGTTGATTTTTCTGCCCTTGTTCCATACTAAGCTTCATATTTACAACTTGTGCCCTCAAACTCTCGGTTGTGGCCTTTTGACTAGCCATAAACTCCATCATCATCTTTTCCATTGGAGTTGAACCGGTTTCTTCTTGTTTTGGTGCTTGTGGTGGTGGATCATCTCTCAGCCTATATTGGTTATAGGGTTGTTGGTTAGGCCGAGAAAACCGGTTATTTTGGTAGTTAGAACTACCCGAATAGTTCCCTTGATTCCGGTTTGGGTAACCACCCCGTTGGTAGCTACTTTGGTAATTCCCTTGTTGCACAAAGTTGACATCTTCATTTCCATTGTGATCCTCGGGATATACCATAGGTTGATCATTCCTTTGACAATCAAATGAGGAATGATTTCCTCCACAATTACCACATCCTTCTCTAAGCTCTTTGATTTCCCCCTTCAAACTCTTGAATTGATTATCGAATTTGGTAGAGATAGCTTTTAGTTCTTTGATCATGGCAGAGTTGTCATAACTAGTATCGGCACTAGCTACAGTCTTCCGGATGTGTTTGTCTTTAGCCCGGGTTTGTCTCAGCAGAACCTTATCCTCTAAAACTTTCCACGCGTCATTTGGGCTCAAATATAGAAATAACCCTCCACCTGCAGCATCAAGTGATGAAGCAGAAAGTTCATCCAAACCATTATAAAACAAGGAAATTATTTCTCCTTTAGGTAAACCGTGACCATGGCAAGTTCTAAGCATGTCTTTCATTCTCAGCCAAGCTTCTACAATCGTCTCTCTTTCTAATTGTTGGAAAGCTCGAATCTCATTGACTAAACGTTCGGCCAAAGCGGGAGGAAAAAACTTCTCAACAAAAGTTTCTCGCATTTGGGCCCATGTTCTAATTGAATCGGGTTCGAGCTCGGTGTACCAAATTTTTGCCTCACCGGTTAAGGACAAAGGAAACATCCTCAACCGGACCGCTTCGTCCATATTTGGTCCATATTTAAACATATCACAAATCTCTAGAAAATCCCCTTCATGCTTATGAGGGTCGGACCTCAATCTCCCATCAAATTGATTCTCTTGAATCATCTTCATGTGATTTCCCTTTATTGAGAAATTATTATCCGTAGCGGGTCGGCGAATAGCGGCCGACGGTGTTGGGGCAACCGTCCGAGTACGACTCCATATGGGAGTGTCATTGGGATCCGCACCCATGAGTTCAGGTAGTTGTATCGGTGTTGGCTCAGAAATTGGCTCTTCTTCTTCCGATTGTGAATCAATCTCGGGAGCTAGATCCAAAGATTCCCCACTCGTGTTAGCTTGAGAAGATTCAGTCGATTCAGTCTCTGGTTTAAATGGTGATTCCGATTGTTTCTTCTTCTTTTTGTTTCTTTTCCGTTTGGTCTTCTCAGGATCGGAGAACGGACTCGCGAGATCTTCACCCGAAGCCCTAGTGCTCATCCACTACTTGATTAAACCTAAAAAAAAGGACAAAAGATAAAACAATCAAACGCACCGGTGCAACACAATTGACAATAATATTTAACCTTCTCGAATAAATTCAAGAAAGGATCGACTAACTATACTCAACCTAAACTCTTGATTAAAACACGATCCCCGGCAGCGGCGCCAAAAACTTGATGTGTAAAATCTAGTTATAAATTTATACTAAGAAATACCGCAAATAACTATTACACAACCGGGCAGTGTACCCTGTCGAGTAGTAGTATAGTTTGGGTAAGTCCGAGTCGAACCAAGAGGACCGTGCAACCAAGAGTGTATAGCGAATGTAGTTAATCTAAAACAAGTAAGTAAACGTGGGGGTTTTGCAACCGAATTGTTGCTTTGCAATTATCGCTAAATGTAAATAAAATAAATGACAGGCAAGTGGATACTGAAGTATCAGATATAAAGGGGAACATTCATCTAGATTAGCTCACTGATGGTTTCGGGGTGTTTGTTAAAACCGGTTTATATGATATTGTTCATTAAACTAAATTGAATATGGAATTCGTATTCACTTCTTCCAAAAGATTAAATAAAATTACCCTTTCGTGTTCACTATGGGTTTCTACTAAACTAGCCTCAATTCAATTCAATAACTAATGATTTAATCTTGTAAACTTACATTCGCAAGCATATTAAACCTAAGGCGAGTTCTCTTCTTAGGTTTGATCCAACCACAATCAAGTTAAATTAATCAATCCATACAAATCTTGCGTTCGCGTAGATTAGGTAATCATTCATGGACAAACAATTACAATAAACCAAAATAATGCACTAGTAGTCACTAGAATATTCAAAGATTCATTAATAGATAAACTAAGCTAAATGAAACTTAATCACAATTGGGTTTTCAATTAAACATTAGTTAAACAATAATAAACATCAAAGAGTTAACACCCCTAACCAAGAGTTTGCATCATCTAAATGAATGTTAAATAACTTAGCTCATAGCTACATGAGAAACAACAATAAACAAAAAGAAATTGGAAATAAACATAGTTCAAAGAAAAGAAATGTTAAACCAAATTCATGGATGTTTGATGATGTTGAATCTTGGATCCTTGAGTAACAATGGTGAAAAGTTGATGAACTATCTCCCAAAATCACCAAAAAATCGCCCTTAGTTGCCCAAAGTCGGCTAGAGTGAAAAGTTAGAAGTTAGGTTTTAATAAATTAGGGTTTGGAACTATAAAAGAGATGAGTTCAGCTGCAGAGACATAGTACCCGGCGGGGAAGCAGAGTACCCGGCGGGTACTGTTGAACACCCACCCGGATGGGCCTTTGGTACCCGGCTGGAAGCTAACCGGGAATAGATCAGTTCCCGGCGGGAACCTCTATTACCCGGCGGGTAAAAATGTTCTGTGACATTTTACCCGGGTGAAAGGAAGCAGGGTCAACCGGGAAAGGGAGGTACCCGGCGGGGACTACATCTACCCGGCGGGTACTCCCTTAATTTCAGTAATTCCAAACATTTGTTCGTCCAAACACCCAATCTTCAATCAAAATACTTAAAATACCTGAAAAATCATAATTCTAACATTATAAGTATCGAAAGTTCACAAAACACATTAGAATTACAATCAAATAAAGGGATATTGAATCGATAAAACTATATAAACCGAGCAATATCAATGAACCGAGCCCAAATAGATGAATTTTAAGATCTAAAACGCCAAACCCATTTATACATGAAGGCCCGATTCAAAGCATAAAAACTAGAGACACCTAACCCATTTTTCTGTTTCGAAGCCAAAACATTTTCCCATCTCGTCCATGTTGCCTTCTTTTCTTTATAAGCTGCTCCATTAGAAAAAATGACTCTGAATGGGCTCCTTTCTTTTCAACACCTCCATTGGAACTTTCTAGATCAAGATGTGATAAATTGGGATCGAGCCAAGAACCGATTTTAAGAGAGTTAATCTTTCTCCTATAGAAAGTGTTTTCAGTTTCTACTTCGAAAGACGTTTTACTACCTGATGAATTATAGCATCCCAAGTGGAAGTTCTTGACATCACACCAACCAGCATGACTCCTAGATATGAAAAAAGGAGATTTAAATGTGGAACATCCTACATGATTAGCAACACATTCTACCAACTCCCATCAACTAACTCTTATGCATGTTAATGCGGAGACCAGAAGCTAAATTAAAACACTTCAAAACTTAAATTATAGTTGCCAGATTGTGATCACTCCATTCGCCTAAATAAATTGCATCATCAGCGTAAAATAAATGAGATATATTCATCGAAGATCCGATGGAAATCCCGTGAAAGAGGTCTGCATCCACCACTCAATTAAAAGACACATGAAGGCTTTCCATGATCAAAATGAATAAATAAAATGAGAAAGAGGATCTCCCTGCTTTAAACCTTTGTGAAATTGAAATTCTTCGATAGGGCTACCATGAACAAGAACCGAGCCCCTGGACAAGTTTAGACAACTTTGAATCCACCCACACCAATCTATCACCAAACCCAAATATGCGCAAGACATCATTCAAATAAAAGCTAATAATTCATTTAAAATGAATGGACCATCAAGAATTTGTCTATTAGCCACAAACGCCAATTTAACTTCATTTACTATATCCCCCCACTACAAAACATAATTGATTAGCTAAGATCTTAGCTATAATTTTATACATACCTTCAATTAAAGTTATAAGACGCGAATCCTTTACCATTTTAGCATCTTGTAATTTAGGAATCAAAGCTATAAATGACGAGTTACATCCTTGAGGAAATGAACCAACCTGAAATAAGTATTGTATAGCCTCTATGAGATCTGATTCTATAATGCTCCAATATCTACGATAAAATCCAAACGTAAATTCATCGGGCCCAAGAGACTTATCTGTCCCACAGTCCCGTACAACACGTTTTATTTCCTCATTTGAGACGTTACTCTCCAATTCAGTCTTTTGTCCCAACGTCAAATGATTCGGGAAATTATCATCCGATAATAACCGTGAAGTACAAGGACTGGTGTATCTATCCGAAAAGTGCGTTAAGAATTCTTTTTTTACCTTGACCGGATCAACAATCCAATTGTATCAACAAGAATTCCTCGAATTGCAAGTTGGTTTCGTTTTTTGTTTAGAATGCCATGAAAATACTTACTATTTTCGTCACCGTCTGTCGACAATTTGATCTTTGCTTTTTGGGCAAGTTCCATAGTCTCCTTAACCTCTAATTCATGTAAATCCTTCATAATATGTGTACGTCTAGACATTATCTCAAAATCAACATTTCCTTGCTCTATCACCTTGTCACAAGATGCCAAGTCTTCTTTAAGATTTTGTTTTTGTCTTTTGATATTACAACGATGTTCACTCATCAATATTCGAATCCTCTATTTTTAATTTTGCAATTTCTTTTTCAATCTAACCATTGGATTAGAATCTGTGATATGAGACTCGTTCCATATCTCCTTCACCAACTCGTCAAAACCGTCCACCTTAACCAATAGTGATAAAGCGGAAAAGGAACCGGACCATAGTCCAAACACACCTCACGCACTAGTATAGGACAGTGGTCAGAGAAATATCGGTCTAGGCATATAGCTGAGATCCTCGGACATGTCTCCATTAAACCTTCAGTAATGAGAAATCGATCTAACTTACTCATTTTTGCTGTCGAACTATGAGTCCATGTGAAGTCATAACCTCCTAATCGGATATCGACCAAACCACCTTTTGATATGAACGAATTAAATGCAGCTGCACCTTGAACATTGAAACATGATCCAAATCATTCTTCTTTCGTACGAACTTCATTAAAATCCCCCATTATCACTACCTCCCCATTCCATGTATCAATTAAATGATTCAACTAATCCCAAACCATCCTTCTGTTAATTCTTGAGGAGCATAAACCGAAATAATCATCAATCTAATCGAAGTAGACTGCCACACCCCTTTGAGAGCGACAATGTAGTCAGACATCGTAACATATTCTTTCCCAAACAACCTAGATCCCAAACGCAAAGAATACCACCTAAATTACCCACCGAAGGACTAACAGCAAACTCAAAATCATAATTACCCCAAACCAATTTAACAGTAAAAAAATCTATTGTTTCCATCTTTGTCTCATGTAATATCATAAAATTTAAATTATTTTTTGAACCCAACTCCTTAACCCACTCCCTTTAGCCTTTTGGGCAAGGCCTCGGATATTAAGAGATAAAAAATTCATTGATTTTCTTATTCACTCCCTGAGACTGGATGATTTGCTCAATGTTATGAATACAACCATGTATGTTGTACCCCATCGTGTGGCCTACTTTCACAAGATCATCCATCAACTCTAAGATAGACCCCTGAACGCGGCATAGAAACTTGTTGAAATTGACACAATCCCACATAATTCTCCTCGTGCACCTTCGCTTTGTTTGGAACTTTAGGAAGTACCTCAACCTCTCCATTCTTCGTCTTTACATTATCATCATCGATCTCCACCGGTGTAAAACCCAGAGGAAATTGTAAACTTTCATCTACTTTCGCATCCTCCTTGCTTTCTCTTTGGTTCTCTCCAACAATTCATATATATTAAATGGATCGGACGACCTCTCATTATTATTTCTTGTAGCTGAATGTTCATAATCATGCATCTGGCCATTTTGTTTCACATTCACAAAACTAGACTCGGGTGCCTCATCCACATCACTCACATCCTCCATACGTTCTTCCCGTTGTATACCCGCATGTATCTCATTAAATTCTTCTTCCATAGCTTCGTCATCTGAAACATTTGAGTCCTTTACGGCTTCATTAAATTCAGGCACCCACCTTGTTACTTCTTTTGCACGTACCCAATACACCTTTCCTTGTATAATAACTTTCAAATATTCATATACATTGACTTCTAATCATCTTTACACACAAACGTTTCCAATGTAAAAATGTTTCATCACATTGCCTCATTAGCCTATTAAATTATAATGGTTTAAAGTGTTGAAAAACTTTTTCTTAATAGAGCAAGAGTAAAAGCTTTTTTGAAAAAACTCTTACACTATTATATTGAAAAAGCTTTGTAAAAAGCTATGAGTGTGGATACTTTCTTTGAAAAAAGTTCATGGAACCATATGCCCTGTGTATACTATGAATTTTTGGATAATCTCACGTTGTACTCAACGTTAGAGATTATTTCTTCGAATAAAAGAAATATAGGTGCGTTTAGTTATAAAAGTTTCTTTTCAATTTATAAAAGAGTTTTCCTTCTCTAAAAAGGTGTTGAAATTTTGATAAATATGTTTAAATGTTGTTCATTTTCCATTTTGGAAAATTAATGTTGAGCTAGAAGGTTTTAGAAATTTTTTAAAAAGTGGAGATAATGTTATCCAAGAAAAAGGTGGAACAGTGAAGGTAATTCTAGAAAATCCTTGTTTTTATAACTAGATATGGAACAGTGAGTTTTTATTTTTCTTGAAAAACTTTGCTGGAAAACAGTCAATTTGAACGTATTGTTTAATTTCAAGTTTTTTTATAAGATTTTTTAAGAAAATTGTCCCACTTTTTCAAAAACACACGTTATATATTTTCCCGTTACAGATGTGTTTAATTGTGAAAAAAAGTTTATAATATTTATTTCTAGTTTTTTAAAAATTGAAAAGATTGTTCCAAACTCGAAAATCTTAAAGAGGTAAAAAAAAATAACAAAGAAAGAAAAAGAAAACTGGGAAGAAAAGTTTTCTTCTACTCGTATATTAGTTCATTGGGACATGCATTAATTACTCACCATATATTACACGCATAGTGAAAGATATGTAGTTTTTTCACTTAGGTTTATATCCTACTGGTTTGCGTAATATATATTGTTTTAATCGTGGCATAATTACTAAATAGGGGAAAGTTAAAATAATAAAGTTTGTTATAGTAGTAATAATAAAAATAAATTTTTTAATTTTTAATTTTAAGATTTGTTAATTATTTATTTTAATTAAAATAATTATATAAAAATTATTAAAATTCTATATTTTTTAATATGAGATAAAAAAAATATGTGATACACAACTAATTTTGGTGATACACCCTATAAAATTTTTAGTGTGAATCACAAATTTAAGTTGTGTATCATATATATATATATATATAAAGTGATGATTCAGAGGGAATGATTAATCTTGGGTGTAGGGGGAAACAAATTTAGGCCGTCCGTTAACATTCACCGTGATAAATGTTAACGGACGATCCAGATTTGCTTCCCTCTTCCCCTAAGATTACCCTTCCCTGTATCAGCCCCCTATAGATAAGGCGCGACAAATTTAACTTTTATAAATGAATAAAATATTTAGTCATTTTTTTATGTTGTGATCGACTTTTTTAATTTAAAAACAAATATTGATCGTTCCTAGTTTATAGACCAACGATAACGCCGGACGAATTTAATTTTTATAAATTAATAAAATATTGTGGCCATTTTTTTATATAGGTTATAGACCCGCGATAACGCGGGACGAATTTCAATGCTATAAATGAATAAAATATTTGGTTGATTTTTATACGGTCTATAAACTTGCGAAAACGCCAGACGAATTTAATTGTCATTTTAATATAGGTTATAGACCCGCGATAACACATGACAAATTTCATTGTGATAAATGAATAAAATATTTGGTCAATTTTTTATACATTTTATATACCTGCGATAATGCCGGACGAATTTATTTTTTATAAATTAATAAAATATTGTGGCCATTCTTTTATATAGGTTATAGACCACGACGACACGGGATGAATTTCATTGTTTTAAATGAATAAAATATTGTGACCGATTTTCTTATATAGTTTATAGACTCTTTATTTCTTATTGATGAATAAAATATTTGGTCTAATTTTTTTATTTAAATAAATACATCAAATTTTTAAGGGGTCAAAAGTGTAATTATATGAAAGAAATTAAAATCGTTAGATTGTAAAGGATGAAAGACAATAAAGGGCCCAGATTCCTCCATTGTATCCTCTTTTAATTATATACCAAGTTATAAACCCGAGAAAACACGGGTCGAATTGAATTTTTATTTGGTCAAGTTTTTTATATAATCTATAGACCCGCGTTAAGGAGCGACGAATTTAACTTTTATAAATGAATAAAATGTTGATCTTTTTTATACAGTTTATAGACCCACGATAACAATGAACTAATTTAATTTTTATAGATCAATAAAATATTTGGTCGATTTTTCAAACAGCCTAAAGACCTGCGATAACGCATGGCGAATTTAATTTTTATAAATGAATAAAATATTGTGACCGATTTTTTTATATAGTTTATAGACCCGCTATGACGCACTTCGAATTTAATTTTTATTTGGTCGAGTTTTTTATATAGTTTATAGACCCATTATAATGCAGAACAAATTTAATTTTAATAAAATGAATAAGGTATTGTGGTCGATCAATTGAATTTTTTTTTTAAAAGATGACTTCATTGATCTGCTATCTGTATTATTTTTTATTATTATATTATAAAACTAGATTTAAACATTGCGATGCACGGCAATTTAAGTTAAACAATTTTTATATTCACAATTTTTATAGGTTTAATAATTTAATATTAATTTTCAATTAGTGTTTGTGTAAGATTCATAAATTTTTAATTAATTAATATTATATTCAATTCAAATATTATTTAACTCTATCTAAATTTATTTTTAAGTTTATCTTTTAAATTTAAATAATTATTTATCGTTAAATTATGAGAGGGTGTCATGTGTCATTTTACTTATTTAGTAAATTTGAAGCAACTTTTTATTTTCCTTTAGTATATACATAGAGGATAGATTAGGATAGGTAAATAATTCTTTATTCACCTTTTTTTTTCTTCTTCGTCTTGTTTCTTTGTGTTATTATTTTTTTCTCTTACTAACGTATCGTGGTGTAATTAACCATGAAATATCAAATCTATAGATATTGATAAAAACAAAAAATATTCATATAACTAATAAGAGCAACTTGCTGTTTTTGTCAAGCTCTATCCAAAATTAATATCAAGTTTTTTGGATGGATATATATAGTGTCGCAATAATTTGCTCTATATTAATTATATCACTAAATCTTTATTAGTAGTATTTATAGGTCACTAAGTTTAAACTAATTCGATTTAGATAGGAGATTCGCAAACAATAATATTTATATTGTCACGTAGTATGAATTTCTTACTAGTTTTCTAATAAAAAAGAACTCGCTTATCTATTAAATACTTTCCCAAGCCAATGTAATAGCAAAAACTCTTAGAGCATATAGAGTAACATGGTTGAAAGGATTTTCGACAGCGAGTCGATGACTCCCAACCAAAATTGAAGGTCGGCATTGACGATGAGTGTTGACGGTTCAACATCAAACTCAGTGTTTTTTTTATCAACACAACATTTGATGAGTCAATTACTACGTTGATTTAACATTGACTACTCCCATAAATTTAGAGTTCGATTTTGTTCACAATGTTGTCGCGCGCTTACCATTATTAAACTTCAAAGGTTATGGTCATTAATGTAATTTTCTCTATCTAAAAGCCCACTGTGATATCCCATTGGGCCTGTATTGGACCTTGTAAAAATGTATCTGGCTATCTGCCACTTTTTAGAAGCGTCTAGATAAAAAGGACCGGAATCTAGAAAAAAAAATTAGGGGAAGTGCGAGAAAGCTTGAAATCAATTCACAAAATGGCGTCTTCGAAATTGGTGAAAGCGATTTTAGATCCAAAGAAAAACTGGTTCGCTGCTTTGCACAAGAAAACTATCGCCAATCGCCTTATACCATACGGTCGGTCATAATCTCATCCACTCACTTTTTTTCCTTTTTTTAATTTAGGTATCTGTGTTTATTGTAATCATTAATTTGATTTGATTGTTGTAAAAATAGGGTTACGATATGATGATTTATACGATCCGATGGAATCTCTTGATATTAAGGAAGCCCTAGCACGCCTTCCTCGTGAGATCGTTGATGCTAGAAATCAACGCATATTACGCGCCATGGATCTCTCAATGAAACATGAATATCTTTCAGCAGATCTTCAGGTTCATTTTCATTTTTTATTTATATATGTATGCGTTTATGTATGTATCGTGAAATTGAGACGACATTTGAAAAACTTTTATTGATAAGATGTATTTTGTTATTGCTTTACAGGCGCAACAGACTCCGTTTAGGAGTTATCTGACAGATATGCTGGCTCTGGTAATTGTTTAACCAATTGGTTCTTTGTGTTTAGACAGAAATATATAATGGAAAGTTTTCTGTTAACGCTGTGGGCTGAGTAGGATGATGGTTGATTGGATTACTGAAATTGTTTTGAAATGGTGGTTTGGAATTATCGTTTATGACTTATATTTAGTTTTTGCTAGCTAGGTTAGGTTGTACCTAAAGAAATTGAAATAGGGCAATTAAAAACAGTGAGGAGCTTTTAAGTTTGGATAAAGTAGATTTGTTATGTTATATCTTTTCTTTTCGTGCTAGTTTGATTGTTACTAAGGATGTTAAAGGTGTTAAAGTTATGTATTTTTTGGTTAAAGTTCTAGAAGTGAGTAAACTTGCTTTGTTTGCTATGTAGCTTTAGTCAGCCATCAAACATTGGTTTTCAATTTCCAAGATACATTTTTTTTTTTGTAAATAGCAAACAGATTTTGGAAATGGTTTCTTAATATTGTCGGAACATTCCTACTTCGCTTTCAATGGACTTATTTTGTCCCCTTTTTATTCTGTTATCATCCACTTGTGACAACCAACTTGTTCATTAAAATCATGTAATATTTTGATTAGCGCATAAGCATCTGCTTTGAGCTTTAAAACTCTAACAAAGATGATGATGTTAAGCATGTCTACGTTCTGTCTTACAAACATTCTCTCTTTTTTTTTTTTTAAATCCTCTGTCACCAACAAGAATCCAACAGCAATTTAGAAGTTACTACTGTCCATCTATCTTACATTCTACCGCACAGCATTTTAGTTCTGGCTACAATGTTTATGTTCATCATTCTTCTCTCTTTTTTACAAGCCACAAACTAGAGAACTTTTGTCACATTATGATTTGTCCTTTGACATCAGTGTTAGTAGAGATCGTACGCCTCCATGATAGTGGCTTATATCCGTTGAACATTCTGTATCTATATGCATGCATGTATAGATATATCTATATATATCTTTATTGAAAAGAGATTTTACAAGAACAAAGAGAGAGAGAGAGATGCGGTTTTGATGTTAGTTAGGTCTATGCGTGAAGGAATATGATCTATATGAGGGGCAGGATCAACTAGTTGGAGAAAGAGAAAGGAAATGACAAAATTATCTAAGAAGACTAAAGTGTCAAGTTCCATAATTGAGTTAAAGCAAATACTTGAATAGTATGTGATGGCAGTGTATGAACTCTAGATGTTGGTCGTGTAGTTTTTAATTAGATCTCCAAGACTGTTAGGGGCGATGCTTACAATAGGTTAGATATTGGAACTGCTTTCCCAGCTTTTTTATATTAAATGCATATCTAGAAGTAAAGAAACAATATATTTTGTTACAATTTACTGAGGCTAATAGGCAATTTGTGGAAGTATATATACTAACTTTAAGATTTAAGTTGATGATTATCCATTTTTGATGATAGTTGGTAGGAGATTGGATATAACTTAAAGCCCCGAATGGTTATGCTTATATACTGTAGGAAGGGATGTATCATTACTCTGCGTTTAATACTTAATATTGAAGTGCAAGGATGTGAAGTATTAAGAATTTGATTTGAGCTATAATATCACTCGCGTACAATTAGGAATCATTTTCTGATTTTTCTAGAAGCATAAGAATTAAACTTTTTTAAACTAGGTGTACCTACATTTGAGTATAGTAAGTTGATGATCCTGCAAATAAGTGATATTGTAAAAGTACTTCTAAAAGAATTTAAACCTCTTAATATACGGACAGGACAAAAGCTTACAAGTATGCTATTAGGTATAATGGCTGATCAGTTATAGCAGCCCAGGTCCAAGAAAACATGTTCTGATAAATTGTAAACATATACCACAAGCTACAATTGCATTACTACTCTTTCTGAAGAGAATTTCTAAGTAAAGGACAAGCTATACAGTTAATTTAGTTCATGCATTAGGATATCGTAAGTATTTAAAAGAGAAATATAGTTTTAGGTGGTTAAGTAATAATGTCTAAATAGTGAAATGGTTAACTATCTCAATGTGGTAAACACATTCATTTATGGAGGTAACGCCTCCTTCATGAGAAAGTAAGGCTTAACTTCAGCCAGTCCTGTGACCATTAACCTTCATTAGCAGTTAAAAAAAGTTTAAAGTCATCACTCCTGGCTGTCTTTCGACAGGATTCCATGGGGGTTCAGCTACTTCTCCATTTATTTACACTTTCTTGGCCTGTTAAATCTAAACTATAACCCATATCAGTTTCTTGAAATATTATATATTGAGTAGTTTACTCTTCAGTGAAGTGATGTGACAAGTAGCTCTTCCATGCATGCAAAGTGTTCCATCTGTTTTTTAAGGGCTTTAGATTGTGAACCCGATAGGAACTCACTAGCATGTGACTTACCGCATAATACATGAGTTCGATTGCAAAGTAGCTAGTTATAAGGGAAAGGTGAAATATGAAGATTATTTAAGATGATTGCTCAATTTATTCAATGCTTTGTAGTGGTTGAAGCATTGTAAAGTGTTATTACCATTTTGTGAGATTGATTGGCATCTCTTAAAGATTCTTAAGAGTATGGGATAACATGTATCAATATTACGAGCTGGTGGGACTCAGTACTTTGTTTTGAGCCATTCAAGATGATTTATCTTAATATGTAGGGCATCACACCTCTCAAAATGATGTCAAGCATGTATCTGGTGTATTTTGTATTTTACTGTCCCTGTTCTGTGGTGGTTGTGATCTTACTCCCTTTGACTGGAAAATGACTATAAGCCCTCAGGGAAAGAAAAACCCAACTGATCTTGGTTTAAAAAGGCGATAGGCGATCCGAGGGTCCGGAGGCCGAGGCGCTAGGTCCTAAGGCGAGAGCCTCACGTAAATTAATTAATTATCGAACTTCAATCTAGCTTCATAGTCTTCCATTAATACTTGACATGAAAAGGTGTGAGCCTTCAATTAATTCATAATCCGACTTCAATCTAGCTTCAATTCAGTGTTTTGGGGACATGAGCGGTTAGAAATTTGGAGCCGTTGTGTTGTTAGAGGCTTAGAGTGGTTGTATACGTTTTGTTAGGATAGGGTTCGTAAAGGAACATTGGGCTAATGGACTCGATATTGCATAACGGGCTTAAATAAAATTGAAATGGGCTGACATATGCAAGAATACCCACAAAATAGCAGATCCACGTAAGGCGCCCAAGGCACTGCCTTGAGTTGCCTGGTGCCTAGGCAGCACCTTATGACCAAGTCTCGCCTAGAGTAGAACCAAGGCGCTATGCCTAGTGTCTCATGGCGCCTAGCACCTAGGCACGCTTTTTTAAACCAAGCAACTGATACAATATTAGTTTGTCAGGGGTCACTGGTTACGTAGTACAGTATAATGAAATATAGAACTTATATGATGAGTATATATCGTGATCATTTACTTAGTGTAATCAGTTGAAATCAAATATATTACTATTTATGATGTTTCACAAACACAATTGTATCTGAATGACATTGTGCATTGCAGGTAGAGAGAGAGAAAGCAGAGCGTGAAGCCCTGGGAGCATTGCCTCTTCAGCAGCGTACACTTCCATAGTTTGTTTTGCACTTTGTCAACAAATGTTTTGGTAATAAATGGGTATGGGTGAGAAAATGCCCGTTTCTTTCGAGTTCAACATTGTTAGTAACAATATTGTTTATTGATGTTATTTTCATTTATGCTCAACGTGTAACTGCGTGTTATGACGGTTCATGTTTTTGCACTCCTGATATAAACAAATACGTGCTGCGATGCCATTTTTAGTGATGCCATTTTTAGTGGTTTCTATCTTCTTTCTTCATAAAAAGGCAAAGCTGTATGCTATTTTGGCCAGGCCTTGACACATCCTTGTTTTTGTCATTTTCATTGCTTACATTTTCCTTATAACCCCTGGCACAAATATAAATTGTCTCCGGTAACAATTGATCGACATGTGAGACCTACTTAATTTCATATCTTGCTCCCAGAATGTCGTCCTGCTCATTTTGAATTTTTTTTTTGTTGGAACTACTCACTTAAGATAGAGTCCCTGGGGGTTCTCCCCGACCTTTCATGTGTCTGCACTGCTGTAGTGTTGGCTCGATGACTGCCTGTCCAAATGCAGTATGCAGCAGCTCCATACCCAGCGTCGTACCTCGTCAGTGTCTTTAACTTTTCCCCTCTAATTGGGGTCATCTTCCAACCAATCTGGATGTATAACAAAGTAATAGAAAATAATTTGCAATATATATTCACTCCAAGATTACCTCTTTGAAAAATGTTTGTAACTAGGGGTATTTATGACAACATTAGTCTTGGCAAATACGTTACCCAAAATATGTTGTGTTTATTCTGGGCAGATGAGGTGTGACTAACTTTGTTAAAAACGTTTAGCCTTCCATGTTCCGTACCAGTATGATGTTATGTTTCATACATGTATTACGGCAGGCAGTTCCTGTTGACATTTTCAAGTTATGAGGATAAGCCCGAATCAGAAATCGCTTGTGTTTTTCTTTTTATTCGTATAACTTGATACTTTGTCTTTGAAGGTTTAACTTATGTAAAGATAATCGAAAGTTGGAGGGCTTTGAAACCAATAAATTGCAAATGCTTTCTCTTGTTAAAAGATTACATGATAACATATCGAAATCACTTTTTTTTTTTGCATGATCTCTTAAGAGTTAAGATCATCTAAACAGTGTGTAACTGAAAAAATATGCATTTACAAATTGAATCTTTGCAATGCGATTTGGAGTTTTTTAAAACCGGATGCATTTTGGAACAGTACTCTGCCTAGGGTGACAGTTCAAAACAGGTACGACTTGAAACCAGTAAGTGTTAGTAGGGGTTAGGCTAACTTCAAAAAAATTTGTCTTGTGTATGCGCTTTCATTTATATTTATAACTAAATAATAACTAATGTGTTAATTTTGATTACAAAGTACAACGTTAATTTAAATCTTCCAATCAAATGATTGATATATCGATTAAAATTAGCCTTTGAGCAATTTCAATATGTTTGACGCATAATTTATCTATATTTTTGGGTTTGACCAATTTGACCCGTTTAAGTTGGTTAAAAATTGCCATCTTTACAATTTTTTTATTTCAAATGTATTGTTGAATGGTGGCATACAACTTAAAGGGGAGTTCGGCTAAAACTTGAACCTATCAATTCCTCCTGTGTATGTATATCAAGTAATGCACTATACAATCCTACAATGCATCTACTGTTAAATTAATTAGGGGTGTTTCTCTAATTGCAGTAACAGCGTTTCTTGTAACTTTTATTTCATTGTTATTATTTTGTCGGATACAATACAGAACAGAACTCACAAACATTAAAACACGAAAAATTCTTATCATGTACTTAGCCAGCTAGCGATTCTTGTTATGTCATATCAACGCTTTTCATATTTAAAACAGACACATCAAAATCAACGATGTTCTTCGAGAAACATATAACATGAAATAAAGTAGGGCATGTGGAAGCATGTTTTGAGTTCGTTGTCTGAGGAAAAGAACAAACTTATTAAATTTTGTGATGTGTTACAGTTACAGTTACAGACCCCCAATTCCTGGAGCATTCAGACATCTTTCAAACACAATGTGGCTCCAGTCCCGTAACACTTCAGACAAACAGGTATGTATGTGTTATACATGACCCTTAAATCAATATTCAAATAGTATCCTTCTAACAAAATCTTTGATATAAGTTTTAGATCCTCATATTGTATTTGCAAAACGAATTAACTGAGAGGGTGTTGTAGAAATATATATTCGATGTTATTCCATTTGAAAATCCGTAAATTGTATATATTAACTAAAGTTTGTCTGGTTGTCACATGTAATTGTTCTTGTAAATCATGTGTATATCAACTTCAATATAAATATAAATGGTTTTAGATAGATTGATTTCTTAGCAAAAAGGAATTAGTTTTATGCATGAACATTTATATTGTAACCGTCAAATCACTTATAATAGTAACCTTTAAATTGTATTCACAGTTTATGCATAAAAAATATAATCTTATTCACAGTCTTAAAAATTGTATTTAAATTGTTTGGACACAACTCTAGATTCATAGATTGTATGAATTACGCTCACCTTAATTGATACTATGTTTCAGTAGATTAATATTGACACTAGTTTTGAATTCGCCGCTGATCTATCGAGAGGAAACGAGAAATTCTCAACGAAAAAAGTGTTGATCATCACACTATATTAGTAAGCAATATCTAATCATATAAAGAAGAATTTGAGCCGTATACATCATTAGCACCAATCAATTCTTTTTAACCGATAGCTTATTTGATGTTTTATCTATATCTATACTACTTTATAATA
The DNA here is from genome assembly GCA_963921325.1 of Logfia minima. NCBI lineage: Eukaryota > Viridiplantae > Streptophyta > Magnoliopsida > Asterales > Asteraceae > Logfia > Logfia minima. The sequence continues at coordinate 41,712,987 of OY992764.1, forward strand.
AATTTAAATATAAGTTTTAAAAATACTTAAAAGAAAAAAAAATAGTAAATTACTATGATATTCTCTAACTTATTTAATATCTATAATGGAAAGATAGTAATTTACTATTTTACCATCATTCTTACTGTCACCTTATTAAATAACATCAATAAAATCATATTTACTCTTTTACTTACGATTTATTATTTGTACGTCATTAATGATTAATATACATCAAAATGTCATACTAATTCAGTTATAAAATTTTGTAACCAACATTGTCTAATTTATTATAAATGTAAATGGCCTAACATATTAATATACATTGAAATGTCGATTTTAATTCTTTTGATATAAAAAAATATTATTGAATGTCGGGTAATTTTATAATTTTTCATAATTCGTAGAGGTATATAATTATTTTGCTTTTAAATCTATAACTATAAAGAAAAACACATTTATGTTGACATGAAAATAAAAAGAATACATACACAATTGGTAAATGTATGAACGGTTTTCAAGTCTTCTCAAAGTTTAATACAAAGTTGGTTAAATAAAGTATCCTAATTTTACAACTAACAAATAAAGTTGTTATACTATAGATATTGTATTTACCGTAAATTTGATTGTATATTTTCGAGTATTTAATTACTGTAATATAACGCATGTAAACCCTTTAAACGGATATCGATTACTACTTATAATACATTCGAATAATTAGTCTTAAAATTCAATCAAAACAAAGGAAAAGACTATCTTACCCATACACTTAGTATAACATAATTAAAGAAATCTATATATTTTTATCTAAATCTCAATCATTCTTTAAAAGAGGAAAGAAAATTAGTGTAACACTAATAAGACAATAGTGATCTGTAAATAAATTAGAAGTTGATGATTATTTATAACTTCCATCTCAAAATATCATTCACGTGAAATTGCTACAAACGTAAAATTACAAAATTATTAATATATGTTAACTATAAAAGTGATTCATCACCCATTAAAGAATCGATAATATAGAATATTTGAATACAAAAGAGTATTAACCTTTATTTTAGTCACAAACAGATTAGATACTTAAATCATATCGTTATATGAATTTTAGATATTTGAAAAATACATATAATGCAAATTGACTGATCGGTTAAACCTTCGATCCAACTTGAATATGGATCATTCGTCACTTTCTATGCTAGTATCAAATGAGACTAATATTTTATGTCGTACTCTACAGTCACTGTAAAGTAAAACACAAACATTTGTAAGTGAAAAATTATGTGAATTGTCATTAATGTCATTAATATACATCAAAACTTGTACACAAAACTTGATAAAATCAGTGTCTCCCGAAAGTAGTTGAATTATATTACAATAATCTATGTATTTCAAACTTATTAGTTACAATTCGTATAAAATATAATAAATCTAGGTTGCGTTTGGTTCGCGAAATTTTTTTGAAGGAATTAAAATTCATCAAAGAAAAGAAAATTTCAAATTCTTTAGTGGAAGGAATTTGATGGAAATTAAATTTATAAATTATTTAACCAAACAAATTAGGAATGGAATTTCAATTTCAATTCCATTAAATTTTAATTAATTCCGTGAACCAAACGCAATCTTAATGTAAGATTGATTATGGCTATAGTTTTATGATTTCATTTTGTAACACTATTATGGAATGCTGGATAAGAATGTATTGTCGGGCAATCATTTACTTTTCCAAAATTTTATGACATTTGATACTCAACTGTCAAAAAGGAATAAACTATATGATCTATAGTTGACTTTGCTTATAAATTCTGGATTGATTTCCCAAATCAGTGTATTTCAGTTTTCTTTTTTATAAATTATTGCGACTTTTGTAACAAACATTTTACTAAGCAACACGTATTTTCATTTTTTTTTTTCTTATAAGGTATATATAGTTAGTTGGGAAGTATCGCACGTAAATGAAAATTTTGATGGAAAGAAAGTAATTCTTTTTGGCTTAAAAATTAAGTTTAAAATAGTATTTGTTTACTATAACAAATATTTCATTTATTCGTACTTTTTTCTACGTGCTTATAAAAAGTGTTAATCTTTTTGTTAAATTCTTTGTACCTATATATGTGTATAAATTTGTAACATTTATAACCGTGAAATCATCGTATTTTGGCATATAAAATTATAAGGAAAAGAAGTTCACATTTGTAGATGTGTACAAATATAGATTTGTTCACATATTCAAATTGAAAATCAATTTCACACCCAATCTATTCATAGCTTGTGTTAAGAAATGGGGTGTGACAAATTAATTTCACACTTTTAAGTGTGATCAAGCTTGTATACGTATACACTAATAAATGTGAACTTTTTTATACACTTATAAGTGTGAAAAAGTTATAATTTTCTTATACAGTTTTTAAAAATGTGTAGAAAAAAATATGCATATATAACAAGTTTATTTAGTGGCTGAAATACTCATAATAAGTGAATGTATAAGCTAAAATTACTCATTTTGTACAATTTTTTTAATAGTTCCCCTATATATATATATATATAAGGAGTGAGTTCAAGGGAAAAAGAAAAATTGGTGAAGAAGGGGGAGAATAATTTTTTAACCCTTTGATTCAACAAAACAACTCTTTGATTCAGTTTGAAATCATAGTTGTTTTTTATTCAATCATTCTTGTTTTTTGCCGAATCATAGTTTTAAATATCTTCCCTTCTCTCCCAAAATTTTCTTTTTTTTTTAGATTCTAGTACTGTATATAGTTTAGGCTGATAAATAATGAAAACTCTGTGAGGATTATGTATTATATTGACAACTATTTATAGAGTATAAAGCAAATATAACTTAATCCTAATGGACTAGAGCCCATCTGTACAATCGGATTGGGTCATCTACACTACCCTAATGTACTTATATATATTCTAATACTCTCATGCACTTTGAGCGATAAAATTACAACAGCTCAAGACTAGAGTAATAAACTATAAATATTAAAATGATAGTTAAAATTAATTTGTCGATGAAGATGTCATTTAACAAGCAACTATGTTTTTTCTTTTTTGAGCGTCATTAAATTCTTCCCGTTGTGGTAGCGAAATATAATATTAAACACAGAAGCTATAAGAGAACCAATATTGGAACGAAAAGAGAATAAAAAGGTTTTGAAGGTTGTCTTAGAAATTCATTAGAAAGAAAGATAGATTTCTTAGGAGATTCATTAGAAAGAATATTTATTTTTTATTTTTTATTTTTCAAAGCAAACAGCGAATAGGGAACAAGATTTTTAAGGGGAATTAATTCACAAACCAAAAGGTCCGAGTCTGTGATTCTTGCAAGAGAAAAAGTATTAGGAAACCCAAGCCATTACTAGTGGCTGATTAAGAGAACGAGATTTTTCTTTTCCAATGATGACAATTAGGAATGACTAACAGAAGAAGGATAAAGGAAAGCAAGCGGGTGTGAAGATGGCAATATATTGTTTTTTTTTTAAAAAGAAAAAAGAAAATTGACATATCCTTGTAGCTTCGAGAGATTGTACAAGATTAAGAAGATTATTGATCAAGAATGAGTTGAGGATATAAGAAAATGTAAAGGGGTTATAGATTCGTGGACGGGGAATGCGAGGAGGAGAAGAATCGGTATGGTACTATGCCTTACCCGTCAGAATATAGTATCCGGTTGGTACTATACCTTACCCCCGGAGTACTCTTGTTATGACGGCCCTCCTTTTTTTTTTTAAAGTTGCATTCCCCTGAATTCCAAGAATTTGAGCTTTTCAATCAACTCAATCGGAGTTCGTTTAAGGAAGTTATGGCCAAAACGGTGGAGCCTCACCAAATCTACAACATTATCCATTCCTTCATCTTTCTCCATCCATCAAACATTTTCACCTGAAATCAATTTCAAATTAAATAAGTATCTTAAGTTCATGAAATCAACTTAGATGATGTACAATTTAAAATGATATTGTCACTAAAAATATATGTAAAATAACGAATATCAATGTATTTCATTAACGATTATTTATAGAGTACAAAGCAAAACCTGACCTAACCATAATGAACCATAGCTCATCTACACAATCGGGTTGGACTGTATACACTAACCAAATCTAGTTATATCTATACTCCCTTATAATTGAGGAACACTTTTATACTTAAAATAAGTATCGAAAGTACCTATTTTACCCTTTACCAAATCAACCTAATATATTAATATAGGCAAGGTTGTTAAGATCTATATCTTGATCTTAAGTTGTTAAGATCTTACAATTTTACAGTTTTGATTAATAAAATTGATCTCGATCTTACGTAAGATCTAAAAAGCATAGGATCTGCTTAGGATCTCGATCGCGAACATATGATTTTTAGGATCTCAATCCGGGTTGATCTTACCTATCATGAATTAATGAGCTAATAAGGTACAAATATATTGATTTTGTCTAATAAAACTAATCATTTAGTTAATCAATAAAACTAAACTGATCAGTTTTTCAACTAGAATAGTTTTACACTTGAAAATCGATATCATTAATAACAAATATAATAATATAGAATCTCATGAGTAGTATTGAACTAATGTTATAGTTTAAAAACTATAAAAATTTCATTAATTTGTCACAAATTTGATTTTTTCTATGTAGTATAACACACATGTATGACACTATGATATTTGAGTAGAACCTTAAAATTTTGATTTGATCTTAAAATCCTGATTTTTTAAAGACAAAAATAATTATAGAAATTTTTTATCTTAACAAAATTGAATTTAAATCTCATATTCATAATAGAAAATAATAAATAACAATAATTAAAGAAAACAAAATTTGGTTGTAAAAGTGGCGCTGAACTTGAAAAGCATATTTTGAGATTATTAATCATGCATTATGCAATCATGCCCTAACAACAACACCAATAATAATAATAGTAAGTAAATTAATTAACATGTATTAGGTGCTAATAGGATAAGCACTGATAATATTTATTTTGGGATAATAAGAAAATATTCCGTGTCTGCCGTCATGAAACTTGTTACGTTCTAAAAATACTCACAATGAAGACAAAATTAGATATATTCTAAACATAGTTTAAATAAACTAGTCACATTAACATATAACATGTTAATTAGATAAAAAAATAATTAATTATTAATTTAGTGATCCAATTCCAATGGGTCCAAAGTCAACTCATTGTTGTAGAAGAAGACAATTTGAAATAAACTCGTTTGTATAAACTTTAAGATTTGTTTAGCAATTTCACATGTATGATTCTTGCAAAGAATTTATCCAATGATTAATGCCATTAATCTCTAATGGTTGGGCTGTGCCATACTTCCTAACTATAGAGACAAAGCTAGATAAACAATTTCAAGACAAGTCAACCATGTGATCAGTTTTTATGTGTATAATTTAAACGATAATAAAATATCTGTAACTCTTTATTTTATGATTTTGGAAAATAAATGGGGAGAGGATTATACATGTGAGTATATCAAAACATTGAAAATTTATAATATTGGTTAGTATGTTCTTTTTTTCCCCTTTCTATAGCACAGTGTACGAAATATTAGTAGCAATATTTCGTTTGATATACACGAATCGTCTAACACATGCCCTAAAAGTATATTTTATGAGTTTTGCTTCCTCAAATATTAAAAAGAATAAAATAATTTTTTTTTTGCTCCTTCAATTATTTTTTTCTAACTCCGCCTCTATCACTACTTTCCCTACTTAACATTCAAAATTAGATATTTTGACTCATCAATCCAGTGACTGTGTCTTCTAATCTCTAATATTACATTTGTTGTGAAAAAAAAAAGGTAAAAAATCGTATACCCGAACACTATTACAGCCTCAATAACGGTGCTTAATTTCCGATGTTACTTGACAAGTAAAAAGAACACAATTTTTTATCTATCAACAAAAGCTCGATATCAGAACCCCATTTTTTATATCGTGGGTTCCACTAGTCATGGGGATGCCATGTAGTCGAAAATGGTGAAATTGTGATAAGGTTAAGGTTATGAACATAATGCCTAAGGAGTTGTCACAATCTTTGTTGGTTGGTTTTGGCACAGACATCTTAGAGTCTCCTGTGAAGAGGGGTGGGTGCCCTACAAATGCTTCACCCATATCATCCTCACATTTACTTGGGACAAATAGTACTATACCCTTCATCAATTAGGGCAGCTGTTTCATGTGTTACTAGATCACCCATGTCTTATTTTCCACAGGGGTATTATTGTGCTCCGTAAATTAAAAGGACACATTTTTAATTCATCCAAGGCTCTAACTTTCCACTGCAAATTATAAAACACCCATCTTATAATGTTTTCTATTAATTTGTGCAAATGTTTGAGCCCAACAAAGGGATTCTGATTTCTTGTAATTTTTCATGCAATTCACAAATGCTTTATCTTTCGTGTCCCCTTTGACTCGGTTTAAGATTCGAAGTTGAGCAGTTTAATAATGGTAAACAAGTTACAGTTGATTAAACACAAAGTAACAACAAAATGAACAACTATAGTTACAAGGAATGGAGATCTGGACTATGATTTTTGTTGAAGTTTTCGATGACTTGGGGACTTTAGTATTTAATTGATTCGTAGCATGTAACCTGGCATTTTGTCTATATTATGTCGTAAATTTATCAGAATGATAATAGTGACTTCTTTTCATGTGTTTTCTTTTTGCAAAGAACTAGCATGCAATTAATTTACAAAAATTGCATAGGTTTTGCAATCTATGGATTGCGTTTGTGAGAGGCTGGGTTAGAAAAACGACCACAATATGATGGGGAACGATTTTTATAGTATCAATTTTTATTTGTATACTATCAAACTGCTAAGATTGATTCCGCTCTCATATTATTTGTTGTGATTGATTAACATCATAACAAATCATATAATCATGTATAAGTCAACAATTAAATGAACGAAAAGAAAAAAAAAACACACAACACATAAACATATTGTGTGGAAAACCTCTCAAGAGAGAGCAAAAATCACAGGATCTGTAGGTCATTTAACACTCCACTATTATGAACAATATTAGAAGAATAAACGTTCATCTCAACACTCTTTAATATGTTGACACTCTCTCAACGAATAATTACAATAACGGAATTCGTCGCCGTCATTATTGAATCAGTGAGAGCACCAAACAGGACGGATGGAGATGACTCCCATATGCTCTCTCTTTTTCTCTCAACCTCCTCTTCCCTGACTCAAAACCCCTATTTATATAGGTATCTTACTTGTTCTCCAAATATCTTGTTACACAAGATAACTCGATTTTCAAATCTCTTTATTTTAGGGAATTAAATCATACCCTACCAAATCTTTCATTGATTCAAATTTCCGAAAACCTCATCAATAACATGGATCTCATCTTCAACGATAATGAGTGTGATCTTCATCCTTCGAGCCGTCGACTTTCTCTCTACCCCCACATGCCGCCTAAGCATCTAACTATTAGGAAGACTTTCGACACAAAGAATCCTCGCGATCAACATACTCCACCGATCCTCGTCATCTTTGAACCCCACGTCATTTAATACACTTCATCATCACGATAGTTCTCCTCTAATTCGAAACCTTGCGTATAAAACCTCTTCAAAACAGCAGTAACTCGAAAAAAAAACGTATCTCCCTATTGAACAGTTCGATCATCTCCAAATTTTCTCACAAATCTGATCTACGGGTCTTGAACCTTCTGTCCAAAAATCACGATCATCCAATATTGGTTAACGAACCTGAAACAATGTTTTTCCCATAGCGGCGCTGAAACCTACGAAAATGCTGCAGCAAACTTCAATAACCTTTCGAACCTCAAATCGATAATCCCAACGGTCTGATCATTGAACAACCTCTTATGAAGCTATAGTTTATACTCTCCAATGGTTAATGAACTCACTATGTCAATTCTCCCCAAGCTGCGCAAAATATGACGAATTGCACTCTGTTTTCTCTCTAATTGGCTTTCTCCCGGCTATGTTTTTTTTCACGAACCTCACTCTAATATCAGTTGTTGGGATCGATCCCTCTCTCATACCACTTGTTGGGATCGATCAACACGATAACAAATCACACAACTATGTATAAGCTAATAATTAAGTGAACAAAACAGAAAAACATAAACACATAAACATTTGCGTGAAAAACCCTCTTAAAGGAGAGTAAAAATCAAGGGACCCGTAGGCCACTTAACACTCCACTATTATGAACAATATTACAAGGATAGACGTTCATCTCAATACTCTTGAATATGCTCACAAATATGCTCACAAATATGCTCACTCTCAATGGTAGATTACAATAACGTATTTCGCCACTATCATTATTGAATCACCGAGACCACTACACGGGACAGATGGAGACGACTTTCGTAGGCTCTTTTTTTTTCTCTCAACCTCCTCCCCAAAACCCTAACTCAAAAAATTCTATTTAATTAGGCATCCAACTTGTTCTCAAATTATTTTGTTACCCAAGGTAACTCGATTTTCAAATCTCTTTATTTCAGGAAGTCGAATCATATAATATAAACATGTTTTATAGTATTGTACAGTACAACATTATAAAACATGTTTGGTGATATACGTATGAAAATTGATAGTGTATAAATCATCGTTCAATATTAAAGTAGTTTTAAATTAATCCATGAGGATCAAAATATGTTATTTATTTGTTTATTACTATAATTTTGATTACACTTTTGATATGTTACCAATTCATGGGAATTAAACTCCCCCACAAAGACTTAACACATGTAAAACGGGCCACCCTTAGAAACTATTTGAATCTTGTACATTCACAAATGTTTGTAGTTCTGTTTAGTTTTAGGCAGCTTGTACACAATATAAATGAACAATTGGTTGACTATCAATTCTAGATATTAACCAACAAAATTATCAGTAAGACCACTTGCAAATACATTTAATTTTCAACTTTTTTAAAAATAACTAAATTTAATTAATTAAAATTAATATAGATTAAGAAAATAAATTAAAATACACAAATATTTATATAAATTACATTTTTAATATAAATTTTAATAAAGTTTAAATTACATTTTTAATTCATTGGGATTTATCAACAAAAAAAAAAAGAAAGAAAGAAAGAAAAAAGAAGAACTCATATATCAAAAGCCCAAATTTTTAAAAAGGGGCAAAAGAAAGTTTTACGGTTTTAACTTCATCTTTCGAAAGAAAAAAAATAAAAACGCCACTTGCAATATAAGTTCACATTTCTCAAAAATCAGCACCGTTTAACTTTATTCTGTTCATCTCCTTATAAATTAATTTATCAAACAATGAGATGAAAAAAGCTCATGGAGCCGTGATTTTTCCGTCTTGAAGCTAGGTGGGGGTGACAACGGGCCACCACAACAGTCCGCACACCGTTTGTAGTGGCGTCGTGGTGGCTGCACGGTACGAGGACGGCTCCATTGCATATGATCTAATAGAAACTAACTCTCATTTTTTTCGTAATTTGTAGAATCATGTTACCTAAAAACTTGGAAAAACTTGACGTATTACGTAAAATATTACTAGAAATATTAAAAAATTGAGAGTTAATCTTCATTACTGACAATTCTGATAGCCTTGTTCTTAACTTGAATATCAAACAATAATTCGGTTCTATGTTTGCAATTTACTCTTTATTTTTGCCCAACTTTATCACTCAACTAACTCTTAAAGGTTACATGTATAATATTTATGGAGGTCGTATAGGTATTTGTTGAGCTTCTACAATTATAAGACCCGGGACAAATGATGCTAAGATCAAAGTCCACATGTGCCATCATGTGAGAATGTGAATTGAATAAATTAGAATTGATTAGAATAGTCATAAGAACAAACGGCAAACAATGAACCTAAGGCTAGCTTGGCTTTCATGTGTCAAAAACGACTTATGGAAACATGACATGACATGTTACAACTGGCGGCATCACAAAATAAGAGAGGAAGAGCATAAATATTTAAAGCTAAGTATAGCTTGCATTGGCAACTATTGCCTTTGTTTGTCTATTACATTAATTCACCATCTAATGTACTAGCTAGTTGTTTTTAAATTATCATTTTATGAAACTTTAATATGTAGCATATATATGAAATGTTATCAACTTTAGTTATCAGTATTTTGTTCATTTATCAGTTGGCTTGATTTAATGTATATCACGATAAATGTATGACTGACTTCATATTCCTATATATCTGAAAAAAATAACTAAGGTTTTTTTTCTTTATAAATATATGAAATGAAATGATATACTTTTAGGCATATATGTTTTTTAGTGTGTTAGTAGCTTTTTGCATAAAATGAGAAGGCGTATATAGAGTTGCCAATTATTATTTTCTAGAGAAGCGTAACAAATTTGTTTGTGTTATAGACTTATAGTAGCAGTTATTACTATTTGATTTGGCTTTCTATGTAGGAGTAATATGGAACTTTATGGTATGTTACGGTCATTGCTTTCTACAGTCTCTTTTCCCTGTAAAACTGATGTGTCAACTTTCGACTGCTAAAGAAAGTAGCTTGGGGTATGGTTGGTGAACAACTTCTACCGCCTAACGTGAAGATGCTTTTTATGTTTCATCACAAATCTACGTCAAATAAATTAGAGGGGCTATTTATGTGCATGTAAAAAAGTTAAGAGTTTAAAATATAAATAATTTTTCTACTTGACTTGACATTACATAAGTTATGTAGCGTTACCGGCCTATATCATCTTCATGTAAGTTGCCATAATCTATGAAATAAAAACTTATCAAACGCCTTTAAAAGAATAAGTTTTCTCCTTTAGCTTTTAGCTCTAGCTATTATTTACCCGCTAATTGTTCTTAAACGTACTCTCATATTGAATATTATGTATTTTCATTGTAATTAAACAAAGTTTTGTTATTTTATGTATAAAATTAGATTATTCCCCAAGAGAGAACAAACTCGGTCATTTAATTGGTATGTCGATATTTTTCTATAAAACTTTGAATAAATATAATGTTTTTATATATTAATTTATTAAAATTAATGATAATGATAATCATAAGATGTTGACTCTAAAAGTGCATTTGGTTTGCGAAAAATATAAAATTAGAATTTTAATAAATATTAATTATTTTAAGTAGAGAAACTCATAAAATTTTAATTCAATTAATTGAATCAAACACCATTATAATTTGTAAAAATACGTTTTTGCAATGATAAATGAATCGTTGTAGTTTGATAATTAGTTTCGGAGGTGGCATAATTTCGTGTTTTCAAGTATATGTCTGTATTTAATTATTTATTTATTTTAGTTTTTGTTTCTTAAAATCGGTTATTTTGGAAATCGCAGTGTTCACTAAACTAGTTTCTTTTCAATATTAAACATGGCTTTCTCATATTTATATTTTATTATTTTTTTCTACATGTCTGCATTTTACTCCATTTTTTTTACCTTCTTTTACCCATATGAAGTAAAATTATAGTACAACAATCACAAACTATATTGGTGTGTTGTCACATTATTATTGAACATCTCTATTCTGTAATTTTACTTTTTGAAATTTGTCCTACCCGATAATTTAATTGGTATCGATACAGGGGAAGAACTCAGATCAAGCTCTAAATTTAAAGAAAAGAAAAACAGTAACATATTTTTCGGATAATTAACATATTTTCAGTAAATGTTAAAATTAAAATTAATAAATGTTAATTATAATCAATGGTATGAATATTAAACTTCTTTGATAAATTTTTTCTGTAACTTATAATATCAATGGATGAATATTAGATAAAAAAAATCGTTAGCATTTATCCTGAGTAAATGTTACCAAATGAAAATAAAGTTGACAAATGTTATCAGCAGCATGTATTTGAGTAACATAATTGAAAGAACATCAATTGATGAATTTTAAGTGTTAAACTCAATAACATTCTTATTGGGGGGAAGGGAGAAAAGATAAAATGCTTTTCAAGCAACTTAATGGCAAATGTAAAAAAAAAAAAAAAGAATTTATTATAAATATCAATCGGAATCGATAGTATGAATGTTAAGCTTTCTTGATGAAATATTAATGTAGGTTATAACATTAATTGATGAATATTATATGGAAATTTGTTAACATTCGTCATGACTGAACATTACAAAAAAAATAATAAATGAAAAAAATACCAAAATGAAGATAAAGTTAACGAATATTATTAGCATCATGTATTTGACTAGCATTCACTGAAAGAACATCAATTAATTAATATTAAGTGATAAACTCAATAACATTCTAGAATGTTATTGAGTTTATTACTTAATGAAGAATTTTTCAATGAATATCACATTTTAAAATGATACTATCCATTTTGGTTAACATTCAATCGGAATGAACGTTAAACGATTTCTCTTAATATTCACCAACTAATGCTATAACTTATGGAAAAAAAATTATGAATAAATATCAGCAGTTATAGTATTGGTTTTGATTGATATTTATTGGTAAAATTAAGATATCTTTTTGAAATTTGTTGCATAAAAAAGTTATTTATCAAAAAAAAAAAAAAAATTATTGCTTCTTCATTTTCTAAAAGTAATACTACACTGTAGATCCCCTGATATATATTTATATATATATATATATATTATATAAAACTTTTAAAAAACGTAATGTTTTATATCAACTATATATTGATTAATTTTAACCCTAATTAGACGTGTTTTTAAGCCTTGTGTCTTGTGTGGTAAGAGATTCAAGTCTAATTCTTGTTGAGAGGTAACAGTTTCTTATATGTTTGTACACAAATATCCGAAATTTGACTAATTCATATGAAAGACAATTCGCATAAATAAATTATATATGGGAGTTAAAGTCTGGTGGTCTAAAAGGCTAACTTATTAATTTCATTGGGCCTTTAAAACAACTTTAAAATTTGTATAAATGTGTTTTTGCAGTTTTGTTAGGTTGGAATACCTAATGAATCAATGCTTAATTATTAAATTGCGACTTCACCTGCGATTTGATTTTGACTCGACTCGTAAGAGTCAAAATGGTGTACATACACATATAAAATTAGATATCACTAAGTATCAACATATCTTATAAATTATAATTCTTCAAAGTTAATCATACAAGTTTACATAATCTTTAGATTCTATGAAACATAAGTAAATTTTAGTAAACTAATAACAATATATTATATAATCATCACAATGTGGCATAGTGGTTGGCGTCCTGATATCCTCACAAGAGGTCTCAGGTTCAAACCTCATTAGCAGTACATCTTGGGTTGGCAAGAGAAAGGGTTCAGAAACGGTAACGGGATAACCCGGTTAGGCCGCATACATCAAAGTAAAGAAAGCTCGCCCTCCCCGGGTAACTTGAATAGAGAAAAATCTTTGCCGTTTACCCATTTAATAACGATATATTGTATATATCATGTAATTTTTTAAAAAGTTAGAAGTTGAGATTAAGTATGGTAATCGAATGTGTAACGTACACTATTGTAAAAACTTACTTATAATAAGCCATTAACCCCCGCCCCCATAACCTTTTTTTTAATCTCAGTTCATCATAGTCTCTACGTGGTCTTTAAGATATTATTCAAAAGGAAAATCGTTGTATACGTTTTTGTTCTTAGGAAAAATAGAGCAATATGAGGGTTAATAGTGAATTGGTCGACCGACAATAACTTAATTCTAAAATAACTATATTATTCAAGATGTTATGTTAAAAAATTGTTTGATCTTTTGACTCGTAAGAATTACAAGTCATCACGACTCAAAAGAGTCGATACACGACTCGTAAGAGTTAAAGTCATTTAAAATTCGAGATCACGAGTCATCTCGTTCTTACGATTTTTTACTCCACTTGAATCTCGTAATAGTCTAACAACTATAAATAAGTATATAGTTCAATAAATCAGTTTCGGAGATGGGTACTTAATATTGTCATAGTTTCAAGTGCACATTGTTTGGCGAAAAGTTTAGCTAGTCTTAAATACATGTTCATCATTGTCATCTATGTATTATTATCGAGACGACAAGATACGATGTATGAACCAATTAAATACTTTATTTGGTGAAAAGTTTAGACGTTCAAAATTCTCATCAGCGTATTGTTATTGAGACGACGACTCACGATATAAGAACCAATTAAAAACTTCGTTTGGCAAAAAGTTTTGTTAGTCTTAAATATATGTTTCACATTGTAATCATCGTACTCTTATCAATATGATGAGACACGATATATGAACCAATTATAAAAATTATTTATTATTAACATTATATAAAATTAGCATGTTACCGGTCAATACAGCAGCATGAAAAAACTTTTATTTGCAACATTTTTATTCAACTAAATGCCGTTGTTTAATAAAAATTGAAAAAGAAATAACTTCATATAATTTTATTACTTTATTGCATACATTATATTGCGGTAATAATTTTTGACAATATCTAAAACTCAACTTGAAATAAAAATAATCAATTTATTGGTCCGATTTGATTTAAGGGTTCAGATTAAGAACCAACTGAACAACCATAAAAGCAATTTCAATTTAAAAAATAAAATAAGAATAGCTAACCCGTCAACTTTTTTGTCCCATCTACCTAAACGGGTTATGTGAATCGTGTGCAGGTTGAATTCTTTTGACTCGTCAACCCGTTTATGAAATTAGTTCGAGTTTAGGTTTTGAACTTTGGACCTAAAATTTCGAATCAGCTAACTTAACTCGAATCGAATTGCAAACCCAAATTATAATAATTAATTAAAATTTTATAAAAAGATTGAGTTACAATTTTTTTATCTAGCTATTTACTTTGATACTTAAAATATTATGTTTACAAATATAAATAAATACTAAATCATTGCTTCAATTAGATGTTTACTAAGATGGTTAAATAATAACTTATTTTGATTTTTCTAAAATTATCAAATGGACAAACAACTTGTATAGTAGTAATAAATTAATTTTTTCATCACTTGATTTTAATTGATTTTAAGTGTTTAAATGTTAAGTAATATATTTAAAAGGATAGTAAATAAATTTTAAATATTCCTTTTGTTAAAAGTTTAATATAAATTTTCAACTTCTTATATAATATAAAGATAGTTATATTCTGTAAAAATATTATATTTCTATCAAAATAGTTGTAACCGACATTTCAATGTATATCAATATGTTACGTCAGTTATATCAATTATATAATAAATAAAAAAATTCATAATTACACAATTTTGAAACTGAAATTAATTATGATATGTTAAATGTAATAATTAACTGCATTGATTTAAGTGTTAAATTTTAAATTGATTAGAATATATTAAAGAGAGGTAAAATAGTAAATTACTAATTTAAATTTTATAACATTTTTTTTATGTATTATTAAGTAATATAGATAACCTCACTTTGGTATCTTTTTTTTCATCTAAAATTCGGGTATTTTGGCAACTGTAGTGTTCATTATATATTTATATACATATATGCATCAACCGCATCAAACGATGACCAGCTAGTTTCTTTTCAACATTAAACAATGAAATACGAGTAGTTGTTATTTTAATAAGGAAATGTACTTGGTGTTTGGTAATTTGATACTCCGTATGAGGGGTGGTTGCTGACGATGACGTAGTTAGTGGCCGGGCTAGTAGTTGCGGTCATTTCACTTATCTTCAAATTTTTTGTGATTGATAGAAGTTTTATGTGGAAATCATGTTATACCTAGTATACTACACAAAAATATGTACTTTTAGATTGAGAGTATTATTAGGAGGGAGATACTAAATATACTGAATTAATAAGAGAAATAATGTGTTGGAAATCGTGATATCATATTAGAAATTGTGTCATGTGAGTAGTTGACTAGTAAAATTAATAAATATATCTAGTACATTGAGTTTGAGCCTATTATACACTCCCTATAGGAGGTTCGTCCTCCATTTTGGAAGCCATGTAGGCTTAGTCTTGCACCTTCACCATAGGCACGGTCCCGTCTTAGGGACTGTCATGTGGTCTTTCGTTCTGGTCAGGACGCTCGTTGTCGGATACATTGTGAGGTAAAGTATATCTAAAACTATAAGGAGGGTTCAATCATGGATCAGTCCTCAGGCCTCGCGCTGATGTGATACTAACGTGAAGTTCAGTCCTCAATTTTGATTCAGTCATGATAAAAAGTGATCTTAGAAAAAGAAAATATTTTATACATCAAATATGGATCAACATAGACTAGCTAGCTGAATGGTTAATTTTGTAATTGTTATATGCAAAGAATCAAAAGTGTAAACTTTTCAATGAAAAAAAATACTATTAATAGCTAGTTGTATGTATGTTATCCCCGTTATAAAAGGCTCAAACTCAATATACTAATCGAATTTACTAAATTTACTAGTTAACACTCACATAACACAGTTTCCAATGCAGTATTATAATTTCCAATGCGATATTACCTTTATTAAACTAGTATCTTATAAAATACTCACACATCTATTTATAATATATAACTTTATAAATATATACTATAATGTATTGTGGCATTTATTTTTGAAGTTATAAATTTTAAATTAAGGAGTATAAAGACTAAGAGTTACTCAGTATTAATCAAAGTAGAAGTTTGTTGATTATGATAAATTGTAATTAATTCACATGCGTACGAAAAAATCAACGATTTCATTTAATGAATTTTATTTCTTAATTGCAAAGTTTTAGTGCATTTAGTGAACTTTATTTTTGACGTTAGGGTACACGCAGACAAATGCCCTGAATTCGATTGTATGGTACTAACAAAATTGTGTGCTAACTCTTGTTTATTATTATTGAATTAACAGAAATAATTAGTTGTGACCTTTAAATAAGTTTATTTAGCTTGAGTTGAGATAAAAGCATGGAATGTCGCACCTTCTTTTCCACGTACTCTTTTAATATGAAAAAAAAATGCAAATCAAAATATAAATATCGTCTTATTCTAAACCCTAATTATTTTCTCTCTTTTTTCTCACTTCACAATTTGAAACGCGCGTTTCTTACAGAGATAAAGACGCTTTAACATTTTTTTAATTTAAAATAGTCGGGAAGAACAAAGAGTTCCTTTTTTTAGAAATAGTATTTTCAACGTAGAAAACACTATGAACATCATTCGACGTGTGAACTTCAAATAAAAAAGATTCATCAAGAATGATGAGGTACATATAAGCACGCCAATCTTTTTTTCGTCTTTTGAATAACTTTAACTTCAATTCCTACATTATCTCCTACTCATGAAATCAGTTCTTTCGTCTTGTTTTTGCTAACTTTTTGTGGACATGGGACCCTTACTTGTCAATTAATCGATTTCGTGGTAAAGACAAATTAACCATAAAAAGTGGACTCTATTTAATTCTTTAATTGTTGATTAGAACATATGTACATATACATACACAAAGATTGATTATCATAAAATAAATTTTAATTTAAAATAAATAAAATGTGTTCTGAACCGATAGGTACATCATAATAAAATTATTTTTATTTTCCAAGTCAAAATACACATGTATTGCCTTGGGATGACAAAATAGACAATCATACACTGATGCACATAAAAGAAAATGATTGATGCACGGTAGATAAAAACTAGACAACGTTGAGGCACAATTTAATAAAGTTGATGCACATAGTATGTTAATTGATTATTTTTAATTATATATTTAATGATAATTTAATAGAAAAGAAAAATACCCAAGATACCTTTTGACTCATATTTAAATGTATGAACGCTAGTTATACTAATATATTATCTTATTTATTTTATTTAAAAACTTTTGTATTTGAATCAAACTCTAAATAGATAAATATATATATATATATATATATATACTTTTAACTTGAATACAAGATAATCATTCCCTAAATCGTTCCAAAAGGAAAAATCTTTCCTTTTTCAAGGTCAAATAATGGCTAATGGAAATTTCCTAGAAACAAATAAACTCTTACATATTGTTATGACATGAGCACACATAATTCTTGTGTCATCTAATTTAATCATACACACAAAGGTAGATACATGTCGGTATATGTATATATATGAAAGAAAAAAAAGCATTGTGACTGAAATTAGTATATCTGGACATGCATAAAATTATTATACTCCAATCACTATTCAAAGGAGTTAATCAACATTTAGAAAACACGTTGCTTTTGTTATGATTTATATACATGTGCTGATGCATGTTTTAAAGCCTTAACATAATTCTTAAGGTTGTGGTTATCAATTTTTTTATAATAAAATTAGATAAAATATACGTGATGATTTACAAAACTGTAAGAAAATATTCCAAACTAGTAGTTGTTGATGGTTTATACTTAAAAGGCTATTTTTAGTGAGACCAATTGTTTATTTAATAAAAAACTTTTTGATTCATATTAACGCGTGTTTGGACTTGTTTTTTTTAGTGTTTAACTGCTTATTACTTGTTTTGAAATCATATAAATGTATAAGCGGATATAGATTATTATCATGTACGGTTAATCTAATTTTTAGAAAATTACCTCGTATATTCAAAGTACATGTTTAGGAAGATAAAGAGTCGTTAATTGTAACTGAAAGTGTTACACATTATATTAGATGTTATTTTTTAAGGAGATGATTATTGTCGTTAAAAAATGAACTTACATTTTAATGTGTGATGAATCAATCAAATTAAAAAAGAACATTTTTTTTTTTTGAACAGCATACGAATATATTACGAGACGGGTTAAGCAAGATGCTAAAACCTTTAAAAAGAAATAATTACAATGGACATACTAACCATACATTCCACGATACATGAATCTTGGAAGCACGGTTATTTAACCAATTAAACGAATGCAATACAATTAAATCAAACATAATGCTTGTCCTTATCGGTTTGTCATTGAACAACACCGAATTACGATGACGCCAAATAATCTATAACGTAGCCATAATGATAATCTCCATCTTCTTTTTCTGTTGCATCGTGGAATGCATGGTTAGTATGTCTATTGAATTTCTTTTCTTCTCGACACAACGATTGTTGACCTTCCACACTGAGAGAAAGTGGTCAACCTGGCCGGGTTAAAGGTCTTAGACACTGAGATCTTGATAGTATTAAATTATGTGGTTCGGCATTAGGAGCAAAAGAAGAAAGAAAATAAAAAAGACTACCGTAGCTTTGGGGGATATGGAATTGGGCCTTATATTTTGAGTCGAAAAAACCGAGGGACATAAGTTTAAATGATTAGAAGACACGCGGCGAAGTCTGATTTGATGTAGCCTGCCACACATACAGTATTTGTGTCATCTGGAAAACAAAGACTCGTCTCTGTACCGTTTATTGCGTGGACGAAAACAAAGGTTTGTTATACCAAAGCCTTTTAGTACATATCGCAAAAGAAGTAAACGACATTTTTAACGGTAATAGTTTTCGGTAAAAGAAAAACAATAATTATAAAACCCTTTACTTCAAATATAGAAAAGCTTTGTAGACCTTTAAAGAGAGAATTTTAAATTCGGATTTTATGCTACACTATTGAAAGTGTTATTTGAGTTATTCAAGATGATTATTTAACTCATAAACCGACCTGAATAACATTCAGGTTAGGCGGTTTTAATTTAAAGTTCGGATAATATGTTATAATCCGAATAAAGTGAAATCTTAAAGTTTACGTAATTAAATAACTTTTATGAATTATTTAGGTTAATCGAATTTTGAAATAGTTAACCCAGAAACTGATTCACAGAAAATCCGAGTTGTTCATATTCAGTTAATCAAATAAATCGACCCATTTAATTCGAGTTGATCGGGTTATTCGTGCTCGATTATTTTTGAGACCCCTACCATGTAGATTGAAATCTATTATGCTATCATTAATACAATGCCTACATAATGTGACGGTCTAATTTTTTTAATACTTTAATATCTCTAGTAGGTATGTCAGTAAATTCAATTAGAAATTTTAAAGATAATAGTAATATTTAGAGTAAAATTAGAATTTTATTCTTAAAATAACATCTCAAATGTATTATATATTAATATAAATCAATAATATTTAATAAAACAAGTGATATAAACCTAAATATTGTACATTAAAAATATATTTTTTGAATATTCAAATAATAGATACATGTATTTTGGACACGCCTAACTGCAAGGAATGTTTTTTCAATGAAAGCTACAATTGTAGTGTTAGAATTTAGAGTCTTTGAGTCAATTGATTTTTTGTAGTAATTGAATAAGGAAAATGTCCTGATGTCTTTGATAGGTTGTAAATATACGGTGATTTTTTTCTTTTTTGGAACAGCAAATGTGTTATATTATTGAATGGTTATAGTAAGGAGTTAAAATCAAAAGATGTCAAAACTAATTATAAAAAGATATATTGGCCAAGCGCTTTAAACAACATGCAATTTGGAAGCTCGATTATTTACCCATCTAAACGGATTTAAAACAATGGAATCAAAAATTCTGTTCCTTTGCATCGGTTTGTCATTAAATAAAATCAAATTCCGATAATGCTATAGTATCCAAGATGTCGCTAGTATAATCACCTCCAAAAATTTCTTGTTTGCCAACGATCTTTACATATCATCGACCCATGTAAGCCATTCCTGAATTGAAGTCAAACGCGAGAATTGCACACCACACCACTAGCAACTAGCAGCCATACTTCCCTAGCAACCGCAGAATCAAAAAACCGATGTCTTGTTGTCTTCGGGGCATAATTACAAGCCGGGCACACCAGCTAGCGAGTTTACCTCCAGACCTTTTTTCGATAAATTAAACCTAGTTGGAATTCTATCTAGTATTAGACGCCAAGCAAAAACACTTACCTTCCTAGGAGCAATTTTACACCACCTTGTACTTGTATCACCACTCGGCAATGTGACATTGTCAATACATAACCGAGTGACTCCCACTGAATATTCACGTTTGGAATCGAAAATTCACCAGTTATGTCTAGATTCCAAACGAACCCATCCAAACGAAAATATACAGTGTTATATTCAACGTTTTTATATAATAGATAGTTACATATATATATATAAAGTAATATTTATATAAATTCTTTTCAAGATTTGGATTTTTTACATTTGACAAACGTATACACAATATTCTAAAGCAATAGTATCACACTTTTTGTCCAGCGGAAAATGTAGTTATGCTATTGACATCAAGTAGACTAGGATGTAAAGATTTTACCACTGAATTTAAATGATTACCCAATTGGAAAGAAAATCCTTTTCTAGCTTTTTATCCTTTTGTAATCATAATTTTCTTGATTTTTTTTTTGGGAAAATCCATTACATAATTGTTGACCATATTTGATTAGTGACTCATAAGCTTTTGATTATAGTGGATATATTGACCAAAATTATTCCACGATTAAACAACATACATTCTTGTAATGATGATTTGTGATTATACCCGCTTAAACCTTTTTGAGTTTTTGACCAACTAATTATGAATGTAAACATGTATTTATTTAAATTTAAAATTTTTATAAAAAGTTTATCATTTTCTTTTTTAATTCTTTTAAATAAAGAGATCAAAAATTACTATTTTATCCTCCACTTATTAAATATATATATCAATTCTCACATAATATATTTAAGGAATACCCAAAATAAGTTATAACTAAGGAATAAATCAAGAGCGTTCAATCAAAATTTTGTGGGACATTGAGTTTGGTATTTTCTGATTATAAGTATTAATGCTGTTTTAATGTTTTAATAATAGCTATGATCGTAGTTATCATTATCCTTTTGTTATAACATAAAAATAAATTATGCTTTCATCTAGGCGTTTCGCGTCCTAGTTCATGTAAATGCATTTTATGATTTAACTGGAAAGCTTTAATGAAGTTTAATTTGCGCTACTAATGCACATTAAGATAAAGCTCTTTTGTGATGTAGAAGGACCTGTAGAATGTCAGTGTTTTAGAAAATAGTTCTGTTGGTTTTAGAACATAATACGACTTATAGTTTTTATTTTTATTTTTATTTTAAAGCCAATGTGGATACTTTTTCTCATTGGTTTTGCATGCCATGATTGTGATTCTAGTTTGCAATTATAAGATAGAGTAGTGACCATTTGACCAAACAAAATCACAACCTTTTCTCTTAGCATGCTAAAATCTAGGTAACTTTTTGTAGACGTGGGGTAACATATATATATATATAATAATTAATTATATATGCCAAGTAAACATACCTTCAAAGAAGTTTTTGTGTAGTGCAAATGAATGTATGCTTGCGACTAGAGGTCTTTATTACTTGATTTAATTTGATTTGGTTATGGGCTAAAATTGAACGATAATTAAATATTTTAATTTTTTAATAATTAGAATCATTGATTTCGGTTCAATTAAAGTTTATTTTTTATTACATATATTGATTCTGTTTTCTTTCCATTATTGTCCGTTTATAATAGAATTAAGCATTTACCTGACTCGAATTTTTGAGCTATAATACTAAACAAAACTTTATAACACTAGACAAAATATAAGACAATATAAATAAGGGTTTGGTTCAGGAGGGCAGCCCCTCTTAAGAGGGAAAAGTGGGCAACCTTCTCACCAATTAAAATGTAACATATATCACCAAATATATATATATTTTTTACCTATTCCACTTTTTATATATTCTATATTCTACCTCTTACTTGTTCTTCAATTACACATTCATCTCCACCCTCACCCTACCCACCCCATTTGCCACCAGCAACCACCAACCGTCGCCGCCAGAAAAAAAAAATTTCTAAATTTTTTCTCTAAATTTTTATTTACCGTTTTCTTCGTTTTTCTTTACTTTTTTCTTTCCGTGTTTTTTTTTTTCGTTTTCTTTTAGTTTTTTTCGTTTTCTTTTAGTTTTTTTCGTTTTCTTTTCGCTTTATTTTTGTTTCTTTACGTTTTATTAACATTTTTACGTGTTGTTACGTTTTTTCGTTTTCTTTCCATTTTTTTCGTTTTTTTACGTTTTATTAATGTTTTTTCATTTTTTCATGTTTTTTTAATTTGTAAGGGTTTTTTTACGTTTTTCTTTTTCTTTTCGTTTTTTACGCTTTGTAGGTTTTTTTACGATATTTGAAAGTTAGTTCCTGCATTTTATACATACTGCATCTCATTTTAATGTTTATTGATGCATTTTGTACATACTGCATATTATTTGATGGTTGTTGATGCATGTTATACATACTGAATATTTTTTTATATTTATTGCTACATTTTATACATACTGCATTTCATTTTAATGTTTCTTACTACATTTTATACATATTGCGTGTTACTTTGATGTTTGTTATTGCATTTTATACATACTTCATGTTATACATACTACATGTCATTATAATGTTTCTTACTGCATTTTATACATACTACATAATATTTTGATGTTTGTTGCATTTTATACATACGACATGTTATTTTGATCATTGTTGTTGCATTTTATACATATTGCATGTCATTTAGATGTTTCTTACTTCATGTTATATATACTGCATTTTATTTTGATGTTTTGTTGCTGCATTTTATATATAACATGTAGCAACAAACATCCAAGTGACATGTAGTATGTATAAATTGCAGCAACAAAACATCAAAATAATATGCAGTATGTATAAAATGCAGTAACAAAAACGTTAAAAAAAAACGGAAAATATGTAAAAAATGTAAAAAGAACGTTAAAAAACGAAAATAAAATGAAAAAACGTACAAAAATGTCAAAAAACGTAAAAATAAATAAATAAATGAAAAAACGTAAAAAACCGTTGAAAACGAAAAAATAATAAAAACGAAAAAAAACATAAAAAACGAATAAAAACGTTAATAAAACAAAATAACGAATAAACACGTTAAAAAACGTTAAAAACGTAAAAAAAAATTATGAAAAATAAATAAATAAATTCCGACGACGGCTGGCGGCTACAGGTTGCTGCTGGCAGCAGGTGGGGGGGGGGAGGGAGGTGGAGGTGGAGAAGTGGGAGGGAGAGAGGGAGAGAGGGAGATAGTTAAAAAATGGGAGCGGAGAAAACGAAACTTGTAAAATGGCGGAAAAGGTGTATATGAAAATTTTATGTTATGTTTTATTTCCTTAACTTCTAACCTAATAGTTGTAGTTAATTACAAAAATGTCACAATTATTAACCATTGATTAAGAAATATATAACTAGGGTTACTTGCTCACTCTTCTCTCCCTAACTCCTTCTTTTTTATCCCATTTCTACAAATAATCATAAGTGTAACATACACATCTTATTATGTAGAATATAACTAATTAAAGATTTAAAATATTTAAAACTTACTTAATGCGTAATGAAACAACAATTAAAACTTTTACCTTTAGAACTAGTTAGATACGTAATTGTTTTTAGAAATAGTAGATTGAAGATCTACTCTTGACAGTTGTAATCAAAAAAATCTTGAAAAGCATAATCAAAATTATAAATTTGTATAATAGAAGTACATATACAAAATATATAACTAAATGTCTGTTTGGTTAATAATGATTCGATTTTATGTCTAATTCGTATCGACCTAAAATATTTCAGTTACAGTTATTGCATTATAAAAATGAAATAGTCAATTTCATCTACCATAAGGTTATTTCCCTTCGATTATTTCGGTTACTTTAGTTTTTCTGCACAACCCTACCTGCGACACATCTCCTATTTTATTGCACTATATCAAAGTAAATGTTCTCGAAGACTTGGTTAGTAAAAAGAACAAAAGTCAGTTATATCAACACAAGTTTATAGTGAAAACGTCATAAAATATGTTAAAATCGGAATTTTTTATTTATTACTTTTTCTTTCAAAATTGCTCAACCAGCTCATATACAAATGCGCACATTTAGAGGTTTTAACTATAACTAGAAACCACCTTCTGGCTAGTTTTGCAGTATATATTTTATCACGAATACTTTTTTACTTTTTTGAACCAATTTTAGTACTCATTCTTTTTGTGAATGTAGTTACTACTCTGATACACATATACACAATTCATAACGCTCCTAATCAGCATTTATTTTAAGTTATCACAATATTAACTTTTAAGATCATGGTTTAGGTAAAGCACTCAAGCTTCCTCAGAAATATAAGATACTAGTAGTAGTACTAGGTGCTAAGCAATAGGTAAACTTTAGATAGAGATGATATCATCTTAGCCTTTTGAAAAGAAAAACAAAGATATAAGAGAAATGGGGTCATTTAGAGGGGTGCCGACGCTAACGTTTTCGGGAGCTTCTTCGGCCGTCCTTTCCGTCTTGGGTTGGCACGGTTCTTTTTCGGACGTCTTTCGACTTCCGTTTTCCGATTCCATCCTAGCGAAGAACCCAAAAAACGGAAATAACGTGGGCCCAAGTTATTTTTTCCTTTTTTTATATTTTGTTTTGTGGTTGTAGTAAATGTATTTTTGATAAATGGTGGGGTTCAGTCCTTCTGAAGAAGTTTTCTTCTGTTGACACAGTTCAGTCTTTGGTCAGTCGTTCTGAGAAAGTACTAACGTGACGCTAATGTAGCACGGAAGAAGCTTGAAAAAAAAAAAATTCATTAAAAGAAGTCTTAGTTAAATTTCAATATATTCTCAAAATAGTAATTATATTGAAATGGTCCAAATATTAGGAGTAGCTCTTCTTAAAAACATCAAAATGATATAAATATTTGTCGTAACACTATTAAACAATTCCTTTTACACCAAATTTAATGTTGCACTATCCATCACAACAAATAAAAATTAAACATAACATTTTTAAGTAACTATCATAAAAATTAAAAATGATTTCATAAAATGGTTAAATTATACCATATTGAATATGGTTTATTTTTTAATACTATTATTTAAACTGCTATCAATGGTTAAATTAATTAATCATAAAATGAATGAATTGATTCATCAAAAAACTTGAATTTAATGTAGATAATTCAATTAAAACAAAGTCAATATGAAAACATAGTGTAAAATTAGTTCATATAGAGATTTGATGTAAAAATCTTATATATACATTTGAAATTTTTTTTAATGTAAACATATAATTTTAAATATTATCTATTTACACTAAAGAATTAGGATTCTCTCAAATTATATTTTAACATAATTGATCACATTCTGTTTTTTTGAGAGGGAAATAAAGTGAGCCCTATTTTTCAACTTTTTATTATTTTCATCTCACACACAAAATTCACATAATGCATCATATTATTCATTAGTTTGGTATGTACATTGACATCTTCAACATGCACCAAATTCAATGTAAAAGGTGATTATCTAAGAAATATGCATGCAATAAATATAGTTCATCTTCAATCTGTGCGCTAAATTCCCCCACCAAATAATTTCTATTTACATATTATTCTATAAATTATATTTTTTCGTAACTTACTTCAAGTAAGTATTCTATTTATAAAACATCAAACTTGATTATATTACAAAACATAAATAATTAATACATTTGAACGAAAAAATAATAAAAACTTACATATGTCCAATGTATATCACAAATTTAATTTCTAGTTTATGGAATTACCGTATTGCTCCCTTAAATGTTCAACTTGCATCTTGGGAAGTTCAAAATGAGCTTCTTTGTTTTTGATTTTTTATGTTCAGTGAGAAACTCTCAAAATGTCATTGTTTCATCTCTACTTACATTAACCTCTCAAGTTGGTGTTTTCCTCCAATTTTGAAGCATCTATTCCATGTGACACTCATCTTTGATGCTCACACTGTGCATAATAATGCATCCTGACATTATATCTTGCAATATGTTTTTTTTGTCCACAACATGATGGTCCTTTATAATTTCTTATCGTGATTGCCTAAAAGAGTTCAACGGAGACAGCCGAAGATACGAATGGTTCATGCATATTTAACGACCTTCTTTAGACTTCTAAGTAAATGATGATGATAACCTTCTAAACTATTACCTTTTTTGTAATCTTTATCTATTACTTTTTCTTGTGCAACTCTTATTCATCAATCAAAGGTCTAATTTCGTACATCGGTCACAAGTTTATTTGTTACTTTAATAAGTAATTGTATAAATTAAAGTATAACATAGTTAGATCAACGAACAAATTACGGAGTACTTCATACATACTTTCAATAACACTGTTGAGTTGTTTCTAAATTAAATAAATATACAGGGAGAAAAAAACACTTTTATAGAGGCCACTAAACATGATATATGATTAAACATGATTATAATTTTGATTTTGTAGTGGGAATTAGTGTTGGAGTCCAGTGACAGACTCAGAATTTTTGATTATTAGTGTCACAAATATAATAACTAAAAAAATTACACTACTGGGCTCAAATCGCTGGTGGCAATTAATTAATTCAATGATGTCAATAATAGAAAACCCTATAAAAATTATACTATTTGATTAAAGTTACTGGTGTCATGTGCCATCAATACTCATTAAGTAGGTCAGCCCCTGTTGAAGTCAAAAGACATTGATACCCTTAAACATCTCGTGAGAACTTAAATTGTCATGATGCAATGGTGAATGACTTATATGTCCTTTGAGATATTATGATAAGATGACCATTTGTTTGCCAATTGATAATAAGATGTAATAGTTTTAATTAAATATTATCTGGTTATTGAAAGAAAAGATATGACAAAATCTTCTCGTGTTGCAAGGGTGAGAAGAAGTTGACATGGTTTTTCTTTATAAGTATACGTAATGGATGGAGATCAAGAAGGAAGTAAAAAAATTAGAGAATGAGATAAATAAATCTCAATCATTGATTTCATCACAAATGAATTTTAAAATTTAACATTCATCACAAATGAATATTAAAAATATTTATTTATGAAAAAATCAAGGGCTAAGATTTGTTTCCCTCATTCTCCAAGATTTAAAACTTCCTTATAGATCATTTTCCTATATGTAATAATATATAAAGTATTTATTATTTTCTTAGTCTTTCATTTTTTAATACTAAGTAAAGTAAATTTTCATTATTAAATGTATATCATTTTTAAATTTATTTTTTCGTTTCATTTTAACCTACATATATAATAACATACCTAACAAATAAATAAATATTTTATAAAAAATCTCATAAAATAATTTTATTTATTTTCTTTACATATCAATCATCTAAATATAAAAATATATAATTAATACTATAAAAAATACACACATTAAATATTAATAAATATAATATTAAATCAAATTATTTAACGTGATTTCTCTACACAGGTAAAGGTCAATATACATAATATATGTAACAAGATTGCATATCTCGTTATATGTGTACAAATAAAGCCACAAGTGTTCATAGAATGACACCTCATGCTTTGTTTACTCTTGACATCATCATCTATTTTCGTTTCTTTTTTATTTTATTTCAATACAAGGTTTATTAAATATAAGTTTCTTTTTTACGAGCTATGGATTAAGAATTTATTTCGTATCTATACGTGTATTCTAAGTAATTACACTACGTATAACTCTAATCGAACATCAACATGAGACGCCGGTTTCTCCAATAATTTCAAAAATTCTTTTTTGTAAAATCACTTATTACTGTTTACTTATAATCTATGATCTTTATCAACAATTTATCCTTCTATCTTTAAATTTATTTAAAAGAAGATGTAAAATAGTAAAACTATCATAATATTAAATTAAATAGATTTGAAAATGATAAATTATTTAAGTAACTATAATAACTCTTTAATGATTATAATTCAAACATCATACACAATAACTAATTACAAATAAATTTTTATTATTAATTAAATAATCACTACTTATTCACATTAGAAAATATAAAATTATATACAAAAGTAATCTCAAATTTTCATACACGTTTCTCCATAGATAAATTCAATAACAATATTTAAATATGAATATCATACAAAAAAATGCAACAAACCAGATCACTATTGTAAAAAGGAAAAACACATGTTTTCAAATCTTCTAATTATATATGCAAACCATGTTTTAGCAACACCATGTAAACATAATATTCATAATGTGACAATATATATTGACATGCTACATTTTCTTTAAGTATCAATTTTCATAGTAATTCGAACTTGTATTTCAACACTCATCGAGTCAATACGAATATAATATGTTGACTTTCAAAATTCAAACGTAAAGTACCGCTGCATTACGTGGGTACTCTACTAGTAATACATTTAATACACTTGGCTTAATTTTCAATTAAAGAGTGAATATTGTCTAAATTGTCATTTCAAGAACAATTTATGGAAACCAATTAGTTCAAATTGCTTAACAAAAATAAAAAAATCAATTCAAAGTTATATTTATTTTTAATTTGAACTCTAGAAATCTAAGTAATTTTAATCATGCAATTACTATGTGTATAATTTTGTATTAAGTTAGGGTCATCGTTAATCATTAATCATATGATATTACGTACATATTCAATTATCTTTACACTTAATTGATTTATGTTTTGAGTTATAAATCCTTCGATGCAAATCAAATATTAATAAATCAAATAACTTAATCGAACATAATAATAAAAATAATTACCTGTTGTTTTATGTAGGTAGTATGCTAGTATGATTTGAGATGTCTAAAACCTAACTCTAATCAAGTTCAGCAAGAAACTTTGTTCGCTCATCTTTACATTTTAAAATGGGTGCGTTGAATCGTAAGAAAAAATATATTTATAGGATATATGATCAACACGGTATGTTGATGTTTTTGGATATGCTAATGGTAGATTAAAGATAAATAAACAGAACTCTTCCCTTTATTCATGCTGAAAAATAATTGTTAACATATGCTGCATTTCGTTATCATTTTGTAAGTTACTATACATATAACATTATTAGAAAAACACTAAAACACTATCAATGAAATTAGACGTAAAGTATGCATCGCACAACCTTATTATTCACTAGTCTATTTATAAATAAGATGGTTAGAAAGTTTCGTCAAAGGGTGTCAGGGTGGGTTCTAAAAGTGAAGTGAAAGATACTCCGTAGTAATAGGAACTCAAATTTTGATCATTTCAGGTTAGTTTTAGACATGTTAACTTATGTTGTATAGTTTGATATTCTAAGACCAAAAAAATTATACGACTAGTAAAGAACTAAAGATTATACTTTTAAATGATTCTATAATACAATAATAAAGAATCAAGTTTTTCAATGAACTGTCATCTGTATAGAATTTGAAGACTCGGTACAAATTGTGATTTCTAACATGAATTTGGGGACTCGGTACAAATTGTAGTTTCTAACATTTTCTTTCACGTAGAATGAGATATGTGAATCTGTTAGTGTTAATGATTATCAAAAATCAATTTTTTTATTTTTTGTTCATAAAAATCGTTTATGTAGCTAGTATACGGCTTAACTCTTATGATTGTGTACCAAATCTTTCACAAGGGTTTTTAGTTAGTCTATTAATTCTACATTTTGTCGTATGACATTTTACAAAATATAATTATCTAAATTTTTTTTCTCGTATATATACGGAGTATATGTATTTAGTTTAATTAAATTTGGAGGGAACGGAGTATTTAGTACTCCGTATTATTGAGAAGGTAGGCACCTGTCTTGAAAAGAAACTGCCAAATAATATGTCCTTTCTTCTCCTCCTTCCAACTGTTTTGCAGCTTTTCTGTTAGCATCTGACATTTTTATTTAATTTTTATTTTCCAAAATTAAATTGAAATAAACTACCATAATAATTTGTAAGTGGTACTTCAAATCAGAAGCAGGCTTTTCCTGGTTGGATTTTTTGACCATTTTCGATAAATCCATTTTATCTGTCGAACTTTTTTGCCCGTTTCTTTTTCAAAAGTTAAGCTCAATGTTAGTGATTTATATTAATTTTACTATTATATTTATATAATTATAATTTTTAATGTAGTATTACAATTATAAAAGGGGTGAGAGGCCGTACGAGTAATTAAATATATTTATAATTTTTAAAATACATTTTTGACAAATAGCTTTTATAAACATTTAACGTTCGAATTTTAATGATGATAAACAATCTATTTGCTAACAAAAATAACTATAATTTATTAAACGGGCTATGATTTTAGAATAAGTAATTTTTAAAAAATAAGCTCCAATTCTGCTTTTAATTTCAGATAACTTTTAACAAATATAGTTTAATTATGCATAAAATATTGACAACCTAAATATGTACTAATTCAATTATTGTTATATATTGCACATGCCCAATAACATTTGGCAAAAGTTGTTATTGTATCTTGGGAATGATGGGGCGTAACCCATTTAACATCTGTCCAAATAGAAAGTAAGATAAAGGGGGAAGTATCCTATTTGAAAATGTGGAAGGTATAAAACGTAAATCTTAAAGGTTTCGTGCATGTGCTATGACATCTCAGTGTAACATCGAGGGTGAAAGTGTAACTTCTGGAGGGTGTCTAGCGTCTACGCGTGATCAGGAACATACTCCTAAAGAAAATAAAACATAGAAATAACTGGAATAAAATAAAAGAATTTGCTATATGTAATTGTAGTCATGCCCAAAAAAATACTATTACTATTAATATTTTAAAATAGAACAATAATCAATTTTAGCTCGAATGGTTTGTAGTGAAACCTGCCCTCTCTGATCCATTCAATAATTTTTTCTCCGTCGATACGTCCTACAATTTGCACTTGAATTGCTTTTGTATCCTCTTGTTCAGTTAACTTTTATATACGGATGATAATTCTGTTTTATTTTTTATTCTTCAAGTAAAGAACTTTATCATAATATATAAGTTATTTATTTAAGAATTTTGTTAATGAAAGTATTTAAGGCTGCCATTAAAAGTGTTCGAATAAATAATATATATGACATCATAATTACAGCTCTTACTGTTATCATTTTTCGTCATTTACTGAGAGACAATAGGTTTCGCCCTTATGTGATATAATTTGATAGCAAAAGTACAAAGTATCAGTTACGTTATTATCATGGAAGTTTGTCATTTCGATAAATTGATCATAATGATCAAATAATTTGTTAACATCTGTCAATCAATTGAATTGTCTGCAAACTTCGAACAAATGTTATCTTTATCGTTTCCTGCAAGGTAACTACAACTTAGAAAAAAACATCAATGTTTCTTTTTGTACAAAATATGACACGAGTAATAGCCGAGCTTTTTAAATGTTGCGAATGAAAAGAGGATAGAGGTCATTCATATTGGTCATTATGTTTCTCCAATCTTGTCATATGGATACAAGTTGGCTAGCCACCTTAACTTAAATAGAGACAAGGACTAACCCCACCTACACCATCAAATTCAGATTTTATTTATATTTTATTTAGAGCATGAGGAGTAAGAAAATGATAATAATCTCAGTTTTGAGGTAAACACCGAGTACAATTTTTGACGTAATGGTTCGGTGTTAAGTTTTGATGTGAAAAGGGCTCACAAAAAATTTCTGTACCAATAAAATCAGTTAAAGAAGTAATCAACAAATTGTTTAACGCATCATTGAGGGTTTAACATCGGCCTTTAACACTGGGAAGTGGAGTGAGTGACGTTAAAAGTATTAAACGTCGAAAACTACTATCGGGACTCTATTTGCTCTTATAAACATACTACTAGTATTTTAATAAGTATTAAAATATCTACTTTAAGAGTATAATTTATTCCGACAAAAAGGTACAAGTACACTTTAGTCTATTTTGGTTTTATATATCAAGAGTTAGTCCAAAATCATTAATTCCTCAAAGATTATAACGTATTCATATAAAAACAGTGGTTAGGTAAGTAACAAAAAGAAAAGTGAATTTAATGCTTAAAAACTGAATCATAAGCAACAAGAGGTAGTGATTTTTGGGTTAGAAAAATTTTGTAGGACCCATGAAGGGCACATGGCCCAAACATGTCTTGGAACTATTAAGACAAGATTAGGGGGGGAGTTGCCCTTGTGTGGGGTAGTCATTGTTTGGGTGACCAAAGCATATTTCCCCACCAAAGGCACAAGAAGGAGCCCTCAAATAGACAGCCTTGTTCCCATGTGCATAAATTTAAGAGCAACATTCCAAAATAACAACCCTCTTTGTACAATTGTACCACCATCTTCCCGAAGCCATCTTTCTGGGAACAAAGTTATGCAAGGATCAACCATCTTATTTTGATATGAGTGTTATACGATATATACTTATTAACTCGTGACTTGACTTGTAATTAATAATCTTAATTTTTAATTCGTAATTCGACTCGATTTGCAATGATTATTATCTAACAATAAATTGTATATTTATATGTATATGTATATTATTATTTAAAATTTTTGTTCTTAAAAGAAATAAAACATGTTGAGAGTCGATAGTGAAGTCGTTAACTGACAATCGATACAAAGACTTAATTTAAATTAAATTATAGTTATTTTTGTTTTTATTTTGTCCTTTTATTTTTTACGACTCGTAAGAGTCGCACATGACTCACAAGAATCAAAATCATTCACGAGTTGGGGTCCTAGTCGCCTCGTTTTTTGAAACTTTGACTCGACTCGTAAGAGTTGACTCTTATGCAACTACGATACAAACTACTTTTAATTATATATATATATATATTTAAATATACCAACAACTTTGAAAAAAAAACCATTAAATAATTTGAAAAGGGAAACAAAAACATTGTAATGTATAAAAATCTATATGATGATTAAATTAGAAATAGAAAAACCAAGGAACTTTGACCCTACTATCTATTTCCCATTTGATCTTTAAAGTTTTTCACCGTATGGCCAACATTTTTCATTTACTATGATAACATGGTGGGAACAACGATGATGACATCAATTATAAGTAGATGGATGAGATGTTTCTGCTATTGATTTCACATGAAGATCCACATTTGAATCTAAGAATATTTTACCGTCTTTGTCATCTATTGAAGATGGATGTTTGTACTCATAAGATATGATTTTTGAACTTTTGTTATGGATTTTGTACATTTGAATCAAAATATGTCAACTTTAATAGCTAGAATCGTCTAGCTAATTTACACTACTAAAATACCAATTATAACATAAATGAAAGGATGAATGAATGAACTCATCATATATAAATTAGCATGAATGCTATTAAAGTCTTATGTAGGCAGATGGTTGATGTTTCAAACCTAAAGTTGCATAATTTGATTGTAACTATATGCATATTGTCCTCTCTAGGCGTTTAAAGGTCAAGGGATTATATGTTGATAAATAACAATTCTCAAATGTCATTATCCATAAATATTTGACAAAGATTGTTAGAAAGGCAAAAAATGTAGTGGTTAAATGTAACTTTCCAAACATTTTCTTTCACTCTTTATTAGAATTGTTTTCTTTTGTTTTAGAAATTGGAGTAAAGGAAAGAAATCAACACCACGGATTTAAATGCTTCACTTAATTGGCTGATATTTTTTTTATTTTTTTTTCTTTCATTAGCAACATGTACTCTGCATTTACACAAATACCCTCTAAATACTTTTCGTTCACTTGAATCAAGATCATTCAAAAGCTGAGTACAACATATGTATTATCAATCTATTATCGACTATCAGTAAAAGAGCCACTGTTAGTGTTATTCCATTTTGCTTAATCATTTAAAGTTCTATTAAACTTTATAGAGTTAGTATGACCCATTTAGTAACGAGAAATTAAAGTTCTCTAGTTTTTCACAGAGAATTTTTATAAGAAAACGGGAAAAGTAGAAAATTGTTTTTAAGTTTGTGTTTTATAAAAAAATTCTAAGAAAACAAAAGTTCCTTTTTTATTATATAACTAGATATATAAACAATTTCTTTTATAATTTTGTATATTTTGAAAAACAAAAACTCCATTCGTTACATTGTATACGTTTTCTAAGCTTTAATTAAATTTTCAAAGATATGTAACATTATTCAGTCTCTAAAAAAATGTATAATCTATTATTTCAGCATAAGAAATTTAGAAACACCTTTATAAAAAATAAAAATGTAAGTGAGCCAAGTTACTCGTGAGCTACTCAAGCTCACAACTCGTTAAAAGTTTGATTTGGGCCAAGCTTAAACGAGCTCAAATTCGAGTTTGAACATAGTTTGAAACTTATTTGACAAACGAGCTCGAACTTTTTATATCAAGTTCGAACAACCTCAAGAGTCTTAACGAACTTTCATTTATATACATTAGTTGTTTCTTTATATAGTATTATAATATATATATATATAATTACATAATAATAATTATTATTATTATATATAGTAAACAATTACACAAACCATAAATAAACATTATAAATTAATAAATAACAATAAAATAAATAACTTTATGGAATAAATGAGTCGAACCCGAGCCAAACTCAAACATTACATACTAAGTTCAAAACAAACCGAGTTCAAGCTTGAGTTCAATGAATTCTAAACTAGCTGAGCTCGAGCCTAATCAAACTCAAAATCGACTCGTTTACACTCCTAATAAAAAAGAGCTTCTATTCATTCAATGTGTACAAAATTGCCCATCACAGTGTTAAATTCACATTCCCTATATAATGGCATCAATCAAATAGCTTGGTAGAATTATGATTAAGTGAAGCCATGATGCTCTTAATTCTTTCAAGTTGTTAAGTTGGAACGAAAAATAACATAACTGTACCTTATTTTAGTTAGTAGTGAGTTTTATCATGTTTGATATCTTTTGATTAGATAAACTTTTCTACAAAAAACGTGTAACGGGTGTGATGATAATTTGAACGAATTTATTAATCGTGTATAATCACTTTCAAATATATTTCGACCATGGACTGCTTGTGTATCATAAATCCTTGTTGAGATACTTCAAGAAATCATTTAATACCTTAGCAAAGAATTTTGAGTGTAACAAAGAAATTATGTTGTGTTCTCATGAGTTCTAAAGAGACCAAACAATTTCAATGTAATTTTGTTATATAGATAATCATTTTTGGTGATTAAATTAATGAACAAACACACCATTTCGTGAAAAGTTACAACTTTTGACGAACAGACACAACTGTCTGTTATGTCTTTTCATTTTGACAGAATAGACTGGACTATTGGGTCGAAGCACCACTAGGGTGGTGCCCTTTACGTCAACTAGGGGGCTTGTCTCCTTAGACTCCCGAAGTAGTGCAACACTCTTGACCTCCGATTTTTGTGGCAGTCCAAATTAGTTTAAATAAAGGTATATAGAAATTTTTATTTTTCAAGCTCAAACTCCTTGTTGAAGTTACTTCTTATAGATTATTTTTCTAAAGTTTATGTTCTTAAAAAAACTTTTAAATTTTTTTTCAATCAAATAATGTTAATATCTTAACTTTCAGAAAAAATAAGTTTAAACTTCTATAAATTCTAATAAGTTTGATGACAAACATAACCTATATAGTGTGTTAAAAAAGAAGCTATGTGTGAGGTTTGCTGAAAAAAGAAGTTATAAACACTTAATAAGCTAATTCAAATACCTACTTTGTTCATTAACTTATATAATCGTGGTCGATATCAATGAAACGTTATATAAGACACCATGGTTCTTCGTATATGAACACGAATCTAATATTCTATAAATCCTTTCAACTCAACCCAATTATAAACATTGCATTAGAGGGTCTTGGTTATGTCATTGCTTAAGGTATATTTGAAATGGAATTTATAAGAGCTTTTTGAAAGTTAACCTTATTTTTACTAAAAGTTTAAGATTGTAGTTTTATTGATAGATGAAATTTTAAAAGTTTGCTTTAAAAAATTATGCTAGTTAAAAATAAATTACTAGAAAGAGCTCGCACTTATAAAAGTTAGAATTTTTTAAATGCTCTTTATTTAATTATTTGTCTCTTCGTTAGTCTATGCCAATTTATATTTTAAGCTACAACTCCAACTATCTTTTTAAATATTTATAAAAAAAATATAAGCTTCAATCACAATCTTCAGCTATCAGCTCCAATTATAAGGTATTGCTCCCAAGTTATTTTTTCGAGCGAAGAGAAGAGAAGCAGAAAAAAGAAAAATACTCTAAAGAAAAAAGAAGTGAGAGGAGAAGTATGTCATATTTTCTCTTCAAATTTTCTCTCAAGTATTTGTGAAGAAAAGGAAGTAATGAAAGACTAAATTAGTTATAACAATTTCTTTTCATTTTTCTTCAACTTGAGAACACGAAACGTGTAAATTTCTTTTATTGTTCTTTTCAATTTGGGAATGCAAAATTATTAAAAAGTAATCTATCATCGTCTTTATTTTTCTGTTATTTTATGTCATCTAGCTTCTCCTCTTTTCTTTCCATCTGAAACTCGGAGAACAGACCTTAATTTTTAATTCTAGCTATTAGCCAGTTTTCTCAATCCTACCCTAAAAACAAAATGGTATTGTCTTATATGTATGAATGAGTCATTCTTGGATCAAATTCACGTAGCTCAGAAGCTTTTAAAAGTTCAAAATAGTTCAAAAGATATTACATGGTTTTCTTTGTAAAGTAAGTTAGAATTCCACATATATCACTCCTACATGTGCTCCTAAATATCATATGTGTCCTATGCACACTATTTAATTTGATAAAGTATAATAGTTTTTATACATGCTTAAGAATAGAAGTTATATGATATTTTGCAGTTTAGGGGTAACATATATAAAATTCACCCGATTAAAATCTAATTATACAAATTCCTTTGTTCACAATCCAACCATTGCAACTTTTGTAATATAGTAATGATATTGGAAAGTGGTAAAAAAAAGCCATCCAAAGATTCAATTTCAAGATCCGTTTATATAAAGGTCTTGCCAAGAAAAGACAAGGGTACTATTGTCTTTAACAAATTATATTCATTAAGAATATTAAGAAAAACTAGTTATATTTTATATAAAAATTATCATTCGTTGACCCTTATAATAACAAATTTCCAATGGCGGCCCCTACGCCGTTGGGCTTGCCAAACAACACCCCCATCCTCCCTCTACACACTTTCTCTCTCTAAACTTGTTGGTGGCATTTAAAAGGAGAACAACAGACCACTGTCAAGTACTAACAAACATAACCAAAGAAGAAGATAAGAAAAATAGGCACCTTCTTTCTTCAATTCTCTCAAACCCAAAAAATTTAATTTAGCAGCTAGCTGCTTAATTAAAATAATACATATATATATATAAATGGAAGAAGATAAGATGACGTTGTTGAAATGGTGGTTAAAAGTGGTGTTGATATTATTGATAGTGATAGTGTTTGGTGTGAAGATTTTTGTGTTGTTATGGTGGAAACCAAGGAAGATTGAACAGCATTTTGCCAAACAAGGCATAAGGGGACCTCCTTATTGCTTCTTTATTGGTAATGCTAAAGAGCTTGTGAGTTTAATGGTGAAAGCTTCTTCTAAACCCATGCCTTTTTCTCACAATATTCTCCCTAGAGTTCTCTCTTTTTACCATCATTGGAAGAAAATTTATGGTATGTTTTATATATTTTTTCATATTCAATCCTCTTCTTTCTTCACTTCTCTTCTTTTCTTGAGCCAATTCTTGAAAAAGAATTGGATCTTTTTTTTGGGTTCCTAAAAGCTGTCCATATCTTTAATGGGATCAGGTAAAAGATTAAGAAAAAAAAGGATTTTAACCCATGAAAGTTAATCATCTGATGGACTCAAATCTCAGACATGATATGTGATTAATTTGAACCCATGAAGTACATGATCTTGTGCATTAGGAACATGGGTTGTTGCTAATTTTCTATTTCATTTAATATTTGGGATCATTTTTAGGCTGTATTTTGCTTAAGATGACATAGGATTTTCTTAAAACTTTTTTCTCTTCTTCTTTTAGTTCCATGAGAGCATCTATGTGTATGGGAATTTGGAAATGTCCTCATGTGACACTGTCTTTTTTCAAAAAATTCAATTTTAAGTAATTAATTTGTTCACTTTATAACATTCATGAGAACATATGAGAGGTAGCTTTTTAGACCACCTCTTTGGCTTGTAGATATGCATATATTCTTCATCATCTACATCTTCATAGTAGTCTCACTCTATCTCCCTTTCTCTATAAGATATAAAAATATTATAAAAAGAAAATGTTAATGGAGTGGAGAATTATGTATTTAATGAAGATAAAAATAATGAATTTTTTGAATTCTTTGTATGTAAAGTCATGGAGTTATCATTTCCTTTTCTGTTCCACTTTGTGTCCTTATAATTCTTTTAGATTGTTGTGGGAAGCCTTGGCTTTTCATAATGAACTTGTTTCTGTTTTATAGTGGCATATATAGTCATTGAGCTGTCTTCTCTCTCTTTCTCTCTCTCTCTAGGTGTACAACTTCATGAAATTAGTGGCTCATGTGTTGTTTCCTTCTCACCACCCTTTTTTTGTTTAACTTGATGCTTACCACTTCTAGCTCTATTCCATTTACTTTGATGGTGTAAAAAAACGTAGTTATAGTTACTAATTAATAAAGGGAAAATAAATTCCGTTACTTTCTTTATATTCTATAGTAAATGATGTATTCAAATTATTTTTTGCAGGTCCAACATTTTTAGTATGGTTTGGGCCCACTGTCCGACTGACCGTAGCCGAGCCGGACCTTATTCGGGAAATATTTAGCTCGAAATCGGAATTTTATGAAAAAAATGAGGCTCACCCTCTTATCAAACAACTTGAAGGAGATGGTCTTCTTAGTCTCAAGGGTGAAAAATGGGCTCTCCATAGAAAAATCATTACTCCCACCTTTCACATGGAGAATCTCAAAGTAAGCCCACTTTTACTTTTTAACCATTTTCAATCATTATATTATTTGTTTCGAATAAAGTAAAACTTTAATTTAAAATACTGTATTTTTCGGTTTCTGTAGTTGCTAATACCCATGGCCACGAGTAGCGTAGTGAGAATGTTGGGAGAATGGTTGGACATGTCGAATTCCGATGAAGTCGAAATTGAAGTGTCCCAATGGTACCAGAGGTTGACCGAGGAGACGGTGACTAGGACTGCATTTGGTAGTAGCTACGAAGACGGGAAACACATTTTTCAACTACAAGCACAACAAATGGTCTTGGCTTCCGAAGCGTTTCAAAAGGTCACC
The DNA here is from genome assembly GCA_963921325.1 of Logfia minima. Lineage (NCBI taxonomy): Eukaryota > Viridiplantae > Streptophyta > Magnoliopsida > Asterales > Asteraceae > Logfia > Logfia minima. Next base: position 41,752,910 of record OY992764.1, read on the forward strand.
ATCCCCGGTTTTAGGTATATGTCACATTCTTCTATCTTAATAGCAATCAGCTTGTCGAATGAATAAGTATCTTTTTTGATACTTTTACATCGACTAAGGTGTCATCCATTTTAGTGCTACTATTCTACTAACTTAATATGTTTTAATAATTAATACTTTATATAGGTTTTTACCGACGAAAAGAAATAGGGAATCATGGAGATTAGAGAGGGAAATCAAGAAATCATTAATGAGAGTAATTGAAAAAAGAAGAGAAAATTGGGTTAAAGAAGGAATCGAAAATGGGCCTAAAGATTTGCTTGGTCTTATGATTCACGCGAGTACAAAGGAAACAGTAAATTCTACACCCGCCACCGCAGCCGCCATCACGGCACGTGACATTGCGGAGGAATGTAAGAGTTTTTTCTTTGCCGGAGAACAAACAACCTCCAATTTGCTGACGTGGACGACGGTATTGCTAGCAATGCACCCACAGTGGCAGGCGATAGCACGTGATGAAGTGTTGAAGGTGTGCGGACCACGTGACATCCCCACCAAGGATGATGTTTCCAAGCTTAAGACGGTACATTCTCTTTCATGCTAAAATCATGTTTTGTCTTTTAGCTGTTGAAATGACAATCTTGTCCCTGTTTTGAATATATATATATATTAACATTTAAAAGTTAAATTTCATATAAATATCTTTTGTTTTTACATATTTTTGTTGTGATCCCATGTGCAGCTGACCATGATTCTCAATGAGTCCCTGAGGTTGTACCCGCCAATTGTTGCATCAATTCGAAGAGCAAAAGCCGATGTTCAATTAGGAGGATGTGCAGTCCCACGTGGGACCGAGCTACTTATTCCCATCTTAGCCGTTCATCATGATCAAGCGATATGGGGTAACGATGCTAATGAATTCAACCCGGCCCGATTCTCAGAGGGTGTGGCCCGTGCAGCTAAACATCCAGTGTCATTCATACCTTTTGGTATTGGGGTTCGCACATGCATTGGTCAAAATCTAGCCATGTTACAAGCGAAATTGACACTTGCGATCATATTACAAGGATTCTCCTTTCGATTGTCCCCTAAGTATCAACACGCACCAACAGTTTTGATGCTACTTTATCCCCAATATGGTGCACCGATCATCTTCAAATCTTTAACTAGCACGAGAGAAGATCAAGGGTCGTAAACTGTCCCTACTATACTATACATGTGTGTGTGAGTGAATCCTATGCTTTCTAGTGACCAATCCCAATTATTTAAAATACCAAAAAGAAAAAGATTAAAAAAAACCTGTTTTTGCAAATTAATGGAGTAATTTGCAATTTAGGAGATCAGGCAAGTAAAATTACGTTTTATTTTCATTTCTACCCCCATTTGTTCACTAAAATAGCAATACTAACCCCTCAAGTTTAAGATATGCCGTGTATTTGCCAAAAAAAAGTTTGGATTTTGGGCATGTAACTTTTATCTCTTGCTAGTTAGAAATCTCTCTCCCCATGTGAATGTAGTGTATATTTGGCTCAATTCTAACAACAATTTTGTAAATACAAGGCTATGCCGTCTTGATTCTATGTCTTCTTGGTTTGATATGTGTGATATGTTATTGAGTAAAATATATTGCTACATTTGTTTAAAAAGTTTATATATTAGACCTTACATTTTTATTAGTTTTCTATGCATGCCACATTTACACTTTAAATAATTTCACTTTTATGCACAAATAACAGCTCTATTTTAACGACATGAAGTAGGTAAGTTCAAAGGGTTGAAAATGATCCAATAAATAGATATTAGTAATAGATTGAAGGGTTTATAAATATTGGTGACAAATAATAATTAAGTTTATTTATTTTATTTTATAATTGTAGTATTCCTACATTTGGTTAGAATTTCTTGTGGAAGATGGGTGATACTCAACACAAAGGGAAACAACACCAAGGCACTCATGAAGCCACCAAGCAAACGATAATTTAAATACTTATACATTTTATAGGTAAACATGTTTTTACTACGATTTAAATAGCTTATTTTCTCGATTGCTATTATTACTAATTCCTGAAGCCTCATTTGTGACAGTCTCATTTGTGACACTTTAGACTGCACGCATATGACTTCAACAATTCAGAACTTGAAAAACCTGAAAAACTTTGTTTGACTGCTCTTAAAGTTAAGAGAATACGCAACAATACTCGATATGCAAGAATCGCATTGAAAAATAATTGTATCATTCGTAAAAATGTAATATATATTACTCAACTTAAACTGCGAGTTTATTTTCAAGTAAAAAAGACTAATTATAACCTACTCGGGTGAAATAAGTTGAAATGAGGCTCTAACTGGTTTTGAAGTACGGGATTTTGTAGTACTTCTTTGAGACAACACCATTAACATGCATACTTAAAGTTAGTTCATTCAAACGTAAGAGAAATGAAGCATTTTGTGTGATGACACGTAATATACTCGTTGATATCCTTCACCGAATGTTAGTTAATACCAAAATAGTCACTTTATAGACCTACAGATTTACGCATAACTCAAATTAACTCATTTACAAGTACGCGACAAAAATTGTCAGCTACCTGAACACTTGTCCATATTATTGAAAATGAAATGTTTACTATGTGGTGAATTTTACTACCTTTTAGATTCAAACTGATATTACTTATAAATATAATATAATCAAAACATAAACTTGATATATATATATATATATATTTATTTATTTCCTTACGGTTATAAAAAAAAAAAAAGTGTTTATTGTTTCAATATTTATTTAACTTTACATTTTTTACTATTGTATGTAATCACCTTTTAAAAGTGTTATTGTGTGTATTGAACTTTACAACTTCGTATATTGTATGTAATAGGTGACCGGATAAGCAGGTATCCGGTTTTTCCTCTTGAAAAAATATCTATTGTATGTATTGAACTTTGTAAAAGTTCCTATTGTATGTATCAAACTTTGTAAAAAAATATCTATTGTATGTATCGAACTTTGTAAAAATGTCTATTGTATGTATCGAAACCGGTAGTTTCGGTCATCCGGTCACCCATTACATACAATATACGAAATTGTAAAGTTCGATAAATACAATAGCAAGTTTTAAAGGTTGTTACATCCAATAGTAAAAAATGTAAAATTAAATACATAACGAAACAATTAACCTAAAATATAGATATTATTATAGTGAAATGATTGTACGATACACACTTTAAAACTTTGATTTACTATTTGGTGACGGTGATGTTCAAATTAAAAACAGTGGTCTTAAATAAATAACATACATATTATACTTCTTGAAGTACGTTTTCTTCACTATTACATAAGATTTAGGTGTTTGTTGGAGATGGCCTAAAGCCATTCGGTGTACATAATTTTGCATAAAATAAATAAAAATTAATTAATTAAATTAAATAAAAAATAAAAAGACAGCTGCTTCTAACGTAAAAAGGCTGTCTTCATTGAATGAAGGGGGGGGGGGGGTGTTTCTTGGATTAAGGATGATGGATAGCAGTTGAGATTGCAAGAAATCCAATTTAATGAAAACAATTCTCTTTCCTCAAAATATTAATTATGTTATGATTTCTTATTTATATATATATAGATATAGATATAGATATAATATATATATATATATATTTTATTTTGTTGGGGATCCGTGAACATTAGTAACATTTTTTCATGCAAAATGCATCTTCACTAATTTAAAATAGTAACAAAATTCAGGATTAAATTAACAATTTCAGGATCAAATAAGTATTCCGTACAGTGGTAAAGTTTGTATACGTACGCAACAAAGAGTTGTTTACTGACTATTATATATAAAATATATTTATATAATATCATCATTATAATTATGATTACTGAATAATAATGAAATATATATACAAAATCAGCAGTATTTAACTATTGAAAAAACATGAAAATGCAAATATGTAACATTAAGATGAAAGTGGTTGATGAGTTATTTGAATTAGTAATGAAAAATTGGAAATCATTGCACTGTAAAATATACGACCACTTTTTTGTATTGTAACTAAACCATGGAATAGTAGGTTTATTCGAAAGAGCACCGGCTGCTAATTTAAGCGGTTAAATTATTGAGGTTCGGCCCATGTTATTTCATGGGTTTACTTCTTTGGTTCTATACTTTTATATTTTGTTGTGTGGTTAATCGTACATTTTCTATTATCACCATGGAATAGCGAATCGGTGATATAGTCATTTGTGTTAAGTAGTTTTGATATAAGGATCATGAACTGTTTTAAACTGAGATGCGACTTGTGAGCAAAGCAATTTGCTCACAAGTCTCACTATCACGATCGGTTCTTACATATTGTTACTAGAAGTAAATAAACTAAGAATGATTTTGTAATACGACGTATACTTATTTCGTTACAATTTGTTGGAGATATATATTTATAAAGTAAACTTTTTTGGTAATTCGTTAAGCGTTAATTTTCCCCTTTAAGCTCTTTGAAAACAATACCTCTATTACCTCTTGTTGTGGCGACTTGTCTTACATCTCTAGAGTCTATACTACTTTTGTTTTTTGAAAATAAATATATGTTTAATTGACACATTATTTAACCGGAGCATCAAAATATACAAACATTCATGTTAATCCATACGACCATACATGATACATATAACATATATCTGTCACTAACCCCAAGATTAATTAGCATCCTCAGTGTTACAACAAAGATTAAAGTGAGGAACAATTGTGGTGCCCAATAAATGAAAGATGTTCTTTATAAAAGAAAGTTAACTACTGTAAACCACCATGCACATTCACTTATTTTATTTATGGGGTTTCTGAGCGCTTTTAATCTATGTTTTTAATTAATTAACCAAGTGATTATAACTAAGATTTAAATTATTTTTTTATAGGTTAACCCTCTCATTTTTCTATTACTTTTTGGGATCTTCTCATGCTCTGTTGATGGTCCCCGATAAAGCATGTGGTTAGGGCAACTCCCTATATGTTATTTTTCTAAAATGTACGTATAAAACAATTCATAAGTTTACTATAAGGTTATGTAAACATTGGTACAACTAATATCCACTGTTTTTCAAACAACTAAAGACGTTATTAAGTCAATATTTTATATAGTGATATCTTGATGGAACTTTCATTTAACAAGACAAAAAAAAATTTCATTTTATTTTACTATATAAACTTTATTTTTATAAATAAAACTTAGTTATATCATTGAAATTGGAAAGATTTAACCTCAGCTCATGCAATTAATGTGAACTTAGACTTCTAAAAAGGAATTTGTTACACGTTACATGAAGTTCAAAATGTATTTTTTGGACAAAACTTACAAAAAAACTCTTATGAAAGGGATGTATAATATCGTTTTCTTTTTAAGTTTAAAATCATTCATTTAGAACGATGATATATTCACTATTATTTTTAATAAATTTACCAAATTAATATGTATATTGTTTATCTGTACAGTACAATCTTGTTAATTTATATTTTAAAGAAATATATCAAGATAAATGTTAGTACTTTACAGTATCATTTCATTTAATTGCTAAACTAAAAGTAGAGTGAATTTTTTGGTACCTTTTGTTATTAAAGGAATCAAAGCATGCCATGGTGCATGTGATATATTACCTTGTAATCCCATTTGTTAGTTCACCTATTAGCCACCTTTTGAGGTTTTTTATTTTATACAATAAGAAAAGTGTTTTACATGCTTCTATATGTGGAAACACCTTGGCATACTTAATGTACATGTTTTAATATATACTTTCAAAAATAACTTATAATATACTAGTTTAGTACCCGTACAATGCGACGGTGACAATAATATTATTCAACTATATATTCGGTGGTGAAATTGATTCGAATATATGTTTTAGATCAAACAAATACTAATAATATGAAGTAATATGATGAACAACACTTAAACAAAAATCATAGAAAATAGAAAATACTATAGTGTTATGTAGTTAAATTTATTTATATATAGTGATTTTGTATTAAATAGAGGAATTATTTCCAATTGTATAAAAAGGTAAATTAAGATAATGAGAGGGCAATTTAAGGTTTTCCAATATCTCCTTAAAAAAATTTAAGGCAAAAAGCCTAAATGATTAATAAGTATTTAAGATATATTTATTTATTCATTTAAACTTGCATGTGGAGTAACACATCTAATCATTACTTTACTATTACGATTCTTATCAAAACCACTTATTCGGCTTCAAGTTTTATATATTTCATCTTAAAAATGTTAGTTGACATTTGTAAAATATACACGTGGATTTAAATAAATAATAAAAACGTTCATAATATAGAGACTTTTGTCTAAGATTGGTTTTTTTACAGCAATAATGGTTTATAACATTTTTTTGCAATGAAAATACAAATATTCCAATTTTAATTAAATATAAATCCTTTTCGTCTTTACCACTGATTGACTACATACGACTAACTAATACTAATACATTCAATTAAAGCTAACAGTACTTTCTTTGCGTATGAATACATTTATGTTAATTATTTGCAAATTAAACCAATATGTATGACTCGTAATTGTCAGACTACCTTAAATACGTACATTACGATCGCATGAATGTACAGCTACTATAATTTATGTTAATTATCATGTTTAATTCCATGTCCTATCGTTGATTTGAAACAATCGACACCCCTAATCTTTTATATTTTATTTGTGGAATGAAAAGTAATTGTTTAGAGGTGTTGGAGATTATTTAAGTAAAAGTTTATCTGTTTATTTTAACAGTAAATAAATAGATTTAAACGTTTGAAAATTACTTATTTATATATATTTTTTAAAAATAAATAGAGTGACACTATTATTTTAAAAAGATAATTATTTAAAAATAAACTACCCAAACACCCTCTTTAAATTCAGTTTAAAAGTAGAGGAGTAATTAAGCAAAGTTGTGCTTTTTGTGGTAGCACGCTTCTTAATATAAAGCGTTGTCCCTCCGCATAGTGGTAAATGACAAAATCAACGTTCCAATTTCAATACTCCATTCAGAAACATCTTCATCGATTTATTAAAATATTACTATTACTATTACTCATATTATTTATACAGAATCTCATCGTACGCCTACATCTGAGTTGGCTTGTAATTAAAAAATCGGGATGGATTGCATAGAGTGGTATTACGCTTCCATTAAACTTAAGTTTATTTTGTATGCGAAATTTTAAAAATTATAAATAATCATAATATATGTTGATTCTCTCTAAATTACAAACAAGCTACGACCGAGTAATTAGGTGCAAACTCGATTTTACATTCAAAATTAAAAATTGTAAAATTAAAAATTTCTATTAAAATGGTTATTTATTTATAATTGAACAAAAGCGAAGATGACGAAACCACTTTACCGAACTATAGAGGTGAAAGAACGAAAAATGCGAGTTTATTTTGTCCCCGTTCTCCATCCCCCTCTAGAAAAATAAAAAAGAAAAGGTAATTGATTTCCTTCTCAATTTCGAGTTTGATCTTTTCCATCGCACATGTCTAAATATAAACACGTGAGCTGCTCATTGGTTTTAAAGTGTAATCTTATTTGAGCTTATAAGTTGGACATGTTATCAAACTACGGTTCGATCATAATGAGAGGAAGCCTTAATTAAGTGAACGAATAACACGAAACAAGGTATGCTTTAATTAAGTGAACGAATAACACAAAAACATATATAGAACAAATAATTATATTGCACTATTAGAACAAGAGAGGAGAAATAATTTCGTATGTTTCATTTTACTAAGCACACCTTTTTAATCTAATCTAAATTTCTCTTGTGCATATTCCCTAGTGATGCTCTTTCAATTAAGATCTATGGTTGTATGACAAACTTTTTATTTCCTTTTATTTTTATATAAATTTTTTATTTGTATATTAATGGGTAGAGTGGGGAAAACTAGTTTACGAGTCAAACCGGACCAATTTTAAGATCGGGTCGGTTTGAATCAATCAAAGTTAAAATTGGTTTGGATCGAGAAAATATTGATCTTGCTAGAACCGGTTGAGACCGGTTCAATAGCTAGAAAGTCAAACCCATTCAAACCGATTTGAAATCGAACCAGTTTGATTCAAACTAGTTTGGATGTCAGTTTAAGAACCGATTTCGAATCGTAAATTGGTTCGTATACCCACCTCTTATAATGGGACTCTCGTATTTAAATTAAGGGAGATTAAAACAAATGCTCCCTTTTCAAATGTATAAATAAATTTGTCCTAAAAAAAAAGTTGCGAAAATACCCCCTCCATTTGCAAGTTGCGACTTGCGATCCGAGTACGTAAACGAGATTTGCTATCGCAAGCCGTAACATGGCCACGCAAGACGCAAATTGTGACTTGTAACTCGAAATTTGCAATTCTCTTACAACTTGTATTGACTGGATGCCACCAGCAAATCTCGGCAATGACAGAGATTTGTCGATTGTGACCGAGAACAATCTCGCAGATCTCTTTCACGACGTATTTTTTTATTAAAATAATTCACTTTTTTTTACTAGGACGACAACTATTTTATTTATCAAAATGATTTGATTGAGGGTTAATGTTAAATGACACTCCATATTAACTAAATTTAACGAATTTGAAACTAGAGTTTTTTATAGCAATTTATAAGTGATCAAAGTGCATTTAAAAGTCAAAATAAGTGTAAATTGTGAAAATTGAAAGTTAAGGAGGCCGAATTTCACAATTTTTTCAGACAAACCGCTTTCGACCTACAAGTGAAAAGATGTGACTTTTCAAACTTTACAAGAAACTTATCACAATTTATCTAAGTGAAAACGGGTCAAAATAGTTAAAATTGAAAAACAGTGGTCACGACTAAGATTTGCAAGATCGTTCTTAATCACGACTGGCAAATCTCGATCACGACAACAAAATTTCGGCCACGACCCTGTTACTCGGAATCGCAAGTCCTAACTCGCAAGTGCAAGTCGCAAATTACGACTTACAACAGGCTTTGCGAGTCGCGAGTCGCAAATTGCGTTTTGTGCCCGAGCTACGGTTTGCAACCGTAAGTTTTCTCGAACACGTCACCGAACTCACAAATAGCAAATGCAAGTCGCAAGTTGCTACTTGCGAATGGAGGAAATATATTTGCAACTTTTTTATAAGGTAAATGTGTTTATATTTAAAAAAATAAAATAATAGGGTAATGTCTCTCCTATGGACATAGAAAAAGCATAGGAGTTGAGGTGGCTGGTTGTCATGGCCTTGATTCATGGGAGTTTGTCTAGGGAGGATGAGACCAAAGAGGGATTTGTTAGTTGAAGACTCTTCTATTTATGATTGGTAACTAGCTTCATGATGTTTAAATTTTAGATCATTACGACCACTTGTTTCGTTGCTAAAGTATCTTAAAATTTTAGATCGACTTGTTTTAATGATGTAAATTTTAGAAAATATTATTGAAAAGACGGCTTTGAAAAGTATGTGATTTGCAAATCACCTAATACATTACCAGAGCATCCTCTGTGAGTGAGTGTTTGACCTTCACGTCGGTCGACGTTGGTCAACCTCTCACAGTGAATCATAAGTGATTGGTGCCAGCTTGGACGAAAAATGATTTAGAGAATGATCAATGTTGTTATATTAATGTTATATTAATGGTTTATCTATGTATTATTACTCTTATAACATGTACTATTTTTTATCGGAGAAAATTAAATGTGGTCGATACCGAAACAAGCATGGTGAAAAGTAATTTGAAAACCTTTTTTCATGTATTTATCTAACTTTTTTTTTATGTATATCTTATGTGTCAAAAGTGATGAATACTGATTCATGTCCACCAAAATGGATATTCTTACTAAAATTTAGAGACAAATTTAATCCTTTTGGCTCTCATAGTCTTTTCACAACATTGTTGTTCTGCTCGAGGAAGTAATCGTGACGATCTTTGTTGATATTTAAAATTAAATAAGATCTATAATTTGTTAGGCCATCATAGCTATAGATAGTAGAGTATAGATATCAGAGCTATTTTATTTATTTAATTTATCTTACTTTTCTAGATTAAGATAAATTTTTAACTAATACTTGTACAGTTATACTATGTATTGAATCAAGTTTTGCAATTTTTTTAAGGTTACATAATTGTTTTTACTATTTTTAGTACGTCTAGACAGGGGTGTTGTTCAGTTAGTGTATTAGATTTTTGAATCGTTCTATTGAGTTATTCGGATATTGAACAATCACAAGTTAATTTGTAATTTAAATCAAATAAGAGACAAATTAATTAAATATAGAATAAACGGTTTCGAATTGATGTTCAGACTAAACGATTTCATCTGAATTAGCTCAAGTTGAGCGTGTGATATCAATTAGAACTAAATAAACAAAACTTTTGTGTTTAAAGTTTTATGAAAGCACTATGCTCACCTACAAACCTTTAAAGCATACTTCGTTATATTGTAAGATTGCATAAATAGATCGTTTGTTTTGATATTTAAAACAAAATATTTTATGGTCTAGTCAACGCTTTGTAAGTTTGCATACCACCTCTGTATAAACTACAAAAGAACTTTTTAAAAAAGATATTTATGTTATTTTTAGTTCATTTTACATGGTAAAGATATATATATATATATATATTACTAAGTATATATGACAAATTTTGGACAGATTTATCTTTTTCTTGGTTCGTTCAAAGAAAGATTAGAGTTTTTTGGACAACGTGGATTCAAAACCCGCTCTTATCTACTTCTTTGTAATTTTTCTTTAGCTATTTGCTAACTTCTTTTAATATAATTTCAGTCGTTCAAAAATAAAGTATGTATGATTTATTTTAATTAAACCTAATTAAGATTATTTAGATGTATCCAAAACTTTTAATTTTGATATGTTATTCGATTTATGTAATATATTTAAACAATCTGTAATCCGTATTAATCTATTTAACTCAATTTGGATTTAGACCAGATGAACTATTCGGATATAAATAAAAGTGAAATCGCTAAATCTAGATGAGAGTATGTTTGTTAATATAAATATTTAAAAGATTCCTTCTACCAGGATTATTTCCTTGATGACGTAATTTACTATCGACCTATATTTTTTCTAACTTGTTATCAAGATTTGACATAGTATAATCGAATTACACTAAGAGACATGGATTTTGATGTGCATTTTTGAAATATATGTAGCAAACTACAACTATCTATCCATACTTATCCTTATTTGTATCTTCTTTAACCTTAAAAATTGTGAATTATTTTTAGTGAAAGTCATGTTGAACACACTGGACCTACTAATTTATCTTTGAAAAGTGAAATTGCAAGACAAAAAAACACAGAAAAACCCACTTTCACTCTTCTTCACAGATCCACTTTGTTCCTTCACATCGAAAACCACCAGGGTGGCGAGAAGTTGTGCACCTGACATGAAAATAAGCTCACACTACAAAGCAGATACACTTTGTATGCTATAATAGGAAAAATAATACTACTTATATGACAAATTTTTGCCATTATATTGATGAGGAGTAATAAATGTCATCCACAAAACAAGGTGTGAGAAATGAAGGAAAAGGTACCCATTTCTTTTGACAAAATTCCCCTTTTTTCTTGGGTGTTCAGATTCACAAAAGTTTCATTTTGATGAATTAATCTAAAATAAGTACCTTTTGTCAATTGTATTAGATAACACTGTTCCTTTTGCGGTCAAAACTCTATGTCAAAGTTTTATTTGGAAGACCAAATTGATATCACCTTACCTTTGATGGGTTACTACTAGATTTATACAAAGCGCTCCTTACAACTCTAAGTCAAATTTAGACTTTTATCCTTTGCAAATCACCTCCTATAGTAAAAGTTAGTTGGTTATCGATACGATAGTGTTAATAATGTACATCATTGAAAGTTGAAAACATGCATGCAAAGAATATAAAATTGCATGTCATTTATGTACATTTAGTCACCCCACTTATAACATAGAATGATCGGCCACCGACTGAATAACTAAAAATTGGAAGTGTCCATCACGAATCACAATAACTGTTTAGATGACGCTATTAGGATTTAAGGGTGGCAAATGAATTAAATGTTTTGCCAGCTTGCTTGAAATAAGGTAGGAATTGAAGTTGTTCTTAGGTGTGGACCTACGTAATATGAATATATAATCCAATTTAAATTTCTTTGTTCAAATGGTATATGCATAACAATATTAGAAAACATGACGTCGAGTCATTACTACGTGGATTTTGATCGATTATGGGTCTGTGAGTTATCATGGGCTTCATAATCATTATAAATTTTGATAATTGTAGTTTTTGTCTCTACACATTATTAATTAACACAAGTGACACAGACTGTTTGTTATAAAATATCTAGGTTATTAGGGCCAACAATGTTCAAACTTGATCTACAATATTACGTCAAAAAGTTGAATCAGTTAACTTGTATCCGTGAATATAAATCCATATTAATAATGTTGATGATTTTAGTATCACCTTATCATTTATAGTATAATAAAAATAATATGTATGTCAAATGGTTCAACTTAGTTCTAATACAAGTTAGAAAGTACAAAGTGAACACTTAGATTAATCTGGGTTGATCCCAAAATGACTAAAATGGCGAGGTTAAGAGAATTGCGCCCTCTTACGGAGTTCTAGGGATAGCGCCCCTATCGGAGTTCAAGAAGCAGAACACCCTTGCTTCAAAGCAGAGAACTGTGTCTAAGGGACCATATATGAAACAATAGACGCCAACTGCCAGCTGCTAACATGTTTTTTGGTTTCAAAACAACGAATGATATTCTGACATACAAAGAAAGAATACAAATTCTCTAAATCATCGAAAAACTTTGAACTTGATTTTCTGTTTAAATTCAAGTTTGTTTTTCATGAATTATTCACATAATTTGAATTTCTTGTAACCCAGACATTAAGCGTTGAAATATCAAATTCGAAAAGTGATATACACAATTTGTGAAGTAATTCGTGATTCAGAAACCAACACTTGTAGATTTACAACACTAATAGGTAATGAAAGAAAACAATATGAATGTATAACTTTTATGAACAAGTACTACTTTCTTTATCGCTCATTAATTTTTAAAATGTAATTTTAATGGATATGTTAGAAATTACCACAAAAAAGATGTAGTAGGATTGGTGACCTCCACCACCGCGAACCCCAGTTAGATTCAGGCATGCTACACTTTTTAGTTATTGGGAGAACTCAAGTATTCTCTTTCGGATTCAGGAAAAAACTCTCATAGATCTTTCCTTTCAATAAGGGGCAGAGCTTGAAGAAGCGAGCCTATCAGAGAAAAATCAATCTCGATTCATTTCAATATGAACAACAATTTAATCAATTGGATTTACTAGTTGACTAGAATATAAAATAACGTAATGGACTTTTTTTCATAGGTTAGTTTCTTTATTTTAGAGTTCAGGGAAATAGTGCGCTAAATAACAATAATCCTAAACTGAAATCTACAACACGTCTAAAATAAACTCATCCTAAAATCTTTTCATTTACATGCACTAAATAGTAAAAGTTATGAAAAATTAGCGATATTTTTATACACTTCTGATTTTCATTTTTTTTCAGAAAAACAGTATGAGTTGTCTTTGAAGGACATGGAATTGCAATCCCATGCTGCCACTTTTAATTATTTTCATCATTGTGTTCTGATGTCCCTTTGCTATATATAACATTGAGCATTGAGCATTGATTGAAAAGGAACTACTTTCATTTTTGGTCCTTGTTCTTTCAATAATTTTCATGTCAACTCCATATATACATTCAAAAAATGGAATGATATAGATCTATAACTCGTGATACTATATTTATTTGGGCAAATTACAAAAAGAAGATGAACCAACTAATCAACTTTTTGAATTTTCAAATATTAACTAATTTTTTCTGTTTAAAAGAGACCATTAATATAAAATCACATATTCAAGAGTAAATGTCCAATTATATATATTAATTGTTTCAAATAATTATAATTAAATATTAAAAATGACATTCAACCTTATATTATATGTATTTCATACATTAAAATTGATATTTAACTTTACATTACCATTTTTAATTTGTAACATATACCTTTTAGTATGTGTTTTTAAATTAGTTATCCCTTTTAGACATAAAAAATTCGATACTCCAAAATGCATAAAAAGTCCATTGTTACCCTATTTATCCTAACATGGTTTATGGTTGTTGGGATGACTATTAGACACATTTCTCTTATTAGTTATATGAAACTCATCTTTTATTTAATGGAAATTAACCAAAATATCATGAAAATGTCTCAATAAAAATACAAAATTGTCAAAAACTACCATTGGAAAATTTAATTTTATACCTAAATTTGCAGTTTGCATGCGCCTAGTTGCAGATTGTGTATGCCTGTAGCCGGTGTTGTGTGTTAGTCGTTTCCAAGGTCGTAGTTTTCTTTGTGCAAATTGTCATAGTTTTTATCCGTTTTCAGTTTAAGTTTCTAAGGTTTTTGGGATTTTTAAAATTTCTACAAATAATATGACCCTAAGATGATATGATGATCAACTTATTTCATAAATTCTCTAAAAAACAATCTCATTTTTTGTTGGCTGAAAACTCAAACACAATTAATAAAAATAAAGAAGATTGTTAAGTAGTAAAGAACATAAGTGTTTTCATTATAATACATTCAAATGTGACTTAAACGTACACTTGAAAAACGTTGAATAGATTGAGACGCTTCTAATTCGACGTTCACCTTTGTTTTTTTGGAGGTTATCTACAAGTGACATTTAAAGATGATGTTAGACATAAGAATATTTTAGTTTATTGATGTCTAATAGGTTAGCAAGTTACTAAATTGGATCTCGATTTTGATGTTGAGGTGGATCTTGATTGGGATCTTGATCGGCTATAGTCGTCCGTTCTATCCTTAGTGGTCATGCAAGTTGTTTGACTGTGCTCGTATTCCTTACACCAACTACATTGCTTCTTGCTTTTTTCTTTCTTCTCTCATTTGGAAGGAATATGAGCACGCCTAGGTGGGCGACCAACTTGCCTCTTGATGTCATGCCGAACAGGCGGTTCGTCACTGCGGGTCTTCGTCGGTTGTAATTGTCGGATGGTGACGGAACAACACGATATGAGTGTGAGTGTTTTATATTTATAGTGCATGGAATCCTAAATTATTTATTATTAGGATTTACTAGGGCGAGTAAATGATAAGTATAACTCATGTGTCATTCTTTAAACTACAATGGGTATAAGATCTTAGGGAGATACGTTATCTTTGGTAATTCAACTAGGATCTTAAATGGTTGAGGGTTTTGATTTTCTTTTATCTAGTTTAAATTAAAAGAAGTAAAAGTAAATGAAGGAGGTTACTCTGATACTATAGATATAGGGGTGTCCACTATGATGTCAACTTATGTTGGGTTACATTAATTAGGTTGACATAACTTGAGCAATGACAAGTCTATACTTTTGGATGAGTCGTTTCTACGATCCTACCAAATATCTGACACGAAGTTATCCGTAATCAGATAATGGATATGTCACTTGGATAGTAGATATGAAGTGTTATTGAGCACCGGAAGTTCTCCCAAATGCAATAACCAATTTAACCAACAATTATACTTGAGTCTTGTCCCTCATTTCTCAGTCACCAGAGACGTCTTTATAATGACATGAATTGTTGAATAAGCAACAACATGAACGGGTATTAACCTATCGGAACAGGTTGGGACAACCTTGTCTAACGGCCAGTTAAATTGTCATCATTCATTCATAAACACTATTATCACTATTCTACTACATTACTCGAATACACAATAATCAAGTTAAATACGAAGACCTAATCATACATTCACTTCGATAACGGATAAACTGATACTGACTAAACCTAAGCAACAATCAAACAAGAACATGCAGTAGGTACATGAGGGTCAACATTTACTTTAATAAAGTGTATGAATAAATTAACTAAGTAGTGAATATTACAAAAGTTCTCTAAAAAATATTCACTATATAGAATTGAATCTAATCTATCTCTATTCCCATGCTCCATGACTCCCACGTACGTATTTCAGTCAGGAGAAAGGCAGTCGTGCCGAGTTTAATGATCTTCTAACATAGAATAATTGAATGACGTATAGGTATGAATTAGACAGATAAACAATTGAGATTCAGTTCATATATTCATATATCATTTAATTACTACATAAGTAGAGTAACAGTACAATAAATTAGATAACTACACGTTATATAGTAAGACAATTAAATTAATGCGAAAATAGAATACAATTAAAACTTGGTACAACGTAAATAACATTCTAGACCATACTGTCTGAGATCACCTCCTTACAAATTAGATCCTAACTAATCTCTTAATTAATTGTTAATCTTACTGGTGATTAAATAATTAATTAGAAAGAGTCTAGAGTGAGAAAGTAACTAGAAAGGAAAGAAAAATGAAGGAAGAAGTGTGTGTTGATTGTTGATAGAGTTATCTATTTATAGTTGGAGCCTTGACCCGTATTTCAACTTTTTTACCCATATTTGATCTTCGAAAATCACTCCAATATCGCACGAACCATCTCAAGTTGATGAATTTACGCATATACGGGTCGTTTGGGATGTATACGGCTCATGTAGGACGTATACGGTCCATGATGAGCCGTATATGGCTGGTGTGGGCCGTATACACGAGGTTGTGGTCTCGTGTGCTCGGGATCGTAACTTGTTTCTTAATTTTGGCTCTGGATTCTTCGTTTTTCTTCTGTTTTCGTCGATTCTTTTATTGTCTTCGTAGTTTCCTAATTAACAAAATGAAACAGATAAATGTAATATTTTGATTATAAAAATTGAACTCTTTGGTTGCGTTTTGCGTGTTCCGTTGGATAATTTTTAAGATTTTATTAGATTTTCTAGATTTTTTCAGATAACATTTTATTAGTTTAAAACGATTTCATTTCATCAAATTCCAATCATCTGCATATACACATAAACTTCATCATCTCTTTCATCATTAAATAATTTAAACTCATTTTATCTTTGAAGTTCACTTGTACAAGATGACAAACAAATATATCTCAAGCCCAATTTTTAGAGAAATTCAAACTTTCGAAAGAGAAATTGAAAAAGGAAGAATCATCGACTACTCCAACATCATTTCAACTTCCGTTATCCGTAGATTCGAGGAAAGCTTCTTGGATAATCTACTCAAACTTCATGAACGAATCTTCCCAAACTGTGTGAATGAATTTTATAAACACTTTCGTTTTGACCATCGTTTCAAAACTGTTGAATTCAAGCTGAACGGTTAAGCCATTCAATTTGATATTTCGACTTTTACTTTATGCTTTGAACTTCCTTTTAGAGGAATTCAATTATATTGCCTGCAAAAAGAGCTAGGATATATTAATCTTAGAATCATTCATCCCAATCAAATTGTTGACGACATTTGCATTCGAAGTAGTAGAAGTAGATGTAAGTTGCGTGCCATTATTGAAGTAGATGTTTGATATTGTTCGTCATAATATCTCATGTCGATCCACAGAGCCACATCTTGTTTATGCCATTGAGGCCTCATGGTTTCTTGGATCAAAAACAACATTCAGTTTGATGTTGGTTTTATAATAACATCAATAGTGCAACATGTCGTTAGCTACATCAATAATCCCTTACCCTATGGCATGTTGCTCACTAAATTGTTTCGGGGTTTCTCCTTTGACACCGGTCCTTCATACACACATTCCTTTCATCCTATCGATGATCATGTTTTAAACATTCAACACATGTAGTTTTAAGATGTTATTGTGTTGTATTGTTCTTGTAATGTTTATAAATCTATATCTATTAAAATATTTTAGTTGTTGTAATCAATAATCTGTTAATCAAAATTAAAATCTTATCTAAATCATACTTTTGAGATCAGTTATTTTATCCGAAAAATTTTCTACAGGAACACGCACCCCTGATTACAATATTATCTTAGGGTCATATTATGTGTAGAAATTTTAAAAATCTCAAAATGCTCAAAATCAATGCTGAAAACGGATAAAAAGTAAGGCAATTTATGCAAAAAAAACAATGATTCCGGAAGCGACCATCACACAATCCGGGTCACGACCCCAGCTACAGGTACACGCAACCCGAACCGGGCTCACACAAACCATAAATTGTAGTTTGCGTGTAGAGAGTAGTGTTTGACAATTCTATATTTTTTGTAGTATAAAAGTAAATTGAGTTATTTTATGAAGTTTTTAGGTTAATTTCCTTTCATTTAAACTCTTAACTTTAATAAATGGACACCTCACATGAAAGGTTTATTATCGATCTCCAACCTCTAATCGATTCTTAAAAAGATCGAGGTGGATGGAACAGTTGTCATGTATCACATTCATTGTTTTACAAGTGATCAGTTGTGGAGGACCACCAACATTAAAACACGACCAAAAAGATATATAATCAATGTTGTGTGACATTACGAAGTTGTGAAGCTACAGTGTGTCTAAATAATCACTTCCATGTCTACTCAATCCTTGTTTGAACACCTTATTTTCGTCCCATACAAATTGATTTCCAAAGTCAATCTCACTGTCATTCCTACAAACATATAGAAATTATGAATCATGCAAATGATGAGTATAAAGTCTTTATTCCAACTCATATCTTCAAACTGAGGGTAATGTTTAAGAAAGCAGCTCTCATTTGGAGGAAAGACGATAGTAGATTTGGATTCAATCATATGTGTAACTGAATAATTTTTGTTTTCATCCCATTTAATTTATTTATACTATATTTTCTTTCCTCTTATTTCTTTCTCATTCACACTCTGCACCTACCACCAAGCCCACCTCCTGCCACCAGCCGTCGACCATCACTGGATTCTGACGATTTGTTTTGTTTTTTTTTTTTTTAATTTTTTTATAAACATTTAACTTAAAAAAATTTCAAATCTTTTTCTTTGGTAACTTAAAAAAGGCACAGAAGATACAACACTCAGTAACAAACCAAAAATTATCACATAACAAACATAAAAATGAAGTAAACAAACAAAGTAAAAATGCACTAAAAAGAATGTGTGAGTGTGAGTTTAGTATGAGAGAAGAAGAGTGTGACAGAGAATAAGAGGGTGAATGGAAATGAAAAATGTGTGCCTTGAAAATGAAAAGAAGCATGTGTGGCTGACAACTTTCCGTTCTTTTAATAATTAAATATTACTTAAACCTCTAAAGTTTGATCTATTTACAAATAGAACCCAACGCGCTCTAAGAAATTTTTGAACCGTAGATTATTGATTTGGACAGCTAAGATGGGTGGCTCTCCCTTCTCTCCATAAAAAGGTTGCCCTCTTAATCCTAAATCTCAAACTTAAAATCTTAATTTACAACGTAAAGATAGCTGCAAGTTTTGGATGGTCATCAACCCCGATATCACGTTATAATCATATATAATACATAGTTTTTACTTTTGAATTTTCGATTTCTCCTAGAGTAAACAATAGTTACCACCCTGATCTCTTGATAACTTACTACTTGCATCAATAAAGTGGGTGGTCCTAACGCGGTGACATTCTCTTATAGAATATGACATTCGTCATGAAATGGACGTATAACGATTCCTTGTGATCAAAACTATGCGTCTTCTTTCTTTTTTCTTTTGGTTTTTCATAAATATTATATGTAAAATCTTACCCAAATAAGACATGTGAACAACGGGTTGTGGTATGAAGAGGGCACATGATATTGTCACTCAATATGCATATATGTGTACTTATTACTACTTTTTAACCATGACAACGTAACAAGAAAATGATGGCCCAAAACTTGAAAGGTATGTTTTGTAAGGATAGTTTTGGGTCTCAAACAATTGCTTTTTGAGAGCATGTCACATGTTGGCTATTAGTCACAAGTTTGGGTCCATCTTATTTATTAAGTTACGAGGAGGTCTGATTCAATGTTAATTACCTCCATGAGTCTCGCTTTAAATGTCCTCCAACACATTTTACATGTTGGCTATTAATCACAAGTTGGGGTCCATCTTATTTATTCAGTTATGAGGTCTAATTCAATGTTAATTACTCACGAGTCTCACTTTAAATGTGCTCCAACACAATTTTTTTTATTTATGATAGAATGAATGTCAGTTTTTATATTTAAAGTAAGTTCGATTGAAAATTAAACAAATAAAAGTAAAATTGAAATTTAATGATTTTTAATAATTATTTTTAATAAATAGATATTTTTTTGAGATGAAAAATATAGTACTATGTACAATTAAAATGGGATGAATAAAGTGATTTATATAATATACTAATGAAATAACTTCATCATTTAATTCCTAAAGTTTTAGATGTATGTAATGTTGCATAACTAATACTACCATCACAGAAAAAATTATTGTCACATTAAATAGAATTTCTTCTGTAAGTTTACATGGGATTTTTACATCTAGATTCATGTTTCTATAAGTGTAATGGCACATGTTATAATATGGTGCCAAAAAATATTAATGCTAGTATTCAATGTCGAATGGAAACCAAGAGAACAAACGTCACGTTCATATAAAATTATCATGCCTCCAGTGTGCGGTCTAATAGTTCCGGAGACAGAGGCGTCTTTAAAGTATTCAAGGTTCAATTCTCATTCTAACTTATTAGAAAAAGTCAATGATATAATTGGATCAGTTAGTTGAAATTTAACGATTGTTCAGTCCAGTCGCTCAAAGTTTTGTGCAAGTTCTTTACCCACTAAAACTTCCAATTTTTTCAATGTTGTTTCTCTAAAAGATTCCATTTTTCTTTACCGAATTTGATTTGAACTTTGAATCAATCCAAAAAAATTTAGTTGATATCTGCTTAATTAACTTCAACTCGAAGTCAATCAAAAGTACAAAATTCAACGTAGGTATAGGGTGAAAACTCTTGAATGGAACAACCCGATTCAAAAAGCTCAAACAAATCAAGTCCCTACTGCATCAAAAAATTTCAGATATCAAATTAAATTTGGAATAAGGGTCTCGGAATAAATGAGAGTTAAGAGAGAAGAAAAAAAAGCTAATAAAATAGTAACAACCCTCGTTACCTTTTACACCTCCTCCCTCTCTTTCTCCTCTCTTCCCTCCCCTCCCTCTCCTACCTCTCCCATTCACCAATACTAAGCTGCTACCTCCGCTCATTAGCATCGCCTATCATTGTTATCGCCACAACCGGTCCATATCCATCTTTTAAATTTGAATACAATTTTGCTAAAAGATTTAAAATTTTGACATTATTCACAGATGACAGATGAATGAATTTTTAACACTAGATTGTGTCACATTAGAAATTTGTAAAAAACATGATTAGTAAATATTTATAACAAGTTCAAAGTGAGTATTTGTCGAAGTAGCAAGATTTACATCATTTTTATCACTTTTTAAAAAAATATTTCTATTTTCAGATTATTCTATGAACAAAACTAACAAATTATATGTATGTTACATATGTATCAATTGTTTAAGAAACATAAATTAAGTTACGTGTATATTTGCATTTATGATGTACCAAGTTTTTAATTGTGATGAACCAAGTTTTTAATTATGATGCACCAATTATAAAGTATCCAATAAATACTGTCAACGTATAATTTTAGTCATCGTAGCAATAAAAATAGTGCATCATAGTTAATCTACATAAATTATAAGTTATACGATAAACATTGTCGTAATATAAATTCTGGTGCATCAAAGTGTAAATTGTGATGCATCACATTTATAAAATGGTACTCAGAAGTAAAGAATTTATTGTATACAATTGTTTTAACTCTTTTTGTGAATAAGAGTTTAATATGGTGTAATGTAGTTGTGAAGTTGTGGTACCAACGTTTTATTTTATATATAAAATTTCACTTAGATATTCTATCGAACACCTTATATGCACCTAATAGAATACATGTAACGTTTGGAATTTTAAAATATAACTTTGAAAAAATCAAAAAAGGTTATGAAATTGTATGAATTATACATTTAAAATCGTAAAAGATAATTAAATCAAATTTTATTTTATAAATATTTTTCAAATTTAACTTGATTTTTCTTATTTTTCAATAAAAATTTTAGATGAAGGTGGAGATCGTGATTTGAATGCTATTGAACAACTGTAAAAGAAGAATTAATGATGGTTGATGAGAGTGATTGGTTGGAGGTGGTGGTCGGAAGTGGTGACTTTGCGAGAGGGAGCAAATGTGAAAGATGAAAATACTCTAGATTTTATTACATTCGAAAGTGAAGAATTTTGACTTATTTAATAAAATGGACATATGTCAAGTATTTATTGAGTTCTTTCACTTCTCTACTAAATACAGCTTCTGTATGAACAGATCCCTTAAATTTTAGCATCATATATGTTTGAGGGAAGCATGGTCACATGGGAGCTTCCAATCATGAAAGATACGAATAAGACAACGAGAGAGGATTTGGTGGAACCACATAAATGTTACCACCTATTTTCAGAGCCCTTTTTCTTGCATGATGGCTTCATTATTATTATTATTATTATTATTATTATTATTATTATTTCTCTCTTATTATTGAATTGAACGAGATAATCGAAATGACATAAACCTATAGCACGTTATTACAGATATGTGCTAGTAGTTAATTGTCTTTTATGTTTAATTATAATAATTTCCTTTCTGTAAGTCATACATGATAATTTTTGTATCTAGTTATATATTATTAATTAAATTAATTTATTTTATTTTTCAAAATACATATTTGTATGAGCTTTATTCTTTATTTAACTCTGTAAGACCATATGTTCTTATTTTTAGATTTTATTCTAATTATACTAAAAGATACATAGATGAGTATTTTAGATAGAGAAAAGAACTAATGAGGGGTAAACTAGAGGAAGTCATTGATGATACTATAAAAGTTTATGTGAAAAGATAATGACCCTTGATTATCTCATGAGAAATTAAATCTTATATATTTTGTGATAAATTACTGTTTAACTCTTTAAATTATCACGCAAACTGAAGATATAGTTTGCCATGTGATTATATGTAGCAATAGTAATAAAGATTTTTTTAAAGATAATATGGAATGGATTCAGTATACACCGTTTTGTTAACCTGATTTTATAGAATGTTCTTTAACTTGACCTGTGTCATGAGTTAGAGAAATGTAGAAAATCCAATTTTGTACCTGGAATATGTGTAGTGGAACGGAGGGACAAAACGTAACAACCCCGAAAAAGTTCAGAAAAAATGTCCGAAGTCTGAAAGTGCGAGTCTTTTTTAGGTAAAGCCCGAAATTTTCGAGAAAAAAGCCCGAGTTCTTAATGTATATATATATATTTAAGCTTTTACTTATATAAGTATAGGGTGGGAATCAAGAGGGAAGTAAAAAAAATTAGGAAAAATAAAAGTAAATTTCAACTCTTGATTTCATTATAAATGAATTTTAAAAATCACAAAAAATTTCAAAATTTAACATTCATCACAAATGAATGTTAAAACATATATTTATAAAAAACTCAAGGGCTAAGATTTGCTTCTCTCCTTCCCTAAAATTTGGAGCTTCCCTATTGATCTTTTCCCTATAAGTATATATGTAACATATATCTTATTTTTTACATAAATTATTTTTAATATATTATACCTTAAAGCACATATCAAATAAATATTAAATTTTAACAATAGATATTTAAATATACGATAATATCGTATATACATTATATTTATATACTATAAAATACAATCATAACTTGATTTCTATTCCAGTAGATATTAAAACATGTTAAAATTAACATTTATAGAATACTAAGTAAAGTATCTAAAAAAATCAAAATTAGAAGCCCGGGCTAAACTTGATTAAGCCTTAATAGGCCTAGTTTTTTAGTCAAGGCCCGCACCTTTTTAGGCTAAAGGATAGGCCAAATAAATCACCCAACCAGAAGCTCACTAAACAAGGACCTACTAAGCAACACAAATGCCCAGGAAATAAAAGTGCACACCACAAATGTTAACAACACAAAGCCTATAAACTATAAGCCCAAATTACAAAAACCAACCCAAATTTTTTTTCCCCAAAAATCATAAGTCCAAAAAACAAAATCCCACACCACAAAAGCCCATAAACCACAAACACGGAACATAAAAGTAACATAACTCAAAAGCCCAGAACGGAAAAACCCATCAACCATAAGCTCAAAACACAAAAGAAAAAAATATATACTCTAAACCCAAACCCTAAACCCTGACCTCATAAAGCTCAAAACACAAACCAAAAGCCAAGAAACTTTAAGCCCAGATCACAAAAATAAGCCATAAACAAAACTTCAATAAACCATCAGCTAAAACGCAAACCCCAAATCCCACAACCCAAAAGTAACATAAAGCCCACAACAAAACACAAGTCCATTGAACATAAGCCACTAAACAAGTGCAAGAAAAATATAGCCCATAAAACAAAAGCCATAAAAAATAGCGCATAAACAAAAACCCAAATTTCGTAAACCCAAAACACAAAGCCCATTAAAGAAAACCCAAATCAACCCTAGAAAAGAAAGATCGCAAGAGAAAAGGCCATAAACCATAAGTCCAGAACACAAAAGTAAATAAACAAAGCACAAAACACAAACACCAAAGCCCGAAACACAAAAGCTCAAAAAATAAAACTCTAGAAACTATAAGCCCAAAACACAAAACCTAGAAAAGAAACCCCTCAACACAAAGCCCATAAAGCTTAAGCCCATAACACAAAAGTCAAAACAAAAGCCCAATACACAGGCTCTGAATTTTGTTTTTCCATTAGAAGGGGCTCACACGTGTTCTGCAGTACTCCCTGTGAATACCCCGTCGGTATGAAAAGTTCTTAATGTTAATTGAGTATCCGGTTCTCCAATCGATTAACCTACAATAATATCTACAGCTTCTCCCAATTCAACCAGGTCGTCATGAGCAGGACTCCAACCATTACATATTTAACAAATTCAAGATGTACTCTTACAAGTAAAGGGGGTTCGAATAGAGATGGTTTGTGCTCTAAAAATTATGAATCTATTGACAAATCCAACCCTAATATCTTGATTTCTAGTAGCAATGCATCGTAAACCTAAATAGAAATATGATCTGTTATTACATGCCAAATTAATGTCTGGATAAAAATCATGTATATCATCATTCCATTTCAAGGACTTACAGAAATACCTTGGATGGTGCCACAATCTGTTCAACGTACAACAATGTGTTGAACTACATCAACAAGTATGCGCGTGAGATATCCTGCATCAGATGTTCGAATAGCGGTATCCACAACTCCTTTACGGGCTCCGTAGCAAGAAATAATATATTATGTTAAAGAGAATCCTTCAAGTAAATTGCTTTGAATGGGTAAATCAATCATTTGTCCTTAAACACGACCCACTAAACACAGTCCACTATCCAATTCCAGTAAACAGATGCCCATAAACACAGTTACTAAACACAGTTCGGGAATTGGAAGCCCACAACAAAAGCCCAAAATCTACAGACAAAAGCACATAAACAGAAGCCCAAATCCCAGAAAACATAAGGCCACTGAAAAGTCCAGTAAACAAAAGACATAAAACGAAGCCCAAATCCCATTAAATTAAAGCCCACCCAAAAGCCCAGATTCCAAAGCCCATCAAATAAAGAACAAAAACAAAATTCGATAGTACAAAGCCTAGAAACAAAGCCCATCACACATAAGCCAAGAACACAAAAGCCTAAGAAAGAAGCCCAACTAGATCAAAGCCCGATCAAATGGAAGCCCAAATCAATCTAAATCTAAGAAAAAAAGTCCATTAAACCAAACCTATAATAGAAGCCCAACTAATCTTAAGCCTAACAAATAAAGGTCCACTTATATAAAGCCCAACATACTATAAGCCTAAGTAAACAAAAGCCCAATATAACCGCAAACCAATTAATGTGTTGCATTACTTTATCGCCAATGATGAAATTTTTCTAAGGCCAACCATGGTGAGGTATAGTATGAAATGTTATTTTGCAAACTTTTTTTTTTATTGCAACCATGGATTATCTATTTTTTACACATAATTTATATTCGTGTCGGTGGTGTTACGTTTGCGGTTTTCTCTCACAACACTAAAGATTATTTGGAATAAGGTATGGCAATAACGTTAGATTGATAGATGTGTAATACTTTCACTCACTACCTTTTCGTACCTTCTTAGATGCAGCCATAGAACATAATGATATTTGCATTGCTTGACTATGTGTGCATATGTGGTTTTTGGGCTTGTAGTTTGTTTTTGGGCTTTCGGTTTTCTTATTATACGCAATGATGATAGTTGAAAAAAATCAGTTTGAAATTTTCTGTATTTGGCAGGGCGGTGATATTGCCTAAATTATACATATTTATCATGCACAATATCTCTCATTTTATCCATATTTGTCATGAGTTTAATGAACTTTTGATACTTAATATGCTTTGAATGTGCTCATTATTGTTAGGAACAAATACGAGAAGAAATGTATGCAAAAGTTGATGAAAATATCAAGAAAAGAAGAAGTGAAGTAGCTTCAACGAGGCTCCACGGTTTTTGCCATAACTATTTCATACGAACTCCGTTTGAGGTGATTCAAAAATCCAAATTCTTGGAACTCAGAGGGCTACAACTTTCAAAAGGATGTTACAAGAGTACCCTCCTGGTAGGGTAGTACCCGTTTAGGTAGTGTGAAGATATGGGAATTTTAGGGTTTTATCACAATTAAACCTAATTTCTCACTAAACTTTTGGTGGCAGTTTTATGTGGTTTTGGGGCGAATTTTGGTGATTTTGAGAGGATTGACAACCCCTTACAATCCATTATAACTTCAAGACCAAGGATTCCAACACGATTAAAATTCACGCGATTCGGTTTATCATTCTTTCTCTTAAACAATGCTAGTTTCCATTTCGTTTGTGTGTTCTGTTCTTGTTGGCCTAATTATGGGCTAATTTCTTTGTCATTCTCTTGGATGATGTGAACTATTGATTAGGGGTGTTAATCTGTATACGTTTACAATTATTTAATTCATGTTTAATTGAAGAACCAATTGTGGTTGAGTTTTAATTGTTAATTTGTCTTATTGGTAAATCAATTGATATTTATAGTGAACACTTTTATATTTTAGATGGTTTATTACAACTGTTTGTCTATGAATGATTGATGATTGACTGTGAGCGCAAGATTGAAATATGACACGTTGATTAAACTCAATTGTAATTGAATTGAACTTGAGTAGAGAAATTGAATTAAGTTTGGTGATCCCATGAGAGTAGGTTTACAAGATTAAATCATGAGTTAAAAAATTGAATTGAGATTTAGTTTTGTTAGAAATCTGAAATGAAAGTGAAAGATCATTTGTAACCATTCGGTCAGGAGGGGTGAAAGTGAATCATATTCTTAATTCATTTTAGTACACAATACTAGATAAACACGATTTAATAAACACCCCGAAGTCATTAGTAAACTAGTCCAAGTGAGTGTCGTTTATTTTTATCTGATACATTTCTATACTGATTCTTTAGAATCCAACTGTCTGTTTTATTTATTTTACTTTTATTCGTGACAATTATAAAGCAATACTTCGGTTGAAACCCCCTCCCCATTTACTCACTTTTTTAGATTAACTTACACTTACTATTCACTCTTAATTGCACAGTCCTCTCAGTCCGACTCGAATTTACCATAGATATACTACTACTCGACATGGTACAATGCCAAGTTGTGTGATAGTCTATTTGTGATATTTCTTAATATACATTTTATAACTAGATTTTAGTACATTAGACGGATTAATTTTCTCATCCGTGGCATTTGCGTCCTTACTTGACTTTCCAAGCTATCAAAGCCTAATATGAACATCATTTAAGTGACACGTAGAACTCTCGTAGAATCGGTCCCACAAAAAAACAAATCTTAAGCCAACCCAATACAACACAAGCCCAATTAAATACAACAATATCGTGGTCAAAATCAATAAGGCCAATGGCAAATAACCCACATTAGATGCCGAAAACGAAGATAAGCCTAACTGAAAAAGCTCCAAAACACAAAGCATAGAAGACATAAGCCCATAACACATTAGCCCAGAAAAAAACCCATCTATACTCCTATATACATAAGAGAATTACATTCTTTTTCTTATTATAATTTAATAATTATACTTAAAGAAATTGTTTAGTAACATCTATTTAAATTAACTTTTTCTGCAGCACTTAGTACCGTTAGTTTAAATTTTTTGGCCAATAATGAAAAAAAAATTAGGCCAACTATGGTGTGGCAAACTTTAGAACGCGGTGCATTTTGCTAAGTGTTTTGATTTTTGCAACCATGTTACCTTTTGGGTTTTAAACGCCTGTAATTATTGTAAAAGAATAGTTTGTTTGATTGTCCGAATTAGATGGCAAATACGTAACTGTGGTGATAAATTGCGACCTTCGTTATAGTTGCTGTTAAATGGATTGATCGAACACCGATCCCACTAAAACCAACACCCAAAACCCTAATCAAAGCACATGACAAACGCTTCCCTAAACCACCATCAATGGCAATATTTAAGACTAACGTCATAATATATATATTTGGTTGGTTGTTGGGTTTGTTGTTTTGTCTAGGCTTTGGCTAATTAAATGGGCGATGGTGATAGTTTTAAAAACGCGGTATGAGCTTGTATAGTTGTATGTATCTTGGCGGGGGAAATTGGTTTTTGCAGCCATGGCAGTTATATCCTTATTTTAATAAATAATATTTTTGATATATCTATATCTATACTTCTACCCTTCTCATATAAAAATGATATTCAACTTTTCTATTAGATTTTTCAGCCTAATTTGTCTTATATAATCAAACGAGTTCAATTTAAAATTTCATTACTTTAAAAGTGTTGTTATTGGGGTATTTCTTCGTCAATGATGAATTTTGTTCCAAGGCGAACAATGGCGAGGAAAATTACGAAAGTATTCTGCAAAGTTTTTAAAATTTGCAGCCATGTGACAGTATGGGTTTATATACCTCTATTTTAAAGACATGTGGAATACGGCATGGCAATAACGTAAGGTTGATAGATGTGTGATACTTTCATGTTTGAGCATTTTCATACCATCGTAAATGCAGCTAAAAAACATAACGGGTTCTATACATCTGCTTGACAAAGTGGACTGTGTTGTTGGTGATGGTTGGTTTATTGGGGTTGTGTTTATATGTTTATATATATACAATGACGATAGTTTTAAAAATAAGTTAGTATAAGATTTTCTATATTTTGACAAGGTAGATTAACTTTTTCAGCCATGTCAGATATATCTTTACTTATAACTTTAAAAACTATCTGAGTCTTTGTTGAACTTAGATAAACGTAATTTTATGATCATATCTTTTATATATATATATATATATAGAGTAGGGATCAAAAGGGAAGCAAAAAAAGTAGGAAAAAGAGAAGTAAATCTCAACCTTTGATTTCATCATAAATGAATTTTAAAAATCACAAATAATTTCAAAATTTAACATTCATCACAAATGAATGCTAAAAACATTTATTTATGAAAAAATCAAGGGCTAAGATTTGCTTCTCTCCTTCCCCAAGATTTGAAGCTTCCATATGGATCTTTTCCCTATATATATATATTAACTATATTTATTTATTCTTTATATATTTATATTTGTATATATATATTAAAATATATGTTATATATATATATATATATTAAATTCCTAATGACCGCCAATTTAAATAACGCTATGATGCAATGGTGATCGAGGACTGCAACATTGGCAAATGATCGAGGAATACAACACGAAGTTAAAGATGTACGGTCCGGAGAACGAAGATTTAAGACTGCTATATCTTGGTCTACTTTGTCATTTCATTCAGTTACATTATGGGAGTGATGAAGTTAAAGAGTTGGGGACTGTTAGCGTGCACATTCTAATTATCGAATTGAAATGCACGACACATATAATATCTTATTTCCATTCATTTTTGTTACAGGGGTGATAAAGTTAAAAAGGTACGGACCATTAGCGTGCAGATCAAATAATTTTTATAGTTGACTGTCGTTGTACAAATCATTAGATGTCAACTATTGGACGATCATCGGATCCTGCTGACTCTTTGCTTTAATTTTGCGAATAACATCACTTATAGAGTTTAGGTTCAGGTCACTTTATTGACGTTTTGATGAGATTTTACTTCAACTTCTTGGTTCATTGTTTTAAGTAACAATCGATCGGGAGACCTATGACGAACTATGTCACATGGAATCGATGAAGATATATGTCGTTGTAATTGTATTTTAAATTTTTATTTGTAATAGAAAATAGGTATGATGATTATTTTGTAAATGATCAAGAGATGATGATTGGTTTGTAAATATACATATTGACGTATTTGATTTTATACATGAGTTTAATCTAGGTTTAAAGTATTTTTTCACCAACGTACTCTCCTTCATTTTCCGAGATCACCATCATACTCATTTTAATACTAATGTCACCAACATAGTTGTTAGTTAATTGTTGAAGTCACCAACGTTA
Organism: Logfia minima; assembly: GCA_963921325.1. Lineage (NCBI taxonomy): Eukaryota > Viridiplantae > Streptophyta > Magnoliopsida > Asterales > Asteraceae > Logfia > Logfia minima. Next base: position 41,783,427 of record OY992764.1, read on the forward strand.
ATAATTAATTTGAAATCATAATTGTGTAAACACATGAAGATTAGTTCCAAAAATTACCAAACTTTATTTTCATAACCTAATATTGGATATAAACATTCTGTAAAAATTTGGGAATTTTTATAATTGTATTTTATTTATTCTCAATTTATGTCCAAAATGTGATGGAAATTCAAATAAAATATCAAATATTCATAAAAACTTATGAAAGTTTTACCATCTTAGTTTTTAATTATTTTAAGACTTATGTAAACATTTCAAGTCATTTGGAGCAATAAAACCCGGTTTTCCAATATTTTAAGATTAAAAGCATACAAATTAAAATAAATACTAAAAAGAACTCAAATGATATAATTTTTGTTGTGGGGTGTTATTTACTTATATAAACACCTCAGAAAAAGTTTCAATAATTTTTTACCTTGGGAACTAATTTTTCTGATTAAACACTCTATTTTAGTAATAGTTTTGTATTAAATTGAGAGAAATAAAATACAATTATAAAAATTCTCAAATTTTTACAGAAAGTTTATATTCAATATTAGGTTATAAAAATAAAGTTTGGTAATTTTTGGAACTAATCTTCATGTGTTTACATAATTATGATTACAAATTAATCATTAACATTGGTGACCTTAACAATTAACTAATAAGTATGTTGGTGACATTAGTAATAAAATCAGTAGGATGGTGATCTCGGAAAATGAAGAAGAGTACGTTATTGACAAAATGCTTTAACCCTTTAATCTATTGTTTAATTTATTTGTCTTCATCATTGTGTAACTTTTATCAATTATTTCTTATCTTAAAGAAAACAATATATGTATGATTATTTGTTATTGCATAAATAAATTAGGTTATTGGCATAAACATCAACGTTCATGTTCCGCATTTTACATCTTAATATAATATAGAGTAAATTACATGGATCGTCCTTGTGGTTTGAAAGAAATAACACCGATTGTCCTTTTATTTTTAAAATTACAGGGATCGTCCTTGTAGTTTGTAAGATCGCACGTCTACAGTCCTTGTGGTTTGCAATATCGCACGCCCATGGTCCTTTTGTGTATGTAGCAAAAGGACCGTGGGCGTGCGATCTTGCAAACCACAAAGACGATCCGTGTAATTTTGAAAATAAAAGGACGATCAGTGTTATAAACCACAAGGACGATCCATGTAATTCACTCTATAATATATTAATTCTTTTTACAACTTAAACATGTTTTCTTTGGTATCCGCATCAATGTAAATGCGTATTAGTATAAAGATGACATAATCAACCAATTATCTGAACATATTTAGTACTCACGGACCACTAAACATGTATATTAAACAACAAAAATATTAGCGAAACATATATATTTTGTTCCATATCGGTAATGTACAACAAACATAGTTAGCTTTTCATGCGAGTAACTACTATTTTTTAAAATAAACACATTTAATATGATGAAGACTGTATTTAACCGTAAATTGTACAAATAAACAAACTTTTTAAGAAATCTGCAACAACGTGCAGATTCCTAGTACATTTAACATACATGACATATATGTGAATCTGTGCTATAACTAATTTTTTTATACAATAAAGCACTATAGTAACAATACAAATACTAATATTAAAACCAATTTTATGTATCAAGTTTTTCTTTTTATCAGAATAAAGAGAAGATAATACAATACGATTGATTTGATTGATAGTATTTAAGTCTCCACAAAACTATAGCCAAACGTTACAATTTTGATAAGATGGAACGATTCGGGATCGTGAAACATCTTTGTAGATAGACGAATACTTGAAATAATTAGTACTGTATTATCATGTGATATGTTTTAATGAATTGAATTGACTTGTGATTATTATTATTATTATTTTATTATTAATAATAGTAAGTATAATAATGATCACCATGATAATAATAATAATAATAATAATAATAATAATAATAATAATAATAATGAGATCTTGCCACTTGTCATATCTCATTATTCATATAATTCTAATTTAAATTAAATTAATTTCATGATTAAATATTATGTGAATTTGTGTAGATCAAGCTTATAATTGTTACCAGTAGAATACTTGTATTGTGGAGTGAAAATTAATAAAAAAAAGGGTAGTTATCGATTACACGCAGTTTTTTATAAAAAATGAAATTGATGTAACTTAATACGAATAGTTAAACAGTAATACGTCTGTTTATCGTTTTTCATTTTTATTTTGAGAAGATATAAGAATGTTTTTACAAAATTTTTGAAAATTTAAATTTTGCTAGAAAATTTACAACTTATGATTTTTTTCATATTTCATCTTGAGTGAAAAGAGCAAAGAATCCCTATCAAAGTTAAAGTACAAAACATTCGTTAGATATAAAAGATATTATTTACAAAACTGATTAATATATGAATCGTGATATATTATTATTATTTATTTCTTAAAACAATATTTAAATTTTTGAAAGACAGATACATAAATATTACATTCATATGTTATATAAATAGTTATGTGCATGATAACTTAAGAGGTTTTAGTCAAATAGTTCGGTGAAATAAAAACATTATTATGGTATAGTTTATTTTGATAAAGTTTCAATCTTTAGAATTTTAAATTTTTTTTTTTTAAAATGTAATATTATTTATAAGTATAAATAAACGTTGAACATACATAAAAAACGTAGTAGGGTCAGTCTTTATATCAAATTGGGCCTTAAACTATCAAGTCAATGTAAAGATTATACATTAAAAGTACTTCACAGGAGTATTACCCATTACTATAATGCCATTTTATAATGTCAAAAGATAAAACTATTGTAGAGAAGAAAAATACAAACATCAATGTGTAGATATTAGGTATTGCAAAAAAAAAGAAAAAAGAAGGTATTGCTAACCATCTAATGTCAGCTTAAAATCTCATCAAACAAGACAGTTTTGTATTAACTATTAAGTGATGATAGTGAGTTGCATCTTCTATTAAATCGTGGGACATGACCAATAAAGAAATTACTGTTGGGTCGACATTCTTTCTGGGCCGATCCAGGAGACTCTCAAATTCACTTAATTAAATTATTGTGAACAATTATATAACCATGTAATTGACAACTGACAAGAGGTAAATCACAGTTACCTTAACTTATAACTATTGACCTGAAGGTGATTGTAGATGACTAGAGTTGTTTGCATGAAATCTTACCATATTGCAACTAAAGTTCGGTAACTTCTTTCACAAATGTCTTTCAAACGTCCAAAATAAAAAACAAGTTAAAAGAAATTACCCCTGGCAAATGGAACGGTACAGATGGGTTGGTAATGGACTAAAACTCGCGATTTTTAAATAAAATTATTTAGAAGCTTGTGTGCGTTACAAATAGGGAAAATTACATGCAAGAAGTTTTCATCCGCTTACACAACCACACCAAAATTCAAATAAAAATATCAGTATGTCAAATAGATACATAAAGGGTGTTTGGATTTGCCGAATTGCTGTGAAATTTAGCCAATAAGCGTTTAAATAAGCAATCTCAAACTCTCCTAAGTGTTGAACTTTGCTACTTTCCCATTGCAGAACAGGAATAACTAAAGGTTCATAGGTTTCTAAGTAAACTAATACTCCGGAAGTATTATCCTATAAGGTAAGGTTCTAGGTTTGACTAATTCATGTCTCATGGGCTCATACCTCTGTACGCATTAGATTTGGTGGATGTAAATTAAGCCCACTAGAAAATATATCATAATATGCAAGACTGCAAGTTTAAACTTGTTACAAGCATAGTTAATTGTACTCTGACCAAGTGTTTCTTGACCTTTTCCAGACTCATAGTAGGTTTTAATCTAAGCTACAAAGTTACTTTCAAAGTCCATTTCAGACACAGCACATAGCATAAATGGATGCATAATTTTAGCCTTGAAATTAATTTCAACTATAAGAGGAAAAACATGTTGCCAGCTTGATCTCTATATAAAAAAATGTAAACTTTGTTTTTTATTCTTGCTGACAAGTTGTGGAATGAAATAAACATAATCTATGGGCTAGATCGAGTACTCTCGCTATACATGGATCGAGTGTTAGGAAATAGCAAGTTGACAGATCTCATTTGATTTTAATTGGACCATCTACCAGTTAGTTAGCTTGTTAGAAGTTTGTTATAACAACTAACTGTACCTTACCTATCAAGTGTACATGAGTTGTATATATAGTTATATACTACGTACTGTAATCATCCTATTACATAACTAATGAGAATATCACAATTTTCTCTGTTCTTCATTGCTCAATTCCGTAATAAATTTCGCACCGTTGAATCACTTGGGCTTCATTTTGTATATCTTCAAATACTTGCTAACAGATTTATATTCTTAAGTTATATATAAGGTACGTTTATGTCATGCATATGTCAACATTATCTATAGGAACTATGGACTTATTCTTCATCTTTTGTTCAATTAATTGACTCAAATAAACCGGCCATTCAAGTTGATTATTTTGTTTTAAAGTTACATAAAGTAATGCGAACGATACCATTTGTTTGTAAATGTATAAGTATGTGTTTGGTAATTAAGTCTTTATTAAATGAGGTTTTTTATTTACTTTTGTGAGACCAATTATTGAGGAATCTCCCTGTTTGTTTTTTCAGTTGTGCCAACGTCGAGTGCGTCTTTATTTATTTGACAATTAAAATAAGATGATTGAATACCAGCAGAAAACTGGATAAAAAAACTATGAAAGTTGAATTGATAACAACATCTAATAAATTATAATATTATTTACGCTTTTTTAATAAACACGTATTGAATCTCATTAGATTACTAGCTACTACTCAAATGCGAAGTCATTTCCCCTTCCGTCAATAGTTTGAAATTATCAGCGCATATTTAGAACAAGAAAATGGTACACGCTCTAAGCTGTAAACATCTTGAGTGCTACTGTACTTTGCACCGCATGTCACATATTTTAATTTAAATTTAAATACATTATTAAAGGACAGTGATATATCCATCATTATTTTTGATAAGTCCATTAAAGTTGTGCATCACTAATGTGTTCGGTACAAGTTTTTAATACAAAAGTTTGGTGGATCTATCAAAAACAATGATGGATATATCACCATCCATTATTAAATGATTGTTTGATTACACATCTTATATATATGTACGAAAATGTGTGCATGAGAAAAGAAATGGGTGTTGACCTAACACCCATTATTAATTGTTGTATGAGATATTATATACCTAAATTGTATTAAAAATTTTACATATCTTGTTGTTATTTTATAACTTGACAGGTGGATTTTTGGTAATATAACAGCGTACGTGCAACGTATTAGTAATTTTATTTTTATTTTCAAAACAGCAAGAAGTGAAATGCTATATAAAAAAAGGAAAAAGAAAGAAAATACCAGCTCTACAAATTATCACAGTATGTAGTAATTAATGATGACTTAGAAAAGAAATATTAACAACGACTCTACTAAATTTCTATTAGTAAATATGAATTTTAATCTCTACGAGTTAATAAATGTTTCTTAATTCTTAAAAGCAAAGTATTATTTAGGTGAGAATTACAGTTAGGGTATGTTTTGATAATAATTAACGAAGATTGTAGTTGAAGTAAAAGTCGGAGATTGTGAGTGAATTTGAAGTTGAAAATTCTTTTTTAAACTACTTTGAAAAGTTCCTTTAAAATAAAGTTTTACGGAATTTTTTAGGACTCATTTTTTAATAATTTCTTCTACTTTTATAATTTTTGAGATACGAATTAAGATTGTTAGAAAATAAAAACTCAATCTACTAAAATCAAATGAAATCCCTCTGCTAAATACATCTTATTGTAATGTTATTCATATTTGTCAGTAATAATAAATTACTAAAATATGGAGTATATATTATATATTAAAAGAAGAAACTCCCAATGCGAAAACGAGTGTTTGATAAAGTCAGATTGGACTTACTTATTGCTGAAAAAAAAGTCAAACATTTTTAATAAATGTAAATCACAATCACAATAACTCAATAAGCAAAACAAGGAAAACAACTAGAAAAAGTCAAACCAGAAGCTAGTCAAACATTAGACACCTACAGAGATTTTTCAGAATCTGATTCCATCTGGATGATAACTATTTTCTTCTACAAGAAATTCACAAAAAAAATAAAAAATATTGATAAATTTTAGTACTTTCACCCCATTTCTGCAATCCAATTCAACGATTTGATCAAACCATGACATGAAGGTTCTTTAATGGAAGACAAAAAAGCCAACATCATCGCCGTTTCATCGGTCATTTTCCTCATCTCGGTAATCATCATCGCCCGGGTCATTCTCAATCTCTCAAAACCATTCTTTCTTATCGTGGGGGCCGCGATTGCTGCGATCTTAGCTGTCATTGTTTTATACTTCATCAGACGACATCTTCACCACAGAAGACGAATGATGGAAACTAGACTTGCTTCTGAAGGAAAAGAGTTACGAATCGAATATAGCTTTCTACGTAAAATAGCCGGGCTTCCTACTAAATTTCGCTACAAAGAACTCGAAGAAGCTACCGATAACTGGAAATCAATAATAGGAAAAGGAGCTTCTGCTTGTGTTTTTAAAGGAGTAATGAAAGATGGGACTGAAGTTGCGGTGAAAAGAATTCAACGTGAAGAAGAAACAGGAGAGAAAGAATTTAGATCCGAGATCGCGGCAATTGCTAGCGTTCAGCATGTTAATCTTGTTCGTCTTTTTGGGTATTGTATTCATAATAATTTACGGTTTCTTATTTATGAATTTATTCCGAATGGTTCTTTAGCTAATTGGATTTTTTCACGAGCAACTCCAGCGAGGAACAAACAGTTCCTTGATGGTGGTTGTTTGTCGTGGGATTTGAGATCTGTGGTTGCATTAGATGTTGCGAAAGCGTTATCTTATTTACACCATGATTGTCGATCGAGAGTTCTTCACCTTGACGTTAAACCGGAGAATATTCTTCTTGATGAGCAACATCGTGCTATCGTATCTGATTTTGGATTATCGAAGCTAATGACACGAGATGAGAGTAGAGTTTTGACCACGTTACGTGGGACGAAAGGTTATTTAGCGCCCGAATGGCTGTTAGAACTTGGAGTAACGGAGAAATCAGATGTTTTTAGCTACGGAATGGTGTTGTTGGAACTCATCGGTGGGAGGAGGAACGTTACAGTGATCGATACCGGCAGTGGCTTGGACCGTTCTAAGCGAAAATTTCAGTATTTTCCAAAAATTGTGATGGAGAAGATGAAAGCGGGACGGATCATGGAGGTGGTAGATCAACGGCTTTTGGATCTCGGAGGTGTTAATTTTTATAATATTTTTAATGACAAATACGGAATAACAATACATGTTTTATACTTGGTGAGACTAATAAGACTTGAACTGACAACTGGTTTTTGATAAATTGGTAGGTATTGATGAGAGAGAAGTGACAAAGTTGGTACACGTGGCATTGTGGTGCATACAAGAAAAGGTACGTCGGCGGCCGAGTATGGTGGAGGTAGTGAAGTGGTTGGAAGGCCGGGTGGCGGTGGAGGAGCCACCGGAGACTCAAATGATAGTCGTTGACCTTTTATCAATTGACGATGACGATGATCATGATGATGTGGTTGAAGGGCAAAACGGTAATAAAAGGAAGAAACCAAGGGTTGTTGCTAGAGCGTCATCACAATTGAATGGTTGCTCGGCTACTAATTCTCTGTCCTCAAAATCGTTTTCATATTCAATGTCAATTATTTCGCCAAGATAGATAGGACACCTATTTTATTATCTTATAATAATCATCATCAATCAATTGTATCAATAGTATTGGTTTGTACATCATATCATATATCATAGACTATATAAAGAAAATTAATACGTTTGATGGATTCGATTGAACTAAAAGGAAAGAGTTTATTCGTTGATTTAATATTAAAAAAAAAACTAGCCTTTTTCTTTTTCCTTTTTTCATTTTTTTTTCTTCCTTTCAGTTGGGATATTTTATTTGGTTAAAATAAGCGTATTTATTAATTGATGGTATAAACCGCAAATTGCAATAGTTTAATTTCATTGGTTCGTTTCCATCGTATTCCCTATTCTGATTGGTCAGTTTTTTACATATTTAAGTAAAGCCTTTTAACTACAAGTTTGTGGGATAAAGATGTGTTAACAAAAGACATGATAAAAGTATATATTATTGGTCCAATTACATTTTGGTTAGTACTTACAAAAGTAGTCCATATATTAAATTTTGAGTTATTCTAGACTTCTATAATTATTTTTATTTTTCTTGAACGGCCAACCAAAAAGTAAGATTCATTAATAATGGTATAGACAACAAAGGTTGTTATATCCCATATTACAAACTCCAAAACAGAAAACAAGATTGCATCAATCTTAGTTACGCAAAATAAAATCGCACCAAAGATCCCATGTTAATGCCTTGTATCCTGAAATTGAAGACTTCTATAATTATTTAAATGGTAATCTTAGACTTATTAAATTTTTAAATGGATTAAAATAGACTAGACAGAAAAAGATATTGGATCAATGTGGGCAAGGTGAAAAGAAAGAATGGGTCTCCTAGGCGTATCTTCAATTTCAGACTAAAAAATAAAAAACTCTTACCTTTGTCCCCTAAATCGTAGGTGTGCGTTGTTGATCGCGAGGTCTTCTGGTCCTGAAAGCCCTAGACTTTGGCAAATTAAGTCGATTCCACCGTCAATTTCTTTAATTCAGGAACTGGTGCGATTAAAAGCAAAAAACGTTCAAGTGATCGAGTTGCTGAGGTTGCTGAGTTGAAACTTTTTCTATAAAATGACAGGATGTATGATTTTTTATTGATTACTTTACACATTTATTACTGGTTTTTATATTTTCTTTAGTTCCGATTATATTTCTATTTGTTCATACAATTTGCAGCTGTGAAGCTGCTGTAACCCTTCTCTTGAATTTGTTAGTAATTAGTGATATAAATACAATAAAAATGGACCAAGGCCCATGGTATAAAATTGGAACATAAGTAATAATTTATCTGGCCTTACTTGATGTTTGCAGTTTCATTTGCTTGACGTATGGTTTTTCTCTCCATTTTTAGAAAAGTTTCAAGGCAAGAATATCTCAAGAAAAGAGAGCTAAAGAAATTGGAGGAAATAAGTTACTGTTAACGATCAATCAGTACTTCTAAGTTTTAACTCTCACAGGACGATGATAACATTAATGAGGTTATACTTTGTATACTTCGCTTTTTGATATCTCCATTTTGAACTCGCCTTTTCTCAATCATACTTTGATATATGTAGTAGTAAGCTCAAAAAACATAATCGAATTTTTAAATGTTCTATTTTTGAGTATTACATTTTGGTTTCAGTTTACCAAAAAAATAAATTGCACGGTGTGTATTGTGGTTATTGGTACTGAACATTTTTCCAGTTGAGACTAAATTGATAGAACTTGAACTGTGATAAGTGGGAATTAGGAAAATCATGTATTCTTTTATTCTACTAAACTATTGAAAATTTAAACTTGAACTGTGGTACTCAACATAATCTTACATACTTCTTGTTTTTTTTTGTTTTTTTTTTTTTTTTGTAAATAACCATAATAATTGGTTAAGATGTTGGAACAACAAAGTATCGACAAGGAGAATGAAGATGATGTGTGTTCATTGACATCAAACAAAGAGCTTTATGATTTATGGAAGTATTTTGAAAAGTAGTTTAATCCTGATCTAGAATGACAATTTGTACCGGTTGTAATAAAGCATTGTGTGTCAATCCCAATTCGGGAACGTCTAACTTGAAGCGACATCTACCAAAGTGTTTTGATTATAGCATGTCTAGTTCAAAACAAAAGTGTGCCTCTTTGGATCAAGCCATGTATAGAGAGAAAATGGCAATAGCGGTCATCAAACATATCCATCCGTTTAGCTTAGTTGAACACGAGGCAACGAGAGACTTGCATAAGTTTCTACGTCGAGATGCGAATCTCATATCAAAAAACACAGTAAATGCGGATATCTTAAAAATATATGAGAAAGAGAAGATGATTCTTAAAACTAAGTTGGCAAAGGTAACTAGTAGAATATGTTTGACGGCATATATGTGGAGTTTTATCACGACATATGGATATATGGCATTGAAGGCTCATTATGTCGATGAGAATTGGATTTTAAGGAAAAAAAAAAGTCCTTAATTATAAATTTATTCCACCTCCTCATTCCGGTTCTATATTGGTAGAGTACGTGATTAACTTTTTAGTTGATTGGGCATTGAGAAGAAGGTTTTCACTATCACGTTGGATAATGTAAATATAATGATGGGTTAGTAGATACTCGAGGACTTCATTTCTCTTTGAATAGTGGGTCAGTTTGTAAAGGAGAATTTATGAATGTGAGTTGTGGAGTACATGTATTAAATCTAATTGTTCAAGCCAAATTAAAGGTAATTGATGAAGTTATTCGTAAGATCCAGGATTCGGTCAACTATATTAGAGAAAGTGTTGCAAGAAAATTTAAGTTTGCTGAATGTATTCAACAACTTAATTTGCAATGTGAAAGACTTGTGTATCAAGATTTTCCAACTAGGTGGAACTATACGCATGTTATGCTTGATTTTGCATTAGGTTACATGCAAGCTTATTCTCGATTAAAACTTGTTGGTCAATACTTGATCAACACTTCCAGACTTGTGATCAAAAGATGAATAGATAAGGATACAAGAAATCACAAGGTTTTTGAAGCCTTTCTATGAGATTACAAATTTGTTTTCCGGTAGCTCTTCTCCAACTTCTAACTTGTATTTTCACAAAGTATAGGAAATTTAATGTAATATTGAAAAGAAGATCAACAGCCCAGATCCAGTTATTCAAAAAATGGCATAGTACATGAAAATAGTTTGATAAATATTGGGAAGATTACTCTATTGTCTTGTGTCACACCCCCAAATTTGAAAGCAGTAAATCATGCGGAAGCTTTCGGGGCATGACGAAGATCGAATAACATTACCTCGAGCGTATGATTATCGCAGAACATCTATATTATTAGGATGCCAAAATAGTTTTACAAACATTTCGGCTCATCGAGCAGTTCAATTGTCAAGGTTATCGAATACATCGTTTTAAAATAAAATACAAGTTTCGGGATTTCATAAATAAGACTACAAGTCAATTAATCCCATTGTTCAAATTTAAAATATGGCATCCTAATTTATTGTGGCAGGTACGGTCCCAATATGCATGTCTCTTACGACATAGCTAATTCCCCTGAAAAACATATTTATAAAAGGTCAACATGACGTTGAGTGAATTCACAGGTTTAATGACTATCATAAACCATTATTTGTAAACATTTCATCAATAGTTCAAAAATGGCATCAACGGCCTATTGTGCGATTATTCTCAATTTAAATCAATAATAAAACCTCTGACTACAATCCCCCGAGGGTTAGCTAAACCGTCGAGTTAATATGCCGAACTAAGCCTATAACCAAACCACAACACAAATGAATCGTTTGCCTGGACCGGTTAAGTATACTTCGTCCCCAAAATCGTGCGAACAAGGTCGCTAGTTAGCGCTACTAACTAAAATAAACGTGGGATGGGCCTGTCAAACCCGATAGTACTATCTGTATACTCAGTGGTTAGCGTCATCTAACTAATGGTTATAGTATTGCATGCTAGGACTTCGGCACTACAACTTATCCAACTTAGTCGCTCATAAGGATACAATGTCAGGTTTTAATAATCGCATACATTCAGTTATATGTTTTTCACCCCAAGTTGAAATACAGTAAAACAGTAAAAGTGGGGCTGTGAACTCACCTGAGTCCGAGCGTGCTAGCAAAAACAGTTTAACAATAATATCCAAGTAAGCCTCCTAACATCCTAAACGTAGGAGCTTAAATTAGTACATGTAGACGACACAATGGTCAGTCTATGCCAGTTGTTCACTCAACAAGATTCATACGCTTGCCACCAACGGGCATTGAAAATAGTCCACTTTTATTTCAAAAGAAAACGACACGTTGTGATCCCACTTTGTTTTCAAAATCATTAAAACATGTTTAAGTTGACATTAGCAATACCTTATCAAACGTATTATATTATTAACGCGTATCTTTCATTTATTTATTACATATACATTCACTTAGTTATACATATACATACCCCAGTTACGTTTGACTTAGTGTTCACAATACGTATTAAGGTTGGAAATCTTTCGTTAATATAATCATCATCAAGTCATCTATTTCAATATATATATATGTATATATCTATGAACACACTCATCTAGGCATCTATTTATATATATATATATATATATATTCATTTTCATTATTATTATGTCATTTTAAACGTTAATATATATATCTATCCTCATAAGCACTTATATACATACTTTATTTGCCGTTATGATACGCTGACCAACTATATATATATGTATATATATATATTCATATGTGCATTCCTATATACATATTAATATTGTTATACGTTTTACAAATTTATTTTCACACTTTTATCATTACAATATTATCTAATTCACTTTAAATTCCGTTTTTAACCTAACTTTCGGGTTTTTCGGGTTTTAATAATTTAAATCTCATTCTAAATGTTCTAAGTCATGGTGTATATTTAAATACTCTTTTATTTCATTGATTTTCCAATTTAACTCCTAATTAAACGATTTTTACCCATTAATCCTCCAATTGAGTATTTTCGCGTTCTTAACCCACGGTTTCGGTTTTTAAATCCTCGTTTGATATCTAAGTCTCGTTTTTATTATTTACAATTTATTAATTTATTTAAAATATCTTAAACTTGAATGAGTTTGCATAAAAGTCCCTACTTCCTATGTTTTTGCAATATAGTCCCTAAAGTCTTATTTATTCTATTTTTTTAACACTTAACTTTTATAAACTTAAAGTTTAATAATCTAGATTTTGTTCTAAGTTGTTCTAATACTTATTTTACATCCAATTACATGAATTACACAAATCTTTACATTAAAAGTCCTTAATATATGGTTTATATCATTTTTATCCTTTTTAGTTTAGTTGAACCATTTCTAACAGATTCTGTCCAATTTTTAGGTCAACTTTGGCTACGGTTTTGACTAGTCAAACATGTTCCAAAATTTATGATAATTTTTGTAAAAGTTCCTCTATGTCTTAGCTTTCCAGAAACGTAAGATTTGTAATTTTTGGTTGAGTTTAAGGGGTCCAAATATATTTTACATCACACAAAGGTCAAACAGTTCTTATTTTAGACAGTTAGTCATAGATCCGTATGTATCTTGACTTTTACTTAACTTCACAAAATGAGATCATACAACTTTCAAAGCTAACACAATTTTTGACCTTCAGCAAAAAGAATCAACTTGTTTAGATCTACGGTTTGAAAGTTATGATATTTTAAAGTCGGGTTATTTTCTGTCCCAACAGTACAGCTTGTACACTTTAACTTAGAAAGTCATTTTAAAATAGTAATACTCATCTAAAAATTATGAATCCAGTGGGGTTTGATAGCTAACTTCTTGAACTTAACTTTAGAACCAAGAAACACGTAATTTCATCAAGATTTGACCAAGTTATGAAGCTTCAAAGTTGACACAACTTTCTGTCCGGATTTCAAATTGTTGTTTATGGACTGTTTTGGTGATTTTTAGTGTAACTTGGTTATGAAACATGTAAATACGATTTTTCAAACTAGATCTTGGCAAGAGTGAACATCTAAGCACACAATAACCATAAATTAAGCATTTTATAAAAGATCTAAAGGGTTTGTAGGTAGATTTTCCTTACAATGCATTAAAAGAGCAAATAGGGCAAAATGAAGGTTTGACTTGGTGTTCTTGAGCTCCTAGCTTCCAAATCCATGGGTTTGGGTTCTTTTATTTGTGAAATGATATGAGATTAGTATATGCACGTTTTTGTGAGTAAAATGAGAGCAATATAAGTGTTTTAGGGGTGGTGGTTCATGGTGGTTGATGGTGGTTGTATGGTGGTTGAGTGGTGGTGTAATGGTAGACTTATGGTGGTGTTTCTTGAGCAAGAAAGGAGGTTTGGGGCTGCAGAATTTCGTGGTTTAGAGGGCTGAAAAGAGGGAGAGAGTTTGAGTGTTTGTGTGTGTGGAAGTGAAGGGAAAGGGGGCCAAGTGTGGAGACAAGAATGCATGGCCTTTGTTCCTTGTTTTAGGGATTACAAGGAGAAAGCCAAAGGGGTCCCTAGGGCCCTTTCTTGGTTGATTTCTAGGAGGGAGGAGGAAGAGGGAGGGCCCCCTTTGAGGGCTAAACACAATTAAGCTTAGATATTTTGGTCGTTAGTCGTTAATCGCGATTAGTTTAGTGTTAATTGTATGATTAGGGTAGATTAGGGTTTATTAAGGTTGATTAATGTTAATTAGGATATATTAAGGTTAATAGAATGTCATTAGTTGATTGAATCAATATTCGAATGATTATCGATGCTTCGTTTATCGTTAACCGGGATTTTCTACGGCTTTGTGATAATTGATTCGGAGTAATTGTTTGATTCGATTTCTTGGCATATCATGCCCTAATTTAGATTATTAATAGTAGTTTACCTTATATTACTCGGTCTCAATAGTAATCAGAAGTTGATTGATACTATTCGGTTATATTCACAATTTAACTCGTCCGTTACACGTTTTCTAATTTACGTGAGCGTTTATTGAATATTAAAAATTCATATGCCTATTTCTTAGCATAATTATCAATATAATAATAACGACTATATAATTTAATAGATTTACGTTATTTTCTAAAATAGATCACCAACGTTCGTGTAATTTGATTTCTACCGAATCTCTCGGTTAATTCTCAAAATTCTCGAATGCTTCTCGCATTTTATTTAATTGCATCTCATATGCAAACACGGGCTTTGTGCTAGACTTTGTTTGATAAAAACGAATTCACTTTAATTTAATAGGGAATTAGCCTAAATGCACGTGATAATGATGTACGGAATTAACCGTACTTTTAGGGTTGTCACATCTTGTCATTTGGGGTTATTTTGGATCCTCAATATAAGGTTTAAATTATTGAGTTTTGTTTTTCAAAACATAACCTCGAGAAGACAATACGTGAAAAGAAATTGAAATTGATTGTTGATGGCTTTTATAAACTATATAAGGAGTACGAGATTGAACCCGAGACGATACATAATTATTGAATAACAGGGAGTTCAAATTTTTTTGAAGGTTATGCGTGTGAAAAAGATGGATTTGAGGCGTTTCCAAGTCAATATCAAATGGTTAATACGAGTGACAAGTTAGAAGTGACTAAGTATTTGAAGGAACCTGAAATTAACTTAAAACTAAAGATTGATGTTTTACAATATTGGAAAGACAACCAAGGGCGGTATCCACAATTGGTTCAAATGGCTCGTGACATATTAAGCATTTCAATCACTATTGTTGCCTCTAAATCATCATTTAGTATCGGGGGTCGGATCATAAACAAGTATAGAAGTTTCCTATCATCATCAAATGTCGAGGCATTATTATGCACTCGTGATTGGTTATTAGGTGTAGAAGATATTATAGTTCATGACTTCATCTGCTTTGTAACTTATTTATAATATTTTATTTTTATTTTATAATATATGCTACTAATTTTAAGCCCTTTTACTTTTAGGTGAGGAAGAAATGGATGAAAAACTTGGAGAAGATATTGAAGCATTGATTCCTAGTATTACTAATATGTTTTTTAGGTTTTCTTTATTCATATATGACTTGTTTATGCATACTTTACACTTTTGGGATTCTTTAACCCCAAAGCTAGTTTTTTCTTGCATACTACCCTTACATAGTGTTCTAAAAACTAGATATATGTTAGTATGCATCGATTTACTTAGTCTTAGTTTGTTGTGCTAAGCATATGTATGACCCATGGACAGAAATGGTTGTTTGAATGTTATTTGGGCTTTTAGATTTATTCTTCATTAAGATTAGACTTAAAAGATCAAGAGTCCATTATAAATTTTTTAGGCTTATTTTTTTTCTTTTCAGAATCTGCCCATTTGACTCGAGCCCATTGTGACCCAAACTCATTTTGACCCGACTGCCTATACCAACTCGCTCGACTATTTTGCCACCGTTAATTTTAATTATGCTTGTGTGTCAACTATCAACCATATATGCTACGAGTTTCAGCATTGATTTTAACTGAATGTTTAAATTGCTCCCTAAGGGAGCATCTTTCTTTCGTTTTCTTTCCGTGTAGTTTGCGAGTTATTTCACGTTCTAGACGTTGAAGACGGATGAAAGGGTGGGGCCGAGTGGGGCCCAAAGTGATGGGAATTGTTGATACATCTTAGTGTGTCTGTCAGTTGGTCTAGTCTGTAATGTGTTAGTAAATGTAATTGACTTAGTTAAACTTACATTTTTTGTGATATGCGACACAAGGCTTGTGTCGCATAAGTCGGCCAGTTTAGTATAAATACTTCTAATTACTTTGTAATTAAATATAGAGGGGACTTTTTGTTATTATTTTCTCTGCGTTTTTATCAGTTGTATTTGATCAGAGAATTGTGAAAAGAAATATAAAGTGTTGATTTGATTTGTTAGTATTGATTTAATCTTTATATTTCGTGTGTTTACCGTCCTACGAATTTCGCGCGTGGGTTATTGAACGATTTGGTTAAAAGATCTGAATAGTGGGATCAACAGGAATGGAGGATTTTTAATGCCTTTTTGTTCTTGAATGAACTTTTTTTTGTAAACCTGCAAAAAAATATTAAGCATATACTGTCAACTGAAGAAGATGAACCAATGACTAGCAAAAGAATGGAATCCTAATTCTTTTTTATATGGGTCAAGAAAATTAAAAAAAGGGGGCTTTCTTATTAAATATATACTTTTATCGGGCTCAACCCATTAAAAATTCTTTTTTTTATATGTAATGTTCAGTCTTAATTCAGGCTTTTTGAAAAAGTGTTGACGTGATGCTGAGCTGGCAGTTCAGTTCTTCAGTCTTTAATGTCATTATAGAGAGTGGTCTTAATTAAATGCTATGTGCCGAAAATATGTACCAACAAATTGCTATAAATTTAAGTTTTGTTGTTATATATCGTTTGTTATATAGCTAGCAAGTTGAAATTATGTACCTTTTACATATGATTATAATACATAAATGCCAAATATGAAAAGGATTATGTATTAATGTACACATTTTATTTTTATTTATATATATATATATATATTTATAGAAACGTAAATAATCACACACCTCATTACTACATATATATATAGGGTGGGGATCAAGAGGGAAGCAAAAAAAAAAAAAAGGGAAGTAGGGAAGCAAATACCCATTTACCATCAAAACATGATTTTTAAGCAAGATTCATCAAATTAAAGTTTGAAATATAAATGAATCGATTATATACATCATTTAATCAAAACAATGTTGTTATAATTTTACGTTTTAAACAAAAAAACTCTCAAAATCGACATTTATCATTCATTTGTGATAAATGTTAGTCAAAATTTCAACTTTATATTCTTAAAACATTAATTTATGATAAATATTAACCCATATATGTTATTATGCAATGATTATACCATTTATGGGTGAATGTTATCACTAAAAATTCATCAAGAAATGATGTTAAGTAACATTCATGGATGTATAATAACAAAATATGAGTTAACATTCATCTGAAATGAATGTTATAAATGATGAAATCAAATGCTGAAATTTGCTTCCCCCCTTCCCCAGAATTTGAAGCTTCCATATGGATCATTCCCCTATATATATATATATATATATATATATTAATCCATGAATTTATATAGGGTGGGGATCAAGAGGGAAGCAAAAAAAAATAGAGGAGGAAAGTAAATCTCAACCATTGATTTCATCATAAATGAATTTTAAAAATTACAAAAAATTTCAAAATTTAACATTCATCACCAATGAATGTTAAAAACGATTTTTAATAAAAAAATCAAAGGCTAAGATTCGATTCCATCCTTTCCCAAATTTTAGAACTTCCATATCGATCCTTTCTCATATTATATATATATATATATAATTATCTCACCATAGTACTTCGACCACCAACATCATAGAGAAGGGTGACCATGTGTTAATATACATATACTTGAAATATAAATTAGCACAAGGTTAATATTATAAACTGTATATCAACTCACCATCAGTTAGAAACAACATTTATTTTGACTATATTAACTGAGTTGATTAACATCTATATATTATATATACTTTTATCTATATTTATTATATTTTTCTTGTATAATCTTTAATGTCGTACTATATTGGTGGTGATTATTAGCATAGTTAACCATATCTATTTATCATGCTTTATAGAATTGCAGTGCACATTTGATATTGTATGGCTAAATTTTTGATACACACGGGCTATTCATACCGTCTTAGCACTTTTGTACTAACACATAATATGATTTTATTAATTAATTATCTGTTTTTAAATTGTCAATTATGTATAGTTAAACTATGACCACGTCACACACCATACCAATACGGTAATACACATGTAGCAATAGTAGTAGACTAGTAGTAGCTTATTTTAAAAGAATAGTCACATGCTTAAGTGTTGTAATAATGCACCATTTTATAATGAATGGCTAAATTTATAATGTACAATTGGTACTATATATCTTGGTACTTTTGTACAACACATATTATGAATTGGTTATTTATTTTTAATTTTCAATTATATATAGTCAAATTATGACCGTGTCACACATCATACCCGTATATGCAGCAATAATAGTAGTAGTAATTATAATGATAATTGTTAATTGTTAAATTGACAATTTGTTTTTAAATATATAATTAATAATTAATGTCACACACCTTATTCATACACATAACACATGTAGCAATAGTAATACAGAGTAGTTATACTAAAAGAAATAGTCACATGCTAGAAAGTTATAAGTTGCCATAGTAGAAGTGAGTTGTAATAAGTTAAGCGTAGTGAAATTTTCTTGATAATTGTTAAAAAAGTAACGTGTTTTTCTTGTTTCATTTACTACCGCTCTTTCATGATAAAATTTATAATTTTCACACTATGTATCGTGCTTTTTGAGCGAATACTTATTTGTAACTCATGTTAAATCACTAATTACGTTGTCCTTTAATAAGATTGTATTTTTATTCTTTAACTATTAATAATTAAGGAGAAAAATTAAAATAATCCAACCATAACTGAAAAATCAGAATAATTAAACTGGAGTAAGTATATACTCAAATTTCGGTCATAAACTGATATAATCGATACGAAGCCAAACTTATATATAAAACTGAAAAATCGAATAATAGTGAAACCGAATATTCTCTTTAAAAAAAAACCAAATTTGCAATTATGGTTCAATTTTGAGAAATTAGCAAATCGAAACGAATCATCGACGCACAAAACTAATAGCATAATAAGGTAAAAGCAAAAATAAAAGTTGCAAATTACTAGCTTAGGAAACTAAACCGCAAGAATGTAAAGTGTCAAAGCTAGAGTTTAAGAAATAAGCTGGCAACAAATAACAAATATAACTTTAGCTTATAAAAGCTTTATTCATAATTCTTTTGAACTCCCATTAATCCCATATACCACATACGTGACTATTTATATATGTATATGTATGACTGAAAACATTTGAATATCTTAAAGCATCCATTATAATTTATTCAACCACTTTCATACTACAACTACATAAGCTTTATTTCTCAATCACTTTTACTTCACTATGTTGTCTACGATCACTTTCGCATAATTTTTATATTTATTTCACTTTTGTTGGAAATATGCCTTTTGTTTTGACTTAATGTCGGCTTTTTAATCACTTTCACTCACACCAATAACAACATTAATTCATTTATTATAGAACGATTATGTTGACACTGATTCACCCGTGCCGAACACTATAACATATGTTGTTATTGATATCTTTAAACTCAAACTTGACTTGAATTTGTCCTAATCAAGAAATCCAACATGGTTTTTATACGTTTTCTCAATCCCTAATATGCATAAATTATCTAGTTAAGTTAAACTTATTCTAAGAATCATCACATATTCACGTCCATATCATGTTCTCTTCTTCATATTTTAGCAACTCTCTTCATGACCAATAATAAAAAGTGTACGCCTAAATTTTTTCCCAACTCTTACTAATTTTTATATAATCATAATTCATAAGCACAACAAAGAAAAAAAAGCATTAGAAAAGAAACAAGATACTTTGAAAAGCCACCAAACATATTAAATTGATTTAATTTTCTTTGAAGTTGGTATCTAGGTCCTATGAAGAGGACCTAAAATGTAACTAACCTAAAGATGAAGGTACAACTTGCTCACTATTTAAAAAAGCCACACGCACTATTTGTGTTCCCCCTTGGTGTTTCCGGTCTAACATCTCCAGGTACTTACTGATCTCAAATTCCTTTCTTATATCGATCTAATTAAATTAATTTACCAATCACCTATATTTTATGTATATACACGTTAATACTTTGCGTATCTGTGATGTGTATACATTTATCTGCGTTAGATATAGTGGTAACGTTATAGTTTTTGATTAGTTTTACGAACAATTGTTGTTATCTTTCTTGAATAATTTATAAAATGAAGAAGTTTATTAATTCAATTCCAAGATTAGAGTACATATGAGAATCTTACTTTTTTTCTTTACCTCAAAATTGATGTAAGTTAGGTTATGTATAGCATTAAATGTTTAATTTGAGGTTTGAGAGTTACTAAAAAAATAATTATGGCAGAGAATTATTACAAAGTTACTCTGAAAAGCATAAGTGTCAACAAAAAATAATGATACTACTAATACTAAGTTACTGAAAAATAAGGCGTTTTGGATATTTGCTAGCTAAAATGACAAATTTATGAATTTGTTCTTGTTAACTGGTCCAAAAATTTCTGATAGTTCTAGGCATTTTTGATATTTGAGACTTTGAGTAAATGCTCATTCTAACAAAGCAATTTTTATATTTAAGACTTCGAGTAAGTTCACTAATTTTAGTTTACTAGAAGTAAGTAGTTTGCTTGTTTACAAGATAGGATAATTGATGTTACCTGCCTCCCATACGTAATTGTTTAAAAATTTGTTGGTGGTTGTAATGTAAATAGAAGTGGTTTCTCCTGATATAATAGTTGTATTGGAGTTGAAGTTGATGTGTAGGGTTTCTTCATCGCAGGTTATATTCGTGGTGGCTGCTGTAGCTGGCTGCATTTCTGTGATAACTAAAATATGAGTTTCAGTGGCCCATCTATCAACTCTGGTTAGTTTTATTTGAATTATTTGTTTGTGCACCTTATTCTTTCATTTCTATTCAATTGCAACATTGAATGCCTGCAAATCAAAGGTGGCAGGACTGCCAGAAGGGTATTTGAGTTTGGACACACGTACGTGGTGAAACCTAAAGGCAAACACCAGGCGACCGTTGTTTGGTTGCATGGTCTCGGTGATAATGGTTCAAGGTAATGTGATCTTTATTAACTGATGGTGAGTTAGTAACAATAACATTATGCCACCACACCCTTACAAGAGTTTGGTATCTTCACGTATGATTTAGGTTTACAAATAGATAGTTGATATTCAAGTAAATATATTTATATTCATTTTCTGAAAGAGTGTTGTTAACTGCGTATACAATGTTCTGACGTTTAGTTTTGTTTCTAAATGAATGAAGTATTAGTTAAGAGCAACTGAGATCCTTATTTTGTCCTTTTATAAATTTTTTCTTCTGGCTGCTGGTCACAGCTCTTGGAGACACTTCCTCTTCCAAATGTAAGGACAAGTTCACCATAAGATTGTTTTAGATCGTTCAATAACACCACTAAGGCCTCATTTGGGAACAATTACGTTTTCTGCTTTTGTGATTACGCTTTTTTAAAAAGTAAAACAATGTTTAGCAAGATTTTACGTTTTTTTTGGAAACCAAATTTTTTGGTATGCTGTTCAAGTAGTATAGTTGGTTGATGTTTTGTGGTTGCATAAAGAACTTGCTTTGAGGACTTGTCATTTAATATATTAGAGCTTCAAAGCTAGTAAGACACAACTATTAATTTTGAGCTTACATTGTCAATCTTAGTTTCTTATGAAAGGAAACAGTTTTGCCATGCTTTCTGAGTTTCTTGTCATACAGAAATCATAAGTTTGTTTCATTAACAAAGAAATTGTAAACAAAAGAGAAAACACAGGTGTTTCTCGATGAGGCAACAAGATTGGCCTATACTGAGATTTTCCCTTTTTATGATTCATCGTTGATGACAAATCGTACTTTGGTATCTGCGTTGTAGATTAAATGGATATGCCCTACGTCACCGGCTCAACCGGTAACCTTATTTGGCGGCTTTCCCACCAGTGCATGTATGCTTAAATGTTTCTTAATCTTTAATTTGTGTATATTTGATATCTTAATGTGACTTTATGTTCCTACGGTTAGTGTGCTTTGAGATTGTTCTCATTAGCTTGTGTCATTTTTCAACTGAAAATGTCAACTTTTGACATGAATCAAATATTCAGGTCGGTATCATGGATGTCAGGGTTTGATGTAAGTGACCTGTCCGAAGATGCACTTCAAGATATAGAAGGGATGGATGCTTCAGCAACACATGTTTTGAGTCTTTTGTCTGCCGAGCCTCCTAATAGTAAGCTCCAAAGCGTTCTCTTGGTCTGTATATTTTTTACGTACCATCTTCACAGAGGTCGTTTCATTCATCATACTTCTTTGTGCTTGTAATGGCATATACTGTCACTAGCACTACTTTCTAGATGTCGAACTAGAAATGGAGCTATTTATCAACTTCTGTTTTTGTTGTTTGTCAGAATTGGCTGGTTTTATTACCCAAATCCCAGCTTTATAAGATTGATGCTACTCTCCATATTCTTCTTTTCATGGCTTAGAATTTTCAGATCAAGTAAAGATCATAAATAGTTCATTAGTGTTGACGCTATAACCAAGAAGTCGGTCTTTGTGAGGGGAACAACTTTTTTCAGTTTTTGTGGTTTTGATGCTGTTCTTATATCATACATTCTTTGATTTTGCAGTCAAACTTGGTGTAGGAGGCTTTAGTATGGGCGCAGCAACTGCTCTACACTCTGCAAGTTGCTTTACCCATGGTAAGTTAGGGAATGGCAACACATACTCTACTCATTTGGATGCAGTTGTTGGCCTTAGTGGATGGCTTCCATGTGCAAAGTTCGACTGCTCGCTGTTTACTATTTATTTTCTTCCTGTTGGCAACCTCTATTTTATTCTATTTTTGTATATGACAGTTCCTTTTTTAACTTTTTAGGGATCTAAGTAAGAAGGTTGAAGGGGAGGAAGCTGCAAGTCGTGCTTCATCATTGCCCGTTTTGCTCTGTCATGGCAAAGGTAAACACATTTTATCTTTTGTTTTCGTAATTGAAGCTTTAATTGGTACCACACATGTGTTCCCTTCTCTGTTTATGATCTGTTGCTTGCGTTATGGTTTAAAAGAGCATATGACAATGCTATTACTGAAAAAGTAAGAGTTGCCTTTGTGAATTGATTACAGTATACCTTTTGTTTAAAAGTTTTGGTGAATTTATTTTTTCTTCGGGATTTTCATATTGGTTTGACCATCACTACCTCGGGTCGATCGTATTTCCACCTCGTTAAAATTAGAAACATACACGACGAAGTTAACTTGTGCAGAATTTGAGGGAGTTAGAGTGGAACTGACAAAATAAGGTAGTAATATGTTTGAGAAATTGCATTTTGGGGCAATACTATGTGTGTTTCCTAATGCGTTTCTTAATTTGGATAACGTTGCTTTTATTTTCCTAGTTTGTGCAATAGAATATCCGGGTAATATGTAACCAGTTCAAAGGCATCCAAACATTTCGTTGATTATGTGTCTTTTTAACCTTTTTTATTTTATTGTGTAACATCATTTTCTTACATGGTAACATAGTATACACATTACCCCAGTTTTGGTAAGTTTTTATGGTGAAGTCACGCTCCATGTCAGCATTATGAGATACAGGTCATTGCTTGCAGGTTACTAAGCCACATAGGTTATTAGGTAAAAAAATTTACCCCAATTGAAGAAATCCTGGTATCATATTGCACACACTGTAAAATAGTAAGAAAGTTACCCAAAGCAATTTTCCTTGGTTGCTCTATGGAGTTAAAAATTTGGACTTTATTAAAATGAGACGTTTTACATTGTTTTTTTTCTTTAATGTGTTGCATAATCCTGGAAACATCAGAAGCAAGTTTACAAAGTTAAAGGTACCTCTTTGCAAGATTTGTAAACCGATTTTGGTTTTCAATATACTTCAATGGTTGTTGGCACTTGGAAGTATTAAGTAATAATAGACATAATTTATATTCTAATTCCAACTCATCATCAATGTGCTAACATAGTGCACGTTATAACTCCACAACTTGTGTACGTAAAATTTGTTGTAACCCCTCGACCCCTTTTACAGAACTTTTATGAGATCCTCGTTATTTTTTACTTTTTTATGAAATCGAGATTAGAAATCTTCTCCAAGTTCAATAGACGGTATCTTATTACCTCTGTCCCGAATTTGTTGTCCACATTTCCATTTTTGAGCAGGGGTTCTCAATCGGTTGTATTTCAAGTTAATTGGGTTATCATTTTTGTTTTTGGTCAATTCTAAGTATGGATCGCTAATTTGAAGTATGTGTCACCTAATCAAACCATTCGGGCACATTTCAGATTGCTTAAATAAATGGATTTCGAATTTTGATTTAGTTTATATAGATAATTATATTACCTAAAACAACAATTTAAAAGATTAAACCATTTTAGTTATTCGTATAAATGGATTTGCATTTGAGGTAGTCAGGGTTGTTTTGAACTCCGTGACAAGAGGCTAATCCCCTAAAAATGCCTTATGTCTTCAAAATGTCACATCATAAATCACTATATTAGATTACCATGGTGGTATCGAGATTTATGCATAATAGACTAAGAAACAATGTTTGTATAGATTTAAGTTCTATATTTTGCCCGAGTGCAACTTGTGTCTGAGTGGGCCGCCAAGGGAATGAGAGGTGTTTGAGGTTAAGTAAAGGAATGATTGACCCCATAGGCGATTTTGAGCCACAGAGGCCTAACATGGTGTTTAACGAGGTGATATATTGATGCGGGTTGAATGTGGAGATCCTTCATGAAAACATCTTACCAGGATACGTATAAGAAAATTCAAAATGGAAAAAATCAATATGGTGGGAGAATTCATATCCAAAAACTAGAGATCCTCCAGTTGGGTGCATACATCCGAGTAAAAAAAAAAGGAGTCGTCCTCCCAAGTAACCTGAACAGGGAGAACCGTTCCTCATTTACCGTTTAACCCTCTACCTGTATAAAGTACATCTATAACTTAAAGAATTAGTTTATGTCTCAAACATAGGGTGGTGTCTCTTTAGTTACTTGTTGCTTGTTTTTGTTTAGCCAATTCATTATTATATATTCATATGGATTCTATGATTCTATCAGAGAGAGAGAGTAGAGAGTACAATTGAACTTCCTTGACTAGGTGGCTAGACGTGTATGTGGTTGGGGCTAGCTAGGCTTTGCGATAATATATGTGTTCCATAAATGTGATGGTCAAATCGCAATCTATATAGTCAAAATCATGTATTTCTTTAATAGGAATCATGTCTTGTTAGCTTGCATCACGTTCCAACTTGGTATCCACTTGAAAATTTGCTCACAACAGCTATCCTAGAACATCAGGTAGATTCTCATTCTATGAAAGCAAGCCTTACTAGCTTTTACCATGCACCAACTCGACGTCCATTTACTAAGTATGTCTCGAGATACTAGATTGAGAGAAGAAGCAACCGTTATTAGAGAAAATTATTTTTGGCATTAATGGAGATTCATGGAACGTTTTGGTATGGTAATTTGATTGCATTAGCTGAGTGACTATTAGCAAAAGAACCGTGTGCATGTAAAAAGTACATTAATAACCTAAAGAATTAGTTTATGTCTCGAACATAGGTTGTTGTCTCAATAGTTACTTGTTGCTTGTTTTTCTTTTGCTAATTCATTCTTCTACATCTGTGGGTTGTATGGGGTAGAGAGTAACAACTGAATTTTGCTTGACTAGGCTGCTACATGTGTGTGTAGTTGGGACTGGCTAGGCTGCTAGCCTGCAACACGTTAACATATATGCTTCTTAAATGTGACGTCAAATCAAAGTCTATATGGTCAGAATCATGTATTGCTTCGACAGGAAGCACATCTTGTTAGCTTGCATCACGTACCAACTTGGTTTCTGCTTGCATATATGCTCACAAGGGCTATCCTAGAACATTAGGTAGATTCTCATTCTATGAAAGCAAGCCTTGCTAGCTTTTATCGTGCACCAAATCGACGTCCATTTACCAAGGATCTCTCGAGATATCAGATTGTCAGTTTAAGAGAGAATGATATTTTTGGCATTAATAGAGATTCATGTTTTGATTGTGACTATTATCAAGACAACTGTCTGCCTCTAAAAAGTACATTGATAACTTAAAGAATTAGTTTATGTCGAACACAGGTTGTTGTCTCTTTAGTTACTTGTTTCTTGTTTTTCTTTAGCTAATTCATTCTTCTATATCCATGTGGGTGGTATGGGTTAGAAAGTAACAACTCAAGTTTGCTTGACTAGGCTGCTACATGTGTGTGTGGTTGGGGCTGGCTAGGCTGCTACACGTTAACATCTATGCTTCTTAAATGTGACGGTCAAACCACAATCTATATTGTCAGAATCATGTATTTCTTCAACAGGAAGCATGTCTTATTAGCTTGCATCACGTACCAACTTGGTTTCCGCTTGGAAATATGCTCACAACGGCTATCCTAGAATATCAGGTAGATTCTCATTTTGTGAAAGCTTTTATCGTTCACCAACTCTACATCAATTTACCAGATAAGATATCAGATAGGCCTTACTAGAGAATGATACTTTTGGCATTATTAGAGATTCATGGAATGTTTTGATATGGTTATTTTGATTGCATTAACCGAGTGACTATTAGCAAGAGAACGTCTACCTGTAAAATCCATCACAAAGGTGGCCTATCTATAAGGCGTTACAATATCCTTACAAGAGATCTAAAGTTCGAATAAATATCTTGGGGGTGGCCAGGGAAAAGGCTGGAAACAGTCACGAGGATACTCTGGTTAGGGCACGTAGATCTGAATAAGAAAAAAGACTCGTCCTCCCCGGGTAACCTAAACGGTGAGAAACGTTCCCCGCTTACCATTTAACTGTCTACCTGTAAAAAGTACATCGATAGCTTAGAGAATTAGTTTATGTCTCGAACATATGTTGGTGTCTCTTTAGTTACTTGTTGCTTGTTTTTCTTTAGCCAATTCCTTATTCTATATCCATATGGGTTCTATGATTCTATCAGATAGTAGAGAGTAAAAAGTGAACTTCCTTGACTAGACTACTACACGTATGTGTGGTTGGGGCTAGCTAGGCTGCAATGTATGCTCCATAAATGTGACTGTCAAACCACAATCTATATAGTCAAAATCATGTATTTCTACAATAGGACTCATGTCTTGTTAGCTTGCCTCACGTACCAACTTGGTATCCGCTTGCAAATTTGCTCACAAGGGCTATCCTAGAACATGAGGTAGATTCTCATTCTATGAAAGCAAGCCTTACTAGCTTTTATCGTGCACCAACTCGACGTCCATTTACCTAGGATATCTCGAGATATCAGACTGTCAGTTTTAAAGAGAATAAACAAGCGTTATTAGAGAATGATAATTTTGGCATATTAGAGATTCAGGGAATGTCTTGGGTGTTGTTATTTTGATTGCATTAACCGAGTGACTATCAGTAAGAGAGTCGTTCAAGTGTTAAAAGTGCATCCGTAAGTTACACGGATAACTTGGAGAATTACTCGAATATGGGTCGGTGTCTTCTTGGTTGTTGGTTGTTTTTCTTTAGCCAATTTATTGCTCTATTTTCGTATGATTTCTATCAAAGAATAATACCTAAACTTTGCTTGACTAGGCTGCTACATGTGTGCGTGGTTGGCTTGCTTGGCTGCTACACGTTACCATCTATGCTCCTTAAATGTGACGGTCAAACGACAATCATTGCTGTCAAACTCATGTATTTCTTCAACAGGAAGGATGTCTTACTAGCTTGCATCACGTACCAACTTAGTATTCGTTTGCAAATTTGCTTACAAAGGCTCTCCTAGAACATCAGGGAGATTCACATTTCGTGAAGCAAGCCTTATCCGCTTTATCGGGCAATAACTCAGCATCAATTTACCAAGGCTCTCTAAAGACATCAGATTGTCACTATCTAAGAGAGGAAGCA
Organism: Logfia minima; assembly: GCA_963921325.1. Lineage (NCBI taxonomy): Eukaryota > Viridiplantae > Streptophyta > Magnoliopsida > Asterales > Asteraceae > Logfia > Logfia minima. Next base: position 41,811,757 of record OY992764.1, read on the forward strand.
AGCCTTATTATCTTGCATCATCTACAAACTCGGCATCAATTCACCAAGGTCTCTAAAAACATCAGATTGTCACTTTCTAAGAGAGGAAGCGAGCCTTATTATCTTGCATCATCTACTAACTCAGCATCAATTCACCAAGGTCTCTAAAAACATGTGATTGTCACTTCTAAGAGAGGGAGCAAGCCTTATTATCTTGCATCGTCTACTAACTCGGAATCAATTCACCCAAGGTCCTTAAAGGCATCAGACTGTCACTTTCTAAGAGGAAGCAATCTGATACTACATGGATAAGAGAGGAATTTTTTTTTTTTTTTTTAATTTATTACTTGAATCCATGGCATACATGAGGTCCAAAATAATGGAAGAACATCGAGCCAGTATGCAGACCTACTACAAGATCCAGAGGGAGATGGTGAGATCTGAACTAAGAATGGCAATAGCTCAACAGAGTATTGAGATGGATATATGGAAGATCAAGGAACAACTTGTTGAAAGGTTGGAATTGATGAAGGTGAGGTCGGATAATAAGAGTGACCAAGAAAATAATCTCAAGGAAACTCAGGTGGAAGTAGAGAAAGATGATCGAGTTGACAGTGATGAAGAGATCGAATCTGTTTGGCCAGAGTCGATGCCAAACAGAGTAGTTCCAAATCAACCTATCAGTAGAGGTGACTTGGTGCAGCAGGTAGGCGACGAGCACGTCATGGGTGAGTTGTTATTTGACGATCACAAGGAAAAGATGAGTATGTGCCCTTATCCTCAATCTGGCAGAAACGACTTCCATGGGTTAGGTCACAATTGCGGATTTATGAAGCATGATGGGCCAACGTTGGGGCCAGTAATAGCCAACAATGTGGGAATCAACTCTGATCTTAGAAACATGCCACATCAAGGGCCAAATTCTGGATCAAAATCTGACCTATATGGGCATATATTCGGACCAAGTTTTGGGTACCTAGAAGAGTACGTCATAATTTGGCGTATAAGCAACCATCAGATATCTTTGGACCTGTTTTCAAGCCATATAACGATGTCTCGGAGACTAAACTATGGGATCCTGGAATTAAGAATGTTCAAAAAGGTGTTTTTGGGGGCGGGAGTAATGATACGACTTAGATAACTATTAGGGTATATAATTAGGTTTATTTATTTAATAATTTTATCATGGTTATTATTATTAGATATGCTTTAATATTATTAGGAACATTTAAGTTCAATTATGTAAGTCTTAGGGAATAAGTTAGAGGTTATCTATATATAGGGCTTATTATGATTGTAATATTTTTATGCTGAATACGAATTGTTGATTGAATATCATCGAACAGTTAGTTTAGTGGGAGAGTTGATCGATCTCTCAAATATCGATTATCTATCAATTTTTACTATTTTGTTCATTATTATCAGTTGGTTTGTATCACAATCCATATTATCTTGCATCATTTATCTACTCACTATCAAGTTGAGACATCACCCGGGGGAGGGTTGTTAGAAATAATAATTAAATAGATGTATTTATATAAAGTAGTTCTACCTCAGTAATAGTTTGTTAACATGGTGTGGCCTTTTAGCTAGTGTCGAATTTTTTTAAGTGCTAACGTTCATCAAATTCCTCACTTTCTATCAACGACATTCATCGAAGGTTACTTATTGAAAGAACACTGGAAGTGTTGCGGAACTGTAGCTTAGTTGCGTTGTTGTTATTATTTAACTAAATGATACCGTCTATATAATGAAAGTAGAAGGCCTTTTTTTTAGACAAATATGATTTGAAACATTTAACAAACAGTTAAAGTCCTTCATAGTACTTCATTCCGGTCAACAATTTTGACCTATCAGACTATAAGGTCTTATATCAGCTCTCTTCCAGCCTTGACCGTACTCGAGAACCCGAAACGCTTTGCTTAATCTATGATCTGGGCTATAAAACATGAGTAAAATGGGCCAAAAAGGGAACATATTATGTTCTCTTTGTCATATTGTAATTCGTTAATCCTTTCCTGTTATTTGATGGCAGCTGATGATGTGGTAGACTTTCGTTTTGGTGAGAAATCAGCCCAGAAACTAACTTCAACTGGCTTCAAAAATCTGACTTTCAAAACCTATGACTCGTATGTATTCTTCCTTTATTATATGCAGTTGGTTTGCTTTTATATATTAGCGAAATAAAAATAAAGTATACAACTCCTTATGTAGGCTTGGGCACTACACGATTCCAGAAGAGATCGATGAGGTTTGTTCTTGGCTAGCTTCAAAACTAGAGCTGGAAGGTAAGCAGTAGTTCCATTCATTTAGAAAACAATCTTTGCTTATGTAAAGTATGAGTTTGGTGGCTAACGCACATTTTAGCTAAAATTCGTTCGTATGTCAGAGCATTAGATCATCGCATATTACCTGCATTTGTTGTGTGGATTCTTGATGTAACGTTTATCTTAATTGGCTGAGTTCATCATTTCTATGACAGTATCACTTTTAGACCTTGCTTAGAGTTGTAGTTTTACAAGTGAACATCCAAAACTACAGCATATAACGCTTCTTATCTCGTGAAAAGCGCAAGTTTTTTCTTTACTAGACTCGTACAATGACCACAAAATGCTTTAGATCTCTATCATTAACATCATTAAGGCTTTAATTGATGATAATAGAGAGAATATACTTTGCAATGTCTGTGCACCTCCATTCGGGTTCAAAAGCTAGGCGTTAAATTAAATTGAAATTGTCAGCAATTATCGGAGATAACATATATTAAGGATAATCTTCTAGATTGCCTATGTGGAGAATCTCAAGAAGAATTGCTTGATTGTCCATAGAAAAACTTGATGTGAGATCTCCATGAACCAAATGAGGCTACAATTTGGAGCTATGTAAGCTGAGGGATGGCCCCAAGCTCGTGGATCCGATTGTGACCCAGATGAGCACTGGAACTCGAACATGAATGAGTATCTAATGTAACCACAAAGATAGCTCGACTAAACCCCATTAATACACTCTGTGAGTGGAAGATGTATATCTATGCCAATGTTTCTTACATCCTAAATGGCCATATCTAGAACAAACGCTTAGAACTAATATCATTTTGGCTCCCCTCGATTGAGATATGCAAAGATTTGTCTTAAATACATAACATTATGATATTTCAAGCCTAAGTCTTCATTGTCTGAGGCAACATTAAAGGCATATCGAGTCCCAAAGATTCGCCGACACATGATAGTTTATGTTGCCTGTTATTTGTCTTTTGTGCGCTTTGTCAACATCCTTTAGTTTGTTTGGTATCGTATCTTTTTAGTTGGAGAGAAGTATCTACGTACATAAGTCAACGGAATCTTTGCACAATATAGACAAAATCTTGGGTTCTTACGAATCTGGTTATGAATCCCACATACATAAATACATTAGGTGATTTTAGCGGGATTGTCGTGGATCAATCAGCGACGAACACATCTTAATCCACAAGCATAAACCCTTGATACTAGAAAATCTTGATGAAGAAATTTGAATATACCTTGGAATTGGTTTGTTCATTTAACTAATTTGTTATTTATTTAAACATATTTACATGTGTCGCTAGGCTTATTGGTTCGAGGTTATAATGCGGACCCCGCAAAATTTATTTATGCAGGACTTCAAATTTGTAAACACGAAGATTGTGTCCGTATCGTGTGTAATAAATCAGTTGACTAGACCACACAGGTAATTCTCTTTTAATATATTCTCTTCAACCCAAAACACGTTGCAAAATAAACTCAAGATTCTTGAGTTAACTCAACAATATGAACATATATAATGGGTCGAAATTTGCTTTGTTTTTATTTATGTTTTTGACGTACGAACATGATTCACAGTCATATTACAAAATATTCTTATATAAATAAAAATATTGGAATCATGCTTGGATTTTCTTTGATCGAATCTTAGGCTTACCAAGAAGGTATTGTTACGTTGCATAAGGGGACCAAAATCATATTAACACCATTAATTCGAAATGTCGTATGTGTTGTCTTTATGTTTGTAAGTAACGTTTTTGTCACGCACCATGGTCTACCGAGAAGAAGACCACAAAAATCCATTTCAGACTATTGTAAAAAATTACATGCGGAAATAAACAACTAAAAACAATCGGTTGATCACTCTAATATAAATAATTACTACTTAACCAACCCAAACAACACAACATGTAATCGAGGTTACAACTACAAGCAATAAACGGATAAATAGACAAAATAAAACAAGATAACGAATAATATGAACACAAGGAATTTACGTGGTTATATCCAATTTTCGATCTTGGAGATCGGTTTAATCCACAGACCAAAACAGAGATTTAGTTCTAATTTTCGTGGCTCAGGGTATACATTACATGGAGTTTGTTTATATAGTAAAACAAAAAACTTGGTGATAGAAAACTGCCTAAACTGACTGACACAGACTCGCGTTGCGACCATAGGTTATTGCAACACGACAGGCCAGCTGCCACTCGGTCGTGCCATGACCATGGGTCGTGGTACTGCTACCAGATGTCGTCACACCGTGACGGTCTAAACTCAGCATCACCAAACAACTATGTTAAACATGATCTCATCCTCGTACTTCCCGATGCCAAACGGAATCTTGCATCCTTCGGCTACGTTGACTTCACCAACAAAGTATATACAGTCAACTTTGTACAGGTGATATTCTGTCATTGGTAGCTTTAGCCTTTGTACAATGTCCTGTGAAACCATATTTTCTCGGTTGTCACCATCGATACTAGCATCGACCATTTTTTGTTGAATGACACAACGTGTCCTAACAAACTATGATATTGATCCAGTTTAGGATATGGCTTGATACGTCTAATTACACATGACTTCTCCGCATATTCCTCGTGTCGTCGCATCCTAGAGGCTGCTATATTGTTGGTAACATGTTGCCAGGCTTGCTGAGCGGTTTCTTGAAGTTGTTGTGCAGAGACTCCTTGAGCCAAGAGTTGAGTTGACCCAACCATAAAATACACGGAATAGAAGGGAAAAAGAATCAGAATTTTATTTATTCAACTGTTAAGGCGGTTACCAGCGTGACCAGTAGCACGTGAATAGTAATCGACTTGAACATCAACTCGTGAACAGTAAATTCGTTTTCTTTTTCTTTCATAAAAAGCTAACTGACTAAATTAAAAGGATGGGAACTTTCAATTTGAGGAACTCGATTGATTCCGAAGGTGAGAGACCGAACTACGACTGGAAAATTGAAGCCGAATTCCAGATCGTTTAGACAATTAAGGTATTGTTAGGTGAACTAGGGTATAACTAATGTGTTATTAGACAAAACAAGAGGTATTATCGTATAATGAACGAAGATAAAATACGAGAAAGTTCTTCTAGACTCTTTTTATATATCAAACCATAAACACAATCAACCTAACGTAAAAACTAAACAATAAAGCACTATTTATACTAGAAAATAATAAACCTATTAGAGCACTAATGCTAATATTAATCCTGATCTAACAAATAAAAGACTCCCTAAACAACTAACACTCTAATCCTCCTAATTGGCCAGATAATCATTCAATTTTTTGCAGATCAAGTTTTCAATTATTTGACCAATTACATGCTGCATCAATGACTTGCAGTGATTCAAGAAAAGACACTTATCGAATCAAAACATAACTGTACCAGTATCAACTACCGAGTAGTAAGATTGAGAATGGGGCAACCTTTATAGAATATTACGGTCAGTAAGAAAGAACTATATAAATGTGTGTCTGTACATTAATACACAATATAATACGTCAAAAATCTAGAAAAAATGGTTTGCTCCTTATCAATGTGTGACGTGTACCTCACATATATTAGAAAAAATAAAACAAGCATCTAGTTCGACATGAAAATTTCCAGCTAACCTTCAGCTGTAGTACATTATGAAGAAGAAACATGATGGAGAGTATGTCATCATTGCATATAGTGATCATTATTATTGGTAAAAAGTTACACTTGGATCCCTTTTTATTCCTTCCTTCAATAATTCTCTTTTTCCGTTTCATTTTAAAAAACGCAACTAATCGACCACCCAATTTTTTTAGTTTAATAACTTCTAAGAGACTCAGACCCATGCAACCAATTATTCCACAGGAAGACCCATAACGATATATATGGGTCAATGATGGGGCAAGTGGCAAGTTTAGCGCAATTCCTACCTGATTCATGAATGACCATATCGCAAATATAATTGACCATAAATATCAGGTTGCCTCAAAAGGACCTTCATACCCCCCAATTAGTTTGCTAACCAAGAACAGTAATTCATAGGTACATTATAAAATATAAATCTAAAGATATGCTTAACGATAAGAATGATATTCGTGAAAAAGTGAAAGGTATATACAAGGAGATCAAAAAAGCTTATACCATGTGTAATTTGTGTATCTCATTAATTGAACAAGTCTTTTCAGGTCCAAATTAGACTTATATATCACCGTTCGTCGACTAAAGTTCTAAAGAGAATTGGAGTAAATGCAATGTGGCCGATGGAACAAAGCCACCATCCATAAGGGCCTCAGTTTCGTTTCAGTTAACACTAATTTGAAAGGGAGGTCTAACAAATTAGCTTGCTACAGGGCACCATGACTATTGGCACGATATTAACAAACTATTTACAGCTGATTGAGTTTCTGGCGTTCGAAGTACTTACTATACGATTATGGGGTAGGATCACTGAAACATGCCCCTACTTAAGTCGAGTATATCTTGTTGATTTCAAGTAACCAAGTAATACACTACAATGCCCCTAATGAGTATCAGATAAAAACAACCATAATACCCCAATTAGTTCCTTAGATGCTAGAAGATCAAGGATGGTACACTCAACTTCAGAGCAATATGAACAAATGAAGAGTAATAGTGGATAATATTCAATGATTGAAGATGTATAAACAAATCATACAAGTTTGATGTAAAATTACAGTTTCATATGCTCTCTCTTCTCTTACAAATATGCGAGCTCCATGTTCAACGAGACGTGTTTCCATTGAATGAGCCAAAGATACCTGAAATCAATATCAGAAATTAAAAACTATTTAACAAAAACAACGCAAATTCACAACAAAAGCGAAAGCTGCAGGGCTATCTTACAATAGGAATCATGATTCATCATTTTGCAGCAGATCAGGTGGGCCCGACCCACCATCTGACGACTCATTATCCTCATCATCTCGTGCTTCTTCATTATGGGTCTCACCCCAAAGCCGTGTAGTTGGTCTCCTTCTAATGGTCACACGGGCTCGGGCTCGAGCGCGAGAAGTTCCAGACCAACTACTACTCCTTGAACTACTTCTCGGTCTGAAGACCCGAATCAAGAAAAAAACTGTCATCCAACCACCTTCATCAAACGATAAGGCACTAGTGCTACTATTATCTTCACCCCTCTCGTCTCCTATGGATGATTGAAGAGTACTTAAAAGATCCCCTATGTCCCTTTGTCTTTCTAACCGCCTCCAATCTCGTTGGCGGTCTGGGTCAGCTTCCGACGGTCGAACCATTGGGTGCACCAACCGAGCATGCTTCCTGAGGTCCGTATACGTGCCAGAAAAATCACAAGTCTCACTAGCACAGCTTCGTGATTTGGAATTCATAAACAAACGAGCCGCTTCAACTACAATCCATCCGTTTACCTCCCCACGACATAAAGGGCAAATGAGTTTTAAAGATGCTGGTGTGGACCCACCTTCTACGATTCCTGGGGCTGAGGTCTGTGTGGGTGGGGCCGGTGTGAATAGTGTCGGTGCACCTTCTTGACGACTAAGCAACGGTTGCATTTCAGAAGATGATTTTTGGAATTGGTCAAAGCAGTTTGAGTGGCGGTAGCTTGTGTCGCACATGAATGGTCGACAACCCTTTTCATGTGAAGAACATAATAAAAGAATAGCATTGTGAGGCTGTTCCATACACACGGGGCATCGGGCTTCTTCCCATTCTTTTATGCTCTCTGTCTCTAACGGGTTTTTGGTCAATGATCGTTTTGAGTTACTAGTATTGCATACATATGGAGAAGTCCATGATCTGTCAACAGATACAGATCGGTCTCTTCTATCTTTTGGCATCTTTAATATAAGTCAAAATCTATACAATAATTAAAACACAGAGCAACTATATAAATACCAAACCACAACTATTAGAAAAACATGTGATCATTCAGTAAATTCAGAAAAAAAAATTGTATCCCTTGTTTGTTATAAGGTTCAATTCAAATTATACTAAATTTAGAGCATGATTGCACAAGAAAAAAGCATTCATCTTTTGTACAATTGTGTTCATTCAAGTGGTCAAGTCTTCCAACTTGGAGGTCTAGCATACAGAATCATGGTGTTCTGGGTAGACATCAAAACTTTAACCTAATTAGGCTATAGATAATTGATTCATCATTTCATCTATCAATAACAACTTCATTTTAATGCAAATAACAACCAAATACTCCAAACCCAAGAAGGACCATAACAACAATTATACTATAAATTACAAAAATCTAATACATCATCAGCATCATACAAGCCCTAATTAACCTTTAACATCAAGATCCACAAAAGTTACAAATTTTAACATCACAAAACTTACATCTACAACAAAAATTACTTAAAATGAAGTCTTTTTACCCAAAACTTGATACCCCACAAAATAAAATCAAGAAAAATAAAAGGCCCCAAAACAAACTTGAACAATCAGAAAACTTTACATAACCTTAACCGCATATAATTTATGGATAATACAATTAAAGGGTTTGATAAGATATTTACCAAATAAATTTCTTCAATCTCACAAGAAGATTGATCTTAGATGACCCAAGAAAACTTGGAAAGACAGAAGAGGAGCTGATGATAATAATGTGTGATTTTAGAGAGAGAAATGAATAAAGAAAAGATTGTTTTAGGGTAAAAAGGGTGCCTTTTATATATGATGACACACCAAGCTTCCGGGTTTTTTTTTTAATTTAAACCGACTTTTTCGTTGAGGGCGGCGCCGGTTTGTTTGTCAAGACCAAGGAAAGAAACCCGCACTTCACCGGGCATTTAATTTTAAATACAAATTTACATATTTATAAGTTGTGATCATAATTAAATTACAGTCTCTACTTCTCATTAAATTACAGTTTCTGATTTGTGTGATTTTTGACTTTTCACGTTTTATCTCTTTTAACTTTTTATTACATTTTATGAGCCTATGATTGATATTTTATTTCAAAATAAATCTCTATCTCGTTAAATTTAACAAATTAATCGTTAATTTATAGAAAAATAATTAAATACCCTTATCTTCTTCAAACCCCTAAATCTAACAAATTTTCCAAATTAAAAAACAAAATTTCAAATAATTGATTTTCATTTGATCAATTAGTAACAAGACATCTCATTAGATTTACATCATAATTAATTAACTAGATATAAATGGGGTTTAAAGATTTCTTGAGCAAAAGGGTCTCATTTTAGCTTTCAAATTCGATTAATTGTCACCATCGATCTTCAGTTAATTATTTTGCTTTGGATTAATTGCAAGTGGAGTAGCTTATTATTCATAGCTACCACCACACACCACAGTCACCGCCGCCCAACACAACCACCGCCACACACCACAACACACCGCTACTATTGCGCTACACACACCACCATCTTCATATTCTATCTTCTTCCCTTGGGATTTTTAGGGTTTTGTTCTTAAAATCTATTTTTTAGGATTTTGGATCTTATTATTGTTGATGGTGATGGTACAATGGTAGTGATAAGGATTTATTAATGGGACTCTTTTTTTTCTTTACTTTTTTTCCTATTTGTTTTATTGTTTGTGAATAACCTAGGAGGTTCATGAACACGCTCTGAACTTGTTAATTTGACCACCCACCTCTATCTCAAGCCACTTGCAGGTTTCCGGTAATGTGCTCCAGATCCAAAGACAAACACCCTCCGCCGCCTAAAATCTCGATTGCCACACCTGTAGAAACTCAATCTCCACCTCTCTACTTACGCCGAATCTTTTAATATTGTTACAAAAAAAAATTATGAATCCGTTCTTCATTTAGTTTTTGTAAATAATATGGTTGTTTATGTGTTTTATTGGAAGATTAATGTGTGGGTAGTTGTAATCTAGAATTTTATAAATTAAATAATTGATTTAATTTCAAAGTTTGTGTTGTATTAGGAAATTACTCTGTGAATAACATAAATTTAGGATTTTATATGTATCAAGAATTGATTTAATTTGAAACTTTGTTGGTTTTATTTGAAATTAATAACATAGAGGTGTATAGTTAGTTGATAATTTGTAAGAACCCTTTTTGAAAGATGGAAGTTCAGATTTTTGAGTGATCACAAATTGTGTAGCTGATCTAAAGTAGAAGAATGGGGTATATGGCGAAAGAAGGAACCAACGAGCTCTTGGTGATATTGGGAATCTTGTAGCTCTCCAACTATTGTTGATATAAGGAGGTATAAGGAGGGTACCTTAATCATTTTTTATGAGTTGACGATCAATTCGTTAAATTTAATAAGAGAGAGATTCATTTGAGACAAAATAGCAATCAAGGGTCATAGAGTGTAATAAAAAGTTGGGAGTGATGAGACGTGAGAAAATGAAGAACCGCATGGGTAGGGAGTGTAATTTACCCTGTGATCATTAATGTTTGAATAAAAGATTTTCTATTAGTATTAGCTTTTGTAATCCATCACTTGATTTACTTGAATATGCTTTGGGTTACACCGTACATAACTAACCCTTTTAATAAACTAGCAGACATTCGCGCTAAGAAGCGAAATTTGAAGTTTATTTTAAATGATGCTGGTATTTTGTCAATTGTAATATACTCATCTAACGATTTTTTTGATAATAGAAAAATTTGGTAGTACTTAAAGAGTGATAGTAGAGAAATGAAACTATTATAGATATTTTTGACTTTTCATAATTCTAATAAGGAATGTGTTTTGATATATTGATTATGCAATCAATGGTGACAATTGTAATAATTTATGATTTAATAAAAAGAGTAACATAGGAATTTCGCATCTTTAAACTTTAAGTTTTATAAAAAAAATCTATAAACCCTTTATAAAGGTGTTTAGATTATAATAAAATTTGATAAACTATTACTAATTGGATAGCTAGTTATTTTTATATAATCTCTCTTTATTTGCAACTTCATATTCATGAATTGGTAGGATATAAATATCTTTTATTATGATCACTATGTATTTTAAGTAATAAATTTGTCCTTATTTATATAAAAAAATTAGTTAATTTTGTTTACCTACAATTCCATAGAGTATTATATAAGGAGGTATTCTATTTTCTTAAATTTATAAATAAAAGTCGACTAAGATAGAAACAACTAATTTGTGGACCCACCTCCTTTGCATTAATATATGACATTATATTTAATTTTACAAACAAAAAAAAGGAGGTGCGTAAGATTTGAACTCGCGGAAAATGAACATTTTGTCAAATATGGTGGGCAAACACCACCTCGTTATGCTAACTTTTGGTACTAAAATTTGTTGAGAAGAACAATGATTAAACCTAATTTATAAATCTGAAGAGTTATAACATGAGTTTATATAACTTAGTGTTAAAAATGGATAAGTCTTTCTTAGTCTATGTATATTTTCTTAGTCTTAGTATGTGAGCATCACTTTGTAAAGATGCTAAGTCTGAGTCTGTGTAACAAACTCAAGCCACGAGAGACTTAACTCAAGACATACTCAAATAGTGACAGACTCAAGTGAAAACAGACTCAAGCCATGACAGGTTCATACTACTATAGTATCTGAAGATAATGGAGATAACTACAAAATACTTTATGATATCTTATTAGTTAGGATTATTCAAGATTTACTCTGGTTGATTTCATTTCCATTAAAGCTGTTGTGGTAGGTAGAATTCTCTATCAATTAGAGATACGATAAGATTGTGTTTCTTCATCGTAATTGTAGTATATATAGGTGCGATGCAATAGGTAATAAATTGCTCAATTCGCTCATTCATCGATTTACTATAGCGTATACTGTAAACCATGTGTTTATAAGAATTGAATCATTGATAAAATAATATTCAATTTTATGTTCATATTTGTGCGTTGCTTATTGTTCTTAATTATGCTAAGTTCAATAACACTTGATTTGTTCATAACTTAGTATTAAGCATTGAATACTTAATTTAACATGTTAATGTTAGGTCTTACAGTATTAACCCAAACTTGAATTCAGTAATCAAATAGAATTTCAAATGTTTAATACTAAATGACTTAACAATATTAAGTATTTCAATTATTTAGCAGAATTAAAAAACAAACAGATGAACTCAATAATTAAAGTGTATTATTGAATACGTATAAATCAATGTTTACACTAGTTGTATATAGATATATAGAACGGATGCACTCGAGTTCCCAGAGTTAGATTTTGTGTAACCTAGTGATCTCTATTTATATAAATATATTTGAGAAAAGTAACGAAATAAAATCCTCCTATTTCTCAAATATATATAGAATAATAACTACCTAGACGATATGTATGGAAACTAGATAACTATTAAATAAAATTCTCTATTAAATTTAGTTATCTTCGTATCTCTTAAGGTGTTAGATGTAAAGATTATCTTCTTTCGAAAATCTTTAACTCTTTGAAACTCTAAGTTTGAAGCTTCTGTTCTGGTTGAGTCTGAAATCTGATTGAATCTAAAACCCTGGTTTAGTCTAAAAAGCTATTAGTCTGAAAATTTCAGATTCTGAATAGGCCCTACAAGGCACTCTACCAAGGGACTACGTAAGAGGATGAGATATTGCATAAAGTTGTTGAGAGGTTCAAAGGCAAAAACTACAAATAAATTGTTGAATGTTTCAAGGACCGAACTGATGTTCCAGTGCTTACACCGGTGGCAGAAGGTTTTAAATCTAGAACTTGTAAAAGGCCCGTGGATAAAAGAAGAAAATGAAGATATAATAAATCCTAACAAACCCATAAATATAACCTCAGATTTAGATAGGATTTATTCATGGATGGAAAATGAGAGTATGTATATTAGAGATCATATTTAAGGGTTTGTTAAGATTTATTAGCTCGTTATCCTTCTCTTTTGTCCAAAGGGGACTTTTACAAGTTCCGGATTTAAAACATTCTACCACCAATGTAAGTACTGAACACCGATTTGGTCCTTTAAATGTTCAGTAATTACTTTTTACATTTTTCATTTGAACCTCTCAACAATTTACATAATATCTCATCCTCTTATGCAATTCATTATCTCCTGGTATAATGCCTTGAAGGGCCTGATGTCCTCCCACGTAATGTATCTCGGACTGCGTTAAGGCCATAAGCGTATGGAATCACCTATTATCCAGTGTTGATTCTTTCACATACTCATAACTCACTTGAATTTTGTCCACTCAGTTGTCCTTTCTAGGGACTCACACATTCACTATAGTCTAATACTCCTCTCATTCAAGATGATTGATTCTTGCCACCAAATTTTTTTCTCATTTATGGGATTCTCTATTGACATATAGAGTCTGGTGTTTCATCTCCCCAGAACCTCCGGAGCACTACCATACATTAAAGCATTATGTTCACTTAACTGTTTCAATGACCCAAGTGCATCGTAGCTTTTTTCAGGGAACTCGCAAAGTAAACATCCTTAACTGATATATACGTACCAACTCTTGGACCACACACAAAAGAGTACCATGGAGAGTTCCATGCATAACGTAATTTCAAACCTTTTTCCAAAGGGGTTTCCCCACACATTCCAACTGAAGCATCATTTGTGGCATTTGCATATAGATTCCCTTTTTACAAGTGGTTGTTGTACTTTTACTGTTGTGATATTGTTGGCTCCGTTTTGAACCATTTCATTAGATCTCTTCAAATTTTCTTTATCTTGTCCAGAATCTCCAGTTTGGCTCAACAATGGTAACCGCTAGTTTTTATTCTCATCAGTCTTGAATACGAAAAGTTCTTGTTTCTTTTCCCTTTGTTTTTCTAACACCCGTGACAACAAATCACAGTTTCTTGTCTTCAAGATAGATGGTGTGCAAATAAAAGTCTTGGAAGCAGTTTTGTACACAACCTCTATATTGTCATCCCGTGAAGATGAGTCGCATAATCTATCAAGACTCGAACAGTGTATCATCAGCTCACTAATGCTCGGAGGATAGTAGAAGTAGTGCAATACTAAAGGTAATACAACCACTTCTGGATTATAATCCATTTTGAAGATGACAAGCCGTGATTTGTTGTCACCCTTGTCTAAGAAACAAAGTGAATGAAGCAAGAACGTGTCTTATTCACAACTGAAGAGAATGAAAACTAGCAGTTACCATTGTTGAGGCAAACCATATATTCTCGACAAGATAAAGAAATTTTGAACCCAAAAAATAAAATGACTCAAAAGGAAGGCAACAATAGCATTAAAATAAAGGTACAACGGTCGCTTATCGAACGAAATTTAGATGAGAATCCCGCAAATGATGCTTCAGTTGGAACGCTTAAGGAAATCCCTTTGAAAAAAGTTTGAAATTAGCTTTTACATGGAAGTCCTCATGGTCCTCTTTTGTGCCTGGTCCAAGAGTTGATACAAATATAGCAGTTGAGGATATCACTTTCTTTTCTGAGTCCCGGTGAAAGAAACTAAGATGCACTTAAGTTAATGAAGAATTTAAGAATACATAGTGCTTCAACATATGCCAGTGCTCAGGAGTTTTTGAGAGATGAAACTCCAAAATCCATACTTCATCACGCATTCTATAAAAGGGAAAAAGAGTCGGTGGCAACAATCAAACATATCGAGTGAGAGACAACTATTAAAATTTAGCGAATGTGGGAATCTTGCGATGGGAGAGCAAAGTGGATGACATTTAGTTAGTGAGCTACGCTTATGAGCAAGAATCGGTGGGGGTAGTACTGGCATTTACTTTTCTTTTTCCTTCTATATAATTATTTCATTATTTCATTTCACTACATGTACAAATGAATTCATTACCAAAAAGTTTATCTGGCAAACAAAATGGTAACTGAGTTAGAGAAAATCGTTTTGGGCTTTAAGATGGATTATTTCAAGGATGTTAACCGAAAGATGGCTGAATCACTTGAAGAAAACATGAACAATTTTACCGCGACAACTCAAAAGATGAAAATAGTGATTGTAGAACTTCAGGACATACGAGACAAACAAGAAATTTCCACTGGTGAGATTGAATTTCTCTCACGACTTGCATGAACTTTTCAGTTCTACACAGACGAGAAAACAAATGTGTGAAAAGGAAGACCTATTTCTAGAATAATATTTAGCTAGTTCGGATTGTCCGGGTCTGTAATTTGTAATTATATTGTTTTAACTAAATAAAATAGTATGATGTTTTTGTTTTAACAAGGCTATTAATTTTTTTATATATTTTTATTAATAACAACGAATAAAACATGATAGGATTTGCTATACACAAGTTATTAAAAAATATAAATATAAAATAATTGTGTTTTTAAAATTAATATGACATCAGTCATGTTAAAGAATATTTCAATTCATAAATCAAATAAATACATCATGAATGAAATAAATACATCTCCCTTTATTAGAGATACATACAATGAATATTCAAAGAGGAATCTTTCTCCATACCTATAAATAAAACAGTTTCACGGGACAGAAAGAGAATATTTTTTCTTTCAATAAGAATTAACATTTGTACATATGTTAGAAGACACTTACGGAGACACTTACAATGAAAGAGTTTTTTATTTGATACTCTCCCTCCAACTATTGCAAAGCTCGGTTTTCACTTGAGATATGTGGCGTAAAACTATATATCTATATAAGTTACCAAATTGGGAATCGCCACCCAAGAATCACTCTTCTCTTAAGCTCTTGCCTATCTTATTATAGGACTCTTTAAAAGATCACATTTTTGTTATTTGATTAAGCATTTATTTTACTTAGTGATATTGGTCAATAGATACACGTACACTATACTAATCCGAAAATATATACCTATAATCCTTACCTGTTAATCTACGTATCATCAAAACCAATATGATAAGCTAATTATACTATGTAGTTCTCAGGTATAACATCGCCATAAATTATATTGCATAACAACATTTCATCGTTTAAGAAATCAACATTCATCTTTTGCAACTTTATTCACTTAGAACACATGATTTTCTATAAGCGTTGAAAAAAAGTCAGGAACGTGTGATGGAAGATAATACCATTCAAGGGCAGGCCTGAAAAGATATTCAATTTGTCAAAATTTGACAAGAAAGGGAATGTGGCTTTTGCCGATACCGTAAAAGGACCCACAATTTGAGATCATGTCATAAAAGGATATAAGTTGCCATAAAATTTCAATTAAAGGTAAAATTACTTTTTCATTTTGAAAACGTGCTATAAAAGGATTTAACATTTTGAAATCGTGTCATAAAAGGATTTAGAACTCAAAATGAAATTAGGGCTTAAACAGTCAAAAAAATAAAATTAGTGTTCTTATAGTATGTTTGCTAGGTCAATAATGTCACGATTAATTGAATATATGATATTTAAGCCTCACATCAGCTAAAAAGGGTCAAAAAGTGAAAGAAAAAAATCAAACCGTAATTATACCTTTAATTGAACTTTTTTGACAATTTAAATTCTTTTATGGCACGATTTTAAAATTTGGATCCTTTTATAGCACCGAAAAAAGTCATATTTCCCGCCGAATGTTTAGCGTAAGGATATAAAGGACACCTTCATTTCGTTCTTGAAGTATCTTTAGTTTGTTGGAAAGTGACTAAAGTTTAACTTAATCTTTTATCAATGGAATAAATCTTTTAGCGTAAGGATATAAAGGACACTTCTATATAAAATTGGTGTTTATAGACTGATGCCATACGTCATTTCCATGGGTGAAGTAAACCTTGTAGCAATATTTTCTCATAAGCATTTCATCAAGTAGTAGAAGATCTTAAACTTTCATGCAACAGAAGTTATGAGCATCTAAACATAGTAAATATTCCAAGCTTTATGCTAACTAGTGCAATAGTTAATAAAATTTTGTAATGTGAACTAATATGATATCGTGCTTGAAATCTAATTAAGAAAGTTGTGTGGATTACTAAAACTTAAGTAACCCCCTTTCCAACGTAAACTCTTTTGTAGAACTTCATTGACAACCACAGAAGCTCGGGATAAAATGAGGCATGCTTTTATCCAACCTATCCACTTCCAATGAAACCCCATAAGCTTGATAATTTTCAAAATGTGATTTCAACTGACTGAATCGTATGCCTTGTTTAAAGTCTACCTTAAAAATCATGTCTTTTTTCTCTTCTTTTTATACCAAGATATAACTTGGTTCAACACCAATGGGCCATCCAAGATTAGCTTACCTTTTATGAAAGCCGATTGTTCCGAACAAATAAGCTCATCAATGACTTTTGTCAACCTATTTGCTAATAGTTTTGCAATTATTTTGTATTGCAACCCAATTAAGGTGATGAACGACGAATTGCAGCCCACTGGTATAGCATCTGAGATAAATAACCCATTCACAAAACCGTATATATAATGCTTCATGATCTCCTAAAAATGTTTTACAAAACGAAATGTGAAACCGTTCGAACCAGAAGCTTTATCTCCATCACACGACAAAACTGCATCCTTTATTTCATCCATGGTGAATTCTCTTACAAGACCATCTCGATTATCATTTTCTAGTTGCTTGTAATGACCCATAATAAATTATATACTTTTTATAAATATTTAAGTATTTTAGTAACAATACTTAGTACTGTCATAATAAATGATTGTATATTTGTAATTAACGACAACCCTTAACGCTTAGGGATGTCATATTTCAAACATAAAGTATGTTATCAATTACTATGCTAAAATCTCAATCAATCTCATGATTGTAAGAACTTGTATGTGGTTTTACTATTACCTTTTCAAAATGATTGTTATGTTGCTGAATATGTTCATACTTTTAAGTTTTAACTAGCCCTTTATAACGAAGCTTTTGTCATTTGGTGTAAAGTGTCAACGAAACTTTTAAGGAAAAATGTACTTCTCCAACTAGAATGTAACACGTCCAAAACATTTTAACATCTTTACAAACAACCCTACCTATTTAAGGAGAATAATGTCTATGTTCTTCACACATTCATTTATTGTGAATTGAATTCACTCTCGACTGAATTCTTAACTATCACTGCTTAAGTTGATGAGTCTTTAAGTTCCTGTTGCCTAAGTAACAAGAGAGTGAAACAATATGTCAATTCAATAAGTGTGTTTAAGTTAGGTTTATATTGTATATTATTGTAACACGTCTCCTATTTTTTGATTCAATTGATAAAAGGTTTATTCCATTGATAAATATAAATTATGTTATTTACTTTATGCACTATGTATAAAATGTTTTCATTATTTGTAAGGTAAAGATTGTCTTAAGTTATTTATATTTATCAGGTCATAAATTCGCAATAACGTGAGACAAATTTAATTTTTATAAATAAATAAAATATTGTGGTCGATTTGTGGCCAACTTTTTAATTTAGTTTATAGACTCGCGATAAGGGGCAATGAATTAAAATTTTATAAATAAATAAAATATTTAGTATTATACGAAAGAAATTAAAATCGTTGAATCGCGAAGGGTGAAAAACAATGAAGGGTGAAGATTCCTCCATCGTATCCTTTTTTAATAATTATATAAAATAAAGAAAAATAATAATAATAATAATAATAATAAAGATAAATATTTATATTTAATATTGTATATAAAGATCATATCATATAGAATAAATAAAATAAAATAACATTAATGAAACAAAAATGAAATATAATAAAATAGCCCTCCCAGCTGAAAATATCCCCAAATCGTTAAACCCTAAAGCCCTAATATATAGTCTTTCCATCCCGCCTTTCTTTCGTTAAACCTCTTCCCAGCTGCTGCTCTTCATAATTTCTCTGCTGAAGCTTCTGCAATTTCATACTTTCTACTGCTACCACGTAAGTTATTATTATTACTATTTATTTATTTAATTTTTATTTTGTGAAGTAAATTATAACTCAGGATTTTGTGCATGCTCAAATTTACACATGGTTTCTATTCCTTATTAGGTTTTATTCAGTTCTTCCTAGATGTTTTATACTCAAACCCTAAATATATACATCTATAAATTAGGTTTTTTTAACGGTTTGTTGCTAAATTACACGGTGTAGGTTGAATGGCTGCTAAAGGCAAGAAGCATATACAGAAGAAACCAAGCAGCAAAAATGAGGACGAAGTTAAAAATAATAAAAATAATAATAAGAGCAAAAAGAAAAATGATAATAATATTCTGACTGATTCTTCTGATGAAGAAATGGAACAACAACAGAGTGTAGATTCAGGTTCTGATTTATCTTCAGATGATGATACATTTGCAGCTGATATTTTGCAAGGCGGCAGTGATGAAGAGGATGACGATCAAGGTATTATACTTTGTTCATAGCGCTATTAGGTTAGAGTTAAATAATAATAATCATATTATATGGTTATTTGATCTTTGAAGTATTGTATGAAAGGTCTTTGTTCTAACCATATAAAAAGAACTATGACCATGGGTTTTGTTATCAACAATTGTTGTTGGCATTTAAGGAGTGAGTGGAAATTTAATTATGATACATGTTAAGTCTTGAGCAATGCAATGAAACTGCTCAAGATGGGAGTTTTTGCTAAAAAAAAATAATCGATCTCTTACTTTAGTTGCAATAAAAATTATCATTATTTATGATAATGATGACATTATATGACCCGTTAACTAGCTCAATGAATTGCACAAAGTGTCCGAGGTCAAGCTATTACATGACTTGCAATGTCTAATGCAAATCATTCATGATGCTATTATTCATTTTGACAGTTGTTAATATCTAGAGATGTCATGTGTTTTTCGTTGGTTTGTATTTGTTTACAGATATGGGATCAGGGTCAGATTCTGATTCAGACTCAGGTTCTGATATTGAGGGTCAATCTAGGGCCATTGACGAAGCAAGGGAGATTGAAGAACAGGAGGCACATGATGAACTACAACTTAATATCAAAGAACAACCTGACGAGTTTCATTTGCCTACACAAGAGGTTAAGAGCTGTTATTTATTTATTTTTCTTTCTGTATTTATCAATTTATTATTATTTTTAATATATTTGTGCTTAGATGACATACTGTATATGTTATTGAACATCTACCTAACGTGCTGTTTTGGATCTGATTCTATTTTAGGAACTCGAAGAGGAGGCTCGCGGACCCCCTGACCTCACTGGTCTTAAACAAAGAATACAAGAGGGTGGGTCTTATCTTGTGATCATAAAACCACTTAATTTCCACTGCTGCTTCTATATGTGTGTGTGTGTGTATTCGCTTTCACATTTCTTTAATTCTTTTTCAATTTATACTGTCCAGTCGTTCGGGTACTCTCAAATTTTAATTCTTTGAGGCAAGAGGGAGCAACACGAAAGCAATACATTGAGCAACTTAAGCTGGATTTAGGATCATATTATGGCTACAATGAGTTTCTGATTTCTTCATTGGTTGAGGTAATTTGGGTGTATTCTGTACATCAACAAATATATGCGTGGACATCTAATTGAGTTTTATAATTGTTTCTAATATTATATTTTATTTTGTAGATGTTTCCACCTATTGAACTTATGGAACTGATTGAAGCTTTTGAAAAGCCTCGGCCAATCACCCTTCGTACCAACACATTAAAGGTGATACAGAACATAACATAACATACTTGTATAATTAAATCCTTGCTTTATTTGTTCTTTCATACTCATCATTGTACTCCCATCTTCTGACAATATAGACACGAAGAAGAGACTTAGCTGGTGTCCTGTTGAATAGAGGTATCAACTTAGATCCATTAAGCAAGTGGTCAAAGGTAAGAAGGATCACTCTTTGACCTGAATTATTATTTTGTTGTGGGGTGCATTAATTAATAATTGCTTTTTCCTATAACATTACACCACAGGTTGGTTTGGTTGTTTATGATCATCAAGTGCCATATGGTGCAACCCCAGAATATATGGCTGGTCATTACATGGTATGTATAACCTAGTTACTCTGCAATTGTAGTTTGCTTACTTATAATTGTATTAAATCCTTCTGTTTTGTTTGTTTTTGTATACAATCTTTACAGGTGCAAAGTGCCAGCTCCTTTTTACCTGTAATGGCCCTTGCTCCTCAGGAGAATGAACGAATTGTTGACATGGCGTATGTATTTGACATATTTATCCTTCTGCATCTTCATATGACCTTATTGCTACTCTTTTTTATAAAGTATTAAACGAAACTTTTACTTGTTGTAGGGCCTCTCCAGGTGGTAAAACGACTTACATTGCTGCTCTTATGAAAAATACTGGTACGATCTCTCTGTACATTTAATGATTGCTACAACTTGAGTTGGATATCCAGCACTGATATTGTGTCCACATTATTTCATTAAAAATGTGACCTCTCATAACACAGATGCAACTGTGATTAGGTATAATTTATGCTAATGAGATGAAGGAGCAAAGGCTCTCTAAACTAACATCAAATTTACAACGATTGGGTGTTACAAATACTGTTGTATGCAGCTACGATGGGAGGGAGGTTAGTTTTTCTAGCTATACATATTATATATACGAGTCAGATGAAGCTGAGCTGACTTGTTTATAATCATCTACTTTTTAATTTTGTGTTATGGTTTTTCTAATTAACTTATATTAAGTTAAATCTAACTTCTTCAGCTGCCCAAAGCTTTGGGGAACAACACAGTAGACAGAGTTTTGTTGGATGCTCCTTGCAGTGGTACTGGGGTAAGTCATTCTAAGATTCATATCTGTGTCCAGCTGTTGCTTTTCAGTTGAATAACAGTAAGGAACTTTCAAATGTACAGGTTATATCTAAAGATGAGTCTGTCAAGACCTCAAAAAATGCTGTTGATGTACAGAATTGTTCACGTCTACAGAAGGTACCCACAGCCTTTCTAAGAATTTAGTTATTTTAGTCGTTTAATGTATTAAGTTTCTGTTTGTTTATCCTTATGTATAAGGTATACTAGATAGAGGTTATAATAGGAAAACAGTTCACCTGCTGCATTTAGGGTCAGTTTGACCGTATTATGGGCTAAGGATATATATGCTTAGGTTTGTTAAGAGTATCTTATATCAGAACTCCAATATTGATTTATTCATTTGCAGGAACTAATACTTGCAGCAATTGACATGGTGGACGCAAATTCAAAATCAGGGGGTTATGTTGTTTACTCTACATGCTCTATGATGGTTATTGAGGTATGCTGCCTGAGTATCATATATCATAATCGTTTATGTGCATGCCAGATTTTTTTGTATTTTCTTCTTAATCTTGTGGGATCTTGCAGAATGAAGATGTTATAGATTATGCACTCAAAAAGAGGGATGTTAAACTTGTGCCGTGCGGATTAGACTTTGGTCGCCCAGGGTATTGTTTTCTCCCCGTTTTTTATTGAAAATTTATGAATGCTCATGTCTAAAGCAGCAGCGCCTGTTCTTGTAGATTTGTTCGCTTTAGGGAAGGCCGATTTCATCCGTCTTTGGAGAAGACAAGACGTTTCTATCCTCATGTCCATAACATGGATGGATTCTTTGTTGCAAAGGTATGCCTTTATTAGCAGCAATGTCAACCTCAGCTGAAGTTTTATGTACGTATGTTTAGAGTTGGCAAAAATGGGTACTTTTTGTGTGTCTAAAAATGGGTTGTTCTGACCTGAAACGTCTTTTTTTTCAAGAAAAAAATACGGTATAGAATTTTTGAGTGTCATGTGATTACAGAAAGTATGTGATTTCACTAATAACCCGAGTTTTTTTTAAGAATACTGTCTGTGAAGCCCTTTGAACTAATAATAATACACTCTTGTGGCTTTACAATTTCTTTTAACCTATTTTTGAGTTTTGAGTTTTATCCCACTAGAAATAAAACATAACCCCAGTTGACCTATTCATACGTAAATGGGTCGAAATTGACATCTTTATATGTTTAACTGATGGATCTCTAATGCGTAGTTATAAGGTTCACATAAATTGAACTTCACATTAATTATAATACAGCTTGCTCCAGAACTTTCTGAATTGTACTCAGTAGTGAAGTTGGCTTTGATTCTTTTTGTATATACGTCCAATGCTTAAAAAGTATACTTTCCTTTCATATTTCAGTTGAAGAAAATGAGTAATTTAAAGAGACCTTCAGCAGCTTCTGAACTAGGAGAAGTTGTGGAAAAAGGCTCTGAGATTGAAGAAGCTATCACGACAGAGAAGTCTGAAGTAGAGCATCATCAGAGGAAAGGCATGTTGAAGAGTGAGAAGAATAAAACAACAAATCCTCTTAAAAGAAAGAAAGAAGAAAAACCAGCAGCCCCAGTGGAGAAGAGAAAGAAATATAAACCTCCTCCTAGAGAAGAAATCTCAAAAGCCAGGTTAGCAGCTTCTCTCATATTTCCTTCACAGGGCTTCTTCTTCTTTTTTTTTGTTTAGAAAAAAGAAACTGCAACAACTTACTTTGTTTGATGTTCAATTGCCATCGAAGTTTCAAGCTGAAGTTATTTATTTCATCCATGTCAAGGTGTTAGGATTTGGCTGTTGGTCCAATGTATAGGTGGAATATGAATGGGTTGGGTAATGTATTAAACTTTGGGGTAAACTTATAGGATATGTCTAAAAAGATTTGCTTATGTCAATATTTTTTGTTCATTTTCTGGAGGTTCATAAAATAATTTAAAAACAAGTGAGCTTAGAAAGTCTACTATTGAAATAATGAACTAGTTTATGATTTTATGATAAAGTAATTGTATTCATTTTGAATTTATTTACAGCAATTCTAAACTGTTAGACCTGTTTTTTATTTATCTATATATTTTTAGATGCTGTTGACCTGTTCTAAATAATATACAAATACAGATTGGCCCATATTCACACAATGGGCAAAATTGCTGCTTCTAGTGCAAATGATTACTTTATGGCTACCATTGCTTTTATTTTGGGTTGTGGTCTGTTTAAGTTCCAATATCGACTGTTCAAAACACACATAGGCAAAAAAGAATTTTTTTTTTAGCATTCGGTGCCTCAAAAACAGGGGACCTACGATATTGTGTTTGTATTTATGGTTAAGAGGCTGTTTTTTGGTGCTATGCAGGGAAGAGAAGAGAGAAGCGCTAAGAGAAGCCAAGAAGAAAGAAGCCAAGAAGAAAGCTACCAAAGAAACAAAATCTGCAAGCAAAAAGTCTAAAACTGGGGTGTGATAGGTGCATCATCCGCTATCACCGTCGCCTTATTCTATACACTGTTCTAGAACTAGGTCAACGAATCCTGCTCTGGCCAAAATATTTAGTTGCAGTTTTCTTACTGAATTCACTTCATCATCATGTTTAAGGGAATGGGAAAAGCATTATAGGGCTTTTTCTGTAGCTCGTAAGGTTTTTGAGGATTTGTGAACAAATCATATTGAACTTGAGTTGCATCGTTTGTAGCCTTATTCACAGATGGAAAGATGCTTCATTTATAGTTTATTTGTTAGTTTTGTCCATGCTACAATAGAAATTTTCTTCTCTGGTTTTTTATTTAAAGTATTTGTTAGTTCTATCCTAGTTTTCTTCTTGCCCACAATTTTCATTTCTGTTACTATTTATGTTAGGTGTGTGCAATGTTGAATTGTGCCCATTTTGGCAAAATCCATATCCGTTGATCAAAATAATATCGTTAAACTCAAATCTATTGATACCAAAAAATGATTTTTGTTTCTTTGAATAATTTATGGACTCATTATTTTAATTTTAACAAAATTTGTTTACTTTTTAAAAGTAGTTCTTCTGAAACCCTCCAAGCCAGCTGAAAATAAAGAACTACTGGATACAACTTCTCCACTTAAAGTTCTCTAAAGCCCAGAGAAAGTGGAGGTTCAATTATCGAATGATATTAGTAGTCTATTATTTTAAATTTAGTGACTCAAATTTCTTATCTCGTATCGATATGGGATGGATTTTGACATTTGCCATATGCTGAAAAATACGTTAGAATTTACAATCTGAATACTTGCAAATAATTGTAAACCAGTTTCAATTTGCAAATCGTAAAAACAATTAAATAAAAATTCTTAATTTCTCGCTGATTTCTGATTTAGTTTTTAGACCAAGAAATTAAAAATGAAAATTTGAATGAACATGAAAAAGTATTTTAGCGTTGGAGATTGAACTTAAATGAATGCGAGTGTCGTACATGCACCTTGATTGAATGCATTACACTATTACAGTCTTAATCCATTGGATCAATAACTCTCGTTTCACTATGAAACTTTATTTTATCTTTTAACGCCTTTTTCTATTTTAAATAATTGTTTATTAGAAAAAGACTACAGTATATGTACTTTTACGAAACAATTGACTAGAAACCGTGTGAACTAGTAACAAAACCATCAAACCCCCATCTTAAATCTTGAAACATGAACCCAGTACACCTGACCTACAAATTTGTCTCACCCACCTTCATCCAATTAAATGCCTATAAATACTCTTCTTTATTCATCCAAATCATTCAATCACTTCACATTTTACAACAACAACCAAAAGCATCTTCTTCACATTTCTTCAAAGTCTGTTACATCAGTGAGTCTCAAGTACAAATGGCTTCAATTGACCAAAAGATAAACATGGCCAAGAGATGCTCTCATGGTACTTAATATTATCATGTTATTATTAGTAATCTCTGTGTTTATACATGCTAATTAATGTGTGTATGACACATGATTTTTTTTTTTTAATTCATGCATTTGTCCAAAGGTTAGTACCTCATTATATATGGTTTTGTGGATTGTACAGAAGGAGTAGTTGCTGGAACTAAAGCTGCAGTGTTAGCCACTATTGCAACTGCTATTCCAACTGTTAGTGGAATATTCCATTTTATTAGTATTTTTTAAGAAACATGAATTTTTGATGCATCAAGGGCACTTATTTATTTATTTAGTTATCTATCTAATATTAATGTATATCATCATGTGTTACAGATTGCAAGTGCTAGAATGGTGCCATGGGCTAGAGCTCATCTTAATCACACTGCTCAAGCTCTCATTGTTTCCACAGGTACGTATATTTAATAAATCCTTAATCCCCTTTTCATTTCATATATATATCTACTATATATATATGTGATAATAATGATATTTATTTTCTTTTTATATTTTTATATAACTAAGATCTAAATTTGTACTTGTGTTACAAAATGCCATGTATAGTGGCAGGAGCTGCATATTTCATAGTTGCAGACAAGACTATTCTGAAAACTGCTAGGAGGAACTCCTTCAATAATACTCAAGCATGAACTTCTAACTGGCCTTTTAAATTCTTGAAGTGTCTCTGTAGTTTCAATAAATTCGTAGCGTATGTAAATAATGTCGAATATGTCTTCTCATTTTTACTAGGAGAACTTCACCTTTGTGTTTCGCTTGTAAGTTGTAACTTTCGACTTCATGTATTGTAAAAGTTCCTAAAAGACTATATTTGCTATTGAGATTCACATCTTAAGTATATCAATTCTAACAAGGGTGAAAACATGAGAAATACATTGAATTCAAGTTGATGGAAATTGTACGTGAGAAATGTTTAATTGTACATTAGATTCTCTCACGTGAGGCCACGTACAACTATTTAATTTAATAATAATAATATTTATAATATAATTGGACACAAGAAAGAGATCAATACCACTCAAGCTATCAAAGTTGATTTTTCATTGTATTTTAGAGGATTAAAGGGGAAATAATCCGTAACGTTATCATTTTCAATCTTGTGTGATATTAGTTGATTACAGTTGGTTGCCAATCTTAAAGTTCTGTTGTTAAGTATGCAGTTGAATCTAAACACATGTGGATTAAAAAGTACGTGGTTAAATGTGATTGGTTTTTTTATCGGTTGTCAAATGAACCTTCACCGGAACATATTATAAGTATCGAGTAATACAATATCTATAACTATTTGAGAAAAAATAAAAAGAATCTGGTTCTTATCTATGCACATTATTGACATAAGTGTTTGGATGCTTGCAATATCATTTTGATTGCACAGATAACAAGGGAGGGCTTAATTTTCATATCCGAAGTATAAACTTCTTTGCATCTATTATATTTTATTTGTAAAGTATGGAGTTGTTTTCTAGGGTTAACTTTCAGAACAAAATTGCTCAAATGGTATGTTGGTCCATTTATTCTTGGTTCCCTATAAAGTTCTACTTGATCTTCTAAGTATTGGGCCAACAATTTTGTGATGGACCCCTCACAAATTTACCTTTTTAGATGGAATTCAAACTTTCTTCCAATATGCAAAAAAAAAGAAGCAAACTATTGGACCAAATAACACTGTAAATTGCCATTAAAGAATAAGTGTCATTTAAGTACAAAGAGATTGTCATTACATCTTCGTATAACTCTCTTTCATGAATTCATTTGTATCCTGAAAAATACACATAAAATGAATAGTAAGTAATGAGAGTTTAGTGAAAAACTTAAAGGGGAAATGATCTGTGTTGCTAGCAGTATGCAAAATGCACACCGTTAGACATTAGACTAAATGTGATTTTAGAAATGTAAACTGAGGTGAAAAACAACGTATGATCTAATTTGCGTACGGCTAAACGTATAGACCTTATCTCGAAAAATTTATCATAGAATGTACAAGAATAATAAGTAATGTGAGATTGTTTAACAACCTTATTCCCTTTGTGTTTTGCACTTGTAACATTCCATCCTACTTGCATAGTTGTGCACCCCACAACCTAGCCTGTCAGAATCCATAAATCAAGTTAAATACTTTCATATGAATACAAATATCTAATTTTTGAAAATTTTGCACAAGGTTACCTATTGCAAATCCAATCTCCGCTTTTCCAACCAGGAAGTACATTAGAATCGTGAGTGTAACAGCCTCCTGTTGATGCTGCTATCATAGCAGCCGTCGTATAATCTTTAGCTATTCCACATCTATAACACACATTTCGACTAGCATAGTTGTGGGCCCCACAATTGAATGTAGAACAATACCAATCGCCAGCTAATACTTCCGTTCTATTTAGACCATACGCCGACATCTCTGCAGATGTTGCGAATTTGGGACATTGACATCTTTGACAAGAATCGCGTTTCTTGAAATTCAAATGTTGGCATGCGCCACACATCCAGTCTCCACTACTCATTTTCTTTTGTTATAAGCTTAAGAACCTGAAATCATTGACAGAAAAATCATCAAATTTTATTTCAAATGTCACAAGAAAAAGAAAGACACCTTGTTATCACGCCATTTACTCGCTAAAACTCTATTAAACATGTTTTAAGTTAATATAAGCTTTTAAATATATTATTTTTAACATTAGTTTCATCAAACTAACCTCGAGAGAGATGGTATATGTTATTCGGTTTGTGGTTTTCTTGAGTGAGCTTGAATGATTTATATAGTTGCCAAACGATTCCCAAATGGGACCCCCATAAATCAATCTATAGCCTTTTCCGTCGCATAAAATATGCACCGTTCGATTCTAAGAATAATTTAACGGAAAGTCTTACTATAATTAAGTTTATAATCAAGCCTCTTGAATACCCTTGATGAGCAATTAAACTTAATAATGTGAGTCAACATTCAATAATTTTGGTATTAATAATGATTTTCATGAACAATTTGTATTTATTTTTGCTATGATGTTTTCCAAAAGAGGAAATATTCATCTAAATGAAACATCAAATGCACAAGTAAATTTTAACTGATCTCATGTCATCCATCATAGATTGTGCTGTCATATGCTCTGTTCAGAAATCAGAATGGGATTCCAAAAGCAAGAAAGGATTCTATATAAGTTCTAGATATACCTTCCTATTCAACTCTTTACATATATAATGATGTACATACCATCACGATCATCTAAAATGTTAAAATAATATGTTTAAACTGACCCGAGCCAGTCTAGCTATGCCATGAGGGATCTCGGACTTAGGATATCACTTTTCAGAACGAGTTCTCATTAGCATTACAGTTCCTCTCAGAAAAGTGGAATCCGCTTAGTGACATCTGAGCTCAGAGGTCATCATTTCTGAGCTCGGCCAACACACACGTTGCATGATCTCCCGACAACATCTAATACTCTTGTAGGTTCTTATTTGCATGACTACCCAACTAACTTGGTCAGCCCATTCATTAGCCCACGTCAGCATGGATCTCAAAGAATCTCTACATTCTCACATCCTATTTTGACATTCTTCTGGAAAGTAGGGTTTCACTATATAAACAAACTAGTTCTTGCCCTTATTCAACATTCAAGCACCCCCATACACTCAAAATTGACTCACTGTGTGATTTTGAGGATTAATCCATTGACGATTCTCAATCGAGTTAATCTCGAACCGGATTTGCACATACGTCGTAGTGTCAAAGATTAATCACCCATAAACCCAATATTATTCTGCACTGTAGATGAAATACTCTTGATCAATACACTAAAGCATTTGCAACTACACATTTTATCGATGACACATTTAGCATCCAAACAGGCCAGAAGCAAAATTTTGATTGCAACAGTTTCGTCACAATCTAATGCAAAATGGAACTTGTGATGACTCTCTTGCAACTGAAACAGAATTATTCTACCTGCGATATTTATGCTGGGGTCGTAAAAGAATGCCTATGTTAAATTCCAAGAATGGCCCGGCTCCTTCATATAAAAATGCCTATGTTAAATTATATTCTAAGAATTTCCCTCATTTATATATATGATTCTTTTGTGAGTTAATTGGAAAAAACCATTCCAAGTTGTTCACTTTTCAACAATATATAGTAAGTTGTTTGAAAGCTACAACTTTTATTAGATAAGGTGATCCGAAATACAATATATCCGTTCATCTTTGTCATGCTTTGCTTCTTGACATGGATGAATAAGACATGGACGACAAGTGTGCATACATTGTATCAATACATGGCATTCAATTCACCAAAGAAGATACCTTTTGTTTACGAGCAAAGGACTTACTAGAGTTCATTATCGTTATTGTCATTGATAATACTTTTGCCTTATTAAAGTGGCAATACAAATTTGGACTATTTTGGTAACGTTGAAAGGATGGGCATGGTTTTGTATTCCTATGTTACTAGTTGAATTTGCAACCCCTTTTTGGCAATCACTCATGTTTGTGACAGATTATAATGTTGCTAGTACTCTGTGTATGCTTTTCTAATAGTTCCTTTGTGTAGGTTTTATTTAATTCGGGTTGGATTTGTGACCAAAAGTTCCGATTTCTCTTCCATCTACACGAATAAATTCCTTCTAACGAAGTAATGCACCATTATAGAATTCTATTCTTCCTTTCTTTCTATGGCTTGTCTTCGATTCTTTCTTGCAATAATTCAAAATCCCACTCCAAGATTCATATCAATGCTTTTGTTGCCAATAATTCAAAATCCCACTTGAAGATTCATCTATTTGATCACTTCTACCATACACATTGCTTTCTTTCATCACTTTTTTAAGTGTAAATATAATCTAACATCTATATATAGACATACAAACACGCAATTTGTGCTAATTAGTTAAAAACTTAACCTCAACCATAGATATTATATTATTTGGTAACAAGAATAAAACACATTTCAAATAAAACATGATTCTTTAAAACTACACGAAATTTTTGTAAGCTTACAAACCCCTAACAGGTAGACAAAGACTTCACATCAAGTGGGAAATCAGTTTTAGAACAGAAGGGTATTCTTTAAAAATTTCAACTACCCCCCTTCTGGACACAATTGGATAACAAGAGATACATATAGTTTCGATATCTCGAATTGAACTCCTCAATTAAGAATATTCTTTTGTGACAGATGGACATTACTTATGGATAACACTATACTTGATGCATTCGCCACCATTTTCAATAGCATGTCAAAGGGATTTTGTCGATTCTTGACACTTGTTTGTCGGCTAAGGGTTTGATAAGCAAGAATAGAATAACTACTTATGGCATTTGGGTTCCCTTCTTTGTCATCACGTGCATGAGATGCATCAAGATTGAAAGATGGAGATATGACTCAAAAGAAGTCATTTCACTTATAAGTTGGTTAAAATACTTGTAAGATAAAGATTAGTGACAATAGAGGTTCCATTTCTGGTACATAATAACCACCTATGCAATTAGACATTTTCATTAGTTTTCAATTAAGTTAGTTGAATCGATATGTATACATACGTACTTACACGATTTATACATAAATATAAGGTACGTACCGTTTTGCCACATGATTTTTAATGGAAAATTGTATTGGCTTTTAGTAAGTAACTAGATCAAGGAGCATGAAGAAGGATTAGAGGAGCTTGGTTGGTAAGTCCAGTGAATCAAGTTTAAGTTTAAAATTTTAGGTTTTATTCGAGATCTAAAGAAAAAATTAAAGCTTAACTTCATGTCCTAGTAATTCCTTTGTTGGCGGTTTCAAATTAAAAGTTACTCTCATTTCTATAATTCCAAATCATCCAACGAACAGCGTGGACTACAACATCCATAAATTTTTGACGTTGAGTGGTAAGTTGTAGAGAATCTGCCCTTTGATGTTGTTAACAATTGTAAATTGTGAATTCCACTACTTCAAGGTGTCACACTATAACTCTTGAAGTCACTTCGTTTTTTAACTCAACGTCAAACAACAAGATCTCTTTAAATGACCTTAATAACCATGGCTATAACCACATCTAATAATATAGTTCCACCAAAAAAAGCAATTAAATAACATGAATGATTTCAAAGTGACAGAGTGAATTCCTAGAGTTGAAGGGGTATACTATATATTACGAGCTGAGTGAATACATGAATTGTTATGATTGTGAATCTTCACAAAAAGAAAATCAGAAAAGCCGAACAAGTCAATTTTACCAGGCAAGAATCTAGACTGCCTAACGAAAATTTGGTCAGAACATGCTTCGCCCGGTGTAATCCGTGATCACCCGGCAAAATTTAGGTCGGCCATATTTGGTGTTTTTTTGTTCCCAAAGTTATATACTTCCTATATAAACATACCTTATGTGTTGTAAACCCATTGTACAATAATTATAATGAAAACTCTCTATTTGGCCCCGTGGACTAAACTGATCTCTAAGCTAGAGAACGGACATAATCACGTTAAATTCTTGTGTTTGTATTGTTTCGTTTATCTTGTTTGCTTTGTTTATTTTATCCGTTTATTGTTTGTGGGTGTAACCTCGATTACACAATTGTTGTTTGGATTTGTTTTTTTGCTAACAATTGATGCCAACTTCATGAACTGATTGTTGTTAGTTGTTTCCGCTGTAATTCCTAACAACTAGTACCAGGGCTCTAGGTTGAGCGATTTGGGAACAATAGCGGATCAAGACTAGGTTTTCATGGTTAAGGTTTTAGTTTATGGGAGATAGAGATCTTGGATTATTGTGTGCAGGTAATCGAGTTGATCTAGATCCACAAGGAGAGAAACATCAGGGAATAATTGGAACACACGGTTTATGATTTGTCTGCAACAGGCTAAATCGAAGATCGGCTGGAAAACCTGAACCGCGATGCGACCCTAATATTGGTGAATCGTGGTGCAATGGTTGTTAGTCGTGACATGATGACACGACAGGAGGCCAATTGCGTTGAGGTTGTGATTGGCCGCGGGTGGATATATTTGTTGATTAGAGTCGATGGTGATTTAGTTGTGGTGAGGGTTTTGTGGAATCCGGGACTAGATTCGGGTTAATCATTCTTCGCGAATCTAGTGGAAAGAAGTGATGAATGTCATCGAATTTCTTCTCTTGCCAGATGGTTTTTTTCTCAGTTGGGTAATAAACTGTACCACTTCTGTTTGATGAGTTATCGAGGGAGTTTCATTATCGTTCGTGGGTTGAAACGGGAGACCATGCTTTTTTGGTCGTGTATTCCATGTTTTTAACATGACTACACAGGTTAAAGCTCACACACTTGGAGATATTGGTTGGAGAAAATTCCGAATTGAACGCCTTTGGCTGGGATCATGTATCGGGTGATGGGTTGGTTCAACAATCGAGCAAATCTTCTAGAGGAACCGATTGGGAAATTTTCAAGTGGGTTAGAGGCGGATAATCTAACCCTAATGAGCTTTCAGTATTTCATTGAGTTTCGGGAACTCTAGGGAGTTTGGTAAATGAGGGAAGAGTCAAAGCTAGTGGGAGTTTGGCAACTAGTGGGAGTCCTGAGAAGGTTGTGCAATTGATGGATCTCAAGTTTCTATCGTTTTAGCATGAGGATTCCTGGTAACACTAGCGCATTCAGACATTCGATTTGTACTATCCAATGGAAGGTTGTAACGTCCGTCATTTTTACCCCATAATTTAAGCATCATTTTACAATGAAAGCTATTCAAAATACATTTTCTACATTAGCATCTCTACATATATACAATTTCTATCTCTTGATATCACGTCATTATAGCTTGTCCTCAACTTAATTCCTTGAACATTAAACATGAAATATATGCAATAAATGTATAAGTCTAATATCTTAGTGACATCTTGCGTTTTCTATTTAATAGCACATACAATTATGTCATGACAATGCTCTTTACATAATAATACATATCAAGATCTCTTCGTTAATGTGTAACCGAGCCGTATCTTTATATTTAAATTCAATCTTATAGATATGGATCTCATTCTTTGAACAAAGGCAGCCTTGTGCTAATACGTTTTAAACTCTGAATTTCACATTTTACATTCGTTACACATTAAAAACACAAAATACATAAATCGCATACTTAAAACGTGATTATAAATATATACATACAATTTTAACAAATCTAATACAACACGTAACAATCAAATACCTACTTAGCATATATTTAAATTCTCATAAACAAGACAATAAATACACACCTACCAGTTTGAGTTTTTTTTTTTAGAGCTAATCGTGTATTTCTTGCTTCTTGACTAGTACATTACACTTGCATAAAATCTTGTGACACTTGCATTCTTGTTTACATTATAAATTTCTCTTCTTAATATGTGTCTAATTCCATACATACGCAAATGAAACAAATGCAGAATAATTCTCCTTTTTATAGTAAAACTATGCTTTGTCACTAAAAATCTATAGACACATAGATAATACACATAGAAGACTAGTTTAGATAATGAATATGCTCATACGTGGCTTATTCTTAAAGCTTAGGTGATTAAAGCGTTTATGACTCATGGAAGTATATACACTTGGTTACTAGGCTCATTTTATTTTCAAGCTCGTGTGCTATCTGATGCCACGTATAAACTAGTAAGTGTATCATATCATTACTCTAGCTAGTTGTAGGTTAGTGTTTGCCACCATTTACAAATCATTTGGCAAACTAAAAAAAAAAAAATATACTATTTTGTATGAAGTACAAATATTTATTAACATCACTTGATCAATTGAACATAATACAATTAATTATAGTGGAACGTTGCAAAAGTATTTTATGACAACCAAAGTATTTTCATCGCAGTTGTCATTTTAAATTGTACTGTGTTCATTAAATTGTATGTACACTTCTTGTCGGTGCATCCATAGAAAACCAAATATTAATAATGTAAGTTTTCAAAGTTGTGATTATATTCTCAAAATAAACTTTGATAATAATTTACGTATTAGTTTAATCGGCAATTTTCTAGATGCTGAAAAGGAAAATCGGATAAATGAAATTCTGTATAGGTGGTAAATGACATATTGGTAGCAGTATCAAACGTGGTTGTAATCGATGAGAGGAAGAGGCGAGTGTCTCTTGAAAGAATCTTGTGGTAGGAGTCGTTGCACACTTCGATGTATCTTCTTGGGACTTGAAGATGGTGATGTTTAGAGAGTGGTCCAAGTTTTACAGTGTGCTTCAGTTAACATTGTATCGAAAGTCTTCCGACTCTATGAGGTCGAGCAACGTGTTTCAAACGGTATTTTGGAGGCACCGGTAGATTAGAACATGTGACATTGGTAAAGGGACAAAGATTGTGAAGGGTTAATGGTTTTTGGGGTTAGTTAATCTTTAAGGGGAAGATTGTTATGACTGTGAAGCTTAGCGAGAGGAAAATGACAAAAGCTAAACAAGTCAATTTCACCCGGTGAGAATCTGGATCGACTAGTGAAAATTTAGTTAGAACATGCTTTGTCGGGCGAAATATGTGATCACCTAGAGAAATTTAGGTCGGCTAGATTTGGTGTTTTTTTGTTCTCAAAGTTATGTACTTCTTATATAACGTACCCTATGTATTCTAAACCCTTGTTACGAAAATTATAATGAAAACTCTCCGGTTTAGCCTCGTAGACTAAACTGATCTTCAAGTTGAAGATCGGACATAACCACGTTAAATCATTATGTTCTTATTGTTTCGTTTATTTTATTTGCTTGTTTTATTTTATCTATTTATTGTTGGAGGTGTAATTTCGATTACACGAGTGTTATTTGAGTTTGTTTCTTGCTAAAGATTGATATCAACGTCATGAATAGATTGTTATTAGTTGTTGTTTCCGATGTAAAACCTAATATGAAATTGGATTAAATGTGGAAGAAGTGGGGTTTTTCAAAGCCGTCCACTGTGTTTCATTTCGACGAGTGACTGGGCTACCTTGGTCTGAACCACGAAAAGGGTGAAGATGGTGCCCCTGTTTAAGTTTTGTAGTTGAAAGGCTCTTGATAAGGTTATGATAATTAATATCTTATTTCAACCGGTGTTTTTAATCAGCATTTGAGGATGAATATCTTATCTTTTTTCTTTGTTTTTTCATTCTATATGTACAAATTTGTGCCTGAATGTGATGATGGTGTTGTCAATATTCTTTTACTGTAGATTAATGTGGATGATGTTAAATTTGCTTGTTTTCGGGGTTGCCATATATGCAAAATCAGGGTGCATATATCCTTGGATCTCTCGCCATATAAGTTAATATACATTGAATATATCTTTGGTTCAAACCTCGCCTACTTTGGTTTAACCATCACCAAGATGGTTTAGTGGTTGGCGTCATCATATCCTCACAAGAGGTTTCAGGTTCAAACCTCACTAACTGCACATTTTGGGGTGACCAAGAGAAGGGTCAGAAACGGTCACAGAGATACCCATGTTAGGCCGCGTCCATCTGAGTAAAAATACTCGTCCTCTCCAAGTAACCTGGACAGAAAAAACCTCCTCGTTTACCGGTTTTACATCTCTGGTTATACTCAAAAGAGGATAAAAATAAACTTATTGAAACTTATGTTTTCGGTTAGTTTTTTACTGTTTCTTTTTCGCCGTAATTATGATTTGGATTGGATCTATAATGTTATGTCTATGTATTGGATTCAGAACCCGGTGTTTGTGTTATACAAATAATAATTTGAAGCTGAAAACTAAATTGAAGAAGAAAGAAGCAATATGCTAAAATGCAGTTGAAATATATGATGCTCACAACATATATATAATCATGATCATGGCACTTTACATGAAGTTAAACAAGTTAAGGGTGACACGGATATATAATGTTACCGAAAATAGATAAAACTTTCTGTTACTATTATATCTTCAGAACCCAATCCTACTTCGAGCCTAATTAAAAGCCGCATAAGACCTAGTTGTCACCAACAGTCGCGCGCGTTTCATCCCTTGTCATCGTCCCATTTTAGTATTTGACTATCACCCTGTATTTCGAGACTGTTTTTTAAACTTGAACTCGATAAAATAATTTGAACTTAATAATGTTTTTTTAAACGCCTCGCGTACTTAGCAATCTTGGTCATAATCTTATTTGATGTTCTGTAAATTTGAAGTTTATATTATTTATTTAACTTATTTTGTATTTTATTTAGTTATTAAGGAATTATAAAAGGTGGTTAACATTTCACAATCCACAAGGTAATTTGACAGATGCAAGCTTTTGAACAACTATACATTGTTAGAAACATGAGGCGGTGGGATGGGAGTGTTTGAAACCTTTATTCTTTGATGAAAAAGGTGGTAGTTACTTTCTCAATAATGCTTCAAGAATCTAAATCTTGTCTGTGATGCAGCAAATAGCCATTGGTTTTGAATATTCAGGTTTATGTTTTCGGTTTTAGATCTTTCATGTATATTATATTTCATCTTTTTTATGAGTACCAAACATGGCTTTGTAATGGATCTTGAAAAATTAATAATACTTTTATGTTCAAGGAAGATACATAATAGTTTCATCTCCTAGAGTGTTATATATGTGCAATTCAGTGATAGGTTAAGTAGGTTTAGTGTGTTATGTTGCAGGCTTTTTTTTGGGTCAAATGTTAGCAAACTTGCTCTTCATATATATAGCGTGGACTTCGCATAAATGTATCAATTGGTTTAGATACAATTATGTTTGAATTATCTGTGTTCCGCTCGACTGATTTCAAATCTTGGATATCAGTTTAGATACAATTCAACAGTCAACGCCATAGACAGTGCGCTAATTGTGTATATATGCGACATTAATAGACTACTTACGCTTTGTAATGAAAAGAATGGAGTCAAATGTCCTGGTCTCCATTGTATAATAATTTAGTCTTTCTGAAAGATGTGTGTTTGTATGCCGAGTTCTTTTGGTAAATTTAAGTGAATATAATCAAAGCAGTAGACTCCAAGACTAGTTTTATCTGCGTTGAAGACCAAATAGGAAACTTAGAAGTGTTTTTATGGTTTATGAACAATATCAGGACGTGACATCATAATGTAATGCTTGAATATGTTCATTGATAACGCGCGATACATGGTTGATAGCAAGAATGAGTTTTCCTGTTCTAGCATCTTAACTTCAAGTGGTATCAAAATTTTGCAATATTTCCAGTTACGATGAAATAATGGATAAGTTACTGGTCAAGAAAATCTTTATAAAACAGTAGATGTTTTCGAGGACCAACGATACTTAGCTATGTTTTAGTCCTATACCAACGGGTTTCATTTTGTTGGCTTGCACTTTCTAGCTATATATACGGCCTAACGTAGAGTTTAAATGAGGTCATAAATTGTATAAGAAATTTAATAATCTTCACTTGAATTTAAATTCTTATCAAAATATCATGTAGTACCATTTTCAATTAACTGTCACCTAATTTTTATATATACATTACTTCGTAGATTATCCATAAATTTAAAGTTATGAATTTTATATAACTAAAACAGACATTAATTGTATTTGAATTTATTATTAATCTAGACTATAATATAATATAATGTAATATAATATAATGTAATGAAATATAATATAATAAATATAAGACATATTAATAGCATTTGAATTTATTAGTTTGTAATATAATAAATCACGTACAATTATATATTTATATTAGTTATATGTTAATGTTATAAAATATAGGGTGTATAAAAATTTTTGAGTAATAAAACAATGTTAGATAATGGAAGCAATTAATGTTCGAATTCTAGCTCAAACTCAAAAATGATATATTGTCAGTAACTTTTCTAGATAAGGTGAATTCATACGAAGAAAACATCAATGCCAAAAAGTTGTAATAAAAATATCACCGCAACAAACTAACATTATCTAGCACATAAGTTTATTTTAGCGCTCAAGATAACATTATGGGTGATAATAATCGTAGAGTTTATGGGGAAAAAAAGATATAAGCTCTACACGTATAAATTATTTAAAAATAACATTTAAAGAAAAAATATAATTTATGAAACATAAAATTATTAAAAAGCTCTTTATTATATTATTTTACATTTTATATTTGTGTCTTTTTAAGTCAATTTACAAAATTAAGTTTCCAGCTCTAACTAATTTGCAAAACATTTTTAAAAAAAACTTCAATTTTTAGTTTAAAAAATAAGTTTAAGCTATAAGCTTTCAATTTCAAAAAATTAGCCGATAGCTGGAGCTGAAAACAAAAACTTATTTTTTATATAAGTGTTTACCAAGTAGCTGAAACTGAAA
This sequence comes from Logfia minima, assembly GCA_963921325.1. Taxonomy (NCBI): domain Eukaryota; kingdom Viridiplantae; phylum Streptophyta; class Magnoliopsida; order Asterales; family Asteraceae; genus Logfia; species Logfia minima. The sequence continues at coordinate 41,850,710 of OY992764.1, forward strand.
GTTTAAAGTTGTAAATTAACTTAAAAGAACATAAATATAATGTAAAAATAATATAATAAATGACTTTTTATAATTTTATATTTTTTAAATTCTTTTCAAAAACTACTTCAAATAACTTATATCGGCGGAACTAATTTTTTGTAAGCTCTACAATTATTATCACTAATACAATACTGTTAGATTGAAATTATAAAGAAAAAAAAAACAAATTTAAAGTCCAATGAGTTACAATAAACTTATATGCTGAAATTAAAATTAATGATTTGAACCTTTATCTAACTTCCATTTATAATTATAAAGTTAAATAGTTAAAGATTCTTTCAATGAGTAAATTTAATTCACGACACTTTCATGATGTTATTTAATAGTATGTACCTTGTTATAAAGATAATCCTTATCTTAAGCTTTAAATTATAACATCACTTTCAATTTAAGAAATTTCTTTTAATTTTTTTTAGTGTCAGTTCAACGTCACGTCAGAATTTTTTATGAAAGACAACGCTACCAATCTAAGAAGCTTTTTGAAACACTGAATACTAACATTTACCAATAATACATTTATTATACGCATAAAATAAGAATAAAAGACATGGCCAACATACTTTCATTTTCCATTATCTTAATCAAAAAGTAAATTTAAAATAACCTTTAAAGAAGTTTAGAAGAAGCTTCGGTGCTAATACAAGACGAAGAAAGAAGTGTGAAAGGAGCTCGGAGGAAGTAAGGCTTGGTACTGGTCTGAAATATAACCGATAAAGATACAGATTAAAAAATATATAATGAGAATAATTAATTAATTAATATCCTCGTTTGATAATGATTAGAAGAAGGTTAGCCGTTTGAGGTGATGGTTTCAGGGTTTAGTCCACCCCTAAAACCCCTCTTTGCTCAAACACAGGAATTCCACCTTTCATGTATGAAAAAAACATTAATGCACACATATATGGAAATTATAGAATTAATTCTTAATTAGATGTGTAGGGCTTGGTTCATATACAATAATTCTTATTGTAAAACAAATAAAATAACATTTTAGTCAAAGGGTGAATTGGTAATTTTGTTTGCATAATTATGACCATTTAATTAAAATTAAAACTTCTCCACCTTTTTAGCTAATAACCCCTCCCCCTCCTCCTCCCTCTCCTCTCCTCTCCCCTATCACCCTAATCTCCATAACCAAGAACACAATCACCAAACCAACATTCTGACTGTGCACCACTGAAAAATTTATTGTGCATCATGTATTGTTCTGTGCATCGTCATATTTATATTCTTCATGCATTAATTATGTGAAGCTTGCAATTTTCAAATGGTATAAAATCTGTATCATCGGAAAATTCAGTGTGCATCACTAGAACATTTACTATGCACCACCGGAATTCTGACCGTGCACCACCCGAACTTTGAAGTCTGACTGTGCACCATCAAAACTTTAATTTTTGACTATGCACCACCGGAACTTTGAATGACCCTTTTGCCCTTCAGGAATATTTAAGGAGTCTTTGACTATTTTGAAAAATTAATTTTATTAAATCTCATCCGACGGTTGATATGTTATCTTGTTTATTTTATGTTAAGGTTTGTTTTATGATAACCAACCCTGTATTTATATAATTCAATTGTATTTGTATACAAACTTCTTAATCCCCTTCTCAAATCCGTCTAGGGTTTAGTCATTTTTATTCTTGTTGCTGGTGGTCGTGAGTCTTCATCAGCATTTTTGCAGGTTAGATTATAATTAATATTGTGTGTATATATGTATTTTTTAAAAGATATTATGTGAAGCTCTTTTTTGGTTTGAAGCCCATATTTTGATATATCTAATAAATTATTAAAGTTTGGTCCCTAAAAATTAAACCTTGAATATGAAAAGTTTTTCATTTATCAGCATATGATGGATGAATGAATTGTCACCATCATTACCAGGTTATTCTTTTTGTAGGCAAAATATTATTGGGGTTTTTCTTAAAAAAAATTTATACATGTAGTCTTGTAGCCTTAGAAAAAGAAATTGATTTTAAAGTTTTAAATTCAAGCATCACATACCTCTGAGGATGGATTGATAATCACCATTTATCTCAGGTTGGTTATAAAAAATCTAGGTATAATAATTGATGCATATTAGAGTTAACTCTCATGTAATAAATGTGAAAAAATAAAATGTTGAATTTAAAACTACTTTATTACACATTTATTAAATGTTGAATCTCATATTAGAGTTAACTCGCATCACATACTTCTTTTTTTAAATTTTACCCTGTTTCTTGTTTTATTGATTTTTGGCTTGTGACGTTACTCTTTTTATTTATTCTTTTAATTATTTGTCTGTTGATGTTACTGTTGTTTCTTGTCTTTCACTCTGCATGTCTTATCTATAGTGATCATAACTAAAATACCCTTAAGGAATTAATCTTTAGCCCCAAAATCATATGATTTGGATTGTAAAAGTTTGATTTTTTTTTGCCAGTTTATAGCATGTAACTAACTCACATTCTTACATGTTTTTCCTAGTTTTATTTCTTGATCATTTTATTTACAGTGACAAAATGGTACAAAATGTTGACCAAAATTTTGTAGTTACAGACCAATCTCTCACTATGTTTGAACACCCTTTTCATGGTGGCAACAATGTTGGCAACAACGGTGGAGGTAAATTCTTCCCTCAACAAAATGAATCAAACTCCCAGTTTGAAAAATTCAAACAAGAGACCAGGAAATCCAGAAGTCAACAAAAACCCTCAAAAGTCAACATCTTTGACCTTTCCAGGTCAACGACCCAACCCCCTAAACATGCCTGTGAGTAGAGGAACCACCCACATTTTTTACAAGACTCGAATGTGTCAAAAGTTTCTAGATGGAACCTGTCGTAACGGTGATAATTGTACTTTTGCGCACGGGCCTAATGATTTACATGAGCCACCACCAAATTGGCAAGACTATGTGAAGGATAATAGAAGAGGAAATGAAAGTGGTAATTGGAATGATGATCAAAAGATCATTCATCAGATGCGCATTTGTAGGAAGTTCTATAATGGGGATGAATGCCCGTATGGAGATAAGTGTAATTTTCTCCATGAAAGCCGTGCGAAGTTCAAGAATGAAGTTGCCATGGACACTGGAAGAACAAGAGAGAATTCTGTGATTAACATTCAGCCTGTGGTTGACCGTGGTCAGACTAAAAGTGAGGTTCTGCAAGATTCTGTTAGTGTTGTGAACATTGATCAAGATGCTTCACGAGCTTCTATGAAGACTAACTTTTGGAAAACCCGACTCTGTGGCAAATGGGAAACTACTGGCCAATGCATATTTGCTGATAAGTGTCACTTTGCTCATGCTATTGCAGGTATACATACACTTTCACTCCGTTTTTAGTCTCTGCATAAATGCGATATATTATGACAAATGTGAAAATTTAGACACTTTGTAGAATTATGACAAATTACACATATAAAGATGGGTATTTTGGTATTTTACTTACCTTTAGTTTAGGATTCACATAAATGCTTATTTTGTATATAAAGGTAGGAGCTTCTGGTCGTTTTGCGTATAAAGATGGGATCTTTTGGGGTTTCCATCTTATCTTTTAAACTAGTCAATCCTCTAAGAGCACACGGAGTGGGGAGGAACGCGTACGTTCCTCGACCTGAAATCTGTCGGAAACGCAGTTTCCCCACTCTCAGGCGGCGTTCCGGATAGTGTTCCCGTCGGTGTTCCGAACACAGCGTCCCCCCATAGACGTTGTGTTCCCGATTTTTCACTTTTTTATTTTATTTTTTTCTCACCTTTTCTTCTTGTTTTCTTTCTTTTTCTCTTATTTTTTTTTGTTTGATTTGAAGAAAAAATTGTACTGTGTTTGTGTGCAGATTTTTGTGTGTGTGATTTTGTGTAGAGGAAAAAAGGAGGAAGAAGAAGGTGGAAAAAAGAAAATAGGGACACATTTTCAAGCAGGGTTAGAGTTTAGATGGGCTGTTTTTTGGGCTTGATTTTTTTAGAAATGGGCTTATTTTTTGTGAATGAGTTATTTTTAAAATGGACTTATAATTTTAAAATGAATTTTTATTTTAAGCTATTTTAATTAGGTTAAAAATGTTAAAATGAAAATGGACATAGTTAAAATGGGTTATGTATTTTTTGTACTTGTATATTTATTTTTATTTTTAATGATTTTTATTTTTTTATTGAATTTATTTTGTTATTTATTTATATTTGTTAAATTATTTGTATTTTCTGACAAATAAAAAAATCAAAAACAAATTTCTGAACACTGTCCTAAACACTGTTCCCACTCCCTCATTTTCAGCAAACAGTGTTCCCAGGGAACACCGTTGCTGAACACTGTGACACAAGGGTCACCACTCACTGTTCTCTTAGATTCTTGTTCTGTATTTTGATTGATCAATATATACAAGAAAAGCGTTCATGAGCTCAAACTGATAGCTTTTTTGAATTTCAATTTTGTGGGTCATATTTACATGAGAGAAATGAACTTTCTTATGCAAACTTTTACTCTACTTGAACGAGAGGGACCAACAAATAAGAACCACTAAAATGGTAAGTTGAATTCAGATTGTTAATAAGTATCATTATTCAGTTCCTATATGTGTATTTTTATTCGGTTTTGTGCAAGCAAGAATATACAACAAGTGTGCCAAAATCTTGAAATTGAATCATGGATTTGTACAGCGTACTATCATTGATGCACCTTTAACGTCATGCACTTGTAATTGCCAAACTCTAACTGGTCTGAGCTGTCTTGTCGTCAATTTTTCAGAGCTAAACACCGCAGTTGCACGTGCACATGCTGTTGCGCACCCTTATGCCGGCAGTTCGGTTGCAGCCAATGTGGTGCATGGTGTAACATCCTCCCCAATGGCCTAGTATTTTTAGGTAAATTTACCTTATGTTACCTTATTTACTTGAATTCATTTATATGAAATGTTTGAATGTATAATTGTTAGGAATAATTAAATGGGAATTACGGTATTTTTAGTTTAAAATACGGATTAGCCTAACTATTATAACTAATACCGTCGTGTGCTAGATTAATGATAATAATACATCGTAGTATACGTAAATCGTTATATATATAAACCCAAATCTGGAAATTAATCCTCATTTCATCACCATCTTCATCTCACACCAAGAACACCAAGAACACACACTAAAACACACACTTGCACAATTGAAGCTCAAATCAAGCCCAAAACATCTCCAAATTGTGCCATTAGATTCGGAATTCATAGAAGATCATTTCTACAACTTGTTTCAGTGGATTAAATCAGATTAAGGTTAGTTTTGGTTAGTTTTTGTTTTTTTTACAAAAAAAGTGATAAAGTTAGTTGATTTGATGAAATTAAGTGTTTTTATGTTAAATTGATGCATTTCGAGTGTTTGTTTATGTATTTATGAAGTGTTGGAACATTTAATTTGAGGTATAACGCTGTTAAGATTGAGATTTGAGTTTTTTAGTGAAAATCAGCCAGTTTTCTGCCCAGTTCGCAGGATGAACTGGTTTGGCGATATTGCAATATCGCCCTCCAATATCGCTACCCAATATCGCGATTAATTTCGCTTGCAATATTGCTAGTGGCGATATTGCAATGTCGCTAGAGGCGATATTGCAATGTCGCTATGGTGCAAATTTTGAAAATGCATAAGTAAAAGGTTATACTTTTAGCGACCAAAATTGAAAGATTCATTTTTAACTGCGGATCGAACTTTTATTATTCCTTGAATACAGGGGTCACCTGTTTGATTAAATATGTTATAATAATGATTCGAAAATTTGGTTAATTGAGTAAATAATTAAATAAGCAATTTTTTTTTATAAAATGATATAATTGATAGTTGTACAGCGGTTATAACAGATAAATTGTAACTTGATAATTGTTTATTATCTGGATAATATACATTGAGACATGTTATACGATTTCAAGGTGAGTTACTAACTCATTATCTGTTGTATTCTCAGATCAGTCAAAGACTCAGTAATATAAGAATTCTGAGAAGTGAACGGTAGCAGTCAGGTGAGTGGATCTGCAACTCATAATTTGAGTTAGTTGTAATGGTGTGATTACAACAAGTAACGTAAACCTTGATTGACTATTTAGTCTGATTTATGATTGAATATATCTGCTTGTTATGCATATGTGGCCTTCGGGCATTTGTGTTATTCAGAGGTCAATTGCGATTGGACTTGGTTACTACTGTGTTCAACTCAGGTTCCAGATACATGTGTTGTCGCTAGAAACTGTGTTGTTGTGTTGTAGTGCCAAGTTATCGGTCTATTCTGTATGGGCCTTTACAGATTGTGGGTAAGTGTTACTAAGGGCCACCGCGGCTGTAGGGTTCCTCAGTAACCGCCGATCCTCTTGAGTTTATGTGTTTACTGTGCTTAGTGTAAACAGATTATTAGGCTAAGTTGAATTGTTAGTTGTACATTCATTCACTTAGCTTTGTGCTAATTCCACCATTTCCCTTCTATTTCCCTTCCTGCAGGTTATGCATGTCTTTTGTGGGTTGGGCAGGAAGGTGGTTTTGAAGAATGTTTGACACGTGCCATCACTCTGATATGTTTATGAATGTTTTGTAAATTAACGTGTATGTGGATTTTGTATAACAATTATATGTTTTGTTTCAGCAACATTTTAATATTGTAAACTCGCGAAAAATCTATGGTCATTTTGTAAGATAAGTTATAATATTATCTTTTATCCATCGCTTCCGAGTCAAATTACTATTTTAACCCTGAGGTAATTTAAGGGGTGTTATACATGGTCCCATCATAGAACCACTGGTTATTAATTCATCTACTCTTGTTCCTGTACAACGAGGTGTAGGAAGGGGTTTCTTGAAATTAGCAGGGAAGAAGGTGAACGACATCTATGGAGACTGGATTGATGCTGAAGAGGATGAGCTGAAATAAGAGCTTGAAAACCATTGAAACGAAAACCAAGGTCCTGGAATGCAGTAAATCTTCGTAGGTACTACCTTTAAGTATTTCTCTTTAGCTTCTATTATTATTGTATTTTTCTTTGATGCTTTGGGAGTAACTGTTAGTTATGATCCATGGAACAAGTTTTGCTAGTCTATGTTCCGATTGTAACTTTCTTTTATATTAATGAATGAAATCCTTCGATGCCATCTTTTTAGATGGATCTTCTATCAAAAATGGAGTCATCTATTGAATAATTTAAATTTCCAGTAGAGCAACTGGCATTACACTGGCTGAGCATACCCCTCCAATATGTTCCGATGTTTCGGCAATGGCTGGATCATCGATGGGTTAAGCTCTCCTCGCAAATTAGCTTCGTTGTGATAAATTATACTTTCACAACAAGGTAGTGGTCACCTAATAATATACCACGTGTCTGCAAAGGACGCTTTGTTCAAACACACAAACTTTCATTATACTCTTTCAATCAAGCATCATTCAAACATGTGATTGCAATATTAAATGAAGGCAGAAAAAACATGGAACTATACTTCAAAAGATTAAGGTATCCATAGTTTCCAAAAGAAAGGGTTGCGATTACATATCAATTGCAAAATATAAACATACATCACACCCTGAATACAAAAGTAAATACATCCAAAACAGCTACAGATAAACAAGCAGCAATATTCAGGAAGGAGGCGTTCCGATCTCCGAAGCACTCTCAGGTTCAATAGCTTTAAACTCCTCAATAGAAATATCACAATCTTCACTTAGACGCTTTAAGTACGGGTACTCCACATTATCAAACTCTTTGGCAGCTTTCACAAACTTTGTTTCAGCCTCAGGATCATAATATAAAGATTGAGCAATGTCAACACTATCCTTAGAATTATCATAACCCATCATTAAACCCATATGCCCGCCGACACCAAAACTGCGTGTTTGAACGTGACCAAGAGAGGTAAGATACTCTGAACTCTGGCGCAACTTCTCAAAAGCATGATTAACTGCATTCTTCGCGAACCACCTACGTTCCTCTCTCAACTGATCGTTCTCCTGATCCAATCTTGTGATTTGCTTTTCCCTATGATCAATGTCATTTTCCAACTTCTGTTTCTCATGTTCGCGTTCTTTCTCGATCTCTCTTATCTTTTCCTTCAACTCCTTCACACAAAGCAACAACTCACTAATTGCCTCATCTTTCATCCCCATGTGCTCTGACGCCTGTGACAATTGTGCTTTCATATCACTAACTTGCGCTTCATAGGACACCTCAGCATTTTTTAGTTCTTTCACAACTCTCTTTTGGTCTTTGAGAGCAGACTTCAATTCTTTTTTCGACTCATACTCCTTCTCATGTTTAATAATCCTTTTCTCATATTTTGTAACCTTTCTCTCAAGACTTGAAATGACACCATCACGTGTACCAACCTCTTCGTAAAGATGACGAACCTTTGTAACATCCTCTCCCGCGGTCTGGTAATTTCTATTATTTTAATTGATTATCTAATTGCTTTAGAAATTATTTAATATTATGTGTTTCATTGTGAAACGTAGATAAATAAGCCCTTTGACTTATTGTGACTAGTGAAATATTAGTTGTTTCAAAATTTGAAAATTTGATTTTCTGCGACATAAGGTTTGTGTCGCAGGACTGTGTCGCAAAACGGGCTGAACTGAAATTAACTAAGGAACTTAAGTGTAATTGCGAGATTAAATATATATACACACCGTCTAAGTCTTCCAGACCATTTCCAAAACATTTCCAAACCCTTAAAATCGTTTTTAGAGAGAGAATTGAGAGAGAAAGTGAAAAGTAACTTTAATCTCTTAATTGAAGCTTTTGATCCGTGAATTCAAGGTAAGAATTTGATTGTTATGTGTTGTTGTTTATAAGTGAATTACACCGATTGTAATAAGTTAATTTGAGTATTACATGTTTGAATTCGTGAATTTCGAATCTGGGAGCTGGTCTGTTCTTCATTGCGACACAAGGGTTGTGTCGCAGGTTGTGTCGCATGAATGTTCTGCGACACAGTTGGTTATTTCGCTTAAGGCGGCCAGTTTGGGTTTTGCGACACAATGTTTGTGTCGCAGGATGTTGTTATGCGACACAGTGATAGTGTCGCAGGATTTTGTGGTGCGACACAATGGATGTGTCGCTAAGTTTATAAAAGAGATTTTGTTTTGCAAATTTTGAAAATGCGAAGGTGTTTTTGAGATGCGGTTTTGTGAAAATCTCACTAACTCGGATTTAGTTGAAATTTGCATGGTCATTCGGAAACGACCTAGTAATCAAGGCTATATCCTAATAGTCTAGCCAGTTTTTGGCCATCCGGGGTCATCTAGGACCCGAAAATGGCATTTTTCAGTTTTAAGCGGCATTGTGGACTTTTTCTGAGTTTATTTCTGATTAAACTTTTGTTTGCCTAGACTTCAGGGATTACCTGATTGGATAATTAGACTATAATGATATTTATGGAACGAACTTTTGACTTGTGTATGATTTTCTGTTTCAGATCAACGTAAGACTCAGTGATATAAGAATCCTAAGTGTGGAGACGTCAGAGGTATCGGTGAGTGGATTCAGAACTCATCATTTGATTTAGTTGTAACTATTTGGTTACAACAAGTAAACGTAGATGTGTATTAGACTGTTTAGTCTTGATTATTGATTATTGATCTACGTGATATGTGAACTATGTGTATTATGTTATTGAGGTCAACGTGTAGTTGGACTTCTGGTTATTATGTGTTTTACACAGGTTTTGATTCATTTGTTGTGTTTGAAACCTGTGTATGAGTTTAATAACCAGTAGTTATCGGTCTATTCTGTATTGGCCATACGGATTGACGGTAAGTGTTCTTGGGGGAATCCCTGGTTATTATGATATCCCCAGAGCCACCGATCCTCATTGAATTATGTGTGTTTACGATTATTTGGTGTAAACAACTTGTTATGCTAAGTTGAATGGAGTGTGACGAATCTATTCACTTAGCTTCGTGCTAATCCCTCATTTTACTTCCTGCAGGATATGTTTTGATTGATTGTGGGTGCAGGAGGTGAATGGTTGATCAAGGGATGTTTGACTGCGCTCTTGGTCTCTGATATGGTTTTTGTAATAAACCTTGTTTTGTAAATTTTATAATACCTCGTCTTTTGTAGTTTTAAACAGTTTAAATATTGTGTAAATATTGAAAAATGTAAACTGTTTGTGTATAATGTTTAATATATATACTAAGGTAATGTATTTTAAATTCATGCTTCCGAGTTTATTAATATAATATTCTTATTTGAAATGAGGGGTGTTATAACCTTCATCCTTTCTCTATTTAAAGCCGATATACAAATCTCCCATTTCCTAATACATTCACCACTAATGAGCCCTACTTGGGCAGAAAGTCGACACCACTCGTCAATCGAATCCTGAGTAGACATTCCGCGCAGATTAACTTGCTCAGCAGGAGTAGGAAGTCCGCTGATAAATTCACGACAGATAACTTTATCCTCCAATGTATCACCGTTTTTGATGTTCCACGTAGGACGAAAGACTTGCTCAGCAAACTCTGGATTCAATTCATTCCCACCACTTCCATCATTGAAGATATCTCTCTCAGAAACCTTTGGACTCAAATCACTTTCATCATCTCCCTTCTCAACAATTTCTTCCTCATAAATCTCATTCTCTTGAATATTGTTGTTCCCTAAACCCTTATGAAGATCCTCACCCACAACATACTCCTCAAACAAATCATTTCTATCACTATTTTCCTTCGTACCTTCATTTTCTTCAACATCAAGATTGTTAGGCTGCTTTTCACTAACATCACCATTAATGATTTCCACTGGTGCCCCCTCGGATGAAGGCATGGCACTATCTTCTGGCTCTACCTCAGATTCGTCAAGTGACTCTTCATCCACCAAAATGGAATTGAAATCTCGTTTCCTTTTTCGGTTTACATCGATAGATTTTTTCCTCACGGTCTTCACTTTTTCTGGAGGTACATACTCCTCATTATCCTCCGAAGAAGAAACACGTTTTCTAGGCTTGGGAACTTTCGGCAAAGGAGCAGGCTTCACTAAACTTAATAAAACATCTGATGGTTGCACAACAACATTTTTCAGTCGAACAAGATGCTCTTGCTCATCCTCTTCCAAAGCACGTGAACCTTTGAGTACATCTTTCAAATACGGGAGTTTCACAAACCATAGCAAGCTCATCACTGCATAAAACAAAAATAAAGCAAGTTAAATACATTTATAAAAAAAAAAAAGAGATAGACAAACGATCAAAGTAAAAATGCTCATGAATCTCAAATCACACCTTGATTCCCATCTTTATAAATAGGAACCTGACCCATTCGATCCCACTTCCTACTAATTCCTGCCATAATTAACGCATGTTCAGGCAGCGTACGAACAAGTATCCGGTTATCTTGTAACAAAGCAAGCAACCTCGTTCCAACTTCATGATCTGAAGGAATAGGATCTAACAACGAAACGCCTTTCGGTTTCCAAGTCATCTCAATGGGAACCACATTGGCTTTCACCCAGAAAAAGTCATTCTTCCAAGTACTCAACTTTGTAGGATACCCAGTAATACAACAAGGACTGGGATGCTGTCTTTTTTCTATGGTCACCCATGTACCGGACCGACCCAACTTATAAAATTTACGGAACGCAATAACAGTCGGTTCATAACCCAAAGCCCTACATTGCACCTCGAAACATGAAATCTTAATGGCTGCTAAAGGTGATAATTGCGAAATGTGGAAGTTATGATATTGAACAACCGATAATAGAAACCGGGAAAAAGGGAAGCACACGTTCGCAAAAGTAAACCATCGGGCATAAACGCCTATCATTCCTATTGGAGGATCCTCAATTGATACTACTGGGTCCGGGCCAAGAGGCATGACAGAATCAGGAATTCGATATCGTTTACAAAGATTATTTACTTCATCTTGGCTCATTTTCGAGTAGCTGTTACTCATATTGTCTCTTCCCATCTCTAACAAAGTCCTAAAAGAGTTTCACTAAGTCAAACCATATATATATGCAACAACAACTATTACTACTACTACAAAAAATAAAATAAAACAAAACAATAAATAAATAAAAAATTACCTACCATTATTAAACCTTGTCATAATAATAAAGTTTTGCACAGGAGACATAAACGTAGTCTCTTGGCATTATAAATCTTGAGACTTTTAATAATCTAATTATAAAAATAATAATAGGAAGTTCCAATTTTAAAGTCAAAGATATAGTAAACCATTAAAAATTTTAAAAGTATAAATTTTTGTCTAGTAGTAGTCATATTTAGTACTTAAAAAAAAAAAAAAAAGAAAAAAAAAAAAAAAAAGAAAAAAAAGAAAAGAGTAGAAGTGACAAGCCTAATATGACAATTCACTTAATTCAATATTGGAAATAAACACCTAATATTTCGAGAAGGATGGCAGATTGTCCACCTTACTTCATCATCACATGACATTTTTTTCATATATAAGCTACACTAGCTTACATGAGTAATGGTAGTACACTCCTACTTTACGTCTTGTACTTACAGGAACATGTACGTACACAGTAAATTAAGAGTACAAGTGCAACTTGCATACCAATTGTCTTCTCCATTTTTGTAAGTCCCCTTGGAAAAATAAAAAAAAGTAGTTGGTCAAGAAAAGGACATACCTCTTCTCCTTTGCACAAGCCGAAGGTAATACCCATGAGATGCAAACCACAAACTAAAAGGCGTACAAATCAAGCTTTCATTTAACTAAGCTTTAGATACCAAAATGGGAACCGCCACCGAACATCATAAGTTTTTCTAAATCTATAACGGTGCAACGAGAATTACAACCCTTATAGATTGGAGGGCTGATGAGGTACCACGTCCAATACTAAATAAATACATCCAAACCCAAGACCGGGTGAAAGACATATTTGAGTGAAAGGCACATTTGATTGAAGAAGGCCTCTAATCGAAAGACAAACAACAAAATGACGGTAGCAAATGGCTATGATTAGTAGACATCAACCGATGGTTTAAGATAAGCTATAAGACAAAGTCTTACATTAAGTCAGCTTGGCAGAAGGAACATTAATAAGAGGATGACCTAAACATAAGGTACGAGATCCTGCAAAGGATTAGGGCAAACAACGACGTGTCAACGTAGGTATATAAAATAATGTGATGACTAAAAGAAGAAAGACATGAATGGCATGAGGGAGTTCAGTATGATGACTTCATTTATCTTACTCCAAAGAAGAAACTCACAAGACTACAAATTAACAATAGTATAAATAGCTTCAACTACCACGGTATGCTACATTCATTACTCTCTTCACATATTTACTTTTACTCAAAATTTGCTCTCATATACTTTACTGATTCTCACGCCGGAGATTGGTCAAGGGAGAACTTTCCCTTCTCCTTTGGCGAGTCTAACGGTTTTCTCTTTTGTAGTTTCACCCAAGGAGTTTTAGCTTCACCCAAGGAAGCTCTTTCACCCCAGAGGGTAGCTTCACAAGTAGCTAAGTTTCACCCTATAAGTCACTCATACCTTAAACCCAATTAGCACTGCTCTATATTCGTAGGAGCAACATAGTCTTTTTTGGTATTTTCTTTTAAGAGGGAAACTTTAGGATTCTTGTTTTTCTTCTTTTTACTGCCATTTTTGTACTTAAGTAACTTGTTTATCCCATAGTGGGATGGAAATCATATACATGCCCTTTGCCAACTAGACATTTGAATTAATGAATCTGGAAGTTGGATCTTAGAATATCTTTGTTTGGTATGCATGAATGGATGGATGTGTTATGTATGTGTTACTCTTTGGTTCTTTGCTCATTTCACTGCTAATTCTGTCACCAGGTGTTGACCAACCCAACCACATGGGACTTTTTGGGGTAAAACTTTTCTTCAAAGCTGGGAGTGGCTTTTGACTTGTACTTTGCGCATACAAACTTGCACATAATTTTATGAAAAAATAATTATTCTTCTTATAAAGACCTAGTCTTTACTACCCTTTCTTTTCAAGAAACCATGGTTCACTTTCAGAATTTTCAAGTTCTATTTTAAAAAAGAAAAAGACTATTCTTCTGGGTAAAAAAGAAATAATATAGGTGTTTAATACAAAGGCAGTTGAAAGCTCCACGTGTCACTTCACAATGTGGTGATACTCATCACTCCCCCTTGAATTCTTTTCTTGTAAAAATGGGAAGAAATATAGAGACATGCCCCATCTTATGTCTTCAAAAATAAATTATCTTTCTAAATCCATTCTGTCTCTAAAATCCTTAATTTCAATAACAACCAGAAATCCCTGCCATTTCTCCACCATGTCAATAAACCTGAAATCACCAGTTTTTGCTGGTAACCCAATAAGATCCAAAACCCCAAAACCAACCCACCCAAATTCACCAACCTCAGCTTTTCAAACCCTGAAGATTCTCCTTTCGGGTGAAGCCCATATCCAAGAACCATCATCCCCTAAATTTAAGGTGCTACCTTTTAGAAAGGGTAGACCTTTAGCTGGGTCAACTGGTGACTTAGTCAAGAAATGGCATCTGGGTTGGTTGAGTTTTGTTGATTTTAAGGATGTTTTGGAGGGTAGTGAGGTAAAATTGAGTGATGATTTGTTGGTTTATTTGGGTTGTAAAAATAAAGAAAATGAAGAGGATGATGATAGTGTTGTGTATTGGGCAATTGATGTTTCTGAAGGGTTTAGTTTGGTTGAGAAATTTGGGAGTAGACAATTTTGTTTTGTAGAATTGAGGACATTAATGGTTGCTACTGATTGGGCTGATGATAATGCTATGGGTGAACTTGCTATAGCTGGTCATGTAAGTTTTTTTTTTTCTTTTCCTTTTATTTTTTTTGGGTGAAACCTTATTTGATTTAGATGAATTTATGGTTATAATTTGCTATTTATTACTTTTGTCTTGAAGAAATAGTTTGGGATTTGAAAGTTATAAACAACATGAATGTGAAGTGAACTGTAATTGTTGTACTAGAACATGATACCACCAATTGGTTATAAGTTATGACTGAATTAGTTGAAGTTACTAAAAATATCTAGAAATGAATGAGATGGAGGTGGCGTTAAAGAACATTGATATTTACTTGAGTTGGAAATTGGTACGAGTCTTATCACGTTCGATTTTCTCTATAAGGAAAAAGAGATTGATACTTTGTAAACGTAATATTAATGGATTCAGAATCGAAATCAACATTTTTTTAGATTCATAAAGTATGAAGAAATATCCATATTGGATGGCTGTGTCTGGACTTGATCATGAATGAAAAATGGTTGTTTGATGAGTGTTCTAAATCTGAATGACTGTAAAATTGTCATTTTCACCTTCTGCCTGATTTAAAGCTGAATGAAATAACACTATTTGATAAGTAAACTGAATGTTAGAATTATAATCTAAACAAAAGAAATTTTGAATGAACCGGAATAATAGAAATTGACTGATCTTATCACAACATTACCAGTAGCTTAAAATATATTTAAAGTTCTAATGGACTGTGAAAAGATAGATGCTTTTGATGGTTTTGTACCTAGATCCTCACTCCACTCAACATCTATGTAAGCTTCTTACTGTAGTGTCATGAAATATATCATGCAACACCCAAAACTTCACATTATCAATTGTTGGGACATTTATGTAGGCCAGAGCATTGTTGGAATGGCATAATACATCTCGGTTTTGTGGATCTTGTGGTGAAATGTTGGTTCCTACTGAAGCCGGGACAAGAAAGCAATGCACAAAAGATTCTTGCAAGAAAAGAATTTACCCTCGAGTTGACCCAGTATGCTAATTGACCCTTCACATATTTTCTTTTATTAGCTGCTCGAGGATGGTTGCTAATGATATAAAATATTTAACTGCCCTTTCTCGAACACTTTATTTCTGCAACAGGTTGTCATTATGCTGGTCATTGATAAAGAGAATGATCGAGCACTTTTAAGTAAACAATCGAGATTTGTGCCTAGAATGTGGAGTTGCCTTGCGGGCTTTCTGGAGGTATGGGTTAATGTTTTAAGTAGTATTATGATAATCTAAATTCCTTACATTACGTATTTAGAAACCTTTTTGTGATCATTAGTTTGTTGTACTTAATATTATTGATCTATTTATAATCGTCTTTCCTCTAAAGTACAAGAAATTCGTATTTGAAGTAGTCCGGTTGACCTTAAAAGTCAAATTACATTTGTTATTGATTTAGTTTCCCTTCTGTAGCCAGGAGAAAGCTTGGAAGAGGCTGTGAGGAGAGAAACATGGGAAGAAACTGGCATCCAAGTCGGTGAAGTAGTCTATCATAGTTCCCAACCATGGCCTGGTGAGCCTTAAGTTCATTCTTGTATTTATATCTTAACTGATATGATCTCATACCAAGACTAGTTGGGGTTTCCATATGTAAACCAACAGAAGTATAGATACAACAACAACAATACCCAATCCCGCCAAAAGCGGGGTATGGGGGAGGTAAGATGTAAACACTCATACCCTTACCCGAGGGTAAAGAGGATGCTTCTAGGGAGACCTCCGGCAGGCCCATAAACATCGATAGTGATACTAATAATAGTAGTAGTAGTGCATACAAAACGATAATAGTAATATAATAAATAAGGATAGATAAATATATATATATATAAATATTTAAAATAGATACATAAAAATATATATAATATGTAAGTAGATAACCAAGCTAAATAAATATATATTATATATGTATATAAGTATAAATATAAATATATATGTATATATAATCAATAGACATTTGACAAGAATAAATATATATCTAGCTAAAGCACAAAACCTAACTATCTTATTCTACAAAAAGCACCCTCTCGGAGAGATAAACGTCTATCTACATATAGCACCTAAAATACATAAAATATATTATTGACCTAAGAACTCCTTACTCATCTATCATAAACCTAACCACCCTTATATCTATACATATCTATCTGGCTAAAACATCGTACTCATCGATTCTAGATCTACGTATAAACACCCTACTTAGCTATCTAATTATATATAGAATCTCAATATACCGAAAATGTATCTATCTCCCTAAACACCCTACTTCTCTGTCCTAATTCTATTCCTCCACAAATTCCTATCAGAGGTCATGTACTCGTTCAAGAGAAGCTCCTTCATGTCGAGCTTCAGTCTATCTTCCCACCTACGTCTTGGCCTACCCCTTCTCCTCACGCCGTCAATAGTGAGGGCTTCCACTCTCCTAACTGGCGTCGTATGTGGTCTCCTCCTTACATGAACAAACCATCTTTCTTAGTCTTCATTCTCTCAACTTCTTGGTAATACTCGCAACTTCTAGCTCCGCCCTAAAAACTTCATTCAGTATCCTATCTAACATGGTTTTACCACATGTCTATCTTAGCATCCTCATTTCCGCCACTTCCATCCTCCTTTCTTGTGCCTTTGTCATCGGTCAACACTTCGCTCCGTACAATATAGCATGTCTTATTGCTACCTTATAGAATTTCCCTTTCAATTTAAGAGGGACTTTCTTGTCACACATGACGCATGTCGCCACTCTCCACTTCAACCAACCTACCTTTATACGGTGAGTCACGTCCTCGTCGCTCCTCCCTAAACTGTGTAACACCGAGCCCAGGTATCTAAAATACTCCTGTGGGTGTAGGATTTGGTGTCCAATACGGATGTCCACTCCATCGTTTTGCTTGTCCTCATTCCCGTTGAAGTTACATTGTAAGTATTCTATTTTTTGTCAATAGAAGTATAGATAGTCTAACTGATATGGGATTTGTACGCTAAGTCACCTCGATACATGTAGCTCAAACTAATAACTATAATTCGGGGTTAGATATGATAAGAACACTACCAAATTGGAAAAATAGAGTGTTCATAATTATTTAATTCGTTTGCAGTTGGACCTAGTAGTATGCCATGCCAATTAATGATCGGGTTTTTAGCATACGCGACATCACTCGAAATAAATGTGGACAAGAGAGAATTAGAAGGTAACCTTTGAATTACAATATATCTCGAATATTCATCTACTTATTAAATACCTTTTTGAAATGCTATGTCCACTGACTATTATTTTTCTAATCCTCTAGATGCGAAATGGCACAGTAGAGAAGAAGTGAAGAAAGCATTGACATTTGCGGAATATGAAAAAGCACAAAAGACATCAGCATACAAAGTAGATCAAATGTGCAAAGGTGTTGAGAAAGGTCAAAATCTTGCAACGGATTTTAATGTGGAAAGTGGAGAACTTGCACCCATGTTTGTCCCTGGACCGTTTGCAATTGCTCATCATCTAATTTCTTCGTGGGCCAATCAGGTCAGCGTAAATGGCATTGAAACACAAAAGAAAGGTGTTTTATCAAGATTGTAACGATCGCTGTTTCACAAAGAATCATCTCATTTTTCTTGATTCTTCCAGGTTTAATCATCAAATCCTTCCAAGGTGATGCTGACGAGTGGTTTTGTTGACTCGACACCTGCAGATTCTATAGTACATTTCGTGAAAAAGGGAATGGTATTCTACATCTTTTGTGTTTTTAGTCATACCATTTATGTCGAATGCAAATGTGTAACAATCGTAATATGCTGTTGATAAAATAAGTTACAGAATTATTCCGTGTCCATACTTGGCTTTATACTTGGAGAGCTGCACAATATCTTGAAATCTTGTCTTTTAAACAAGAGATAGAAGTGATTCATTTGTGAGTTGTATAGTTACTTATAAATTGATGATGCTTTGATAATCTTCATTTGGCACTTTGTAATTGCCATATATATATATATATATATACATATGTGTGTGTGATTACCTGTCTGACCCAAGTTTGGTAAATTTTCTACCTTCTATAGCGTGTTCGAGTTTAATGTCAGATGTTCATATCGCTGTGAGAGTTAATTCAATGTTCCTCTGTTAGGCAAAAGTTGCTTCATTAGTTTCTTTTTTTTTTCTTCTTTTTTGGTAAATAGGTAACTCGTATTGACAGTTGAAGTGGAAGGATGCACAACTTGATGAGCTTAGATCCTAGCATCAACTAACCGATACATCACATGAATGTAGATCCGAGGCCAAAAAGCATGAATGTAGATAGCCTGATCGCATTTGAACCTAAATCAGTAAAAACTCATGGTTGGTTCTCCCCTGAGTGGTATGGTGATCCATTGAAAGGATTTCAACTTAACTCAATTCACTGTCTGAAACCGACACTTCACCTTACTGTTGAAAATCTGTCTCGTTCATTGCTAATCATACATGCAATATCATATAACAACAAATTAACCTCCAAAACTTTTGATATTGCTTTGTTTATCCCTTAACTCCAATCAACCAGAAAACTGAAGGTAGCCCCAGACCATGAACGACAATGAACAATGTATAAACATGTGGTCCAGTGGTTCTACCTCCCATGTGCACCAACAACATTTCATATCCATATGATCTGACTGAAATTATGTTTGCAAATTAACAAACTCTGACACGAATGTTACCTTGGCAAACTAGCTAGAAAATATGCATCTTCTAGGTTTTCTATATATAGTTCCGTTTAGACAGGTTCAAAAGTCGATAGGTTTCTTGAAATATCTTTTTTCACCTCATCATGTTATGCTTGTATAGTGCATAGTTCCATTACTAACGTGTGTTTGCCTTTTCTAAGTGTTATATCGTTTTAAAGCTAAGGTGCAGAAAACCTAAGCTCGTGCTCTACTTATGATCCTCTCAAGCTGAAATCAACATGATTTGTCTCACTTAAAAACGGTGGACCCCTCATATTAAACATTAATACTCTTTTTACACAAGGAGTGTATTAGGGAGTTGATCTAAAACTTGCCTTAATGCATTTCATTCATGTTGGCTATAATTAAAACCGAAAAACAGTAACAAGATAAGTTATAAGTTATCTCTTACGTAACATAAATAAAGCTTTATACAATGAAGCTCGAATGAATGCGTTAAAACCGTTAAGAATTTTCCATATGATTGATATCATTGAAGATTGCGAGTTTAAAACATAGTTTTGACACTCTAGTACAATATTGTGCCATTAATCGAAGTTTCACTCTCGATCCATGATATACTTCTTCAAGTTCTTATTCATGATTTGTTGTTTAAATAATATTTGAAAATGCAACAAAAATGATTGAGAATCCTTTCTTGAACAGCCGACCACAAGACTATTGAACTTTGAAGAACATATGACCATTAATCTTATCGAAGTGTTTGAAAGAGTGGTCAAGCCCCCAAAGTTTACAACATCTTCAAAGCATTTATAGTGCAAAAGTCATGATACCTTATCTTATAAAATTATATGATAACATAGTAAAGTGATCTAACAAATATATTTAGTTTTCAATTGCTTCCATGAGAAAAGTATCGAACTAATTCAATAACATTTATATTTATAATTATATAAACTTGTCGATCTAAGTATATGCACAATTTTATTACTAAACAATTTTCTCTCTTATAAGATTTAACTTTTTATAATGGTTTGAATGTATATTTTTGAATTTAGCATATCTTTTTCCAAATTTATAAACATACCTTTTATCAAGAAAAATATTTTAACATATATATAAAAATAATTTCCTTTATTAAAATCACAATAGACAAATGAACTATTTAAATAATCAAATTCTAGACACACGAATTTATATGTCCGTATCTCTTAACGCGTCGACACAAATATTGAATTGAATTAAAGATTAAGAAACTTAAAAGCTTCAATAATTTTCTTTAAATAATATTTTCCAACTCTAACATACATGAATTAATTTGAATGATCAATGGTCCCACATTCTCATGCATAGAGATCTGTACAATCATTCAAACAAATGGTCCAAATTACCCTCTATCATGGGACCTAGTATCAAAGCTATTCAGTGTTGAATTTCATAGCCATTCTCCTTTGACTCAATCTCCTCCTCAGAACACTATTCAACCGACCCCATTTTTATGTTTTAATAGAGTTTCAAACTTTAAAAAGTAAAAAAATCAATAAAATACCATTAGGGTCAATATTGTAATTTCTCAACAACCCAAAGCCCACTACCTACTGGATTCCATTTTATAACCTTACCTTCTTTTATATACTTTCAACGCCATTACTTATTACTTATATCCATAAAACACCATCTCAAATCTCTCTCACAAACCACAAATAACAATTTTTTTTACATACAGAATTAAAGATTAAAGATGGAGGCACTACCAAGATCAGAAATATCATTTAGAAGATCAGGATCATCAGGGCTTGTTTGGGATGATAAATTGTTATCAGGAGAACTTAAACCAGTGAAACCAACAGATGAAGAAAGAGAGAAAACAGAACAACAAAGATCAGAACCAAAACCATATAAATCTGTTGAAGTTGAACCCACTATTGACCCACCATCACCTAAAGTTTCTGGTTGTTGTGCTATGTTCGGGAAGCCAGTTAAAACTACCAACACAACCCAAAAGCACAAATCAAAAGCCACCCACAAATCATAATCTTGTAAAGATTCTTGATTTGGGTGCCAACTAGAGTCGTAATTGCATCTTATTGGTACTTTGATCTTTGTGGTTCAATCTTATTTTTCCTTTTTTTCATACTTTTGGATTAGTTTTTGTGGGATACATCTCTATATATATCCATATCTCTATACATCTACGTTTATGTTTATGTTTATTTATACATGGACATAGATATATAGAGTTTAGGGCTTATGAGAATCTTGTTATGTGGGATTATAGTTTTCTTTTGTGTTTTTGTTGATGTAATTGTTTGTGTATACAATTCTTTCTTCTCTCCAATTTCTGAGTGTGTCAAAGATTTCTTGTATAAAGAATCCCCAATTTGTGTAATTTCTATCTTCATGCATTGAGAGTTGTACTTTGGAATGAATCACAAACATTGATAATATCAATATATTTGCCTTTTGCTCTCCAATTTCTGTTTATGTACTTCCCAATTCCTATGTTTATTTTGAATGAATCATCAAGATCTTTGCTTTTTGTTACTTTAGTTTATGGGTGTGTTAAAGATTTGATGTACAAAGAATCCCTAGTTTCTCTCTTTATGCATTAAAGGTTCAACCTTTAAGTGAATTACAAGTATTTTATCAATACATTTTATAATGTTCTCTTTTAGCTTGTGGGTCTTTCATATATTTTCCTTGACTTCTTTATGCATTAAAAGATTGTATCTTGGAATGAATCATCAATCATAAATATTGACAATGTTTAGTTACGAATGTGTCCAATATGTCATAGTATGCAAAAGCTCCAACTTCTATAAAGTTTGTACCTTGATGCATTAGAAGGTTATACCTTGATGCCTTGAAAGTTTGTACCTTGTAATTAAATCATAGGCAAATGACAAGGTGAGCATCTTTGAGTTTTCTTGCTATTGACAAACCCAATCAAGGTGGAATCTCTATGGTACAACTCTTGTTGCATAAGATACTAAATCATATAAATATGGATGTTTTTGGCTAGGTATGTGGATGATGTGTTGTAATTTTGATAAAGACAACAATGTCTTCAAAAAAGATGGCTACTTTCTTAATTTAATAATTAATTGATGACAATTGCATGTGATGTGATGGTAATGCGGTGTAATGTTGTAGGTGCAACATTTTGCTTTTTTATCATGCCACATTCATTATGTGTCGTGATTGCATCAAGTTTATATGGTTAATTTTATGGTGGTATCCGTCACAACCATACCCATAATGTACAAGTAATAGCAGCACGTGGTACAACACAATATTCCATTTAGATGGACCCTATAGGTTTTATTGGTTTTATTATTAGTGAGTGAAGTGATGAATAAAAGGTGTATGCTCCTTTAGATAAGTCGACTTCTTGTTTTTCTTTGATACAAGAGGAGTGCGAAAAGAGCAAAATTAGAGAACAATTGAAATATAGAAAAAAAGAACTGAAATTGAAGAAAATTTATTGAAACAAATTCGAATTTAAAAATGACAACTGGAAGGGTTCGGGACAAAGTTAGTCATCTTCGTCTCTGGACCTGTTTGGTTTCTTTAAATAACGAAATTGCACATACAAAATCAAATATGTAATGATATCAAAACTTATGATAATGTATATTCGGTTTAACACAAGCCAGATGAAGAGTGGGTACTACAGCATATAACAAAATATCGATTAAAGGGTTTTTCTTGCAGTGAAAAGAGAAAGTCTTCTTCAAACGGAGTAACCCTTCAGAGATTTTAATGGATTTACATATTTCATTATACGTTTAATCGATCTATATTATAATCAATATCGACTATTTACTAAGATTGTATTAGTTATTTACGTATTAATTAACCTCGATAAATGGGTGTTCTGAATTATCTGTTTTAAAGTGTTTATTAGTAATACGGGCCGACATTCTTATTATTGAGTGTTTAATTATTTCTTCTAATATAAATTCCAAGTAGGTTTTACATTGATGTTCGAACTTATCTATCGTAACAATAAGCAGCATACACAACTAGAAGAAAGGTACTTTGCGACAGAAAGAAGTTGTCGCAAAAGTTCCAAAGGTCGTCGTTGTATATCCGCATGTGTAGTTCTAGTGTGACGACTTTTTAAGATGACCACATGCTCACACCATAATTTCATGACCATTAGAAAAAACTAAAAAATTAAAATTTTAGCGATGATAATGGTGATCGAAAATTTATTATATTTTAAAAAATAAAATAAATTGAAAAGAATCATGGACGACCGTGTCCTCGTTAAAAGTTACTATAAATTTTGACACAATTTTACCCTTTTTGCAGCTTTTCAAGTTTTATCATGTTTCAAACTTCAATTCTGCAATTTTACAGCAAATATATACTGAATTTTCATACTTTTCGCAGTAAACATTTTTGGTTTTTGTTACTAAACACTTGAAATTGATGCCCCATTTGATAACTTTCTACCCCTTTCACAATTATACCTACAACGGTCCCCCAAAACTTTCTCCATTATAGCCTCCTCACTCATAGGAGTGGAACTCCCCAATTGTCATTCCGACTCCGCCACCATATTACCCTAAAAGTAACAAAACAAGAATTATTAGTAGTGACCCATACACTTTAACAAATCTATACAATTCTATATTTTTTTAAACAATTCAATACTTTAACAAATATATACAACTCTAAATCAACAATTCTATACAATTCACTACTCTTCACACTCTAACAATTAACCATGACCAAGTCGTCATTAAAGCCCTAATGTCGTCGCTAATTATAATTAGTGTTTAATAAAAAAATAATTAAAATATAAATTAATTGATATCTATTGTTAAAGTTAGTGTTTTATTGAAATATAAAGTATATCATAAAAGGATAATATTAAAAAACTAATTTACTAAATTGTTCGTCTACTTGTTATTTAGTTGCTAGTAATTTATGATCGAAACTATATTGATTATGTATGAATAATATTAATATTTATGTTATTAAAAAAGATTTAAATTAGTTTATGTGTGAGTATATTTAAGTGAATTTCAATTTTAACCATAATAGTTAAATATTGTTTACATTTATCATGCGATGATATAAATCAAGTCATGTTACGATAATGTATCATTTCGATTGATAGTATACCATCCATAACTTTTTCTTTATATCACAAAGCCATATTAAGGGAGATGCAGAGAAAACACCTTAGGGTTTATCTTGATCGAGTGTTCGAAGAGGGATGACATATTAACCCATAGTGTAAACGCCTTACGATTTGGGTGAATAACTATGGTTAATTAACCGACCCACATCACGATAACTTAAAGCATCTACAATAAGTTCATTACCATTAACATTCATTATGTCTATAAAGTTCATTACGGTTAACGTTTCTTTTACTATCAAGTATGTACTTAGCATTATTCAATTCATTTCACAACTTTTGTATCTTCTAAAAGCTAGCCAATATACTCGCAAACACCTTCACCAACATAAAGCTTATGGTGGATATAACGTAAACACCTTAGGATTTTACAAACTTAAATAGTCCTTGAGGTGATGATATACAATTATTCCTTTTGATTGAATTATAAGACACTTGATTCATATAATTCACTTGTTCTATAGGTAATGATCTACGCCGAAGATTATGAATTATGGTGACGATGATTAGTTTTGTGTAAAGCGTTTATTTGCAAGTATAGATTTGGAGGTGAAATGAGATAACGCGATGTTGTATTGTTAATTGAGTCGTTTTGCAACTAACTATAAAGTTTAGAATTTATGGTTTAGTGTTTAGCTTAATTAAAGGTAACATTGAGTTAAAATCTAATCAAAGTTGATTCATATAACTCACTTGTTTTATAGGTAATAATCTATGTTCAAGATTATGAATGATAGTGACAATGATTAGTTTGTGTAAAAGCGTTGATTTGCAAATATAGATCTGGAAGTGGAAAAGGAGAAAACACAATGTCGTATTATTAATTGAGTCATTTGCAACTAACTATATGGTTTAAGGTTTTGTGACTTTCTGCGGCGATGTTTCAACGTGGCTATGACCCTTCGATTGATTTGCCATTTTTCTTGTAGCGATACAAGTACTTAAATAAATAAACCCAAACACATCTTAAAGTCAAAAGCAAATCACTCATAAATGTATAGCTTGGTTACGATATCCATCTCACGGCCAAATTAATTCAAAACCCCACTATATTGGTAGTAAACTCCTTAACATTCTTATAAGTTCAACTGGGCTCGCTTTCATGATAACCTTCAAACAAATTAACGCGTAAATTCTTCTACTACGACAATTACACTTATCATATACTAAGCCTTTTGTCTAATAGTTGCATGAGTATTGATATAATAATTGTCACAAACACAATTAAAGATTACAAGTTGATCTGTAACTAAACAAAGTATGTAATATCCTACTTGATTATATAAAATAAAATAAAATAAAAAAGAAAAAGAAAAACAACAACATACACTAAAAGGTTAAATTATATAAAAAAATATATCAAGTAATCCCTAAAATTCTGATTTTAGAACCGTATTAAACTAACCCTATACATCTGTTATTTGCAATAGAGCTGTATCAAGTAAAATAGTTGCTTAGTAAAGAATATATATAATTATGAGAAATGTGAGACTTTATAGGTACATATTTTAACATATATCTTGTGGGTTTGTAAATATGCCAAACATTTGCCTATTTTTCTATTTTTGGTCGCTTTCATGATTACCTAACGTTTTGACAACTAGAATAAAAAGACGTATGATAACAAAATCATTAATAAAAAGAATTGTTAAAAGGGTACAATAAATTAAATTTCTAGTTAACAACTTGTATGGGTTTTAATTTGATCACCTAACACAACAAGACAAATAATTCCCATAATTTTCTCCACATGTAATTATTTAACTGACAAATTCTAAAGATATGTGCATGTTTAAATTGCATGTTAATAAATAATTTATATTTTCAAATCAATGTTTTTTAGCTCGTCTCTTTCTAAACTTTAATTTAATTAAATACTAATTGGAGTATATCATCTTAATAAAGAGATAATTATATGTAAAAAGTTCAAAGTAATACATAAGAAGAAGGAAAATATATAAGAATATTATTGACCATTTTCCTTTATTTTATGGGAGATTGTCTTTTTAACAATAAATTTGATCATCATTAGCCAATCATTGATCGGTTGCTATATAATAGTAATATAATTTCTATTAATTATAAAATAAGTTTATAAACCAAATAAAACTCCGTATACACATAAAAGAGAGCTACTTTACATACTAGCTTTATTTTATTATATTAACATTATATTCTTGAAAACTGAATTTCACCTTTTAATTCTGATTACATGTCACACTCAAAGGAGAAGTTCTCATACTTATTTTCTTGTAAAAATGTAAAATCTAAATAAAGTTACTTAGCAATTATTATTATTTATCTCTCTTAGATATTTAGTCTAAAAAATAATATATCTCTCCTAAATATTTGGTCTAAAGTTGGAAGATTCGAGAAAAAAAAGGTTAAATAATTCGTTATCCTACCTAAAAAATAAGTAAGAAAGTGGAGAAGTATTAGGAGTTGAAAAGAGTTTGTCGTTAATATCTTTAATCATTTTACTTTTGTAATGCTGAAAAGTTAGTTGTTATAAAAAAACTTATATTAGCAAACTTAACAAAAATAATAACAATAATACATGTAAACATAACAAAAAAAAAGCGTAGTTATTTCAAAAAATAACAAATATAAAAAAATAAAAATAACAGTAATATTATAATTACAAATCAACAAATACACTTTAAAGAAGTAAAAAAAGCATAATAATTATTCAATAATAGGTTCACTTAGTAAACTTTAGTGATTAGTGACATGGTTATTATACAGAGCCCATACCTGCCAGCAAAAGTAATAAACAAATGTTGGTAGGTCCTATTTACACGGAAATTACACTGACATGCATATTCTCCCATAGACTTCATTTATTTATCATTTTTTCATCTAATATGTATATTATTAAATTGTCATAAGCATCTTGATTTGCTACAAACCTCTTTAACAATAAGAAGTTTTAGTGACCTTTTATTTTAACAGTTTCATCTTTTGTTATCTTTTATCTAATTAAACTTTCTATTAAAATGATTTAATAAACAACTATATTAAAACAAATTCTTGACTTCTTATTAAAAAATTTAAAATGTCTAATGAGATTTTAATGCTCAAACAAGTGACACATTTTTTATTTTTATTTTTTCATAAAATCACAACGAGTAGAAGCATAAAAAAAAAAAATCAACCCAATGCATACCTTATTAAGATATTCTAATCAAAATCGAAAAAATTAAATATCTGAAATTCATGTAAATTTTTCAATTGTTTTTCCTATATAGTCTCCAAGTAAGATATGTAATACATAAGAACGACCTCACACCAGACGTCCTGCTTTAACTTCCCCGGCCCCCAACCCCTTTTTATCTTCAATACTGGTTATGGATTCAAGAAGTACAAAACAATTCAGCAAGCAATTGGCGAGTGTATAAAGAGTCAAAATTTAAATGTAATATAATATCATTGTTAATAAAATTCATCCAATTAAAAAATTAATCACTCATAATTAGACATCGTTAAAATTCTTTTTAAAATTAGCCACTCATCCGGTCAACATTTAGTGCAATACTAACTTTTTTTATAATACTAACATATTTTTAAAATTCCTTTTTTATTTTTACATTATAATACGTACATCGAAGACGTTTTAAGAAGTGGACGACTTTCATGTTATAAATGTAAAGCATATGGGCTGATACAACGAAACCCAATAAGCATATGGATCTAAGTTTGAACCCTAGTTTGGCCTTTTTACAATTTCTTCGTGAATGTAGATTTTTGATTTGTTCAAAATTTACATTCTACACGTCTATGCTTTTAAATATTGATAAATTCTATTCTATTTTGTTATGAGAGACATGATTCTAATGTGTTTTAACTCTAATTAATCTAGTTAAAAGACATAAGAGAAATGTCTACGACAATTCTCGGAGCTCGAATTTGATCTTGTCAAATATGTCAAACTAAGGTTAGTTGTCACAATACTAAAGACAAATCTTACTCGTATTGGATGAGTATAAAGTAATGCCTTTTAGTGTTAACTAGTAACTAAGAAAGATCGATTAAACGAATTATAACTGAAATAAACGACTCTATTCAATTGAACGTTTACAAAAGTAACAGGATGATCTTGCATATTCTATTAAAATTAACTTTGTGTCGGTTTCAGTTCGGTATTCTTATAGATATTCATATTTTATAGTAACGGAAACTTTCGATCGGTTTCAGTTTTGGTATCTCGTGAAGGGCATCCACCAAAATTGTACTTAACATGTTGTACTACATACACATAAGCAACCTATAATTTTAGTGGATTTATCAAAATCTATGGTGAATTTTTTGTTACCCTTTCATGAATTGCTATTACTGATGACCATCTATCTATATTTTACATGTATTAGTTTTATAATTATTCATATCTTGTATTTCTATGTATGATGTTATGATGCATATGTCAGCTTCTTTTACATATTTTGGTGAAAAGTAATGCACATTATTGGCTTATTATTATTAACTACTTGGGGCCAATATATATATGTATTTTGTGTTAATGTTGGACACATTTTGGGCTTAACCATAAGCTCAACTTTCTAATGGTTAACCATTTCAACCGAACATCATAACCAACCCACCATATGAAAATGGATAACCGACCCAAATCCTTCAACCGAACCCGTCGGTTTAAAAGATTGTTAAAGGCAATGTTGGTCACCTCTAACACTTCTCATTATTTATAAAAGATAAAATCTTGATTAAAAATAAAGAAACAAGAACAAAAGCGAAATTGAAAATCTTGATTTGATGTCACAATATTGACATGACTTTGAAGTTTGGACAATAATTAATTGGGACCAACTGATGGACGTATTTTAATCGACGTAGCAAACTTTATATAATTTTGGAAAATATTCATGTTCTTTAAATGTTAGATTTAATTTAATTTATTGACAACTGAAAAGAAAAAGGTAAAACAAAAAAGCAGCACAAGTTACTTGAACGTTTTTGCTTGCCGTTTATTTATGTTTTAATGGTTTGTTATAAGGGAAATTGATAAAGATATTCTTTTTTAAAAAGTGTAAAAAGGTTGACAATAGAAAGGTTTATAAAAAGATGCCCCATGAATTGGTTCGCAACTGGTTAGTAACGAGCTGTGTGCGGCCGGATGCGAGTATAGAGTCATGGATGAGAAACGTAGCATTAACCCGGTTGCGAGTAGCGAGTGTAGAGTCGTGATCTGAGTAACAGCGTCGATGTGTGATAAATCGGCCAAGCTTCATACGGTCATAACTATTGAACTGTTAGGAGTTACAAGAACCAATTATAAACTCAAGTTCAGTCTATAAACCATTAGATTTCAACTTTTTTAAAAATTTACATATTTTAAAGTTTTTCAAAATGAAACAACAACCCTTTAAGTATATACCTTGTATGGAATTAAATTTGTACACTATTATTTACATATTTAATTTCTTTTTATGTTTTCAATTTTGTATTCGATAATTTCAAGTTCCCAATCAAATTTTGAGATTCCAGCTTAACTACGATAAAATACATATGGAGTACTTGTTTCATACCATTTTACATTTTTCATAATGATCAAAATTAAAATACAAAAGAAAAAAAAACACGACTTGCTACTACGACTCGCACCACGCAACTACAATTCCAGGCACGCGACCCATTTCTCGGCCAGGAGCTCTGAAATTGCACCTCACAACCCTGCCCACCGGTTCGCAACCATGCTTTTTCGTGCATTTATTATTGCCTATATATATATATATATTTAATTGTGTGATTTCTTGTGTGTATATTGTTTTTGTGATCTTGTGTGTTTATTCTTGCTTATATATTTGTTCCATTTATTGTTATGGATGTGATCAGTATTATATGCTGTGTCGTTTGTTGCCCTAAATTTCTAACACTTGTTTCGCGTCAACAATTAAGATTGATTTAAGTATTACATTTTTAATTTCGTTGTTTCACATTCATATTTGATTCATTTGAAGTTCGTAACTTGCTAGGGTCAATAATGTTGCTGGATTCTGCAATAAGTTTATGTTTGTATTTGTAACCTGACAAATGACGGCATCATTCATGATCAAAATTATTGTACCAGTTTTTACCATCATAGTACACTTTATAGCTTTTCTTTGTCACTACTTCGTTAATTAATTAAATTAAGAATGTCTTCACAATGGTGACCCTAGACACATGCAACATAAATGCAGAGAATGGACTCAATTCACATTTCCGTGTCATTTTACTTACGGGTTACGTGATTGTCTCATATTGGTTGTGAGAAGAGTCGCTAGGGCTGCCAGAAATTCTGGTACATTTAAAGAAGAAAAAAAATGATGTATTTTAATTAGAAGAACTATCCACCACTAAAACTAGTACTCAAATGAACAACGATATGACATTAAGACCCTCAACCCCACTTCAAAATAATACCAAACATTTGATGTTAATATAGCTTGAATGGAAAATGAAATCCAACAAATGGCTATCATACATCTCTTTCACAAAACACTCTTACCCCACAATTTGTCCCTCTCTTTAAATTGGACAAGTTTATAAAGATTCATACCAACCATCAAAACTTACCTTTCCTCTTTTGGATTGGTGGTGGGGTAGAAATAATGGTAGGTACCAAGACCATTTATATTATAAGAGCTTTGTCTCATAAACTATGGGTCAACACTCAATATGTAATACTCAAATAGAGCATACCATTAATTTTGACATAAATGACGGGTACAAAATGATGGGGGCAAACAGAAGGCTAGCTCATGAACTAGGGGCGAAAGTGTTTGGTAGTAACTACTTCTATTAGGACATACGCTTAGTTGTAGTCTCTGTTATTATAACGTATAAAAAAATAAGATACTCGTCTACTTTTATGTGACTAAATATGTGATCGATACGTATGATAAAAAGGACATGTAAACATACATGTTGAAGCTCATTTATTACTTTTTGAGCTTGTTTTCCTTGTATGGTAGAGTATGCTTTCCTGTATTCTCGATTATCTCTTACAAACTTAGTTGATGGTTCACTTCATGTATTCAATATGTTTATATTAAAAATCCAAAGACTAATCAAAAGTACACGTCATAATTTTAATGAAAGTATATACATGCACTGCACTTAATGATGATAAGATATTAAGAGATTTGTCTAGTTCTATTTTTCTTAAGGTTTAAATCCAACTTTTGTCTTGAGTATATATTTTATTTATTTTTCAAAAAGTTACATGCACTCCGTAATATTTTTAAAGCTAAAAAAGAACCCAAATTAAAATATTTATTATTCTGTCTTTTCTTTTATTAAGATGGGGTAGCACATGGGGCTCTTCTAGAGGTATAATATATATATATATATAATATAATATATAATATTTAAAACAACTAATATTGTCATTTATATATTCTAGTGAAACTAGACTTGTTGATGCAACATTTATGCCTTACTTCATTCTGACCTTACTTTTTGTAACAGTTTGAATTACCTTATTATTAAAATTAATGACAATTACTAGCTTTTTGACCCAAGGATCAACACAATAATATGATATATTAGTAACAATATTTTGTTTGTCTAGACCACATAATTACTTTAAAACGTTCAATTAATTAGTTATATGGTTTAAAGTTTTAGAACTCTGGTTTGACGCTAAAAATAACCAAAAATATTTGAGAGATTGAAAGAACACAATTCTGTTTAGGAACTAAAACTGAAAGAATAATGGGGTACCAATAATTTTTCTTCCCGAAAGGATACAAAAACATATGATTGCCAATTTGGAAGCTTCCTACGTAATAATTTTAATTATGGTTATTTAAATTAAATAAAAATAATACTAAAATATAGTCCATAGGATCCATAATTCAGTTGATACCAAAAAAGTGCATATATCCGGTTAGCATTATATCTGATTTACATATTTTACATTTATATTAACCGGTTATGAATGTTATTCGCTAATCCACGGGTTTAAAAAATAGTAATTCTACTATACCAATTGTTCTTTCTTTTTTTTTTTTTTCTTTTTAATTATCTTTTCTTTTTTCTTTTTTTTCTAATTATTTGATATTGATATAACAAGAAATAAGTTCAACCTAGACGAGATATTTGAGAGACGATGTTAAACTTCTTTCTTTTAACTGTGTATCAATTAGAAATAACGAAAATCCAATTTTATAAATTGAACAAGTTCGTAACTAATTTAATCCCAAATTTGTAATCAGCCCAATTCTTTTCCTTGCTTCTAGTGACTTAACTCTTTAAAATTGCTAATAAAATTTCGACAAATATCGACCTTTTACTTATGTTTTTAATATCGAGCTTTTACTTATGCTTTTTCTTCCCAACTAGGAGATTGGAGACTTGTGACTATAAAGTCTTTATATGCACTCAACGAGAAATGAACAAGTGTAATTCGACACCTCGTATGTTCACTTTATTATTTGGCAAAATAAACTATAGTGACAAATTTAATTTAAATACAACTAAAATACAATAACTTCTTCACTATTCTATAAATTATCCCATGCATCCTCACATGGTTCACTTCTTACAACCATCTTCTTCTTCCATTACTACACCATCATCACCGCCGCTCACTTTGCGACCGCCACCACCACCATTTCTCATAAATAATTTTTTTATACAACCACCAATATTCAACAACAAATTCAAAGTTGTCGGATATTTGATTTTCATTAGCTTCAACAAATTGTAACGTTTATTTTTTAAAAATGGCAACAACAAATGAGAAGCAAAAAAAAGGAGTAATGTACGTTTACAAACTAGACACTGGAGGCTGTCACCATACGCCGCCAACACCACCACATTCAACCACCAAGAAAGTGGTTTCCAGGAGTTGGGGACTACTAAAAAGATCCAAAACCTATCGAGAAACCGATTTTAAACAACAAAATTATGAAAAAGAAGACAAGAAAGAAATGGTTCAGGAATCAGCTAGAAAGTCGGTTTGTGTGATGGAAGGAGGGAGGAACTCGCTATCATTGATGGGGTTTGCAGGAAGGAGATCTGTGGGGAGTGCGGCGGAGATGGGTATAGGGAATGTTGGGCCCGTGGCGGAGTTATTGCAGATTAAGGTGTTGGTAACGGACATGCCGGCGTTCATGCAAATTAATGCATTTCGTTGTGCTAGACAAACGTTTGATAGTTTAGAGAAATTTAGTCCTAAACAAATTGCTCTCAACTTAAAAAAGGTATGTTTTTGTTTATTTATTTGGTAATTATTAGACTTAATTTGAAGTTAATTCATAGCTCATTGTAATTATAAAAGCATTAACAAATGTGTACTTAGAAAACTAGATTTGTAAATTATAACCATTTTATTTTAAGTTTCAAGATATCAATTGTACTTATAGAACTTGAGGAATTATTTTAAAATATTAATGCTCCTTTTATACATATTTTTAATAGTTAGGTATCATGGCAAACATATTTAATTATAAATCACAAATATGTATATCTATGTCAATTGCATAATTTAAGTAGATATGCTAGATGTATGGTGTATATAGGAAGATTAGATCAATAGATTTTATTTGGTTAAGTTCCTCTGATGTACAAGTAAAAAGGTCAAAAAGGTAATTTATCGTTCTAGTTAAAAAATAATTTATACATTCTAGCTAAAGTATCAACTTTAAAATTGAAATGACTTTAAAAAGTTATAATAATTACACTATTTTTAATCAAATATTTTATCTATTTTTTAACCTTTTCAATTGTTATATATATGAAAATAAATATCATTTGAGACAATTCAGAATAGTACCAATAATAATAATATAATATAAATACATGTAGATAGCGGTTACCGAATATATAAGGTGAAACTTGTATTTATGTCATGATAATGTCACAAATAATGGGGTAAATGGTAACGTTAGTGACATAATTTATTTTATGTTTCCTTACCGAACTAGTTTTCGATGTGCAACAAGCACAATTAATATGATTTGGATCTTGTTCTTCACAGAGCAAACACTATCAACTGTCACAAAGGTCCCATGTGCTTTAGATTTGGCTTTTAGTAACGCTTTGCATTTGCATTCGGTCCCCTACTAAACTAGTGAAGGTCTATCAATGTTATTTAATGGTTTCATTTCAATAAGTTGTATCCTTATATATTTAAAACCTGATACCTTACTAGATTATATTATATATATATATATTAATTCGTTTGATGTAATATTTGTACATTATATATACTTTGTAATCTCATTAAAATAATGTAATGATTCCAATCTTCCGTATTTTGTTATAATAGTCATGGGTCACCAACTACTCATGTGCATGTTCAAACTTTGCCTTTTGACCACCCCATGTGGATTCAAGATCGAATATTATTTTTTAGTATTAAGTAAATAATAATTATATTCTTTTATTTTTATTTTTATTTTTATTGTTGTACTTGAATACTTGAATTGAATGCTTGGTAATTAAATAGTCTAATAAGTAATTACGTTTTATGTGGCAGGAATTTGACAAGGTGTATGGGCCGGCCTGGCACTGCATTGTGGGCTCAAATTTTGGGTCATTTGTAACCCATGCAACCGGGTGTTTTCTCTATTTTTCCATGGAAAAATTGTACATTTTAATCTTTAAAACAAAAGTAAAGAAGAGCGTAAAATAAATTACGTGAAAAATGAAAATTTCAAAATTAATCAATGAAATTCTCATAATTTATGTTAATGTTAATATGTTTACAGGATTTGTTACTTCTTCAAATCAATTGATCAACTATCATGTAACTTTGGTGTATTTAAGTTTATTGTCTGAATTCCCGTAACTTCTTAAGTTTATATGTGTGACTATGTGAGTGACTATATAACATGTCAAAAATAATATTAAAAGTTCTCGAAGATGAATCAACTCGACAAAATATAATGCATCGTATTTAATCATATGGAAAGTTTTTGGGTTGATATATAAGTTTAAAGCATCAAAGTTGATTAGGACCCATTATTTTTGTTAGTATCCGTTGGTATGGTAAGGGTATAACTAAATAATGTTTCTGCTTTGAAATTTTACAAAAAAAATAAGGGTGCGCTATGTCATTAGGCTCTCACTCTTTGTAGATTTCATCTCATGTATACTTACGTTGATAAGCTCTTTCGAGTATGATATTTTTATCTTGTAAAACAATATTACATTCCCTTATTGCATTAGCCACCTCGTGAGCATAACTCATAATATTCATATTTACTTATTCTTTTTCTTTTTTCTTTTATACTTTTTTGGTTTTGAGGTTGTTGTCTAGGAGATTTCAACATAAGTTTTCTAGAGTAAGTTGATCACTAGTTAGTAAGTGATTAACTTCATTAGTTTCTACTTGAATATTGTCTTTGTTGTTCATTCGGGCTCCTTTGTTGTTTTAACACTCGTACATATAGCTATATCTCTAACATATAGTTCTAATACTTCATTATAATTAGAAAGTAGCTTGTTCCTCCACTTCGCCGCTTTGCCTATTCAAAATATATAAAAAAAGATATATATATATATCAAATTATTATAACAAATCGTAATACTAACGACGGTGAAAATTTTGAAATAAGTAAACATATATAGTAGGGTAATAATATTTCCACCATCAATTCTGATAAATCCACCACAATTGTGCATTAACATGTAGTACTGTACATACAAACAACACATACTTTTGATGGATTAATAAAAAAAAATAGTAGATTTATCATTGCCCATGTAAAATAGATGTATACTACTACGAGTGCTTCCCATACTTCATCTTGAGTATCAATTAATTTAGTATGATCATTTCAAGAAAATCCACTCAAAGACGCTCATCGAAAGACATCATAACACTTAGCAAAATTCTCTTTAAGTATCTTCAAACGATTTTTTATATGAGATTTATTAATTAAGTTCTTGTATCATATTTGTATACGCTTGAGTTGTGAATTTTCCATCTGGCAGGTTACCTTTATCTTGTTTCGCAATCATTGCTTGAATGAATGCTTGATCCATTTGACCGGTTAATTGATATTTTATTTTTTACCACAGTTCCTTGTTTTTGATCATGATGATTTGCTACATAGTAAATCAAATCAAATAGTTGATATAATATAAAGGGTATATATAAATAGTTGAAATAATAAATGTAAAAGTTATCACCAAATTGCACATAAAAATTAACCTAAATAATCTCAAATATCAATTATCAAAACATATAGTCTACGGATACAATCGCTCTTACACTCGTGAGGAATCACTCTTCAACAACAATGCTATCAAATAGGAACATCACCCTTGCTTTGACGAAGAACAACGGTGGTATGTCACAACACTTCATAGACTCTTCAACAAAAGTTCTGTAAGACGGAAATATCATATTATGAGAGAGGCGAACACCAACGATGGTCCTATATGTACTATGTATAATCAACCTGCTTTTAAGACTTGCCTTTAAATTCAATTAAACTGTCATTTATTGGCTTTATTAAGCAAAATATCAACTTGTATAGTAACTTACGATAATGACACTAGGTTTCTACACTACAAAACATACTACTGTAAAAAGGGTTGTTTTTCAATAAAAAGATGAAAAGTAAAAGTAAAATACATTTATTACGTACGTTTGTGTAATGTTAATCACATAATGTTAAAATAAACGTCTATTATATAACCTACGTTAGATAAAATTAACTGGCTTTAACTTTGGAGTAAATACGTGTGAAAGTTGCAAACTTTAAAAGTACAAGTGTATGTTTTATAAATATGAAAACTTGTGTTAAAACGTTAATCGCAAAACGCTCGTATCGCCTGAAACCTCGCCATATCTGATCGACATTTACACCTCCGCGGCCGCTCCTGGCGCTCCACTATCTCCGGTCAACCATCCTCATTGCGTAAGGTCCAATTACTTTTCCATTTTTGATTTACTTCATTTTTTGTTTGCAACAGTAGCTCTAATTTGCCATATTTCCACTTCTTCTTTTTCCAGATAGTATAGTTATAACGTGTATAATTTTGAATTACTGAATGTTACTCTATGATTTCCAGCTTAATTAGTAATTTTTTTGATACTAGTTATTTGTGATTGTTAATTTGATTGCTGAATGTAAGAGTTGGAAAATTGTAACCCTAAATATAGTGATTTCGAAACCCTAATTTAGAAGGTGAACTCTTGACATGGAATTAGGGTTTAGGACTGTTATGTATTAATTTTGTGCAAGTGGATTGAAACTGTGGAACAGTGTTGTTGCTTACAGTGATATTCATAATTATTCATGATTCTTGTTTTAGGTGACAAATTTTTGTGGCATACTTCGTTTACAAAGTATGATATCTCTTGTGTTCTTAACACAAAACATTATATATCGTCAAGAGTTGATATTACTCCAAAAATCTATTATATTCTGATCAACGTATTATGTGTTGAGTAATGAGTGCTGAACATTTGTTCTGTGTAATACTTCATAATTTATAGTGTTTTATGTTAAGTTCTTGTACCAACGTTTTTTTTTTGTTTTTTTTTTTTGTATTACTTTTTCTTATGTATTTACTCGATTATCCTGAAGATCACATCGAGCAAATGGATGGGAACCTGAGTATATCTCTTGACAAACTCCCAGTTAAACGTTTGGAGGTCATAGAAGAAAATGGAGCTGAAAGATTCCCTCTGTATGAACAACAGCACCTTCATTTTCCCCTAACCTGACAATTCAAACCTCTCCAATCGACTGGATTTCTGATTATTATATTTTTTCCATGTGATGTTTGCAGCGATTTGAGTTATGATGATAATAGAGTGAACCTTATTCGGCGAATAGACTTTGCTTGGGCAGTGGAGAGAGAAGATCCAAACAAGAAGCAGAAGAAAGGTGATACGTCTGCTACTGCCTCTAAAGATGCATCTGCACCTCCATGGCCGTGGCAGAACATGGTTGAGAATCTACAGTTGGCTCACCAGGAGCTTTCCGTTATCATTGATCTCATTAACACCGTAAGTCACATAGTTCTCTTAACGTTCAGTTATTATTATCTAAACTTTCAATGGTTTCGGGTCAGAATTTGGGCAATCTAGTAATAATGCTGGAATCTTAAGTAATAAATTTTGTGTTTAGGTCGAAGCTAATGATGCTGTGACAGTGGCTGGCATGACCAGACCAAAGCCGTTACCTAATGAACTTTTGTCTGACCTTGCAGTATCTACAGCAACAAAACTCCAATGCTTCCGGGTATTTAGTCTATTTATATTACCCTTTCGCTATAACATTACAACTTTTATGGACAAAATTTTATATTATCAATGTAGACCAAATTACCCTCATAGACCTTAATATTCCTAACTACCCATAAATCTAGCTTTAACAATCGGATTCCTAAACAATTGAATAGAGCAAGTTATCCTGTAGTGAAACAAATTCTTAGTAACTTGTTATGGTAGATATCCTTTTTCAAGTAAAATGAGCTTCTGATAAACAGGGATTTTCCATTTCAGCACCTTGGGAAATATTTTAAGCAATCTGCTAAAGCATTGGAGAAACAAGTAGCTAGAGAAGCAAGATTCTATGGAGCTCTGATAAGGTCAGCTGTCTTGGTCTTACATGTTTGTCTGCATTCTATAATGGCAATTTTTAGAAGTTCAAATGATCGTAAATGTGGCCAAAACAAACATTACAATGCTTTAGGGGCATTTTGAGTAATTTCTTATTGTAAAAGTTACATAATTTATTTTGTGCTAGAGATAACACTCTGAAGTTTTCGAGGTACAAATAGTAAGTTCCGAAAGGTTAATAATTTAAAACTGACGAGAAACATAAATCCAAATACTTTAGGAGCTTAATTGAAAATGTGTTAGCTGATATCCTGACCAACTAATAGACTGCAGCAGAACTGGAAAGTCAAGAGGCACCGCATGGCTGCTTCTGCTGCTGGCAATGAAGGTTTCTACATTGATCTGTTTGACAATACATTATATGATCCAACATCTGTATTTCGCCCATCTTCGATGTCTACGGTTCGTGTAGAACATGACAGTGCTGGAATGCTTGCTTTGAATTTCTCTTCAAAAGCATGGCAGACTCTTCACTTTGGGTTTGTT
Organism: Logfia minima; assembly: GCA_963921325.1. Taxonomy (NCBI): domain Eukaryota; kingdom Viridiplantae; phylum Streptophyta; class Magnoliopsida; order Asterales; family Asteraceae; genus Logfia; species Logfia minima. The sequence goes on from OY992764.1 coordinate 41,890,356, forward strand.
AATGGAAATTCTGAAGATATTTCAAAAGGATCGCACGAATCAAATTCAGAATTGTCTGGAGAAACTAAGAAAGAAGATGAAAGTGATGATGGCAGTGTAAAGAGAAGGCATTCCGATCTTCGTGAAGTTCACAGAGCCGTTTTCGATGAGCAGGTAGCTCTCTTTGTTACTGTACTTATATGTGGCATAACAGGTGGGTCAGGTGGCTTAGGTAACATGTCAAAATTTGTAGTTTTATGTGCATGTTAAATTAGGATAATAACTAGTTTCTTTTAAAAAGTGATTTAGGATCATGTAAGCATTCGAATACACATTAGGCAACTTTTGGCCTGTTTGACCTGTTTCGTCTTAGCTAAATTTCTACATGTGATCTGTTTCTATTATCAAAGTGTTGCAGTTGCCATCTTTAACTCTGCCTCTTATGGTTTACAAATGTTTCCTCTGTTCAATAAAAATTGTAATATTTGAACCTGCATATCGAAGTAAGTATTGTTACCATAATGAATCCTCTATTGTCATTCTAATCTCAGAACAAGAAATGTAAATAGTTCATCTTATCTATTCTGATATGTTGCAATTCCTCATGAGATGAAGGGAGTAATTTCTTTTTTACTTATTTGTTTATACATTTTTCTGGTTAATCTCCAGGTTTTTAATTTGATAAATCAAGAAGCATTTGTCCCATCTCTGGGTGTCAATGTCACTGGTATTCGAGAAAACCATTTGCAGTTAAACATAGATCAAGAAGCCTCTGTCTTCATTTCACTTGTGTCGTCATCATCCTCTCAAGATGATGGTGAAGAAAGTGAAGACGGAACTGCAGTCATACCAATGATTGATGGTGATGAAAACCAGAAGCGATCATTTCTTCCTAATAGACTCAGTTCTGAAATTCTTCTGAAACAGCTTTTTCATGAACATGTGTTTGTAAGAGCAAAGAATAGGTCAGCTTCTCCTAACAGAAGCCAACTGCTTGGTCAACCGCCAAAAAACATATCAAACCTTCTGGGTCATTTTTGCATGTCCCTCGCTCACCAAATGTTCTCTTATAAAGTTCTAATGGAACTCGAAGAGCTGGTAATAACTTCTTATTTTTTTCTTTTTAGGGTTATTAAATAAAAAGGTTTGTTCTGATGTCTGCTTTGGGGGACCAATTGAAGTTGCTTATCTTGTAATGCCGTAACCACTTATTTTTCTTCTCTTGACTGCCAAATTGAATTTAGTTTTTATTATTGTTTTATGATGCATGTAGGCTAGCAATGTATCATATGTTCGTTTGATGACTCATCCCACGTGGCATTCTCGCACATCTTCATGGACACTGGTGGTAGATGTTCCTCAGTCCATTCTTCATACTGGGGCAATAGAGAAGAGTGTGAGGTCACAGTTCCGAACTAAAGTGGTGGCAAATGATGATTGCATCAACATTGAAGGCGAAGGTGCTCCAAATGTAGTTGGCCTCTTTAAAGGGAAGTCTGAAAACAGCTCGTCTATGAACAGATATGAATGCAACTTGGCAGATCTGCATGTCATACTTTTACAGCAGGTATGCTATGCCTTTAAATCACCCAAAATATACTTCTTTTAATAAACATTGTTCGTGTTTTTTAAACAGAAAATTGTGTACATAGGTAACAGACTTTGGTACGATTGCTGTTTTGCATAACGGTCCTTGTTTTCACTCGTAAAAGGGGAACCAACTTTGAATTTGTTTTATCTAACATAGTCTGATTCTGACCCAGTTGCCCGGTCGAAATGATGACATGGGTACTGATGTGGGGTTGGTAACTTGGACCATGTTTACTTTTTCCTTAAGTGCTGAAAACTGGATACCCTGAATGCCTACAGTTTTAGCATTTTTGAGACTGCAAATAAAGTGTGTTACGAAAACAGGAATCTGACCATAAATTTGTTTCCCTTTTATGCAACTTTGTACTTTCTTACATACAATACTACTACTCTCTTATGGGGTTTATTTTCATACTATGCTTTACAACAGGTTGCAAGTCAGATTATTCGTTGGCTGCATGAAGAAGCCCTAACTGTGGGAATGAAAGCGAGCCGGGATTTCTTAAGTTTGTCGTTTGAGGTAGAGCAGGGTGAAGCGGTAGGGCTGGTGGCACATGTTGATCCAGAAGACTCTGAAGGTGGCATATCGTGGTGGTTGGTGGTGGGCAGCGGAATAACAGAGGACTACAGGCTTCGAAAAGAGGATTCAGATGGTGAAACAAAGAGATTTTTAGGTCATTTATCTTTAGATGTGTTGTATGCAACATTGTTGGATCTAGTGACCATGTGCAACAATGGTGGAAGCCTTTGACAGTTGTTACACTTTTTTTCTCTTTCTAAATAGAACTTTTTTGGTCTGAGAAAATTCTATAAAAAGTATCTCATTCACAAATGTTTATTGTAGGCTTGCTTGTTTTAGGCATCTTATCTTCCATTATCATTTGAGTGGTGGGTTGGATGGAAGATAAGAGTGTGGAGCAAGCATGCTATTTGCTCCATCTTTATGTATAGGCTAAAGTTGTCTCATTATTTATTCCCTATTCACTTTAATTTGAAAAAGAAATAGTAGTTTTTAGAACTAAAGTTGCTTGGCTTCCAAACATTCTTGTTTACCTTATCTAAAAAATCGATTTTTAGAGAAATTTCTCTAAATATAAACAAACATAAACTCTCATTATTTTGTTTTCTGATTAAGTTCATATGCAATTTACACACCAATGTTCTTAACCCCTTCTTATGCATTCCCATACAATTAACTTCCTTACAATCCATTTAATTACATAGTTATAAAACTACTACTTTAGACCATCATATTTAGATCTATTTCAATTGCTCAATTAAAGATCACGTATAATTTAGAAAGGTATTTTAGATTTCAATGTAACTATTGTGGCAGTACCTTTTATATGTCCTGTTAACAAATTAGTCTGGGGCTAACATACTGTGTTATCAAATTTTCTTTTTGCTATTATGCTTTTATTGAATGAAGATAAATGGAAACTTTCTTTTAAAACTTGTTCTTTTTCATTTTTATTTTTTATCATTATTGCTAACAGATACAAGTAACGAATCTGGCATTTCTCAACTATAAAACCAACTAACTTCATCATCACTTGGTCGCACACACTATTCACAAATCCCTCAGCAGTTTACCCACCCAAAACACATGTTATCCAGTCTCCTGTTTCATTCAATGTCTTAAATCCTAGCATTAACAAGTGAAAGTGTACTAAAAATGTCTGGTGAAGCACCAACTTCTGGTGGGTATATGACCCAGAGACACGGCTATGACTATGCTTCGAGTGGCGATGATCTTGAAGACGATGCTTGTTCGATACCACAGTCTCAATCCCCTATATTTCTGACAGCCAAAACACGGGTGGAGGTTTTAGAGAATGTTCTTTGGATTTTTTCAGCAGTTTTTATAGTATACTTTGGAGATTGTCACTCAAATTTTATTCATCTCTTGTTTCATGATAATAGAATAAGAAGGTATAAATAGTATTATCACCTTATGATTTTCTTTTTTTTACAATTTGTCTTGGTGTTTAAACAAACTGACCAACTTTCATCAATTCTATCCATTATGTCCATTAAAGTGTATTTTTTTTGCTTCAAAATTCATTTCACTATGTACAGGTTTGAGTAAACAGTTTATGGATTAAAATTTTAAAACTACAGAAGCAAAAAAACTGGTGAAAGTTAACTGTTTTAATCCAATACTAATCTTTCTGCATTCTGAAACTATGCTAAACTACTTAGTTATGTGTTGTTCAAATTTTATGCAGAATGCAGATGTTTCTTGGGCTTTCTGGTGTTAGTTTGAATGTAATTTATTTCTTGTATACGAGTATGTTAGCATGGGGTGCTGGGAAATCAAGTGAGAAAAGGGAGACAACTACATACGCGTTGCCACTCATCACCATTCTCGGGCTCATTTCTTTTTGTTTGTATGATAAACCCTCCATTGCCCTTTTTCCTGTTTCAAAGTTTCGTTTATATGTCGTTACGATTTGTTTGCAGATTCTGTTTTGCTTTGTGGCCGATTTGGAGTTTCTTGACTCTTCCTCTTGTGGTATGTGGACAGTGAACATGATCATTTTCTTTCAATCATTTTAACAATTGTTTTTAACCTTTTCTTGCTAGAAGTCATAACACGGGCTAATTCGGTCAGTTTGACCTGCCAAGACCTTTTTGTCCAATTTTTATTTTAATACTAATCAATATGTTAAGTTGTTGATAAACATACGGAGTATATAAGGTTTAGGAATACATTTTGGGTGTCTTTCAGCTTTCTGATTTATTAATTTAGTTGGTTATAAATTAACTCATGAAACATAACATAAATCAACCCAAAGATAAGTCAATGGGTCGAAAGTATTATAACACTAGTGAATGTTTAACACATCTCTTTCTGTCACAGTTCACATTGTTCATGGCTTCAGTGGTCATACTGCTTTATGTCGTACCTGGGACATTTATGCAGCAACCATTAGATACTTTTCGTATAGACTGAAATCCCTTGTTCGTGTTTCACATATTTTCAGGATCAGTGGTAGCGAATTTAAGGTTTGTTCTCTACTAATTGTGCTTTCTATAATACTAATTACAACATAACATCTTAAGAACTTCTTGGTGATTCTTACTATTTTCTTTTCGCCGTTTAATTCCAAAAGATCATGTGAATTCACAAAAAGCAAAGGAAGGAAATATCACATTGCATCAGAAGAGACAGAAATGAAATGAGTCTTATAGGGATTTAGTTTGGTTGATTAGTCATCTAACATGTTTGCTTTATTTGTAAATGATAATGCATGATAGGAGTATACATTGTTTTCACTTATGCTGTGCATTTGTTCATACAATACATATAATAGCTAGAAAGAAAATGTTGGTCGTTGGCGAAAATGTGCTAAAACTCGGAGACAATAATCACTTAATCAGTGCTAAATAATGAGTTTCGTACATGTTTGATAACCAGTTGCCAACTTGCATAGTCGATCCAATCATTAACCGTTACTCAATGGATGGAAACAATTAGATCCGATCGATACCTATATGGCTCCTGTGCCAGTTCTATCAATGGGACATTCGAATTTCAAATACATCACTAAAATGTGCCAATTAATTTTTAATGGAATGAATTAGAAAATCACAAGAAGCAAACAAATTAAAAATAAAATAAAAGTTCAATCCAAAACAAGACAACTATTTGTCATTACTTATCCTCATCAACCACTTCATTAAGGTCTTACAAAAGTAAATAGTTTTAAAATGTTCTAATAATTGCATATGGATGAACTTGAAAATCACTACAAGAAACTACAACAAATATAAAACTTCATACATAAACAAGACAACCATTTGTCACTACTTATCCTCATTAACCACTTCTCTGTTGGCTAATACCACTTTTTAATGATGTTATATTTTGTAAGATATTGTTTAATTAATATTACTACCTTTAATAAATAACATATGTTAGAAGTTTCAGTAATGGATTTCAAATTAAGTTTCTGTAACCAATCTTCATGACCAAAACCAGGTTCCTACTAATTCACCAACCGGTCCAAGACCGATTATTATAAACATGATGAAAACATGCAGATTAAACCGTAGATATTGGCATGTTTCGTGCAATTCGTGACCAATTCCAAACTGGTTATAATTTTAGATTAAACCTCAAATACGTAACAATTGTTACGTAACACTTATGTTATTAGTACTCCTTATAATTTAAGAACAAAAGTTGGTAATAGATAAACTTTAAAGCACAACTCGAGGAAAGACTTACAATGGATACCTAGCGACGAAAAAGCTTACTAGTGACAAAATGTTTGAAGGAATTAAAACTCGTGCAATGAAAGTTGTAAAGAATGATCAATTAATTATACACAAGGCGAATAATATATAGAGCATTATTGATAGAAAAGTTTATGAGGAAAAACTAAATAAATGCGAAAGTTATGTTATGAATGGGATTGTAACTAATCCAATTGCCCATAAAAAAACATCAGGAGACCCTTTTATTCTTATTGATTGCTAGACGATGACAAAAGGAAAAAACTAAATACCATAAAGCATCAAAGACAACGAGATGATGGTTTTAGATGGTGGAGTGGTGGAATATACAATTCCAAAGAGGTAATTTAGCGGTGGAAGTTTCTCATTGACATTTAAGTTCAATTCTCATGGATTGTAGATTTCGAGTCATTTCTTAAATGTGTAACTTAGTAAGTTTTTGGAAGGGAGTACCTTTCCAAGAAAATAGTTACGTTTTCATTACAAGAAGACACTCTTCCAGAAGAATTGCTAAATCAGTTTGAACATTGTCTCCTTCAGTATAGTATCACATGTGTGAATCGGTCAACATTATCATTTATGAACATTTTACAAGCCAGAATTATTTGATTCGAAAATGGCAATCACGCTACATATTAGTTGTTTTTAATCCATCATCCTTGTTAATTTTATACTAACAAAGTTTTATGTTGTTCCTCATTATTTTTTATTTTCTGTTACAAATTTCATTTTTTTTAAAATCAAAATGACGATGACCATAACGATAATCTGGCAAGTCAACATTCTACGGTGGACCCTGTTAAAATTAGAAAATTATAAGCTTGACATTTTGTGACGATGACATCCGTTGTTGAATAACAAAGGTAAGAATATTCAAACGTGTTTAAATGAAGGATTATATAATTAATACTTAGTTTTATGGGTGATCGCTGTAGCTCATAACAGAAGGTTACGTAGTACGAACATAATCATAATGACAAATAGTTTGTGATCAAAAAATAAAAATTGTGGATTAGTACTGTTTTTGTTTATGAACATAATTTAATCATAATCAAATTGTGGTGCTTTTGAGAGAAACATTGGTGGAAGGAATATAACACCTTTTGGGCCCCATTGAAAAATGTTTTTGGTGAATTTTTGTACCTTTACGTCTTTACCCATAACCCATCTTTCTTTCCAACGATTCTTGGCTTTCTAATTGACCACAATTTTAATACTTCCATTTTTTATTCTTATTCCTTCATTGTGGAACATGTAATATTAGTTGCTTTTGTAAAAACTAATAGAAATATTAATTAAGTTATTTATAGATATTAAAACTTGTTTATATAATATTATATTATATATTAAATAATAACATTTTTCACCGAATAACAAATTTTACAACTAGACTTGTAATGACATATTGTGTCCGACATAAATATTAAGACACCGGTTGGAATAAACACAACAACATGAAACAAAATTGAAACAAAATATCTAAACCATTAATTCAATTATAAATCAAGAGATTTGTACTCTAGTCGTTTTCCATAAAGTTTATAGCATGTGAGACTTGTATTCAGTTGTTTTTACATCCAGCTCCGTTATTTTGACAAATATTAAAGAAGCGTATATTTTAAATGACATGAAAGACTGCTAGTTTTCAAAGTCTTTTTAGTGTTTATAATTATTTATTTTAAAGCATCTCACATTCTACGAAAAACAGTAGCTATTAATATTCTGCAAAATTTTATTTCTTATAAAAGTAGTAGACAACTGATTAACGAAGAGCGATGATATCTGCATCATAAGCTTTCCTCATACACTAAATAATTATATTGTCTATGTACATGGTACAAGTTGATAACGCACAATTTCAATTTATTTATATAAAATAACATTGTAAGTAGCATAATCCATTAATAAAATGTATTTAAAATAATCTATTCACTGTAGAAGTAAGATAAATATTTATACTCATCGTTAAAAGGTCTATGACCTATCAGTATGTGAGGAGTCCATCAATTAATAGGTTGTAAGTTCAAAACTCGTGAAAAACATGTATATATATATGTGCGATGCATATGTATTATGTGAATAGGATTACCTTTCTAAATTAAAAAAAAAAAAAGTGTATATGTACTAATTTAAAACCTTTCGGATGACTAAAACTTGACAGTTACTACTTGTATAAGCTTACCAAACAAAATTAATCAAACAACATACGGTCGCTGTTACCCCTGAAAGGCAAAAACTTGAAACATACTACTTGAAAATACTAATTAATCTTACCAAACAAAATTAATCCAAGAACATTCATTCCTGTTTTAAAAATCATCCATATAAAACAGTTGGTACTTCCAACACATATAGATATAAAAATGGAAATAAAATAAGGCTCAAAAACTCCTCTCCCTCTCAAACACAACCCTACAAATCTCTCTTTTTGCTAAAGACTAAATAAAAGAAACCAAAACAAGGCTGCAACTTTTCTCACAATTCGCTGACTGATTCTCTTATTCTAAGTTTTGATTTTGAAGGCCACCATTATCACGAGTAAATCTCATTATCATCATCCATATGCACTCATAAATTTCTCTTTGTCTTCCACAGTTCCACTTTAGCTTAATGGTTTAGGTTTGTTTTAGCATTTTATTATTTTATTTTATTTGTGTGTGTTCATCTTAAACATATTCTTCTGTTTTTTAGGTTGCAACATTGGAGTTATGGGCCCTCTTCTCCACTCAAGACTTTAATGGTGAGAAAACAGTAAAAAGGGTGTCTCTATCTCTATTTCCTTTCTCCATTTGCTTTTCTTTTTTGCCCCATTTCTTGCTGTCTTGCATTTTTGGATGTTTTTAGTCCAACAATATAATTCCTTGTTTTTGATGTCTTAGCTTTTGCTTCATGGGTTTTTGATTTATTAGTTTTTGCCACATGGGTTTTTGGTTTATTGCAATATAATTTGTGGGTTTCTGATTTTTTGGTATTTTGATTTCTAGGGTTTTTATTGACCATTTGGAGATCTGAGCTGAGTTTATGCTTTTTGATCAGCTTTGTTGACTATTTAAAGTTTGTGCCTTTTGAGTGTTTTACACTTTTCTTTATCTTCAGCTGGGTATCAAATTCAAATTGTGGGTTTTGCATTATAGTCTTGGCATCTTCTTTATTTGAATCTCTGAGTTGGGTTTTGAGAAGAAGAAACACAATCGCCTCCATTTGGGTCCGATCTATGTTTTGAGGTATATGTTCTTGAAATTTTATTCAATTATTAAATTCAACACTAAAGACTAAATCTTTAATCTGGGTTCATTTGGAAATGCTTCTATCATTAAACTAAATATTTCTGATAGGATCAAGAATATGTTTTGAAGCTGCCATTGAAGATGATGAATTAGGAAATCTGCATATAACTATTTGATGTCAAGAATGGAAAGAGGGATTCAACCTCCTTTGGTAAATTCTTTATCTTTTAGCATCTTTATATCTTCAAAAGATTCATTGAAGGACACTAATTAATTTTAGTTCGCCAAATTTTCATCTTTTTAATATCTTTCTTGAATTCCATTATTCTGTTTGAGCCTGAAAAGCTAAAAGCATGCCCATCTGCCTGTAATTAGGCGACTTTTTTTTAATCGCATTAACATTTCATTAATCATGTGTTTCCTTTAAATGTTATTGATCATAATGCATCATTTGATTCATGGTTTAACCTTAATTACGAATTACGAATGATTACTTTAATTCATGGGTTAACCTCAAATTATGATAATATCTGTTTGAGATATAACTCAATTCAATACTTCTTCTTCCCATCATGAAATGTTCTTTCTGCCCATTTTTGCAGGTGGATACAACAGCTTGCTTATGTAGAGTAGATGCTGGTTTAAAAACCGTTGCTGGAGCAAAAAGATTCGTTCCTGGTTCAAAACTCTGTCTAAAACCTGACATCAAACCATCAATTCATCCCACCAGACAAAAACAACCACGTGACAGAACTCGTAACCAAACTCCTCTCTTGCCCGGGCTGCCCGATGACCTTGCCATTGCCTGTTTGATCCGAGTCCCGAGAATCGAGCATCGCAAGCTCCGATTAGTTTGCAAAAGATGGTACCGTCTCTTAGCTGGAAACTTCTTCTATTCTCTTCGAAAAAACCAGCAACTTTCTGAAGAATGGGTGTATGTTATGAAAAGAGACAAAGACCGAAAGATGACATGGCACGGGTTTGACCCAATTAACCACCTCTGGCAACCCCTACCACCTGTCCCTAGAGAATACTCGGAAGCATTAGGATTCGGTTGTGCGGTCTTAAGTGGGTGTCACTTGTATCTATTTGGTGGTAAAGATCCCATTAAAGGGTCAATGAGACGAGTGGTGTATTATAGTGCGCGGACTAATAAATGGCACCGGGCTCATGATATGATTAGAAGACGACATTTTTTTGGGTCGTGTGTTATAAACAACCGTTTGTATGTTGCTGGTGGTGAAAATGAAGGTGTACAACGGTCCCTAAGATCGGTGGAGGTTTATGACCCAAGTAAGAACCAGTGGTGTTTTGTTTCAGATATGAGTACAGCCATGGTCCCGTTTATAGGAGTGGTCTATGGAGGGAAGTGGTTCTTGAAGGGGCTCGGGTCTCATAGGCAAGTGGTTAGTGAAATGTACCAACCCGAAACGGATGTGTGGACCCCTGTTCAAGACGGGATGGTTTCAGGTTGGAGAAACCCAAGCACTTGCTTAAACGGAAAACTTTATGCCTTGGAGTGTAAAGACGGATGTAAAGTTAGGGTTTATGATGAAGAAACAGATTCTTGGAGTAAGCATATTGATAGCAAGATGCATATGGGGAACTCGAAAGGTTTTGAGGCTGCAGCATTGGTTCCGCTTAATGGGAAACTTTGTATTATAAGAAATAATATGAGTATATCGTTGGTGAATGTTGGGAGAGATGGTGCAGCCGAGCATTTGTGGGAAACATTAGCAGGAAAAGGGCAGTTGAAGAGTTTGGTGTCGAACTTATGGTCAAGCTTGGCTGGACGGAACCGCTTGAAGAGCCATATTGTTCATTGTCAAGTGCTTCAAGCATGAATTTTTAGATATCAATGTTGATGATGATGTAGGTTGTTTTAGATATTTTGTCATAGGGTGTAAGAACTTATATATACACAGTTGAATGTTTTGGTTTTAAATCGAAGTTTTCGAGCAGAATGTCTCTTTTTGGTCATCAAAGTTGTGTATTTATAGAAATGCAAAGCGAACTAGAATGACATTCTTGGCTGTTAAGTTTTTTGGTTATCTTCTTATTTTAGGTTTTAATTTTTTACTTAAAGAAAACTTGGCATCACATCGAACTTTGACGATGACATAAAAGTCAACTTATAAGGTGTTACAAACTCTTTTCATAACTTTCAAAAAACATGATTACACATAAACAAGTGGGTAGCAACATAATTAATCGGTTATGTTCCGAAATTATGTGATGCCATTTGCAAACAACCAAATATAAGTAGTAACTATCCTAATAAAGAAAATATATAAACTCTTGACGGGACATTTTGCAAAAATCTACTAATAAAAATATTGACTTTTGATAAATATCAGATAGATAACTAGCGGGTTACAAATTACATCACACAAGTTTTTTAAAAATCACGTCTAGTGATCTAGCGTCTCTCCTGCTCTGATTTCATAGGCTAGTGGCAAGATGTCATTGGATCCATCCATAGCTACAACAATTAAGTTAGTCCCCAAATAAGCCCCCTCCAAATGTGCCCCATCTATGATAATCACTTGGTGCCTATAGTTAACAAAGGTACGTAGCTGCAAAGACAGTAAATTTAAAAATATATCAATTGTAGTAGAATGTATATGTGTGAACATGGAAATAAGATATAGTTACTTACCGTCGCACAAATCCATATGTAACACATTACAAATCTATCTTCCTCATCTGTGAGCACATTTATAATACTCCCAGGGTTTGTCAGCTTCAAGTTGTGAAAATAAATGAGAAACGGTTGAAATGATTTTTAGGGAATACCTCTCAAGAACTCTATGACATGACACTTTGCCCTCCAAGCTTGGTTGTATGTAAAGTTGATTATGAAACATTCAATCATGTCAAGTTGAATGTCGTTACCTCTGTATACACGTCCATCATTGGTCATCAAGTCTTTTAATATTTGACCAATCACTTCCTTGTTTGCATGACGATTATTTGCTTAGAGGTGAGAACGAGAACATGTGTGAATGACAACAAACTTCCTAACTTGGAACTTCTCGGTATTCTGGATTTTGCGGGCACTTAATTGTTAATCACAATTAGCAAAGGCAGATTTTATAGCATACCGAACCTTGTCTGAATGCTTTAACCTAGTCGTAAAACCCTCTTCAAGACACTGAGTTTCTAACTAAAGCTTCAAATCCTTTTTACTTTCAAAAACTTAGACCAAATTTTACCTAATAAAAGGGTTTATACATGGTAACCGGTTATTCTATACTGTCTTGATCAATAACAGTAGTGGCATATCCTTAAATTTATCTTCTTGCTTTGGTAGTGGTAGTGGATTGTCACTTTCATCCTCCTCCTCATTTGTCTCCTCGTAATTAGAAACAATATAATTTTCAAGCAGATAGTCAAATGCCTTTTATAGATTGACATTTTTTTCCCCATAATGTTCAATATGTGGATCATCCACATGATAAGTCGGATAATCATGATCATTAGGAGTGGCTTGTGGAAATGATAAGTCGCAAGCAACATCCTCAGTTACTTCTACCCTAAATTGTTTGTTTTAGTTGTTTTGATGTGGGTATTGTTGAGCGGCATAGTAATGATATTGTGGATATGATGGATGATATAGTGGTGGATAAGGAAACAAAATTTGATATTGAGGAGTGGCTTGTTGATTTTGAGATGGTTGGTTGTAATCGTGGGTTTGTAGTTGTTGAAATTGTTGTTGAAACTATATATAATTGTATGGGAGCATTATTAATCGTATGAGTAAAAAATTCCTCAAGATCATCAACGTTATCAGTTATATCTACGACAAACTAATCCACCTTATATTTCATACAAATATCACTATCAATTGCTAATCCCGATTTTCTTAAAACTGTTTTTAACAAAGTTGTGTATGAAAGTGGCTTTTCTGGTGCTGCGGGATGTTTTAAAATAACTCTTGTGCAATCTATTGGTATATAAATTAGCATGTCGTTAATAGATTCAAAATGACCTCTAGAACAAAGATAAACTTTAAACTTATCATTTAGTTGACTCATTCTGCTTAATATATCAAATATTACAGCAAAATTTTAGAACGTTCACACCTTAAAGATCTTCAACAAAATCCAGATCACAACAAAATAAATATGAATTTCGGTAAGTAAGTGTCTTATAGAAAATGAGATTTTGATTTTGAAAAATAATTGATGAAATGAAATGGTTTTAGAAGAAATAATTCTATCATAAAAAACCCTGAAAATCTAATAATATCTTATCCAAACTATCATTTTGAGATAACACATTTTATCTAAAAAATTATCCAGTGGAACACACAACACACAACCAAGAACCTGCAACTTTCGGGTTGCGTGGGCACGACCACGATTTGGTTTCCTGGCCACGGGTCCAGGCCACAACTCGAACACGCAACCCGCGAAGCCGAACACGCAACTTACAAATTGCGAGTTACGTGTGGTGGGCAGTTTTTAGCATTTTTTTTTGGATATAAAATTAAATCAGTGTTTCTTAGTAGTTTTTTTAGGGATATTAAAAAAAATGCCCTAAAAAAAACATTATAAAAAAATTTGCCTTAAAAATTCGAAACTATACAAAAATACCCTATCCGGTCGCAAGTCAAAATGTAATTTGCGACCCGTTACCTTGCGACCCCGACTCCGGATCATGTGACCATGCGACCCGTTCACCACGTGACTTTGCGACCCAAATTATGATCGTGACCCCGTAGCTTGCGACCCGTTTCAGATTCTTGCGACCGCAAAAAAAAACTTGCGACCCGGCCTTCTTTTGACTTACGTTGACTTTAATTTTTTTGTAAATTGTGTGAAGTTTCTTGTAAACTTTGAAAATTCATATCTTTTGATTTATAACTCCGATTAAGTCACCGTTTTTTTTTAATTTGTGTATTTTTTTCGAGATCTATTCGTTGGCAAACCCAAATTTTTTTCGAAATTCGAGCTTCTTGACCTTCAATTTGACATTTTACTTTAATTTTGACTTTTAAACGCACTTTGACCGCTCATAACTTGCTATAGAAAATTCCAAATTCAAATTCGTAAAATTTACAGTCAATATGAAGTGTAACTAATCAATAACCCTCAATCAATTTTGAAAAAATCAATTTTTGACTTTTTCGACTTTTTCAAAAAATGGTGGCTTAATCGGAGTTACAAGTCATAAGATATGACTTTTCAAAGTTTACAAGTCCTAAGATATGACTTTCCTAAGTTTACAAGACACTTATTAACAAAAACAACAACAACAACAAAAACAAAACAAAACAAAAAAAAAAAAAGTCAACGTAAATCAACGGTCGCAAATTCGGCCACGGGTCGCAAATTTCGGATAGGGGGTCGCAAGGTACGGGGTCGCGATCATAATTTGGGTCGCAAGGTCACGTAGTGAACGGGTTGCATGATCCGGAGTCGGGGTCGCAAGGTAACGGGTCGCAAGTCACATTTTGACTTGCGACCAGATAGGGTATTTTTGTATAGTTTCGAATTTTTAAGGCAAACTTTTTTATAATGTTATTTTTTGAGGATTTTTTTTAATATCCCTTTTTTTTATTAATTTCCCATTTTTGATTAGCTTTTGTGCCAATTATTAGCCCATGCACATTTCAAACTCCATGACCCTTGCACCTGCCTTGTTATCCCAACATCTTTTGATGCTTTATGTTTACTTCCACATATGTAGTTTTAAGAAACAACTACCTGCTTTTGTTTCCTTCTAAAAATAATTGTCCCTCTAACCGATCCAATTACCGAAATTAAGTGCAAGATTACAAAAAATTGTCGGACTTCGTTATCCAAAAAGTTCACTACAATCTATCAAGATTTTTTATTCTTCTAACGAGTTCCAAGAAAAAGAGTCATCTTTCCACCAAGTTGAGCCTATTCAGTTTTTGATCCAGAGAGGTAAGACTTACCCAGAGATAAGCATGTGTCCTTCTGTCTCTTGTATTCATTGTATCTCAGAAAGAAATAACCAAGATAATCGAAATCAATTGGTGACATTTTCTCCTGTTATCTAATGAATCAAGATAAATAAGATCAATACACTCGTAGAAATCGCATTGGTAAGATGGTAATGAGATATGGTGGGTGGTACCTGGATCAGAGCCCATAAAGCCCAGTACAGATGTGAAGCCAACATGTAACCGCTAGTTTCAACATACAACGCTTTCAAGTCATCCTCTGGTACCTATTTGGAAATGGTTACATGATAGATAACCATTTTGTAAAGTGACTAGCAGTTGAATCGATGTAAAACCGAAGATATGAACAGAGACTGGAACAGAACCAGCCGCATTCGCTTAAGTTCTCAGCTCTATAGTTTTCAAGAGAACGGTTCTCGGTTCATGACTTCAAAAACTGATTCTTAGCTTCGTTTGGCCCAGTTCAGAATAAGAACTCAACCGATCATAACTTTTATTAATAGTATATCTAGTTTTTATATAAGCATTAAGTTCATGATTACGGTTGTACCGAACTGGTTTAGATCAGCCTAACTTTCGGCCCGCTATTTTTCAATTTATCAGTTCCTTTTCTGGTCCAGTCTGGTTTTGAACAGATTGGATAAACATGCTTCTAATTAAAGGTTGGCATACATACCTTATCTGGTCTTTCAGGTTGCAAGTTATTCCCGAAGAAATGATACTGTTCATCCTTATTAGGGTACCTGTATGATCATTATTGGAAAAGTAAAATAAGTTGTGATCTTTGCCCTTATGGGAATTAACTCATGTTTAACCTTTAATACTCACAAGTGGTACTCTTCAAATGAAAATTGCCGGGGTAATAGTATTAGTGGGTGGTACATGTAAAATATGAATGCAGATATCTGTCTTTCATAGAAAGAGATGCAACTTCACAGCACTTATGGAGCAAGTAATATGATCGACTTTCACAAGGTAAATGTAGACCTTTTTTTTCTTCAAAAACAAAGGGTAAAACAAAAGGTGCCCAGAAACAAGCTAGGCTTACAATGTGTAGTCGCAATCATAGCCAGCATATTCGTTGAAGTGGTTCCCGATGTCAAACCCTCTGTAACTGTATGATCCATATTCAAAATCTATAATGTAGAGTTTCGCTGCTCCAACAATTCATATAGAAACATCCATTAGGAAAGAGCAAAAAAGCAAGTTACGATTTCATAATCCATGATGTAGAGTTAATCTAACTGTGATCGTAAAAGATTATTTTACAAGTGAGCAAAGATAATTTGTCTTAAACATTTGCAGTCCAATGTACATCAAAACAATAGTTGGGTACAAAGATACCTTCATCGTCATTCTGCATCAGATTTCCAGAAAGTAAGTCATTATGAGCAAACACCACAGCTGCATCAAGATGACCTGTCAATTCCTGTCTCGTAAAATCACCAGACGTTTCCCCACAAGTAAACTATGGTCCTTCCAATTTGCAAGATTTCAACATAAATAAAATATAGATCTAGGCCAGTGGGGATATCTTGATTTCTAAGCACAGTATTTATAAATCTAACAATGTTAAGTTGCAAAGAGGTTGCATAAGAATGCAAAAGCTTGCTGCATTTAATAGACTCTCAGCATGTCCAGTACTACAGCTTTTTCTAACAGCACAATTAATCGAAAAACAGAACCTGGAGAAGGAGGTACCAAACTGAGCGAGCCGAGAAGGTTAGATAGTGGGTCAAATAGAGTTCAAGTCAAAGGGGTAATTTGGTACGGAAGCACATAGCCTAAAGTTCTATTTATTTTTTAACTTTTTAATTCTTTTTTTATATATCTAGTGCTTCAAATCTAACTTTTAAGTTATATTATTTCAATTATATAGTATTTCATTTAATATACAATTATATTTTAAATATATATGTCGTTTCTAAAATTAGATAAATGTAAATTGGTCTAAGATAGAGGTATTTATGTTATTTTCATTCTTTAAATATTTATCTTATTGAAGAGAAATGGTTAAATTCTTTATAAGGGTGTAAGATTACAACCTTATACAAAAAGGGAAAAATCGATATACATTTTGCTATAAAAAGTTATCTCTATCGTAACTTACTAATCTTTTGTAAAACCAAAATTAATCTGTAATCTTAAAGTACGGATGACAATAAAATAAGAACAGTTTAATTGAGAGGGATATACATATCCGAAATCCTGACATATCACATCCTTTTTATATATATACTTTGTTTCCTCCTTTCTTTGGAATGAATAAGATAAAGATAATGATATATAACTTTTTTCTTTTAATTTTAAAATAGAAGTAATCGAAAATTTCGAAACTTAGCAAATGATATAACCAAGTCCTTAAATTTCTCGATCAATCTAATCTATACGAATAAGAATTTAAGTATACTATCGTTAAAACATTTTATGTAATTTAATTTGTAGGTCTAAATATATATAAAAATTGTTAAAGAATTTGGGAATAATAATCGATGGATCAGTGGTTGATATATTTTATTTTATTTTATTTTTTAAAAAGAACAGAGTAAATATTGTATTTTGTTTGGTTAATTGAATCTTAATTTTGAATGATGATATTAACATGGCGTTTTCTATATTGTATTTTAAAATAAGATGTTGGAAATTTTTTTAAAAAAAGTTTTAGAGAAAAAGCTTTAAATTTTTTTTATGAATATGATTATTGAAAATGCTTTAAGGGTCTAAGAAAAACATTTCACCAAATAATTATGGGCCATAAACAAATTGACATAATGAATGATGAAAATAAATAATAAAATCAAGTATTTAACTACCATTTATTAATCACTCATTAAACCTTAATTATTAGACCACTTCTTATGGAGTAGTGTTGTCTCTGTCTTCATCTTAGGTGGATGTCATATCGGTCCCGTCTTGCATTGTCATCATAGACACGGTCTCGTCTTGGGGACTGTCTTATGGTTGTTCGTCTTTTGCAGAACGAAGACAGAACAGGAAGAAAGGGAGAGAGCCAGTAGATCAGTTGGGCCAACGGCTATCCCAAAGACAGTAGGAAAAAAAAAACTTTTTTAATTATTCTCAAACATTATATATACACATACATTCTATTACTTTTTTCACACACAATTCTCACATTTCCTACTTTATTTCTCACAAATTATATCAAACAATTATCACATACAATTCTCTCAATTTCTACTTATTTACATCATCCTATATAATTCAAATACTTTCTATTTTTATCAAATCGTTAAATGGATCACTATAATAATTCCGACGACGATTCCGATCTAGAAGAACTCAAAGCAAGTATTGCTTCTTACGATCCGAATGATATGCTCGATATTCTTGAAGCGTTAGAAGAAAATGAAGAAGACGAAGCCGAAAGTTCCCACCCAAAAATACGTAGAAGGCATTTAAATAGAGATCGTCTCGGTGTCGGTGAACGTTTGTGGCAACACTACTTTGTACCTAATCCAACATTCCCGAAAGATTACTTTCGAAGAAGATATAGGATGAGCAAGTAATTATTTCTCCGTATATGTGAAGGTATAACGTCTTACTCTCAACTACCGCTACCTCCATATTTTAGTTTTTTTCATCAAGCGCATGATTGTACTAGTACACTTGGCTTTAACGTTTACCAAAAGTGCACTTCCGCTAGACGACAATTGGCATACGGTTGTGCCGCCGATGCGTTTGATGAATATTTACACATGGGTCAACAAACTTCATATGATTGTTTAGATAACTTTCGTATCTGTGTATTTCATTTATACTTGACTGAGTATTTAAGAAAACCTACACTACAAGATGCCCGACGTTTACATGCTAAACATGTGGAATTACATGGTTTTCCGGGAATGTTAGGAAGCATCGATTTTATGCATTTTCCTTGGCAAAATTGTCCAGTAGCATGGAAAGGTCAATACACAAGAGGTGATCATGGGCATCCAACAATCATGCTCGAAGCGGTGGCCTTGTACGATATGTGGATTTGGCATGCTTACTTTGGTCCTGAAGGTTCAAACAACGATATTAATGTTCTTAATGAATCATATTTGTTTAGCGATTTACTCCAAGATTGAGCTCCCGAGGCAATGTTTATTGTAAACGAGGTTGAATATAATAAAGGATATTATCTCGCTGACGAAATTTATCCGGAATGGGCGACTCTTGTTAAATCGTTTAAATGTCCGATCAAGGAAAAAAATATCAAATACAAGAGATTCCAAGAAGCTGCAAGAAAAGACGTAGAACGAGCATTCGGTGTGTTTCAAGGTCGTTGAGCGATACTTAAAAATCCGGCAAGACCATATAACATCAACAAGATAAGAAGAATCATGTATACTTTTGTGATTCTTCACAATATGATAACCGAAGACAACGGACGCAATATATGTCAACTTGAGGAAGACTACCTCTGAAACCCGAATAATATTTCGCGACGTTCTTGGTCGAAGAGGGTGGCAGTTCATGATCGTATGGACAAAGAATTATGCGATAAGCAAACGCATCATTCACTTCGTAATAATTTTATCGAACACATTTGGAGCCTTCCGTCAAATTTTCGTGTTCGAAATAATGTTACGCCTAACGAACCCATGAGCGAAGACACGGACGACGAGTAATTGTAACGTAGTTTTTCTTTTAATTATTGTAATGTTTTTTATTATTAATGTAATGTAGGTTTTTTTAATTATTGTAATTTTTTATATTATTAATGTAAAGTTTTTTTTTTTTAATTATTGTAATTTTTATTGTTAATATAAATGTATTTGTATATTTAAAAAATGATTTGGTATTGACGTGACACTGAAAAGTTTAGTCTTGTAGTCACCATAGAAAACGTTCAGTCTTGAATTAGTTCTCAATCTTAGACTAACGTGACGCTGACATAAATTTCGATCATGAGTCTTAAATCAATCACATAAAAAGTGGTCTTAACCAAATTCTGTATGACCTTTAATGAAACAAATTCATGATCTAATTCAATAATTTCGATCTTGTTAATTTCCGTATCATCCTAAAAATGAAAACCCTAGGTGTCAGGAAGGGTAAAATAGGAAATCTGTACACAAAACCGAAACCGCAACCATAAGCTTTCCTTCATCCAAGGTCTCACTTTCCATTCCATTTGTACGAGTTTACAGCCCTCTTTATTTCTCCCTTAATAATAAAAATACTAATTTTCTAGGGTTTGTTTCTACATTCACTTCCCCAAATTACTACATCAATTTAATCAATTCCCGAAATGGAAGAGATTACGGAAGCAGTTCAGAAAATAAACATTACAGGTGCTGTTGCTGCTGATGATTCTCATAAGAAGAATCGAATTCAGGTTTCCAACACCAAAAAACCCCTTTTCTTCTATGTTAATCTCGCTAAGGTAAAATAAAAAGATATTTGTGATTTTTGGATCTGAATGTTGTGTTATTGGAGATTAATTTTGTTTGATTGATTGTTTGATTGTAGAGGTATATGCAACAGCATAATGAGGTGGAGCTTTCTGCCCTTGGAATGGGTAATTTGCTGAAATTTATTGACCTAATTTTATCGTTAATTATATTGTTCATATGATTTGTGTGTGTGTGTGTGTTTGTATATATTTGGATATGTATATATATTTGTATGTGTAAGTGTTTATTTATATACAGATGTATGTGCACTTGAGGATTATTATACTTTTGACTGGTTGTGTTCAAGTATTGTGGATAACTTCTCTGTTTGAATTGTAATAACTGTGTGTATCTTGTGAGGCTGCAACCTGTATAAAATTTTCAAACATGATGATGTAAGTGCAACCATATCATTGTTGGCTAGAAGTAGTATCTTTTGCAGTCAAAATTTTTGTTATTGGTTGATTAGATTATAGAAGCAACCATTATGTGAAACTATTACGTGTTTTCTGTTTGGTAATTGACTTATGGATCTGCCACTGGTTTTATAGCTTCTTCATTTGTTATCTGATAAGATGTTCATTATCAGTTATGTAATAGAGATTAGAAACACACATGGTTTTTCGGTTAAAGTTTAAGAAACTCCTCGGGGATTTTTGGGATCATGATTTACCAACCCAAACTTTGCACTTCATGCCTTTTAATTACCTGTATCTTATAGCCCATATTAATTATTTTGGGATAGAAGAAATTATCAGGGGATTAGTTTTAATTGATAGAGCATTTGAGTGCGCTTTCTAGTGGAATACTTGATCTACTATTGAGATCAAATATATTGGAATTAGTTAGATGGCAGCACATTGAACACTTTTATTGGATGGGCCACGAGTTTTGTATTTTTTACATCTGTGAATTTTAATGACGCGAACTTTGTTAATAACTTTGATCATTTTCCTGCAGCCATTGCCACAGTTGTCACAATTGCAGAGATTCTCAAGAACAATGGATTCGCTGTGGAGAAGAGTAAGGCTTTTCAAGGACTGTTATATCTAAATTATCCATCTGTTAACTTTGGATTAAATGTATGTATTTCTTTATTAACTATGATCAAAAACATGCAGAGATCATGACATCTACTGTTGACATGAAAGATGAATCGAGAGGGCGTCCCATCCAAAAAGCCAAGGTAAATAAATAAATAAATTCCTTTCTAGTGTCTGTCACAATAACAGTTTATAACCACTTGTATATCCATGGTAAATTTGATAAACTGGGGTGCACTATTCATTAAAGCTCCATTTGTATTGACCACAGTCAGAATGTGTACAACTATAGTCGTAAAGCACATGCTTTTTGTTAATTGGGTTGAGAATGATGAACTGGTAGCACAATGTGCATGAAGTATGGTGATATTTATATGGTTTTTTGTTGATTAGATTGAGATCTTGCTGGGGAAGACAGATAAATTTGATGAGCTGATGGCTGCTGCTGCTGAGGAAAGGGGGGAGCTTGCAGATGGTGATGAACAAAGTTAAGGAGTTTCAAATTGTTTCTTAAAGCGGTGCTATCTGATATGTTATCGTTGTGGTTGGTACTTGGTAGCACAGTAGACGTTGGCATAATCTGTATGCTAATTCAATTTTGTTTTGTCGGAGTGGTATTCTGAAAGCTATATGCACAGCATATACAGATGATTTCCTTATCTTCTTTTTTTTTTTTTTTTTTTTTTCTTTTTAAGTTCCTGGTCTTCTCTGTACTTGGTACATTATAATGAGTTTTGATATATCAACTTGTCGAATCGTCACATATTCTGTTGGTTGGGTTGTGGAATCGTATTGATTTGTACGATCTCATGTTCAATAACTGAAATTTCGTTATTACATTTGGTGAATTCAAATACAAGATTATTAAATTTCGGTATCCAAAAGAAACACAACAAAGAGCTTCATGCACATTAAGCAATTTTTTGTGTTTTTTGAGGGGTGTTCCTATTAGCATTTATAAATAACTTCATAGAAGCTTAAAAGTGTTTCATGTTTTAGCTAACATACATCAAGTTTCTGCAAAGTGTTTTAGAGCTAAGGATAAACCGATTTACAATGTTCAAATTAATTTGATTTGCTTTAGATAACTCGACATGTTTCACCTGTTTGCTAAGGTATAATCGAATTGGCCAGTTAATACTTGGCTAAAAATTGACATACTCACCGGAGAAGGAAGACTGTGATGAACAAGTAAAAGATCTTTTTTATATCTGACTATTGACCAACTAAATACGCACGGTCTTGAATCAACCACCACAAACATTCGAACAAGGCAAAGATTTGTCTTTAAGGAATTGGAGTGCCACCAAGACCGATAACCGTAGCCTTTAGGTGGGTTTCAATCTGGCTTTTAACTTCAAAAGTGGACGAACATAGTAACATTTTACAGAGTATCATAAATCAATGATAAAAAATAGGGAGAATTTCATACATCTCATTGATAAAGTGTAAAATATTATATTTGTGCGATTTGCATGTTCGGACTTGTGAGTTGCGTGTCCCCGTAACCGGGATCGTTGTCAGGCACGTGACTGAGGAAATGTTGGTCGTTACCAAGGAAATGGACATGCAACCCGCAAATTGCGAGTTGTGTGTCCATGTTAGATCAAAATACTTTAGATGTGACATTTTTTCAAAATTTACAAGAATACTATAATGCGTTAAAATTCTGAGAGGAGTATATATGTGACTATACTCATGTCTTTCAAAACCGTATATATTGATAGTTTGGCACAGATTAAAATTGGATTAATAATTAACACACTTTATACTAATTTAACCATATATTAACATTTTACATAATACAATAGATGCTTAAATTTCACCATGAAGATTGAAAGACTTAATAAAAACATGATAGTTGGCTAAATAGAGTTAATCGGGTTAACCGTACACGGTTAAACTTATCTATTTAACATGTAATCGTACCGTAATAAACTTGACCTTAATAGAATGGGATAGAATTCAGGTCAGATAGGGTGAAGGCTGGGTCGATTTCTTTTACACCCCTATAATAGAATAAGGGGACGACCCGTTTAAGAAATTTTTCATAACGAGGACCAATTTCTAAATAAAATATAAACACCGCTAGGCCAAACACTTTGAATACCGTATTTCTACTTAAACCCTAGCCTCCTTTTTCATTTCTCCCTAAAACCCTAGTCCCCTGTTCTTCCAGCTTATTCCAAAAATGGTAATCTCTATTGCTTTATGTTTAAATTATTACAAACATACATACAATTACATACATGTGTATCTTAATTTTGTTTTGCAGACAGGAGAAGCAGTAAATCCGAAAGCATACCCATTAGCTGATACTCAGCTTACAATAACAATATTAGATCTTGTTCAACAAGCTGCTAATTACAAACAACTCAAAAAAGGTGCCAATGAAGGTAATTTCGAAACCCGAAATTTTCACTTATTTAGAGTCTATAATGATGATTAGGTAGGGATTTGGTTACCTCTTACTTCAAATAAAAATAATATGTGTGTTGTAAATAAATAATGGAGATTTTGATCATGTGAAAAGATGTTTAAAGTTAATTAGCTGTAATTACATGATCATGTGTCTTTGTTGCTGTTGTTGAGGTTGATTAGGGAACGAGCTTCATACATTAGATTAAAAATTTAACCGGTTTTTACTCGGTTTATTAGATTGAAATGTGTGGATGCAAAATGGAGGTTATAACTATGTTTGCTTGTTGATTTATCGTTAATTAGGGTAAAATTCAATGGGCCCTCTTTTGTAGTTGGCAATATTATTTAAATCTGATATAGAAGTAGATGTTGGGTGCAAACCCTTGTCCCACACCGGAAACTAAAAGAAAATAATGTCTGCATATAATCTCATGGGCTACTCCCTCTATCACCAATTAGTTTTAGAGTGGAACTCACGTGGGCTTATATGTTGAACATGTTGTTGGGCTAAGTATCGGTCCTAATAGTAGATTGATGTAGATGAAAACGGGAAATATATGACTAGTCATAACAAGTAATTGAATTAGCTTGATGATTGTAACTATGTGATACAAGTTCAAGACAACATTTCCGCAATAAGGGCAACCATTCCCCAAGTCTAATTTTTGCTATCCAGCACATGTGATGACCTGTTACACGTTATTCTCTTTTATCTCCCAAATATGAAGACCCCAAATTCACATGCCATTATTTATAAAGTCCCACAACTTACAACATGACCATTCTGATTATCCATAATTCCCAAATAATCTCAAAGTTTTGGATATTATGCTCAGTACACACTTCCAAGTGCCCAGTAAAATATATATATATATATATATGTGTGTGTGTGTATACATTTCCGTACATTCATTTTATATCTGGCAAACTTTGAATACTTTGATGGAACTTGTTAAGAGAAAAATTTGGGATCTAGTATGTACAAAATCGTTATACAATTTCCCACCCTTCAAGATTTATATTGGGTTAAAAATATGTTGTTGATCATACGTAGCTGAGATTACAAATGTATTCTAGAGGTCATGCTCATCATACTAATTTTTTCTTTGGCCATCAGTCTATCAACTATTGATTTTGGTAGGATATGCCAGAGGTCTCCCTGGAAGCAGTCTCTCTACCCTCGGGTAGAGGTATGACTGTCTACATCTTACCTCCCCCATACTCCGCCCATGGCGGGATTGGGTATTGTTGTTGTTGTTGTGATTTTGCTAGGATATAACTTGGAACCTGATTTTCTGGTTTCAATGTTAGAATGTATTTTTAATGTTAATAATGCCCTTTCAAACTACAGCTACAAAAACGCTTAACAGAGGTATATCTGAGTTCGTAGTGATGGCAGCTGATGCCGAGCCCCTTGAAATTATTCTCCATCTTCCACTGCTTGCTGAAGACAAGGTACATTTTGGTGTTAAGTTTTATATGTTGCATACACTTTAAGTATGAGTCCTGAAGACATCTGTTATTGTAGTAATCTTTTTGATATTGAAATTGGTTTTGTAGAATGTACCCTATGTTTTTGTCCCCTCAAAGCAAGCACTTGGACGAGCATGTGGAGTTACTAGACCTGTCATCTCGTGTTCAGTGACATCTAATGAAGGAAGTCAATTGAAAACCCAAATACAGCAGCTCAAGGTTACTTCTCCCCCTCTTAATTACTCTAACCATTTTAAAATTATAGTCACCATTAGTCCATTACACTATTTTATTTGAGGTGGCAATTTTCACCTTTTTACTTGCAAATGGGTCAATCTGGCCATGTTTCAATTCTAGTGAGTCTGAGTCAAATGGACCAAATTTGAAAACCTTTACTAAAATGAATATGGGTCAAGTGGATCAATTGGTTCTGGTATGCAAATAATATATCAAGTATTTAAATTCAAAAAGGATTGGATAAAAAGTGCTAGCGTGTCAACCCTGCTCGGTTTTGACATGTGGTAATTAGGGGTGTTCATTTTCGAATATCCGAAGTTTCGGATACCCGAAGTTCGGATAGTAGATTTCACTACCCAAAACCATATCGGAAATTTCGGATATCCAAACTTCGGGTATCCGAAACTTCGGATACGGATATCGGGTTTACCCGAATTCCCGAATCATTAAGTATTCTGATCTTTTTGCTTGCGCCGTCCAGGATGCCATTGAGAAGCTGTTGATCTAAGAAACATGGTAATTCGGTGTGATGGGCCTTGCTCGTGAGAGGCTTTGACTGAGATTGGTGGTGATTCGTCTTTGTTTTCTGTTATATTTTAGTGTACCAAAGTATCTTTCATATGATCACTGCCATGCATTGTTGCAGTATGTGAACTACTTCTTTATTAGTCGAGTCACTTGCTCAGATTTTTTTCCTAGTAACTTTGTTATTACACAAAAAATTTCTCCCATAGAACCTTTTAGGCATCAACAATATTATTGGTGAACATGCCATCCTTTTATGAATAGCTTTTGGCTGATCTAATACATAATACATGTGGGATCCTTGTGTACCTTTTTTTGTTGTTATTTTGCAAAGGATTGTGGTCTTGGTTCTGTAAAGATTGTGTCTCTTCATGTGATAAATTACCGAAGGCAGGGTAGTAAATGATGTCTACACATGATCCATATCTCCATGATTCAACTTACCTAAGTGTAGCAAAAATTTTATTAAAACATGAGTAGCAACTGCTCCTTGAATCCTTACTTGAGTTTGATTTACACGTACAGAACAAATATAATAGTGATCTAATTTAATGTTTTATAACATACAAAACAAACCAAGTTTTGGTGAAGATGAGTTTGATTTACATAATACACACATATACACGTCCCATGAGATCAAGATTTAATGTTTTTTGTTAGATTCAGTTCATTCACCAAAATACTTTATAAGAGCATCAGCAGCTATTCGGGGGTTGGGTTGGGGCAAATTCGGTATCGACGTCCAAAAAATGAAATCTTGGTCTTAATGTCGATACTCCCTCTAATTTTGTTTTTCTTTCATGTGCGATATTCTTTTGCCTTATTTCTCTATGCGACTGTTTGGATTTTAGAAGGGAAGTTGAACATGGATCGTCCTTTTTTCTTATCTGCCTAATATGTTTTATGTGTGTAACTGTGTATAGGATTTTGAGATGAAAGGGTTTTTATGTTAGGCCATGTAAAATTGAGTTTTTTATGTTAGGCAAAATGAGTTTACTAAAAGTAAATAGAGTTTTTAAATGTTGTAATTTAAATATAAATTTGAAATCTGATCTGATTGTATTTTAAAACAAAAATTAATTTAGTACAATAATTTTATCAATAAAAAGAATTAGAGGTACAAATATTTATGTTATTATATGTTTCATTGCATTTTTCTTTTATATTAGTTTTTATTTTTCTAATGAAATAAATTTTATTTTTAAAGAAATGTAGTTTTATATTTAGTTTAAGTAATTAAAAAGTGAAAAAGAAAAAGAGGTTGAAAGGGTCCTATTGGGCTGAAAAAAATTATTTAAGGAAGAGTTAGTGGAAGTATGATGTGGCGCTGATGTGTCAGATGGGGACTAAGAATGCTCAAATTTTGAATCAAGTAAAGTTTGTGAAATACGAATCCTTACTAGTAGAAAAACGAATCAATGGTACACAATTGATGATTATGTAATGTCTCTTTCAAATCATGAACTAGTGTAATATACGCATGGTGTCCCGGAAATACTCTTTTGGTATGTGAGATGTTTAATACCGTTTTTTCTAAGAAACATTACGCATAAGGTATGCGGTTGAGTTTCATAAAGGAAAAGTAAACTCTAATAAAGTTTATTGAAATCGAATGTGAGAACAGTTACCAACACATCCCAACAAACCTAAAAATTATATTTACTTCACCTTTCACCCTATGAGTGCTTTTAATTAGTAATCAAATGCAAAAACCACCAAATAGCACATTCTAAAGAAAATTGTCTTTGTGAGCTATAATATATATGATGATGAAACCGCAAGTACTTAACGTTGTGTTGGTGCAATTTGAATAATACAAACACTGACCCAAAGATTAAGATTACTTTGGCCACAAACTAAGAGCTAAAGAGTACACACATAGCAAAAAGATTAACGAATGCTTTGACCCACACAGTATGGTTCTTCAAAAAGACTTAGAATAGTTACCCTTAGAATTTGTTGGTTTATGATTAGTGCAACCTGGAAACAAAGTGGCAAGAGCTCCCTGTCTGTTGCACGAGTATAGAAATAAAATAAATGCCAAGATCTTCCGTCTGTTGCACTACTATATACATTTAAACCACAAATATCACTCAACAAAACTAAATACAAAGATGACAAAGTCCCCTATGTATATACATAGAAGAAGCCGGTGCAAATTAAGATGACCACTACAAAAATAAAAAACCATAAGACGATCCAACAAAATCCAGACGCACGATCATTTGTGCAGAAAAGGCACAAAAGTTATCACAAGGTTTGCATAAAAATTTGCAATCTTGACAAAATGAGGAGCAGTCATATTCAACCCAAAAACCAGATGATCATAATCACAATCACAATCAACAGTAATACATGGGATATCAGAGAATGGACACACAATCTCAATCACAGACTTGACACATGTAACAATGAACATTTCCAAGCGTCTCATGAAAATTTAGAATATATATTTATATGAGATAACCTAGTGAAACTTAAGCTTGAATTTCTGCAAACATGTTTGAATGATTTGGACCATCCGAGTGAGAAATCACCCTCTTTCAATTTTCCATAAGCAATGCACCGCTGTCTACTCCTGTTACTTTTTTACCTTATCCGAGCATGACACGTCTCTGTGACCAGTTGGGATGTCAACAACTGATATTTGGATAATATATTAAGTCAGATGCACCAAATCACGTTTAGGTTAAGTAAAGGTGATCAACTGAAATATCAATTGTATTGAATGCATCAACAAAGTGCTTTATTTTGATTGTAGACTGGCATATTGTTAACGTCGTGTTCTAGTGAGGTTGTGTGAGATAACTACTATTAAAAACTTTTGCATTTAATATCGATAGATAAGAAGGTAGGCTTTATTCTCTCTGCGAATACCCCTGAAAGTCTGAAACAGGGGATCGGATATAGGAGTACGTTCATTGGATATTTGATGTTATTTCTTAGGAGAATACAAGATCATGGGTTGTATTCGTGTGATTAACAGTTAACCCATATAAGAAATTGCTCCACTGCACCATAACTGTTGGTGGTAGATTAAACGGATAGGATCAAAAGTCAATGAATTTTTTTACATTAAACATTCAAGATCGCAAGATCAACGATGGCGGTTGACTGACCTCCGTCAATGTAGTATTATAATATAATTTGTTGAAAGCTAGCATACTAATTACCTTCAAACTAAATAAAGCATCTACATAGATTGATGATTAAAATAAAAGTACAATATTTTAATGTTATATTTATGTCAGGTTAATAAGTCTATGACATCGATTTAGTTCACTATTATCGCTAGCGTTCGATATCTTTTAGACTTTAGTCTTTATCATCGGCGATATCTGATGTCAACTTTTTAATTACAAACCGACTGATTTTACTCGGTGTTTTGCATATTATCTCGTTTGTTGAAAGTTTGAAACAACTCGATCAGTAATTCTTTCTAAGGACAAATCCTAACACAAGTTAACCGACATAATATATACAATCAGAATGCAAGTTCTGGGTGATGATTTTCTCGCGTATATCTAGGACAAATGCCGTTTCTTTATCTTTATTTAAATTTATGTAACGTTAAAGTCGATTATTACAGCTTTTATTCGCATCAAGTAACACGTACACACTCTACTATATTAATTTAATATTAATATTAATAAAAGAAAAGAAACAAAATCAAAATTTTCCTTTTGGGGCCCAAACTAGCTTGCAAAAAGGGATGGGCCTTGATGGGAAGGGTTTTTTACTCCACGTTGGCTTCTAAACACTAAAAGTGCTAATTCCCATTATGTGGTTGTGGACAATGAATGTTTTCTAGCCAATTGGTTAAAGAAAATTGATTGGTTATAACTTATAAGTTTTGTATATGCACTTATTTGAGTTGTTGAAATTAGCTTCATCAATCAACACCACTTTAATTAAAAGACTTCAACGGCATATAGGAACTACTCAAAATAAGATAACCATTTTAGTAATGCATTTTTCTTTAATTAGTTAAATATTTTCATTTTCTTTTCTGTTTTTTTCAGAAAGGAAGCACATTGTTTATCTACGAAATGTATATTTGTCTCATGAGCAGTATTAGAACCTTCTACTTCAATTCGTTAGGTCAATGTTGTCTTGTTGATGAAATCCACCATCGTCATTTTGTATCTTGTTAGTGTTATAAATAGCCCTTGAGTTATAAAAAATATTAGTTAAGTTTTATCATAACTTTACGAAAATGATATAACTTTAATTAAAATGAACTTAAAAATATGATACATAAGCATTTATATATTTTTATTTAAAATATGCCAACCGTTGAATCCAATGATCATTTTATGATTTAGCCTACAAATACAACCTAGTAAAACTATCCCCATGTTAGAATGCGCGACATATATCATGTTGGATGTTGGGCGAGTGACTTTTGTGGCGGGCCACAATTCATGTGGACTATGGATCTTACGCACCTACTACAAACAAAATTTTAATTTTACTATCTACCTTAAAATATATCAATAACTAATTATTACTTCAAATGACTAGGAAGTAATTATTGTCATGCTTTTGTTGGGAAAACATATATATACTTTAGCAGTTTAGCTTGACAAATAATATATTAAAAATATATATCTATTATTATAACACATAAAGTTAATGTTTAAGTATAAATCTAGATGTGCATGTTATCTTAACTTGCATACCAATAATAATTGAGGTATACATTGACCTAAAAGGCTAAAACATAAATAATAGAAAAGAGGAAACTAAAGAGACACGTATCATGCATCTTTTAAATTGGTCAACTCTCCACTCACAATATTGTTTCGACCATTTTAGGTTCATACTAAAGGAAAATGACTTGTCTTGTTATCGTAAACCTGGGTTTGACATTACTTCAAACCAAACCGACCAAATGTGTTCTCCAAACAGCACATTGTATAGTAAGTTATGAACTATTTGATTATTTGGTGTGATAGTGTTTAATTTGTCGGAGATCCTCTTGTAATTAGTCTCTTTATCTACAAGTAAAGGTATGACTTTCTACATTTCATAATCTTTATATTTTAACAATGGAGAGAATAAGTATTATTGTTGTTGGTGTTATTGTTGATATAGTGTTTAATTTGTAGCTAGTTTTGCTAGTAGAGATCGGGGCAAAATATTCCATGTTGAGGATGGTATAAAACATTGAAAATGTCATGTTTATTTTTAAAAAAAGAGCTAAGTAATTTATTTTTCTCAAAAGAAATTCAATTTTGTCAAAGAAATCTCTAATCATATAGAACCTAAGTTTTATAAGATTTCTCCTATTAGAAAAATTAGACGATTTAATAGATCAACTCTTCTGTGGGCAATCCCTAGTGATTGGTGCCCCACCTATCATTCCCTATACTCTTATGAGTAGGTTGTAAAACAGAGAAAGCAGACCCGCAAAGGATTTCATTTTGAAAGTTAGTTTTAGGGTGCCTAAAGGGTTTTAGCCGCACCTACCTCACCTGTCCAAACAAACGTAGTAGTGTAAAATACTTATCAGAATCTTAAAATTTACCGCTCATTCGCTAAACATCATCAAGGTCATCACAATAGTTCTAATATTCAAACCTTTGTACGAAAACATCTTGGGGTTGGTCCGCGAAAGGATCAGAAAGAGTCGAATACAGCCTCGGAGAAACCTAAATATGAAAAACCTTCTCTGTGTATACGATACTACTATACGTTTAGTCATTTTAACGCATTTCCTTTCTTGAGACAATCTAAAGAAAAAGCAACTTATGTTGATTCAAATAAACAAGATAAGGTGGCCGATCATTTACATGCATACATAGTTATGGTACAATGATCGATCGATGTGACTGACGACAAAACAATAATAACGCTCTGTGGACCAAATAAAAAACAGTATTACATAAACTGTCGATCATGAATTTGGCTTCGTACATCATAAATTTTGGATAATTATGTACATGATAGAATTTTTTTTACTATATATAGCATACCCCTTTCACATCAGTTTTGATCTTGTAACCTTAGAATTCTAGCCACCAACTTAAATTTAATTAAGCTCCATTATTTTCTAAAATATGGCTTCTGAGAAGGAATTATCCTCTGTTCCTTTTATATATATATATATATATATTACTTCATCAATGGTGTTTATAATGTCCTGATAATATCTTAGAACTCTCGTTATATCCTCGATGGACTAGTATGTTGTACGATATTCTTACGATCTCCAAATTCAATGTGAACAGGTCTCAAATTTGTTCACTATAATTACAAATTTGTGTCAATCAGTAACTTAACTAGACCAAGATTGCATGTTCAAAATTGAACTTAATTGGACCTAAATGTCCAAGTAATTAGCTAGCTAGGAAATCATTTTATACAAGAACTTTTCTAACTACAAGAAACGTTTCATTCTGTTAGAAAGTGACTCTACATTTCAAGAACTATATGTGGTCACTGAGAAAACAAAGCATGTTGAAACAACTTCATTTATGGTACACATTCATTAACATTCTTCACCTGAAAAATAAAACAACCCCATAGCTGAGAAAAGGGAAAACCGAAAATGATGGCAACTTTAGTTTATGTGTAGGGCTGAAATAGCACTCATCAGAATGATAAAAAAAGATATGGGTGACCCTTCATTTATTTTGAGTTTATGGCTCACAAAACTTTGGAAATAAAACAATAATGCTATATAGAAACTAATCATATGAATCACTACTATATGTTCTACAGTTCTGGATTCTTCATCCCACAGTTCTCCCACTAAAGTCCACATCTAGTTCAGTTTTCTATTTGGTCATGACGTAATAATATTCACAAGAACTATGCTTATTTTTTACTTGTAGTGAATATATACTAAGCTATATATATATATATATATCTATATTCAAGCTAATTATGATATTTAATTAATATCGATTGGAACTTTTTGGCGATATTCCAAACATTTTGAGTTTGAATCTTACACTTTCTTATTAATCAATCAAAAATAGTACTCTGATACACAATACCTATTTTAGAACGGAGTGATCTTTATTAAAGGATACTAATAATAAACTAGTAGTGAAAAAGAACCAACTTACACAAAATTACAAGAGTTTAGAATTGCAACACCAATCAACAAATGTATCAAAAACTTTTATCTCTACATTTTAGCTATCTATAGGAGTTGAGAATGATATATATCATCCAGTATCTTTGTTGAGCGTGCTTGACTGCTTGTCCTTTTTTTTGGAGGATTTTGATATTTCTAATCTTTTCCAGCTAACTATTAGGATATATAAAGGGAAAAGTTGAGAGGGAGGAAAATTTTTTGAGATAATGAACGAAACAATCATTTTTACCTTGATATGTCCCAGATTGACTACTTACAGAGGAGACCTTGGGTACGTATATTAGTGCAACCTTCTCTCAATTAGTGGACACATTTTTGTTTGGTGTACGGATCCAATCCAATAACAAACCATGAGGTAGGGGTAGCAAAGTGGACAATATGCATTTGAAGGGGTTGGTTCATGTCATACCCGTAATATTCATCAATAAATATTTTACCCGTTGAAACTTTTTTGACAAGTTCTAAAGACAATAGTCTGAAACACATTACTAGAACCTTCTGATGGAGATGAGGTAGGGCTAGTTAATCTTTTATTTCACCAGTTAATAAGATAATGATTTGTCACAAAGCCTAGCTAATGGAATGACGTGACGTCACTAGAAGTGACAACATTATTTTGGCTATATAAAGAGAGGTTCTTCTATGAAACAGAAGTAGATCTTCCCTTTGTATTTACCAACTCTTCTTGAAAGACTTGAAGATAGAAAAGAAACTAAGATCATGGTAACTAGATATATATGTTTTGCCCTAGCTAGCCGGCCTCTTGAAAAAATCTTGTCTTATTCTACAAACAACTTCCTTTCATTGTTCTATCCATTAAATGCATGCATATATAGCTTAAAGACTCAAACTAATTTTTATGTATGATTTCAGGAGGGTAAGGTGAGTTTGACTGTCGCTGATGCTGTAGATTACAAGGGGTTCCCTGCTGATAGGTCGAAAACCGGTGGTTGGGTTCCTGCTGCTCTGATTCTAGGTCAGTTTATCTTCCTCTCTTTTACCATGCATTTGGCTGTTTTAGACTTCAAGGTTTTTTATGTGACAAAATTCTGACGTTTTAAGTAATTTGAATATGTATACAGTTCGGGTGCAAACTCATATATCACATAAGAAAGATAAAAGAACCAAAGCATGCCGCATGTATATAATTAATTCATGTGCTACTTCTTTTATCAAGTATTACAATAGAACCTCACCTAACCTTATATACAGGGTTGTAAAAAGGTCCTAACATATACATACTTTTTCGTAGGCTTTTTTTTTCCGGCCAACTGACATTCATACGTTGTTTTATCATAACTGCAATGCATGAAAAATATATGTACTTATATCAACGCTAGAGCCTTCGTGATAAGAAATTCTGATTATCTTACTTTGTAATGCTTGATCAACTTAACCAGGATTATCCTTTACAAAATACGTTGTTATTAGTTTGAGTTGAATCTCGACTTGCAATCTAAGTTAAAGATCGATTAGGGTTTTTATGTTTATGGTCCTCATATTTATGATATGCACAAAGTTTTTTACACTAATTAAAATAACTTTAAGGTTTAAAGTTTAGATTTTTGATCACGCAACCTTTAAAAGTATGGTTCAAGATTAGGGTTTTCAATAAACGAGTGGAAGAGTCAATATCTAAGATGGCCCCACACACTATCAGGTTTATTTTCTTGTTGGTTTTACTAGAAAGTAACTCACACCAGTGCTGAAAAGCACAGAGAAAATAAAATGCCACATATACAACTGGATCTTTTTTGTTATTATCTGTTGAGTAAAAACTTGTCATCTAAAGCGCACATATATAGCAACAAATTACATTTACTTTTTAGATCAAATTAAAGTCCAATGTCCCCCCCACATACAAACAAAAAAGTCTTTTCACTATGGAAACATTTGAGAATTGATCGATCCTTAATTTTCCCAAATACATGAAGATACTCGTACAGTTTCTTTTTATTCAATCATCAATCATGCATGGATGAAACTTAAATCTTAACTGATGACTTTTTGGTCAAACAGGAATCGAAATATGTGAGAGGCTTTCAACAATGGGAATTGCAGTAAACCTGGTGACATATTTGGGTGGAACCATGCATCTCTCAAGCTCAGCTTCAGCAAATGTGGTCACTGATTTCATGGGCACTTCTTTTCTTTTATGCCTTCTTGGTGGCTTTTTAGCTGACTCTTTTCTTGGCAGATTCAAAACAATTGTCATTTTTGCCTCGATTCAAACCCTTGTAAGTTATACTTATTTGGGGTTATATTAAGCCTTTATTTACTTAAAAACTAGTAGATGTCAAATGCTTATTTTCAAGTCCTTATTACTTCTTAAATAAGCTGATAAACCGTTATCAAGTGTTTATTACTTATAAAATAAATAGATAAACAATTCTCAAAAGGGTGTTTGAATATGCATAAATATATGATGTAAAAATAAAGAATAAGCAGATACACACTTAAATAAGTCATATAATACCAAACACCCCCTTTGTTTCACCATGTTTGTATCGTGAATTGAGGCTAATTAAGCGTTGGGCTTCCATTTTGTATAGGGTACGGGTGCGTTGTCATTATCGACCAGACTGCCACAACTTAAGCCACCGCCATGCCTTTCTTCTGAAAACTGCAAACAAGCAAATGGTTTCCAAATGGGAATCTTGTATCTTGCTTTGTATCTGATAGCTGTTGGCACGGGTGGCCTGAAGTCTAGTGTGTCAGGATTTGGAACCGATCAATTTGATGAAAAGAACGAAGAGGAGAAGACTCAAATGGCGTATTTCTTCAATAGGTTCTTCTTTTTTATTAGTTTGGGAACGTTAATGGCGGTTACAGTGCTCGTGTACATACAAGATGAAGTTGGTAGAAGTTGGGCTTATGGAATTTGTTCCGTTTCTATGTTCACTGCCATCTTGGTACTTTTGTATGGGACTAAAAGATACAGGTACAAAAAAAGTGCAGGAAGCCCAATTGTTCAAATTTTTCAAGTAATCGTTGCGTCTATAAAGAAGAGAAGGATGGATCTTCCTTATGATTCTGGATTGTTATATGAAAATACTCCGGAGGAATCGAGAATCCATCACACAGACCAGTTTCGGTATGTTTATTTGATCTTAGTATTAGCATCGACAATAATTAATCGGAACAAAAAGGATCATTCTTTTAAGTGCCTCAACTAGTCGCTAATTATGAAAACTAAGTAAAATTTAATTTTGGTCACCAAAATTACGGGTACTCCTAAATTTTGTCACTAAAATCATAGAAAAATGATATTAAATATGCACCACGATTTAGCGATGCTAATTAGCATCAGCTTCTTTTTAAACCTGTTTCCTTACTTATTGCTTCGTAATGCAAACTCGTAACTAATTTTCGTCGCATACTAACAAAGTTTTGGTTGTACTTACTTGCGACAACAGAACTAATCACTAATACTTATTTGTGCTACAGTTGCTTGGACAAGGCTGCAATAGTAGCAGAAGGCGATTTCAAGAAAAATGCTTCCTATTCTTGGAACCCATGGAACCTATGCACGGTGACAAGGGTTGAGGAAGTGAAGATGATGACGAGGCTGTTGCCCATATGGGCGACAACGATTCTGTTCTGGACAACTTACGCCCAAATGATCACATTTTCCGTGGAACAGGCAGCAACCATGCAACGAACTGTCGCAGGCTTCCAAATTCCCGCGGGATCACTCACCGTCTTCTTTGTTGCCGCCATTTTACTAACGTGCGCCATCTACGATTGCCTAATCATCCCACTGTGGAAAAAATGGAAAGGCACACCCGGATTCACTGATTTACAACGAATGGCATTAGGTCTAGCTCTTTCGACACTAGGAATGGCTGCAGCCTCAGTTTTCGAAGTGAAAAGATTATCAGTAGCTCGAAAACACACCAATATGATATCAGAGCCACTTCCGATAAGCGTTTTTATCTTGATCCCTCAGTTTTTTCTTGTGGGGTCAGGTGAGGCTTTTATTTACACCGGACAACTTGATTTTTTCATTACTAGATCACCAAAAGGGATGAAAACTATGAGCACCGGTTTGTTTTTAACAACATTGTCATTAGGTTTTTTCATGAGTAGTTTTTTGGTGTCTGTGGTGAAGAAAGCGACAGGAAACAGCGGTGGAAATGGGTGGTTAGCTGATAATATAAACAATGGAAGGCTTGATTTGTTTTATGGTTTATTGGCGGTTTTGAGTGGTGTAAATTTTGTGGTTTATTTAGCATGTGCAGCATGGTGCAAGAAAGAGAAGGGTAAATCATCAGCTGCTGTTGAAATGGAAAAGTGTTGACTTTTGAAAGTCTTGTTTTGTTGTTATTGTAATTTTGAGTGTGATTTCCATTTTCTTGTTTGGGCAATGTACAAAAAATATGAATAAAAGTGTGCGATCTTTTGACGATATCTATAAGGATTATCATTTGAATTTTTAAATATATATAAATAATTGTATATTAACTAATATGGGAAAGGATATTTCAAATCTTGAGGAAGGAGGGAAATAAATCTTAACCTTTAATTTTTTATAAAAAAATGTTTTTGAAATTCATTTGTGATGAATATTAAATTTTGAATAACATTCATCACATATGAATGTTAACAACATTAACAACATTCATTTATGATAAAATCAAGGGTTGAGATTTGATTATCTAATTCTCTAATTTTTTCATTTTCCTCTTGATCCCCACCCTAACTAATATTAAGTGAATATAATTTATTATAGTATAAATATACATATATATATATATCAACGTCTTAATGACAATTTTATAACTGTAAGTTTTTTAATATCCAGATATTAAATAATTAATTTTTCTTAGTTTTATTGACAGTAAAGGTTTACATATGTTTTTTTTAAGCAATAGTTACATGGTAAGTTATATGACTTATTGGTGTGTAGAATAAAAACAATGCATGGTGATGTTTTCTAAAAGAATCTTAAACTAATGTTATTTAATTCTTAAAGTTATAGTATCCTATAGGCATTTTTGTCTTGGTATCGTTATAAATTGTTTTATATAATCGAATGTTGTATCTAAAGTATTATGCTTGCATAAACTTGGGAAAGTGATTGATATGGTTAATTGGTTGCTTACGTTGACTATCTAAAGTATGTATTTATAAATTCCTTGCAAAAAGTTCACACGTAACGACTTAGTGGTGTCAATAGTGCGTAGAATCATATAAACGGTAACATTATCTATGAAATCTTAGTAATATATAGTTTATGGTATGATTCATTGATTTCCAGAAAGTTGGAAAACTGATGGATTATAGTTGGTTGCTCAGGTATATTTTGATATGATATGTTATAGTTTTACTACTATATATACATGTGATGTAAAGAACATTAATCGCGCGCATGTCGTTACATCGACGTAAATGTTTTTGGAATTGGATTCATGATCACTCACCTAGCTCGATACTTATATTCACCACCATATTTGGCATTTAGTTGGGTTCTACGTACCTCATATATGACTACTGATCGAATACATTTATTATATTAAAATAAATATTCTGCTGATGTGATAATAAAGCCTATAATATAAGAATTTAGTATAGTATTTCATGTTTTTCTAAGTGCTATGTTACTGATAAATTGTTAGAGATCTAAAATATCATATAAAATCAAGCTAAATTCATCTATTTCTAGTTCATTGGTATTCAAAATATTGAGATAAAAAGATATAACAATATATGTTCAAACAGAACTACACAATATGAATAATAATCATAATATTCTTTTAAGAAATCATAAATTAAGACAGTTTGACAATAACAAGACATTAATTCTTTTAGATAAGATTTGAACATATGTTTTATCTCCACCATGATCATGTGATATGTTTTTTGTAGAATAATAGCAAGCCACTCAGATGTCCTTATCAAATTCATCTTTTGGCAACTTTCGTGGTTCAAAACAAAGACTCCGTACCATTTTAACACAATTAAATAAATTCAATTGGTTTTATGATATATGTATATATATTATTGATTACTCCACGATATAGTAAAAAAGTTTATTTTTTTAAAAACGGTAAACCTATAAGCTAACACAATGCTATGTACAACTACGACAAGTATTAACAATTCACTGTCTTAAATGAGGTTAGAACCTCCAATCTTTGTTGAAGGTTCACTCTCATACTGCTAGACCAAATACTTTTAATAACAATATTAGAAATTTAACTAATTAAATCATAGATGGTTTGTAATACATTTAATTGGAGACTATACACTAGACTTTTCTGACCCTATTTATTTGTTCTCATGCTAAAACGGTCTCTTTATCGCCTCTAACATGATCCAATTTTAGCAGTTTTAACTTTAAGTGGATCTTGTGTAGTTATCATATATGCAGTTTTAACTTTAAGTGGATCTTGTGTAGTTATCATATATGTTTCAAGAATTTAACTAATTTCTTAACTTTTACATTGCAATTGCAATATATATACGTAATTCTTTTACATATATGGTTTCTATTTCATGGGCCATGCCTTTACTCAAAGTCCAATGGTATTAGTTGATGGGTCGTCGGTTTACAAATAACCTCAACTACTACGAGTCCTCAAGTGAAAACTCAATTGAGTTTTATTGGGCCAAATGGACGAATAAAAGACTTCTAGATTCGTAATAGGCCCAACTTAATTAGGGTTATCAATGGTATGATTAACTTTAACTTTTCTTTATTACTAACCTAACATGTCATTGCTTTCCCTTGAAAGTAACATTCTCACTCTCTATTTATGTATTAAAATCTCATTACCATATTTACTAAACTACTTATAACATGTTGTAGAACATGAATATTACACGTATAGTAATAAATTACCTGTCTCCAATGTAGTATTAAATTTGTAGCTATCGTTTTAAAAAGAAACAGTTGTAAACCATGGATCAACGTGACCCATTCATTGTTGATCCATGCAAGGTGAAAAACGAGTTCCTAAATCATTTCACAAAACAATTTTTAAAACCTCAAACCCTTCATAATAGAATTGAGTTTCAGTTTCCTACAAGGCTGAATACTGAGAAGGTAGAGAAAATGGAACGCCTTATTACTTACGATGAGATTAAAAACGCGGTTTGGGAATGTGGAAAGAATAAATCTCCGGGCCCTGACGGATCTTCTTTTGAATTTTTTCGTAAGTTTTGGAACCTTATTGATAATGAAGCTGTGGCGACTGTTTCAAAATTTTTTGCCTCCGGTAAGTTCCCCCATGGATGCAATTCTTCTTTTATTGCCCTAATTCCCAAGATTCAAGACACCAAGGTTGTCAAAGACTACCATCCTATAAGCCTCATTGGAAGCATGTATAAAATTGTAGCTAAAATATTAGCTAATAGATCGAGCCTCGTCATGCCAGAGCTTATAAGTGATGTTCAATCGACTTTTTTCTCTAACCGTCAAATCCTTGATGGTCCTTTTATCCTCAACGAGTTGCTATCGTGGTGCAAGTATAAAAAGGTAAACACTATGATCTTCA
The DNA here is from genome assembly GCA_963921325.1 of Logfia minima. NCBI lineage: Eukaryota > Viridiplantae > Streptophyta > Magnoliopsida > Asterales > Asteraceae > Logfia > Logfia minima. The sequence goes on from OY992764.1 coordinate 41,931,034, forward strand.
AGGTAGATTTTGAAAAGGCTTTTGATTCCTTCAGATGGGACTTTCTGGATGATGTGTTAAAATCTTTCGGGTTAGGTAATAAATGGCGCAGCTGGATTAATGGTTGTCTCAGCTCTGCCAAGGGCTCGGTGCTTGTTAATGGCAGTCGTACCTCGGAATTTCAGTTCCACAAAGGTTTAAAACAAGGAGATCCTCTCTCTCCGTTCCTTTTCATTTTAGTCATGGAAAGTTTGCATCTTTCTTTCAGTAGAGTTTTGGATGTTGTCTCTACAAAGGTATCCCTATCAACAATTCCTTGACACTCTCTCACTTGTTCTATGCCGATGATGTCGTTTTCATAGGAAAATGGAACCATTCTAACATCAAAACAATCGTGCAAGTTCTGAACTATTCTTTTAGGGCTTTAGGTCTCAAAATAAATATCCTCAAAAGCAAGTTAATGGGGATTGGTATTAAAAAGGAGGATGTTGATTTAGCAGCTGGAATTGTGAGATGTGCCACATTTTCAACCCCTTTTAAATACTTAGGGGTTCAAGTCGGTGCTGCTATGTCTAGACTCAACTCTTGGAAGGAAGTCGAAGCCAAAATTTCTTCTCGATTGTCAAGATGGAAGCTTAAAACACTTTCTATTGGTGGTCGTCTTACGTTACTTAAGTCGGTCCTCACAGCTATTCCTCTATATAATATGTTGCTATTTAAAGTTCCTATAGGAACTCTTAATTCAATGGAATTGATTCGACGAAAATTCTTTAATGGTATTGATAGATCAGAGAGAAAAATGGCTTGGATTAGTTGGGACAATATTTTGGCGGCTAAAAAATATGGAGGTCTTGGGGTCTCTAGCCTTTACGCACTCAATCGTGGCATTCTATTCAAATGGGTTTGGCGCTTTACTACTCAAGGATCCTCGTTGTGGTCTAAATTTATCAAGGCTATTCATGGTGTTCGAGGAGCTTCTGACAACCGCAACTCTATTAACAGAAACTCCATATGGCTCGACATAGTTCGTTACCTCCCCGCTCTTAATCGAAAAGGGATTGATCTTCTGTCCTTTGTTAGAAAGAAAGTGGATAATGGAGAGAACTCTCTGTTTTGGGATGATATTTGGTTAGGAGAGCTTCCTTTGAAAAAAAAATACCCAAGGTTATATGTTTTGGACTTGCGCAAGAACATATCCGTGGCTGATAAACTGAGACATTCTTCTTTAGATCTTTCTTTTCGTCGTCATCCTAGAGGAGGGGCTGAAGAAGAACAATTTCGTGGCTTACGTTCTCGCATTACAGAAGTAATTCTCCCCCAAACGAATGACCGATGAGTTTGGTCTTTGGATGGCTCGGGTTATTTCTCGGTTAAGTCGGTCCGTAACTTAATTGATGATTCTCTTCTTCCTAAATATGATGTCCCTACTAGGTGGATGAGCTTGGTTCCTTCCAAGGTTAATATCTTTGCCTGGAGAATTCGGTTAGATAGATTACCAACTCGGATGAACCTTTCCTCCCGAGGCTTAAAGATCCCTTCGATTTTATGTCCCTTATGTAACGAGGTTGCGGAATCGTCTTCCCACATCTTCTTCTCTTGTTCTCTTGCTCGACAAATTTTGAGCAAAATTTCATGTTGGTGGGAGTTAGAAGCCTTTTCTCTTAACTCTTATGAAGAGTGGCTCACTTGGCTTTGTAATACCCGCTTATCTGCTCATATGAAGGAGTTCTTGGAAAGCACTTGTTATGTGTCATGGTGGCTTATCTGGAGATTCAGAAATCAATGCATCTTTGGCTCAAGTCAGCCTAGAAGGGAGCTTTTATTTGATGATATTGTTCAAACGTCTTTTTTGTGGATCTCTAGTCGTTGTAAGTTTAAGCTTAACTGGGTCATGTGAATGCAAAATCCTCTGTTTCTTAATTTATAACTTGTTTTAGCTCCTTGCTAGTTCTTTAATAAAACCGCCGTTGAAAAAAAAAAAAAAAAAGGTGACCCATTCATTCAATATACACGAATCATGTCACAAGCAACATAAACCTTGAGATGCGCTTACAAATCATTATTACTAAGATGGCAGTTTTTTACCCAGACTAGCTTAAAATTCATGGGCATATTTATACCCAATTATATTAAACTAACTATAATCATAAACTTTGGTTCAACAACAAAATCACATTAAAATTTCTCTAAAAGTACAAATACATTACTCAAATGACAAGTTATGGGTCGATATTTTCACCTCAAAAGGACGATTCCTTTTTCCTTACCATTTATTATTTTTGCACCGACGCCATATAACAACTTAACTAACTTTTCTTCTTTTAACCTCAAGGAAATACTTTTTTAAGTTACCAACAAATCGTTTTATTTCGTTACTGAAAATTGGTTGTTATTTCGTATTATTGCATACCAAATATAGATGTACAACATGATGAGGAACGTAGTGTCGAATTTGGAAAGAGCTGGAGTGTGTTTTGGTCGTAATTTCTTGTTGATTTTGTCTCTTGCTTTGAAGTTCTGTTACAGCTTAAATTCCAAAAGTAAATAACATAAAGAGCTTATTGTTACAAAATAGCCTACATTTGAACAAAGATGGACTGTATATATTACTCATTAATGAATAATAAAAAGGCTGATTCAGTTCACAAACTGTTATAAATAAAAGTATGACACTCATAGTAAACCTTTTTCACTCATTTGCCTATACCTACTTTGTAAATTGTTTATTATAACCATAACCGGCAAAGCATAGACGGTAACAACTTTGTTGGAAAGAATTGACAACAACGATGATATATACAATAACATAACAATACTATATATTACAACAACGCTACAATTGACAGCAAGTGTCTTTAGTAGATAATCTTGTAATTAATTAATATAACACTCCACTGGATATCAAGTATCTCAGATTAGTTGTTAGGACCAGCTTTATAAATATCAGATGGGTTCAGGAATTAGGAACTGATACTCATATTGATCAATAGACATTTAATATCAGTAACATCACCATATTAAATTTGAAATACTAAAATACATAAATCTTGCAATTAAGAGAAGGTGGTCCTGCACTGCTAGATATATTTTATGTCATGAGACCATGTACTTGGTTGGTAAAAGGGACACTACTTTTAAAATGCATCTTACCTTCTCCCATCCACAAATAAAATTTCATTTACTTAGAAGGAAGATAAAATACTCTTAAAACATTTGATATGGTGGGCGGATCTTGGTCCCTAGACATATCCAGTGGTGAAAAGTAATTTGAAGAAAAATATGCCGTAATACTGATATACTACAAGCAATGACTTAAAAATTGATTCTTTTAATCAAATTGGCCTGAGGTCTGGTTTTGGTCTAACCATTTCGATTGATTGAACCGAATGACAATTATGTATTATTAAATTTATTAAATACTTAGAACTAATGAAAAATATACAAATGAATACAATACAATTATTGAAAAAAGGATTCAATATACTCTTTTCAAATAAGCTTGACAATTTTAATATCACTTTTACTAAAAAATAATATCCAATACTAAAATAAATCAAGTTTATAATTATAAAAAATAAAAATAAAGCTAGACAAAAACCGATTTTTCCCGTCCAGTTCACCGATTCAACCTGTTTGAACCAGAAAATCGATGGGTTCACTCCGTTTCGAAAATCTCTAAAAATTAGTTTTAAATTGAATCGAAAACCCTCTGATTTCCGATTCAACCGGTCGAACCAAGCCGGTTCAACCGGTTTTTAAAACATTGAGCACAAGTGGTTGAGAGTTGCTGTAACAACCGTAGTGGGTGCTCTTAACTAGATAATATTTAACTAATGCCGCAATGTTAAAACCTAGCACAAAATAATAGGGTAACTTAATAATTATGAGATATATTATTCTACAACTTTTGGTAACGAGTTAACAAATGTTAATTGAAAGAACTCACAAGACAAAAGACTAGTTCAATTTGCAGCATGTGGCATCTACATCTATTATTAACAACCCATACAAGATTTGATCAAGTGAAGTCACTAGAGCCATAACAGTAATAGAAATGGTTAGTTCAATGTGGCATCTCATCTCAAGGCATATTCTACCCAAACTAACTTATCAACTTTTTGCAACCAAAAGGACAGAAATCAAACATAAATACACAAAATGCAGCCAAATTCAACCCTAAAATGAACAAGTTGTAAATAACATAAGAATCACATATATAAAAGATTAATCTTTGTCCACATGTTGGTAAGTAAAAGTTCAATACATCAAGTAAACAAAATACCAAAATGTAAAATAAATAAGGAGATAGAATAAGGGACCGGTACACCAAAAGTTGTTCATCTTCTTCATAACATCCAGAAATCGAAATCTTTGCCCTGTTTCCATGACTCGAATCCATACCCGTTTGATCACAAAGAAGTAACTAACTTCATATTGGTAGCTCCACGACTCAACTCTAAATAAATAGACATAGTAGATATAACAAAATGTAGTAGATAACGTAAACTATCTAAAACATACATCAAAAATAAGATTAAAAGACCTTCCTAACCGCATATAAATCTCGTTTCTCATCTTCTCCCAAATGTGTAAATCGCTCGCTTCTAATGTTTAAACCGATCCCAACAACTTATTCCCTCATTCATCAGCTTCGCTCTTTCGTGCTGATTTTTCAGCGCTACGTTCTTCCAACAACTTACCAGATTCATCGTCCACTTGGGTCGCCTTCTTTTCAGCTTCTTTAGCCTTAAGCGCTTGCAACTTGGCGTGATTATAATACGCAACACCCAAAAACGCGATCCCATACCCAAATAAATTAATCGGTGTCACAGTATCCTTAATAACAGACCATGAAAACGCAATCAACAACCAATCCTTAACAACTCCAGCCACATTCATAGTTAAAGCCGAAGTCTTCCCAACAAGCAAAAACACAGCAAGATTCAACGCAAACGCACACAACGAATTAGTCCCAAATATCAAGTAATCAAAATGAAAACTTGATGTATCCCTCAACTTAGGTAACTCAACAATCATCCAAGGAATCGATAAAAACGCGAAACAACAAGGCGCAACATAATACAACGACGTAATCGGATTAAACGTAATCCCTTTACTCGTTAGCAAAATCTGAATCAAAACCAATCTAGTTGCTTCAAAACAAACAGCACCTAATTGCAACATAACCCCCCAGCTATTAAATTTCGCTTCACCGTAAGCCGCAACCGCAACCCCAAACGAAATCGATAACATATTAGTCATAACATCACCTTTAAACCCTTCTTTTTTAAATAAAACACCAATTGAATAAACAGCAACAGGCATTAAAGCTTTAAGCATTTGAATAAACGATACAGATAGATAAATATAAGCAGAATTAGATAACCATAAAGATAACGAATATAACAAACCGATTGGAACAACTGATTTGAGGTAAATATCACGAGTCATTTGAACCGGTTCAACGACTTTAAGAACTGAAACGAGAACGTAAGCTAATGAAGAACAAAAACCCATGTGAATCATGGTTAGTGAAATTGGGTACGGCCAATCGTACATCTTGCGATCTAAGATGTATTTGTTGTAAACGATTACAGTGAAACTGAGAAAGATCCATATTGCGACGTAAGTGTACGAAAGGATGATTTTTTTGAGGACCGATTCGCTTAAAGATCCACCTTTACCCATGATTTAGATCTGAGAAATTGGGGGAAATTAAGAATTAGGGATCTGATTGAAGAATGAGGGGTTTTAAAGAGATTTAGAAAACGTTGAATTTGGGGAGTGTGTGTGTGTGTTTAAAGGTGAAACGAGTGTGTGTAGATTTGGGGTAGGTAATGACTGTAGAGGACCAACGGGTTTATACAGGTGTATAAAGGGAAAATTATTTGATTATTTATTTAATTTTATCATTATATTATTATTATTATTATTATTAAAACGAAAGTACTTATAAGAAGATTTGAATTAGATTTATCGATATTTAATGAAGTATAAATATTTGGTAAAATTAGATAAAAAGGTATATCTGTTTGTTAGAAGTTGGAGATTTAATGTAATGTTAGTTGGAGTGTTTAAGTATATATTGAGAGGTTTGACAAATTAAATGTAACTAAAGATAATATTTTAAATGTTTAAGGGGTCTATTTATTATAGTCATTAGCGTTATAGTTAATATTTTTATACTTAATTAATTATAGTATAAATATTATTTGAAACTACACATAAAATTTTAGTAATTAAGTCATTGATATAAAACACTTAACTTTTTATTGTTTATGGGTGATTCATCGTTTTTCAAAAACACCAAAAAATAAAATAAAAAATAATAGCTCGTCAAAAGTATATTATCTGATATGTCTATTCGAAGAGAAAATAAATGATGTTTTTATGGTGTAATTTTTATAATTTTCCAACTAACCGTCTTTAAGATATTTAATTTTAAGTTGCATTCTCGAGTTTTTTTTTTAAGGAAATGAATGAAAATCAACAGAAAAAATAATAAAAAGTCATTTTCGAGTTTTCCTGTACGAAGGAAAGGAACGGAAACTAAAGGATTATGGTGGATTTTTTGTTATAATTATTTTCCTTCCATTTTTGAGATGATTGGGAAGGAAAACAATATATCTAACTATTTCCCTTCCCCTTCTTCTACTTTCCTTCCGACTCAATAATACATATGAGTTATCTTATATTATATTCATTTCCATATTTTTCTTCTTTTTTCTTTTCCATCACATTATTTTACACTAAAAAAAACACGAGAATACAACATTAAAGAACGTAAGGGAAAAGTGAGTTTTTGGAGCTCTCTTATTGGTTTTTCAATTCTCACAAAAAAATTCATTCTCATTTGAACTTTTATCATTCAATAGATTATCAATGACATCATCAATTTGACTAATTAGAATTAATGGTGAGATCACAATCCAAAAATACATTCAAGAGCTAAGATTAACTTATGAAAATAATTATGACTTTCTTTTAAAATATAAAAGAAAAAAAAATTTCTTAATTAAATTCAATAATTTTCTTTAAGTGCGAATGTTATACTTAGCATTTAATAAAAGATTTATATCAAAGTTAGATAAGACATTTGATAAAATTAGAAAGAAAAAAGAGAGAGTATAATCATAAAAATCAGCGTTTTTTCCTCTTCGATTTAAAATCCAACAAGGCATACTTTCGACGAATTTTTTTTTTTCATTTTTTGTGGGTTAACATATGTGTTATGATGGATTAACAAAAGTGTTACCCGCGATTATCATATGTGTTATTAACGACTATCACATCCTAATGGTACAATCCTATTGGTACTTCTATACTTCCAAAAAATTCCATACTCAAATGATCTTCCCTCTATAGTTAAAATTGTAAAAGTATAAATAAAAGTTTAAAGATGAGACATGATTAATTATAAGGTATTTAGGAAATCTTTTCTGTAGGTTGAGTTTCTTTTTATTAAAAACTTTACTTATTACGAACCAAACAAAAAAATTTCCTTTATTATTAATTAATGAGAATTGTATTTGAATACATAAGTTTTACCAATCATAAGTTCTTCATATATTTTGGGTCCAATACAACATGGTATTTTCATTTGGGTTCTTAAATACTATAATTACTTTATCCATTAATAATGGTACAGTAATTGTCAAATTATTAGTGATAATGATATTTAATCTTAAATAACATATTGCATATTCATTATATATTATTGATGGTTCTTAACGCTATCATTATTATTTCTATCAATTAAACGAAGTACTTTAATTAATGTAATTCACTTAAAGTATATGTTATACTATCAATCAGTTCATAATAAATGTAATTCACTTAAAGTATATGTTATACTATTAATTAGTTCATAATAAAAGCTACTAAACATACTTGATTGATAAGAGAATAATATTTTGCAATTATAATATTATCTTGAAAATTATGATCATGTGAATAGTTGACTAGTAAGATTCGTAAAAAATATTAATACATTGAGCTTGACCCGTTAATAACAAGTTTGTATTTATGTGATAGATTTATTTTATCACTCGTATATCAGTTGTACTCAGATCAATTAGATTTTTATAGTATATATATTTTTAATTAAATGACAAAAAAGTTATTTTGGCAAAATATAAATAAATATAAATACTTCAACAAAGTTGAAGATTAGGATTGAGTAGATATAAGTGAGTATATGAAAAACCTTAACCTAACATGAAAAAGTGAAATACAACTCGTTATAGATTAGCTTACACTAGAAGACAAGCTAAAATCACCACCATTACTTACACGATCACCTCTATTATTGCCATACTTTTTTGCATAGTCACAAATTCACAGTGCTATAATAATATAAGTAAAGATAATGTGTGTGAGTAAGTGTGGTTCAATCATTTGATTTATTCTTTATCGAGAATACATCTTTTTCTTTCTTACTTTGACTTTTAGCTAATATTTGACTTTTTGAAAACTTGACTTCCTCCGTATAATTTTTTAAATGAAGCTATACATTTATATCATCAATCGATCAAAAACTTCAAAAGTGTTGGAGTTGATCAACGTGAAATTAACTTCTGGATATCTTAACGATATTATAAATTAGATAAACTTTAAAAACTAATCTTTAGATTGGTTTGGAAGTCTATTTTATGTATAATACGCTTTTATAGTTTCAGATGTACATTAATACCAACATTATAGAAAAGAATATCACTGGGGTTACATACAAACACTATAGATATAGATATACTTTTAAGAAAAGAAAATAAGTTTTTAAGTATTGTTTTTTAATTGTATTTCTTTATAAAATAAAAAATAGTATCCGGTAAAACAATTTAAATAAAGATTAAGATAAACTATATGAGACGAGTTACTACTTACTACTCCTTTTAAAAATTTATTATTGTCAAATCTTATTTTGGTATTAACTAATAATTCCACGTACGTACCATTTTATCATTTATCGTTTAGTATTTTGAATTTTATGTAAAATTTCATAATCATTTTCTAGTATTATATTGAGTAGGTTTGGCCAAATTATTGATGCAGTAATCTGTCTAGTCTACGAAGTCGATTGACATTATTATATCCTAAAAAATATTATATTGGTTTTTTTAAGCTACTCATTATTGGTGCAAATATATAAAAGATTTGATCTGATATTCATAATTGAGTCATTATCATCTTAGGAGTTTGGTATCTAAGAACTGCGTTTTGCAAAATCTATATGAGTATCGGGTTTACAAAATGTAGATAATAAGAAGAAGAAAGTGTTTGGACAAAAAATGATTGCTCAAGATATTCTATAGAGAAAACACCGAAGGGTTTTTACGTAGTCGTAAAATATTGTGCAACTCAAATTTTTATCAAAATTGATAAGAACGAGTTATGCGGAAGTATTAGGATAACCACTCATATTGATTATAAACTTTTTAGTAAAGACCAATGATACTAATAAAATATGTAAATAAATTATTGATAAACCAAACAAAGCTCGGTTTAGTATCATTTGCTTGTGATCGTTCGGTTTGATCTAAACTTCAAACTTTAATCTTCTTGTTCTTCTTTCTCCAAATCGACAACCTTTGAGGATATGTTAAGTATCCACCGGTAATTCACAGTCGAACGAGTGGTAGACTTTAAGTGTAAGTTAAACTCTTTCGACAAGCAAACTAGTTCACGATCAAATCACAAACCGAAGACCCCTTTTTGGAGTTTTTCCGGTTTTGGCCTAGAGGGAGAGAGAGGAGAACGCAATTAGGATGGAGAGTTAGGGTTTTGATCAACTAATCTTGTGTCTAAGATTCTCTAATTATAGTTAACCTCAACTTGTTTTTCAAGTAATACAATATTCTCAATTTAATGTCTATTAAATTTGTCCAGTATTAATTGTAAGTAGAACATTTAAGTCTTATCTAAATTAAACTATTAATTATGTATAAGTTGATTATAAATAAGTCCTTTAATATAAATGTTTATTAAATAAGGGGTTCGTTCAAATATGAGTCAAATGGTAGTCTAGGTATTTTTCTTTCTTCATAAAGTATCATTAAATACATAAGTAAAACTAATCAAGTAACATTTTATGTGCATCAACTTTATTAAGTTGTGCATCAACATTGTCCAGTTTTTATTTACCGAACATCAATCATTTTCTTTTCTATGCATCAATATTTTCACGTGCATTAGTGTAAGATTTTCTATTTTGCCCCCCAAGGCAATAAATGTGGGTTTGACTTGGAAAATAAAACTGATCTCATTGTGATGCATCTAACGGCTTAGATCGTATCTTATTTTTTTTACATTAAAGTTTGTTTTATGATAACCAATCCCTATTAAATAAATAATTACACTAATTATTATATTAATAAAACTATTTATATTAGACATTTAACTTTAATTATTATTATATAATAAATACATAAATGTCATGTTACTTTATTTAATCAAATCAAATAACATTAATATTTTATTCAATATTCATTTCACAATTCATTTCACAATTCATTTCACTTAAATAAATTACTTAATAATAACAACTTTTTTTTCCCTTTTAAGTCTCCTATGAAGACCAAATAGCCCCTAGACCTCAAAAATGACCAAAGCAGGCCTAAACTCTTATCACATCTGGGACTTTCACACATTGTTTCTCTAATAAAACAATGACATTTTCAACTCGTCTTTTATATTAAATTAGCATTTTACTCGTGTAATGCGGCGGAGACCACTATATTATATATTTTATTTCCGTAGAATTGTATGTTCGTTAAACAACATGTTATCCTTGAATAACAATATAATTATTTTTTTTTATTATTTATAGATAATGTTTCAGTAAGAACATACTGAATTTATTAATGAAGTGATTTTGAAGCTTTATAAAAGTATAAATTGTTGTGTCTATTTTTACAAAAATATAATAATAATAAAATTTAAATTTAAATGGAGATATAAAATATTTGAATATTTGTTGGACAATGTATAACGAAGTTGTTAGACATATTGATAGGAGAAAGAGATATAAAGGTAATTTATGTATTTTCAATATATTTTTTAAGCCAAAACATGATAATGCTTTATAAGGAAGTATAACTATCAAATATTAATAAGTTTTTTAATAATTTTACACTACTTGTTCAGTTGTGCTCACCAAAGAAACCCTCCAATATTCATATGAACATGGATACGACGTTTATAATAATATTAAAGTACGTAATTCTTTCGAATATGATTTTTAAAATAAAATTGGAAAGTGCTTATTAAAAATGACATTTTGAAATGTAAACCTTTTCGGAGACACAATTCAAAACACGCTTTAAAGGTTTTACTTACGAACTAGTTATTATTGAACTATTGAAGTATAAACTTTGACGAATTGAAGTTGAATCAAACGGAATAAGTCGGTGAGGTTTGTTTTGGGGTAGTGTGATTTGGTATTTAAAAGACTTGGTTTGGTTGGTAGTCATACATCAATCTAAAATTGAAAATGATTTAAAGTTTATACTATGAGGATGTAAATTATCTTGTAACAACACCGTTATCAGGTGCATTAACATGTTAAATTTTAAATTTACTTTTAACCTTTTAACATTATCATATTTAAATATTTTTATAGTTAAACCTATGCTTATATAAGTACTAGTTTTTAGATACATTTAGACCTTAATCTGTATACAAAAATCAAATTGGGTCTTATCAAATAGCAACATTAAGATGATTTTCTATCAAGTTTTTGGTAATGCATAAAATGCAATTAAACGTAAAGTTATCGTAGACACGGAAATTACCGTTTTCAACAATAAACTCCAAACAGGAGGTATAATGAAAGTTAGTTACCTTCAACAACAAGTGAGCAAATTGAAGACTCATAAGAGTAAGCAAGACCCATGAGGTCAGCAAATAACGGGTCATATCCCGAAAGGGTGTAATACTTCGTTTATTACTTTAATTTCTAAAACCGCAAATCCGTTGTGTGTTGGAGATTACCGGCCAATTAGCTTAATCGGCGCTCAATATAAAATTATAGTTAAATTATTGGCTAATCGTTTATCGCAGGTAATTGATTCTATAATAAGCCCGGAACAATCGGCTTTTATCAAGAATCGCCAAATCCTAGATGGTCCTTTGATCGTTAATGAAATCATTTCCTGGGCTAAAAAGAAAAAAGAGTCCCTTATGCTTTTTAAAATCGTCTTCGCGAAAGCTTTTGATTCGGTTTCGTGGTCTTTTATAGATCGCATTCTTGGATTTATAAACTTTGGGCCTAAGTGGCGTTCTTGGATCAAATGTTGCTTAAATTCGGCTCTAACTTCTATTTTAATTAATGGAAGTCCTACGAATGAATTTCAAGTCCAACGCGGTCTTCGTCAAGGTGATCCGATATCCCCTTTCCTCTTTATAATTGTAATGGAAGGATTGCATGTTGCTTTAGAAAATGCAATCCAATCGGATCTCTTTCATCCTTTTATTCTTGGTCCGATCAAGATCTCTCACTTATTCTTCGCGGATGATGTCCTTATCATTGGTAAATGGACAAAGAGAAATGTTCAAAATATAGTTCACCTTCTAAACTGTTTTCACAATGTGTCTGGTTTATCTATCAATTTGAACAAATCGAAATTATGTGGAGTTGGTATCTCGCATGATAATGTTTCGGTGATGGCAAATATCACGGGGTGCCAACCTCAGCAACTCCCGTTCACTTACCTGGGGATTCCGATTCATCAAAACATGTCTTTGTGTGCAAGTTGGAATCCCATTCGAGATAAATTCTTGTCTTGGCTTTCATCTTGGAAACAAAATACGCTCTCAATCGGAGGAAGAGCTACTCTAGTTACCTCGGTTCTTGGAGCTCTTGGCAATTATTATTTTTCGTTGTTTCCGATGCCAGTTAAAGTTAACAATATCTTTGAATCCATTCGGTCTAAGTTTTTTTGGGGTCAACCCCAAAATCTAAGATACACACCTTGGATTGCATGGAAAAACGCCATTGCCTCTAAAAACAAAGGTGGTATCGGTATAGGAAGTCTCAACGCTCTTAATCGAGCTCTAATTCTCAAATGGCGTTGGAGATACATTAGCAACCCTAACTCTTTTTTGGTCCAAATTGTCAATTTCATACACGGGACGCATAATCATGGATCTGATTTCTTCAGAAGTTGTAACACATCAGGAACGTGGTTGAAAATAGTAGGTTCCATCAACTTTCTCCATGACAAATCAATTATCCCATTGTCATCTTTTAAAAGAGTTGTGAAAAATGGAAAATCTACATCCTTTTGGCTGGATTCTTGGTGCACAGATCACCCTCTGAAGAATATTTTTCCGAGATTATACATGTTGGATTCCAAGAAATACGACAAGGTTTCTGATAAATGGAGTAACGGCTGGATTTTTTCTTGGAACCGAAACATCACAGGAGGTATAACAGGCTCTTACCTTGCTGATCTTCACGCCATTCTCCCGGTTATTAACCCAACGGAAGAAGATGATATCTGGATTTGGGACAAAGGTAACACTTTAGACTTTGTGGTAAAAAATGCTCGTGTTCTAATTGATAACATTGTGCTTCCTGAATTATATCCTCCAACTCGATGGTCAAAATACCTTCCTAAAAAGGTTAACATCCTTTCTGGAGAATTTTACACAACCGCATCCCAACGAGATGGAATTTAAGTATGAAAGGTTTAGAGATTAATCACATCTTATGCCCGATTTGCAACAATCGGCTGGAAACCTCCATTCATGTTCTATGGTTATTCTCGCTATCTCAGTCTTTATTGAGGAAAGTTTTCTCATGGCTAGATCTTGAATTCCCTTTGATTGATAACACCGTTGACCTATTCGCTTGGATCGATTCAAGAAATATGCAGGCGAAGAAGAAAGTGATCGTGGAAGCTATTGTTGGAACTTATTTATGGACTATTTGGACTTTTCGTAATGAGTCTATCTTTGGAAGTCATCCGCCAATTCGTTCAATTTTATTCGATAAAATAGTTTATTACTCTTATTTATGATTTTCAAATAGAAATATGAAATATTCCAATTGTTGGAATAATTGGATGAATAATTCTTTTCTTATCTCTACCATGTAATTTTTGTTAGCTCATTGCTAGTTGTTTTTATAAAAGTCTGCTATTCTAAAAAAAATAGAATTGAAGAATTACATCTAATACAATACAGGGGCTAATGCAGTCAAGTGAAGAACACAACCGAATTCAAATATGATTTTCAATTCAAAGTCCACGAGGCATGTGGTGATTTTCACACTTCTAATATCCGTTAATATTCCAGTCGCATCTAAAAGGGCTTCACTAATTAGTTATTCGTGAATGATGTAATGTTTTTTATCCTTATTTGAAATGAAAGTAAATTCTTTTTTCCCAAGAAACAAAAGTTCCTTATAGCATGAAATCATTGCAAATTTGGCTATCTATTTTTTAGACGATTTCTGATCAAGATCACCATTGTACTAAAGTTTTGTCTCTTCTATGTAACTTGCTATGATAATTAAAAAGATATATACTAAATATATTAGATTCATAAGGAAATATCACCTTAAAAACTGCAATGCTGCTTTAAAAATTAAAATCATATGAACGTTAACTAATAAGATTAGTGAAAATAAATACTATACTGAGTTAATCCCATTAAAAATTGATTTACGGGGTAAAAGTAATTAAGGTTGATTGAGGGAGACCGGAGGCAGGAATAAAGGATATTAAACGGGTCAAGTCAACGAGTGTGTAGAACACACGTCAAGCTAACGTTTTCGTACTGTCCACTTTTTCCCAAGCAGATCCGGATTCACAGGCTATGTCACGTGACTCAAAACACGTGTCCTTCATTAACTTCTAAACCACCCTCACTTAATCACCTTTGATGCCATTTTTGGTAAAGTACTTTTATTTTAAGCCGTAACAAATGTATGAATGTATGCTTTTTTTTTTTAGTTTTTTAATAAAATTTCATCTTCAAATTTATTATTTACTCATCTTACGATCTAGACATGCTTTTTAGCCGCATTTAGCACTATTCTATTACTAGTATTATTTAGAATGTGTAATCTCTTACATACATTGCTTTTTAAAATATTGGAAAGAAAAAAAACACATATTGCATTTGAAAAGTCTATAAGTATCACTAGCTATATTACATTGAATTGAAAATAACCCCTATAGTATATTCTCCAACTAACCATCTAAGAGTGTCTTAATCTCACTCTTACCTACAGTTCGTCATCATTTGTAGCTTCTTTATTAACCTATTATATGACCTTGTGAATATGTGCTGTATAAGTTCATGTTCCAAGTTCCAACACGCTCTATAAAATTGAAATATTGCATACATGACACTCCAGAAATTCACATAATATTGCATTATAAGTATCCCATAATTATGTAGCATGAGCAAATAGATCTTGCACGCTTTATTTCACATAAAGTTGACTCTTGTAGAGTTGTAGCCATGTCTGCACAATAGCTCCATCATTTGTTATGTGTTTTTCATTATATTGCTCTCATACTGGAGCCCACAAGACCTAGCACTAAACTGTTCAAAATTATACTGGGCTTATTATAGTCCAGAAAATGGCTTTGTTGTTAATAACAGAATGGGTCTACTAATATTAGTAATAAGAACTAAATAAATCAAATTAAGCCAAGTAGAACATTAATAAATCTCACAATCCAATTTCTAAGAGCAAATACAATGAAAAAAAAGAAAATTAAAAACTTGTTTTTGTAAAAAAGTTGAAAAAGGGTTTTCTCTCCGATGAGAAAAAAACTTTAAAGTAAAAAAAAACATTAAACATGCATTAAAATAATAAAAAGTAACGGATCTAGGTGCTTATAGCTCCATATATCTCAACCTTTACTAAAATAAATTGCTCTAAGATGGCAAAAGCTTTTCTAAAACTTTTTCGAATAGTAAAATACCTTAGAAATTTTTTTTGTTGAAAATGCTCTAAGTAAATCTTTACCTTCAACTTGAAGCACGTTGTTAAATTATATATTAGCATTACTTAATTTGAAAACTATTTTTCTAACTATTTGGATAGTTTTGTAGATTAGAAATCGAAGAATGCAAATCGAGTATAAGTTTGTATTGCATATTATTTGGGTATTTCTTACTATTAGTGATTATCCTTATGCTTTGATGATGAAAAGTAATTACAACCTTGGTATAAAGGTCATAAAAATTCGTTATTTATTTCCTTTCCTATAGTCTCTACAAAAGTGGCAAGTAAAAGCAACTTCGAATGTATACACAAAACGTCAACCCCATTTCGATGTAGGAAATAATATTTAAAAGATATATTCACACCAAATATTTTTTTATCTCCAGTACATTTCATAGTTAAATATATATTCACTTGTTTGCTCCCTCTTTGCATTTGAAGGACACCATATATTTATCCTAGAAAAACAAATCGGGGCCTTCATGCACTGCGCTAACTAAATATAGTGGAAATGTTCAAATGAGAATCAAATAAATATTAGAAATGTGTAAAAATTACTATATTACGTATTTGTTCACATGTAATTATCTTCATTCATATGTGATTAATGTAGGTTCGATTGAGAAAGAAGAAAAAGCTAAAAACCCTAAAAATTACGTCTTAAAATAAATTTCTATATATTTGTTCACATGATCGTTCATATGTGAGCACATAAATGTTTTTTGTGTTTTTAGACACAATTTTAGAACTTTTTAACTTTTTCTTTTTCTTTTTCAATCGGATGTACATCAATTTTCACATATGAACGAAGTTAATAATACTTAAACAAATGCGAAAATCAGTAGTTCCAAGCATGTAATAATTGATCCTGGGCTGTATAGTCTTAAAAATCAGACGAATTCTGGGTCTCACAGAGAAGAAGTGTGCCTACTGCTTACAAGCTCTTCACAGGTAACTTTCTTCACAAATTTAATAAAGTGAAATAAACCAAATATAATCTTACATATGCCATTATTTGGGGTTGTTCCAACTTATAAGTCGATGCTAGATTGTCATAATTTGTCTTCGACATGGTCAAAATTAGAGGTGGTAATCTTGACATTTACTTCTGAGTGGCTTGACTTGGGTTGTGTTTTTCTTCAAGCGGGTCAAACTGGTCAAAGGGGTTAAACAGTTTGAAAGTTGCCCACTTCATACAACCTTTTGAGTATCATTTTATTGTGAGATTTATATAATTAGTTTTAATAATATTGTGTTTGTAATCATAACTGGCACAGTCATCAGTTATAAACTATTAAGTTTCTCTAAAAAAAAAAATGGTCAATAATGTGTTAGTCGGTCAACCGACCCAACCCGCCCATCTTGCTACACCTATCAAAATACATAGATACACTGTTAGCAACAAGTCTTGAATACACAACCACAAACTCACAAAGTTTAAGAGACCCAGTTAGAACTGTTTGGGACGAAGGCTATTGCTAGAATGCCATAAGTCAATGTATTTACAGTTCACTTCCTACATTAGTCAGTTGCATTATACGCTTTATGAACGGTGTAATATAATTTTGAAACATCTCTTATGTAGGGTCCGCTTGGATGATGCTTTCACGACCCTTCATAGAATATTGTTTATGGGGATGGGATAACCTTCCAAGAATCGTGCTCATGTACTATGCCAACTTTCTTTCGTCTCCTGAAGGGTATTTCCACACAGTAATATGCAATGCTGAAGAGTTCAAAAACACGACGGTAAATCACGATCTTCATTTAATTTAGTGGGACAACCCCCCGAAACAACACCCTCATTTTCTCTCCATTGATGATTATGAAAGAATGGTGGAAAGCCATGCACCATTTGCTAGAAAATTTGGTTCTGATAAGGAGTTGCTTGACAAATTTGACTCTGAACTTTTAGGACGTGAACTCAATAGGTTTGTAGCAAGTAATTCCCTTCTCCAAACTATTCTTCTAATTGTTACTATCATTTTGTTTGATCGTCATTTTCTCATATGGTAGTACAATTTTACTATGAGGTCCAAGTGTCAACTAACTAATATTGATTTTTTTAAAAATCAACATTTTCTAATCGTAGTAATTGTTAAGTTTATTCTAATAATTGATGATAAAAATTATCTTGATATCAAGTTGAAGGTGTGCGGGTCAAAGTGGGCAACTTTTGGTACAGCCTGAAACCCGGTCGTGTCACCCCAAAAAATACATTTTTGAGAAAGCAGTTTTTTATAAATGGTTTGTGTGTTAAATACGATTACAAAAGTTAATTATTTGATCTGTTCTTTTGGAGTAACATGATTAGATTTAGAGGGGTTTTAAGGATTAAAAATACATTTTGTGTGACTTTCTGTCAGCTGCCACTTTCCTTTTATTTTTTTTGTTTTTTTTTTTTTTCTTTTCTTTTTTATAATAATCTGAATTGAATCATTTATAAATAAGTGGGTCGAAATTGCCACTGCTATGTTTTATGAGTAATAGTCCTTCGTAACTAATACACAACATTTTATATCTTTTCTTTTTTGTAAATATGCAGGCAATTGGTTTGGTAGAAGTAATTCAAACAGAACTATAGCCGAAAGCATAATTAGGAATGCGACTGAACTGAAACCAGGCCCTGGAGCTGAGAGGATCAAGACCCTCATTGGTGGTATGCTATCTGACAAAGATTTCCACTTGAAGCGTTGTATCTGACAATTTTGGTACACCCATCTTCTTGAAGTCACATAGCCCATTTTCCTGCATTTCTGGTTTTCATTGGTCTCTGGAAATGAGAGTCGTGGTAACCGTGAATGACAGAAAAGATGGCTAAAAAATGTAACTTGTAAGTAAGCACCAAGAGGGAGTATTTCATTATTTATGTATGCTATCCAAGATCAAGTTTTCTTGGAATATACTATAATTATCTCAATTTATATAGATATTAGTTTAGAACATATAATAATATCACGATGAACCCTTGTGATTGTGTCTTGGATGACCGGATGAGATCTAGTTCTTGAAACAGGATCCAGGATTCACTTCAACTTCTGTTCCCTCAACATTCATGCAGCTAGCTGTCACTAGCTTGCCAGATTGAACCGGTTCCAAGTTTATATTTTCCAATGAAATCCCAGAGCAAGGTACGGATCTACTACAGTTTAAAGTTATAGCAATGTTGCTAGACGATGTTCCATAAAGGTTCTTGTAAACCACGTCAGTTATCTTGACGCCACTTTTCTATATCAAACATAAATGTGGAATTTTAGAATGCTTTTCGTGATTAATATATTATATATATATATATATATATCTTTATGCAAAGACTCGAATGGTTACTTGTTCTTTGCACGTGCCACGAACATCACAGTAGTTTTGGTCTATGATTATTGGGTTGTCGACAGCATCGAATATAAGATTTTCGAAAGTAATATGTCGTATGTTTCCTTGTCCAACCTGCCAAGTCTTTATTCGAGCTCCATTTGTGGTTCCTTTGAATGTGGAATCTCGTATGTGAATGTTTTCAACGAGCACAACTTCTCCATTCTTACCTAAGCTCCCAACACTTTTAAAGGATGGAAAATGAAGTTTCTTAGACACATCAATGAGTCTTGATACTGGGTAGTGAGTCAAAGCAAGTTCTGGTCAAAACGAGTTAGGTTGGTTGGGTTGCAACTTTTTTGTCTGTGTTTTATAAATAGTTAGTGTGATAGATACATTTGCTCATAATGTCATAGAAACAATAACCTAAGTTTTTAGGATAAAATGATTTAGGATGCCATAAGCATTAAAGCACTTTGGGTGCACGTTTGACCCATTTACCCGTTTCCCTTTTAGTAAACTTTTTATTTGACCAATTTGACTCATTAGGATTAAACATAGCTTAACTTGACCTCTTGGATTGCTCACCTTATACCATGTCCCGGTCCACATTCTATATTGGCTATGTCAATGTTAGATGTATGGTCTCCAATTGAAATGCAGTCATCACCTGTCACCGATGGAACTTGTCAACTGCGCCCTCTCAAGTCAATACTCATTAAGCTTTTGTAATTTACAACAAATGTAATTGTTACTAAATGGGTTGCAAACCTGAACCAATAACTGAGTTGGTGATCTTGACGAAGTGAGAAGAGTGGATGTGAATGCCATCAGTGTTGGGACTATTTTCAGGAGATTGAATCATCACATTATCAACATTAAACTCTTTAGAGTCTATTATCAGTACATGAGTTTGTGGGCTATTGATTATGTCAATGTTGCTCAATGTGCACTCATTGCAGGATATGAACTTGAACACCTGCACCAATTTTGGTTCACATGTGTTCATATCGATACAAACACAAAGTAAACAATTTTGGAGTTAAAATTTTGCTTACTGTTGGTGCTAGTTTCGTGCAACCCTCCTGAAAACATGAAGAAATAGTCATGTCGATCTGGAAACTTTCGGACTTACATTTTTTATCAGTTATTTTTATAAACGTTCCAAATACCTGATTTGGATGATATCGACATGATTGGTCCCACCAAGTCATACCTTGTCCGTCTATAAGACCTGATCCATACATGTTGAGACCTGTTAGGTTTTTAAATGCTATCCATTGACTTGAATCAAGACCATTCCATGTTTCGGGGGACCTAGGTGAAATGATTGTACCAGAAATCTGAAACACACTTTAACTCTGTTATCTAACAGAAAACACAAGTTTATTTGGATTACGAAAGATTATAAGATATAATTGTTAGCAGGCAAAAGATAAACCTGTTTTGCTTACAATGAAATGAATGATTTGAGGGTGGCATGGTCCATAAAACATGAGAGGATCCAATAAAAAGGTCCCCTGAGGAACAATCACTCTTGCACTTTGAGTTTCTGCTTTACATGCATCTTCCCATGCGTTCACAAATGCCTGAAAAACGCCACATTCCAATTATTAAAAAAAAAGACTGTTTTTGAGAATTTGTATTTCTGTTCTTACGATATACGTACATGTTATTGTTGTTGCAAGAATTTAATTTAAGAAGAACAATACACTTTGTAAGAATGAACAATTTTAGTCAAAAAAGACTTGAGTCAATTATAATTGGGTCTTCGACACGTTCGTATTGCAATAATTTGTCAAAAATCACTTATTCTTGTGAATTTAAGTGTTGTGCTTGACATTTTTGCAAAATTGGTGGTCATTCTAATTTCTATGAAGGAAAAGCAAGCAATCACTTGTCAAATCTAATAATAAATTCGAAATCTTAACCGTAAGCCTTACATGAGAATCATCAGTTACTCCTAAGCCACTAGCTCCAAAATCATAGACGTCGAATTCATCAAACGGCAAAGCAATGAGACTTGTTACCAAACTAAGCATAAACATCATTGGAAATGCCATATCTATATTTACCAGTTTCATTAGCACATGAGACAGACATATACATAATCTAGTTTTTACAAGTATATATAGAGAAACTTAATTGATATGAACAAAGAAGATCATAGAGTACATTAAATATGGTAGATAGATGGTGCAAATGGTTAAGTTAAAAGGCATTAAATATGACTAATATTGGTTGGATGTGAAAATCAAGTAAAACACTAATGTAAACATAACATTTGACACTTTAGGATTTAACTTGTACCATAAGTAATTAAACACTATGATATGATCCATTTGAACGAATTACATGAGGTATCTCCTCATGAAAATTACAAAACTGCTATTCTAGACTTAGCTTCACTTTTAACCTACTACATTAACTTTCAAATAAGGTTTTATGGATCTTTTAGAACAACTTCAGTTTATCACATGACTTACCAACTACTATATTGCTGCAGTCATTAGTCAATTGACGTAGCTATCTGACTCCTACAATTAAATCGAGCTAAAAACACCTTCTTCTATTCATTTAGTTAAGTTACTTATGGGTTTAACTGCTTTATAGGCCATTGATTCTAATCAAACACAATGGTTAATTATGGTTGGTTTGAAGATTTAAAAAAGGAAAATGATAAATTCATCATCAATCCACAAATACGGTGTATTAACATGTTGTAGTGTATACACAAACAATGAATAACTTTGTATCAAAAATAGTGAATTTATTATTGCCCTTCAAAAATTGTAAGCCAGAAGGCCACAATATGATAACTCATGTACATGAGCTGAGTTTTAACGCTCATTAATATGACTTTGAAAAGAATTTTGTGGAAAAAATGTGACTTCAAACGACGACTTTTTAACAATTTGTTACCACAGGAAAAGACATATGCATTTGTTATAATGTCGGGGATTATTTGTTAAGAAATAGATGGAAAAGTCCTTTTTTAACCTGAGTGTAGGACGTATAAAAGGACTTTGAGCTCATTTTATTAAGCTATTCTTTCTATAATAAAAATTGACGTAACTTAGTTAATTATTTGTTAAAAGACTAGTTGCACTTCTAAAAAAATAAAAAATTAAAAACAAAAAAAATTCACGCTACACGAAAAATTGATGGATTAATGTAATAACATCACTGTTATAGAGACGAGGAAGTGAAACCGAGGTGGAAATGAGGTTACCCAAAACACATTTAATTATCTTTTTTTCTTTTTTCCTTTCACTAGTTGAGTGTCAAATACATAAATTGTATCAAGTCAACAATAAATAATATTTGTCAGTAAACTAACATAACACAGTATCAGAGGTAACACACCATGAATCCAGCATTCATTATAACCAAATAAGTAGAAATTAATCATCACATCTTAAGATCAAAGATAATACACAATCACCAATAATGTCAGATCATTCTTCGTCAATTTTAACAATTCTCTTTCCCACATTCTCACCTCGAAACAAGCCGACGAAAGCAGATGTAACGCTCTCAATGCCACAATAGATGTTATATGAACCTAGCCCATTGTGTTGAGCACAGGGATCCAAACAGCAGGTCCAAGAGAAGTGTTAAGAAACCCAATTGGCAGCTTGAAAATGTGATCACGGCAGTTTATCTAATTGTTTTAGTTTTGAATATGAATTCCTCTAGCAGTTATTTACGGTTTCCTGAATTGAAAAAAAGAAGGCAATGAAAAACTTCCAAATTTAACTTCCCTCTTCATTCTCTGGAGATTTTGATCCCCATCTCCATAAAAAGGGATCACTTCAATTTATCATCATATTAAGATGTCTTCAAGCACACATAATTTTCCAGCACGAACATAATCTGTAGTCACGGGCATAAAGTCTTTGAACTCATTGGTGTAAAAATCTGAAATCAAAAAGCCTTGGATCATGATTCGCTTGTAGATAACATCTACCATGCTTGGTGCAGCCCATCTTCCTGAATTTGTGTAATCCGAATTCATATTAGCAATTCTACCAAATGAGTTCATATTAGCAACAGCAGCCTCTAACATCTCTCCTCCTACATCGTCAAGAAATATATATCTATCCCATTTGGAAAGTACATGTTATACAACACCAAAATTACACTATTTACTGTTATTTCTTTTTTCTTTTCTTGATCATTGTCATATATTTATCGATCTTTTTAGTTAATACAAATTGTTTTTGAGTCAATTGATAACTCACAAATTTATATTGCTTCTTAATTACCTTTGAGAGTCTGTTCATCTTTGTAATTGAATGCTTCATCAAACCCAAGCTTCCCTTTAAGCAATTCTACCTAAAATTAAGAAACAAATAGTTAAGACATGTTCTTACTCATATTTAGTGGCGACTAATGGGAAATGTGAGGTATGTTGACTAACGAATCAATACGGTTCAGGTTGGAAATGTAACTTTTTGGTACTAGTCTTGGGTTGACTCTAAAACACATTTTGAATTCGAATTGTGAGATAATTAATGTGTTAAATATGCTTACAAATAGTTTAATATTATCATCATAATACACAATCTTTAGATAAAATATTTTTAAAAGGTTTGATGCATTAAATATAGATTTTAGACGATTTTCAAACCATTCGACTAATTTGAGACAAATAGAAAAGTTTAAATGATAACTCAACGGTTTTTATTTATAGATGGGTTGAAATAAGGAACCATGATCTAGAACCTTTTCTTTGGTTCCTGCACAACCAACAACATAACAACCATGTAACTTGGCATACTGGCCAACCACTGATCCAGCAGCTGCTGAAACAAACACTTTGTCTCCTTTCTTAGGCTTACATACTCGAAAGAACCCTCCATATGCAGTAACCCCGCTAGATCCTGTAAATCAATAATCCATCATTTATTTGAATGCTAAAACACAAAATGTGTGTTATATGAGTCAAGCCATTATTATGTTAAGATCCGTAGAGTATACAAAAAACATCAACATGGTTAGATAACGGAAATTCCATACTGTCCAATTTCATTAACATGTTTCCGTTGTTAGCAAGTGTATATTCTGCCTAATTCAGTAATCCACATACAATGTCATTTTTCTGATAATTCGGGTGTCCTGAAGCTATAACTCTCCCTAACCCGTTACCATTTATCGTCTGTGTCTAGACATGAAAATGAAATTAAGTAAGAATTGAACTGCCTAAAAAAGCACCCCAAGAAAATAAAAATAAATGTTCTTTCAGGACCAAAGGTACATTCTACGGAACTATGTACAATAAAGTTTTATAAGTTATTATCCACTCATAGTCTAAAATTATATTATCCATAGATGTTTATATAAATAGCACATCAGTACCGGTTGCCACGAGTTAGTCAGTTTGGGGGACCGAAGGCAGTTCTCCATGGACCGGACACGTAGCTTACCGAATCAGTTGCGACACGGATGGGAATGCATGCTACGAAAGATAGGGTTGAGTATGATACATCAACCTTCTACTCAATATCCTTGTACGAGTCCACAATCACTACACGAGATGAACCTTGGTTTGGTGAATTGAAGTTGGCCTTAGGTGTAATAGGACTCCCATTTACTGTACGCGATTGTATACTGAGGTGCTCCCCGCCAGTTGTTGGAACGACGCGAGGCGGGCCGGGTCTCGTACTTTGAATAAGATGTCATCCATATATTGAAAATAAAACTAATGGAGAAAGGATAAAAAGAAAATATATCTATAAACTGTTTAGGATTTTTTAAGTTACTTGAAATTTTATTTTACAAAAATTACGCCAAAAAGCTGTTGTTTTGACGTGTTTGCCGACTAAGCTTGGCTGTGTGACTACATGTACACTTTTTCAAATTAGACTTGCTAAAAAGATTTGTATATATATTATTGAATTTGATTTTCTTGCATGAAAAATCATAATCACTGTTGAACCAAACTCAAAACATTAATCAAGATCAAACCCAAAAAAGTACACGGATTGTCCTTGTGGTATACGAATTGTTTTTGTATGATAACCATATAAATACAAGATGTTAAATCGCAATTACAGATTGTAACTTTTGATCCACAATTCTGTCAACCACTAAATATTGGGAATTCAAGTAATAATATTGACTCAATCTATTCTCAGACATTTTTACGAATATATTTAGGTTCTTTTCCGGATCCTTTCATATTTTTTAACTTTTGTAATGACAAATATCATTCTTATGAAGTTTGTAACATTAATGGTCCTTTACTTCGTTAAATTTAACACATATCTGTCAATTATACATATACGACAATTTTACATTCGACATTAAATAAAAACTTGCCATTCAAGTGCATGTGGGCTTACCATTCCAGGGGTGATTTTGGATGCATTGGCAATAGTATTTTGTAATGAACTTTTCGGCTTTCATGTGATGTTTTTGGTTGGGGTGGATCTACACATATAAACATTTGACAATAAAATCATTAGTTTCAGGTTGAATTGAAGTAGGAAGTGTTTGAGTCTTTATCTCAAACATGCTTTCTTGTGGTGCTTCTTCTATATGTGTCTTAATGGTGATGAACTTGTTGTTTACCACTTCCATTTCCCCTCTCCAAAATTGATCTTCAAAGATTATAATCTAGAACTGTTTGTTGTCAAACAAATGTGGCTAAGGAATGTGTGGATACAAGAGATAAGGAGTAATTATAAGGGTGTTGTTGTTTGACTAGAGTAAAGTTGTCGATATCACACTGTCACATAACATTAGCGTTACATCATTACTACATTTGAAAATACAGTTGTAATGGAGTCGAACTTAGCTCGAGTTCAGCTCGACTCATTTAGGATAAGCTTGAGCTCCTCTCAACAGCTCGATAAGTTTTCATGAGGCATGCTCCAGCACGGATCGAAAGTATTTCAAAATGGCTCGAGCTCGACTTGAAAAGCTCGAAATTTTCTATAAACATATTTTATTACACTAAAAAGTTTATTATAATTATTTAAAATTAAAAATCAATACAAAAAATCATTTAAAAATATATAATTAAAATAAACTGCGAAAACTAATCGAAAACTTTGTAAGAGAGTCTAACAAATTCAAAATATGATAATCATATCATTTACATCTCCAAAATACATATATAATTATAAACACATACATATATTGCTTAAGATACGAAAAGCTCGAGCTTGGCTCGATATATATTTCGAGCTTGATTTTAAGCTCGAGTTCGGGCTCGAAGTCAATAAAAGTTCAACTTGATCAAGTTCAAGCCGAGCCCGTTGCTCGATAAAAGCTCGACTCGTTTACAAACCTACTTAAAAACACTCGTTATCATAGCTTACCCATCACTAATCAACTGGGACCAAAATATTATATTTACTTATATTTACGCCCATAAGAAAAAAAACGTGTGTCATGCGGACCACGAAGTCGAGAACTACCAAGATAATTGACGATGCCTGCGGTGACATCCCATGACAAACTGAGAATGGATGCAAATATGCTCCATAGGCAATGCTCTTATGAGCTCGGTAGAGGAATATTATACACGTGCCGCAAAATATTAGCAATTGTTAATCTTAATATCCGTAAGTGTCGATGTTAATATTTATCTTTTTTTTATTAAGATACATATGGTTTTAAAGTGTACGTTTTTTATATTGCTTATGTTTTATTATTGTGTGCAATGTTTTGAAAACCGGTCTGACCGGTCGAACCGGATTTTGAAGAGAAAGCGGCCCGTTTTAAACCGGTTTTTTGCCTCTGTTGACTTGGTCAACGACCGGCGGTCGGACCGGGAACCGGTTCGAACCGCTTTTCAATATAATTTCTTTTTTTTGTATAAGAGGTTATGGTTGGCTTTGGTTTGTCTTACCACCAATGTGGGACAAGTTTAACACTAAAGGAAAATAAACTCAATAAAAATGTCTACCCCATGTTTTGAACTCCTAACCTTATGCTTGTTAATTGATTTGATTGCCAACTCATCTAGCCATAACTTTTTGTTAGAATTGTATTTATTAATATTTTATTAGTAGTTTGTAAATGGTTATATTAATAATTTTTTAAATAGTTCTTTTAATGATTATTTGGATAATTCTATAATAAGTTCATAGCCATTATATGTTTCATTTCAAATATTATAATTTATAATTGTAGTTTTAAAAGTTTGAGGTATGAATTTTGAAATGTCAAATATTTTCACTTGTAATTTGGACTAGGTCATCGTTTTTTCTTTTAATTTGTGTATTTTTTTCTAGATCTATTTGTTGACAACTTTTCAAAAGGGGTTTGTCCTAATAAAGTCATAAAAAGTCAAGAAAAGTAAATAAAAAATATACAAAAAGTCATAAAAAATCGTAAAAACTCAAAAAGTAAAGAAAAAGTCAAATACCGGTCCGACCGACCGGTTCAACCAATCCGACCGGTTCGACCGGAACCGGAGGATCAACCGGTCCGACTTAAAAACTGGTTTTCAAAACATTGATTGTGTGTGTTCAATTATAAAATTTTGATTTTATGTATTTAAATTTTGAAAAATATACTTGTATGTCTTTTAATGCATTTAAAAACATATTTTTTATAGATTAATACTTGCAATATTGAGTTAAATGAATATATTAGACATCATTAGAACTTGAATTTATATATTTGAAATCAAGAACAATAACGAGTACTAAGTTTCAAAATTCAAATAAATTTCCTGTATATACGATCAAAATTACAACACTATAACATTAATAGAATTTTTGCTCGATCTAAGAAATATCATAAAATATTACAATAATGCAAAACCTCTGCTTCAAGTTCAATTGAATCTACAGACTACAGGCTTCTAATATTGGTTTTTGTTTGAGAATTGTAATTTGTGCCTAAGGCAAAGTACTATTCATCCGTATTATCAATTTTAGGTATTCGTTTGGATGGACCGGATCAAATCCTATATGAATTTATTCGAAATTTGGTTCCTTAAATTTGAATTCAATATATCCAAATAAATATTGAATCTGAACCAAATCGAACCAAACCAAATAACTATTTAAATGGATCAGTTTTAACCATTCGGTTCCTCGTAGACTTCACGAGGTTATCCTTTGTTCTCCTGAAAGATAATGTCACGAAGGATTTCAACAATTATTTGTTGCCTTGTTGTATCAAGAGTCTATAAAAATGTAAAATTAGTTTTTGTAAATTCAAAAGTTAAGATTGTAAATTAGTTAACAATAATATATACAATGAAGATATGCTTCACAAATATAGTAATTTGTGAAATTATCTTATCACCTTTATAAAATTTAATATGATCTTTAACATCATCTTCACTAAATATACAAAATATATTGATCATTTGCAAATTAAAATATTTATAAAAGATGATAATGAGCATAAGTGTATGTCTGCTATGTAAAATAATAAAACTATATCTCAATCACAAATTGATGTAAAAATTATAGTAATAGTATGATTCATAATAATAACTAATTCTTGTCCAAAAAAGTCATTTACCCGAAACATAGAGTCCTAATCAAATTATCCGATCCCATTTTATTCTTACAGTGAACAACCCTAACCAATTCAATCTCTACAAATCAAGAAAACTTCACTCTCACTCTGTAGACTCAAGATCCAATTTCCCATACCTGCAACTTAGATCTTTCAAATTCATCAAACAAACCCTAATTGCCCAATTCAAATTCCCAATTTTCAATGGCAAATGCTTGGAAAAAAGATAAACCCATTAAAATCACCACCCCAAAAACCCTATTTATTCTCTTCTCCACTTCCTTCATCATCCTCACTTTCTTCTACCTCACCACCACTTCATCAAACCCTAACCCTAACCCTAACCCGAATTTCAAAACCCCAATTAAGTTCACCAATTCATTAATCCAACCATTTGATTGCTACAGTTCACCTCAACCCCACCCAATTATTGCAAACCAAGTTGAAGGTGTCAAATACCCATTTCTTTATTCATTATCCGATTTCGGGTCATTACCCGATAAACCCCACAAGAATATTGTTAGGATCCTGAAAGGGAAGTTATTTAGGCGACCTGATATTTCTGTTACTGTTCAGGAGATTTTGGAGAAGATGAAGAGTGAGGGTAAAATGGGCATTTTTGTTGATGTGGGAGCAAATGTTGGAATGGCTACATTTGCAGCTGCAGTTATGGGGTTTCGGGTTTTCTCGTTTGAACCGGTTTTTGAGAATTTGCAGAGTATTTGTAATGGGATTTATTTTAATAGAGTTGATGATTTGGTGAATGTTTTTGAAGCTGCTACTTCTGATCATGTTGGAAATATTACATTTCACAAGGTTAGTTTATCGCTGACATGCTTTATAATTTGGAATTTTTGTAACTTCAGTGTAAAAAGATTGTTAATTTATCTATGATTCTTCATGGCCTCATTGGTATGTTTGATTTAATATAAATCAGTGATCTTTAGTGTGTTTACTGCTAGTATTCTTAGTAAATAAGGTTTTAGGATATCCAGAGACATATGCTGTTTTAGAAAAATGAAAGCGTCAATGCGTTTCGAAAATGATTATATCATTATCGCTGTTTTTATCGTTTGTGTTTTAGAGGTATAATAATCAGAGTTTAGGAGTAGCTGCAACCAAACTGTCAAACCGATTATCTGGTTTCGTTTTACATATGAATTAGTAAATGATTAGAATTTGCCAAACACCAAAAAAACTATTTATCTTAATGGTTATGAACTTATGATCTTTATTTTTCTATTTTGATGAATATTAAATCTTTGGATTTGTTATAGTTGGTTGGACGGCTAGACAACAGTGCAGTCTCAGCTACTGGTGCGAAATTGGCTTTCAAATCAAATGAAGAAGTTGAACTTCAAGTAAGATCCATTCCACTTGATAAGGTGATTCCAGATAACGAGCCCGTGTTGCTTGTGAAAATAGATGTTCAGGGTTGGGAATATCACGTTTTAAAAGGAGCGAAAAAGTTGCTTTCTAGAAAGAAAGGTGAAGCTCCATATCTGATCTACGAGGAAGATGAAAGACTTCTGCAAGCTAGCAATAGCAGTTCAAAGGAAATTAGGGAATACCTTCATGGCCTTGGGTACACTCATTGTGTGCAACAAGGTACAGATGCTCATTGTACTAAATAGACTATTAGTTACAGAATTATGAATTTTTTCCTCTAAGAAGCCAAAGACAGTCTGTGATACTCTAAGAAGCCAAAGACAGCCTGTGATAACTCAAAGAAGCCAAAGACACCTTTGATAACTCTGATCAGGTCAGGGATGCAAGTGGTGCGACCGCACGGGAACATTAAGTCTTTGGGGCCTCCAAATGTATTCTTAATACTATATTTAATCCGGTAAAAAGATAGCCTTCAATATTTGTTGTTTGGCAAAACTATTAGCTGTCATGCTAACTGATATAGCATATTGTTTGTGATTCTTTTTCATTTTTTATGACTCTAACTTTCTGATTGAAAAGGTTGCATGTTCTTTTTACAAAATGAATTTGTAGTATTTCAATAATATAGTTTTTGTCATCCTAGTACATTCTAGTTATAAAATTCAGAGATGAAAAGAGTGTATGTGGTCCACAGGTTGCTCTGATCCATTGACCTGAACCTGTTGTGACCTGTTTAAACTTTGCCTTCCATTTTGCCACTTAATGTTTGGTCGCTGAGTTCCTTAAGCGTCGGTAGAACTTTTCATGGTTCAACTGTATATATAGCAAGTTTGACTTCTATAAGTCAATGTCGTTTAATGGTCGGGATATGGATATAACTTGATGAAACTTTCATGGAATTGGATCTGTAGTTTGCAATGGTAACAGAATGCTTTCAAGGTTCTGTTCTATTTGAAGCAAGTTTAACATCTGTAAGTCTGCCTTTCAATGATGTTTATTTCTTTACAGCTCTTATGGCTGTCATTAACAAAATCCTATTTTTTAATATAAACTTGATATTGATGTTGTGATGTTAAAACCCAAACAATACAATTCTGATAAATAAATAAAAAAAGGTTTTAATAATTTACAGCACCATTATAAAGACAGACTAAAAGACCTAAAAGAGGACTTGGGAAGCATTGTACCTGGGGCTATTGATATAAAACTGGTAAACAATTTGCAAAGAAGACGTTATTATTATTTATTTTTTTAAAGTACCCTGTCTAAAAAATATTCAAACATGATACTGTACACCAGAAATAACAAATTAAAATTCTAAACAAAATAGTGTCAACCAAATATCATTTTAAAACTCGAAGGACTTTTCAAGGGGCAAAATTGGTAAACAACTAAACATACCCTCTCAATTCTCAAATGGAAGGGACTTATCTTGTTTAGAGGTGAACAAAAACCGGGTTCCCGAAAAATCGGTTCGGGTTCAAAAACCGAACCGGGTTTTATAAGCCAAGCAAAAATCGGTTTTTCCAAAAACCGGGTTGGAACCGGTTCGGGTTTGGAGGGGGAAAAACCCTACCCGGGTGAAACCGGTTTGGACCGGGTTGGAACCGGTTCGGGTTCAAAAACCGGGTTGGAACCGGGTTCAAAAACCGGTTTTTTCATAAAGTGTCGGTTTTTGCGAGCGTTAAGCGTTTTAAGGAAAAACAATGTATTTTTCAAATTTTTTTCGATAGAATGCTAGTACATTAGGTATGGAAACATAACTTAACAATAACTTAAAACAAAGTCTTCTAAATCTTCATAAAAATATTATTTAAACCAATAATTCTATATAATTCAATATTCTTCGAGCGTTAAGCGTTTTAAGGAAAAACAATGTATTTTTCAAATTTTTTTCGATAGAATGCTAGTACATTAGGTATGGAAACATAACTTAACAATAACTTAAAACAAAGTCTTCTAAATCTTCATAAAAATATTATTTAAACCAATAATTCTATATAATTCAATATTCTTCGAGCGTTAAGCGTTTTAAGGAAAAACAATGTATTTTTCAAAAAAAATTTGATAGAATGCTAGTACATTAGGTATGGAAACATAACTTAACAATAACTTAAAACAAAGTTTTCTAAATCTTCATAAAAATATTATTTAAACCAATAATTCAATATTCTTCGAGCGTTAAGAGTTTTAGGGAAAAACAATGTATTTTTCAAAAAAAAATCGATAGAATGCTAGTACATTAGGTATGGAAACATAACTTAACAATAACTTAAAACAAAGTCTTCTAAATCTTCATAAAAATATTATTGAAACCAATAATTCTATATAATTCAATTTTCTTCGAGCGTTAAGCGTTTTAGAGAAAACTAACTTATTCTTCAAATTTGTTTGGATAGAATGCTAGTACATTAGGAATGGAAACATGTCTTGACAATAACTTAAAACAAAGTCTTCTAAATCTTCATAAAAGTATTCTTGAACCAAATAAGTCTTCATAATCTTCAAAATCATCAAAAATCTTCAACTTTTATTAATCTTCAATTCTTCTAACATCTTCAATTTGGGTAGTCTTCAAATGTCGAAATCTTCTTCGGAGGAAGCCTCTCGCGAAGCTTCATCGAGAGCAATTTCTTCATCGGAAAGTGATATTGCCATACCCGCTTCCACCTCGATATCGTGTATATCTCCTTCGTATTCCATTTCACCTTCAAGATTTGAAACGTTTTGTATACGTTCCGCGGCGTCTAAGTGATCCTTCAAGCATATACACATCTCTAATGAGGCCGGTGTGAGTTTTGTTCTTCGTATAGATAGTACCCTGCCACTAAGAGAAAAAGCGGATTCCGAAGCTACCGTAGAAGCTTGGACGGTTAGTAAATCTCGGGCCATGATGGTTAGAATGGGAAATTGAGATTCCCTCCTTTTCCACCAAGCCAAAATATCAAAATTTGCGAATTCTTCGGTAGGTATTGAGGACAAAAAGTCCGTTCCGGTATACCTCCCATATTCGCTAGTGGCACTTTGGTCACCATCACCCCTTGCCCGTTTATGGTTTTCTTGTCTTAAACTATTATATAAGTTAATTTCAGGATCTTGGGATGAAGATGAAGCAAACATTGTGGAAGCCGGGTTTGTAGAAACCATTGTTGTTGAACTAAATTTTTGAAAATAATGACCAAATAACTCTTTAAAAGATTTGTTAAAATATTTTATTGTATTTTGTGCAAAAAATGGATCCGCATCATTCAAATCCAGATTATGACAAATGTTACCGATAAGTAATTCCACCCCGGAAATGTTCAAACATGGGTTTAAGGCGGCGGCACAAGTAATTACCGGTGGTATTTCTTGAAAATATTTTCTTAGTTTTTCTTTCATGGGAGCCACCATTATTGCATATACATCACCACAAAATTCGTATTCGTTTAGTTTTGAACTCATTAAATATATTTGCTTAAGTACCAAATGACTCGTGGGATAATAAACACCCGATAATAAAGTAGTTGCCGTTTTAAAAACTTTGAGCAATTCGGTTATCTTTTGAATAACCTCCAAAATTTCGGAGGAAAATGATGTTGCAAGACCTTTTTGAACAAGTAGATCATGAAAAACGGTTAAAGTGTCGCGTTGCCTTAAACCACATATAAACATGTTGTAAGTCGAATTCCATCTTACGGGCATGTCCCAATTAGGGGTTAAAAAAATGGAATCCGTTTCTTTACATAATCTCATATAATGTTTGTATCTAGCCTTACCCGAACAAAATATATCTTGTAACATAGTTTTATACGCATTTTTTACAACCATTATTTGTGGAACCGCTAGTCCGTCTTGCACAACCAAGTTAATGATGTGTGCAACACATCTACTATGGTAGAAAATGCCTTTCAAAGGTGGTTGGTATTTTAGAATTAACCTTTGAACGGCGTTTGTATTATTACTTGCATTATCAAACGAGATTGAAAAAACCTTTGGTTCTAGTTTAAACATTTTCATTACATCTCGTAACATGTAAAATAAGTTTTTACCCGTGTGAGGATAGTCAAAGTTTTCAAAAGCAATGGTACGTTTCATCATTTGCCAAGTTGAGGGATCAACCCAATGTGCGGTAACACAAAGGTACGAACCGGGCAAACCATGAGGAGCCGACCAAACATCGGTTGTTAATGATACATTTGTATTTAAGTTTTCAAAACCGATTATTAGTTGAGTTTTAGCATTTTTCCACAATTTAAGAGCATCACGTCTAAGAGTAAGACGACTTACATGATTATATCGCGGTTGAAGAGTATCTTGAATGACCTTAGTAAGACGAGGGTTGTCGAAGTGGTTGAACGGCAAAGCTTCTTGAATCACAAAGCCGGCAAATGCTTCTCGACACCGCTCCGCTTGATATGCAAAAATACCCCCATCCCGTGACATAGTTGCTTGACCCGACTCGGGATTACTTTTGAGTCCATCACAATACTTTGCGGTATGTGATTTCAAAGTAGTGTTTGAGTCGGCTTTCAAAAATTTACCACAACTTTTACAAAATGCCTTCGTGGAACCATCCGACAATAACACTTTGTCGAAATTACACCAAATCTCCGGATTTCGTTTGGTTACCAAAACTTGAACAATAGTTGGTGCATTTGAAGAACCAACACCGGTGGAAGTTGAAGAAGATTGAGTTGCCATTTTAATAGCGTTTCGAGAGCGTTTTGAGAGAAGTAGAGAATTTTTTGAGAGTTTCGTACGTAAATCGTAAGTGTTTTGATTGTTTAAAGACTAGAATAAGCAAGATTGAGTGTTCTGAATAAACCAAACCCAAGGTATCTATTTATACTAGTTTTAGGATGGCAAAATTGTAAAAAAAACAACAAAAAAAGGTCAAATTTTGAAAAAAAACGGCTAGTGTCCCAACAGCTAAAAACCGGTTTCAACCCGGTTTTAAAAACCGGTTTTCCAACCCGGTTTTGGAAAACCCGGTTTTAAAAACCGGTTTCCCAACCCGGTTTTGGAAAACCCGGTTTCAACCCGGTTTTGCAACGGATAAATACAAACCGGTTTCCAACCCGGCGGTTTTTGAAAAACCCGAACCGGTTTTTCCAAAAACCGGTTTCTCTCGGTTTCGGTTTCGGGTTTTTTTTCGGTTTCGGTTTCGGGTTCGGTTTTTTTGTTCACGCCTAATCTTGTTGTAGGAAAAATAAGGGTCTCTAGAGCACAAAGATTATATTTTTTTTGTCAAAGTTTTTGATTGAGAATGTCATTTGATGTCGTCTTTTCACTTCGGATAGGTTTTGAACGGCATTCTTGGACAAAGTTTGATGCGCGACGCTGTTCGACCCATTGTTATTTTTTAAATTCAAATGGCTGGTTTTTATAAAAAAAAAAAAAATCAAACTGCTACTTTTTTAACCGTTTTTTAGACCTTATTTTCATTTCTACCAATGTCATACTTCAAACACAATTCGAAAACTCAAAAACACTAAATTCACAATGTTGAACAACCTAAACAACCCGTACAACCTACACTACTAATAGAACCCGTTTCCACAACAATTATCATCTTCAAAACCCTCAATACCGGACATGTCCGGTTTTGGTACTCCATACCAAATCCCTCAAACACAATACCATCAAAAGTCATACTATCAAACACCTAACATATCGTCCGATCAATATAACACTTTCTTTATGGGCAACAATCACAAAACACCCAACAACTCTTCACTCAACAACCCAACATGCAACCACACGAAGACGAGGTACCAACACCAACCTCGTCTCCTAGAAATAAGTCAAAAAAGAAGGGCAAACAATTGGAGGTTGGACCATCACAACCTAGACAATAAAAGGTTTATACCAACCGCAACATTTGGGAACCAGATGACGAACTCCGATTGGCTCAAAGTTGGATTGCCGTTTCTGAATATTCCAACCGAGAAAATGCTCAATTCAACGAGTCGTTTTGGTATCTTGTCATGGATGAATACCATAACCACGACCCGCCATTTGAACGAACCAAAGACATGTTGTCTTCAAAATAGTCAAAACTCAATGTTGGATGTCAAGTGTGGAGAGGTATTTGGAGGCGGCTTCAAGCACAACAAATGAGCGGGGAAGATGCCAATAACTTTCAGTTGTGGGGAGAGGCTCAATATAGGTTAGAGTGCCTAATTTTTTTTTTACATTTTCAAACGTGGAACTTTTTGAAGGACCTAAAAAAGTGGTTAACTCCCTCCCGTTGTCGTCAGGAAGTGGGAACGTTCCAAAACGCAGCGAAAAAGTGAACGAGGAACCAGAGGGTAACAACGAAAACCAAAATGCCGGGCTATTTTGTGATGATTGGTTCGAACATCCACGAGGAAAAATAAGGAAACCAAAATCCTAGAAAATGTCTTCCGGTTCGGCCGCTTTGTTTGATGACTCGATTACATTAACCTTTGTAGGCATGCGACACGATAAACAAGACATTGAAGCCGCACTTAGAATTTTGTCTATTCCGACAGACCAATTGTCAGAACATGACAAATACATAATAGAAAGGGAAAACGAAAAGTTCATATGAGGATGGGGGTGGGGATCGAGATCGGGAGACGCTTGAATGTCTTTTTTAGAACTTGTAATAAATATTTTTTTATTTTAATAAATGTAATTCTTATTTTTTTGTTTTGTTATTTGTTTCAATTTATTATGAGTGGTGGTTCAATAAAGCAATCATCTTTCGGAGGGACACGTGTCAGTCAATAATTTTCATTTTCACCCTTTTTTATTTTATTTATACTTATTTATACACACTCTCATCCCCACTACTATCAACCAGATGCTGGCCGCCGCCACTAACTGTCGCCGTCAGCCGCCGAATTCCTTTGAATTTTCTTTATGAAAATAAATTATTTCAATTTCTTTTTTTTTTTTAATTCTTATATTTTATTTTTTCTTGTCTTTTTTTTTTTGCTGCAACTTTTATCTTTTGTCTTTTCTTCAAAATTTCTTCTCCAATTTTTTCTTAAAAACTTTTTTTTTAGTTTCTGTTAATATTTTCACTTATTTTATAATTTCTTTTCCAATATTTTCACTTCGTCAACTTTTCAGGAACAGTCCTTTGGGAACACTGTCCGGTACCAATTTCACCCCCTCCCCACATTTTTACCATCACAGTGTCAGTGGCTTCCGGTTGCAGGCCAAAGATTCAATCTTTTTACATACCCATCAAAATCTTGAAGTTTTTCACTTAATTAAAATGTCTAATTCATTGTGTTTTACTCCTCTTTCTTCCTTCCAACCTCCAAGCAAACCAGGTATTCTTCACACTCTTCTTATATGTATATGTATATGTATCTATATCTATATCTATATGTGTATGTTTCAGTGTGTCTTATGGGTTCTAATGAATTGATAGTAAATTCTTAGGGTTAATTAGTGGCAGCCCTGTTTCTCCAAAGGTGATCTGGGTGACTAATAAAACTTTGAAATTTCAAAGATTTCAAGGGTTGGAAGCTAAGGTGAGACTTCTTTATCTATCTAAGGTGGGCAAAATGTTGCATACTTATATTAATCCATTTCAGACAAAGGATTGAATATTGTGACCCTTGTATCCTTATATATCTATTTAGCTAACTTTTTGCTTCAAAATAGGCTGGGTGGGCAAAATGTGGTTAAAAGTTGGAGTATTGTGGATTTGTGGTCTTATAAATAAAGTTTTTTGTGTAGTGGTCAAAGAATGTTATAGTAGGGTGATCAAACAAAGATGGAGAATTTTCTTTGGAAAATGATATTGATTTTGGCCGATTAAAGTTTCTTTGTTGTCAGGTGTTTTTGGCAGTACGCATTTCATTAATCTTTAAAGAGTTCCATAAAGAAACGTAGGAGGTGGAAAATTTCAGGAAGTTCATAGACTGTTCGTTTAGTGATTCAATTCATAGTCCCTTGCACCAAAAAGCACTTGACATTTGACTTTTCATTGTCCAGTAAATTAATCTTTTTCCTTTTTAAGTTGAATGAACTAGTTTGATCATTGCATTAAAAACTGATTACTGTATCAGATTATGTGAAAATTGAAAAGTATCTGAATACGGTCCTTTTTAAGATTAGAAGCTCAAAATCTTTACGTCCAATTTAATCGTGGAAGTTACAAAGTCTGAACTTGCGGAGTCAAAAATTGGACTTTTTTTTTTGGGAGGACAAGGTATCTATTAGCAAATAACAATATGGAGATCTTCAAATTGTAGGACAATTACTCCAATTGTAAGGAAGAGAAGCATGTTAGAGTTCCTTTCAAGAATATCATTTTTACAAACTATTTTTAGAGATCGATGATTTGGTTAGGTATAATTTCTAATATGAAGGTCTTATATCCTTTAATATGGTGAAACTCCGTGTTATGTTTTAACTTTTCTGTTAAGCTTACTTTGGTCCTTCAAATGTTTCTCATCATGTTTTTGCAGGCTACTGATAGCACAAAGAGTGACACCAAGACAAATAGCATTGTTTGTGCTGATTGTGATGGAAATGGTATGCTTACTCCTGCTAACTTTTTTTTCCATCATAGGAAAGAAATTAGTACAATTTGACTTTTGGAGATCTCTGCAAAAGTCAAACTTTAAAGTCTTTGATTGTAAAAAAAGGTAAAAGAGGAACTTTGTGGGCGTTCTTTTACAGTTTTGGTTTTTTTTTTTGGGTTAATGTTTTCAAGC
Organism: Logfia minima; assembly: GCA_963921325.1. Classification (NCBI taxonomy): domain Eukaryota; kingdom Viridiplantae; phylum Streptophyta; class Magnoliopsida; order Asterales; family Asteraceae; genus Logfia; species Logfia minima. Next base: position 41,969,845 of record OY992764.1, read on the forward strand.
GAAATATTTATCCATCGTGTGCAAAATCAGGTGCTATACAATGTACACAATGTGAAGGGAAAGGAGTCAACTCTAAAGATCACTTCGATGGACAATTCAAAGCCGGTGGCTTGTGTTGGCTCTGCAGGTAATACCTCACATACCAACTTGTACTCCTTGCTTTGGTGTTGTACCTTGCTCTGGGTTTAGTCATTACTACTCCGGAAAAGGGCTTCCTCTAATCCTCTATACATGTTATTACTTTCAATAAAATGCATGCTTTTTCTCAACTAATTCCTCAAAATTTAACATCTTCAAATTGCAAATAATTTCAATGGGAAAACTGTAATTCTCCTTCAATATGTATTGCATGCAGGGGTAAGAAAGAGATCCTTTGTGGTGGTTGCAATGGAGCTGGTTTTAGGGGCGGGTTCATGAGCTCCTTTGAAGAATAAAACTAAGTATCTCCTTATTTTTATCTTATGTAGAGATTCAAAAACATGATCTTTGGTTCTTCAAATAATTGAGTCAGCCAGAATCATAGTTATTGAATCAGTTCTATTGTACACGAATCCTGTTGATTTATCCAGTTTTCAGCTTATCAAACTGCAAGCAAATTCAATGTACTACTCAGTTTTACTGATATATATAAAGTTTGAATAAGTTTTTTTTAAGTGTTTAATGCAGCATACTCAATCATTTCTCACCAATATATGTGATTTGTAGCAATTTAATACACACACCAGTGATAACCATGTAATACATCATATTGCAGACTTTGGTAAGTATGCTGCATCAATTTTTTTTATTTAAATGAGTTTCCTATATCGGTAAAGTGAATAGTACACTCTATTCTTTTGTTGTAAGCCCTTTAAGTTTTTGTCCGGTGACACCATGCCCAGACACCCTATGCCGCCCTTAAGATGCAGTTTCTGGCTGAACTTTGGGTTTTACTGATTCAGATTCCTTCAGTTTTACAAGTTGAAAAAGTACAATGTCTTGTCATCAAGTTCTTCAAAGCTTTATAAAAGAAAAAGATTTGTCTTGTCAGTTTTACAACCACATATCATTAAAAGCAACGATATCATGCCAAGATCAAATGAAGAATGTCGCGATTGAATTTGAACGATATCTCAGTTTCTTCAAGACAGTGGTCCTTCTTGTCTCTAGTCCAGCTCTGGTCAAAGCATAAAACATGCATTAGATCATAGTAGAAACACACTTTGGAATTCCAAGTCAAACATGTCGTGAATATAACATCCAATGGTTTTTTTATTGAAACAATTGGTATAACCGTATAACGCTTGTTTCACGAATCATATTTTAAGAAGTATGCACTTTTCCTACGAATTTTGAAATTGAGAAATTATTCGAGTTTACTTCGAAATTTACCTGAGCAACCCTATTTAACTTCTCCCTAACATTCTGCACTATTAGGGTAAGATCACCATCCCATTTGTAAAACTCCAGTTCTTTGCCATTTAAGCTAGATGTAAGTAAAATTCATCATTGTGATATTTAATTTAAGCCATATATAACTGTAACCTAACCTTTCTTCCAACCATCTGACCACCCGCAGTTTGCCCGAAATATATCACATATATAAGTGGCAGATAAACGCTTGTGGGTCATTCTTTGACAATTCTTCAATATAATGGGAGTAATCAAGCCCAGGTGATAAAGGTTCGGGAATAGCATGACCTTGTTCTTTGAACCATTCCAGATCTTTTGCCACATTTACCGTCCTTTCGAGCCCTGTCTTCCTAAATTCAGCATCTACATTGCATAACCAAAAACATCATATCCGTATTAAGGGCTAAAACTATATTATTAAGTTATAAAATATAATTTCTAAACATGACTATAAGAGAAGAACTTGCATTCAGGGAAATCAGCACGAATCAAGAGTTTCATAAACCAATTTCCTATCCACCAAGAACTTCAAATATCCATCAATAGTTGGCTCCATTCATGCCATGGTTTTACTCTGAGTTTCTTTTTCGCCTCCCTTAGATTGATCTTTAGTATGTAGTTTCACAGCAACAGACCTCATCTCATCCACAAACCCACCGGTACATCTCTTCGGAGTTGCAACTGCGGTCACCACCATTTTCTTGGACTAGAACACAAAAAGATACAATCTTTGGGTAGTATCTGATATGGGTATTCTGTATAACACAAAAAGATTTGCTCTTTAAGTAGAATTTGATGTGGTCATTCTTGAAAATCTAAGTTAAAGGTTTTATAGAGTGCAAAAATGAATTATTTATAAATGACAACACATATAGGTAAAACGGGTAGATCCACATCCACTGGTTAAGTGACTAATTATTACTTTTCATACTCTTTCACTTCAACTAATAAAAATGTTGAAATCTAATAATACATTGAGCTTGAGCCATCTAAATACCTAGTAACCTAGAGTTTCAGTAATCAAAATCGCAATGATTTGTAATAAACTAATGAAATTGTTTCTGAATTTTAATCATTTAATTAAATTAAATTACCCTATATAATCAATTCACAAACCAAAGTGACATAATCTCTTAATGTTTTCAAGGGCATTTAAGTAACTTCTGATAAAAACTTGAGATGTCTCATGATAATTTAAAGGATGCAATTGTCACTTTACTTCATATTCCACTATTAAACTAGTTTTCCATTTTATTAAAAGTACAATTGAGATAAGTTTTGTAATCTCCTACACAATAATAAAATTCTGAAACACAAGTCATATACGAACTTTATACAATGAATAAGTTGAAATGTTATGTCTTTCTGAATCAATCACAAACATGCAAACAACTTTAAAATCATAGTAGTTAACTTATGTAATGAACAAAAATTGATAAACTTTTTTATTTAAATAGATATAAATATTTTTTTGTTATTAATAAGTAATGATTCTTTTAGTACACCTCATTAACTATCATGTCTTTTTAAATCAAAGATAAATTTTAAACTATCGTATTTATCCCATCCCAAATGCGATAGCAAACAAACTCTCCTAATCATACAACTAGTTTTTAACATGAACTATTACACCTATGAAAATACTAGCACATTTCCAGTTGCTTGATCAGTATCTTAGAAACATGAAAATAACTTTGAGTGAAAATAACTATATGTAATATCTCGATATTGACGACCTTTATATCAATTTCAATTGCGGACAACTCATAATGGAAAGGAATTCCTTACTATTTGTGACGCTAGAACCAACACAACAAATTAACAACTCATACATATCTAATTTGGTTTTATTCAACTTTAGAACTACTTTAGTCTTATATTATATCATTGTTGTATAATCTTTTAGGGGGTGTTTGTTTGATGAATATGGTAACAAGGGAATGCGTTTGATTATTGGTGAAATATAATGTAATAGTTCAATCTTAACTTGTTAAGTGTTGTTTTATTGTAAGTTGAACAAGACTAATTATTTAGAGAAATGATAATTCACATAATAATTTGGTCCAGTAAATTGAAAGAAGAGAATCATCAGAAAGAAACAACAGATGAATTTAATTGGTCAAAATCATGGGTCATGTTATTTTGTGAAATTTGTTTTGTAAATTTTGTATGAGCGTAGCATTCTTCGATTATTTATGGCATGTGGTTTGTATATATAAAGAAGTAGAAAATCTTGAGCTATTTAACGAGAGGGGAGGTTAAGGAGTTAAGTAATTTGTACGTTATTAAGTTTTAATCATATACCATCAAACTTGTTATAAAGTATTAAACTGCAATATTTTTAATGATATAGATTAAAAATTGGGGAAATTGAAGGATGATGGTAGGCCTGATAAAATAAAATCGAAGTTTTATTCATATATTTTCGAAATATGCGAGATTCCAACGAAAACGGTGAGATATCAACAGAAAACTTCTTTTGTCTTGCCGTGCGGTAACCGCCAAAATGAGACAAACCCCACAATTGCACTATGTCCCCTTCATTTTATATGTATCTCCACAATACAACCTTCAGTTTTAATTATTCCGTTATGCCTTAAATTTTGACTTTTTTTTATTGTATGGGTATGACTTTAAAAACTTCTATTGTATGAGGTAAACTTTCAAAACTTTTCTATTGTATGTAATATTTTCTTTTTTAGCCATTCCAAAGAAGGAAAGTTTCATTTATTGTCCATGCCAAAAAAGACAAGTTAACGTACAATAGAAAGGTTTTAAAATGTTTACCTCAAACAATATAAGTTTTTAAAGTTATGCCTATACAATAGAAAAAAGTTAAATTTTAGCACATTACAGAATAATTATTAGATTGTAAATTAAAACTATTTTATAAATAGATAGTACCACATTTTGCCATAAATACTTACATTTCTTTAAAGTCGAATTTGAATTCACAATTTAATCATAAGATCACCTTCATACCGTTCGATTAATAAACCGTTGCTTTTACGCTACCAAATTATTGGGAGTATAAGCACACGGATAAAAATGTTTACAAACATCCAATGAACAATACGCAACATCAAAATATTTACAAAAGTTCGATTATCCAATGACTAGCTTCATCAAGTCTTGCGGGCCTCCATAATTGACATTGATTCAGACAAAGATGTAGGTGGGCTATTTAGACAAAAGTCATCGTCATTCTGTCTTAGTCTTACCACATGCGACGTGTATGAGAATTTCATAATAAAAACGGAAAAAAAATAAAATATATTTATTACAACACTAGTTCTTTGTATGAAGGTCGTCTAAATCACCTCTTACATACTTATAAATTAATTTTAACAAGGGAAAAATGTAATTTATCTAAAATAATAGACAAGAGTAGTCATAATACACAACTTATCTAAAAAACTATTTGTCAAGTAAAATAAACTAAAGACGAATTAATTTTCCAGCTATAATGATCTTAATTCGGAGAAAGGATTTTAGTTTCACCTCGTTAAGTATCATTAATTAATGTTGCTCTCTCAAGTTTAAAAGGAAAGGAAACAAAACTCGAGAAAGTTAGATCTTTTATAATCTGATACTTTTCGATTTATTGTCATATATCATGGATAACATGATATGTTTTGTTCTCTATAAATATAAATTAATTTGATCAAGAGTATTTTATTTTGAACGTAAAATTATTTATATTTTTGAGTGATTAATTTTTAACATTTTCGATGAACGTGTAAACGGTTCGAGATTAATTCAATGAGGGTGTGTAAGGATTAATCCTTGAAGAATATGCAGATGTTGAGTGGGAAGAACGAACATTAATCAAAGGATGCTAAAAGAGTAGATTTTCACCAAGTGACACTAATTCTCGCCAGGAGAAATTAGCATAAATTTTGATAGGAATGTGTTTCTCCAGGTAAAACTTGTGATCACCGGGCGAAATTCATATCGGTCATAATTGGGTTTTTGCTTTATTTTCCTTTTAAGCTTCATACTAATTACTAAATAATGTAACTCTTACACATATGAACCCTAAGCTATGAAAATAATATAAAACACTCTTTAGTTGGTTGTGGACTAAACCAATCACCCCGGTTGGATATAACCATGTAATCTCCTCTTGTCCATTTACATTATTCGTTTGTTGATTGTGTCGATTGTCTTCAATTGTTTGTGTTGTTTGGGTCCAAAATTCTAAATAATTGGTATCAGAGCTTCAAGGTTTTCAAATCGAGATCATGGCAAACGAAAGTAAGTTTAAAATTGACATATTTGATGGAACGTGTTACTGCATTTTGGTTTAAATTAATCGTAAATGATTAGTCTATGCACCGTCAAATCGTGGTCCAACTTGTGGTCTTGATGGACCAAATCCACTTTTTCAGGTCAACCAATCGAGCACTTGTGTCTCCGATTTATATTATGTTTGTGCGACGTATTTTATCTTATAGAGTATAAATATATGTCTATTTTATTTGCATCACCAAACGTAAAATGTTGAAACAAATAATTTTTCGGTACATATATCATAGAACAAAACCGTTTAAAACTGAAACCGAATCGTACCAAACCACCTTTTTAGAGTTCGTTTCTCTTTTTTAATATTTGTAGTTTCTCGATTCACAATTCAATTCGCATCGAACTTCTATCACTTTGCGCATGCCTATTTACCAGTTACATTTAACACTTTAACAAGAAAAAAAGAGTGATATTTTATAATACATCTCCAATTATAAAATGAGAAGATTTTTGTGAGGTTTATAAAAGAAAAAAGAAATCTTCGCTCTAATGCTAAAAAGTTTTTTCCTAGCTTAAAACCAATTAAAAATTATTAACTTAACAAAGAAACCGTGAAACATTTTTTTCTTCCAAACCTTTGAACATATATTAATCTGGAATTTTTTATACATAGCGTATGCATTTTCGTTATCTCAATCTTCACTTTTAATTCTACCATGTCTGAAATACTACTAATAATCATTTTTTAAGCATGATCTAAAAATAATATTATGTATGTTTTAAGAAGCGTATAAATGATTTTTTTTAGAGTAATCATATTTTAAATCCTTAAAAAGGCTCAAACCTTATAATCTACATGATTAATAATTATACCATTATTTGTAAATAGAATCACACAAACATAAATGCAGCTGGACCTAGGAATGGCAATGAGGCGGGTTCGGGGCGGGGAGTGATAACCCCAACCCCAAATCCGTTAATCAAAACAATCCCCAAACCTGCCCCAAACTCCAACGGGGATCTTATCGGGGCACCCCATTGGGGACATAGGTTCCCCCAAACCCTAACGGGGTTCGGGGCACCCCATCAGGGACATCAATTCTTTTTCTAAAAACAAATTATCAACACGATCAAGATAATATATAGTAATTGGTGTACGTTAATAGCACAAGTGGAGGATTCAAAATCCCCAAGTTAACACAAAATGGTCTTAGAATATCCCGACTAAATCACATGACACTAAGTCAAAACAACAAGTATAATCAAAACAAGACAAGTAATCAAATTAACATATATAAACAATCCGAACCCATTCCTAGATATAGACAATCAAATTAACATATAGACAAGTAATAACACAAAATACACAAAGCTATTTATTAATGTATATAAACAAATATTATATATATATCGGGGCGGGGCGGAGCGGGAATGATAGTACCCATTCCCCAATCCGAATCCAAAAAAAATTCTCATTTGCGGCCTCAAAATCCGCCCCAAAACCCGAAAAGACATCCTCAATCCGCTCTGAAAAGTACGGAATTCAGAGATCCCCATAAAATTCGGGTCCTTTTGCCATCCCTAACTGGACCACCATAATTCCCACTATTCATCTCAAGAATTCACCCCCAACCCAAACCATATAAAACTCCACTTCTTCAATCCATTCAATTGAATCCCCATTATAATAACATTCACACACACTAACACACCAAAAAACATACACATTGACTTCAATTTTCTACATGACTTCATCTCAACTTTTTCTCTCTCTCAAACTTCTTCAATCTCTTTCATACCCATTTCTTTGATCCAACTATAATCACCCCTAAAACATTACCACCATCATGTCATCATCAATTTTGGCCTCAAATGGTGTGGTTCTAGCCACTGCCATGGCTGCCGGAACTGCAATTTTCATCGCCTTCTGCCTCCAGAAGCACCCCACAACCACCACCACCATCGCCGGCGCCACCCAGTTCGCCGTCGTTCACCGCCCAAGACCCTGCATCTCTTCAGGTTCTTTAATTTTTCAGATTTCTCCGGTCAAACTCTAAGTTTGACTCGTTGACTTTTGAGTCAAAATTGAAACTTTGTTAATGGGGTTTCTGAATAATGCAGATGGAAAGAAGAAGGTGAAAAAGAAGAAGAAAAAAGTGCAATTTGCATCGGATGTGATGGAACCAAGTGGAAATGGTGATGAGTTTAGAAAAAGACTAAAAAGTAAGAATCTTTATCAAAACAGGAATTATTTGTCAAAGTTTAAAGATGAAGGGGGTCATAAGAAACTATCAAGAAATATTAAGGGTCTTCCTGCGAATAGGATGGCTCTGTATTCTGGGATTCTCAGAGATCGTGGGGTTCAAAGAGTTGGTTATTCTTGTTAACCTTGACTTGCTTTTCACAAACTTGTCCATTATTTTTTAGAAGTATCTCAAAAATTGGCCCCTCATCTTTGGTGGAGTGCATAATGCACCCTTCTCTATTGGTATAGCTTTTCTAGGACAACATTTTTATTTGTTTCTTGATCTTGCATATGTTATTAATGGGGTTTTATTCTTATGTGCAATGTGAAAGAAACAAATTTGTTAAAGGCTAAGTTTGTAATTTGTGTTAAAAATAGCGGTATTTAATAGTATTTGCCATGTCTAAGTAACATAATAATATTTGTTTTATAATTGATTAAAAGTTATGAGCCACTTAGTTTATGTTATGTTGTCAGACACAACATATGACAAAGAAAAGTAAGATGATCATGTAAATCGTTCATATATGATAACTCATGTAGTCTTATCAGTAGAACCTTTTGTGTTAATTTTGAATCAAATGATCTAATATAAACACGTTGCAAATAGATTTCTTTTATGGCTTCTTGCAATATATCACATTTATTTATATAATGCCATTGAAAACATCTATGCTAATGTTAAATTTGGAAACTTTTTAAGCTCTAAGCTATAATGTTCTATTTATCCTTTTCTTTGTTGGTTTCTATTATTATTAAGTTTTCAATGGAGTAGCATGCATTGCACATCATATGCATGGTCCCTTAAATTGGGAGAAATTAGAATATAAAACAAATGAATAAATTGCAAAAAGTAATTAACACACATGGGATTCCAAGACACATCCATCCTGGCCATGTTTTGTGACATTGGCAAGCACGTGAATGACTCATGTTATATTGCGTCATTAATACTAATAACCGTTGTTATTTTCTAAATCATTTTTCTCTTCAATATATGGAAAAAGTGACCATTATTTACCCCACACAATTATAACAATTAGAACACTTTTACAAAAAGTGTAGCAATCAAATGTAGAATAATTGAAAATTTGGTAATTTGTAAATTTATGGAATCTATTGGGATACATTTCATTCTCAGAATATTTTTAAATTGGGAAGAAAAAAAAAAGTGTAGCTTTCCAGTGACATGAATAGACCAACCAATCCCATACCTCAATTTTAATCGCCAAGTGGACCCTTTCTATTTCGTCATTATATATAGGGAGTATTTCTAGTATTAAATTCCATTACTTTATCTCTACTTTCTTGTCCGCCAACTTGGACGACCTTCAACATCTTACCCACACATAAATTAATTTGTGATCCATAAAAATAAATGCGAATTGAGAATACATATATATATATATATATATATACATAGAGGTAACATCAAACACATAAATTTTTAACATAAAACAATAGAATAGAATATGATGATGACATGTGTCATTAAGATTTAATATGAGTTAAGAATAGTTTAGGCATTTTCCTTTCCTCTTAAAACATCATTAAATACATAATTAAAATTGATCAAATAACATATTATGTGCATCAACTTTATTACGTTGTGCATCAATATTATTTACTAATTTCATCAACGGTTATTATGTCATGCATCAATAGGGATATTGTTATGCATGAATATCAGATTATGTGCACCACAAATTTCATAGTGTTAGCGTGTTATTATGTTGTGCATCAACGATGATTTTGATGTGCATCAATGGTCAACTGTAACCGAAATTATAATTAATTTAAATAAGAATGCAAATGTACAAAACTATCCTAAAGAACTTAATGAATTAAATAAATTAGATTAATTAATTGAAAAATTAATTAAGTACTAGTTGATCCAAGGGTTGAGATTATATCTTATTTGTTTTACTTTAAAGTTTGTTTTATTATAACCAATCCATCTATACATATATATATATATATGTATGTATGTATGTATAAATAGTAGTTGAAGTGGTTACACACAGAAATGAAAAAAATTAGACATGTTAGCACCACACTTAACTTAAAATACCGTTAAGTGATCCTACAACATCGCACTGAAATTTACGAATATTTCTTTTCAAGGATTAAGATTGAAAAAATAAATGAAAAATACATTTGCGACCAACGTGATGTTTACCACTTTAGGGTAGACCGTGATGTTTACCACTTTAGGGTAGACCGTAGACCACGCCGGCCACCGAGTGGCACCACAACATGATTTTATTCCACTCATCTTCTTAATTATTGGGAAAATCATGTATGCAACTAAAGGCTATAATAAGGGTCGATCATGTATCAATGAGAAATTCAGAGTTTAAATTTTTTAATAAAGCAGGGCTGGTTTGATGTTAGTGATCAACTCGACATAGACATTCATATTGTCAACATCACAAATGATATCGTCTAATTTACCATAACAAATATCAATTCTACAATAACTGGCCAAGTCATATTTCATCTCTTACTTACAATATTGCTTGAAAACAAGATTATACGTTGTAAACAAGACTAGACTGCAACGCATAACAGCCGAGCCGTGGTAACTCTTAGATAATTTGAATTGGACAATACAATTGTAGCAAAAAGCCTGCATAATATATAAAACAAATTTTATTCTAGATGGTGTACCTTTATTAAGTTTCGCTTTGATTTGTAGTGAATAGGGTCAAGCAAGGGAGGGGGTGATGATGGGTTCAGGCTGCAACGCTTTCTGGACTATCTCGGATTGTTCTTTGACATGAACTGAATAGAAACCAGTTGCAGTAGCAGCAGATGGAGCACGACCCACGTATTTAATGTCTTGTATGGTACCTCTTCCGAGTTCCTTCATGGCTGTTGCAAGTCGAGGAGCGATGTATTGAAATGCCCCCATGTTCAATGGCTCTTCTTGGCACCAAACGATCTCTGCATCTGAATACAACCACATACGAGTGATAAGAGTTCATGATAAACAAGACGTCAATAATTTTTCTTTTTAGTTTAATTAGTAATTCATTGATATACCATGAGTGAAAGATGAAAGATATTGAAGAGGTCTTTAAATAGTAGTTATATTGATGGTTTCATATACTTACTTGGGTATCGCTTTAGTTCACGCTGGATCAGGTCATATGGGAATGGGCAAAGCTGTTCTACCCGACAAATTGCAACGTCTTTCCCATCCACTGACTTTCTTTGTTCATCAAGTTCGTAGTACACCTACAAAATAAAATGCACTTGTTACAGCAATTAGAATAACGAAGTATTTAGTGTAGAGGTGGCAAGATGGGCAGGACATGTAATTGCTCACATGGGTGAGGTTAAAAGGTGTAACTTTTAGTGTGGGTCGGGTCGGTTGACCTGCAAACCACTTTTTTGTCTACTAAAATAAACTATTAATGAGAATTATGTTACAAAAACAATATTGTTCCTGTAGAATCCAAATCTCTGAATATAATGATTTGGAGGTCGTGGCATGTAACCACAAAAAAAACGTCCTTTGGGAGACTTGCAGCCCGTTTCCTTTTTCCGTTATTTATTTTTATTATTATCTTTTCAATTTGACCTCTTTGAGATGAAATAAAATCGAAATCAACCCACTATCTACAAATGGCTCAGAATTGCCATCACAAAGAAGCAGTACTCATGCAAAGAGGAAACGTTCCAACGTTCCTGCTTCTCATTTCAAGTATTGTGTGTTTTACAATATTTTACAAACCTTTCCAGAGCAAAGAACTAAACGTCTAATGCCCTCTTCAAGATCCGAGTGGCCATTTTGATCCTTGATAAGACGCTTGAACTTGGTTCCTTGTTTGTCATAACCTGGGTGACCTTGGGCATCGTCAAACTCTGCTAGATTTGACTTGCAATCTTTATGACGAAGCAAATTCTTAGGAGACATCACAATAAGCGGCTTACGGAATTCTCTATGCAACTGGAATACAATTTATAAATATCGTAAAACCAATGAAAAGAGTGTGTTAGCAGTAACTAATTTTAGATAAATAATAATGTTACCTGCCGACGTAAGACATGGAAATAATTTGCTGGAGTCGTAATATTGACAACCTGCCAATTGCTTGTTTGGATCTGCTTTCTTAGTGTTGGTTCCATCTCAGGTATAATAAATGGATTATCATCACTCATCTGTAATCACATATTAGAATTACTACAAGTTGATAATACAGAAGACCTATATCAGCAAAACTGAAGAATTATAGGGTGCGTTTACTTGTAGAAAAGTGGTTTTCCTGAAAAATCTTCATGGAAAACTTGAGAAACACAAAACCTTTTTGAATATAATTTTTCCCAAAGCGTTTGTCACTGAAGATGGAAAATCCACTTTTCTAATTTATAATTATATTTGGAAAACTCCATTTTGTAAAAACTAAACTGGAAAATGAAAAACATTTGAAAACTCCGTTTGGCCCTCATTTGCCTACTGATCCATAATTTTCATACCATTGATTCATAACTGCATTATCTGTGCATAAAGCCATAAAACTCAATGATTCATTAAACCATTGCTGACTACAAGAATCAAATAGAACTTTCAAAGTTCAATTTGTCAAGATTTTTATTTTGATTCTATATAATTTTAGAATCATTATTCTACTAAGAAGTACTGCCCCCTGAACTTAAAATCCTGACTTTGCCACTGTTTATAACTACACCTTTGAAAACTCCATTTTATAGTTGTCAACTGTTTTCTTTTCTAAAGATCGAAAACTCCTTACGTTTTCTAAGCTGTAAAATGAAAAACATTGGAACACGTTTTCAGTTTTCTAGAGATAAAGAAACAGCTCTCATTTTCAAGAAAAATGGAGATCGAAAATTACAGAATTTTTTTTCAATTAAACACACGCATAGTTATTGACAAGAACAAATACCTGAAGGAACCGTTCGAGTCTTGCACTTGAATGTTCAGGGCCTTGACCATCATAACCATGAGGCAGTAACACGACTAATCCACTCTGACGCAACCATTTAGACTCCCCACTGCTCAAAAACTGATCAAACATTACTTGGGCTCCATTAGAAAAATCACCAAATTGTGCTTCCCATAGTACAAGCGAGTTTGGATTCTCCATCGAGTAACCCAATTCAAATCCTAGCACACCAAACTCCGAAAGGGAGCTGCATTCAAAATTTGAATAGACATCAAATTCGACATATGTAGAATACAAAAATCATTCATGTAATGCCACAGTTAACTTACCTATTGCTAACAGTAAAGATTTCTGGATTCTGATTATTTCTAACATGATCCAATGGACAATAACGCTCTCCAGTTTCTTGATCGTGGATAACAGCGTGCCTATGACTAAAAGTACCTCTCTCGACATCCTGACCGCTTAATCTCACATGATTTCCTTCCACCAGCAACGTTGCAAAAGCAAGGGCTTCTCCAACCGCCCAGTCAACACCCTCCCCGGTTTCAATCATCTTTTGGCGATCAGCAAATATCTTTTTGACTGCTCGATGAGGCTTGAAAGTTTCTGGAATCGTTGTTATCGCCTTCCCTACATTCTTCAAGATATCAGGTTGGACCCTGAACAACAACAGCATCGTAAGTATCTGAAAATTTATTGACGCTATATCAGTGTAAAGTACTTACCCGGTGTTATGAATACGTGAAAGCTGTTCAGGGGACTTAAACCCTGCCCAGTAATTTGAAAGCCAATCCCTCTTCTGTGTGACGTAATCCTTGCTAGCCAGAAATTCTTCATTTAGGATTGATAAAACCTTATTTTGTATTCTATCAATGACTTCTTTTGTGACTTGGCCAGTTTCAAGTAGTTGCTTTTTGTAAATTTCAAGTGCAGACGGGTGGTTCCGGATAACCTGCAGCAACCAGAACCAATCACAAGTATTAGAGACTGCACTTGAAACAATGGATGAAAACATAACAACCAAAAGACAAGATATTAAAAGGAAGTAGAATCTGGAAGTGAAATTTTGCAAATTGCATAACAATGTACCAATTTCTATTTCAAAAACCAACTTATATTAGGCCAGAAAAAAACCATCAAACCTTATACAATTTCCATCTAAGGTAAGGACATAAGATAGTCGGTGTTCTAGTGCCACGTCAGGAAAAAGTCAACATGGTCGAATCTTAACATACACGTAGTTGCCACATCATCTTTTTTAACAGTAACCGGTTCATAGTATCTTAATAGCAAAAATTTCATAGCTGACTACCTTGAATAAAAAAAAATTAAGTTTGATGTTTTTTATGGCCTTATTTAAGTTCATTAACTAAAAGAGAAATCAGATCAAAGTTGGTTACATTTTTATATGGTTAGCCATATTACAAAATAAAAAAAGGAACTACCTTGTACATTTTGGGCTGGGTGAAAAAAGGTTCATCAATTTCATTATGTCCAAATCGACGATAACAAGTGATGTCAACCACAACATCACAATGGAAAGTCTGGCGCCACTCTGCTGCAAGCTCACAAGTATGAACAACTGCCTCCACGTCATCACCGTTGACATGGAAAATAGGAGCATCCAATGCTTTAGCCACATCCGTACAATACTGTGAAGATCTTCCTGATTTTGGATCAGTAGTAAACGCAACTTGATTGTTAACAACAATATGAATAGTACCACCCGTTTTGTAATTTGGTAGAGCACTAAGATGCAATGTCTCATACACCACACCTTGTCCTGCAAAACTTCCATCCCCATGAATCAAGATCCCCATGTTCTTTGTTCTTTCCACATCGTTTGAGTAATATTGTTTTGCTCGAGTTTTCCCAATTACAACAGGATCCACAGCTTCCAAATGACTCGGGTTTGCAACAAGAGATAAATGAATATGCTTTCCACCTCTCGTTGGACGATCACACGAAGTTCCTAAATGATACTTAACATCACCTGTCCCAGTATAAAGTCCAACTTCATCCACTGGCTTTGTTCCACCACTAAATTCACTAAAAATTTGTCGTAAAGGCTTCCTAACGACATTACCTAAAACATTTAATCTCCCTCTATGAGGCATCCCGATTACGATATTTTCAACACCGAGATCTGCTGAGCGGTCAAACAGCTCTTTCATACCAGGTATTAAAGTCTCACCACCTTCAAGTCCAAACCTTTTAGCAGCAGTCCATTTGGTTGCTAAAAAGTTTTCAAACTGAGTACCCCAAATGAGCCGGTCAAGGATGACCTGTCGACGTTGACTATTATACTGCATTGGATATGGTGTCTCAATTTTGTCTCTTAACCAATTACATTTTTCGCGGTTTGCAATGTGCATATACTCATAACCAATACTTCCACAATAAGCCTGTTCAAGCCTAGTCATAATAGCTCTAAGAGTTTGCACGGGTCGATTTTCAGATAAGAATCCTGACATTCTCCATACACCGAGAAAAAACTCACGATCTAAATCAGCTTCAGTGAATCCATAAAAAGCTGGATCCAAATCATCAGGAACTTCTGTTTGGTCTAGACCTAAAGGATCCAATTTGGCTTTCATGTGACCATGAAACTGATAAGCTCTAACAAGCAACAATAACTTCATACTTTCTTGAATAGTTTGGCCAGATATCCCAGCAGACGAAGAAGCCTGGCCCACAAAGTTTCTAAAGAAATTGTCCCATGACTCATCCACGCTATTTGGGTCAGTCTCCCAGGCTCTTTGAAGTTCTTCTAGGTAGACACTACTAGTTCCATCTAAGAAACTATCTGATAACCTGGAAAATGGGACCGATCGAGGGATAGGTGAAGCAGATTCTGGTTTTGATTTGAGAATTGTGGTGTGGAAACATCGACTTCCTGATGGAAGGACACGGGCTCTTGTTGCGTATGATCCACCATATGCTAGTGTTCTTCTAACTGCAAGCTTTGCTAAACTAGATCCAGCTCTAAACCATGCCATATTTCCACCCTAACTTTATGTTCACTGTTTCTTAACCAAGCTAGAACCCTGCTAACACAAAGTTTAGTCCTCTATAACAATGGATAGAAGTTTATATCACCAACTCAGAACAAAAGTGATAAAACAAAGCAATAAGAAACTTAGATAAACAGTCCCAAACATCAACTAATATAACTAGTAAACATTGCAGGACACAAAATGCTAAATACCTAGATATATGTTATTATATAGGGAGATTATATGTGGGAAAACATGTTTTTTAGAGGGAAACAACCTTTTCCAAATAGAATATTCAATGATTTAAATAGAAATAAGTTTTTTAAATATTAATTTAAATAAAAATATAATTTTCCTGATTGAAAAATGAGCATAGCTGAATTCAAAAATCAATTAAACGTGCATGGTCATGATATCTTATAACAAGAATTAATGACCGATGAATATAAAAATATAACATATCGTGAATTCAAAATTATTCATACCATAAATCAGTAAGATTCAAACAGAAAAGGAAACCTATATAAAGGATTAGAAACAAATATTGACTTTAAATCGATTGATTCAGAGAACGAATATACAATTAAATCAAATGAGGATAAACGAAAACGACCAAACCTAGTTTTGTGAGAGATCAATCACCGCTCTGTTTTGTCGTTAATCAATTATGACGATTGTTTTGCAGATTCATGTAATAAGAAAAAGCAGAGCATAACAACAAAGAGTGTGGCCACTGCGATTCTGTTTCTCTTTTTAGAGACGACGATACTCCATAATTTTTACTATTTCCCCCTCTACTTTCCTCTATTCTTATTTTTAACCCTTCTAAGTTTTTGTTCTTTTGTTTTAGACGAATTTTAAATATTTTAAACACAGATTAACCGTTAGGAGAGTTTGGCTGATATTTAATCGTATGCAAACAATCATCACTTTTAGTAAGCAATTAAACTAGATATTTACTTCTTTTAAAATAAGCACTTTTATATAAACAAATTTCAAAAACAAAGTAAATTGTAGACTTTATGTGTTTACTATTTTTCAGCAGTGGTATCTTGATTTATTTGGTTTATAACTAGTTTATGAAAGAAATAAAAATACCGTTTGTTAAAAGACTCCAAGTTTTCAGATAGTGTAAGTTGGAAATGAAAGAAAGGTATAGGGAGGCTTTGTGTAAATACTGTAGTTTAGTGGTTCCAGGAGTTCTTAAACCGAGTTTAGTGTTTGATCGAGAGCCATGGCTACGTGGAGTTCGTGGATTGAACCACGTGGCACTTCTTTCGGTCTTTTGCCTTCTTACTAACGCTAGAAACGGTTGCCTTTATTTGAGCGAAGAACCAGTCTAGTGAACACTTTTTTTGATGATTTTTTTTCTTTTCAAGTTAAGTTAAAGTAATTATACTTGACAGTTGACAGATATATGTAATTTAAATATATAATACTCCGTAATAACGCAGTGGACTCTCATTAGAATAGGAACCTATAGATTGTTATGTTCTCGGTCAGGTCAGCCGGTCTTGAATTTTTTGATGTTTTGGGCGAGAGACTATTGACAAATATCTCTACTAAATTTTATTAACAAACAATTTTGTCTTTTAAAAGTTTGTAACCTAATCAAGAAAGATGACTTATCCTAACAAAATTTTATATAAATAAACTTTGAATTTTTAAAAGTTTTGATGTTACATTTCGAAAATCAAATATAACTTTTCTTAAAACCAAAGGTTATATACTATTTTCTTGAAATATAACGGAGATGAATATTTACTTTTCATTAAAAAAAGTATAACATTCTAATTAATATTAATATTTGACTATATAAAAATGTATAGTCTTTTGTAAGCATTCGTATTGTTTTGTGTTTCTTATTAGGATACTTGATAGATGTTTAAAATTGAGGCTAAAATGAAATTTTTTAAAGTACAAGGATTAAATCACAGTTTTACGATAAATATAGGTATAGGTGCTTTGATGAAAAAATTCTAAAAATAATAAAAAAGGAGTCATCTTCCTCCCGTAACACCCTGAAACAAAAATCCTCCATTTTAGCACAAAATTGAGGTTTTTTTTTTTTTAATATAACTTCAATAATGAGTTATAGTTTACATAAGCTTTGCTTTATCAGCAATAAAACATCAGTTATGTTGTATTAAATTATTCAAAATTCTGTTTATACATTACGATAAATTTTGAAATTTGAAACCCTAGAAAATGAGTGTCCCTTGTCGTTTAATGCCCAAGACCGTCGCCCGATCTGCCCATGACCAGGGCCGACACTGTCCTTGATACATATATATTAAGCATACTTAAATGCCTTAATAATGCTTTTTAAGATTATCATTATCATTTTTTTCATATATAATACAAGTAAGTTATTGTCTTTTCAGGACAAGCTATAAGTTTCATAATTAATAAGTTTGAATGTGTTTTTTATTGTCTCAAAGTGTATTATATTTTCTCTTTTATTATAGTACTTGACGTACTTTTATTTAGTCTCTTGTATGTATTGAAGCTGTTAATTTCGTCGATTGTATTTACACTTTTCTTTTTCGGCCTTCTATTATGTTTCATTAAATATACAATAGAAAACCAGAAAAGGAAAGTGTACATATAACATACAGAATTGACATACAATAAAAGTTTTGAAAGCATTCTTCGTATACTAATAAAAGAGGCAAAATATAATACACTTTGAAACAATAAACTCACAGCTCCTACCAATATTTAGGGACACACTGAATTTGTTATGATCTGAATATTGATGTAAAACTTTCGATATATGTAAGGCGTTAATTCCAACTCTAAAGACTATCATCATTTTCTTTTCCTCTTATTCTAAGTCCATTGTTGCAGGATAGACATAGTTGACAACTTGACATGCTGGATTGCAGTTGTTGCAAGATACAATGTTCATCACAACACTACATTGATAAAATGTTTTAACTATTTATTTCGATAAGATGTATAAAATGACAAGGATTTGCAAATTGCAAACAGGCATTTTGCATGACTTAATGACATCCACCGCCCCATTACACTATTGTTAAGAAGTTTGGGCTACGGCATTGACATTTTGCATGACTCAATGACATCCACCACCCCTTTGATAGTATTGTTAAGATGAGTTATAAATAGTTCACCAACAAATTTATAATGAAATGAAAGGAGAAGTACATTGGTTTATTGTACCATATTAGCAAAGAGGACACAGCAAAACGTTGTACTCGATATCTACCCACTCTAAAACCTAGCAACAGTCTACCATACAAGTAATATCTACAAAACATACATATATATTAGTGTACTATACAATTGCGGTCTACACCTGAAGACGAATAACAACATTATGATTATCATCTCCATCCCAAACAGTCCGGTCAGCACGTCATCGTTCTGTACAGAGAAGAGTCTGGCAGACCCTCTTTAGGTTTCCATATGATGTGCTCCAATTTCGAACAAAAATCCTTGTAGAACTGTCAACACCATCAAAACGTTCATAAAAATGCACATTGATATCAAATAAAAATGCACACCTCATGCTATTTCTCCTTTTTTTCTAGACAGAACTTAAGGCTAATTAGAATTACATTGTTACCATAGATTCATGAAAGTAATCTTTGTCCACAAATATAGTTTAGTTTGAAAACTAAAAGGTGATTTATACAATTCACTAACATGCAAACACTTATGTAAGGATATACTCAAGTTGAGATATTGAAGTTTCTTACCTTGTGGTATTCAAGAGTATCTCCAGCAGCCTTTCGGACATCAACCATGAAAAGGGAAGGTGCGACTTCATATACCTTAATTAAAAGGTTTCTATGTGTTATATTCAAAAATCACACACACAATCACATCACAGGAAGCAAAATAATTCAATTATGGATTTAGCTATTTGTCTAAATCTGTGTTTCCAAGATAGGTAGAACAGAATTATTGTCTTAACTGTAATATATTGGTCTAGCATTATAAAATACGACTCATATCCAACAAAAATGGAAGATCATGGCTCAATACGAAGCAAAAGAAATAGCATGAGATGCAGAGTTTAGAATGTACCTCCAAAACAACAGCAAATTGTCCACCCCTATTCACAGATGGTCCTTCAAGCCTAGTCTGTGGAACATAAGAAGTTTATCAAGTTGTTTGTGACCTAGTGACCTATTTGACTAGGGTTAGAAATTTTAGAGACAAAGTCCATTCAATCTGTTCTTTGAAGTTCTATTAATAATTTGGCATTTCCCAGTATGAACATTTTGATGATTTTGTAAGCTAGTACCACGAGATAAAGGTTTCTCTCTACATCCATGTATATAATGCTCTCTCTCAAGCCTAGTCCGTGGAACATAAGAAGTTTCTCTTTACATCCATGTTTATTTACATAGTGTTGTGAAGTTATTTTGCAGGTTAAACGAGCCCAACTCAAGCAACTTATAACCTGGGCTCGCTCAATTCACTTGATATACTTATAACCCTACAGTATTAAGACTCATAGGGATTCCTAATAATTAGCAGATAACAAACGTCCCGATTTTTTAAATTAATTTAGTACCTCAAGCACTAAATAAATTTTCATTAGCCTATGTGTAAATTATCCCATAATCTCAATTGTGACTTAAAAACCTAGAGAAACAAGCATATTTTTAAAAAATGTAATCTAACAGTGGAGTAGACATTGTTACAATCTTAAAGAATAAGGCGTCAATTTCTGTGGTTAAATTACAGGGTTTTTTAATTCGTTGAGTAAAAAATCCAGAATAAGTAAAGGGGTAGAAGTCATAGAACTGAAAACAAATGAATAATGTCAGATAGGTAAGAGTTCGAATGTACCTTGTACCCACGTCTAAGAACCTTGAATCCCAATAATTCTGCTACCACTGTAATGGCTGCAATTATATCTTTAGCAGGCTTGCGGGAAACAAAACGTGTTTGTCGCTTTACATGATCCTGTAACAGGAAAACAGGAGATTTATAGGGTTTACCAACTATCCTTTGAGCATTAAAATTGAAGAATCATTAATTAAGATAATGTAAAATAATCAAGAGATTTAAACTGTATATGCTAACGGTATTACTGATATGAGAGCCACAATATATATCAAATGCATATACGATAGTATGCTACTTAATTATATATAAGCAAACAATCTTTACCGCATTACAGCTATGAGATCACGTTTGCAAATAGCCACATACAAAATGTTAACTTAACACTTACTTTATACGCTAATAATAATAAGAAACATTTTAGAATGAAGATACAATCTTCATGGGATGGACGAAGTACTTATACTATGATATGCAAGTCAAAATCAATTGGCATCCAGTTGGATGTGTAACAGCATATGGGAGTAGACAATATAGAGGTACCTGACGTCTATCAAACAGGGCAGATAGATTCAGTCCTTGAGAGAGGGTAATCATCTCAAATGCATTCATTGTTAAAGGAGAAATTTTCTCCTCGGATTGTTCTGTCACATATTGATCCTACAAATTCATGACCATCAGGAAATATACGTTTGATCGTCAAATAATTTCAGATGATAATACAAGAAGGCGCATTGATGAGCGTGAAGTAACTGAAGTCGTTTTTTAGTTCCTACAAGATAGAAAAACAGGTCCAACCTCAATGTCATCAAAAACTGCCCTGACATCGTCCAAACTCACGTCACCTTCTTCTCCCTGGTTGATTGATACATAGTTCATTTGAAACCATGGATGCTCCCTTATCCCATCAATTCGAATGCGCTGCATGTTATTGTATGTTAAAACATGAAACAAACTTCAAGTTAGCAATCGACCATGGCATTGTACATGAGATAATTTTGTGTTAAATCACAAGTGAATAATGATAGAGGTTCAAATAAAGGATTCCTAATTTGATTAGAATCCCTTGGGACCCTTGGAAAAAGGGCATCCAATTCATAATTTCAATTGCCCGATTAATAAGTAATAACCCATCATCAGGTCTCGGTAACTAGCTAATTTCAACTTGACAGTTTAACACGTATACTCACAGTTTCAGGGTTGGGATCCAGTATCCTGTCTATTAATGACTTTGCACCAGAAGGGAACCAGAACGGATATGAAAATTCGGCAGCACTGACCTGTCACATGCGGAATAGACTAATGTGAGTAGGTGCATATTTTAACAGCTGAAATTAGATTACATAACTAATCTCTAGAGTGGCTTATGCGCATGCAGACACAACTGTCTCAAAACATATCTCTATATCACTTTGACAAAATCATATCCAGCGTCAATTTTTTGGCAGATGTAACATAATATAATGCTGTTTGGCATGCTCTCGTCGTGGTTATTCAATATCCATTTCACAAAAAATAAAAACAATAAATAAAGAAATGCAATCCAAAACATATCAACAGGGTAAACTTACCACCCATCTTTCGAAGGGCCTCATCGTCCACTGGAGTCTGGACAAGGAGAAAAGGGCAAATTTGCCATTCAAAACATATCAATATGCTAAATTTGACACCCATCTTTTGAAGGACCCTAACTTGCCTCTAAGATGTTTTGCATTAGACTAGAATCTAGGTACAATTAGATTAAGAATTTGGAGGAGTTGCTGATTGAGTACTCGTTTCCAAATAAGCATTTATAAAGTTAACGTGAAGCTGATTGAAGACGATAAAAACAAGGTTCGTTAGTAAATGGAAGAGGAGACAAAGAAGACTGCAAGGATGAGGTGTCTCACTCCTTGTGCTTTTCTTGTGCGTACAAAAGACCTTTGCCTTGATGATTCTGGTACAGACTGACGATGCAATCAGTTGCTTGGAGAAGTAAAAAGCAGGAAGCAGTTGTATGTATTCGCACTAGAATACCGAGTGGTTTTGCAGTAGCAAGAATCAAAAAATGACATTTCCTTTAGATGTATCAGTCTGCTTGGTGAAACAAAAAAATAAGGCAGATTTTCATCCGGAACCTGGCGTAACAAAATTAAGGGTGTTCGTTCAAAAACTAGTAATAGTACACATTACCAATGTTCAACGGAAAATGTAAACACATTGTATTTCTTGATGGCAACGAATGGCCCTTCAATAGATGGGCAGATAATTGATACGTTATGGATGCAAATCTGCCCTTTTAGCCTTGTACAGTGGTAATATCTATATGTTTTCATGGCAAATCTGCCCTACTAGCCACAAAACAATGAAGATCTTCTGTGTATAAAATAAAAAATCATTTAATATACATGTTAACAGAAGTATTTAGCAGTTAACCTTTTTATACAAAGTTGGAAGATCTGACTCCTCAAATGGAAGATATCCTGCCAATAGGACATACAGGATGACTCCACATGACCAGATATCTGCAGCAGCACCATCATATCCATGCTTCCTTAAAACCTGAAGGCAAACAGCCTAAGACCTTAGCTAAACCATAAAATTTAGCCAAAATTCCTACAAAGGAACTACATAGTCACAACCAAAATAATATCTTAAAGGCACTGCAAGACAATCTCACATGAAGTGAACTCCAACAAATACCTTTCAATTAAGAAAAGGGAACGTTAAACTGGTGGAAATGAGATACATTATAATTCACTTTTTACCCAGGCGAATAGGGTACTATTGGGAGCTTTTCAGGAAAAAAAAAATGGGGTAGTATTGGGGGTTGGGGTTAGGAGAGCGAGAGAGATGAGATGCTATGCGTACCTAATTTGCTAATTATCAAGAACCTTACGAAACAGGTAACCTGTTTGAAACGCATCCTCCTAGTTAAATTATCTAGATCAAGTTAGCATTATCTAGAAAAGGGTCTTACATTCTGCTATATAATATAATTAATCAAACCAAGAGGAAGCAACTAGTAATATCTGATTTGATTGCCTTATGTGCAAAACTCATCTCCCCTAAGTAATTATTGCAGAAGTTGGACAAAAGACATTAAAAGGAAACAATTTCAAATTATTGAGTCCTTGAGCTTTCTTCTAGATAGTTTACCTCTGGTGCAATATAATTTGGGGTTCCGCAAGTGGTATATAGAAGTTCAACACCCTGAAATTTAGATTAAATAAGAAGCAGCATCACCAAGAGAAGCAATAAATGCAACTCCTGTCAATAGATACGGAAAATAATTGTGCTTACTTGTTGTGGCAGCGCACTGAGTCCAAAATCAGAAACCTTCAGCCTTTCTTTAGAATCAAGGAGAAGATTTTCTGGCTATACATTGCAAGAATACTGTTAGCAAATGACGAAACATATAATACGAATCCACCCACTTAAATGATCCAGTCATATCTTAAAACTATCTTTCTCACCTTTAAATCCCTATGGTACACGCCCTTTGAATGACAATGGGAAATTGAGTCAATAAGCTGTTGAAAGTATTCTCTAGCTTCCTTTTCGGAGAGCTTACGTTTGTGAACCTGTCAGCCAGAGAAAGGGACAAAAGCTTGTTACTTTGTTGCATCATTGTATTTTACTGGTAATAGTGCAGAAAGATAAGACCCTTTACTCATAGCAATAAACATAAAAGGGAAGGTGACATGTTACACGTGAAAGTCGAATATATAAGTTCAAGTAACGGCAATTAAACTCATCCAGTTCTTATTTTCAACTCCCCGCAGAAAAAGAAATCAAATAGATACAATGCCAAAGTAGATTCAATGAGCGACTTATGACATTCTCAGTGGTCACTACGCTCTAACCGATTAGCAACATAATCATGCTGTATCAGAACTATAGTATTTTAAGTGACAGGCGTTTATTTAAATCATTTGTGAGTTGATTCAGGGAAAGTGATACTCATGATAAAGTTTGCTCCAAGTCTGGTGTAGGTAATTATCTTATGAAACTTAAATTATATTTAAAGATATGTACACACTACTTGATAAGATAAATGACATTTAAAAAAATGTATCACTGTTCTATCAAAAGTAGACCTTACAATTCTGTCAAAAAGTTCTCCTCCTGTGACAAATTCCAGTATTATATATATCTTTGTTTGGCTTGACAAAACCTAACAGAGGGAAAGGCTTATGTCAATAAACAATAAATTTAGAAATCATATAAATAAATTTACAAGATGAGATATCATTGTATTTTAGTTATAGAAACTTTGTTCTATCAGGCATACCTCATGCAATCTCACGATATTAGGATGTCTCACTATCTTCATTATAGAGATCTCTCTTTTAATCTGCAAATCAACTTAAAAAGTGATATGAACAGCTTCCAGAACTTGAAATAAACAGGAAAGAAAATCCCAAGTATCTAATTTGTCTCACCAAAAGGCGTGTATGAATATGTTTGATTTTTTTGTAAATACTCCAAGACAAAAGATATCAAAGTACGGAGGATTCAATCTCTACTTAATTATGTTAAGACTTGATAACATATTCTTGGTAGCTTCATGTTCAGCCGTATAATTCTACTTATATGCATCTTTCTTAGGCCTATATTATCTTTTTTCATGAAATCAAATAAGATATTTTTGATGAATATAATAATTGACTTGCACGTTAAAATTATGTCTTTCATTCATTGACACTCATCAATATTTCAGACAGCCTAAAAGGCCATAACTACATGAAACTGAAAAGGAAGATGTTTAAAAACTATAGGTCTAAACAAGCAAAATTAATATACAATATATTTATCACATGCATCTGTAGGATTTCATATGCAACGCTTAATGTTAAAAAGCACAACTGTAAATAAAACCAAACCTGATCTACCATTCTATGCTTCAGTATAGTACTTTTAGTCAAAACCTTGATAGCAACAGCCTCACCAGTCTCTGTATTTTTCGCAAACTTCACCTTAGCAAATGTACCTTCACCAATCGTACGACCAATCTCATACTTCCCAACCTTTTTGGTCACGTTTTTCATCATTTCTCAAAGCTCAAAGAACATGTAACATCCACAATTTCTCGATCCACTGGTTAATTTAAACAAATCAAACTATTATTCGTAACATATAACTATTAAGTTGACTTTCGAACAGTAACATGCACTATGATTACATTTTTTTTTCATCATGACGTATATCAAAACCTAAACCTTACTTTTGGCTACTTTCACACATATCACAAATTACTTTTTATCATTAATTCAGCACATGAAACAAACGTTAAACTACAATTTCAGTTTCGAGCTCAATCATTCGTTATGAATACAATTAAACACATAACCGAAAATTGAACAATATATACATACATATATATCCATCTATCTATCTATATTCTATATATAACAAAACTGTATCGTTAGCTAATAAAACTTAATTCTATTAACAAACTGTTTAACGTGAACTTACATTAAAGAAGAAGAAGCAACGAATTGACCGGAGATGCGACGTGAGATGAAAGCCGGTGATCGGATCGTTGGCAAGTGGACAAACCGAGTTGACTCAGCGAGTTGTAAGAGAAAGGGGAGAAAATGTGGGGGCCAATTGCCTAAACTCACTGAAATCGGAAAATTAAAAGGTTATTAGGTATTAAAGAGAAGATGTATAAATAGTATGGTACAATATTTTATGCATGAGGTACTTGTTTATCGTACGCGAGTATTTTGAGTTCGATAATTACGGTTCTGGAAAAATGAGTGACGTACGAAAATGGTTAGTTTAGTTGATTTATTAAGCTTTCAGCTTTTTAAAATTGCATTGCGATTGCGAGTAGCTTAGCTGGAAAGAAGCTGGTAGACCTTGACAATGACTAGTACGGATAAAAATATATCTCTAATCTAAGACTTTTTATAAGGCGTTTTTCTATATATAAAAAGTTTTGGAAAAATTCTTTCGTCGTTGGAGGAAACGATTTTTCCTAAAAGAAGCTTGAGATTTCACACGCTTTTGAACAAAAGCTTTTTAAAAGGTTTGTGAATGTAGTAGCGAATCTAACTTATTGGGATTCAATTTTTAAATGATGAGAAACATATTGAAAAGGTATTTCTTTTTATATAGGTAGAGTTGTTGCAAACACCACTTAAACATACTATTAATACTACAAGAAAAATCATCATTTAAAGAACCTCAACATTATACTAGTCATATGTTTAAAGATTTTAACATAGCGACCTAAATCAAAATAATAACTAACATGAATTAATAACGTAAATAATGTGAACAATATATATATATAATTGATAAAGTATGTTACCATGATAATAAGTTATCCTAAAATTGGTAAATACTGATACTAATATTCATCAAAACAATTACATAAATAAGTGCGATTGAGAAAGTGAATCGAAAAAGAGACAACCATAATTGAGTGACTTACCAGAGAGACAAAAACAAATGACACCGATGAAAGCATACGGAGAAAAAGAGTCGAAAGAAGTTTCGATTTGTCTTGGTAGTTTGTTTGTAAGTCGTAACTTAAATCAGATTAGTCGGGATCAAATTATTGAGAAAAACTGGAGTTAACTAAATTTAGTGCTATAAATAATAAGTAGCCTTAATATGATATGATTTAGTTAGGTTTTATTTTCTTTCATTTTTTATTGAGTCCAAGTAAATTTTTAAGGGGTGGTCTAGGCATTTTTATATAAACCTCTCTAAACCAGTCAAGGTTTAATTCTGGTGAGTATAGTGATTATAAAGAAAGGTTTTGTTGGAAAAAAAATTCATTGGAGTTAAAGTTTTTTTTTTTGTTAAAGCATTTTGTCACCAACCTACTCTACCTTATTTTTCGAGATCACCATCTTACTCATTTTAATACTAATGTCACCAACATACATTTTCAAAATATCTCGATGTCACCAACCGTTAATTGAGACAACTGGTTACTTTCAAAATTGTAAGTATTTTTTGTTTTTTCCAACATGGAAATACATTGCACGTATATACTAAAGGTTAAAGCATTTTGTCACCAACCTACTCTCCCTCATTTTCCGAGATCATCATCCTACTCATTTTAATACTAACAACATACATGTTCAAAATATCTCGATGTCACCAACCGTTAGTACTTTAAAAGGCAAACAAGTTGGCTGCACGTGTGTATTGAATATCTTACGTGGTAATGCCACATGTATTAAATACCTTATGTGTCAATGCCAAATCATCTTTTGTAAAAATTTCTCGGTAGAAAGAAGTATGTTGGTGACCTCAATAAGTAACTAACAAGTATGTTTGTGACATTAGTATTAAAATGAGTAGGATGGTGATCTCGGAAAATGAGGGAGAGTAGGTTGGTGACGAAATATTTTAACCCTTTTTTTTTAAATCTTTTCTGGTGTAATTTTATATGTCATTGTAAAACAACTTTAAAAAAGATTTTATCATTAGAGATGTTCTTAATAACAACAAATATTATTATTATTATTATTATTATTATTATTATTATTATTAGTTTATTATTATTATTATATTATTATTATCGTATTCTATCGTTTACATCTTCTTTCTTAATTTTCTTAAGTTTACAATTTACAATGTGTTCCAGATTTATTTTTAACATAATTCTAAACAGACACTTTATACATAATCATTTTTAGCATCTTTCTTATAATGGCGTAATCTCATAAAAGTGATATATAAGTACTTTTTAGTTGATGATTAATAACTATAAAACTACTCCATATGTGAAGCACTATGTGTTTGAGTCTGACGGGTCGCTTTGTTCTATATTAGTCTAAGTCTCATGAGGTTAGATTACGACTGTTCATATCTATTCAGACTAAATTTTGACATTTGGTGAATTTTTTAAGATTTGTCTTATGACTCATCAGATTTATAAATTGGGTTCAATCATTGTTTTCTTCAACACCTTCAATTCTAGTGAGTAACAGTAGATGTATGAGAAATTTCTCAATTGGAGGTTAAGGGACAGACAATGGATCACTTGGAAATTCTTCATCTTCTTGTTGTTTCAAGGCATTAACCAATTCAATCCATTAACTCTTCATGTTCGATAAACACCGCCTTCTTCGTATCTTCTTCACCCCTTGCTCAGTTTTTTTAATACAATTTTCATCAAATGGAAGCTCCTTTTCCACCCCTCACTTCACCAATACCTTTGATCACACCTTCATCAAGTGATATACCCTTTCCATCAGACTTATCCCTCTCAACTCTCTCTAAATTAACCACATTTTTCCCTTTCTTGCTAATAATATCACATGTAACATCGTTTTCATTTGTCTCATGAGTCACTTCACTACTACTACTACTATTATTATTACCACCATACTCACTAGGGTCCAAACATTTGTGATTAGTATAGATATATACTAGACCGCAACTTTAACAATGTCAAAGAACACGTCCATATCATCATCATTATTTTCTATTGCTTTTAAACCACTTTTTGGTAGTAGGTAGTAAGCATTAGACATTGAAGTTCCAGTTTGAGTGATTAAACCTCTATAAACTCATCAAAACTCATTCTTTTTAACTAGCAAAGACAAGACTCAAGATCTTAATCTCTATAACCAAACAATGTATGTTTTACTTATTAAAAAAAAACATGTATACAAAACAAATACTACAAATTTAAAAACACAAACGAACAATTTAGCTAATCCTCACATCATTTTTTTTAAGTCACCGCACTATTGACATCTATTGTCAGTAGTACCATTGTGAGGCTGCAAGCGAAAGTGGATGCCAATATAATATATATATCGGAGAAAGTGAATTTCGTGATGGCATACACTTAAGCTTAAGTGACAAATATATCAAAACAATGTCATGTAATTTTTGCAAAATAAAATTCACTTCGACTATGTTACAACATTTATCTTATTTCAACTCCCATAATATAATTCAAATTGGTACCTATTTCCATAAATTTTTCTTCAACATTTTAAACATACCACTTTAAAAAACAATTGGATCCACATATAGTGAAAATAGTGAGAAAAACCCTATACAAAAGTACCATGTCGCTTTTCCTATATAAACGACTATAATTTTACTGTATAAGATTATTCCGAATTATCCAAAAATAAGAAAACTAAAATGGGAGATTAACACGTGAGAGTGAAGTACAAAAAAGCTTCCCAAGCTCATTAAACCCCATTTACTTCACGACTTAGGGACAAAAAAAAAAACACGAGATGGAGAACGCCAAGCCGTCGTCTTCGGCGGCGCCGTACCTTGCCGGGGCCGGTGGAAAATTCAGAAAACCACCAGTTTCAAGGAAACGGCCGTCAACACCTTACGACCGTCCATCAGTAACTACTTCCAATGATCAATCAAACGAATCACAAGACGGTGGTTGGTTATCAAAACTTGTTAATCCAGCTCGCCGTCTCATTGTTGGTAGCGCCACCAGAATCCTCCCGTCGTTTTTCTCCAAATCGAAATCATCCTCCGGAGAAGATACCGACTATGATTCTGACGGTGATCGCGGTGAGTCGGTCACAATTACTATTTCATACACGATATATGTATGTAAAGTTTAGGTTTTGAAGTGAATTAGGGTTTTGTTTTGTTTTCTGTTATGCTGACGTGGCCTGCTTATTTTAAGCAAGTTGTTAATTTTATTTATTACAGAGTATATGATATTCGATTAGCTGCTAATGGAATCAGTTTATTTATTTGGACAGATATACAAGATGTAGATGCAAATGTAAATGCAGATAATGATGCTAAACATACTTCTGAGGCAAGTTCTTATTTTCCTTTTTATCCTAGAAAATAAGAATCTATACATTATACATTATTTGTTTTATAGTAGCATATCTAAAGATTTGAGTTGTGAGTAGGTAACGCATAGTTGCATACACGTTAGACAGAGATAGTTGATTTCAGTTTGTATATTATAATGAATAAATAAATGAACTGGAGCTAAATATACACAATGATAGTTATAAGCTAAGATTTGGAGTTAAAATGTTCAATGACAAAAAAGATTGAGAATTTATGAAAGACTGCTATGTTGAGTGTATGCACAGCTTAAATTTGACAGAAGGGGTTACCTTACTCCTACAAAATATTGTCTAGATACCAATTACACTATATCTTGTGGATTAGCAGGGATCACTATATATAACTATGGGGAAAGGATGCAAATTCATTTCATACATTTCACAGAAAAGGAAATGTTGCATTTCGTATTTGTCATCTCAAAAAGGAGATAAAGAAATTCTTATGGTGTAAAAGGGTATACCGGTTTCTCTATTGTGAGATATATATCTTAGTTTATCGAGTATTTCTTGTTTGTTCTTCCAGGTCCCCTCTAAAAATCATGAAAGGGCTGAATGTATCATTTTATTGACCAATATTTGGAACTTCTTGTCAAGCAAATCAAGAATGCTAGTACAAATTTCAAATATATAATTTATAATGTAGTTGTTATGGGCCTATGCTGTTTCAGGACCACATTTTTTACTAAGTGTTAAACATTGTTTCTTGTATAGAGAAGAGTTTGGGTGCACTGTCATATCCTACATATCAATAAAAGTTTGTAACATTATCTATAAGAGCCCTGCATAATTAAATAACTGGCAGTATTTCATTTTATGTGTGACTGCATGTCTGCATTTTTTGTTGTTGTTGTGGAGCCTTAGCTCCCTATCCACACTCATTTAGGTGCATGGTCCTTGCTCCTGATTTGATGTGTACTATGCATTTCCCATAGAACAAATTAACATCATCATAACAAATCCATATATGTGTGGGATTACATTGAATTTTGCTGTTAAAATTTTTACTTTATTCATTATTATGAAATACCATGTTGGTACATCTGAGAAGTTCAATACCTAAAAATGCATTTCTTGGAAGAAATTTGAGCACTTTGGGTTAAAAGTTTATTGACTGATGGTTTAACATTTCTATGAATGTGTAAGTGTTTACCATTATCTCTCAACAGCAGTGGATTTTTATGCAGATTGGAGTATCCAGTTTTAGTGGAGATGCAGGTCCTAGTAATGAAATAGATAAATTGAAGGGGAGCACACAACATAATAATGTCCAACAAGATCATTCAAGGAATATAATTGGTGATCTTGGTGTAGATCAAATTGAGAACATGTTGAAAGGGAAACAGTTCTCTCGGTAAAGTGTTATGTTGAATTATTGGCTTGGTCATGGACTCGCGGTTTATACTCTATACAGATGTTCTTATCTAAATGTTGAATTGTGATGCAGGGATGAAAGCAAACGCTTAATGGAGATATTGAAGTCTAGATTGATTGATGTTTCTGATGCTGAGGGTGAGAAGAAAACAGCAACTGTGAGTTTTCAGGGGCAGGATAAAGCGGGTGTGTTGGACCGTGAAGTCTGGTCTACATTTACTACGGTGAAGCAATATGATGTGGAGGGGGCTGTATTGGAAACCCCAATGCCTCGCTTGCAATCAAATGTCAGTACAAATGCTTTTACTTATTGTTCCTGACCATTTACTTATAATTGTGTTAATATTATTTACTATTCTAATTTGTGTGAAAGAATTATAGACATAGTGGTGCATGCATTATATGATTTGTAAGGCTATGATTTATAATGTTGTTGTATAATATTTGGAATTAATGCTTTTGTCGAATCTTTTTTTTGTTGTAGATGCGAGATGAGGTTGCTGCATCACCAATTGATATTGCTAGAGCTTATATGGGAAGACGAACATCAGAAGTAGGCATTAATACTTACAATAGCACATTAACAGGTGGGAAGGAACAACATCATAATGATGTGTTCCCTTCAAAATCACATATCCTCACGCCTTCTTCCAAGTCATCCACTTGTTGGCCAGGTGCTATGGTACAAGAGCAGCGGGGTTATATGACCCCGCAGAGCCAAAGAGGAGGATATGGACTTCATAATTTTCGACAAACACCATATTCTAGAACAATCTACTCAAGGAGTAAACCAAAAGTACGTCCTTATTCTTTTTCTAACCTTAAAAATAAATTATTTATTGAGTATCGTAAGGTGTTCAGTTTGTTTATTTTTGTATCTACAGCTGAATCAGTTACAAGGTAATAGCAGGTCTTCTAATATTTCTCTGACCCCATTTCAACAATCACGGACTCCTAATCCTTGGCAGGTGCTTACCATCTTATCTTCTTCCTATGTTTGTCTTCCTTAATATGGGTATTGTTGATTATCGTTATTGTACTTTTAGTATGAGTCAAACTCACCAAACCTTTAATCCGAAAAAGAATTGTCATAATCGTTGAGCAAGTATTAAAATATCAAAAGTAGATTCCACTGTTGGGATAGAGATTGTAGATAGTACAGAAAAAGTAATATGATGAAAATCAACCTTGATATGATCTAGCAATATCGTGCCATTTTCAATACATGTTTACATAAAAGAAACATATAAACCTGTAAGTCCATCCTGCTTCACTTTAGTTTTATATCGTTACAAATTTAAATGATCAAGGAGAAATACTAAGTTTTGTAAGGATTGGTTATTTTACAAGGTTTCGCCAAACAGTCTGAGAAAGTCTTAAGTTGAAATGACCATGTAATCTTACTGTTTGTCCAACACAGATGAAGACAAGTAGTGATGTCATGGATGTTGGCTATGGATCAGTAGGACCCATTCGTCGTGTAAGAAACAAGTTCGCCTCTGAACCTCAGTCGGAAGGACCTAGACGTCTCTCCTCTGCTCAAATTGCTTCTTCCTCCAGTGCTTCTAGAGGCTTTGTGCCTGTAATTCAAAAGAATCCAGCAACTGCGGGAACTAGTGGCACTTCAGACCTCCATACAGCTGACAGACGAGAACAAACTTTTAAAGAGGCAAATCCCACTGGACCATCTAATGATG
Organism: Logfia minima; assembly: GCA_963921325.1. NCBI lineage: Eukaryota > Viridiplantae > Streptophyta > Magnoliopsida > Asterales > Asteraceae > Logfia > Logfia minima. The sequence continues at coordinate 42,003,328 of OY992764.1, forward strand.
CAGTTAGAAAAATATTAGAGCGACTCGACAGACACAAGCCTACCCCTAAAGAAAAAGCAGCTGAACTGAAGCTAGCTACCGAATGGAAAAGTTCACCTTCAAAAGATACTAATATGATGCCTAAGGGAACTACCATATTACAAGATCTTACAGGGCCTTCATCTGTAAAAGGAGCTGATGGCGGAGCAAGTTTCAAAGCTCCGGTGAGAACTTCAAATGCAGGAACTAAAACATCTAGTGTTGTTGATGATGCCAGTGAAGGGTCTGTATTTGGTTTCAAGAATACCGGTCTTGCAAATGAGGTACTTTTGTGTTTTCATATTTTCATTGTCTTGAATAGTTTGTTGTTTCTATTAGAACTTGTTCTCACACTTCCTTCAAAACAGAAATCTACAGTCACCAACAATCAGGAACAAGATAAAAGTCAGAAATGGTCATTTGACAACCAAATAAACGGCCAGGATCTCACTAGGAAGAGGCCCTCTCAACCGATCTTGAAGCCAATTTCTTTTAAGCGGCCTGACCCACAAGAAGTCATATCATCTGATAATGGTCGTGGTTTTACCTTCCCATGGTCTGCCACCACTAACTCAGCATCAGAGCCACCTACACCATCCATTATGCCATTTTTTCCTGCAACTACGGTACCCCAGTCAAAGGAATTGCCTGCTATACCAACTTACAGTTTTGGCGGAAAGAAATCTAGTGAGCGGGTTGTTTTCAGTTTCCCTTCTACAAGCAGTGGTCGTATTGATGACAGTGAGTCTGATATTAAGTTCAATTTTGGGTCAGATAAGAAGAGAGTGTCTTTTGGTTCAATAGGAAGTGATGCTATTGTTACCAAATGATCTTTTGTTTGTAGGGAGTCTAGTAAGCAATGGTTTTCGTCATCGTATCTTATTTTAATGTTTTATGATGGATGGATTATATTTTGTGGCAGTTCTTCATTTCATGGTAAGTGCATAGTCGACTCTACGGATGGGCAAAAGCCCTGGTGATTATGGCCGAAAAACACTAGAACCGGACGGTTAGACCTGACCTGGAGCTGGGTAAAACATTTGACTAAATTACATAAATAATTTTGAAGAATTACATTTTAGCTCAAAAATTACATAAACTATATTGTATATTATTTAACTCATTTGTCTTTACCTAAGAAATTTAAGAAATTAAAATAATTTGTACAACACAATTTTTGATGGTCACACCACAATTATGAAATAGAAGTGTTGTACATTGTGGAATACATAATTATGTATAGTGGCCATCAAAAAATGTATTGTACAAATAAACTCTCTTTAAGAAAACCTCATAAAAAGCATAACTCTAAAAAGAGCCTACACAATATTTGAGGGTTGTTTTAATTCGACTTCTTCCTGACTCCTAAGGCGTTCATCTTTTTCTTCCATGTTTCTTAATCACACGACCAGAAAACAAAAATGAAAGAAAAACATTAAAAAAACATGTGGGGTCCATCATCTCTCCATTTTGACTTCGTTTTCCCCAACATGACGCGCCACGGTGGCGCATCACTCGTAATGGTGATGGTTCATCATTGATGCAAAAGGTAACCCACAACGTTTCATTACAAGTGCTCTAAGATATTGTCTAAATTTTTATATATTTTTATTTTTCACGTAGATGTAGGAATTGCGATTCACTTGAATGGAAGATACATTTTGAAAAAGTTTTTATATGTTCTTTAGCTTGGTTAATAGATAATTTATAATCTATCAGTAAATAATATGTAATAAAACAACATAATATAATAATACTAGCATCGAATCCCTCGCACATCAGTGAGTGAAGATTTCACATGTCGATATTGAGAGACAAATGTTTAATGTATCATAATGCAATAATAATTGATACTTCTTTGATGAAAGTGATTTTTTATAATAGTTTAAATTATTGTAATTGTAAATTCAATATTGTAATATAAAAATAATAATATTTAAATGTATTATGTGAAATATAATATTAATTGAATGATTTATATAATTAATAAGTGAAGGGATAAGTATAACAATAAAATGGTAATTTTTGATATCCTTTTTTAAGGATTAAAAAAGAGAGTATTAAATGCTTAATAAGGGTTATAGATAATGGATAAATTCTACTTTTCATCCATGTTGTAGTTCAGTTTTGCAGATATCTTCCCTTTAATAAATTTAATTACGACAACTTTACTCGTGTTTAGTCACTTTTCCCAAATTAATACCTTTTCACAAAAAATTACCAAAATACCCTTCAATAATTAATTTTAATTAATTATGTTTTATTGTTTTTAATGTATAGTCATCATCGTCCTCTACACCTGCAACTTTTTTCATTATAATCATTTAATAACAAAAAAACAACAAGAACAATACCAACAATAAAACCACTCAATCTTGTTGAACGCGGGTTATGAGAGAGGTAGACAGTTATACTTTTAATCGAAAGTAGAGAAAGTGTTCTAGAAAGACACTATAATCATCTAACCCTAAACTTAAATTAACAACAAAAACAATTTAGATTTCCATTTTCTTTTTTCTTTTTTTATCTTTAAACAAAGAAACGTAATACCAATTTTGATTTCCTCATTTCTTTCTCCAATTGCTTAGAACTTGAAGCAAGCTCCGATCACTTATAACGTGAAAAAATCAAATTGACAACATGTAAACTCGCAGTCAAACCATATATGGACATAGGTTGTCGTGGTTACTAATGCAGTTAACCGTAGGTAGCGATACGTTGCCAGAAGTTAGAGGTTAGGTGTGGTGGAGCTGTTGCAATTCTAACCATCATCATCGATGATGGTTCATCTAATAGTCAAAGTTGGTGCGCCGTTGTGACAATCGAAAACTCCGCGGAACGAACCTGTCCATCCACCGGAACTGAAAAAGCGGCCAGCCGCCAGAGGTATTTAGGGTTTTGGTTATGGTTGCCGGAGGTATTTGTTGTCGCCAGAATGTTTGTATGAGTGTGTTAACATCCAGGTTCAGTTAACGTGAGTGATTTAGGTAAAAATTTGGTGAATTTGTGTTCTCGTGTTTGTTGTTACGATGATAAAAGAAAACATAAGGGTCACAAACTTTGATAAACAAAAAAGTAAAACAAAAGGAAAAATAAATGTAGTTATTGTGTTAGGGTTAATTGTAGGTTTGTTAGAGGAAATGACTTAAGAGGATGAAAACGATAAAAAGAAATCACAAAAATGATAGGGATAAGGGTGGTTTGGTCGTTTTAAACGGCAAAAGGACCAACCTGAGAAAATCAACCAAACACGGAGATGTTCGCTCTCAAGGTCGTCTTTTAGGGTGAGTGAGTTGGTCTACCGCCTAGGACCTCGAATTATTGGGGCATCAAAATATGTGTATTTGTATATATATATGTGTGTGTAGATATGTACATATAATTTAATTGATAATTGCAAGAAAGAAAAAATATGAATAAGTAGTTTTAAAGTTGATGGAGTCGTAACAAAATATAAAAATAACATCTTATAGCTAGTTATATGGCTTTCTTTTGATAATTTATCAGTTTTTATTCAAATCCTTAAAAAATTCAGAGACTCCATGACGCCGTAACTAAATTTATTAAAGGACGATAAGTGTAATAATAAAATATCACAAATATGAAAAATGTAATTTACCCTAATATAATAAATATACTTAGTTCGTAGGTAATATTTAACGTTGTACTGAAAATCTTATTTTTAGGTTAACATGTTTTCATTAGCAATCAAATTATGCTTATAATCAATTTCTAAACACAATTCCTATTACCCACGAAACAAAATATCATATCGCCTTTTGTTTTTGCTTATGGCTCGTCTATGTTGTTTGGTACAACTTGCACATTTCGTATTTATTTTTGCTGCCATTTAAAAAAATATTCTCTATCCAAATTATGCATAATTCTTTATTTTTACATTAAACTAAAACTCAAATTAAGTTTTATATTTGAAAAGTTATATTAAAAGAATAATAATTTCTATTTATTATTTAAAGAACGACAAATTGCTTTATCCATTATCGTTAGTGTAAAAAGTTTCTCTTTGATTCTAAAGGTGACAAGTGTTTTATGGGCGACAAACGTTTCATTTTTTCTGTTAGGAAATAATATTTTTAATGGCAGCATCAAGACCCTCATGATTCGATCCTGGTGTTCCCGTACCCTCAAACTTCTAAATATTTACATTTTCCTCTTATTTTATCTTTTATACGTATATAACCCTTATACTATCATCATCATATACATATGCCAAGCATGCTATCTAAGTGAAACGATAACAACAAATTTAAGAGCCGTCAATAAGAGGTTATTACATAAATATATTTTTGTATAGGAAAATGATTCATATGCCTAATTAAGCATATATGTCTAAAAATGTGGTTGGTAGATGAGAAAATGATTGGATGAGATTAGGAGAGAGAATGAGTGGAATCCATGTGTCAAAAACTATATGGATTAGGCTTATGAGTTAGGCCTATTTAGCATTACCCTTTTGTATATACAAGTGAAAACATTGAGATACTTATGATAAATAGTTAATATGTAACCGTTTGTTACATGTAATTATCTTTTAATAATAGCTTTTACGGAACCGTTAACAAACCTCATATGTAACTATATTAACAACTTGATTTAACTATTATCACATTGAGATAATCATGATAAATGGTTAATATGTAATCATTCGTTACATGTAATTATCTTTTAATGATAGTTTTTATGATAATCGTTAACAAACCTCATATGTAACTATATTAACAACTTGATTTAACTATTACCGTTAAGATTTAGTATATATAACACAATTCAACCATCAATCAATGTAATAAGACTATCTCCAAATGTTAAATTCATAGAGTGTTGAAGGAAAATTCGAAATCACAATACATGTCATCCATTGTTATGGTTATTAAGTCAGTTATCTAAACATTCGAGTATCATTTAAACATGCAAACATCATTCTAACGATACGAATAATTATTCAATATAAACGTATGGATGACGAGGCTTCATATATTTTCATGGCAAATGAGGGCCAACGATCTTTGATTTCTGTAAACGCATATTACTATTGTCTAGTAACATTGTTTTTTTAATTTTATAAGTTAAAAATTCATTATCTAAAATTAACAGATTTAATAAAAAAATAAAATAAAACACTATAAAGAATTGATTGATTAACTTTTAAATGGAAAATTTATTACACAAATAACCAATTTTGTTCGGACTTTCTTTTCTTACTACAAAAGTTGTTCTTTATTCATATTTCATAAACAAATACCTTTTTAAAAATTTACTTTATCAACTAATATAAATAAGCTAATTTATTGTACCTTTTAATAAAGTTATAAGTTATAACATATTTGATTACGCAAGTAATTTCATACACACAAAAAAACTATTTATTTTAAGCTAATACAATAAAGAGTTAATTATAGTCCATGCCCTTGTGTTATTCCGGATTTTAACGCCGCATCCTTAGACTCTCATTTTCGCAGTCCCTACCCCTAAAGTTGGCAATTTCGTAACAAATCAACCCCTCCCTCGTTAAATCTAACGAAATAGCCGTTAAGTAATACAAAATGACTAAAATACCCTCATCTTCCTCAATAATCAAAAAATAACAAAAGGGTGAAATTAGGACATCAATTTTCCTACCAAACTCTAAAAACTTTTACCAAAACCCAATCAAAACATATTGAATCAAACACAATCAGAACTAATGCATGTATAATATTTCAAAACACTGCTAATTCAAGAGATAAAAACCATATAATCAATTAGATCTACACACTTATTTCATGACATGATGACAATAAATAAAAAAAAATGAAATTTAAGATATAGGGTTTCGTATCGTACGGATGAACGGCAAGAACACGAGAAACGACAAGAGTCCAGAATTGCCACGAAGGAGATCGTTAATCGGAGCATAGAGAACGGTGAGACACGAAACGACGGTGGTTAAAACCATCTGAGCAGCGAGAATTCCGTACACTTTACGGATGAAACCCCAACGAAGCTGATTTTCACTGTAGCTGATTCCAGGGTATAGAGTTCCTTGTTCAATATCACATTCGTGATCTTCTTTCGTGTTAATTGTTGTGAATTCGAACATTTCGTTAGATCTTGATTGTTAATTTTGGTTCTCTCGGATTGGTGTGAATTAGTGGTGTTTGATGTGAGCTTTTAGATAGATATTAAAGTTACAAAAATGTATGTTTCCCTTTTTTTCATTACTAATCTCTTATCCCCTTACCCAGATCTTTTCGATTTCTCCGATCTCCTCCGTACAACAACTGTAGCCACCGATCTCTCAGACCGCACTTCCCTGGCTCTCCTTGCTGTCCCTAACTCTTTCCTCCGATCTTCCGACCTCCTCCGCCGCTCTCCGTCATCCACCACCATCGTCGACGCTTCAGTTCCGGGACCGCCCGTTGCCAAAGTTGCAAGTGAAAGGTGGGGGAGGATATAAATCAGTGTGATGTCTTTGTGAAAAAGGGGTTTTTGTGATTCGAATTTGTTTGTGAAAAAAATGTCGCTAGTTTTAATTTAAATATGTGGAAAGCAAGTTAAGGCTAGGGGTTGTTTAATTTAGATTTGATTTGTTGAATGTGATTTAAGCAAGTGGGAAATTAGGGTTAAGGCTAGGGTTTTTTGCTAATATTGTTAGTAATTTAGCAGGTGGGAAATTTGGGGTTAAATTAGGGTTAAGAAGTTGAGGAAGAAATTTGGGGTGAAATTAGGGTTAAATAATTGGGGAAGAAGATGAGGGTATTTTAGTCATTTTGTATGACTTAACGGCCATTTTGTTAGATTTAACGAGGGAGAGGTTGATTTGTTACGAAATGGCCAACTTTAGGGGTAGGACTGCGAAAATGAGAGTCTAAGGATGCGGCGTTAAAATCCGGAATAACACAGGGGCAAGGACTATAATTAACTCTACAATAAATTATATATTCTTGATTATGATTGTTACATTTTATGATAAAAATTGTAGCCAAATAATATATAATTTGAATTATAATCAAATAAAATTTATGACTATCTATAAATAATAAATACTAAATAGAAACATAATTATTAAATATAAAATATAAAATATAAAAATAAAGTAAATAATTTTAATTAACCAATTAAGTAAACAATAATGTCATCGAACTATTTTTTATATTATATTTAATTAAAATAATTAAGATTTATAGTTTACCTCTTAATTTATTGTAACATTTGAATATTATGTAATACTTAAATTTTTTATTAAGTTATATAAAAGCCTATTTGAGCTAGTAATTATTGGTTAGTTTTGGAAATATAGAAGCAATTAAACTAAAAAGAATCTCATATATATAATTAATAAACATAAGCAAAAAATTATATTTGCTTAACTGTATTAGAAAAATTATATATGACACTTTTATTTCTAAATATATCCTATACAACAAAAAAATTATTATACTCATTTTTAAACACTTAAATATGTAATAATTATCTAAACACTTTTTGTTTACCATTATATATTTCTTTTTAAAATGTTTATTTTCCATTAAACTAAGCTAGATTCAAAGAATAGATAATTTATAACTTTTATTAAAAATTTAACATTTTTTTTAATCTTTAAAAAGAAATATTAAAAATTATCATTTTATTCATTCATTTATTATATAAATTATTTAATTATTATTAAATTATTATAAACTATTATTTTTATTAAAATATTAATTATTATTTTATTCAGATATCATAAAATATTTATTTTTTAATATCAACGTGTGAAATGTTCACGTAATACACTTCTTAAAATAGTTTAGGGACCAAATAGCTCATTGACCAAATAGCTCGGTTATTTGTCTAGATTTCAGTTCCCAAACGCCCAGAATTTAGCAAACGAAATCCAAGTTCTTCGTAGAGAGAGAAACGCGGAGGTAAAATCATACGCCATTCTATCAATTTCAACAATCAATTCACTTTCATTTCTTACAAATTCTCAAACTTTATCACGTATAAGAATACGTATTCTCTAATTATATATATCTATACTATATTCACATGTTATTACAGTGATATATTCTTTCTTGTTCGTAACTTGCTAGGTTTTCATTCAAAAATGGCCAACGATGAAGTTGTTTCATTGGAGCTTCCTGCACCTTCTGGATGGAAGAAGATGGTTCTCTCTCTCCTCTATTTTAGTTTTTATTTAACATTTACATGTGTTTGTATGCAAGTTCTGTTTTGGTGATTATTCTTGGGGTTTTATGGTCGAATTCTTGTTTGATTCTGTGAATTGAGTTCTTTTTGTAGTTTAATTTAGCTAGAATTTGAGTTATTTGTCTCGAATTTTTTTTTTCGGTGGAATTTCGATATTAGGGTTTATCGAGCTTGTTATGTTGAATTTGGGGAAATATAGGTTTAACTAAGCTAGCATGCATAAATTTGCTAATTCATTCTAGGTTGTTGTTCCTTTTTGTAAAAGTTTATGAATTTGGGCTATAGGTCTAGTTCCGTTGTACAACAAATCGAGCTGTTTGCTGGATTACTTGGGTTTTTTCTGAGTTTTCAAAGTTAGGGTTTCTGAGCAGAAGTGCGTTTTATTTTAATTTGACAAATTGAGGTTTTATGGTCATATATCTCTCTGAGAGATCATCTGGGACAACTGTTGTTCTTTACATGAGTCCTAAATATCCATTTAATAATTAGTAACCTTCAGGCTGGAAAAAACTAACTTGCATATCAGTGGACTGCAAAAAAATAATTTTTGATTGTTTTTTTTTCTTTTCTTTCAGAAGCAGTTAAAGTTCATACATTTGAATTGAAGTGAGAGTCTCTTGGTAATTGGTAATATATATGCAGTTCCTGATATGACAAAAACAAGTGGCAAATTTTCGATTTCTAACTGAATAATATAGCAGACAAGTTCTTTTTGTGTTCAATTATGTGCTGTGGACGAGCATTTATGTCATGCAGCACAAAAATAATTTTGTCCTTTTGAAAATCTTGTTCTGACTTGCCTTTTTAAATACTTTTTTGCTGCAGCCTTATTTAGTAAATGTTAACTATGACTGTGTTTGATGCAGCAAATGACACTTCTAATGTTATTTAGCGATGAGCGTTTTAGTTTTATTGGCTGACATTAAACAATTATCACTTTGTAAATATAGCTTTTGCTTCACAACGTTTATAAAGTTTGTAGTACGAAATGATAAGATAATTGTTAATGACCTTTTCTTAACTTTCTATATAAACTAATGATAGGTTATATAGTAGATCTGGCATATTTACTATCTTCAATTTGGGGTTCATGACTTCTTTGCCCAATCGTCAACTTTTGTGAAAATGGATCTAACTTTTAGGAGTACTCCTAGAGTAGTTGCTCTCCATGTTTGAACCTAAACAAATCAAAGGGTACAATAATCGTTAAGTATTCTAGTGCTAACTTGTGAGTCAAAGAAACACGTTCTAGCTTAGTTGGATCCTTGAAGTATTTCTAAATGAGTGTTTTAAATTCACCAAGGCAAATACGAGTTAATGTAGGCTTTGACTTTTTCAATAATGGTTGGGAATGGAATTGGGGTTTTCTTATTCTATATTGTTCTTCTTAGGGCATACATAGTGATGACTAGATCCATTTTACTACACTAAGGAAAAACTATTGGTGGTTTAGTTGAGGGCTGTCGTGTTATAAGTTCAAATGGAAGTAGAAAGGTTTATACGATGGTGAGCACTGATGTTTTGCAAGTTGTAATGTTAAGTCGTTTGGAGAACAATTCTATAAGATTGTAGGTACAACATGACCTAAGGTGGACTATATGGTTGCATAAGGAATATGGATTATTAGACTATTAGAGATGAAAATGTTAACTGATTAATAAGGTGGTACCAGTTTGACTTGTTAGTGGTGTTGACCCTCTAAAAGATTTGGCAGTGAGATGTCAGTTTCTAATGTTTTAATGTTATTATCTTTGTGTTGTTACGCTAAATGTTAACTTTGCTTTATAGCAGTTGCTATTAATTTGTTACAAGGGTGTCTCTTCCTGCTGCTTATTTACAAAAGAAGTGTTGCATAAACAGACATGGAATACTATCTCATTTTATTGATGTTCATTTATGCATGTTGTTCGCATGAGTTTTCTTGCAGTTTAATTGGTATGGAGGCCTTTTATTACATTGTGGATATGGGATGGCTAAGAAGGCTTCTTCTTCCCCCCTAACCAAATAATGCAGTCTTCTGCCTCTCATTATCAAACAATGCTCAACAGTTACTACAATCATAATTAATGATGTGATCCTTTGATTCTCTACCTTCTTCTACTAAAATATAACATTCATCACTGCCATTGAAGTTAAAATAATTGTGCTTAATCATGTAGTGGAAGGTATGCTATCTTACCCAGTTTTTTTTTTCTTTTTCTTTGTTTCACTTTTGGCTACAATAATTTAGGTTTTTTGGGTGATCTACAAAAGATGCGGTATTCGTTAGTGTCATCGTAAATTCACTTCTAAGTCTTCTTTTGACAAATTTTAGAAATTCAATATTTACCCAAACTTCTACAGTTTTACTAAAAAAATATATAGCTTCAAAGTGTTCCATTAGATGCAAAATTTCTTTTATTAAATTTCAACTATAAACAACATATTTGAAACTCTAATAGTGAGCTCCTTTTCGATATGGAGGGAGTAGTAAAGTTAGTCCTAACAACATCAAGTTCTACAAAAATAAATAGTTGAAAATATGCAACGAAATCTTTTTGGTGCTTCTCATCACCATCTAACCCAATAGAATCACAAGTAGAGTGTCTTATACTGATGTGTTCACCTTCCTTTTGAAATGAAGCATGCCTTTTGTGTACTTAATAAAGATTTATGTACCATATTCTGACTTGTGCTACTGAAATCGTTCTGCTTTATAAATTTTGCATATATTCCCGTTACAGTAAAAGTTTTCTATAGTGATCTGACTAAGGCCAAAGCTTCATGTCTGGGAGACGTTTTGTGACTTCCTAAAGACAATTTGTGAAGGCTGAAGCTTTATAAGGTAATAACTGAAACGTGAGGTTACATTGAAACAGAGCTCTGTGAAGTTAGAGTTGGATGCTATTCATGCTTTTGTTCTTAAAAGATTTATGTAGTTCTGGAACAGCTTTTTGAGCATATGGTCTTGTGTATTCATTACCATGTCATTGATATAGAATATGTCCTTCAAAGTCACTGCAACTCATTGTAATCGTCATCTTTCTGCCAAATAACATCATATGCTTCAGAGTCATCTTACGTTATTTGAGGTAGTTGTATTGTGTGATTGCGTTAAAATTTATTTGACTGCATGTGCTGCAGTAACATCTCAACTTCAATTTTTTTATATATTAGTTCCTAGAGCAATATTATTTGGCTTTCCTAAGCAATATTTTTTCTGATCTCTACTTATTATATAATAGAGGGCTTGTTAGTTGTTCTCCTTATAGAAAGAGAGTCTATGCAAGTACTGAGGAGGATAACGAAATTAATTGATTGAGTATGCAAGCCTTCAATGAAGAATTGGCTACTGTTTGTTAGTAGTTTAGAGGATTGGAACTGTTTGTTAGTAGTTTGGAGGATTGGAAACATTTATAATGACCTAGAGATTTACTTGAATCATATTTGGGTATTATTTCATCATTGTCATCTGTGTGTACTTTGTTTTAGTTATTGTTTGCTTTGATGAATACAGTGAAGTTTGACGACTTAAGAAATGCTGCACTTAAAACATTTCGAATAGGTATAAGTTGAATCTGCAGTTTAAGTATACAAGCCACTCCTAGTAGGGCACATGTTCTATTTTAGAAGGATTTCAGTGAGGTTTCTACTGTGTTAACTGTTCAATATTTTGGGGTTAGTTTAGTTTCCAATATAAGCTGGAAAATTGTAATGATGAATCATTGTGAAGTCAGATGAGTTAAGATATCATTGGGTATGGTACATGAGGAATATTCGGAGTTGGGCATATTGTAAGCTGGTAAATGGGTGACTTATGAAATACTGGATTCTAGATAAGCGGATTTTAGGCTATGTGTTAGCTGGTGACAGTTTCATAGTTGTTCTGAATTCATCTTTTGTGTATAGGAGCATTTTGAAGTGCAACTATGGCTTCTTTACTTGAAGTATGTTTTTATTCCTCGAGAACTACAGATTAAGCTTTAAAATAAATGGAGTCTTTTACTCCAGCATTGCTTTTCCCTATTAGTGGAAACGGCCTTTGTTTCCTGAAGGAACTTTAAAGAGAGATTCAGATACTAGAGTAGAGTGGTGCAAAATCTAATTTTTTTCTATATTAGGGAGATTGGCAGTGGTTATTTTTGTGATTAGATGAGTCTAAAATGATTTATAGGAGAAAATGAATAAGGTTTACTTGTTGAGTACCATTGATCTAGAAAATGATTTTGATAGTGTGTTTGACTGTTGAGGCAATCAAATAGAATCAGTACCCTTACATTCATTTGAATGTGAACAAAATATATACCAACGACTCTGAAAGCATGTGAGGTGTACATATTATTTTCCTTGGATTATAGATTGTAAGCTTATAATCTGATCCATTTATTAATTTCCGCAGAACTATTTACTATTACTTTGCCTTCCACTTAGTGCAAGAGATTTAACTAAATAAATAAGATCTTGAGCAGGTGAAATAATTAGTCATTTACAGCAGCTATCTTCCCTTAATGATTCATTTATTGGGCTTTTGTTATTAGTATGTACAATTACTCGGGGCTGAATGCTCGAATGGCTCATTATCTACTGCTATCTTTCACATCACTTGAATTTATGGAAGTCTTTTCTTTCTTCTTTTTGTGTGGATATATCATATATGCTCTATTGCTCTTCTGTTGGTTTTTAATTATGTGGTTTGTTACTATGACATTCTCACACCTTGCTAATCCATGGGCTTGTATGCATGTAGTTCTTGCCAAAGAAAGCAGGGACACCAAAGAAAAATGAGATAGTGTTCACCGCACCAACAGGGGAAGAGATCACCACCAGGAAGCAGCTAGATCAGTACCTGAAAACACACCCTGGTGGCCCCAAAACTTCAGAATTTGACTGGGGAACTGGTGAAACTCCAAGACGGTCTTCAAGAATCGTTGAGAAAGTAAAGCTTGTTCCACCACCGGAAACCGAGCCAGTCAAGAAGCGGGCTAGGTCTTCTTCAAAGAAGAATAAAAAGGAGAAAGAAGAACCACCTCAACCTGAAGAAACCCCAGAGAAAGAAAACAACACTGAAAAAGATGTTGAAATGCATGAAGTGGAAAAAACCGAGGCTCCTGAAAAAACCATAGCGGAAGATAACCAGAAAGAAGAGAAGGAAAAAAACGCCCCTGAGGAAATTGAGGAAAAAGCTGAGAAGGATGAAACTCCAGAAATACCCCCGTCAGAGGAAGAAGCTAAGCCTGTAAACGAGGTTGCTGATGTCAATGAAACCAACGACAATAACAAAGGAGAAATCCATGTTGCACATGATCAAGATAAGGCTGAGATTGTTGGAAGCACAGCTACCACAGAAGTTGCAAAAGAAGAAATCCCAGATGCACATGATCAAGATAAGGCAGAGAATGATGGTGGCAATGCCACTGTCACCCCTGCTGAAGAGGGACAGAAAGGTAATGTGACTGATGCAGATAAAGAGAATGGAACGAACAAAAAGGTTGAAGCAGAGGGGGAAGTGGCACCGGAGAATGGTTGTCGTGTAGAGACCCAACCATAGTAAAGATTCCTAACAAGTGGATGTTGTTTTCTGTGTCATTTGCAGCTTGACATGTGGAGTCGTCTGTATGTTCTCCTTAATGTTTTTACAGTTGATACAAGAAGATATTCTGTATGTATAATGTTGGCATAGTGTTAGGGGTCGTCTTAGTAGTCGACTCCCTGTGTTGTCTTTACATCTATCATAGGATTGTGGCCTTTTGTTGCATTTAGGGGAATTGTAGTTTGCAGATATCGTACTTGTAACATTATGTAATAAGTAATCCTTCACATTTCCATCTTTTGCAGTATTGTTTTCATTTACTTCATTATGGCACTAGTGTTGGATGCTTGTGAAAATACATTTAATCAAGGTGAAAAAATATATGTTGCTAGCAATACTTGAGTTGGATGCTGCAATAGTTTTGACAACAAGTATTTACACTTTTACTTCATGAAGATTTATACTTGGTCGCTTCCTTACTTTATGAGTGGGTTGTATTCGAATTTCGGTATGCTAGCAGCACTCTCATTTCCCCTTTAACCAACTTGTCAAATGTGATCCAGAGTCAATTAAGTTAATTAATTTGTTTCGAAGTCCTAAATATTGAGTACATTGTATATTTAAAAGAATGAATGGTAGCTTGAAATATCGTGCAACCCCTTATTATATTCATATTTTAGTGATATACATATATAAATAAAGGGAAAGGATTTACAGAGAAGTTTCAAATTTCGGAGAAGGAGGAAAGCAAATCTTAACCATTAATTTTTTCATAAATAAATATTTTTAACATTCATTTGTGATGAATGTTAAATTTTGAAATTATTTGTAATTTTTAAAATTCATTTATGATGAAATCAAGGTTGAAATTTGCTTCACTCCTTTCCTAAACTTTTTTTTCTTACCTCTTAATTCCCACCCTATAAATAAAAAGGATGTACATATTACCTTTCATTATATCCGTCTAGTCATGTAATGCTATGAAATATCGTACAATTTAAGCTAACGTATGCAGTATAATACAATACAATACAGTTTTACACACAATAATATTATAGAATGCAATATAACATAATCCATCAATACTGTTTACAAAGTATTACAAAAGAAATAGAATTCAATACAGCAATAAAAAGAAATAGAATTCAATACAACAATAACAACAACAATAATAATAATTAAGGTTAATCGTTTCGTTATGTATTCAACTTTACATTTTTTACTATTGTATGTAACCACCTTTTAAAAGTGTTATTGTGTGTATTGAACTTTACAACTTCGTATATTGTATGTAACGGGTGACCGGATAAGCAGGTATCCGGTTTTTCCACTTGAAAAAATGTCTATTGTATGTATCGAACTTTGTAAAAATGTCTATTATATGTATCGAAATCGGTAGTTCCGGTCATCCAGTCACCCGTTACATACAATATATGAAATTGTAAAGTTCGATACATACAATAGTAAATTTTAAAGGTGGTTACATACAATAGTAAAAAATGTAAAGTTAGATACATAACGAAACAATTAACCCTAATAATTAAGAATAACATTAATAAAAGAAAACTTTTACCGTTGAAATTCCATACGTTAATAGTTTTTTTTTTACTTTTTATCGAGTTGATTTCAACAGTATAATAGACATTCATCTGATGTGAATGAAAAATTCTTTCTTTTATTGTTTGAGTCACTTATTACATAAATACCAATTTGAAACTCAACGGAGAGGAGTAACTATTGACGCCTCCTCAGATACATAAACTTTTAATTTCTGATTTTGATCACAATGTCCCTTGAATGAACAAATATACCAATTGTCTCCGTTTTCAGTCCAGTTCATGGGGCAAGGACCATCTGTTATGATAGTTCTCAGGTCACCGGCTTGGCAATTGTCATACCCTGCCTCATCCACTTTTGCAACATCATGAGATCCAGTGGAAAAGTTAAAATACAGTATGTCACCGCGCTTCGATTGCCAATCAGAGTAGAAATTCGGATTGTCTCCATCCTTGGTCGTCACCCACTTTATGTAGAATTCCCGCTGAGCTATGAAATGTCATGGACGCAAAAGTAGTTATAAACACAACCACCTTAAAGTTAAATGCCACCATTTTTTTTATCCTTTTTATTTGTAAAGATTGTATTATTGGTATATCAATGTTGTGGTATTTAACTTTTGAGATCGAAATTGGGGTTAAGTAGTAGTGGTAATATAATTCGGTTTTGGATGTTTGCTTACTAATTTTTGATGACCTTGATCTGATGAATAGTGACTGTACATCGTTATATACATTTATCACAACCATAATAATAACTGTGTTAATATATGATAAACTTATACAACAAAATTATTAGTCCAGCACTTAAAATAGTTTTTTTATTCACTTAAAAATATGAAATTTTAATTGTTTCTCTTGCACTTACAATTCGTAATGTATATGTGCACATACGTAATTACGTATGGTGGGTCTAACATTTTATAAAATGTATTCATTTTTAGAACCCAATGTAAATTCTACATATTCGAAGTCGAGCACCAAAATAAGAAATGGTCATAAGTCGTAACTATAGGCAGGTAATAATATAAAGTTCAAATTGCACGCATAGTCTCTGTTAGCACGTTTTGTTCTTTTTAATTTTCAGTTTCACTTAACGCTTTTATGTTTGATATTTTTAATTAATACATTGTCGTTTCTTTTTAATTTTGAATTTCACTTAACATTTTTATGTTTGATATTTTTAATTAATATATTGTCGTTATTTTCCTTCGAAATGACTAAAAAAATTCAAATTCACACATTTTTAAGGTTTTAAAAAGTAAAACGAACATTCAAATATGCTTTTTATGAAATTAAAATTTTTACATGTTTGATTTATTTTTTATATCGTTAATTTCTATGGTCGAAAATTTTAATTTCTGATTGTGCTCGCAATGTCCCTTGAATGCACAAATATATCAATGATCTCCTGATTCACGCAATGTCGCTAGGGTCGTTGCATTGTTCATACCCGTCCTTGGTAACTTTTGCAACATCATGAGCTCCCGTGGAAAAATTAAATTACAGTTTCTTCAACCTTGAATGTCCGTGAGGATTGCCAATTGAAGTAGAAATTCAGGTCGTCTTGAATATCCCATCATCCGGTGTTACCCACTATCTGTTGAGCTCTTGCCGAGCTACGGAATGTAATGAATGCAAGAACAAAGAAAACCATCTTCATGTTGAATGTGACCATTCTCTTATCCATTTGTTGTTCTTTGAAGGTTTATTTCTTTTTAGGCGTTTGTTGTGATACATTGTTGAGGTTATAATGTGCCTTAAATAGCTGTGGTATCTACATGATAATTTAATTTAAATTTTGGATGTACTTAATTCTATTGCTGTTTAATCTTTTGTTATTAGAAGTTAGATGAATATTATTGTAAGTCAATATACATTTATTGCTACAACAACAATAAATAATTAAACTTATACAATCAATAACTTAATTTCATAAACCTTTTATCATATTTACTAGGAGTGTGCATGAGTCAAAATATTTACTTGCTTATTAACTTTTGATTATTAAAGTTTTATTAATCAATTAGATTTTTTTCTTTCACTTCATTTTTATAATAAAACTTTTAAATGTAATATCTATTTTAATTCCTATATATTTAAGAATTATATTACATAATTATATTTAATACTTTTAATTATTATATTATTTCGTGATCATCTATCTATTATCTATATATATGTTCTGTAAACAATTATCTTTTTTGACTTTTTATTTTTTATTGTGAAATAATGACTGTATGTGAGTTATACATAATGAATTAAAAGTTGTACCTTTGTTACTGTTCACGACTTTGTTTGAACAAAAAAACAACATAGCTACTTAAAGGTGACTTGAAATATCATTGGTTCAAATAAATAAGGACACCGTCACTATAAATCCTACATCCACCACCATCACTGCGAGACAATTGAAACTTCTATGTAAAAATGTTAGTTATATGTCGTAACTTGATAAAACATGCTTTTATATACTTGTAAGTTATGATGAAAATAAAAATAAAAAAATGATCTTGATGTAAAGTTTTAGAATATATAACTTGTTTTTTCTAAGAGTTAATCTTTTTATAATTTTGAGTTAATTTATCAAATTTGACATAATTAAATAAACATATTTACTGTGATTTAAAATATACATTACTCGATATATAAAATAGAAACTATATACTTATTCTAAAATGAAAAAAGTACATATTTATTTGTACTACTCGTGTGTACACGAATTTAGAAGCTAGTATATATATTATATATATAGGGGTTGGATCAAATGGAAAAATCCTTAACATCAAACAAATAGAATAGAACATGATGATGACATATGTCCTTAGGATTTAATATGAATTAAAGTATAGGCTAGGTATTTTACTTTCCTCTTAAAGCATCATTAAATATTTAAAATTGATCAAGTAACATATTATGTGCATCAACTTTATTAAGTTGTGCATAAACATTATTTATTAGTTTCATCAACGGTTATTATGTCATGCATCAATAACCATATTGTTTTGCATGAATGACAAATTATATGTACCACAAATTTCATTGTGTTACCGTGTTATTATGTCGTGCATACACAGTGATTTTGATGTACATCAGTGGTCAACTGTAACCGAAATTATAATTAATTTATATGAGGATGCAAATGTATAAACTACCTTAGAGAACTTATTTAATGAATTAAAATAAGTTAGATTAATTAATTGAAAAATTAATTAATTACTAGTTAAGCCAAGAGTTATGATCATGTCTTATTTGTTTTATGTTAAAGTTTGTTTTATAATAACCAATATATATATATATATATATATTAATTATCCTTTAGAGTATGGATCAAATAAGAACACTTCAAAAATAAGAACGGTAAGAACGCTTCAAATTTGCACTTATACTTGACAAAATCATTGGATTCACATTTGTATATCTCAAATATGCAAAGAAAAATGAATGCACATTTCTAAATATGTATACAATTTGAGAAAAACGATTGATGCACAATTCTACATTTTTCATCTAAAATCGTGCATCGATCGTTTTTTCAATTTTTATGCATTTATAAGGATGCGCATATATTTTTCTCTACATATTTGAGATGTATAAATATAGATCTATTAATTTTTGAGATACATTTACGGATATGAAACGTTCTTACCCGTTCTTATTTTTAAAGTGTTTTTATTGAAACTCTACCCTTATCCTTTATATATGTAAATTCCTTTTGAGGACTATGTTTAAAATTGTCATTATCAAAACATTAATCTTTTAAGGTTGGTTTTGTTTGCACATTCTTCTCCTCTTTAAGTCTAACACCCCTCTCCCTCTGTTACGAGGTACGAGTATTAGTACCCACCTTTAATTTGAAAACCATGTTATTTTTACGTTCCAATCAAACATTTTGTATAATAAATTAATTTCATTTTCCTCCGTCTCAAAAATAATGTCTTTCAAAAAGTATATTAATTTATACTAGTTTAATAAAATGTCAAATTTACTCTTATATTCACGGTAATTTTGAATAGAAATATTTAAGAAATGGATAATTGAGAATAACAAATGAGGGTAAATTTGAGAGTTTAAATTTTTGATAGTAGTCTTTTTTTTTTTTTTTTTTTGACAAATAGATAATTTTTTTGGAATAAACAAAAATAATAAAATGAACATTTAAATTGAGAAGGATGAATTATATCTTAGTAGACGCCTAATTGCATAAACATCATCAATGTCTCGGTTCATTCAGAAAGTTAACTGTTACGAATGTTTTATATTTTACGAATTAAATTCGATGTAACTTATACTGTAACAGCAAAATGTAACTTATATTTTATTTCATTCCAATAAGTTGATCCACTTTCTCTACATGAGTACAAACTCAAAACATAAACAAAGGAGGGATGGTGGTCATGTGCGGGAACATCTATTTGTAATTTCTGCGTAAGCTTACAATGTCCCTTAAATGTACATATGTAGAAATGGTCTCCGGTCTCATTCAAGTTGATGGTGGCAGGCCCAATTTCGATGATAGTGCTAGGGTCACGGTCCTCACGAATCTGGCATTCATCAAACTCTTCTTTAGAGACCTCTACAACGTCTTGATTTCCGGTGGTAAAGTTGAACAACAATGTGTCACCGAGCCTGACCTTCTCCAAGGATGCCCAGTCGAAGTAGATATTGGGCATTTGAGAGGGGGGAAAAGTCCAGAATACTGTGTTGCCCTCTGTATGTTGTACTGCTATCGTCCCACAAAGCGCCGTTGATGCAAGGATGGCTACAAATACAACCATCTTGAAGTTAAAACTCCCCGGCCACCTCTGATCTCTTATTTTATTCTAAAGGCTTTCACCGAAGCACTATATTTTCAGATAATTTTTGAGGTTCAATGCGAGGTTATATAACCGGGGGTTCAACAAGATTATTTAGTGTGGTTTTTTGATGTGTGCTTATTAATTTTTGGTGACGTTTGGTTAGAAGTTAGATGAGTAATTATTTTATGTACTTATACATTTACCACAACCACTAAAATATACGGTAATACAAATTCTAAAAGCATATGAAGTGGTGACTCATATATTAAAGTGTTCAGCAACAATGTATAGCAAGAATACATACTTTTGCTGAAAAAAGGAAGAGTAGGAACAATGTTCATGACAGTGCTCATAATTTTTTTTTTGATTTTTTTCTTTGTTAGAAAATTCAAGTAATTTATTAAAAATAGAAATAAGTAACAAAATAGATTAAATAAGAAAAATAAATTCATTAAAAATTAAAAAATATATTACAAATCTTTAAAATATACATAACTCATTTTAATTTAGTCCATTTTAATTTTAATAGACTTGACTCAACTAAATTAATTTAAAATAATAGTTCAAGTCAAGTTTAAAAAAATGAGTCCATAAAATAAGCCCTTTTAAAAATCATTTAAAATTCTATTTAGTTATCTTCTTCCTCCTTCTCTACACACAGAGTGGCGGAGCGCTATTCCGGTAACGTTCTAGATGGAGAACGGGGTCGCGTTTCACGCCATTCCATGTGCTCTAATGGTATACGAGTAATCACCAAATAAGAGGTCGAGGATATAAGTGTTATATGATACAAATTTGTGTTGAGTATTGAGTATTGACTCTTGATAAACTGCAACATAAACATGAGATGTATGATCTTGATTCTTCCTGTAGAACGTAAATTGCAATCACTAAAAACAACACTTGTCTCGTGAATAAATAATTATTGAAATGGGTAAGTGTCATGAATGTAACAAAAATATTCGAATTGTCATATGTATCGTAAAACTGTTAAAATTTTCTTTTGATTATTGTTGTTAATTATTATTTGTATGTAATTTCACGTTGTACATGTATCGTAAAACTGTTTAAAATATAACGGATTTGAAATATGATTTTCATCTCTGTCATGTTTGTATGTAATTCCACAATTCGTGTTAGCAACAAATTCGAATTTATCAAACAAAGTTGTCACCTAAATTAGTAAAATTAGATCATTTTAAATCGGGTCGTGAAACCGTGATCAACGAAATGGCTTAATGGTTAGCGTCCTGATATTCTCATAAAAGATTACAAGTTCAAACCTCACTCGATGCACATCTTGGGGTGGCCAGAGAAATGATCGGAAATAGTCACGGGATACTCCGGTTAGGTTGCATACATTCGAGTAAAAATACTCGTCCTCTCTGGTGACCCAAACAGTGAAAACCTCATCCGTTTTCTTATTTTATCAAATCGGATCGTGATCTTACGATCAATCATATAGTTTTCTCGATCAGGATCCAATGCATATAATATGTAGATCGAGATTCAATGTGTATCATATATATGTAACAAGATTCAGTGTAGAAAATAATAAGACACTTTCATTGACTAAAACTGTAAAATCATAAGATTATAATCAATCAAGATCGGCCATTGATAAACTTACTTGATAAGTAAAATATGTAAGTAATTAATTTATTCAATTTTATATATCACAATTACTCGCCTAACGTTTATCATTAACGTGGCTTACATTAATTGCTAACTTCTGATGAAATTGACAATGCCCCTCTAATGTACAGATGTAGTAATGTTCTCCAGCTTGGTTCAAGTTAATAACCACGGGGCCGTTCTTTATGATTAATGTAGCGTTACTGAAGTCGCAGCGATCATACCCTTCCTTAGACACTTCTGCCACATCTTGTGCAATAGTAAAGTCAAGATAAAGAGTGTCACCTTTGATGAAGGACTGCGTCGATGCCCATTCGCTGTAGAAATCGGCACGTGATTGCATACTCCAACCCACCTTATGAAGGCAACTATCCGTCGTGGAGCCACACAGAGCCATGAATGCTACGGGCATGGTCATAAAAACAAGCATTTTGAAGTTGAATGCCACCATTTTTCTATCCCTTATAAAGCTTGTTCAATTGTTTTGGTATATAATTTTTGAGGTTGAGTACGAAGTTAAATAGCTTTGGTGGTTTCAACATATATAATATAATAACAATAATTACTTAATTAATAATATATAATAATGTGTAACAATTAATTTATAATAATATAAAAATATAATTTAAATTAAATTAACTTTATTAAAGTTGGTTTTGTTAGTGCGCTTATTAATTTGCGTTGACATTAGCTATTAGTATTTATATTAGATTAGATCTTAGATATTACATTTCCTTTTACAATTATTACTACGGATACGGATATGGATCCGAAGAAATTAACTTGAATATGTGAAAATATGCTAATTTAAGAAACTTTAGATTTATTTGACTAATAAATTTATATTTTCATCGCATTCAAAACTTTGTGAAATAAACTTGGAAAAATGGTGTACCATTGTAAACAAATACTCCTTTATCGATATGAAAAGATGAAAAGGAAATTGATGATATTACAGTAGATTAATTTGAACGAATGTTTTGATAACTATGGCAATCCGTGGATGATTGTTCTGATACATGTGGGTTTGCTTGTCACTAAGATTCAAATATTATAGTTAAAAAACCACTTTTTTCTTAAATCATAACCAATTAATTAATTAACTAGCAGAGTGTCCGCATAATATAATAAAATATAACTTTTAACAATATTTTTATTTACACTAGAAAATTAAATAATATAAAATTTAATTTAATACTTAAAAGATATGAACAAACAATATGGATTCATTGTAAAAAAATAAAATTAAGTATTAATTATGATAAATCTTAAATCTTTATGGTCATATTTAATGTATAATTGTTTTTATCATGAGAGTTGACTAATGTCTAAGTTATTAAATAAAAAAAATAAAATGAAAGAGGCAAAATAATCATTTTTAATATTTCAAATTTAAATTAGTAGAAAAAAAGTGAAAGTGATTTATAAAAGATAGCAGATACTTGCGCAAAGCAGCGGAATAATTATTTCATTTAGTGATTTTATGAATATTTATTTCAAATGTACAATTGTTTATTTATGGACTAAATTACATTTAATTTAATTAATGTCTATGTCATTTCCAAAATTAGGTAAGGGTATTTGTATCATTTCCGTTTTTTAAAAACTGAACTTGTTAAAGAAAAAGGTTAAACAATTTATAAAAGTGTAACATTATAATATATCTAAAAATAACTAATTAGTTTACCGAAATAATTAATTGTCCAAAAATGATAAAAGTACTTATCATATCCTTATGTGATTTGACGAGATAAGTGGTCAAGATTACTTCTGTCAAAAAAGTTTCTTCTCTATTAATTCGGGTTATAATCAAAAGTGGAGCATCAATATTTAGGAAAATATGTAAGTTATTCTCCACATGGTCAATATTATGTAAACGCGGTGGCCAAATTATTTTTACTTGAATCAATGACAAATGAATAAAGAACACCCCAACAGCAAACACGATTTTCAAAGCGGGTTTCTCAAATAAAACCTTTTAATTTTTATAAACAATTTAGATACGCTAAAACATAATTTGTTGAACGAAATTAATAAACAAATATTACTTTCAAACGAAAAAATGTTGAAAATAGATTTTGTTGTGGAAAATGTAAAACACCATTAAAACATCAACAAAATGAGTATAAAATGAAGTGTATATATATATATATATATGATGGGGATCAAGAGGGAAGCAAAAAAAAAAAGAGGAGGAAGGTAAAGACCCATTTATCATCAAAACATGATTTTCAAGCAAGATTTATCAAATTAAAACTTGAAATATAAATGAATCGATTATATACATCATTTAATCAAATAATGTTATTATAATTTGATGTTTTAAACAAAAAAAACTCAAAATCGACATTTATCATTCATTTGTGATGAATGTTAGTCAAAATTTCAACTTATTTTTCTTAAAACACTAATTTATGATAAACATTAACTCATATATGTTATTATACACTGATTATACCATTTATAGGTGAATGTTATCACTAAAAGTTCATCAAGAAATAATGTTAAGTAACGTTCATGGATGTATAATAACAAAATATGAGTTAACATTCATCTGGAATGAATGTTATAAATGATGAAATCAATGGCTGAGATTTGTTTCCCCCCTTACCCAAAATTTGAAGCTTCCTTATGGATTTTTCCCATATATATATATATATATATGTATATAAATATAAATGCGAATCGCTTATATACATCATATATCAAACAAAGTTATAATAATTTATGTTCTAGACAAAAAACTCCCGGAATTGGTATTTTTAGAGCTTAACATTCATCAAGATTGGTCAATGTTCATCAAAGTTCTTATTCAATATTCATCATTAATATTTATAAAAATGTTATAATTTATTATTCAGTAGTTAATATTCACTATGGAGTTGAGGAAGTTCGACAATTGCTTTTTTTAAGTCTTGAACATTTATTTCGATGAATGTTAACTTGTAACATCTATAAGAATAAATATGTTGATGATTCTTAAGTTAACTTTCATCAGGCGAAATTGTATTATGAAATTTATCAAGTAATGTTATCATTAAAATTCATCAAAAATGAATGTTAAATTATACTAACAATTATCAATATATATTAAGTTATAATTATTTAATAATGAATGTTATGTTATAACGTTCATCAATAATATTTAACCAATTACATACATCATTAATTAAATAAACTTAATTTTAAGTCTTAAACCAAAAAAGATTTCAAAATCGGCATTTTCAGAACTGAACATGTTTCAAAATTGGTTAACATTCATGAAAGTTCTAACTTAATATTCATTGTTAATATTTATAAAAATGTTATAACTTAAAATTTATCACTTGGCTTTAACATTCGTTCATTCGTTCTGATGAATGTTAAATTATATTATCTATTTAAAAGAAAAGGTTCCCCGATGAATATTAACTTAGTATTTATCAAGCAAAATTATATTATAATATTATCAATAAACATTATCACTTAATATTAATGAAAAATATGCCATCACTTAATATTCATAAAAAATGAATATTAAGTTATAATATTTATCAATATGTATGAAGTTGTAAAGTTTATGATTTAATGTTCATCAATGTATCTTAACATATACAATTTAATATTAATCATAATGAATGTTAAATACTAAAAAAAAAGGAAAAAGACATCCTCTATCAAACACAATCATTGAGTAGTAAATATTAATTAATTAATACAAATTACTTATAACAAATATTAATAATCATTGAAAAATATTAAATTATAGTTTTGATTAATATTCATTAATGTTCTGAATATTTATATTTTATGTAATTATTTTACTTTGATGGCAATAAAACTACTTCAATATAAAACATATAAATAATTTTATTCCAATCCAATTACTTAACTCATCACTTTCTACATAAATACAAACTCATAAATTAAACGGGGCTAGGGCGTAGGAGGTAGCCACTGGCCTAACATTTATAGCTAATTTTTGACCAAAGTAGCAATGTCCCTCTAATCTACATATATAGTAATGGTCTCCGGCTTCAGTCAAGTTGACGGTGGCTGGCCCAGTAGAGATGATAATACTTCCATCATCTGCATGGCATCGATCGAGCCCTTCCTTGGACACTAGTGCGACATCATGAGTTCCAGTGACAAAGTCAAAGTACAAAGTGTCACCAACAGTGAAGATCTGCTTCGATGCCCATTCGTTGTAAAAATCACGGTCTTTGGGAACGATCCAGCCAGAGGTGTCACCCACCGCATGCTCAGTCATCGCTGAACCGAGGAATGATCTGGGTACAATCACTATGACAATAAAAACAAGCATATTGAAGTTGAGAGGTGACATTTTTGAGTGACTGCATTTTCTAGTTTCCATTGTGATTTTTTTAAATGTTTATAGTGGTATTTAAAAATTCTGAAGTGTAAAATTGAAGATTTGCGGTTTCAAATACGTTCATTTAATCTTCGGACGTTTGTGTTATTGTGTATTAATTTCTGGGACATTGTTAAGTTGTTAGAAGTTACATTGAGGTCTATTAAATTAAATTGTTTACAACAACTATTCTTGAATGCTATTTGACTAAAAATAGCAAATCTTCTCTGTTTTTGACTAAAACTAAAAAAACAATTTTCTATGTTATTTGATTATAAAATAAGTGATGTTATATCAACGTGAAATTAAAGTGCTCACAATTGTCGTCAGAGGTATGTGAAAAGTTCATCAACCTTCGAGTCGTGAGATTAAATGTTACCGGAGTTCCCATTTGTATATTGGTGTGATTGTATATCGGGTGCGATAGATCATGGAGTTAGTCGTTTTTTAATCTTTTTTTAAAAGTGTACGTGAAGCCGAGACAAGAAAAAAACACCTTTATTATTTACAGAGTAATTTGTAAAATATGGAATTTGTAATATACTAAAAAGTTAATTTTTAAATAAATTGATTTCTAAAGCTCAAATAAATTACAAGTACCATTTAAGTTTGTTAAAAGGGCAACTTGCCACTCAACACATATAAAAAGAGTATTTTGGTATCTAACTTTTAAAAGGCTCGATTTTGCCACTAAACTTAAGAAATTATTGTAAATTTGCCATTCAATTAGTAATATTGGAATTTTTTTAACAAATAACTATATATATATAAAAATTTTAAAAGGTCCGATCTTATCTCTATTGGATCTTATCTCTATTGAATTTTTTTAACAAATAACTATATATATATATAAATTACTAATGACACATGATCCTATAAAGTCACACTAATAGCATTAAAACACAAATTGATTAATAATAAGAATTTGATTCTTGCTAATTATCAATTACCCTTGTATTAATTGAAAATTATGTATTATAATGTTCCAAAGTATGTAACTTGTTAGAAGTCATATAATATGAATATAGAAGTCATGTACAAGTTTTTGGACCCAAAGGAGTTTGGGATTAAAACTTGTACACAACTAGCTTTGGATGAGATAACATTAAAAGGGGCCCTCCCTCCCCCCCCCCCCCCCCAGGCTTGGCCGGCCACCAAAGGGCCCTCTCTTTGGTGGTGGGTTGCTTGCTAGTTGGTTGATTAACCATGCTTTCACAACCTTACTTGCATGCATCTCTATGTATGGGCTTTAGTTTGACTTTGGGCCTGTTTGGCGTGGAGCTTTTAGGAGCTTTTCGGAGCTTTAGCTTTTAGTTTTTGAACAAAAAGCTCCTATGAAAATAAAAGCTTTGTTTGTCATGTACAAGCTGTAGCTTTAGAATCCAACGAAAAGCTCAAATTTTCAAGGCTACTAGAAGTAGCTTTTCGCGAAAAGCTCCAAACCTTAGGGTATGTTTGGTGAAGTAGCTGTAGGCTGTAGCTGTAGGCTATAGGCTGTAGCTGTAGCTTTACGTTTGGAGCTTTTCGCGAAAAGCTACTTCTAGTAGCTTTGAAAATTCGAGCTTTTCGTTGGATTCTAAAGCTACAGCTTGTACATGACAAACAGAACTTTTGTGCATGTATGGGTGTATAAGATACAAGCCTCATGCAAGACTTCTTAGTTATTGCATTTCTCCACTACTCTCTCTTCTCAAAATTCTCCCTAGTGGTTAGTAGTTGAAAGAGTAGAGATTTCAAGCTCTCTCTTAAGACAAATTGAGATTTGTTCTTAAGAGCTTAAAAGTTAGTTACTACAAGGGTATTAACACTAGCATCTAGTGTTGATTAAGTGCTATTTGTGAGCTAGCTATAGAGGAGTTCCAATCTTGAGCTCCTGTTATCTTCATCAACACCCTAATTGTCAAAGGGTCCAAAGAACTACGAAGGTTGTAACTCTAAACACCCTATGATTATGAATCTTAATTAACATGTAATTGGATCTTGGTGAGTTTTATAAAATTGTTTTATAAAATGATCAACTTAATTAAAGCTTCCGTTACAATTAACTTTGTATTAAATATTGTTTTGATCTAATAAACCCAACAATCACTGTTTGAGATTATTATCGTGAAATATGTAACACATTTTGTTTAACTAAATTTTAAATGTGTTTATTTTATTAAATTAACGTATACAGTTCATCACAATGTTGATCTTGGTGAAGTTAGTGTCGCTTTCTATAAATATGTTTCTCTATTCTATTATCTAGTTTATTACTTTAGTATTTCGTCTTTAAATTTAAATAGTCGGATCTCTTTAAACTGAAATATATAACATGAATTGTACATAATCATAAATAATGAACAGAAGATAACATAATACTAGCAAACAAATTAGACTAATAAATTTTAGAAGGCAAAATATTATATTAGAAAATTATAGAATATATTAGAGTAAAATATCGACTTTTTATTATATCTGGTCATTATTGATTCCATATAATGATTATTTTTCTTAACTTGTTATTATTGACATACGAAATTAATTTCACGAGCAAATGCTAAATTATGAATGGAATTTTATAACTATTGATAAATCCGTTGCTATCATAATTAAACACAACTTTTGGAGAATATATTTTGTACATGGACCATGGCCCCTTAACGTCTACATATATAGCTAAGCCCCTGCGAGTTTGATGTTAATTAAAGTAGTAAGGTAAAGGTAACGAATTTTCTTTCTAATTATCCGGGACTTTTACCTCTTCAGGTGATAAAAAGAAGGAATAAGAGGATTTCAGGGTTAACATACTGTCCGATTAGATGTCACTGCTAAACCTGAACCACTAACATCTAACGAGCCGTTCTAAAAAAAAATAAAAAAAAATCACATACATAAGTTAAAGTTATATAATATATAAACATCTACCTAATTTATTTGAATCACATTGTTAGAAGTACATTTTCAATACTTGAACTGTAATGGTCAATATGCTCTTATTTGAAATTTCTTACTGATTAGATTTATGTTGAAAAAAACTATAATGTTCTTAATAGATTGATATAGAGAAAGATATTTATTAAAAATAAAATAAATAATTATTTAAACTGAACATTTGAATTGTCGAAAAAAAATAACTGTTAAAAATCCAATTAAAATAAGTAACTTGAAATTGAAAAATATTAATTGAATTTCAAATCTGAATAATTAAAATTCATATGAATTGTCCATATAATTTATAATACTATACTCACGGTGTTATTTAATGAAACGAAATGATCATTTTACTCTATGTGCAAATCATATGATCATATTTAATAAAAAACTAACGAAAGATAGATGAAATAATTAGTAACGATATAAATGATCGATGCTAAAAAAAAGTACTAGTGAAATTTCAAAAAAAAAAACAATTCATATAATTTTATTTTGTCTATACTAATGGTTGATCATTGTTCTATTGGATCATGAGTATCGATTGAGAGCGTATTAGGTTTATAACAAATCCTCTTTTAACATTCTGTTTCTTCCTATCTTAGTTTTGTTTTATAAATTATTTATTTGTGATTTAGTTTATTTTTGAAACCTATAATTAACTTTTGAAAAAATATTTTGTGCTGTTAACATTTGAGGAATTTATAAAAGAATTGAAGGATAAAAAATGTAAAATGTGTAAACTTAGTTAAATGCTGATTGATCAACAATACATTTGTTAAATGTTGTCAACGTCATAGTTGTTAAACCTTAAATTTATTAGACAAAACATTTGCTTATAAAACATATATATTTTAAAGGTAACCGAATATGAGAAAGGAACATACAAACACTACGCTTACATATATCTTATAATTACTTCATAACAAAACAAGTTGATGAGGCAACACGCGAGATAAGTTGGTAGCCGAGTTGTTGATATTAAGCTTCAAGCATAAATTTTTGACCTGACTTGCGATGTGTGCCGATGGTGCACATGTAATAGTGTTCCCAAAGTGTGTTTATCGATACACTAGCGGGACCATTTGTATAGAGTTGAATTGGATTAGTTCCGTCACAAGCTTCAAATGCTTCCTTTGTGACTTCGGTATGCTCTCCCGTGTTAAATTTAAAGTAGAGAACGTCATTAACACTAATTTCTTTTTTTTTTCTTTTTTTTTTTTTTTTGCCTATATGTATTTATATTTTAAAGACTATAAAATATATTAGTCACATTCTTCCTCAATTATGTTTACTCGTATATATATGGCCCGTTGAATTTATATATAATTATTATAAATATTGAATGAATGTGTTATTAGAAGTATATTTTATATGAGCTAAAAGATTCACGATATTGTTTAAAATTAAATTATATAAGGTAATAGAGCAATAACCTCAAATACAAGACTCGTTAATAATTTGAAGCAACCTAAATCAAATCACAACCAACAATCTAAAAGACTAATACATACTGAGGGTTGCCGATCCATAATATATAACATGTAAAGTATATTACATTACATTTACTGCTATAAAATTATGATTTATCTTTAATGTAGGAAGCACTTGATTAAATACAATAAATAAATTTAAATAAATAAAATAAATTAATTATTCAATATAGGTATGCTTGTATTCAATTACAATTAAATCACCCAGGACTACAGAGGTGTGTATATTTAGGACTTGTTTTATTTTTCATTTGGGGCTTTTTCTTATGTTTATATGTTTAGTCTTGAACTTATGTTTAAGAAGAATGTCAAACTAATTTATGTGGTGTTATTTATATGGTCAAGCTAGAAAAAAGTGATGTAGTTAAAAACTTGCATCTTGTTAAAATGTAGGCAATTATTTGAGAGTGTTATTTATATAAGCCTTCTTACATGGTTTAGTTATACGTTTTTATTTTGGTATCTAAACTAGTAAGAATTATGTTACTATTATTTCTTGCAATTTGATAACTATTAACTACTTGTTATATTAGGGTATTACAATTACAATGTCGAGATGTGCTAGTCTATTGTCCAATTAGGTTGGGCTACTAGTGGGTACTACCTGCTAATGGGTTGTGTATGATTGCTACTAGGTTATTGTTAACAGGGTTAGTGTGTGTGTTGTGAACATGTTTTTTTTATCATTTTGTTTCATTTATACTGCTATAGACTAATGAAACTAAACTTCAAAGATAGAGTTCTATCTTGTGTAAAAACTAAGCTTTCATTATTTGTATGTTAAATTGTAATGGTCACTTCATTTATTAGGTGGTACATGTGCATTTTTATATGTTTCGATATCTATTAGGTTTTAATTAAGTTTGAGATACTTTGTGAAATGTGTGTGTGTTCATTTCATAGGTACAAAAGTTGAAAGACAAGCTTGCAGAATGTGAAGAGCGAGATCGAGTGAGGGAAGAGCGAGATAGGGTGAAGGGATAGGAGCTTAAAACTTTGCAAGAACAAGTTGCACTTTTAACAAATACTTACAATGAAAAGTTCCCCCCACCACCTATTTAGTATTGAAACCAGTTAAGAAAGATACTTGTGCTAAGCTTAACCAACTAGTATAACTATTAACTAGTCTTTTGATACTTAACATGTTCAAAGCTTAACTAACTAGTTTTATTAACTATTTTTTGATACTTGACAAATGTAAATTTTAACTAACTTGTACCAATGTAAAGATTGGCTAGTCTTTTGATACTTGACGTATTTCAGGAACATATTGTGTATTTTGGATGTTTGACTTATTTAGATGCATGTTATTTACATCTTGGTATCACATTGAGTAGGTACAAGATGCTGGGAAAAATGAAATAATAGGGCGATTATTAGAAACTTTTGGGAAATTTCCCTGGGAAATTTGTTGGAAACCTATTTTTGGGAAATTTGTAAGTATCTCGTAGGAAATGTATTCGTGACAATCCCGTAGGAACTTCGTGGGAACTTATTGTATGGGAAATCCGTGGGAAACAAGTAGTGAGAAATCCGTGAGTAATATCCAAATTACCCACGGACCATTCAAAAAGACTAAAATTAAGTTTCTAACGGATTTTCTACGGAGACTTCCGTCGGGAAAAATCAGTTCCGACGGATTTCACACGGAAGGTTAATTACCCACGCCAATATTAGCTTCAGACAAAATTTATGGGAAATCCGTCGGAAACCATGTTTACCCACGGATTTGACCATGGGTAATTGACAGTTTTCTTGTAGTGAGAGTTTGGTCCATAAAGGATGCTTTGGATTTAAATTTAATTACATACTCCGTAAATTTAGATTGTTAACCATTATTAAAAGAGTAATGTTATACAAGATTAATTAGTTAAAGGATTAATTGATATCTAATCATATAGTTTTTGACACATGTAGTCTACTTATTCTCTTTTCTAATCTCATCCAATTAAACTTTTTTATTTACCAATAACATTTTTAGTTATATGATTAATTACTCCTATATGTTATTTTTCTTATTAAAATTGAAAGTTAGTTAGTTAATTAAAATAATTAAAATAAAAAACGTAATTGATTAATTAATGATGACATCTCCCACTTTCTATTCTTGTGTTATATTTAAAGTTAAAATAAAACAGTTAGGAGAGATTTTGAAGATATTTTTTTTTGAAAATGGCAATAAGATTAAAAATAGAGACACTAATACAATCACAATAAACAAACCAACCAATTACAAGGCCAATCCTACCTTTTATAAGTCATAAAAGGAAGGAAGGACTACGGGACAAACTTGCACAAAGACCTGCACACTATTTATATGGCACCTCTAATAAAGACAAATACAAAGACTAAAACAAAGACCACAACAACTAAAAACTCAAACTGCAACTATTGAACAAATCGAAAACCACAAGCACCAGCCAAAATCACAATCAGTAGCCAATGGGGATCTTCTTCCAATTTTCCCATTCTATTTGGAGGTTATATGTAAATTACAATTTGAACAAGATTGTATCTTATTTTATACGGAGTAATACAGTACGTTAGGTGTTTGATGAAATGTTTAATTGACTATAGTCTAGATATTAATGATTTGCAAGTTTAGTAGCTGCTATGTAGGTCTTGTAGTTTAGTGCTATCATTTTCATGTTCTTATTCTGTGTTTGAATGCTTAGGATAAGGAAAAAATTATTTAATGGACACTAAAATTAATGTCATGGTCCATTTGTATGTGCTACTAATTCAATATGTTGATCACATTCTAAGCTATTTGATAAAACTACGCCAATCACAGGTCCTATGCATGTATCCTTTAAGTCAACTTTTGGTAGCTGGTGTTTTGAATCTGATCATTAAGCTACTAATTATATGCTTTTGACAATTTAAGATATCTGAATATAAGTTATTATATATATTATGATTTGGTGTGGTATATCCATGGCCCAATGAACCTAATTAAAGAAATCACAGAACCAATATTACCATGGTATCAAGGAATTCAACCTTTTGGTATATATCTGTGTCAAAAACTGTAAACTAATGGAAATAAGTGAAATTTGAACACTCTCAAGAGTCAAAAGACAATTACTCAGGCAGGATCAAGATTTAAACTAATATTTTCGTTAGAAGTGGAAAATTAATCAGAATAAACTGGGAAATATCTAAAATCCTCTTCTTTTCTAGTTTAAAGAGGCTCCAATCGCAACAAACACCATCCACCATCTACAACGTAACATTGTTATTAACAGATTCCCCCTTACTATAGGCTTCCTAACGTCCGCCACCTAGTTCTGAACTTGTTTACCCTCTGAGTTCAAAGGAAGAAAGATATCCTTGGTTTGACCTGAGTCAACGTCATTGGCATGGTTTAAACCTTTTTCTTTACTAGAAACAAGACCCAACTTTTGAGATAAGTCACACCCTTGTGGTTTTTCTCGAATGGTTTTCTTTAAACTTCTAATTGAGAATGATGTATCGGATTTGAAATTCATAACTTGGGACCATCAACGATGTAGATTTTAACTTGAAGTCGTCGTCATCATCATCATCATCATCTGTCCTCAGGTGTTCACATAGTACAGTAAATCATATACTTGATGAGAAAAAGAAATTTGAGTACCAAAACATTGAAACAAATCCTAGAAATACTTACCTCAATTATCGATGTGAAAGTATCCTTTGAAGAAAGACCGTGTCTTTAGAAATTAAATTAAGTACTCGTCCTTAGTAATTCCTCTACTTACATGTTCATCTGTATCTACATTGAATAAACGATTAGTTCACATAAGAATTTGAAGATTGAAAAATATTAATTACATATTAATAATATATAATAGTAGATGCATACTTTTATACTGGGGAATGTAGCCAAATAACTTCTGGGTTGTCTTATGTTGAAAGAGATCATTGAAGATATTGGGAGGACGGAAAAACCGATCATGGCTTAGGAAGTAATCTCCTGATGTTAACTGAAAAGCAGACAAGTCTCCACCGATGATATGTTTCCATGACTTGTAATAACTCAAAGAATCATCTTTCTTGCCTCTAACGTTGTAAAAAGGGCTTAACGCACACTCTTTTACAGTTATGCCGCCATCTTCTACTTCCTCAACTATTGTAACACTAACTTCATCACCATCTTCAAACTCATTGTTCTCAAACATCCAATGGCTTAACCATACTATACCTTCTTCAGCTTCTCTAACAGCAAATATATAACCATAATATATCCAGCTGCAATTTTTCGATATATTGCATACTTTTGTTCTTATAAAACTAACTACCCCTGTGCCTGAAAACGTATGCACAAAGCATATATTTATTCCTTCAAGTCTTTTATCCGTTGAAGATGATGGCATGGTACACGATATTGATGACCCGCTGCTTCTATAAGCTAACCAATTTGGAACCTCATTCCCTGGAAAACATGTGCTGAATATACCAAATTCGTAATACATCTGCATGTAGAAGATCAATTTTAATTGCATGAATTTAATACATATTTATCAAAAAGATAGAAAGATAAAGATGGAGAAAGAGAGAATACATGGACGGGGAGTTTTTTTGCACGTGACCATATGTATGAATCCCAAATCTGCACCTTTTGCTCTTTCACATATTGTAAATTTGTCCACCCTAAACTACATAATATCTGGTCATCAATTTCTGCTAGTGCTTGGATTTTGATTATGCCCTCGACTTCAGTTAAAGACCAAGACATCCTATAATCGACAAATGGTGGTGCTGAACTTTTTTGATGGAATGTTATTTTCACAAGGGACGGACAATTGCGAGTAGACAAATGTTTGATTGTACTTGGAGGGCACAAAACTGATTTCAACTCAAAACATTCTGCAACAGTGAGTACTTCAAGCCGACTAAGGCTTCTCACACAATCAGGCATGAAATCAATTGGATTATAGTCCAAATATAATCTCTTCAACATTGACATGCTACTGAAGTCCACTGGAAAGGCTTCATTAGATAAGTTGGTGTTTGTAAGCGACAAGGTTACTAGTGATGGTGGTAAAGAAAGAAAAAATGATTTCGGACTTCTGGGTACAAATTCTGCAATGGATGAGGAAGAGGCATGTGACATTACATAAACACTAACTTTCTTTAGCACTTTCAGCAATTTCATGTTCTTCATCTTATTTTCAAATTCACTATCACCTATGCAACCCATTAATGATATTAATCTAACTTTTTTTAACTTGCTAATGCTGCTAGGAAGATTTTTAAGCTTATAGCAGTAGCTCATATCAAGAAGAACAAGGTTTTCACATCCACCAATTGATTCACACACATAAATCAAATTTTCACATTTTGCAAGTATTAACCTCTCAAGTGCAGGTAGCCCAGTGAAGCCACCAACTTCAACCAGCTTACAATAACTCAGATTTAGATACTTCAGTGACCCGAGAACCTGTTACATTAATTGGAGATCAATTAGTCAATAATTTTTTTAATAAAGATATAAATAGGCTAAAATTAAACGAGGTCTAGCTAATATTTGAATTTCATACCTTTTGCCTCTTCCAGAGCTGTGTCAAATTACTATAAGACATGTCAAGAGCAACCAATTTCTCCATTGGTAAGTCTGACGGTATATATTTTAATTGAAATCCATGCATACACAGCCCTCTTAAACCGTTTGGAAAATTGTCGTATGGTCCGTTAAGTTTTATGTGATTGAGTTGGAGTATATGGAGTTTCTCCATCTTTTTTAATGCATTGGTTCCTAATTCAATTTTTCTGCAGTGTGAAGATGAGAAACTTAGAGCTCTATGCATTGATGGACCTACTCCAACATTCATGTTCAAATCATCATTATGAAATTCACGCTCTATCCCACTACTTGATACAGGTAATGTCTTTTTCTCCAACATCATCATATCAAGGAAAAGACCTTGAATCTTCGTTGTACCCTAGTTACAAAGAGAATGAATAATGAGTATATTGATACATTTTTTAAAAGCTGAACCAAGATAATGAACACAATTGAAGAGTCTGTTAAAATTTATGTTACCTTGTCTTCTTTTCACAAATCGAGTGTTAAAATTTTATATTACCTTGTCTTCTTTTAACAAATTGAGGGACTCCTCATGATTCCATACTCGACTACGCTTCCATGGCTTTTCAGGAGATTCTTGACGAACTAATTCTCTCCCCATCTCTTGAAGCAATTGATGCATCTTAAACTCATTTCGTACTCCGATTGTGAGAAGACATCTATCTGTGAGTTTTTTGATTCCGTATGATGTGCGAATGCCACATTCCTTTAATATTGTTTCGGTCACTTCTCTATCTTTTCCAACAAAAAAACATGCAATATGCTTAAACAAATCTTTGCAATTTTCTGAGGGCAATGAATCATAGCTACTTTGCAGGACCTTGTGTACATGGGTATGGAATTTTCTTGTCTCTAGCATTTCAAAGGTATCACTCCATGTGGCTACATCTTCGTTAATTAAAGAACTACCCAAGACTTTAAGAGCCAACGGGTGACCTCCGCAATACTCTGAAGCTCTTGTTGCCTCTTTTTCATAACCCTCCTTAGGACAATAGCCTCTAAATGCATGCCAACATAAAAGTCTTAGGGATTCGTCACGATTTAAACCATTAAGTGCATGTTTAGTATGCTTGGGTGGTAATGTTATACTAAACAGTGCACACTTCTCTGTCACTGACATATCTTTGGTTGTTATTATAATTTTGCTACCTTGATGGAAACCTTTTGTTCCAATCAACACATCTACTTGCTCAAAATTATCAACACCATCCAGCACAACAAGTGATTGTTTTTTTAACAAAGCTTTCTCAATCATAGATGTGCCCTCATCAACATTATGTTCTTCAATCATACTTTTCTTTAGAATATCTCCAAGTAGCTGATTTTGTAAGTGAAGTAGTGTACTTGATTGTTCTGCACATCTTCTTTCAATGTCCTCAACAAAGCTACTTCTTTCAAATTCACAGTAATGCAGAGTATAGATATATTTTGCCAAAGACGTCTTTCCGATCCCTGCCATTCCCCAAATTGTGAGAATTTCAGAAGTTTCTGAGGAATCTCCTTTCAACCAGCAGCTTATGGCATTGATAGAACTGTCCATCCCAATTAAGTGTGGGATTTTACTCTGAAAGTGTAGATCCAATCTACTACTAATTTCCTTAATGATTTCTTCAACAAAAACTGTCTCTCGGCTGAAAATTGTATCAAATTAGATCAACAAGACACAACCCATGCCAATCCAGAGAAAAAAAAGTGATCAATAACCAGTCTTTTGCATCCTTTCAATTAGGTAATAAGTACGTACATCAAAATGCATCAAACTAAGGTTTGACATTTATAGTGTGTAACAAACTATTGGAGATTTTTATTGTATGTAATGAATTTGTTATTCTTCGCTATTGTACTTATTTCTAGTACTTTCAGTGACATGTCATCTATATAATGTTCCACGTGTCATCCTTAAAGTTGCCACACGTCATTCTCAAAGTTGTCACATAACTAAATAGATACGGTAACAATATACACATAAAGTTCATTATACACAACGGTGAACATGAATTGTTCGTTATACACTATGAATGTCATGCCTTAGTTCAATACATTTTGAATCAATTAAGCCTTTAATTAATGTAGTAAGTCCACCACACTCTCACACATTTACGAAATTACAAGACAAAAAGGTAACCTACCGTAGGTAATTGTAGTGTAAATATGACTTACTCGGAATCAAAGGGATTCCATGATAAGTAATATAACAAGTCAGTAAGTGCAAAAACACTATCTTTTTAACTAACTTTGACTGTCACTAAATAGTGAGTGTTAAAAGGGAATGTGTCCCTTTCGGGGGTTCATGCCGAGCCCCTAATTTATTGTACATATCCGGTGTTACCTTTTTTCCCGCAAAAACAAACGGCACAACTGTTCGTCAATAGTTTCATCTTTTCGTCAAAAGGCCGGTGTGTCGGTTGGTTCAGCCAACTCTTAACGTGTTTGGATATAGTAGAAGGGTTTGGTCTTCATATGAGCACACAAAAATAACACATAAAATGCAGGTAAAATTATATTTTACCTACACATTTATGAACATTTTTGTCACGGTATTCGATGTCCACCCTTTTTTATGTTGCTATCTATATGTCTTTACTTATAGCACTTTAGTTACACTTTTTATGTGTGCCTAAAAAAGTCTTTACTTGTAAGCCTTTATTTTAAAGACGCATTTTAGGCTTGGTGACAATTTCTCTGTTTTAGTGATAATATTCATCTGTCACTAAATGACATTTATCTTGTAGTTTCAATAACACTTAAGAAAGTTTTACCGGCCATTTGCATCCTTTCCTTTCAGATCAGCAACCTCTGAAAGTCCTTTCGCCCATAACTCTAACTTAAGTACAACTTGGTTTTTCTTTTCCTCGTCCTTTTCTGTCTCTATCCTCCGTTTGTGTTCAAATAACGCTTCTCCAAAGCTGCTCTCTTGGTTCCTAACATGGGTTGGCTCAACGTGGTAAAAAATAGGGAGAACAATATGGTTGGAGGTCTTTTGCTGCTCTAGGATCATCACAAGTTCATCTAGACACCATGTTGAGTATGCGTAGTTCTTAGACAACACAATTATTGAAGCACGTGAGCCTTTTATTGCTCTTGCAAGCTCGGGTTTTAGCTCTTCCCCAATTTCAACCTCTTGCTCATCAAGAAAGGTAGAAATGTTTTGATTCACCAAAGCTTGGTAGAGGTGATCCGTAAAATTGAGACGAGTGTCTTTACCTCTAAAACTTAGGAAAACATCATAAGTTTTTGGTGATGCTAATTCTAGTAATTCAGTGAGGATAGCCATGGATGAAGCTAGGGAATGTAATTTCTTGTGAAGTTTGAGAGATGAATGTGTCTAGCTTGTTTGGTAGCAAAGTCGATGCTTGAGAGAAGAGACAAGTCCGAGGTAGCTTAGTTGACTTGGTCTACGTACCGACCAAAGACTCTTCTTGGCTTTTTTCAAATAAACAAACAATCACTTGTTCACCGGATAAAATAGATAAAGATTCTCAAGTTCTAATCTATCAAGTTGATCAAGTTTATCCACTCAAACACATTTTCATGATAGGACTCCACTACTAATTAAAGGGCCTCATTGTTTACCCTCGCAACTTAACAATTTTTGAGAGAACTTAGAAAATTAATAGTTTGAATTGAAAGAATCTTAATCCTTTAAGTAAATAATATCATCTTTTGTTGTGCTTTGATTGGATTATAGAAAGAGGGCATTAAAAACAGTTATTTTAACAAAGGAACTTGCATGGTAGAAACATGACACACTTATATACATTATTTGGTCCTGAAGTATTTATCTTGTAACAAATAAAGATAGTTAAACGAACGCTTAAGTTAAAGCAACCAGAGTACTACATACTGCATATCTATAATATTGAACATAGGATTGATATTGATGTAATTGTAATAAATTGAAATGAAAAAAATAATATGAAGAAAACAAAACAAAAAAATCACCACTCACTTTGATCCGCAAGCTAAAATCTCGCTATGAAGTTTTGGAAGTGCAACAGGCATGTGTTTGGCAACCATTGTTTTGGGCATCTTGAGGAGGTTGAGTTTCTAGTTTTTACAAGCTCCAATTAGGCTTACATTACCTGGATTTATAGTTCAAGTTCCTCTAGGACAAATAATAACAAAACGTGTAAAGAAAGGACATAAATGAACCAGATATATCTCCATAAAATTGAAACAATGTATAGTCATGATAAGATCATAAGAAGATGATTATGAGAAATAGAGAGCTAATCTGAACAAGGTTGAGGTCCAATGCAGCACATCTGTTCTAATTTTAAGAAATCATGAGTCGTGAGAGAGATGATACGGATGCAATTAAAAGGATATTAAAAATTAAGAAAGATAAGGAGTTTGGTCTAATAAGACCAGACACAACAGTTTTTTCTTTCGTCCGTCTTTGTTGCTTCTTAGAATGACACCATTGGTACCAAAGCATCTTTGGTCCGTCTTTCTTGCTTCCGTCATGCAAGAGACAGACTGTTACGGAGAGGTGGTGGGCCCTTTTTTTTAGTATATAATAGATATATTAATGATAAATGTGGGGTTCAAAAGTTCAGTTCTTCAGTCCACCCCATTAACAGTCTTTGTGAAGAATTGCAGACGTGACGATGAGCTGACAATTCGGTTAAGTTCTTCAATTCTTCAGTCCACCATTAGGAGTGGTCTAACTGATAATTCTGCAAAGGATGGTGAAGATAGAAGTACAAAGCATGGAGAACAAATAACAGTATCAAAAATTGTATACAACACAAATGAAGAATAAGTTCACTACATACAATGAAGTCTGAATAGTTCAATACACACTATAAATGTTAAAGTATATATATTTACATTTTGATGTACTTGTGCCGGAAAAAAATTCTCAATCCTTTTGTAAATGTTTCAACCCCAAATATTCCTTGGCGAGAAGCCCAGTAACTGTTGATGAATCGGCCTATTTGAACTTTGAACTCAGGTCATTCGGTTTAAAAACTACTTTGTGTTCAAGCAAACCATCAGCGTCCCTCCCTTTCAATATAAAACTTAAACAAATGATCAAGTCATCAAACTAGCTACTATATTACACTTTACCATTTATGAATAACATAACCAACATGGTTTACTATAAATGAATCTCCTACTTTCATTTGGTATAGCAATACAAATATCTGGTATATGCAGCAACACAAAGTGTAAACTCATCAAAAAGGGAATTTAGAACACTATCACAATTAAAAGACACTCAGGCATAATCAAGATTTTTTACTATATTTTCTTTTCAAAAAGGGGAAACTAAATAGAATAAAGAGTAAATTGCATTTTTTTTGTCGATGTGGTTGTTCAATTTTGCCGAGATGAGTTGTTAGCCTAGTTGTTGATCATCATGACAAATTTTTTACCCGACTTGCAATGTTTGCCTACCGTGCACGTGTAGTAGTGGTCCCCCTGGTGTTTATTAAAACATTTGTGGAACAGGTTGTATAGAGTTGAATTGGGTTAGTTCCACCCCATGCTTCGAAGCCCTCCTTCGTGAATTCTACACTTTAAAAGCAGAGAACATTATCAACACTAAAATTTTGATAGAAAAAGAATATTTTTGGCTCCTTCTAACCTAATATATGATCCCCACCAATACTAGGGATCAGTGTAGAAGAATACATTCAACTTGTAATCGATGTTTATTGCGTATAACCGGTTTATATTTGCAATTTTTAATGCACGTAACCTGCTAAAAATCACATTTAATGCATCCATCCTATGTGAATCTAGTTACCATTTTTTGTGCCTAATCACATGTCACGTCAATACATACGTGGTATGCCATGTAAAATCTGAATGTCACGTGACATTACGCATGACATGTCACGTGACATTACGCATGACATGCCACGTTAGACTTTTTCCGGACGAAAAAAGACTTGTTTTTCTGTTCGGAAAAATCTGACATGGCATGTTACCTCAGATGCCACGTGACATTCAGATTTGAAAATGTTCAAGGGATAACCAATTTTTAAAGGATAACCGGTTAAGTGTTAAACCGGTAAACAAATGCATCAAAAACATACTTTTTGCCGGTTAATTACATTAAAAGTAGCAAGCATAAGTTGGGTACACGCAATAAACATCATGGACAAATTAAATGCATTCCCGAACATTAATTCCCTATTAAATGTGTAATTGCAGCTATTCTTTGTAACTTTATGAATACAACTATCATGGCGATAACGAAAAGTGAATTTAATTTTAGTTTCTTTATATCTTTGATTAGTAATGTGTTCTTGAAATGAACTTCGGGTGGCTTTGATGAATTGAAAGATTGAAATATTGATTCATATACATATGAATGTATTCTAGTGTTAATTGATTGTAGAATTTATTGGTAATTAATAAATGTTTTAATGCTCGTCTTTTAACATAGATCAAATATTGATCACTTTGAATATAATATAATATAATACAATTATAATTATAATTATAATTATAATACATATTTATATTTATAATAAAACTTATTAAAAAGTATTCTTCTTTCCAAAATTGTTAAATTTATCGTTTAACTTATAATCATTATTAAAAGCGTCCTTTATAATTCTATTACGGTATTTATTTTTGTCACATCAACATTATATTATTATTTTTTATCTAAATTAGCTTTACTAATTTTTATTTTTATTAATCACTTTCAATTATTCTCACTAGGACATTGTACATCATACTTATACGTGCATCATGAATTATTGTATTTTCTAAAAAGCAATCGGCTTGGCTTGACTTTCCATTGCCGCCAAACCGACCAAGAATGTTCCACTGTGGACCTATCAGAGCACACAAAGTGGAAGGATTTTTGTCGCTGTTAACCATCTGAAACATCATCGAAACAATATTTTGTCACTATGAGACGGCGTTTGCGGCATTATTCCGACTACAACGTCACCTATGAAATACTGCTCAAGTCTTCTTTTTCTTTTTTCTTTTTCTTCTAGTTTTTTCTTGTTCTTCTTCTATTTTCTCTTGTTCTTTTTAGTGAATGTGTGTAATGACAGAGGGAAAAAGAAGAAGATGATGACCTAAATGAGTTTTTTAAAACTTAATTAGAATTTTTAAATGAGCATTTACAATTTTAAGTTTTAAATGGGCTCATCTTTTTGGATTTAATTAGATTTTTGTTTTTAATATATTTATTTAATTTGTTTGTTATTTTTTTTATTTATTAAGTTATTTGAATTTTTTAACAAATAATAAATTAAAAATAAATTTTTGAATACTGTTCTCATTCCCTCATTTTTCAACAACAGTATTTCCTCCGTTGAACATTATAACATACGAGTCACCACTCTTTATGCTTTTGAAAAACTTAAAAAAAAGAAAGACAAAATCATAACACATGAGCTTGTTTTTTTAGGGGTTATCAAAAGTATGCCCTAAAACCAATACAAATAACCATTAAACGAATTAAAGGCATTCTTTTCATATCGATAAATGTCTTTGTTAACATAAGAATAAGAAATAACCATAGTTATTGAAAATTAATATTACTTTTTTGAATAAAATAAATTGTGAATTCATTCAATTTAGTACTACACGTGAC
This sequence comes from Logfia minima, assembly GCA_963921325.1. Taxonomy (NCBI): domain Eukaryota; kingdom Viridiplantae; phylum Streptophyta; class Magnoliopsida; order Asterales; family Asteraceae; genus Logfia; species Logfia minima. The sequence continues at coordinate 42,046,934 of OY992764.1, forward strand.
CCCAGTTTCACTATTTTCTTGTTATCGCGAAATGACATAGTTTTTCTGCTCAAAAGTTCCAATTCACTAGAGATTCTTTACTATATTCGATAATTCTCAAGACTTTTCCGTATCAATACTGCAACAATCCCAAATGAAAAATGATACATATGCCAAATAGGCGACGATATATGTTATCATTTTTTTGTGTCAATATACTATTATTCTGAAACCGTTACATCTCACCTTTTCTTTTTTGTTTTATCGTGTAAAATTTAATGCGAAATATATATGTATTAAATATTTGAAATGCGAAGAAGTTATATAATGATAATTATAGTTTGTCATAATTTTCAATGTTATACAATATCTGTGAGTTAACTCGGCGGTCGAGTTGTTAACATCAACTTGAACCTTGATAAAAATTTCTGAAAAATCTTGCAATGTGAACCCATAGTGCAAATGTAATAGTGGTCTTCCACACTATTTATGGAACATGTGCCGGGCCACTGGTGTACTTGCTAATTGGGTTTGATCCATCACACGTATCGTACGCCTCTTTAGTTACTTCTGCGACGTCATGACTTCCGGTGTTGAAGTTAAAAATTAGAACGTCATTAACTTTGGAGGTTTGATTCACTGACCACACATTGTACCAGACATAAGTTGGTGGCAGATCCCAACCATATCGATCCCCGACGTAATGATCAGTGGCTTTCGTACCAAGTAACTCTAAGGATGCAACCAACATAGCCATAATGAAAAGCAAGTTCGACTGTCTTTTTTCCATTTTTATACGAGATAAGATCAATTATGCGTCACTTGAAAGAAAACTCAAAATTACCTCTAAACTTTTTATTTTATTTTTGAACATAATCAGATACTTATCATTTATTATTTCAGAACTAAATGTATATGAAGCATTAAAGTAATGTGTGTTATTCTTTTATTTAAAACATATTATAAAATTTAATAAATTTAACCACATAATACAATTAAATTAAATACTTACATATGATAACTATTACAATAACTAAATATGTAGAATATGTAGATATCAAGTCATAATGAACTTTGAAACAAAATAAATATAAACCAATAATAATGAAATAAATTAACAAATTGTTTTAAATCTATATTAACTAACAAGCTAGTTGTTCATCAATTAATACAACGGTCGGTGGATGCCGTCAGTAGTCGGTTTTACCTTCTTTTTCAATATAACCACTATAATATGCCGAACCATGATGCAAATTATTCAACACTTGTTTTAATTAATTTGAATTAGATTAAGGAAAATGATTTGGCTACGTAAAACATGTGTCTAAATCCATGCGTAAACAGTCAAACACATATACCCTCTTCTTTTACCCTAAACCTTAACTTCACCGTACTTCTTCCCTCCCCATTCCCAGACAGTCAAACACAAATTCAGATTTCTTCATTTCTAGTCAAACAAAGTTCCAAGGCAACCAATCAGATATCAAAAACACCATAAATCCATATCAAATCATTTCCATCTAAACAAAATTCTTATAACAAAAATATAAACCTTTATTTTCGCACCAATCGATTCAACTGTAACCATCGTGTTGTGCGACAAATTGCCTCAAACTCTGACCAGACAATTGCGCCATTGGAAATCAATACCACCAGTGACGTAGCCATATTAGACCCAAGAAAGGCCAATGACCACTCACAATTTTTTAATTTTAGTAGTAGGTATATAAAGTTTAGTAATATTTTACTTAATAAAACATTATTATTCTAACATGTTGTTTATATAGGATAAAGTGTTACCATAATATATTTAATTATTTTCAATTTAAATACAAGCTACCATTAAGAATATATTTTTTTAAATCGTGTATACTCATGGACCGTTTTATGTTAGCATGAATAAAAATACATTTACAACATTTGATAATTGAGTGAAATTTGATTAATAGAATTTTGTTATATTATAAAGGGTCATCGACAAGAAGATAACATAAATGTTTATGTTAAGTATTGATTAGTAGCCATATACAAAAATTATTGCAAGAATGGTTGACGACTTCCTTTCTAATTTCTTTATATTGAGAAAATGTCAAGACTTTTAGTTTGGATTATGTTTTAAATGATGTAACGATGTAAGAGAGCATCACATGACGCTAAAACTATTTGAGGAACACGAGTATAAAAATTGCGGAAAGATTCTTAAAGGATAAAATCAACTAAAACGTAACACCACGGGATAAAAAATGCAAATTTCTCTTATTTTTAGAAGGGTAAATAAGCCATATACCTGTCAAAGCAATTTGGCCAATTTGAAGGTCATCTCGTTTGAAATCCGCTACTTTGTCTTCAACCGAGTCATCTCTCTTTCAATATATAACTTGAACAAATAATCAAACTATTATATCATGGTTTGCTATACATATCAACCGAAGAATCATGGTGCACCCAACCAAAGAAAAATATATAGAAACAGAACCAAGATTATCAAAAATGGAGCAAGATAACTATTTGGTATATGCACAACAAGAGTAAACTAATTAAAAGGGGAATTCAGAACACTCTCAGCAGTCAAAAGACAATCTCTCAGGCATAAGCAATTTTTACTAATCTTTTCTTCTCAAAAATGGAAAACTAATCAGAATAGACCGGAAAATACATCTAAAACCTCTACTTTTCGGGTTCCAATCAGGCTCAATCTCAGCAAACACCGCCCACCATCTACAACATTGTCAATAACAGGTATACCCTTTACGCTTCCTGATATCGGCCGCCAAGTTCTGAACTTGTTCACCCTCTGAGTTTAAAGGAAAGAAAGAAAACTCCTTGGTTTGCCCCGAGTCAACACCATTGACACAGTTCAAACCTTTTTCTGTACTAGGAACAGGACCCAACCTAAGAGATAAGTCACAATCTTGTGGTTCTTCTCGAGTGGTTTTCTTTAAATTGTTAAACGAAAAAGATGTGTCAGGGTAATTCAAAAGTTGGGACCTTATAGGCTCATGGACTTTCTGGAAAACTGGTTTCCCGAAAATGATTGTGTTCGAACTTTGATCAGCAACGTGAAACACTTTCGGGTTTTGAGGCTGAAATTGGACACCATAGTATAATGGATAAACCGAAGAAGCAGCTAAAGAAGCTTCACTCTCAACGGACACTAAATGTTTTGTGAAACTCTCAATTGATGGAGGATAAAAGGACGAACCCGGGGCAGCTATCGGGCACTTCTGCCTTACATCCCTATTAGCTTCAGAAAGCGTATGTGCTTGATTCACAGCTAGTGGTCTCTCATGATTTGGTAAGTTCAAATTCCGAGCATTTTTGGGAGCAGGATCATGGTTTTGCGGGGTTAAGTAGCTTCGGGTATTACTATTTCTTTGACTTCTTGATGTCTTTACAGGAACACACCCCAGATTAAGTGCAGCTGAACACGATCAACAAAAGAGATGCTAACTTTTTTGAAGCAAATATATGAGTTTTAAATCAAATCAAAGCAACATTAAAAAATCATCAAACAAGCATCGGTTTCAAGATTATGAATTTGAAAATGAACAAGAAATGTATACCTTCAACACAAGGAGGCAAGAATTCACCAGTTTCCATGCTTTCATCTTTCTTAATAATAGTGTTAATGGCATCATTTACACGGTCCCATAATGTCTCAGGGTCTAAGTATTCGACCTAATTTCGATTACAGTTTCAGGTCAAATACTATATCATATAGAGAGACTAAATTACATTTCAATAACAATTCTACAACATGATCAATGGATAGTAAAAAGACAAGGTACCTCAGAATTGGCTTTGGAATACATAATTTCCTCTGATTTCAACACAACTTTAGGCAACTTCTGTTGCCATTCTCTGTTTTTCTTAGTAACAGAACTATGGTTTTCATTGACAACCCTGATCAAATACATGGTTTGCATTATAATAAAACACATTAAGAAGCTCAAACGAAAATCACAAAAATTACCTAAAAATCTGCTGAATGATGGAACCTCTAATGGGTTGATGATGATCACTATGCCACGATCTCCTTACGCATTCATATGGTCTTGGCCCAGGTCTAGGCATCTTTACAACAAAACCCTAATTTGAAACAAAAAACCCCCAATTGAAGTTTGGGGGAAACCTTAGGGGGCCACAATCTGATTATGTTAATAGTGGATTACAATTTGTCAGGCATAAGGACACTGTCAAGACAGCTTTTGTTTCTGGTTTATCAATTTATTTACACAAAAAATGGAATCTTTTTGAGTTTGCAAATAGTGACATTTATATTTGGTACCACCCAAGTGTTATTTTTTAGTGATTTTCATAGTACAATTAGTGGTCCTATAATGTTGGTGCGTATGTAATGTAACTTTACTTGCTTGAGTTGGTGTCAATATTAGGATCTTTTATTGTTATTATACCTAAATGATAAATCGTCTTCTTCTCTAAAGTTATATCCATCAAAAGTAATATAATACAACTCAACTAACTCAACTAGTATAGTCTTTTCATGTAAAAGTACTGATAGATTTGATTCGTTATAAATTTTATAAAAATTAAACAACGGAGCATCTCGACGTTTCTAAAGTATTTTATGTTAAATAATTTTGTTATTAGAGAACACGACTTTCTTTTTTGTACAAAGTTGAGATTTCTCTAAGCACGACAACAACAAAAACTATCTAAATTCGATAAGGACGGAGTATTGAAGAGGTAAAACGTAGACAGTCATACTCTTACTCAATGGTAAGAGACTGCTTCCGAACAGAGACAAAAAGATTTTTTTGCTTTTTCTTTTTAATATTGAAATGCAAAATATTTCTATAAACAAACATTGATGAACTATGATGTTGCAAACAATAAGCTATGAGATTTATTCTTGCTAGATAAGTTGCGCAATCATATCGTTTCGATGTTATGAGAGCAATTTCTTTTCAAGTATGTTCATTTTTACATGGGTCCCATGGCATTCTCGACGAGAATCAAAATAGAAGTTGTAAATAACGAAAAATATTAATTAGGGCTTTAATTGGTGAGGAAAGTTTGTTGGTCACTATGACATTGTAAGAAGTTACTTTCATGAGTACTGCCATTCTTCATTTTAATCGTACATTAATATTGTACACAATTGACATTTAAGATGTTATAATTGGTGACAAAATAAATATAATTTTTATTAATGTTGTTAGATTACTAATCACTGACCAACTAAGTTATGATAAACTGTTATTAGAAACAATGAAGTCAAAACTCTAAGTTGAGTTACTAGTCGCTGGTCAACCTAGTCACCTCTATCGAAGATGAAGTCAAGCTCTCATTATAGAAGAAGAAGATTACTGAGTGAATGAATCTCAACTATTTGTCTTCTGGTCATCGGTGATGCAAGAGCTATTCGCTCACTCATACTATCAATAATCACAACAGTCGTTGTTGAAGAATAAAAGAAGGTTACTGTAATATAACAAAACAAATCATTCTACAAGAGCACGTTAGCTCCCAGTGAATGAGGAAAATTAGTATTACTCCAACGACTTCAACAATAAACAAAGAAAAAGTGACAGAATGCATGACATCAAGTTTGGTTGTGATTGGAGGAAATCCAACACACGTAGAAGCATAATCATAAATGGGGACCACATGAAATTCCTACATAACCATTTATCTGTTAGAAGCGAAACCAATCACACAATGACACGTGTCATTCTACTTGTTCGAGAATTGTGGAGATTTTTATGGGATATATTGGCTATAAATAGAGTGACCTATTATACTTGAAGTTTCTTCGATTTTGTATCTATCACTTATGTGTTAGTGATAAAGTTAGTCTAAGTACAATTTCAATTCAGCAACTAATAGATTAACTTGTTTCTTCAGTTTTTCTATTATCACAACGTCTGTGATTATAACTTGTAACTTGTATTGAAATAATCTAAGTTTTGGCTAGTTATCCCGCATTTGATACTTGGTTTAATTGGTGATTAATAAATTCACCATTCAAGCTATATATCTTTGCACTATGAGTTATCAACTTATACAATTCATAATCTGTTTTAACTGAACAAGTATTTTTAAACTGTTAATAATCTATTAAAGTTTTAAATACACTAATTAAGTGATAAATTGTATTCAACATCCTCTATAGTTACAAACTATACATTGTGACTCAAATACACTTAACTCATAAATGCATGACTGGCCCTGAGAATCTAGAGGCCCTGTGCAAATTAATGAAAAAAGACTCTAAAAAGATTTTGAGCCCCTAATGGACATAGGTAATATTACATAAGGTTAAAAAATTTGAGTTTCTACATGGGGATGGACCCCTAATAGACATAAACAATACTACATAAAGTTAAAAATATTAAATCTCTATATAAATATGAACCTTTAATGAACATAGACAATATTATATAAGACTAAAAAGTTTAAACCCCTATATAAAAATGGACCTTACATAAGAATGTGACATGTTCAATGACACCTTATGAACACTTATGTGGATGGCCTTGCATAAATGTTTATTGGGACAGACAAATATAATAATAATAATGGTAATAACGATAATACTAATAATAATAATATATTCAAGAAAAGGATTAAAACTAGTAAAAGTATACCTTATATACATACGTATTAATACATTAAACATAATATATGATAGGTATCTAAAATAAAAACTTTGATTTAAGTTTTGTCTATAATTTTTTCACTATTTTATTACAATCAATAAAATACTTTATTTTTACTATACATAATAATTTTAAAAATTATTGTCTAGTTATATTTATCATTTATTTTTATATTGATATCATTTTATATCATTTTATATTTACAAATTGTAGCTAAAACTAATTTATCAAACAATTTTATACAAATAAAATTACAACTTAGAGTTCTAATTTAAAACTACGATGTACAATAACAATCTACACTTAGAACTAAAACCTATAATTATTTTACCAAAAACCCCATGACAACTCAACCCATATAAGATACCTAACTTGTCAATGGCAACCTCCCACTGCTAGAAAAGGATGTCATAAACTCTACGTACCTTTTTTATATCTATCATTCTTCATAGTTACGTCACACTAACTATAATGAGGGGTTTACGAGCACATGCTAAATTGCTAGCACATTACAAAAATAGTGCATGTTAGTTAGATGAAACTTAATTTACGTTAAAAACATTTGAGATGGTGGTCTATAATCGGAAAAGTACAAAATGTGAAAATTTTGTTTAATTATTGTTCCACTTTTTAGTTTACAGAATTTTTAAAAGACCTTAAAAAAGCATGTTCATGCATATGTTACGTGACAAATTCTTAATTATAATATCTTTGTTTTTTCGTTTCTCTTTAACCAAGGTTTTAAATACAAGAGTTGATTATCATAATGTCTTAAAATTGCACTTCTACTATTATATATGTTTATGTTTATGCTTTATAAGTTATATTGTGTCTATAAATTTTTCTAAATTGTGTGACATATGTATTTATACCTTTTAGTGTATGTATGAAATTTTGATCTGAAGTAGATAAATACGTATTGTTAGAAAACTTCACATGCACAGTAGGATTTGAAAATTATGAATATATAAATATAGTAAAAATTCAAAAATAAGAACGGTTAGAACGTTACAAATTTGCATTTATACTTGACAAAATCATTGGATTCACATTTGTATATCTCAAATATGCAAAGAAAAATAAATGCACATTTCTAAAAATGTATACAATGTGAGAAAAATGATTGATGCACAATTCTACATTTTTTATTTAAAATCGTGCATCTATCATTTTTTCAATTTTTATGCAATTATAAGGATGCGCATCTATTTTTCTCCACATATATGAGATGTATGAATGTAAATCTATTGGAACTCTACCCTATATACCATTAAGTTAGTTTCAGCAATTTGATCACCGTTAAGTTCCAATATGTTCTTATTGGAACTCTTACCCGTTCATACCATTAAGTACGATGCAGTTCCAGAAGTTTTCTCGTGTATTAGCCGTGATCCCTTTGATTCGAGGCACTTTTGTGTTCTAGGATTAAGAGGATTCTTGTCGTCTGTTTTCTGTGTATGGTGATGTTTCTGAATCTGATGTTGTTATTGAAGAGCTTAAAATAAATACTGATGTTGCTGAATTGAGCAAGTTGGAGAGAGAAAACGGTGTCATTTTTGGTTCAGGTTTGGTTTCAGGTTCAGGAACTACTTCTGGTGTTACGATGAATAATACTCCTGCGTCTGCATTTCCGAGTTATGTGGTGAAATTGGCATTTTCGCCATTGGAGGCATATTTTGTATGTTGTGTTTCCTAGAGAATTGGTTGTGTTTGATTTGCAATATGCAACGCCTATATCTCGTGCTAAGTTACTGAGAAGGTGTCGGAAATTTTTAGACGTGTTTCCGGATCCTAGCATGGTGCTGGTTTATTGTGCTCATTTTGATGGCAAGATTACAGCTTGGTGACGAAAGGAGCAAGTAAATATTGATAATTTACTTAAAGTGTACATCATATTAAGTTTAGGGATTATTATGCAACCATTGATTTCTTAGTGTGCCATGATTCGTAACTGTTTGAATTTAAGGAAATTTTTAGTTACATAACAATTTTGAGATGGTTAATAATAGTGGATATGATCCACACTGCTAACAGCAAGGAAGATGTGTATTGTTACACGTCAGACTGTGCATGGTTTTTTATACTAAGTTTATAGTTCTAAAACTGTCTGCAGTCTAACATGTAAAAGTATGCATCTTGCGTACAACTACAAGCTCGGATCATTTTCCGTTAAAAATATGTAATAGAACATCTGTGCATGATGAATATTTGAAGATATATAGTTAATAATATTGTATACATTGAAGTTGATTATATTCATTTTCATATAACTGCAGAGAAGAACAGGTGCATGAGATGTCTATGATGGAAGGACTTATGACATCGATTGGCACATCTGTCCCTTCTCTGTCACTTCTTGCAGTTGTTATCTCTCAATCAGAAGCCACACTGCAAAATGTCGGGAAGCATTTTGCTGATGCAAATGGAAATTCATCTCCTGATAAGGAATTCGATATGGATTTTGATAATCCTTTTGATTTTCGGGATGAATCGCATATTTGTTCTAAAACATATTTGCCATCCATTTCTGATGATGGAAAAATATGGAATTCGCTTTGGACTTCTGAAGGCCCCGTAGATAATCCGAAAGATACATCAAATGCTGCAAATATTACAGACTTTAGTAAAGTGGCGGTTTCAGATTCAAAATCTGATAAACGGGTTTTATCTTCCTATGATTCCCTGAAGGATGCGGCTAAACTAAGGCCATCAGCCTTGACTGTGAGCCAAGACAAGCTAACACTTAAGGTTGATCAATCCTATGCCTGTTGAAACTTTTGTTTATTCCTGCTTTTCGTTAGTTAATTTGGTTATTCATGAATTTTGACGCTGGTCAGCCTTGTTGGACAGCTTCATCTACTTTCTTCGACGCTGACTATGTTGGCTGTACCATCCCCTTCTTTGACAGCTACTTTGGCGAGTGAGTTGTGCATTCTGTAATATTCTTATATTTCTTTTTAATAAATATTCACAGTTGTTGTTGCACATTTTTATTCACATTCATCAGTTTGTCAATGAGATAGTATATGTGAAGGTGGGGGAAACCGTCCTGCTGTGGCTGTTCCACTGGTTGCTTTGGGAACTCAGGATGGTTCAATTGATGTTTCTGCAAATGCGGCAGCTGCAAGTCTTTCTGTCCATGGTGGTGTTGTAAGAGGGTTACGGTGGCTTGGAAATACTAGGCTCATCTCATTCTCATACACTTCGGTAATGCACATACTAAAACAAGTCCATTCGTATTTATTTATTTTTTAATTTCTTACGTAAATTGTACCTAAAACAAAATTCCATTTTCATCACATAAAACAATTATCTACTCAATATAGGGAACTGAGAAGTCAGGAGGCTTAGTAAATAGGCTTGTTGTTACCTGCCTTCAAAGCAGTCATAGTTGAACATTTAGGGTCTGACAAAAGCCTGAGCGTGCACCAATTCGAGCTCTGCGGGTGTCATCTTCTGGAAGGTTGTACAAAAACTATGTCGTTCTTCTACTTATCATAAAAACAGGTGCAGTTCTTTTTTAAAGATCTGTATTCTTGCAGGGAGATTAGTGATACAGATTCTTGATAATTTTGTAGGTATCTTTTGATCTTGTTCCGTGATGCGCCTGTGGAGGTTTGGGAATAACAAAAACTCCAATAATGGTAAAATGGCTAATTGTGCTCTAGTTATTATCATATGCTAATTTTGTTGTTACCATAATTCCTCGCAAAACTCACGTAACGAGTGCTTGGAAGTTAGGGGTAAATAATGTATTATTTAATCTTGTTTAAATTTTCATTTTTATTTGTTTATTTATTTATTTTTTGCAGCTTAGGTCTTTAGCTCTTCCGTTCACAGTTTTGGAGTGGACTCTTCTTACAGTTCCACGACCGAGTCAGAGTGGAGCATCTAAGAAATCTGTAAATAGTTCCCAAGAACACACTTCTGATGGGGCCCCTACAGGCTCTAGTGAGTCTCTTTTCTGCTACATTTGACATTCTTGATTTTTACCTTTCATGCCTTATGTCATAGGAAGCAATGAGGTTTCCATTCTCAAAAGTAACTTGCAGATGGAGCTCAAGAAGACTTTACAGAGAGTTTTTCATTTGCTCTAGTAAACGGCGCACTTGGGGTGTTTGAAGTTCATGGACGAAGGATCCGAGATTTCAGGTACTATCATTTTTTTAGTGACCACACTCATGGAAACCCAATCATTATTTTACTTGATATATGGTTTAAATTTATCATAAATATTCCCTGTCGTACAGACCAAAGTGGCCTGATGTGTCAGTTATTTCTTCTGAAGGACTTATTACAGCCAGTGCTTACCGTACTCCTCATGTGGTTAGTTTCCTTTCATATATGGTAGTTGCGATTGGGCGTTGAAAGTGAACGAGTTTTTCATTTTCAGGTTATGGGAGACAGGTTAGGGAATGTTCGTTAGTGGGATCTGACAAATGGGCAATCTTCATCTTTCAGTACTCACAGGGAAGGAATTAGAAGAATCAAATTCTCCCCTGTTGTTCCTGGAGATCGTAGCCTTGGACGTACTGCTGTATTGTTTAATGACAACACCTTTTCTGTATTTGATCTTGTAAGTGAGAAAATGTTGCAAAGTTGATCGTAGGTACATATCAGACAGTCCACTAGGCTGCATTAAGGTTTCAAAATTAGAAGAGATTACCAAGAACATATTCATTTGGGACTAATATGCACTAACTTTTAAAATTCCTCAGCCGCAATAATACCTGTCCACCATATAGAGTTTTTTTACTCGATTTTGCAGTACATTTTACTTGAAACTTTTGTGACAGGATAAGCTAAGGAATAGAATAATTGAAATTTGATATTTCTTTATTTAAAAATGGGTAAGATGTAGGAGGTTTCCCCTGTTCAGGTTACCGGAGAGGTTAACGGAGAGGGCTAATGTTTTTACTCAAATGTACGCCGTCTAACCGGGGTATCCCCATGACGGTTTCAGACCCTTTCCCTGGCCACCCCAAGATATGCAGCTAGCGAGGTTTGAACCTGAGACTTCTTGTGCGGATATCAGGACGCCAACCACTAGGTCATCTTGATGATGGTTTGATATTTCTTTATTTATAGATTTTTTTTTTTTTTTTTTTTTTTTTTTTTTGCTTTTTCAGGATTCACAGGATCCGCTAGCCAATTCCTTATTGCAGACTCAGTATCCAGGAACCTTAGTGCTTGAACTCGATTGGTTACCTGTGCGAACTGATAAGAATGATCCTTTGGTGCTGTGTATTGCTGGAGCAGATAGTAGCTTTCGCCTTATTCAGGTTAACATGTATGCAACACATTTCACTGAGCTGTCAAACTTGTGATGATGTCCTCTCATGGTGCATTCATTCTATTTTCCTGTTGCAATGTCATTATTAAACATTCAAAGGATATTTAATGTTTTTTTCAACTTATATCAATGTCCTAATCTAACTTTTCAGTAATGGGATTGTTTAAATAACTCGTTTTTTTTCCGAACTCGGTACATTTGCACTGTTTTTGAGTTTATAACCTGCTATTACGAATGCCCAGTAACATTTTAGATTCTTTCTTCCGGTGACAAAAGAATTGGTTACGGAAGCCTGCCTGTATGTGTGAAGGAGCGATTTTGGCCAATGCCATTATGTTCTTCTGTATTGCTTCCTACCACACATGCCTTGGTACAATTGACTTTAACTTTTGATTCTAAGCATTAAGATGTTAAATTGAATCAAACTGTACTTTGTTAAAAAGGTTTGTACGAGGTAAATGGTTAACAAATAGTTTTGGGATATTCCGGTTGATTTATAGGACATGTAGCATAACTAATAAGATGTTGACTAATGTGGTTATGCTAAACATAAATTCTTAACACTTAGAGATATCAGGCAGTTTGGTATCACATCTTCTTTTAGCCCTTTTTTTTTCTTTTTCATTTTTTATTAAAACAATTACTAAGATAACTGTTATAGTACCTTTGGATATTATTTAAAAAGATATTTCTTAATTGATGGAAAACAGGCATTGCAATTAATCTTGCAATATGGGGTAAGGGAATTCTCAGATATCATCTGCTGGAGATCTTCGTAGTTATTTAATTGATGTATCACCAATTGGTGACTCTGTTGTGCCAGAATTGCTACTCAAGGCATTAGAGCCTTACAGAAAAGAAAGTACGGTTTATTATGTTTTACGTGCCATTCTTTCTAGTGTATATTGTTGGAGAAAAGTCAATATTTTAATTTTTTGTTCTCTCTTTTTCGTTATGTGTTTTGTTTGATCAGATTCTGTACTTGATGATGAGGAGAGTGCGACTCTACGCTACCATAATCAATAGAGATTCTGCTGCAAAGTTTTCATTTGCAGCTGCAATATTTGGTGAAACCTTAGAGGCTTGCTTTTGGTTGCAATTGCCTCGTTCACTAAAGCACTTGAACATGTTGGCTAACAAATGGCAACAAAAAGCACCTGTAAAACTTCCATCTACATCAATTGATGATGCATCATCTATACTAAGTAGGATGTTCTCAAAAGGAAGATCAGTTGCAGTGTCAACACACACAAATTAAGTCATAAGATTTCAGTTTGTTTGGTACTTTTTTTCTTGAAAATGGAAGTACAAAATAATGAATTAATAGCTGTGAGAAAAGGACACATGATATTAATATTGGTATCTTTATTCACAGAATGATGGGCAACTTAGGATGATCGCTTTTGAGCAAGAAGAGTTGTGGGAAAATGCTAGTGAACATATTACGTGGCATAAAAGATTAGAGGGTGAACAGGCTATTCAGAACCATGTACATGAGTGAGTTTATCTCTTTATTTGTATCTTCTAGTTCTATTATGTCATAATTGCCCAAGTGCTAATTGCAGTCTCTGACAACATGAATGACAACCAGGCTTGTAACGTTTGATAACTTGAATGCTGCTGTCAACTTACTGCTTTCCACTCAGCGCATTCTTCTATCCCAATGCTTTACGTGCAGTTGCGCTTTCATCTGCAGTATCAAGAAATCTTAATGAACTTGCAGTAAAGGTAGCTACTTCTACTTTTCACTTTGATACGTGAAATTGTCTTTGAACTTTAGCGAATTTTGATCTGGTGGCTTGTTTGTTATTTGTAGGCTGTTGCAGCAAATATGGTGATTGGTGAGGACTGATAGGTCATTGTCTGGCACAAATCTTCTCTGTGCCGTAGGGAGATATCAAGAAGCTTGTTCACAGGTGGTTTCCTATTGCTTACTGGAATTGAATTGCTGTTTTAACAAGTGATTGACTTGTTTAACTGTTATAACTTTGTAATTGCATGTTCGTTTTAAAGTAACAAAAATGCCAGTAAAGTACCCTACTTTCAAGCATGATTGATTTTGGACAAAACTGTGTCGACTTGGCACTTACTGTCCAAAACCATTTCTTCTTGAAAAGTATATTGTTTTTGCATTTCGCAAGAATGATGGTTTCTATAAGAAAAATCTACTGTGAGGCTTTGAAATCTCAATAAGTCATGTAATAACATAATTTATAAAGTTTAGAGATGGATATATATAGATTAAAGGTGAGAATTTCGATCCATTCACATACAAATGGGTTTATTTGGGTTATGTTTTATCTTTAATGGGTCGAGTGGGATAGCTAAAGATTTAACTCAAAAGGAAATTGGTCAAATAGGTCGAGCGGATCAAATGGTTCAAAAGTCATCCAAAATGCGTAAAACCTACTAATCCGCTTTATCAAAATGATTTACATTATTATTGTAATAAGAGGTTCTTTAATCATATTTTAACTAATAAAATTAAGAAAAAAAGAAGAATAAATAGTGCTTGTGGATTGGTGCAACCTGACCCATTTCGACCCACACTGAACTTTAGCTTAAACCATTACAATTCAGTTGTATTAATTATATTTGCAGCTTCAAGATGCAGGGTGTTGGACAGATGCTGCAACCTTGGCAGCAACACATTTGAAAGGAACTGATTATGCAAGGTTCACATCTTCATTTCACTACTTCATCTATTTGGCCAACCATTTTGTACATCTTCTTTCTATTTAACAGTATTTACTATCAAATCTAGTACGTCCCATCACATCCTAAAGCAACATTAAAAATATCACATTTGTTGGATGATAGACCCAGACTTATTGTTCTTTTTGTTTGTGAAGTTTTTCGACACCTAAGGCTGTGTTGATCTAAATCTTTTGTATCAACCCAAAAGGAAGGGTTTGTATCTTAAAGGTAACATTCCAATCAGTTGTATGTAACACATTCATATAACTGTACGTATTAGTTTGGTTTGGCCGCTATAATGTAATGCTACTACTATACTGTTCTTATCAATTCTTTGGGGACTAGTCTTAATTTCGGACCAAAAAACTAACAGTTCATATCACATCTTCACCTTGAAAGTGTAAAAAATTTCATAATGATAAACTAGCTAAAGCGCAGCCATTTTTGGAACTAAGATCTTCTCTCATTTATTGTTATATTTTGCAGGGTAATGCAAAGATGGGCAGGACATGTCTTGAATAAGGAACATAACCTCTGGAGGTATCTTACTTTTGCGCATTTACTATGAATGTTTAACCCATTTAACCCGTTAGAGATAAAATGTAACCCAACTAAAACCGACCATAAGTAAATGGGTCGAAATGGCCACCTCTAGATGGTCAGAATAACCTATCTTTTCTGATAATCTGGTTCTAACTAATGTGGATTTGGGATCACTAATTTTCGAATGCAGGGCCCTAATAATGTATGTATCAGCTGATTCATTGCAAGATGCATTGGCGGCACTGAGGGAGGCTCAGCAGCCAGATACAGCTGCCATGTTTGTCATCGTGTGTCGGGAAGTTCATCCTGAATTTATAGACAACTTAGATCCTAATGAAGAGTCATCTGCTGCTATCAAGTTACTTGTTTTATACGGATTGAACCCACAAAGTAATGAAGTTATAGCTGTTAGTGAATTATACACAAAGTACCAACAGAAACTGGTCGATCTCTGTATGAACTCACCACCATATTCTGATTAAATCTCATCTCCTACAAGAACAGTGACAAGGCATTAAATTTTTAATCTTTTGATTCAATTAATTATTATTTATTTATTAATTTACTTCGAAGAAAACATACATTCTCAGCATGAATGACCGATCTCAAATACGCAGCTGTTCATAAAAAAACAGTCTTTGTTGTACAACGACTGGAACTTGATCTTCCTAAATGTATAGATGAGTAGCCATAAATTTGAGCTCACTACGTTTAGAGTAGGTTTTAAAACCAATACTACATGAATGCTATAAATGTGAGCATGTTTTCTTTGATTTTTGTTTTTATTAAAGTTATCATAAGGTGAGTAACCCTAAATATGAACAACCATTCTCACACAACATATACATTCTCCTGGACAAAACCAATCCAAAAGCAAGATTAATCTAGCCTTAGATAACATGCTGTCTCCTATTTATTTAGACTGGAATAAAGTTGCATATTCATTATTATTGTGTTCGGCTAACTGTAATATTATGGACTTTAGGCCAAACCTAACATACTAAGTTCTGTTTCTAGTGTTATATCATTCAATTTCAAAAAACAGACAACAAAATTTTGCATATAAAGCAGGCCCAAATTCCTATTCTGCAATCTTTAAAGGAATTACTATTTTAACGTTTAAAATGAGTTGTAGGAAGCAAGAAACAGAAGAAATCAAGCATAAACGAACAAGATAAAGCCTTGGTGAGGTAATTATGCACTTTATCTTTATGTATGTCGTAAATGTGTGTTTCTTTTAATAGATAGTCACCTTTTAAGTTTTCGGGTAATCTTAATAGTCAGAGCCGTCCGTGAATTTTTGGAAGTCTGGAAGTTAATCACGAAAATGAGCCCATATAATAAAATGCTTAAATTACTAAACACGGCTAATAATATGTAAATTAACTCATTGTTTTTACGGCGCCGTCAACTTTGACACAATAAAATCTATTTTCTTGTATTTCTTAATAAACGATCATATTATTTATCCATGTTGATAGTTGAACATATTAAAAAAGATGGCAAATTTGAAAAGTTTTTGTTAAATAACATAGCGTTATGTTTTTTTAACAAAGGATAATGACAAAATCGCCTGTCGTTAAGATCATAAGTTGAGATTTAAACAATATATATAAAAGATAAAAGGTACTTACATGAGGAAAATAATACATTAACTTAAAAAAACAGCGTTAAATAATAAATCAGTAGACATTTGTAATAATATAAAGTATCAAGATCATAGACCACAATATTATATCTATACTCACACATTTTATATTCCCTTTCTTAAAACTTTTAAAACTTAAAAAATATAAAGGTGGAAACTTAGTCAAAAAATTATGACATATAACCGTATGATATCAACTGACTTCTCCAAATTATTTGACTAAAAACTTATAGTTATCATGCATATAGATGCTTATTTGACAGTGATGTATGATTTTTGTTTTGTCATAAACATCTTTTACCCTTTACACCATTTATCATCTTATACTGTGAATTGAATCATGGTTGTCACATATTTAAAGACTTTTATATTAATTTTTCTTGAAAAGTTTAGTTGAAATTATCATAAAGCTACATAAAGTTATCCGACCAATAATATTTTATTCTAATTGTTATATTAAGACATATCAATCGTATTGATTTTGAAACGATTAATTATTTATTTTTTATTAATTTTTAAATATTATTTGTCACATCGTACGAGTAAAAATCGCTAGTTTTTCTTTGTTTGCTCGGGTCTGCCGTTAGCTTAAAATAATAAGTAGTTAAAAAATAGAAGTACACAATTACAGACTATCATGAAACAATTAAAAAAGCTTTTTAACGTTAGTATTTCTTTTTACGGGTCAATTTTTGGATACCCAACAAAAAACAAAAAGTGAGGATCCAAAAACTGTCTGTGACTGTTGCATTGCAGGAAGGAACTCATCATCCTTTTTCTGCTATTTTGATCCCTCAAATTAGGGTTCCTGAATCTCTTTGCTAATTGAATTTTCAGCATTGAATCACCTACGATCTACTCACTAATATCATTCCATTGATCTCACACGCATTATTAAGGTTAATTAATCACATCTTCTACTACTAATTGTTCATATGATTTATCATCAATATTATTGTAACTAAATAGTTAATGATTTTTTCCAGCTGATTCATTTATATGTCAGTTCTGTTCTCTATTTATTGTCATAAATAATTTCATCAAATTTGTAACCACTAACATTTGAACCAAATGGCAATGGATTCAAAATGTGGATCTGGTTATTGTGTTGTGGATATTGTCCTAGTTACAGTTACTGTTGTATCCCTCCCCTCCCCCCCCCCCCCCCCCCCTCTTTTAATTGTTGTTAGAATTACAAATGTTGCAATGGATTTACTTTTTTCGGATTAGATAATCAATCATGCAAGTAAGATTAGTAAGTATTGTGAATGCATACAAGAATCTAGAATTGTTATTGAACATAATGTCTTGTATATAACACTTGTATTTAATATATCATGGTTTTTGCATACAGTATTCTATTTGTTGGGCGGTTTTGATAGTCATAGTGGTTATAATGTGCAAAAATGAGACACCTTTCGCAAACGGGATATTAACTGTGTAAAGTACTAGCAAAATGGACTTAGAAAGTTAGGTTCCGACTGCTTTCATGAATTCTTTGAGGAATGCGTCTGAGCTGATCACTTTTGCATATGATGTGCCTTTTGCTCGAGCTGTTGTTTTCGGAGTAAACATTGGAGGTACGGTTGTTTACACAATTTTTAATCGGTTCCAATTATCTTGTGATACTGAGTTTACATTTTCTTGGGTGTTGACTTATAGGCCATCTGTTTGTGGAAGGTCTACTTGCAGTAGTTATCATCTTTTTACTATCTCAGAAGAGTTACAAGCCACCTAAACGCCCTTTAACGACAAAGGTGTGACCCTTTTCCTCACTTGGTGTCTTATTTGACTTTTTAATCTGGGTTCTGACTTTTGTAGGAGATAGATGAGCTATGTGATGAATGGGTACCCGAGTCCCTTATCCCGCCTGTTACAGAAGAGATGAAAAAGGAGGTTCCAGTGCTGTTAAGGTCACACTCCCTCTTTTTCTGTCTACGTTATACAAGTTGAAATTTAAGCATTCAATGTTAAATGACCTAAATGCAGTCATGTGAAATGCCATGTATCTGGGTTGCAGAAATATAGAATTTCGTACCGTTTATAGCTTATGAAATATTTCGAAGTCATTATCTGTGATGGGTTCATTTAATGTTCAGAAATTTTTGATATGCCATCTATATACGCGCACAAAACACATATTAAGCCCATACACAATTACAGTGCTGCAGGACCTCATACAAAAATCAATGGCAAAGAAGTGGTTAACTTTGCCTCAGCAAATTACCTAGGATTAATGGGACATGAGAAACTAGTTGTGAGTAAACTACCGCCGTAATTTACTTCCATTATTTGGATACAGTTTTGTTTTTTTAATGTTTATATGGCAGGACTCATGTACTACGTCACTGGAGAAATATGGTGTTGGTTCTTGTGGTCCTCGTCAATTTTACGGAACCATTGGTATAAATTAACCGTTGATGCAAATAAGCTTCTTTTATAACTAAATTCAAGTGCTTATAAGTTTTAGAAAGCAACTACAGACTATCTTTTTTCCTCTTCTATCTAGATGTTCACCTTGACTGTGAAACCAGAATAGCAGAGTTTTTGGGAACTCCCGATTCCATTCTCTATTCTTATGGACTCTCAACTATGTTCAGTGCAATTCCAGCATTTTGTAAGAAAGGAGATCTCATTATTGTGTAAGTATATATTATTTTGCTATGTGATTTCATGCTCTTTACTAAACTGTACCATCTCCGTTCCAAAATCAAATATACAATTCAATTTTTAACTTTTGAAGTCAACCCATCATCTCCATGGTTGACTTGATTTTCTCTTTATTTTGATGACACGGATATTTATTATTGATTGCACTTCTATTGTAGCACTTAAAAAAGTTAATAGCTAATGTGAGGACCTATAATAAGATTAAAGAAATAGTTTTATAGTTCAAAAAGTTAATTTGATCAAACTTATGTGTCGATTGAGTTCTTTTCTCTAGTTATATATGAAATGTGGTCATGTAAATTTTGTATGACCCAATTACCTTCAACACGAATATGGCCATTTTTTCTCTTAATCAACACTCAAATTATTTATCATATTGCATACATATCTATTTTGGAGGCCCTGGGCGGTCGACCACCTCGCCCAGCCTCAAAGACGACCCTGCTAGCTGGAAATACATGATAGAATAAATCCACGTGTGATAACCAACTGACACCTTTTATTAGAGTAGCATCATGGGCAGGTCGGGTAACAGGTCAAAACATGTAATTTTGGTATGGGTCGAGTTGGGTTGAGCTGCACTTAGTCCCAAATGTTTTACTTTTTTATAAATAACTAGTGTGCCAAAATTTCAAAAATTTATACTGTTTCGTGAATAAATAAGTTTTTGAATAAATTCATTTCGAGGTTTTATGCAATCAAAATCATTTTGGGCAACTTTTGACCTCTAAGACCCTTCCGTCCCATTTGAGCTGTTTCCTTATAAGCTTTTTCCCTTATTTTATCTGTTTGATCTGCTAGAGGTAAAACATAACCTGAATCGATCCATTGAATTGGTCAAAATTGCCACCTCTGCCCTTTATGGTCCTATTGTTTTCCGCTATACCTACCCAAACTTAAGATTAACAAACATCGCTTGCAATTTGTTTAGCTGTATGTGTAATAATTTCTAATTTGCAAGTTCACTTCATTATTCTAGAGACGAAGGCGTTCACTGGGGGATACAAAATGGTTTACACTTGTCGAGAAGCACAATTGTATACTTCAAGCACAACGACATGCAGTCTCTACAGAGTACACTAGAGAAAGTCATTCAAGACAACAAGCAAGCTAATAAACTGAGACGCTACATTGTTGTGGAAGCTATATACCAGGTATTTCTAATCACTTAGAATTACCGTTTCTTAGACAAAATTGGTTCTGGTACAGTTGAGCTCTTGGTTCAGATCCTCATGTAGATTCATATGGGCTCGAGACTTTATTCAGCTTGTATAGGCTTTTAGCTTGGGTTATATCACATATGTGATCATAACTAAAAGTAAATACATTAAAATAAATAGATTTTTGTTTATGAAAAGTTACAATCAGAACTCTTGGACACTTTAGAGTTTAGTCAACTAAATATTTAATATTGTATTGGTGCTCGTATAGGCTTCGTGAGCTTGGCTCATTAGGCTGCTGAGTTATTGAGCCTGAACCTGACTAGACTTGAGCTGGGCTTGGATAGTCAAATGAAATCACTTGATATTGCTGAGTTATCTTATGATGTTTAATAGAAGTTGTTTAATGTTAGAATTCTGGGCAAATTGCACCATTGGATGAGATTATCCAACTGAAGGAGAAGTACAAGTTCCGTGTTCTATTAGATGAGAGCAACTCTTTCGGTGTGCTCGGAAAATCTGGTAGAGGTCTAACTGAACACTACCAAGTTGCGGTATATACATCTCTCTCTCTCTCTCTCTCTCTCTCTCTCTCTTTTTCTGTCTGCCTCTGGTTTCTTAGTGTTTATTATTCGGTTTTAAGTTAAAAAAGGCGTTGGTCTTAATGTTGCAGATTGATAAGATAGATATAATAACTGCTGCTATGGGACATGCATTGGCTTCAGAAGGTGGGTTCTGCACCGGAAGTCACAGAGTTATTGATCACCAAGTATGTACTAGTACCCCTACAGCCATTATATCAACCTAAAACTAGCATGTTTGACATTTGAGATCAACATGATTATTTTGAACGTCAAAATTGTTATGGATTTCTTCAGTTTATGAAAAAGGCATATTGTGGAATGTATGTTCTAAGGGACTTGTGTATCTGTAGCGCCTCAGTAGCTCTGGCTATGTCTTTTCTGCATCTCTCCCCCCATACTTGGCAAGTGCTGCAATTGCTGCTATTGATGTCATTGAGGAAAATCCTCAACTCATTACAAAGTTACGAGATAATTCCAAAAAACTAAGCACAGGTTTGTCTCTCTGGCATTAATAAGAGTTACTTACTTTGTCTGATGATACAGATCATATATTGGGATGTCATTGTCCTATGAAAATTGCGTTAGCCCTTTTCATGGCACCATAAGATCACCCAAATGATTGATCACATCTATAGATATTTATTTCGCCTGCAAGATGCCTCTAATTTGTCTTCATTATAGGAGCTATATACATTCTTTTGACTAGTATTCGTCACATCATAATTTTTACCAGATTTGATGCTTAGAAACTTCCACTAAAATAATAAAGTGTCATTTAAACTTATTAATAAGAAGGCATTCTCACCTGATTTTCGGCAATTGCAGGATTGTTAGGAATACAGGGCCTTGAACTTGCAAGTGATATAATGTCACCTCTTGTATTCCTCCGATTAAAAAAATCCACAGGGTCCTTGAAGAGTGATTTTCAGTTACTCGAAGATATTGCTGATCGGGTAAGTGTTAGACCTTCACCTTCAAAGATTTTATCAGGATGCATTATTGGATTGTATAAAACAAGTCATATGTGCATCATGATCAAAATCTACATTTTAGTACTCTATGGGCATTTAACATATCATTTTGTGGGTCCAATTATATGTTGTAATAAGGAATGATGATGATGATGAAACCATAAATGGTTGGACCCTAATTATTATGTTGATGGTTCTTTTCGGTTACTTAAGAGCTAGTGAAATTGCAGGTACTGAAGGAACACTCGGTTTTTGTAACAACTTCTAAAAGATCTATGGTTGATAAATGCAAGCTTCCTGTTGGGATCAGAGTGTATGTTTCAGCTGCTCACACGGAATCTGATTTACAGAAAGCATGTGAATCATTGAAGATTGTCGCAGCTTCAGTCTTATTGAATCAAAACTAAATACTAGAATGTAACACCTCATCTTTGAACAAATATTGTGAAAGAAAATTTTGAAAATTTTTTCCTTCTCTTGTTAGTGAGGGTTAATCCTACCGTTTCTTAACGTGCTAACTGATTATGCTCATATGTACGGCTTTCTCTTGCAACTTCAGAATTTCAGATTAATAGTATTTATTAATGCCATATACTTTTTCAAAATGTTTTCTCAAGTACTTCCTGCATCTAAAAGAGTGGGGCCAACGGAGTTTGGTGGCGGCGGCCAACGGCTGCTGGGTGGTGGTAGGTGTAGGGGTGAGTGGGAGTGGGGCTAGGGAAGATGAAGGGAAGAAGAAGGATAATTTAAAGTTGAGGGCAGAAAAAAAGAACAGGAGAAATAATTGAAGGGTTGTAGGTGAAAAATGATGTTCTCCTACTTCTATCCTTATTTTTTATACTAATTTCAAAATTGTAATACCTTTTTAACCATTGATTTAGATTAATTATTGATCTAATAGTTTACATGTCTCTTTTGGCTCTTCTCTCCATATCTCCCCTATCCCTTGATCCTAAATTTTAATTAAAAAAAATATACATATACATGTATTAAGATAAAAAATGAAAATATTGATTACTACCGTTACTACTGTCATAAAAAATTATTATATATTAAACTTTCCCCGTTAATTTTACTTAATTACTAATCTATTTTATATTGAGAAATTTGCAATTTTTGTCCCTATGGTTGTTGCATTTGGCCCATTTTGTACTTTTTCGGATTTGATCGATTTCTTGTCCCTACAGTTCTCAATTTTTTCAAAATTATACTTTTCACTAATTTTTTGTTAAAAAGTCCGTTAAATCACATCGAATGACCAAACTGCCTTTATCTTCTTCAAACTCATCAAACGTTAGTTTCACTATATCATCAACAAAACTCTTTTCATTTGTTAAAAAGTTTAATTGGTATTGCTATGTTTGCAAGTTTTTGAAAGAATGTTGAAATGTTGAATGATTGCAACATTATATGGGAAATAAAGAAGTCAAGAGAACAAAAGGAAAAGTAATGAAGACTTGAGAAGTTTACTATTAGCAACTATTGAGCACAGTTTGACGTTTGATGACTACGTTATATATTGTAATCAAGAAATATAATGTGACAATGTAATAACGATTAGGATTAGAATTTGTGTTTTGTTAATACTTAAAACTACATTGAAATTAATAGCGTAAAGTTTATAAAATATATCTTTTCTTGTATTTATTTTTAAAGAAAACGGAGAGGATTAAGTATATATATATATATGTAATTTCGAAGTTTTTTGAGACATGCAATCGTAATCGTAATAAATATTATAAGAGTAACTTTTTTTTTAGACATGCTATCGCCTCTTCCTATCAACTTAAACGGTTTCGTTGAACTTGAAAATATCACTAATACAACCAGTTTGATATTTTATCACTTAGAGTCATTTTTATTTTCTTTATATTAATAACTGGTGGGAAAATGAATGAAAATTAAAGCGGAGGATGTTTGTTATTATACCTTTAGTAATTTACTTTGTATGAATATTAATCTATCACTACATAAAATTATTTAGTTGCATATGTTATCATAATTTTATGAAATATATTACTACTTCAAATGTAACAGTTAAATAATATGTATTAAACTAATTTTCATAATTTATATTATAATCTTTTATTTATTGCAAAAAATATACAATAATTTTAAACGACATGTAATAGTAGGAAAGTTAATACATATAAATTATTAAAATTATATTTAAAATTATTATTTTTATATTTATATAAAGTAATATTATTTATCCCACTGTTTGGCGTTTATATAAAGCTGAAATCCGTAGATTTCGGTTTAAGCCACTTTCTTCTCCAACTTGCCCGCCAACCAACAATGTTTACACTCCGAATACACACCGTCGACACCTGTCAACCACCGTACGCAACGCCGCTAGGCGATGGCGCCGCCACGTCCAGCGCCAAACCTGCGGTCGCCGGCGGTACTTCAAACCCTAAATCTAAGAAAAAACTCTCCAATCCGATCGAAATTAAAGGTGTAGTTCATCTCTTTCGCAATCTACCGTTCGGATCTTCATCATCCACAACAACTCCTCCAATCATGACGTTATGGAACGTCGCTACACGTACTACAGTTGTATTTATTGCCGCCGTACCTAACTACCTTTCGCACGAAGAATTTATTGCGTTTTGTGGTACTCATGTTGATGAATTCACTGATCTGTGTTTCATTAGGTATTTGTGATCGTTAATTAGTTACGTTAGGGTTTTTATTTATTTCGGTTTCAGATGTGGAGTTAAATTTTGTTAATTGTTTGTGGTTATTGAAGGAATGATGCGGTGGAAGATCGGTATAGCGTGTTAATTAAGCTAGTAAATCAAGTATCTGCTGATGGATTTTGTATTTGTTATAATGGAAAGAGGTTTAGTCCTTCTGAGGTATACTTGATCTTGTTCGTTACATTACTACTTACAGTTTATTTGATTTTACTATGTATTGCACCAAATTGCAACAAAATCCTCATTGTATGTAGAGAATCTTCTAATTCCTTGTAGATTTTATAAAGTTTGGAGCATTCTATTACCATCTCATTAATTTTTCATCTAGTATTTAGGTTAGATTTTACATCAAATGGTATCAGAGTATTGTTCAAAAAGAAAATGGTATCAGAATGGAAGTTTATATTACGTCAGAACGAAAATAAAGAATTAGATAAATACAATGACAGTTTATGTAAAAAGTCCTTACATTTTTGGTGCAATTTGTGGTTGATATTAAAGAGGAAAATTAAAAGATACGGATTTGATTGATTCTGTGTTTCAAGTATTGAACTTGCTACATTTTGGCTGGGTTAAAATTTCAGACTGAGCTTTGTCATGTATACTTCGCTCAATTAGTGGAGTACACAGATTCGGCTGAGGTAGCCGGCATCCCTCAGCCAGGGTATACAGAATTACCAACGTGTCCTGTTTGCCTAGGTAAATTATTGTTTAATGATTTTTAATATTGTGTGAGCATATGGATGGTGTAAGTGATCTGTTTGGTTTTTAATAAATTGGTAGAGAGATTGGACTATGATACAAGTTCAATACAGATTACGCTGTGTGACCATTCGTTTCAATGCCCGTGCATTTCAAAGTGGACTTCACTGTCCTGCCAGGTTAGCTCTATTTTTTTAGTTTATATTTGTAGTATGCATTAGTTGTTTTGGAGTAGCTATCATATCTTGCATACAAAGTACATGTACGAATGTGGGACACTTGGCCTATAAGTAATTTTTTTTTCTCCTAGACCATTTTACCTTATAATCTGAATTACCTTTATTCGGTTATGGATTTTGATTATGTTCGGCTGCAATGGTAATCTTAAGAGTCTTGACAAAAAGAGAATATGACAAGTTGTCCAGTAAAATGGTAATGAAAACGATATGGGAAGTTTAGTCATGAAAAACTATAGAATACTTGAAAACTAATAGAAAATGAAGTGCGTTTTTTGAAAAATTAGTTTGGATGCAGGATTCGACAAGCAAAACATCTTGAAAAGTAATAGATTTTGAAGTGCATTTTAGTGTAACTTCATTGTAGGGGCGAGCAAAAACCAAACCAAAAACCTAAAAACTGAACCAATTCAAAAATCGACGGTTTGGTTTTCAACTTTCTAAAACCGAACCAATCGGTTTGGTTATGGTTTTCACTCTAAAAACCGACCAAAAAAACCGAACCGAACCGAACTATTTAAATATCATATACATAAATACATATGTACATATATATATAGGGTGGGGATCAAGAGGGAAGTAAAAAAATTAGGGAAAGAGGGAAGCAAATCTCAACCCTTGATTTCTTCATAAATGAATTTTAAAAATCACAAATAATTTCAAAATTTAACATTCATCACAAATGAATGTTAAAAACATTTATTTATGAAAAAATTAAGGGTTAAGATTTGCTTCCTTCCTTCCCCAAGATTTGGAGCTTCCCTATGGATCCTTTCCCTATATATATATACAACATGTATATGTATTTATGTATATTTAACTCTTTAAAAGTAAAATTTTGGACTCATTTATAATATATATAGAATATATGTGGATAATATATATAAATATATGCATATAAAATGTATATTTCTAGAAGTATTTGACAAATAAACTTAATTGGAAAAACTGAAATAACCGAACGATTTGGTTTTTAAAAATACAAAAACTAAAAATTTCGGTTTGGTTTTTGGTTTTAGCAAAAAACCGAACCGAACCAACCCATGCTCACCCCTACTTCATTGTAAAAACTAAATGTTGTGAAGGAAATACCAAGCAACCATTGAAAAGACTGCGGAGTATACAAGATGTTACTAATCTAGTAATCTTCTGTCAAATGAATGATATAATGTAGTTTTTCAATGATAAAAGTTGTGTTGGAATCATTAAACATCAAGTAAAATGTTTATACATAACCGAAATCAACAAAAGGATGTGTCTTATGCACTCAGTTAACCGAAATCAACAATCAGTTAAGTATCTTCAACACTCTTAAATATCCTCTTATGCATTGGATAAGTAAATATCTCTTCTTGAGTTTTGTTTCAAAACTTTTTTGTTACATGTTCCAAGTTATAATAGTGGTATCTTATTGAAATGCATAAAAATTTAGCATTTCCCTGGTGTTAGGTCTGTCGACTATGTCAGCAGCAGGATGGTAAACCAACCTGTGCAGTTTGTGGGACATCTAGCAATCCATGGGTGTGTCTGATATGTGGTTTTGTAGGATGTGGAAGGTAACATAGTACTAATATTAGACCTTCACCTTTTAATCGCTTTCAATGGGTATTCATTACCTTGATTGCATCCATCTGTATTTAATAGTTGCTGATGCTTGAAGGTATGAACAAGGGCATGCTATTGAACATTTTCGTAATGCTCAACACTGCTATTCGCTCGAACTAGAAACACAACAAATTTGGGATTATGTTGGTGATAAATATGTACATCGGTTAAATCAATCAAAAGTTGGTAGCAAGTCAGTTGTGACTAATCATCAATCAAGTGAAGGGGAGTGTGGGGATAAAGAGGATGTTGAAGTTAGTGGGGCACTTTTTAGCAGCAAAGTTGATACGGTAACTTCCCTTTTATCTCTATTTGTATTTCCACCTGCAGTTATTACTTGATTTTCTATATTTTTATGGATGTCTACTCTTATAGACAAAACACTAATTATTCATTAATTTGGGGGAAAAACAGATTGTGGATGAGTACAACTTTCTTCTTGCAACCCAGATGGAGACCCAGCGACAAGTAAGTAATATGATGTTAAGCTTTTTTCAGTTAATTTCTTTTACACGTTCTAAACCCAAATTGATAACTTTTACAGCATTACGAAACACTACTCGTTGAGGCAAAAAGTCGAAAGGAGACATCCATAGCTGAAGCCATAGAGAAAGCTGAAATTGAAACGATACAGGAAATTCAACATAAACTGGGGGAACTTGCCAGAGAGACAAAGGATGTTTCGAATGTTAGCTTTCTGTGTTCCCTTAGCGCGTATTGAATTTTGATGAATGACAAAGCTTTTGACTTTTAATTTGAGTGTCATAGATCACACTTCCGTTATTCTCTTTTATGGCTATGAGATTTTAACAATGCATTTACTCTTGTCCTTTGATGCCAGAGTAATGAAGATCTTGCAAAAGAACAAGATTCTCTGAAGAAAGAGTACAAGGAAATCCAGGAGAGGTACTTTTATTTGTACATAAGCATAGTCCTTGAAATTTTGTTTGAGCACAGCCTTGGTCATAGTTCGATTTGTATTCGAATAACAGCCTCCTACCCCCTATGGCCGTACCCCTCCTAACAGAAAATCAAGCACCCGTGTTTATGTGGTTCAACAACTTGCCTATATCTGAGGTCGCTGCAAGTTCCTTCATTATATCTTGTAAACTTTTCTTAGTAAAAATTTAATTTCATCCAAGTTGCAATTTTCGACCCATTTGCTTGATATGGTTGTTAAATTTTATCTTTAAGGGTCAAATTGTTAAGTTAAAGGAAATAACTGAAAAGGAAACTGCTTAAGCTGGTCTAAACTGTATTTCAATGCATGATAACCTTTTAAAAACCTCTTTTAAAAAATTGGATAATTTTTGCAATAGCATAGTGTTTGTGAGTTACATATTGCACATTGGATATTAAAGGAAACTAAAATTTGAATAAAAATGTGTTTGCTGGTCGCCTAAGCCTGGCACAACCCATTTTGGCCTGAAACCTGTTTGACCCATTACCCAACCTGCTTGAACTTTCCTTTTTCCCACCTCAACCCATATTTGTATTCTAGGTTGCTCTAAATTGTCCCAAGTCATTGACATTCTAAGATCAAGAGTCTAGAAATCAACTTCTTTCAGCATGTTGTTTAGCCATTCACATTTTTGTAACCTCACAAGTTTGTTGTCTTAATCGACAGATGTATTAATTTATTAGTATATATGGAAACTAGTTTTTACACCCGTGTATACACACGGGTCATTTTAAAAAATATGAAATAATACTATTTGAACATTTTTGAAAATTATTGCAAATGTAATTCGTGAAATATGATTAGTAATCTTAAATTCAAAGCACTTCATATAACAAACAATATAAAACTATTAAAAACCTATATAAAAATTATTAATTCATTAATTAATTAATAGTATATAATTTAGATAATGTTAGTAGTATTATTTACTAATTATCTTGTTTACTATGTTTATCTTTAAAATAGTTATTTATTTTATTTTTTAAAATCATAATTTATGATGTCATCAAATTCCTAAGTTTACTCAATTTAAAAAAATATATTTTCATTAAATTAAGGCCTATGATTGGTTAATTAGATTTTCAATTGAGATGATGATGTCACAAGTATGATTCTTATATTATATTTAAGACTAGTATCAAAGACCAATTTGGTGTTTCTGGAGCTTAATCCCATATCTTTTAATATTGTTATGGTGTCACTTGTCATTGTTATTTCAGGGAAAGTGCATTGCAAAAGTTGAAGGATGAAAAAGTACTTGATCTTGAAGAACAGGTATATGTTGTTTTCATCTCTTTCCGTTTAACAAGTACATGCTTATTGTTTCTAGAACTCCATGATCAGCGTCACATTCCAAATTGTAGATTAGAGACCTGAAAATTTATTTGGAAGCTCAAAAAACACTGGCAGCATCAAATAATGAGGTCAAGGGTGGCACACTTCTGCCAGTTCAATCAAATCCGTCAGACCCTAAAAAATGTCCCAAAAGGCGAGGCCGAAGACGCAACTAGACCATCAGTGTTCGTTCTTGCGAGTAGTTTGTACATAAAAATAAAGCGAGTAGAAGATGGGACCAGATAAATGTAGAGGTTAATGTGTAACATGTTTCATTCTTTACCTATGAATCCATTCGAACGACACTAATGATTTTCTCATTGTGACAATTTATACTCGTCTGATATACAAACAATAAGAAGAAAAATGAAAGTAAAAGGAGAGAATAAGGGAGTTATAAGATGTTGGTGTTGGTTGTTACTGTAAACTGAATAAGTGAATAACTGATTGCTCTTGTTTCTGTGGTCTTTATGTTTCATCCTGTTAATAAAAGCTAATTAGGAAGTAACTTTTTTTCCATCAAAAACATTTTACTTTGAAGAGGATGTATTCATATGACAACTTTACTTTTTCTTTAATCCATTTTGTTAAAGATTATATGCTAATTAGATATAATATTGTTATTAAAACTCGATCGCAATTTCATAAGGTGCTCGCTTGTAGTCTATCTTCTTAATTAAGGTACCTGTATTATCATCATGTGAAAAGTACAGTAAGTTGTAACACATTGAAGTGGTTTCCAATGTCAAACCCTCTGTAACTCTATGATCCATATTCAAAATCTATGATGTCAGTTTCTCTGCTCCAACAATTCATATAAATATATCCATTAATTAGGTTAAGAATAAAGAAGCAACTAGCAAGTTATACATATTGATCATAATTCTGATACTAATTTAACTATACCAACCGTGCAAACTCCATAGCACCTTCATCCATATCGACGTACTCCTTGTCTTCATTCTCATCCATAATGACGAATCTAGCAGTGATTACCGAGTGACTACCGACCTGTGATTTGCTGTGAATTCCATCCGACAAGTTGCATAATAATTATCAAACACTAACAAAGTTGTTTTAAAGTCGTCAATGTTTTCATAATCGTCCTGCGTAAACAATGTTCCGTTGTCAATAATAAGTACTTCATCTACATCACCACCTGGTGGTACGTTTATGAGGACACAAACCCTTCAGTCGTTCAATACAATCTTGTACGAAGTTGTTGTTGCCATTAGAAATTTTAACCCCAACTCGATCAGCAAGAAAAAAATAAAAATAAAAAATCGATTGTTGTTGTTGTTGCTTGTGCTTACAAACACATACGTTGAGGGGAACCAACTTATTAATAGGTATAGGTATAGTAAGTCTTTAAATAAGAAAACACAATTCTGTCTATCTATCTAAAATATATCTCCTAATTGCATACCAAGTGTTGTACTTATCTATAAATCAGAACCAACTTTTGATCCCACCGTTTCCTTTTATTTTTCTTTTTCACCAAGAAACAATTTCCTTTTTTTTCGGAATAAAAGATTTCTTAATTTTAATAGATAAAATACCGGCTAACTTGTTTTGGTTGTTAATCATGGGCTCGTGGCCCATTTCCCTTGCCCTTGTAACATGCTTCTAAAACCACTTGTAGCCTCGGCTCAGTACTGTATGGAAACATGCTACTGTTTTAAAAAACATGCCATTGTGCTCAAGAATAATCCTCCACACCCGGAAAAGAAATTCTCATCTCTAAGGTTAATCAACGGGATTGATGTCTTCATGGTGAGAAATGCTAAAAAATTAGATGGGAAAAGCAAAAAAAAAAAAAAAAAATACGCATTTTGTGGCATTCAAGAAACTATGTCAATAACACATATGAATTCCAAAAACATGAGCATAGTTATTATTATTATTAGCATTCTCTGGGTTTGTACCAAATCACTTTGAATATCCACACCACTATGAATTATCATATGATTTCAAAAAACATTTCACACTATAGACCATCGACAAATGCTCAAAAGCGTGCATCCGATGCGTATCATATTCTGTACAAAATCAAAGTTAGAGTGGAGGCGGAATCAGAATCAAATGTTACGGGTTGCACACATTTTTATCTAATATTAATTAGATAAAACATTAAAAGAAATTTGAGCTTATTAAATTATGATATTTTAAAAACTGGACTGGTTGTACTATAAATTTTGAAAACTGGATCAATTAATTGATGATTTCACAAATCAAATGGAATGTATAATTTGCATATGTGTACGTACAATTCTTTTGTATCTACCACTAAATTAATCACGTCGATGATTCATTGAATCAGATCATCAGGACTTATCTGTCGCTAGCTTTGTCACCCCACATCACCACCACCACCTGTATCGTATTCCACACTACACTTCTATGCCACATTTGTTACAAAAAAACACACCCAAACTTTAACTCGAAACCATTTCATCAACCAATCACTTTTCTGGACAACAAAAAGGTTTGATGTTTTCAAAGAAATATTAACTATATATCTTTTAAACGAAGGGGCCATATTCCAAACTTTGATTGTCAATAAAAGCGATATGCAGAGAGTTATTGTAAAAGGAGTAAATGAATTAGTTAAGAGATTACCTTTGACGATTTGTAGATGCCACAAAAGATATTGAATTCAAGATTTCTCCCTTTCAGCAATGCAGCATGTGCATCAAACTTCTCACTGAGAAGTTGGTGATTCTTGATATCGAAGGAGTCAGGGGCCGTTATGGGTTTCTCCAAGAAAATGCGGTTGGGAATGTCGTCAGTAAGATCAATCCTTTTCTTTGGCGTTCGACTCTGTGAAATTAGGGAAGGAGCGGGTATGGGTGTACGTACCCCAATGAAGCGGATCGAGAGGATCCGCTTGCAGTTATAGGGGCCAGTGAACTCTGCGGGACATGATCAAAAATTAAATCAGAAATTAACCATGGAAACTAAGATAAAAATTGAAATGAAATCACTGATATCGTTGAGATTGTTCATTCATATATATATTTCTATGTATATATATACAAAGAAACAAATTAAACGATATCAACTTTTGGAGGGAAAAAAATTGAGTTCATATTATTATTATTATTATTATTATTATTATTTATGTACTTATAAATTAACGTCAAAAAATGGATAGAAGAGAAACCTTATCCATCAAAACCAGCTTCAAATCACCCTTTCTGTAGCCGCATTTAAGATTCCGGTAGCCAAAATAGGGTTTTGTGAATAGGAAAATTGAAAGTTGCGGGTAAGTGTAATTGGGGAAAAGTAAAAAAGGAATGGTACTCCGTATGTTATGTTTTATTTATTATTATTATTACTAATATTAATTATTATTATTATTATTATTATTTATTTATTATTATTAATAATAATAAATTTTTATTTTTTTTAAGATAGATTTTATTACTTTACCATATAATTACTAAGAGGTTTTTTAAAAATTCATACAAATAACTAACATACCCCTAATTATTAAATTTGCATTAATATCAACATTATTAAACTATGGGTGGGATCAGGAGGGAAGCAAAAAAATTAGGGAACGAGGGAAGTAAATCTCAACCCTTGATTTCATCACAAATGAATTTTAAAAATGACAAATAATTTCAAAATTTAACATTCATCACAGATGAATATTAAAAACATTTATTTATGAAAAAATCAAGGGCTAAGATTTACTTCCCTCCTTCCCCAAGATTTGAAGCTTCCCTATGGATCCTTTCCTATTAAACTATAAACTAATTAATTTATGAAATTTAATTAACATACTTCTAACTATTAATTACTAAATTCTCATTACTACAAATATTATTAAACCATAAACTAATTAATATATAACATTTAATTTTAATTTCTTTATATTTATAGTGGACTATTATGTTATATGATGCATTTATTTCTATTATATCGTTAATGTACCTGACCATGTACCAATATTGCACTGTATTTGTTCATCGTTTTCTAATTAAATAAGATAGACTCATAGATCCAAAACTCAGTTGATTCATCATTACCTCTCACCAAATTGAGGGCGATATGTTATTGATAATGTTTATATGTTACATACTGGGCCCTTGAGCATCTTACAAAGTGAAGTACCTTAAAAGCCTAATTACATGTTACAAGATGTATTTTTGTAGAGTGATCTATATCTCAAATTGATTAATATTATCTTTACAGCTTGGTATTTAAATATCTACGATTATCTTTCTCCTCATTTTCAGCATAATAGCTCATTATGCACTCCACATAAAGTTTTCCCAGCACTAAGTTTTAACCCCTTGATATTCAAAACAATAATTGAGTTCTACATGCATGATTGCACAATCCTTACTCCCTAGAAACTCGCATGTTCCAAATGGCATGGACAACATTTATGGATCAAAGGAAACATGGTGAATTAAATAAATCCATATTAAATAAAAATGATACAAGTATTACAAACTGATATCGGAAAAACAATGCAAGTTCATTGATGGTTAGCTGTTATTATCCTTTTCAAAGTGTTTTATGTACTAGTAAACTTGTTAAGACATTGAATCCTTTAACCTACCAACAAGACAACATCTTAAGGAAAATATTCAGGGCATGATCTTTTTTTCTTTTTCAAATTTCTTCCTCTTTATATTTCACTCCTATTTATTACTTAGTTTACTTTCTCAACGACAACTGATGGGAAAATAAAGGTGTGGTTGTATGTCAACATGTGTCTAAGAGTCGAGTATGATGCGCCTCGTCATTCACCGTCCACATTGGCATGTAGTGCCCGGAGAATACAGTTATTGTTCTCGTAGGGCTGATAAAGAAGTAGCTTTTTAGAGTATGTAACGCAATGAAATTGAAGGAGCCGCAAGACGCACTATAACTATATAGACGCTTTACCAGTAATAATCGTCGTGTACTTTCTTACGGTCATCAGATATGATTGTCCTAGTAGAGGATAATGGTTTTTAGAGCACAAAGAGTGGTTATATGAAATGTCTAATTGTATATGTTTTGTAGTTAGTTTATTAGTTATAAAATATTTGTTGTAAATTCTTTAGTTAACTTGTTTATATTTGAATAATTAAGACTTTAGGAGCTGAAATATTTAAGATGAAGATATTCAAGAGCTGAAGTACAAATTCAAAAGAATTTTCGATCAAATTTTTTTTTCCCACTTATCGGAAAGGAATAAACAAGGTTGAATGATCCCGAAAATTAAGTTAATGCTTATATTATATTTATATAACATGTTATCTTTTTCAATCATTATGTTTCGATGGGGTTTCTTTTCAATTTTCAAATCAATTCGTTTTTGTGTCGATTTCTGTTGAAATATGTAATCTAAGTGAAACATGTAAGTGTGGGTTAATATTTAACTTGTAATGTATATTCTTGTTTGTATCTGTTTTTCTTATTGCAGGTAAGCTGGAGGGCCAAACTGTAACTATAGAAAATAAAGGGTACAGAAGTGTAAAATAGTTTGTTAGGAAATATTTGTATATAGTTAGGTTGTTAGCTTTATTTGTTATTATTCAGATATTATTTTTTCATCTGTATCTTTTCTGTTCATCCGTCTTCTCTGTACATCCTTGAATCTTCTGATTCAGAAGGTAATTAAACCTTTGAATCTGTAATCAGTTGTTTAGCATAGGTGTGTGATTGAGACTTTTTATGTGGTGAGCGTTTGTTGTCTTGTTTTCAGATTTATAATTCGGTTAGTATGTGTGTAGTATAATGAAAGAGATTTCTTGTGAAATCTTGTTTGTTTCTATCATTTTATTCACATACTTATAAATTTGTAAAAAAAAATAAAGAATAATGTTAGAGCATGAACACCCATTAAATGTCACTGATATGTTGTCAAATCATACAAAGATTGAGATGAAATTTAAACGAATTAGCAAAGTAACATAATGACCATGACCTAGACTTATAGCGGACATTCGATGTGATTTGTAGCTTTGACAATGACGATGTCTAAATCCTAACATCAAAAGTATGATCATAAAAAATGATGGTGTGATTATTTGAGAAGTATATAGTTAGGTATCTATACTGTTGGAAAAGTGTTTAAAAAGGTTAAGAAAAGAGT
Source organism: Logfia minima (assembly GCA_963921325.1). Lineage (NCBI taxonomy): Eukaryota > Viridiplantae > Streptophyta > Magnoliopsida > Asterales > Asteraceae > Logfia > Logfia minima. Next base: position 42,082,740 of record OY992764.1, read on the forward strand.
AATATGACTGTTTAAAACAAATACAATATTTATTAAGTAAAAATAGAAAGTATGTCAGTTATCTTTGAAAATCGATATAAAAGAACAAGATCACTCTGTATCGACGAGATTATTTCTAGTTGGACCACTCCCAAACCACTCGGGAGGGAAGTGGATTTCACGTGTGGTCGAAAGATTTCACACTCCCACTCTGTGTTGTTAAATGGTCTTCGGTTTTTCGTTTGTAAAACTACGGATTCAATTTGATATGACAAACAATTGTTTAGATCTCTTTTCTCAACCATCTTCAAAATTTAACCATTTAGCTTATTTAACGAGTTATTTATTTTTTACGTGTTTTCATACCCATTCTTGTTTTATAAAAAGTTGAGACTATCCATCTATCACTCTCATTCTTTTATTAGAATAAAAGTTAAAACTTTAAAACATAATGGAGTTGCTGGAGATTGATTCATATAGGAAGAAATTCGAAATAGAAAAATGAAAGAAGTAAATCATTACATATAATATAATATCCATCATTAAATTAAAACATTTCATCATTATTAGATCTATAATTTTTCCCTCCTCCATAATTAAAACCCATCTTTCATTCTCCTCCCTCGCTATTATCGAGTAGTTTCTTAAAAATATACACATTAATATAATTTATGTTTATCAAAGAACCCATGAATTTGTAATATACACTTGATTTATAGTTTTGTTCCAGTATTTTGAAAATATAAATAAAACTAGAAAAGCCATAAAAATATAATTATATATGTATCTCGTCATATGAATAAATATTCATTTTTGAACTTGATATAACCTTGTTAGTTATGTTTTTTTTCTACAAGATTCTGATGTGTGCATCTCAATAATAAAAAAATTAATTAATCATTTTTGAGCAATGTCAAAATTTTGATTTTCTTAAAAGCTTAAATTCACTACTTCTAAAGGTGAACTTCGAAAATGAACAAAATAAAAACATTTAGGTTTGATTCAGTTGCAAAAGAAAAACAACAGCCAAATTCTGGTCGAGTCAAAGACGTTGCGAACCGCTTTAAAACAACAACAAAGGAAACTTAATTCACAATTTGTTAATCAAAATATAATAAAGAAAAGGAATGTGACCTTCAAGGACCGGATGTTAACAATTGACTTGAGCATTCACATTTCTCCCCAAACCATCTCTTTTGCTTATAGAATTTACAAAACGAACCGAAACTCCTGCTACTGCCGATTCTAAAGGTTATACCAACATCCAAATAGATCTTAATCTTGTATCTAGTTTAAACTCTAAAACACTAAGTTTCAGGTATTACCACCTACCTAAATTTTGCATCTTGCTCAAAAAAAGTTCTAAAAAAGCACTACCTCTGAGCTTGATCAGTTGTATTTGCAGCACCCACGGTATTAGTACTTGGCCCAGCGCCACCTTCCACCACAGGTGAGCTACCCCATTTCCCTTCCGACTCAAGTGGCTCGATTATACACACACCACCATCTGTAAGTCCCAAAGCAAATTGATTGGGTTCTGATGGATGTGCAGCGACCACAAGTGGATACACCCTTGGACTGCCACATGATAACATATTAGAAACAAGTGGATTTATACTAAAAATGCTACATAATACATAACATATAATGTCTCATGGAAAAATACTCACTTTGGATTTGAAGGCAGATATGCAGTAACACTGATCCGACAACTCAATCTGAGTGATGATGCTGTTAGAATATCGATACTACCATCCTCAAAAGTGACATAAATTGATTGGCTATCACATGAATAAGTAGCATTTGTGATCGGACCACTAGCTTCTCGAGGGCCCCACTAAGCATAGACATAGAAATGAACTGTGAGAAGTCATAATTATAAACGAAGAAATCATGTTCTAGTTCAAGTCAAGAAAAAGATTGACCACGAGATTCATTTTGAGGTTAAGAAATGGACCTGCTTCAGGCATTCCAGTTTAGGTGCCTCAAAAATGGCAATCTGAGTTTCATGAACCACTAACAAATGCGTCTGATCTTGGTGGAACTGTACACGGGTATCAGCAAAGGGAGCAGCAACACGACCCCCTGGAATTTGCAATTGCTTACTTACTTGTTTCTCCCACCCATCTGTGCTCCACACACACAGCTGCATAAATACATTTCTCACCATTCAATTCAATAAAATGCACACAACTACAATACATTTCTACTTTTGTCAACTCAAAATAAAATGAATATATTACCTGAGAATCAGCACCAGAAGAAACTAAAACATTAAGAACATTAGAGAAGGCTAGGCCTGTTATTCGTTTATGATGGCCTTTAAGTTTGGTTTTGACCTGGTCAAATTAAAAGCAAACAATTAATTCATTTATCAAAGGGATCGGTTGTACTCTAAATTTAGGTTTCAATAAGGTAAAAGGAGAAACCACCTCATCGATCCGAACATTGTATATTTGGATAGAGGAGTCATCCATGCCTATGGCAATAATGTTGTTATCTTGTGGATGGAATGCCAGAAAGGTTGCTGCAGGCGGAGGTGGCATGAATGTAGTCATTGTCTGCAAAAAACGGCATCAATAAGTAGATATATGTTAGTATGTAAGATTAAATGGTATTAATATTGAAAACATATAACCAATATTACCTTAAATGTCATCATATTGAATAAGGAAATCTTTCCACCTGAAGCAGACATAACATAAGAGTCGTTCTTTGACAGTGCAAAGCATGCAATGGCATCCTCAGGATTTGTACCACTGATATCATTTGTCATCAATATACCACTAGTTGGCTGCCATAGCTGAGGTGTGACACTAGCACTTGCCTAAACGAGTCAAATAACCATAAGAATCAAGCATTAAGTTATATTAGAATTAAGAACAAAGAATCGAAACAAGTACCATCACAGTAGAATTACGATCAGTTTTCTGCCATTTCCATAGTTTATGAACAGCATTGGCTGCTAGAGCTAAAACTGCGACTCCTGAATTAGTGTAAATTAATCTTGTCACCTGTAATAAAAACAACATTAGCTTCCGTTATGTTTCACATGTGTTTAAATATAAACGAAACATATCACAACACTAACCAAACACGTAATATACAAAGTATTATGAAAATTACCCGCATTGCTGAAGATGTATTGTCTGGAAGTCTTAAGGAGCGACATTGTGATGATTCGGTTATTTCCGTCACTTTCCACAATCTTGATTTGTCAATACCCTCATCTCCAATTCTGGGCCTATGTACCAAATTCCGATTTTCACTATTCTATAGACACACACCATGAAAGTATGCATCATGAACATGAATTTATTTTAAAATATTTCTTTAAAAAGATAATGACACTTACCATCATTGTCATGGGGGGATTTGAGGTAACTCTATCCATGACGCTCGGTCCACCAGATGTATTACCAGCACCAAATGTGGTCATTGCAGAAGTCTGTACACATTTCTTTTAATTTCAGAAACAATTTGATGGTAAAATCTGAATTATGAAAAGGTGGTTTAAGAATGCTTCTACCTTAGTAACAGATGAAGATGTAACTCTTGAAGCATCAAAAGAACGATTCTCCTTAGATTTTAGTAACTTAACCCCATCTGGACTTGCTAGAATTTTAATTCCATTATCATTCGTAGAAACAGCCAACAACATCCCATCTTTGTTAAAACGTACACAAGGAGAAGCCTGCATATAAATTTAAGAACCATTATTATATTAGCTAGTACAAAAAAGTCATATTTTTTAATGCAGCTTTTGTTGTTGCCGGAACTATGTGGTATGGTTCAGCGACTACCCCCAACGAATTATTTGGGCCTATTCGTTATTAATGGGATCAGGGGTACTTCCAACAAGAAATATATAGAAGAGTTAGCGGACAAAACATGATGATTGTTACCGGTAAACCACCCTCAGCATCAATGACTAATAAAACGTTAGCATTATCCATATCCCAATACTTCACCAAACACTCATCACCAGCAGCAATAAAGCGGTCTTTTGTAGTATCAAATTGCACAACCCCAATTGCTCGCTTCCCGAGGCCATTATATGTCCGCTTAACAGCACCTTCACTTTCATGCCATTCCACAATGAAAGATTCTCCTTCTTTATTAGTCCCACATGAAAATAACCGTGTTCCATCAGCACTATATGCCATTGTGGTGGGTGAACGACCTGGTGCATCATAGTCAACTCTTGAACCCACATTATCATACAGCCACGCCTTTATTTTCCCATCAGTTGCCGTTGAGAAAATAAACTATTTTGGGGAGAAAATAAAAAAGGAATCAACAGAGAGAAGTAAAATACTAGGCAGCATCAACTTGAATGAATTGGTTTTGTACCTGAATATTTTCTTTGAAATGTGGGCATACAGAATATATAGGTGCTTCATGACCTTCAAATTGATGAGTCTTACCCCCTGTTGTGGCACTCCATACCTGTACGGAACTTTATATTATATACAAGACGGAAGTTAAAGCTTTACCACTATGGAAAAAACAAAAAGCAATAAGATACAAACCTTTATCAACCTATCATCTCCGCAAGTTACAATGGCAAGTATTTTGTTAGGGTAAGAGAAAGCGATATCATTAACACTGCCATCATGAGCCTCAATCTGTATAACCATATCCAGTAAAATTTAATAACTGCATGAATCATACACATCTAATAAAACAAAAAAATGTACTGTCATCACCTACCTCCAAGTGGTTTCGTATATCATCACCACCATGATATGAGTATATCTGCACAATATTTTTCGAGTATGCAACACCTATACGAAAAAATCATAACAATGATGAATGTATTTGCCACATTAAAATGGCACTCCCTCTGTTCTTACTATTTCCCCTTTTCACTTTTGTTGTTTGACTATCAACATAGTACTATTAATTATCAAGATCCACATGAACTTTTAAAAAATTTATATGCAATACATCTTGTATGGTTTAAAGTAGCCTCCAAATGAAAAATTCAAACATATGCATATCAAAATGGATGTTTGTTTGATATTCAAATATGAAAAGGGGTAGAGTGGAACAAAGGGAATAAATCTATATTATGTTTTTCTGAAAGATAAGCAATAATTATAGGAATACCAAACAGCGTTCCATCCATGCTCCAAGTTACACGATTGATTGATGCAGAATAGTCATTAGTCAAAGATGTCTATTATAAACACAAAGTGCAAAGTACAGTCAACAGGCAATATATAACAACACGAGTGTCGACAATTAAAATCATATGCAACGTAGTTTTAGATTTACTCTATATATGTACAGATAGTAAATCTATTAAAACCAATCAATTAGAGCTTTAAATGTTAACCTGCAGGGGATTTGAACGAGCACCAAGATCCCAAATCTTGAAATTCTTCTGAATAAGTTTCTCCCTGCTACCTAAGTCCCAGATCATAATTTCTCCAGCATTCGTTCCAACTTATATTTGGCAAACACAGAATGAAAAGATAAATACCAGTCATTGGAAGTTGGTAAAAGTATGAGTACCAGTAATAGCAGAATTATAATATCTTTAGTATGGGGCAACTAACCAAGAAGCAGGATTTGCTGTAGGGGGTGAAAATCCACACTCTTGACCAATGATCCCTGATTTAGGGTCATCACCACCGTTTTAGGTAGATCTTCAGATGAATACGAGCTTTGACCATGACTCTGACCACTATAACCAATGGGTAAGACATTTACAGGGGGATGATTAACCTGCACCAAGATCAGGAATATGTTGGCATAAACTTACAACACAAGAGCATATAGTTGAAGTTTAAAGACACTACGTAACTTTATTGCATTGGAAAAGACTAAATTAGTATTCAAAAGGGAAGTTAGCTAAACATCGATGGAATACAGTACGCCTTTTTTTTTAAAAAAAAAAATAGTATTCAAAAAGGGAAGTTAAGTAAACATAGAAAAAGCCTTTTTTAAAGAAAATTAGTATTCAAAAAGGGAAGTTAAGTATACGTAGATGTAATACAGTAAGCCCCAGCCCCAACAATCAGACTTTTAATTGTAAGTAAAATTTACACAAGTGTTGGAGGTATGTAAAGTATCCAGACTCCAGAACAGTTCATACTTCATCAGATATGCCGAATGCCCTTGTTCTCTTGAATGCATGTTCAGAATCAGCACTTTGATAGTCTAAAGCTGGATTGTTGGTAGGCGGAGTCATGGGGCGCTTTAATTGAACTGCGACATCAGTAGCAAAAGTGACATAGATGTTATATTATTGATTACGAGCAAAACATAAGCTTTTGATATTTATAAAGTGGGGTGCTAAACATGAATAGGCATGTTATTCTCAATAAATGCTTTTAACTTCATAAATTACATACCAGAACTATTTGGTGGAATTAAACCAATAGGTCCAGCAGAAGGTGATGGATGAGCCACAGCCGGATTTGTCATCCAACCACCAAGAGATACCTGGAGAGGTGCTGGTGCCACCTGAAAAGGCTTGAGATATAGACAGAAATATAAAATTAAGACAAGATGTGTTACCCGTAATAATTGGAGTTTAAACTACTTGAACATAAACATAATCTGGCTCGTGTTTCCACTTACACCATGAGCACCCAAAGGTGGAAAGCCTGCAGGTTTTGGTACAGCACCCATAAATGGATTAGTAACAGGGGATGGTGCTCGTGCACCATTTGGCTGTGACTGTCCACAAGAATGATCAACAAACAGGGTTTTTATATCAGGATTCGGCTTCGGATTTTTGCACAGCTGATGTTGCCAGTTCAAACTACAACCAGAAATAAACTATTAAAAACAAGCCCTACATTTGAATAACAAAAGCCTGATATCCACAAGATACAAACCTTTGATTAATGAGTGTCCTCAGTCTTGAATTCTTCAAACTCGGAAAAGTTAGCTTATCACGGAAAAGAGGATTCGCTTCAATCAACTTTTTAAGTTCACCCAACATTATACCCCTAGCAGACTTGGTGTCTCCATATTTGGATAGTTGCTCATTGTCTCTGAACACATGTTATATTCATATTTAGTGCATACTTATTATCAAATCACATAACAAAATCGGATGCATATCGACAAGTAATATCACAAAAAGGTAAACTCTTCATGATCGTGATTCCGCACCTGAAGTTCTCTAGCGTCAAAAGCTGTGTTATTTCCTTAAAAAGCTCTTCATTAAAAGCCGAAAACACTTTCAAGTCCTTCACTAGAATTTCAACAGCTTTAGCACGATCCTTCCTGCAAATCAAACCGACATTTAGGTACTAACATAATACTGTGATCACTCATCAAAACTCAAAGTAACAAAATGCATAAATAAACATACTTATCTAACGCTTCAAGGTACTTCTGCTTTTGTATCTCGAAAAATATTTTCATCGAATACCGATTATCGTCAACTTTAGTAAATCCTGATAAATACTTCTCAACCTCATCCCATTCGCCATTCGTCACCATTTCCTCGAAGTATCTCATACTAAAGTAAAATCCAGACTCTTTCTCCAACCTCCACAACAAAACAAACTCAAATTAAACACTTAAAAAAAATGCCTAAAATAACAACAAATTAAATAAAACCCTACCTATGAACAGAATCCTTAAATTTCTCTTCATCGAGAAACTGAAGTATTAAAAACACAAGCTCTCTGCTTAAAGAAGACATTACTTTCTGCTTTCCCCAAAACTGCAACAAATTAAATCACAAATTAACTAATCAACAAATAAACAAACACAATAACACAACGATTACAATGTTCAATCCTCATTACCGTACAATCAAATTGAAGGATAATAATGTCTCAATTTTTGTTCAATCAACAAAAAACCTAAATTTCCTAAAACAGAAACGGATATAAAATTGTAACATATATATATACATGTATGCGTACAATTTAATATATATTCAATCAACCGTGTATAATAATCAGTGTAATGAAAACATTCGATACCTTTGAACAGATCGAAGGGTTTGTTTGAGTAATACGAGTACTTATTTATTTTCTCTCTCTACTTTATAGGGAAGAATTTGAGAGAGAAAGGTGAGAAGGTAAGAAAAGAACCGAATGATGATTTATATGTGTTTGTGTGTGTATATATAGTAGTGGGATATACGAGATAATGAAGATATAAATTAGGGATATGATAAGGAGTTGTAGCTATCACTGTGTAAGATAAGTGAACTGTCTTATCGAAGAATTAGTTATTTAAATGGATATCCTTTAATTTAGGTGTTTAATTTGACTCTGAAAATTAAATTTTGTTAGCAATAGTGAGAACTTTGATAACCTTATTTAAGGTTACACTAAAATCTTTGAGCTGTTATTAGTAAGTTTAAACATTCGTAAATTATTATGTTTTAAATATAATTAAAAAGGTGTTAGACTAAATATACTACAGTATTACATAATACACTATAATGATTACAAACAAATAAAGTTGCATGACTGATGATTTTGAACTTTAAAAACTCTTATTTTATTGTCTAAAGATGAATTAAGTAGGATAACAAAGTATATAGTTGTGTTTTTAGAGTAATTAGTTGGAGAAGAGGTTTTTTTATAGAGTAATATGCTGAAAAGATTATCTATTTCGTCTATATTTAGAGATAGAAATCGAGTTATGGTTATTAGGGGCCTAAGTCTTGATGAATGTTTTGAGATGTTAATGACAACCTTAGGAGATAGGTAGTTAATTTGAAAGAATAATAATAACTCTCAAATATGGGGAGGCTCAATGTCCAATTTCCACTGAATGCAAAAAATAGGATAGAATCATCACTAAGGTTACCTAGAGGTGTGGTAAATAAGAGGTCTCAAATTCGAACTTCTTCGAGTAAACATTTGGGGTGGGCTAAGAAAGGGTTAAAAAATGATCATGGGAATATCTCAGTTAAATTGCGTACATTTAAGTCAACAAATACTTATTCCCTTATAATCTGAACAAGAAAACACTTCCCCTATTTATTCGTTTACGCCTTATAAGATATAAAAATTATTGACAAACTTAAATTTTTGTTAAGTTTCTTGATGGCATATCCGAATAACTATTAACAGATACTGTAAATAAGACAACTAAAGATGAACAAATTTTGTAGATATTTTCATCAATCATACTATCCAAGTTCTAAGAGCTATTCTATAGTCTATATATGTTGACAGGTAAGACTAATGGGCACTTCGAGGTGTTTTTTAAAGCAGTGTCGGATAGCAAACGAAATACAGTAAGTAATGACTTCTTACAAAAGCGTTCGAGAGGTTGGGCAGGGCGAAGCCGTCGTAAAGTTAGAGATAGCCCAGATATATTTCTCATGGAGTGTAAAAATGTTTTTTTTTTAAATTATATTTGTTGGTGCTACAAGTTCACATAAGTAGGGGAACCTGTTCTATAGAAAACGAGTACCTTCTCAGTGTTATATATCTAAAAACAATAGTTACATCAATTATATTCGAATAATATATCGTAGGCTTAAGTGCATGAAAATGTAATTATATATTTTTTGATGTTCATAATGTGTATCGAACTATTAGAGCTTCTACTACTGTATGTAGTGAACTTGTTATTCAGTATTATTATATGTAATTCTTGGTACTTTGACGTGTGTATTAGCTGTATAAGGTGATATGTGCATCATTACAAGTTGTCACATCACCAAATTACATACAATAGTTATAAATTGAATGCATTACACATAGTGTAACATCGAGTACTTTGTTGGATATTATGAATGATAGAGTATAAATAATTGCATTTACGTATACTTTTAAGTATAAATATTATACAAGGGAATTTAAAGTACTATTCTTTTAGGTAGCTTGTGGAGTATATGTTAACTTGTTACTTATTTTCATATGAAATTGTACGCTTCCAATATATTTGTATCTTGTTTGACGTAACATAAATTTTGAACAACAAAAGGCAGTAATCAAGTCCGACAAACGGGTTTTCCAACAAGCCTTACAAGGAGCTCTAGAAACTCTGAATAATTGTTTAAACAACGAGTTACATTTACGTACTATCAGTGTCAATATTAGCATGTTGGGGACGATGAAACAAATAACGTATTAGTCCTTCTACATTAGGCGTTACTTTTGATTTATTTACTTTTTTCAAGAAAGAATGAGTCATGGTAACCGTTCAGGCTGACGAAATTAGTAAAGAAATTGTGTTACGAGTCACGTAGGGGGATAACTTATTACATTAATGAAGGTACAAGAAGATATTATTGATCTTGAGTGTTCATACTTTTGTGCAAAATCAAAAAATTTATGAGATTCATAGGGAAAAAAGGGCCAATGATGTGAGATTAATCTTTCAATATTTCTACACTAAAAAGTAATCCAAGTGTGAACAAAAAATGGCTACATCAACTACAAGTCTACAAACATTCCTCAACAAGTGTTACTAACAATGTTAGTCTAACATGATACAATAAACCAATTACGAACTCTACGTATGTGTGTGAAACATTCCCCATCATTATATCTTTTCATAACAAAAAGTTAGGGACCCAAAAGATAAATCTCCCTCGGGTGAACGTTGACAACCACCGAGAAGAAGAAACTTAAACTTCTCTACATTTTCTATCAAGTAAGCTGGAAGAGAACTGCAGAAGCTAAACGAGGAACTGATCCCATCTTTCCTATCAAGTTCTTGAAACTATATTCCTCGGTTAACAGATCGTAAAGATCTTCTCCACGACAAATCTTTTTCTGTATCTTCGAGTAATCCAAGTACTCTTTTTTCTTCACACGATCAACGTGACTGTATGCTGTCATTTTGGTGATGAAGTCACTCAAGTGCCGAAAACAGAAGCTGCAGCGCCATCCAGCATCAGAAAGAATAATATATGTCTGGTGGGAATGCTTTTACTGAGTCCACCGGCTATATATATATATGTATATATGTGTGTGTGTGTGCAGTCGCTCGCCATCTGATGTAATCAATCGGGAACTCAAACGAGTAAACATAGTTTCTCATTTCAAGATGCAAAATATTAGGTACCGCATCACACGATTATAGAAGCTTAACTGTGTGTGCACTTGGAATCTCATCAGTAACTGAAACGATCAAAAGATCGCCATCGGATATTCCTGACCTTCGGTTAACTCAGAAAAGGGTCTACAGGAACGCCAGACGATGTTTCAAGAGGAAGGATACCGTAAACAATTTTGTCCTCAGCAAAGGCAAAAGACCACCTAGGATGATGAATTTGGTGACATAAGGGTAAAGTTCGCATCACCTGAGTTCAAGAAGGTCTAGTTCGTTGTTGAATAGGATTGAATCATAGACGTTGTTTAGTTCTGAACTTAAGGACTATCCGTGGAGGTGACAGAGGTTCTTCGTGGTATGTACTCGAATGGAATTCGTGGTGTGTCCCAGAGTGGTCATAGGAATGAAGAGATGTTTTGGGTGTGATCAAAGATGGTGATAAAAGAAATTGCCACGAGTACTAGAACTGCAAGAAAAATGTACTTTGTAATCCTTCGTCTGGTAACATACGTACGTAATTCCATGACTTGGAAGACAATAATCAGGACTAGCACCTTATGATCTGCAAAACAAGAGGATTACATGGTTTGAGCCACAGATAATCAAAAAGCAAAGATCTTACAAACTTTGACATATTACATGGTTTGTCATGCCTTAAAGGGATATAATAACTGCCCATAGATAGTTTTATAATCTGAACATTATTAGGTTACTAATGCTAATATAACCGTGAAATACGTCTCGAGACTGTAAACCCACCTTCCCCCTTTTGACATTACCTGCTAAAAAATTTCAGTTAACAACATGTTTATGTCCAATAACATCTACCATAACAAGAATACTATGATCCCAATTACTGAATTCGACAGCAGATTTTTGCTTTCGGGCATAAAACTTATTACTTTCTATGGACTATTTCTTAGTTCAGAATTCAGATCTCCACTTACTGCAGCTGCAGGTTCCTGCACAACTTGCAATAACAACACAAGAACAACTTCTATTAATAATCAGAGTCACGTAACATTACTTCACTTTTGAACCCAAGTCGAAATACGTGTTAATGATTTATGGCCCATATATGGAAAATACATGTTAATGACTTATGGCCCATATATAGGGATAGTGTCACGTGAGCGGTGACGTAGGATCATGTGGCATCGAAATCTTTATTTCACTCTAATATTTGCTGCTTTTAAAAAGAAATATACAAAATGCTGATTATGTCGGCAAGATTTTATGGCTAGACCTTCTAAGTTGTAACTTGCAAAAGGCTCTAAACGATACCCATGTGTTTTTTATTTCTCATCGTACGGTGCAGTGGTTAAAGCCTTAAAGGTAGTTAGAATATTAATACATAATTATTATAGTCTTTTTATGTTTTTGAGTCCAAGGCTTCAAACTGTTAATCTAGAACCGATTACGTCCCTTTACGTCATTTTATACGAACGGAAAATCAATGATGTATTAATAACATTTAACTTGGGCGTTTATTAAAAAAAGACTAGTGAGTTGGTGGAGCATCTGTCTTCCTCCAAATCTTGACATCGGATCGATTGCTCTTAATTCTTTTGGTTCAGGTGTTGATAAAAGAGTTTCAAAGGTGTTTCACGGAGTGTGTCAGAAAGATAAATTATCATATGACAATTTGCATTTGGCCATTTAGTTGTTAGTATTTTAAAACATACATTTGGCATTCAATGTTCGTCGTTATACTCTTCTTGAAAAGTCTTTTTTACTAAATATCTAATTGAAATTGCGAAGTATCATGGACGTTAAGTGCGATATCATAGTTACCAAAAGGTATAGTTTACCCTGTTTTAAGAAGTACATACAAAGAGTTAACTAAAGTCTAAAGGACCATATTTGTAAAGATATTATTTAGTTATTTTAAATAACATTTATAATTATAATTATAATTATAATATGTAAATACTACTTGATTGTCACGACGAACAAAACCCTAGGTTCCCGATTTCATAACTCTAATCATCGTTCCCAGAATACAAGTCAGATCCAACAATCAACTGTTAGTTCCTCAACAACTTCAAACGTTGAATTGTCTTGATAAACGATCTGTGGAAAGAAACAAGAATTCACACAATAATACGGTCAGAGGACAGAATTAAAAAAATATATATATATAATTCAAAAATAAAATGTAAATAATCAAAATGAAATAACTAAATTACCCCCAAGGAACATCTCCGGCAAGCAACCAATCTCCCTCTTTGTCTTGGTAAGTGAGTTTCACATCTTCATAGCCTGTGTATCCAAACAATCTCCATAAACCAATCTATTTTGACTTTCAAAGTCAAAACTCAAAAGCCTTTTCAGTTTTCACCATTATTATTTATTATTTTTTTCAAAGGAAAACATATTTTTAACGATTATTTTTAATTTGGATCTAATATATTTTTTCAAATCTAATTTTCATGTCCTTATCTTCAATGTCAGCACATTTATGTTTTCTATTCCTGGGAACTTAACACAATTAAACTAATTTGAAAACCAATTTTAGTTGTATTGACTAAATAAAGTCAATATACATATTCTAGAAATTTTGGCTACTCCTTGCTATAAATTGCTACGCATTAATGAAATGTTATGTATAGTACAACTTACATTTTCCAAACATGTTGGCTAAAGTGTGCACAAGGGTTTGGTAGGAGTGGTGTAGATTAAGGTCAACTTTTCTTGCTATTCCTATGCCTTCCATATGGACCTTAACGTACGTTGACTTTGACCCTCCACAATCGCCTTGACCACCGCCACCTTCGTCGCTGATAATCGTGTGGGAAAGTTTCTTCCTACATGATCTCAATGGCGGCCACCCGATCACACCACCATCGTTTCTAATCCAAATATAGCATTATGTTAATTACAGGTTTTCAATAAGTCGGTATTAGACTGTCATTAACAAAACTCTTATACTGATCGATATGTCATACTCATTCCAAAACTCTTGTATTACAGTCCGGGAAGTTATTGTCATGAACTTTAGTAAAGCACAAAAGGGGTTTGAGAATGAAAAAGTAATTGAAGAAGAAAGAAACACGGAATTCAGACAATAGTGCAAGAATTGCGAAAGTTTGCTTATTTTCCCTAATAAGCGTCTAATTAACACTAAAAACAAACCGTAAGGTACAAGTAAACACTTGAAAAATCATTTCTTTCAAATTAACAAATAGAAAAGACCAAAATACACAACATATCATACCCACGGATTAAGCAAGAGTACTTATCATAACCAATATAAACACATATTCACATGTTTTTTTTATGTTTAAGATTATATTATGTTTTTTTTAGGCTTCTTTTATTTGCACACTTCAAAATTTATGTGTGTACACCCTAGTGTATGTGGTGAGCCCCTTGTATATGTTTGTTTGTGTGTTGGGTGTGCAAGCAGTAGCCCTTTTTATTTCATAAGCAACACTATTATTCTTTTGTTCATATTATATGCATACATTTTCATGAATTAATATTAACAAGACATTTAAGCTTTCAAATAACTCTTCTGAATTCTTATATGTCATATGTTTATTAACCAAAAAAGTAGTATACTGTATGTATTTTTCAAGAATCCACTGAACATATAAAACACAAATATGATACTCAAATTCAAGAAACTATATATATTGTTTTCAAAAATTTATGTTTTATTAAAAGTAAATACCTGTGACGAACAAAGATATTCGATTGAACTTCGCTATCACCATCAACATCAACCTCATGATCAACATTAATTAAATGGTTTTTGTTGTTATTATTCCAAACAAGAAGAGACAGTGTTTGAGGAACATGATAATCATCTTCTTCATCACCAGCATGTTTTCTTTTCTTTATAGATTCATTAATGTTGAAATTCAGTTGTGAGGAAGAACAAGAAGATGCAGATGAAGATGATGATGAAGAAAGAGATAAACCAAGATGAAGCTCCATGTTTTTCTTTTTTCCTTGAAAGATTAATGAATGAAGAAAGAGTGTATAGTATAATATGGGGGATGATAATAAAAGATTTGGGTATGTTGTACGATGGGTTGTATATATATTTTTATATAAATGCATGTACATCAGTCTATATAGAGAGAGAAACAGAGATGGAGAGAGAGAGAGGAGGCAAAGCATTAGATTGTAGGTGGTTGTGTCTGGGAAGACTCATTCTCTCTCTCACACTAGTTGTGAAATGTGAGACACATTTTGGAGAGAGGGAACCATGATGAGAAAATAATGTATTTATGTTTTTACTATGCTACTACATACTAGTATATTGATAGAAATTTTAAGATTTTTATGTTTAATGTAGTACTTATACATAAACCTTCATAAATGTACATATTCCATACTAACACATCTCATTATCATTAATATTGTGCAGGTCTTTTACTAGTATTTAACGATTGGCTCAGATTTTAACAAAGTGTTTTAACATTAATAGTCTTGTGACCGAATTTAATTTATTTGCTATTAATTAGTATGCTCTTTATTAAGTAACAAAATTGTTATACGAAAGTAGTATGAAATGAGAAAAGGAGGTCAACATCGTTGGTAGACAACAAGAGCGCGTGAGATGTTATGGTGTTTCACTTTATACGAGTATGCCCTACGCCCTACATGCTCTTCTTTTTTACGTCTCCGCGTGTTCAATTTCACACCGGGCCCCGTACAAGTTAAAAGATGTATTTTGTTTCTTTTTAACCTTTTAAAGTTTTATTTTTCTTGTGCAATTATTATAAATAACGTTTTCGTATGGTACATAAATTGAAACATCCATAACTCGGATTACTTTTAATGGTAACTGATACGAATTAAAATTCGAAAAATAACACCTCACACTATGCGTGTTGCAAGGTTGAATTAAGAAAAAAAAAAAAGTAATAATTAGTATTAAAAAAATTTCTTTTTGTATTTGATATTTCTTCTTGAGTGCAATATAAAATTTAAGCTTAGAATTTGAATATAATGATGACTCAGTTAAATATATATTTATATTATTGTGTAATTTTGATGACTTTTTAAATTTGAATTATGAGATAGAAAATGTTGACTTCGATATGATATTTAAAATACAAATGATAAAGAACTTTTGACTATAATAGTTTCAATGTAATTTGTAATATGAATATGAAATAGATTATGACTCGTAGAGGTTAATATATGTTGTATATTTAAAAGTGATGAAGAACATCAAAGTATTTGTTTAATTTTGGAATTATTTGCGTCTTTTATAGTCTTTGATATTATGTATATTATCTTTATTGAAATCAGTTTTAGATTCGTATCATAAGAAATATTAACGAGTGAACACTGTAAACCAGATATCACCACTCTCTATTCTCTAAAGCACCACTTGCCTCCAATACTCTCCAAACATTCTCCACACTCTCCTTGACCGCCGCGATTGTCAATCACCGCTCCACTGCCAACCTCCAACAACTGCCCACTAACTACCCTCCGTCCAATATCAACTGCGTTTCCTATCTCCACCGTCAATTAATCCTTCACCGTCAATTGCTAACCCCATTCTCCCTCGTACCCTCTCTTTATCATATCTTAATTTTCTTCTTTCTTATTGGTTTTTATTTATATACTTTGATTTAAGTATCTATTTACAAAGTTTGGTTTTACGTTTTAGATTTGTCACATGTCCTTTTTAAACCTTTTTTTGGTTTGAGTTTATTAAGTTTTTAAGTTATTAAGATGTTGATGATGGTGTTATTACATAGTTTAGATCTGAATTCTTTTATTTAATAGTGATGAACACCAACTCGGTTTGAATCTGGTTTTGATATCTATGAGTTTGAATATGTGCTCATGACAATGATAAAATAGATATGAGAAAATGAATCCTTGAACACTAGTCCAGTTACATTGAAAATAAAGATTAATTGTAAACTTTTAAATATATTAGTTACAGAAAAGCAGAAAGAAGTCTAAAAAATCATAATGAAAAAACGAAGATGAAAGTCATAACTTCAAACACGGTTTTATTATTTTATTAGTTTGTAATCATTAAAATATATAAAAAGAAAAGTAGATACACCTACTTTTATTTCAATTATCTTTGAAAACCTTTTTATTTACGGGAAAACATTTTATATATGTTCCAAAAAAACATTTAAAAACGTCTCAAATCATGTGGTGTCACACAGGCAGAATTGTTGACGCATTATATGAGTAGATGTTTACGTGACATGTCACCCATATAATAAAAACCCTGCTAACTCATCGTATTGTTGTATTTTTTCGGTTGATATACCCCAAAATATATGAAATTATATTCCTGAGTCCTTTCTATGAATCAAATAATTTAAGGCACTCTAAAACGTTAAGATTAAAGTTTATGTTATATTTTTTTATATTTTACTCTAAAATCTGTTATAAATTAACTAAAAAATAGAAAGTTTACATGCTACATTCAAGTGAGTTTGATAATGATAACTATTGTGATAACGATCGTTTATGATTTACGAAACGGGGCAGTTATCCTTTTAGTAAAAAACTAGATGATATGACAATCTAGTATTTTATAAACATGTAATAAAAAATAATTAATTAAATACATATTCAACAAATAAATGTCTCCATATTGTTGGACAACAACCTATTTATTTGACATCCATGCCGCCTACGTATATAATATTCGGGCCATATAAAGAATCCGTTTTTTCGTATTTATTTATTTATCTTGTATATAATATGTTTACAATGAATAAATAATGAGTCCGATCTAAACGGTAAAGAATTATAATGCAGTTAAATTTATCAGGACAAAATATAATATTATTATGATGCAATAAATATTTATAAGCTATAATCTCCTCCGATCTTCACCATAAATAAGTAATTCAGTTTATCCAAATTAGGTAAGTAAGTAAATAACTACTCTAATTTTTGAACACTAATAATTAAATTCCTACATGTCCGTAACCCAAAAAAACAATACTACTTAGTTTACTACTCGGAAACATAAGTTCCAATGCAAGTTTGATCATAGAGTTATGTTTGGGATTATTTTTATTATATCATAAAAGTGATGAAATTCTTACATATATATATAATTTAAGTGTTAGTCTACTATTGAAAGTCAGACTATGTTACGGTAGGTCAAATCTGGACTCGTATATTTTCGATAAGTTGCTTGATAAAAAGGAGACATTGTAACGTACATGCATCAAAGGAAAGGATTTAAAGCATTTATCTTTCGCAAAACCAGATATAAGAGATCTAACGTGATAACATGTTTCTTTCATTGATCCATTTTAAACAACCCTCAACACAATAACGAGGACTTCAAATACTTAATTTCATATCATGTTTTTATAATATATATATTTTTTAAATATAACAACATTGAAAATTGTCAACTTCCTTCTACCGTCATAAATCCGTCAATCACAGATAATTGAATTGTTAACGTTAACAACATTAGTCGTTTTTAATCATAATCAACCAACTCCCCGTTAAAAGTTAGTTATTAAGAAAACGGTGAGTTTATGATTGTATCTAAATTGATACAAATTTGTATCGTGCATGTCTCTTGTATTTCAAAACTATTTTTTAAGGCACCAAATTATTTGTTATTCCAAACGCTGAAAAATTATGTTAACAAAACATGTACATGTAAGTGTATTTATTTAACAGATAAGAATTAAAATGACATGTAAGTTCAAATTTGCCTTACTTCTTTTAGTATGCTCGTGTAGCATAGTAGGATGCGAGTAAATTATAAGATATTAGTCGTATCTTATTTTATCTTAACTTTTATAAAGTATTTAACTATCTTTTTTAATACTTAAAAGATTAAATTTGAAAAAATTACATTTATATCTCTATCATTAATTATATAACGCTGAAAAATAAATTAATTTAAAGATTTATATTCAAATAATCACAAATTTTCACTCTATCATCATTATTATTCATAAACTATATAATAATATAAAGTATAAATACAATAAAAACATAAAAAAATATATAAACAATAACATTTTAAATCAATACAATCGTCATCGTTATGACGATCTTCACTATAGATCATTAAACATATATTTGTGTATCACGACAGCATTACGCACGTTCCTGATGCAATCCCTAACTATAGATGAGATAAACAAATTTTATTATCTTAGCTATTTAAATTTTAAATAAAGAACTTATAGTCTCATACCATGTGTTATTCAAGTAGTAAATATTCTGAGTTATCTATAAAAAGGTATTTGTAGTATCTAAGTTTGACTTTTCTTTGTAACTATATATTAATATTATATTAATTAAGTTTGAAAGAACGTTCATTAATTTCATCTCAGATATTTAAGTTATTTGTATTGGCCCATCACATTGATGGACCATTTTTCTCTTAATTCATTGTGTGAATTGTCGTTAAACTATTAAATTGTGTGCAGAGAGTATTAAAGTCTGTACGTACGTAATCCAAACTATGCCCACACAATTCATTGTTTTTTATTTTATCCACTTAATTAAAACTAATGTTGACATTCTTTCTGTTATAATACGGCAATATAGTTTCTATACTATTATACGAATGTTTAGTTATAAACTACTAGACGAGTTTTTTATTTGGTTAAGAATCACCTTTTTAATAAATCAAACATATATATATATATATATATATTTTTAAATCCATCATGCCACCATATTTTTGTTGGGCTTGTAGTTAATAAGCCCAAAATAAGCCCACCAAATCACTCTTCATATCAGTTTTCTTCGTTTAAAAATCAGCTTCGTACTACACAATCTCTTATGACGTCTTAATTTATTTATATTGTTTTCTCAAACAAAATAAATAAATGCAAACAGGACCACTATCGGAATATATTTTTATTTTTTTCCATATTTTCATGGGCTGATTTTCAATTTGATTGGGACTTGGTTACTAGTAACATCTTCATAATGCAATCATTTCTCGATTCATTCATATCAAATTTTATATATCACCTATAAATCATCTCCTGTTAGCAAAGTTCGTAAGCTAATAAATTACTTTTAAGAGTTTGCATTAATTTAGCGAAGATGTAAGTTTGTAAGGTAATTTTGATATTATTTGTATTTTCGGAAAAATATACAACACTATATAATTTCGTCGAAAACGAGTTATATGAAAGGTAAGATGTAAACACTTATACTTTTACTCAAATATAGAGAAATTACGACAAACCTTTATACATAAAAAATAGTTTGATAATAATAATAAATTTTTGGAAAAGATACGTACTATAGATATATTAGAAAGACGTACAATAATATAGTTATAGTTATAGTTATAATAATTAATTAAAGTTTGAGAGAGTTGACAGTGGATATGATATGAGGGCATTAATTGACTTGTTTAGTTTGATGAGACACACACACAAAAGCTGATACCATTTCTTTGTATCAAACCATCAATCCCATGTCCCTTTTCTTCTGTAAGTTAGGCTCCCTGTTTAACTACGTCAACTGGTTCTAGTTATGGAGATACATTACATTTTTTATTTCTTTATAAATCTTGTACGGATCGACTACATATACGTAATTAATTTTCTGTTTACTACTATATTAGTTTACAGAATTTATATAAATAGACTTGGGTATCAATAGGATTAGTAATTCGTTACCGTGAAGCTGAACTTAGAGCGTTTTCAACAAAAGTTATATGATAATTTAAAATAGACGAATTTATAATTCGTTAAAATTCAATGATTCCTTCAACAATCGAGGTTCATCAATCCCCAATCAATTTATGTTCATTGTTTTTAAGCATTATATATTAATTTCATGGTTCACAGTAGTTTACAAATTTGTTTATATACCAATGTTATCTTCTTCATCTTTCAACCGATATATTGTCTTTTAAAATATATATATATATATATATAATTAAATAAACAAATAGGAAAAGAGTACCTAGGTTGAAGTACTTCAATGTACACTGCACAAATCGGTCCTACACCTGTAGAATATTACGTCACAAAACTAACCCTTTTTCTCCCATTTAAGAAACAAGAGTAGTTTAGATAATTAAGTCTGGAGCTAAAATAATACTTGAATATTTCTGAGTGAAAACTACGTGCATCTATAATATTTTTTTATTTTGTATAAATTTAAAACAATAATATCATTCTATTTTTTTTTTTAAACGAAGAGTTACATTGATGAGGCCTAACAACAAGTTAGAACCAAAATAAAAACATTATATAGCAAGCAAAGAGTATTGAAGCCGACTAGGGCCGGTCTTGAATATTTTGATGTCCAGAGCAAGATGAGGAAATATGCCCCTATAATAAGTGTTTGTAGTAAAATAAGACATTGTTTTTACGAGTTTAAAACCTAATCAAGCTACTAGGTTCATATCAGTGCAAATATTTATTGCATACATAAGATGTAACAACTTAATGATATACACTTCGGATTAAAAGTTCAAAATAAACCTGAAATGATATTTTTGTGCGTTTATTGAAGCAAAAATAAAAATAAAAATTGGCCCTTTAATATGTAAGATTATAGTTATATATACTCATATGTAAAGATGTTAACTTTAGTGTGTTTATTTAATTGGATTTAACGATATTAATGTATTTAATAGTATCATATGTATCTTTTTGTTAACTAAAAGTATATATTCTATATTTTCTATAAAATTAGGAGTTCTTTTTAACTTTCCTTAACCTTTCAAATAAAAACAATAAATGTATAACATTAATTTACATAAACTTAAGACCATACATTTCTATAATCTTTAAACATAATATTTGTTGAAATAGCTAGACCATAATTTATATGTAACAATCAATAATAATATTTTAAAATATGAAAACAAAGTCTTGAACTGTAAAACATAGATGTTGATCGTTGCTTTATCTGTAAGGGGTTAAAATGTTAAAGTAACAAAATTGAGGGCTTTAAGTGTATGTTTGTCTAATGCTAAAAGGTAATAAAAGAAATATTTCATAAAAAACAAAAGCAAAGAACTAAGGATGTGGGTCGTCTTCCTCACCAAAATTCGCATGCAAGTAGATTTCCCCAATACAAACCTTAATTCTTTATTACTCTTCCATGGCTTCCAAAAACGAACATTAACTACATAACCATATTTTATATCCCAAAAATATCACATAATCGGATTAAATTGTTTAATAATAAGCTTTTTCCGACTTCAAATTTTCAGATTCGCACATGAGCAATTGATGCCCCCTCTTACTTTGATGCCCTGGGCGGTCGCACAGCTTGCCCGGCCCTGAAGCCGACCTACCCAACTAATATTTCTCTTAACTCTAAATTACATCAAGCAAATGATTGAGTAACTATGTTATAAAAACAATCTCCTTTCTAAGAGCATTGATGTTGAAGATCAATTTGTTACAAAACCACCAAATATGCCACTAAGTAACAAAGAATGTGCAACTTAGAAACATTTGTACTTGTTAAACATAAAATATGTAACATTTTCAACTTATATTCTATCCGACCTTGGCAATCAAAATAACTAATCTATAATTTTAAAGCTACAATTGCCATAGCTGTTTTTATATAAAGAAAGCTGGTTAAATGGACGCAGCAAAAGACCAAATATTTCATTCACATCAGCTGTAAGAATTTGATGCAACAAATATCTTGATGATATTATTATAAATATTTAACATTTTAAACATTACATATCGTCCTTTTTACAATCAAAATTCAGTACGCTACTAAACAAAATTTAAGATATCGAGTTTTTGATTTTCAAGTCAAACCAATACTTCATATTCTGTAAGTCTCAAATTTATTTCAGTGGACTAACTAAATACACGAAAAATATGTACAGTACCTCAGGTGAACTTTTTTGCATAAGTACAATCATCGATCTTCCATGTTTACTTAACCTATTTATAATGCCACGTGTTCGGTTTTTATTCGTAGAAAAAAGTCAAGCCAGTCATAAAAAATTTCAAACAGATAACTGGTTAACCGAGTGACCTGAATTTATAGTGTCTATAAGTTAAGTGCATAGATAGAGTGATAACCTAAATGAACGAAAAGTAAGTATAATACCTTAGGCGAGTATTTTGGGTAGTTCATTGATCTACGTGTTTATAGACCCTGTATGATACTCTGTAAGATAGTTGATCAATTTCTAGTCTCACTTTAGTACAAGCTATATATCATAACAATGGAGGTTCAACCATTTCATCGTACTATACCTTAAGCGTAATAAGTATAAACTGCTAAGTTTTTTTGGATTAGAAAAAAAGTTTTGTTTATAGAATGAAAGTATATAGAACATATATTAAGATTAGAGATTGGCTGCAATCAATTACTAAACAGTTGGTTTCTATCAAACATTCATAGTAGGTCGTAATATGTAACTCTAAAACCAAACCATGGCATACTAATCTAAGTTGTTAATTGACACAACATTGATAAGCGTATAGTCTTACCCTAACATTAACCAAAGACTAGTGACCCTTATTTCTCTGAATTTACAAACCACTGGAAACTAGTTAGTGTTGGATCTTAATGCTCAAGGATAATTATAGGATTAGTATTGCTAATGACACATAATTATAAGATTAATAGGCCCTCCCTTTGATGGTGTGTTGCTTGCTAAGTTGTTAGTGGGCCATGCTTGTATCCCTTACTTGCATACCTCTCCAAGCATGGGACTTGGATGACTTTTGCATGCATATATAAAACTTCAAGCATTATTCATTGTTCTTACTAGTGATTATCTCTACACATTCTTCTCTCAATTCTCACTAAAAGTTAGTAGTTAAAAGAGTATAGAATTCAAGCTCTCTCTTAGACAAATTGAGATTTGTTTTAAGAGCTTAAGAGTTAGTTACTACAAGGGTATTAGACTAGCATCTTGTGTTGATCAAGTGCAATTGGTGAACTATCTATGGAGGAGCTCTAAGTTTGAGTTCTTGCGATCTTTATCAACACCCTAATTGCCAAAATGGTCCAAAGAACTACAAAGGTTGTAACTCTAAACACCCTATGGTTGTTATAGTTTAATTAACATGTAATTGGATCTTGGTGGGTTTTGTAAAATTTTTTTATGAAAAGATCAACTTAATTAAGCTTCCGTTGCAATTAACTTTGTTTTAAACATTGTTTTGATCTAATAAACCCAACAGTTAGTACAGCTCCAATTTTTTTGTGCATTATTGATTTGGGTTTAGATTTTCAAACAACATTACTGATGAACACCGACCCAAGTGGAAGTAGGTTTATGACGCTCAGTTGTTCGACTGATCAATAGAACCCATTATTTACAAGTCTAGTTGATTTGTTGTACTTGTACAAATCAACAAGATTACATGTCATCTTTACTTATCAGGTTTCCAACCCAGATAGACTATACAGATTTCATTTCTACATCAACTGAAGATAAAAAGAGCCATTATATACCATTTTTACTTGCAGACTCTTTGAATTTCCCTGCTTCCTGGAACCAAGTTTTACAATACATCATCATCTTGTTGATATATTGACTCGTCCCTGATTGGCAATGAAGGTGGAGTTCCTGGTGGAATGGAAGTGGTACCTTTCTCACCAGCACACATACATAGAGCCTCTGCATCACGAAGTAGTGTATCGAGGTCGATTTGACCACTCAATGCGTTGATGTATTGCAAGAGGGTGTCAAAGTCCATTTGATCCCCTATAATCTTGTCACGATGCCGTTTCAAGATTGCGACACATGCATAAAGATGAAGATGCTCACTCGGATAATGAGTCCATAACACCTCCCATAGTCTCAACGTTTTCTCATATTCAAGTTCCCTAAAATGAAAAATAAATAACTTAAGACTTTACAGGCAATCAAGGATGCTGACACATATACCATCTTGCACTTTTGATCTAAAACACTATTTTTTTTTATATTTCTTAATTTGTTTATTCGTTCGAAAGTATCTGAAGTTGCCAAAGTGATACCTTAAGGCATGTAATTAGGTGTACAAAACCACACGTACATATCCTAAAGCACCAACATTTACTTTACAAATACAAGTGGCAAATGGTATTTAATATTTACGTTTTGACAATCAGCATCGAACCGTAAAAAGGTGTCAGTTAAAGCTGGAGTTTGACCATCCACTGGAATAAAAAAATCCACGGCTTTAGATATACCACAATATACTATATTTATAAGCAGGTCAGTGATGCATAAAGACAGGAATTATAAAAACAAAACAAGAAAGATCTAATGGAGAGAAAAAATGTGTCACTTGCCTTTTGAATTGTATAAGAATCCACCGAAAACAGAAAAAACAATTCAAGCAATCCTTCTGCTTAAAATAATTGTGCAATGGGCTGTCTAGCAACTCCACCAGCTATGACATCAAGATTATAAATGTATTAGAAATCAGTAATCAGTAAGTCCTAAAAACCACTTCTAAGTTTTCCTTCACAATGGCAAGCAATGTTAAACAAGCATAGTGCAAATTTTAATGAAGTGCCTGTTTCACCCAAGGGCCCATTCGTTTAGCCATTTTAATGGGATGTGTCTCCCATGATGTGAGGATTAACAGACTTTGGGACCCAAAAAGCATGTAATATGCCATGCAATTGTGAAAACACACACATACAAGGGGAGAGAGAGAGAGAGAGAGACGAGAGAGAGAGAGAGAGAGAGAGAGACAACCTTTGACAGTGCAAACAGTTGAGAGTGCATGCCATTTTGGTCACGGTTGAAATTTGGTCCAAGCCGTTCCATTAGATAAACAAAACACCAAAAAGATTCTGACTCATCTTCCATGATAAACAATATTGGTGATAGGAGATCACTCATGCCCTAAACAAGGTGTATTTCATAAGCCAAGAGAAAACATGATCATATTTTGGAAACTTTAAGATCCCTTGTTGATCCAAATCAATAAGATCAACTTATTTGTAAAAATGTTTTTGGGGTAAATAGGTCACTTAAACATGAAACTTTCCAAAGAAAGGGATATCACAATTCTTTATGAAACATCCCTAAAAGGGTAGGATGTTGAAATTTTAAGAAGTAACTCGTGCTTTTAACACGAAAAACTGACAACTATGATTTCATACCTGACAATAGCCAAGATCAAAGTTATAGAATGAATAAGTCAACAGTATGTTGTGCAGAAGATTCACATTGGGATTTTCATCTCCTTCATAGAACGGCACTGACCTGTCGGTCCTTACCTTGAAAACAGAAACCAAATGGATGCAAGTTATTTGAAGTATAACAGGCCCTTATCGCTTATAAGTTAAGTGTCATGGTCATTGATCTGTACTCATACCACATCCTTCTCGATTAGACTCTTCCTTTCTCTGAATTTCGCAAATCTTCTTGCCTGCTCGGGGGAAATGCTCTGTAAGATGGAAATTCAGCCGGTTATAACATGCTAAATTTCTTTGGAAAGTAACAAGGGGGAAGAATAAACCATAACTTTTGCAAGGTAAAAGGAAAGAAAATGAACCCTTACATGACATGATTCTAAAATGCCACACATTTAAACTTGTAAATGTTTACAAGCTTTCAAATGAACCATCAACATGAACAGGTTTCTTAATTTTTCGGCCCTTAAAAGATTACTTATATTAACAACTCTTAATTCCAAGTTAACATACCAGCTCGAAATTCAAGGGTGTCATCTTGAATAGAGAGTAAAGCTCTTATGCATGGTAAACACAAAAATCACAAGGTTATGTAGAATGTTGCATCATTTGGCACCAATTCTGTTTATTCTTGCATTCATGTCATCATTGATTCGGCATCATTTCACCGGTCCGGTCTATTTTGTATAATTAAAGAAACAAAGCTACCATAATTCCTCCAATTACATTTTAAAAATGAAATCACATTGCAAAGTAGTCATTTCTCACGTATATGCCCATATGATATTTTGATCCTTCACAATTGTATTCGTAGCCTCTAAATGATAATATATTTAGTAAAATCATTGATGGATTAATCAGCTAGGCGCCTTAAACTAGACAAAACTGTAAGACTCTAAACAAGAATTGAGTTTGATAGTTGAGGACTTGATGCAATCTACAGCTCTAGTGCCTACTACGATCAAGATATAAGTTTCAATAAAAGCCCTGCAGGTTGCACTGAACAAAGGGCTTTAACCAGGAGCATCAAGATAAACAAAAGACAATAAGAATACAAGATAGAAGATATTATAAGGAGAACATTCTTAGTGGTACCTTCTACAAACCACCACATACCAAAATTTTTAGGGAAAAGCTAAGAGGACAACAAAATAAAGGAGATCAATCCAACTTCTAAAAAACAATGAATTATAGGGGTGCAAGCAAAAACATCAGACACGAGATATAATAAAATCAATAGAATCTTTTCCAGTAAAATTAATTGCTGACCTGCCATTGGTTTTTGATATTTTCGTACTCTGACTTCTTAAGAGCCATAAATTGTTGTCTTTTTGTATAAGTAGAGTCGTGCGCATAATATCCCAATAAGAGTGGCCAAATCTGATGCATCATTGAAAAGTTCAGTTCATACTCAAGCAGCCAAGAGGAGATAATTTAATCAATAGTAATATATCATACAAACCTCTTTCCGTAAACTGTGCTCCAATCCGCCACAGAATATTCTCTTTTTCAAAGCATTTAAATCCTCAACTCGGCCTTCAGAATCCAAAAAAGTTGCCCACTGCACAAAAATGTTTGGCAGATAAAGACTTGTAGTAGATGCATTTCTCCTCATGTGGGTATGCATGGACTCCAAAGAGAAGGGAAGCAAGAAAAACTCAGAAACAGAAAGAAATACAAACTATAATTGAAGGCCAACAATATCACTTCATCATGATTTTTGAGAGCTTTACCCAGTTCATTTAAACAGAAACACAAAACTCTAATGGAAATTCTTTCACGATGCATCGCTACATTTTTCAATATTCGTACCTCTTCAAGGCCCAAAGGAGGTTGTCGTGGTTTGCCCCATACGAGTGCTAGTTTATCGAACTGCAGACAGAAAATAAAGTTCAATATATATTTCAGAATCAAGCAGTGTGTATTTGCCAAAAGGGTGTTGTCTAGCATTAATGCCAGATATAGAGAAATTAGCCTCTATTAAGTAAAAAATGGCTGAAAGTTTAACAGCTAAAATCACAAATAAACAAGTAAAGTGATGCAAAAATTCAGAATCGAAGTGGCCCCCAAAGCTTGAGTAGTAACTAAAAGCTGAATCAAGCGTTTCAAAAAAGAAAAGAAAAGAATTAATCGAGTTTTCTGAACTAGTTCATTTATCAACTTGGAACTGATCTTGTAACATGGAATTAAAGGCTCTTCAATACCTCCTTGTAACTGATGATTTCAAATGTTCCCACATCGGTGGCAGCTTCATCATGAATTTGTTTCCTAAATTGGATGTTCTGTTTAAAAAGAATAGTCTGCATCAGACAGCCCTAGAATAGAAGCTTCACTTGAATTTCAACAAACTTATAAGACAATTCTATCCAGAGATTATAATCAACAGCTCATATCACACTGTCCCAAGAGGAAGAAATCAACACTGAAAATCTCCTAGTTTCCCCATTAAGCATATTAATGTTGATACTATTGATACAGCAACAGCAATAGCAACAGCAACAATACCAATCCCGCCAAAGGCAGGGTATGGGGGAAAGTTGATACTATTGACATTAATGATTAAGGCATCCACTCTTTTCTTAAACAGTCGATCTCAATTATCTTGAGGGACTTTAAGATGATCAATTTCAGGACCGACTACAGACTCAATGAAGGAATGCAATGTTTTAGGACTGTAGGTCAACAAGCCGTTCACACTAGGGTCCTTGCACCATACCATACAATATTATGCTTTGAAATAGATTTTTAAAACCAAATTAAAACAATAACTCACTATCTTTGTCTATACTGTTTCTTGAGAGAAACAACTCCCCTGAATTCAAATACAAACCTTGAAAACTAACGTTTCATCTATCAAGCAATGCTATAGCCTTCGATTACCAATTCATAAACATTCTGATTAATGTAATAAATAAACAAGGGAGAAATGCTGCACAATATAACTAGAAGTGATAGACATAGTAAGTTGTAGTTTCAGCTATCCATTTGTAATTTTTTGTTTTATAAATTAAAGGATACATGTTTTTGAGCAATTGCCATTGATTGCATAATGGGAATTATGATGACAATGATTCCCCCACAAACTATTCATAATTTTATTCTAGAAACAAATATTACCTCCAGCGGGTCAGGGGGTACCGGAGCTTCCCTGTGAATTAACTGTGCATCATTGGAGACTATTTCCTGAGGTTTATTCTTGTTCTCCTCAGTTCCAACATCATCAAACAAGTTTTCTCCAAACAGCTGTGAGGTTGTTTCTCGAGCAAACCTCGTAACAAGTGAGAATGTTTCCAAAACCTGAATTGAAATATCCCGAGCAGGTACTAAACCATTCTGCCTAGCAACATAGTCGAGTCCATCATGATTACCATCAGAGGGAGAGTCTGTCGATGAAGAGGAAGGTGCTGCTTTTGTGATAGAAATGGCTCTTGGAAGCTCCAACGAAGATAAAATTCTCTATTTAAGACATTAAACAACATACAATGAGATGCAAAGGCCAGAAAAGAGAAAAAGGAATCCAAGACATATGAGCAGATTCTATAAAAGATTGGCTTCTAACCAAATTTCACCTGAAGAGGATCTTGAAAGTTATTTACAAGAAACATGTTTGCATCTTCCGCAGACCTGTGGTGATAGCTGTTTTATTAGAAATCTTAAAACAGTTTGAATATCTGAAAATTCAATAATAATAGGCTAAACATACTAATTGCTGCGAGAAAAGAAAAAAAAGGAAAAAAAAAGAAGAAGACATCTGGAGCAATCAACCATCCCTAGAAAAGTATGAGTCATGACACCATCGCAATAGCCAAATCCTCTTCCTAACTAGGAGATGAACCAATCATTTATCACATTCATGTTTGCTTATACTGCAAATAAAGTTTTTGGTTTACAAGCAGCTGTCTACTATGTAGTTTTGTGTATTAAGCTTACATATAATATTTTAATTACACAGAGGCTGCACCTATATGTGCTGGTGTGTAGTTATGTAGTCCATTAGATGCTGTCTTGTGTTGTTTATACCGGTTGGTTGTAATGGGTGCTCTGCTAATTTGACTGGTATGTACACCAAAAGATTATTACGACATTAAGTATAAATATTGTTTTGTGAGAATCACACCAATAGAAGGTAAAGGGACACAGCAATACTAGAAGCAAAGACGCAAGCTAAAGCAACTAAACTTAGATAGCAGTATAACTATAAGATAGCTCTATATGTGTTAATTTTCTCATAAAGTAATGTAATATTTCCAAGTGGTTAGCTTATTTTTCTATGTGAAACACCTCTTCAGATTTTCTAGCATACACATTTTATTCAATCAATTAAAATATGGAAATTCGCTTGTGCAATACAAAATTCTATTTTGAAAATAGCAGATTGTATAATGTTTTGCATACAGAACAATCCTTTTAAGTCTAACAATAGCTAACATGACCTCAAACTACAAAGATCCACCAGACAAAATATAAACTGGATGTCTACAATTCAGACTGGCCCATATTTGAACAGTACCCAAACCTTAAAAATGAAATGATGCTACTTTGCTACATGCTACTAAAAGTCTCAATAGCTTCATATACTTATAAATGCTTTTCTGGTAGACCGTAATGAGATTCTCTTATGACTCATGTATATGTTTCAATTCCATGGTGGAAAATAAATTTCCACAAAACATGGAAATCTGTGAGAAAATACATGTAACAACACATGAATCAATTAGTCATACCACATTGGTGTAAGAAAAGAACGTGCATAAATATAAGATCCAACCTGACAATATAAACATGTTGCTTAACTGCAGAAATAAACTCTCGTACTCCTCCATTATAGAAATAAAGAGGAGGAAACGCGAGGCCTGCACAAAGTTCCAGTCATGAAAAACAAGTAGAGTGTAGTGATAATTATGCAGATACATACATTTTTACATGAATTTAAGATAAATTATCTGAGGAGTTCATGTTGAATATTTCTGACTATGAAGTTAGGTTTTGAGAACAATAATATCACTATCATAATACATACTTCAAGTACAGCATGCACAATTTAAGTGGTAAACTAAGATGAACTGATGTTAGTAACAACAGATCTAATTATGGTGCAACAGAATAAGTGGCCATACCAGACGATAGAACAACAATAACATACTGCCAGCCAATAGTTGGAGAGTTTCGACGAATTGACCGGATATCAGCAAACGGCACTACTCTTATGGTATACAAATTCTTATCTGCACAAAGCAACAATTATATCCACAGCTTCATTGCAAATCACACAATTATGCATTAACACATATAGAGTGTAATTTAAATTATATATAACTGCAATGCCATTGCTTAGCATCCCAATGGTCCTGCCAGAACTGAACCTATAAGAGATCAATACTTGCCATAATCGCAGCAACAACATATGATGTCATGTTGAATCATGCTTTTTGAACATGCACCTGAGTGATGACTTGTACACTCAAGTGAATGCATCCAGATACACAGTACATAAGATCATTACTTCATGACTGATGGATCAACTTATACATAAAATTGGAGACCAAATTGCAATACCTCTTTAGAAGAGTGAGTGAGAAAAGGAATAATTAACAAGGCATGGGGTTTGAATTTCCATGTCAAACTTTTCTACTATGACAGAGCCATTATATGCATATGTACAATTAGAATTAAAAGATTGAGACTAACCTCTCTCAGACAGTCTAGCATTTGAGCTTTGCCCTTTATATGGTATCCACGACTGTTAAGAAACAAAAAACCGAATCTTAATATCATAATGAAGACATGGAGTGCCTAACAAAATATGACAGATAAATAAACATTAATTTCGCAGCAACAGAGAATTACCAAAAAGAGTGAAGAACCTTGCTTGATCAACTTCAAACGTCCACTAATCCTTTCTGTGGCATACTGAGTTGGATGAATTGTCACATTATCCTTCAAGTATATTATTTCTGCATTTTCTGGTTCGCCAGAATAGCCTTGTTTACTAATGTCACACCCAGCCATGCTTGAGAATCCCTAAGACACAAGTCATCGTATATTTAAACAAGGCGTGGGCTTCTAGATTAAGCCATACAAAAGAAGAAACGTAAATTGGTCACTTAATACACTGGTATAAGTTATTTAATCACACTTACATGTACCTAAATCTTTAAGTGATAAAGGTAGCCTCCTTACCTCAAACTCAAGAGGTACGCTCATTCAATCATAAAAACACATACGTGTTGTGTAAAACCCAATGTCTTGAATATAGCATTAAATGCTTTTGTTTTTTGTTCTAACCAACCCGCTACTTGGTTCTACCAATGGGTAACATGAGGGGGGTGTATGTAGGATCATGTGTATATATAAACCTAACAGGTTTTATTTTACAACTCTTGTATCATAAATACTTTCAGAAGAGATATACACCGTTTAAGGAGAAAAATATGGTCTCGAGTGAAAACCCGAGTTTTTGAAGATCATAACATTCCTATTTTTAATTTCTTCAGGTTGCTTTAAAGCTAGTTTTTCCCACTTATTCTATATTGAGTCAAAATACTCAGAATTTGCTATGCACAGTAACGGTCCAGACTCCAGATTATTTTCATTTATCTTTCAATTTGCAATTATACATAACGATTGTTCTTCCTTCTACTTGTAATCATTGAAAAGTACTTATCTGTCCTTCAAAATGATTTTGTTTAATCCTTGGTTCTAAAATAAACATCCTCCAATAACTACATACATCCGAAGTTATAAATCCGTCGGGTGATGTGAAGCATCCATTTAATTGCTTCTTTCCGTCTTATCTCAAAGGAGTTCGATTAATACTATAGTATACTTCAACTAAAAGCGGATGCATAATATCTTTCACTTAGGTCAACTAGGTTTACATGGAGAAATATATTATACATGTCTTGTAAAAACATCAGATAACAACCAATTGAGCGACCTCTACATGCATATTGCAAGCTATATCGAAGTTACTCAATTACCTATTAAAAAATTCCGAATCTCCACAGCCAGTGTAGGTCACAGATACTCAGAGACAAACATCATTAGCTTTTAATAATACGCAAATGTATTCAAATTAGGTCAAATATGAAGCACTCTGCTGTTATAGATAACCTAGATATTTAATTACTAACAAACTTGGCATCATTAGGTGCTATATTGATCCAATTGAAAACTGTAATTAAACTAAAGTAACATAATATGTAGGTAAGATATAAATTGTGTTGTGTGTTTGCTTACTTGTTGGGCGGCCGCAGCGTAATCGGCATCGTCGGCCAAATCATGAACCTCCGTTTCATGCATCGCCGGTGAACGTAATTGTTGGTAATTAATTTCTTTGGATTTGGAAATTAATTGGATATGAGAACGATGTACGTATGTATCTTCTTCTTTTTGGATAGAAAGAGATTCCGCCTAACTTGCAAATAACGGCAAAATACCCGTCCGATGGATATTGATGTTATACAGTATTAAATTAATTAAATTAAATTAATAATAATAGGTTTTAAACCGGTATATTATTAATTTATAATAATTGTAATCATAATTATTTATACTATTATATAATTTATTTAAAATATTCTTTTAATAATATAAAAAATTATTTTACTCATACAATTACTATTTTTTTTCTCAAATCTATAGAATTGACTAACATAGCTCCAATTATTAGATTCTCATTGATACAAACATTATTAAACCAAAAATTAATTAATATATGACATTTAGATTTAACTTAAATTAAATGTTAAATTTGGGATGTTTTTTTAAATAGGAATGACTATTTTACCCATACAATTACTAATTTTTTTTAAAAAAATACATAAAAATGACTAACATACCCTTAATTATTAAATTCTCATTAATACAAATAATATTAAACTATAAACCAATTAATATATGACATTTAAATTTAACTTAAGCTTCTCTATATCTATATACTATCATATGATACATTTGAGAAAAAAAAATTAAGATATAAATGACTACAGACGAGGAATTCCGAAAAAAGACATCAGGGATGTGCCTATTATGGACGGAAAGGTTGGTACAAGACAAAAGCGATAGCAGACAATTTGTCCATCTTTCGTAGTTAAATTTCACCTCTAAATCATTTAAAAGTAACTTTCCACCAATTTTATACGTATGGTAAATTTTATTTAAAAAAAAAAAATGAACTCTTAAATGTGTTTTAATGGAATTTAATGTTTACACATTTATTTACATGTTTTTTATTATTATGTTGTCAATTTCAATATTCTAGTAATTTACATTTTTGATCAACTTTTACAATTACTATTTAATGTAGATAATGTTTAATATTAAACTATAAAAAATAAACTAAAAATAAAAAATCAGTGAAACTCAAACTTTTAGACTTAACAAATGACTCCACATCTCGCAACTTGTTCATTAAGAACTCAAAACTCGGCACTTGCAACTCATGACCCGACTATCGAGTTTGCAATAACATATTATGATATATTTAACTTTGGGTTATTTTGTTATAATTTTTCTTTTTGTAAAAATTGTTAAAAATGATTTTCCCACTTACTAAATAGTATTATTCATGTCCTGTCATATAGTTTTTAATTTTTAAAATATTTTAGAATACGCAGTAATATATATCGAATTAATGTGAAACTTACAAAAAATTTCCCGTGCATTGCTCAAATATTCTATTATAATTTATGATACGTTTTCAATAGTTTTAAAGATGGGTGTTACTTTAACTCAAAATAAAATCGTTGATAATAATAATCAGTAAATATCAATATATTGTTTTCTACTCTGTATTACCTCTGTTTTAATAAATAATAATTTATGAATATTGTTAATTTGTGTCTCTCTCTTTTTTTGTTTTAATCTCGAATAAAGGTTTATAAGAATCACTTGTGTGTTTTTTACATGATTAAAGTATATGCAAAATCTAGTTTAAGATAGAGGTATTGATGATAACAAAACTACATAAATATATAAATATAAATAAATCAACTAAAAAGCATGATATATAAGATACACATTTTTTTCATTTGTTAATAAAATTATATATAAAGCTTCGTCACTATTGTTAGATTTTTCTTTTATCACAGTATATTAAATACTTCATCACATTGCTACATGAATTCTAAACAATTAAAAAATATATATAATACAAATTGAGCAATTCGTGAAAACCCAAATAAAACATCAAAAATTAAGAATTTATAACTCTAATTTTCACCGCTATTTTGCACGGATAGTATACCTGTATATTAAATTGGTTCTCATAAATTGGTTCTCATCAGTCCACAATGTTACACTTAAAAGTTAAAAGAAGAAAGCGTATATTTCCATACCTACGTGAATACAACAAGCTTGAACTTGAATACAAAAACAAACCTAGACCATCAATCAAAAACTAAACTAAACAAACCCTTCTAAATTGTCACTTGAAAGTCGAAACGTGAATGAAACTACCGATTGACCATAAATTCATGTGTGAGGTTGAAGACTTGAGCTTGAATCTATTAATTTGAACTTGAATTATGAAACTTTGAACTTGAACCATGGAAATATTTTGGACCTATAACCACTCCCTCTTTGAAGACAAAAAGTGAAGGTATTCCTTGTACAAAAAGAAAGCTACCAACACAGATATCCCTTTAGCTATGTGACCGAAACTAAACCTAATAACTGAATATAAATAAGCTTGCTTGTTACTACGTTGATGAAGAAAGTGATGGTCTCTTACCAAAATTTATTTTATTTGAATCACCAGAACTGCGCTAAATAAACTGAGAGTCAAGTCACTTGCGTTATTGATCAGGATGCATGTATAGTTTGCAAGTTACAACACCATTTCGTAGCTAAAATTATACGTCCACGTAGTTGTCCGTTCATATAGCCTAACAGAAGTATATATTTAAAAATTGTTTATTTATGTGTGGTGTTTCTACAGATTTTATTAAATTTAAAATATTTAGATAAATTGTTTGATTCAAAATTTATTTATGGTTTCCTAAAAACATTACACATATTTAGCATCAAAGACAACTTATTTTTTGTTTACTTTCGATTATCATAATAAATAATTATAGGTGACAATTCGGGTCGAATTGGTTGATAATTGTTAAATTGTATGTTTTTAGGTATTCATTTAAGTTGTTTGATAAATAAACATATATATTTATTACAGATTTTGTATTTAATCCGTTCTTATTTGTATATTATGTCAAATGAAACTCGTTTTCAATCGACTTCATGATAAAGATACGAGTTACATCCGTTGTATATTAGTTATATTAAGCTAAATGAAGACCAGATTCGTAACATAACTCCCTGTTTATTTTAATTACTCATTTAGTGACTCACAAACGATATGCTGACTACAGTAGACACGTATCAGTATGATTTCTTGAAAATGTTTTGTTGTTTATAGTACAAAAGATAAAAGATTATGAAAAAGAGTTACCTTGTCTAGATGTCCATGAGAAATGTACGTCCCTCACTTGTCATCACCTGGATTTCAGGTGTGAACTTATAAAAGTAAATGTACAGACTGACTGTATAAAACCATAAGAATGGTTAAATTTATGTGTTATGGCTTTCTGGTTGAATTACTCCATAAGTCGGCCCTCACACTGACTATTAATTTGTGGCAACTTAAAGGTGCACATCAATTTTGATTTTCTGTTTTATGGTATGGATTCATGTTCTGCAGTTTTACCATGAATGTTCACATCTTAACTTCCACCACCAAACAGAATATAATTTTTCACAGGCTAGAGGGTCATTTATATGGTTTGTCCTTTTAAAGTCAAATTGCTTTTTCTTTAGTTATACACTTTAAACCATTTCCATAATCTAATTAAAAAACATAAATTTAATTTCAAAGCTATCGACGTTTGTGGCGGAGATTGTATTCTCTTGAAACCGAAGAGGTGGTGACTGCAGCAGTTTCTTTGACTTGTTCCGGTAGCATATAGTCAAGGTCTCCCAAATTCATCTTCGGTTATATCGTTGTCAACCCATGAAGACCAGTCCACTTCGCTGTCATAATCGTCACATAACAACTGTTTATTTCCTTGCATGCCATTAACCTTCTCAATTAGTGATTGTAGCATCTGTCCAAATCTTCAACCAAAAATCAAAGTCAAAGTTATCATAAGCTGACTAAATTCAAGGAGATAGTTCATGTTTTCTTATGTAATATATATATATATATAAAATTGGACATAATTATCCATATGCTACAGACGACACCTTTAACAACTAAGGATTAAAACCACTATTCATGAAGAGAAAAAAAAAGAAAACGATATATCCAAACCACATGTTGTTTCAATCTCTTGAGTTTATAAACTGTATCGCATTCAATTGTCAAGTTCTTATAGAGCGTCACCTCACCTCCATATGGAAATCCTTTTTGGACTTGAGGTGGTCAATAACTCCGTTTTATCCATCTGTGTCCATGTCATATAACAAAATGTATAACTAAGGTATATATTACTTATTGCTTCTGATGTTTACTTTACTTTATATTTTAGATTTTGACATTCATTAATCATTATTTATGTCATTTATATATTAATGCGATAACTATTCATCATCGGCAGTATTAGGTCCAGATGAATACGTACTAGACGAGTGGACAGTGTAAATGGGGTGAAGTAGCTCAAGAAAGTATACAAAAATGACTGCTTTGCATATTTACTTACTTTTTTGTCCATAAAAGTTATGGGTTTTGACTGGTCATCCAGTTTAACAAAAATCATATTAGTAAGTTTTTACTGTGTAAAAGGTAATTACTATATGATGGTTAACTAAAACATATTTTAACTTTAAAGTTATTGTGATATAATGTTTATGTATTGTTTTTACATTTGGCATTAATATTCTTTTAATTAGGACCGTAGTTTTCGAAAGCCTCAGATAAAAGAAGGTTAATTGTCAAAATAAGAGCTTATAGTAAAAAGGCTAAATGTGACAGTATATGTAATGTAATATGAATTTTAACTCAATATCTGCACGCCCAATTATTATAAACCAACATTGGACCGATTGAAAATTGGTCCTCTTGTTATGAAACTTATAAAAGTAAAAGGACCAAAACTGAACTTATAATAAAGTCGATATTCTAAACATAAATACAAAGAGTTAGTGAATTATAGAATCTTTGCAGACCTCGCGTTTTAATCACATATCTCTTTCCATCCTTCTAATTCTCTTCCGGGAAGACAAAAACTGCAACACAACCAAATTCCTCCTTAAAAGTTGCAAAGAAATCATCGGAAACAAAAAAGAAAAAAAATGGAATTTAAGGATGTAGAAACGCTGCCATTGTCGAAATGCGATGATCATGACGATAAACGTCGTCCCATTTCCTCTCCGATGACTCGAAAAGGCGTTTATGCCACCATCTCTTACATGGCTTGTGCAGGTTTTGTTGTCTTTTCTCTTTAGAATCAAACTTAATTTCTGTGTTGTTCACAAAAAAAGTTACAAACTGTATAACTAATACTATTTTTAGTTAGCTCTACTATAATATATATGGTTTTGTTTTTATTTCCAATATGAATTTATTAGTCTTGAACGCACTTAAATCTTTACTTAATACTATTTTCATAAACATCTTTATACAGTTTGTAATAAAATTATCATAAAAGTTTTGATAAT
Organism: Logfia minima; assembly: GCA_963921325.1. NCBI lineage: Eukaryota > Viridiplantae > Streptophyta > Magnoliopsida > Asterales > Asteraceae > Logfia > Logfia minima. The sequence goes on from OY992764.1 coordinate 42,121,443, forward strand.
AAAATGGAACAATATTATTCTGATTTGTTGTTATTTCAGCAGAGTATATTCAGGTCAGATGTTTTTGTGGATATGTTTTTGAAATATGACCGAGTGTCATGGTCATTTGAAAAGTAAAAGATTTGGATAACGCATTAGTGGATTGTACGGTACAAACATAATTGCTTAGCGTGACAATTATTTGCATTTTTGGTGCGTAGGAATATTCTTCTCCCTCCAAATCTCCATGCCAAAAAAGACAATCACTTCCTCAATGTTTTTTCTTTCTTTCTGAGTTTTCACTTTGAATCCAAATTGTAACTTTTAAGTCTATACTTATTAAATGAAAATCTGAACATTCTTGACAAGTTTTGACTATTTTGACCATATTTTATATGTTAAATTTGCAGTTCTCTTGATATTGTTCAACAAAGCTGCTCTTTCTTCATATAAATTTCCATGTGCCAATGTTATTACTCTTTTCCAGGTTCATCCCCATCAACTGTTCTCAGTTTTCACTTCAAGAGTTCAAACTTCATCATTTTCAAAATACAATTTATGGTTTTTATTTCTTAGTTAACTAAAGCAATGATTGTAATTTTGTAAATCACCTTTCATAGATTGATGTATGTAGTTATCGACTTTTCCTATATACTGACGATGATGATCATCCATTTTGACACTAAAACAGCTAAAATTGACTCCTGATAACTTATCCTTATGTTTCTTGTAGATGATATGCTCTTCAGTCCTTCTTTATGCATTAAGAGGCCGAAAAATAATATCTTTCACAGTCAATAGTGAAGACCAGAGCACAAAAACCTCCCGGGCATCTTCATACCACAAAATACATTAATCACAGCTCTTCCTCTAGCCATCTCATATCTGCTTTACATGGTACAACTACAATATCCCAAAATATTCCACATTCGCTACTCAATATTTTGTTTTCTTATATACTCATTTGATTTTGTTCTGTTTTGTCTGTAAAGTTGGTTTCAATGGAATCTGTTCGTGGGGTCAGTGTGCCTATTTACTAGGGATGGCAAAAAAACCCGAACCCAACGGGGAAATCCAAAACCCGAACTTTTTGGAGCGGGGCGGAGCAAGCTTAATGGGTTTCGGAGCGGGTTTCGGGGCATTAACGGGGATTTTTAATGGGTTTGGAGCAGTGACTGGAGACTAGCGTCCCCGCCCCGCCCCGCCCCAATATAATATATACATGTTACAAATTATATATTACGTATAGATGTATATTGATTTTCAATATATGAGAGTTTTTCATATTTATTTTTAAAGTTGACTAGGGACTTCGAAACTGTATAGCTAATGGTGTAAAATTAATAACAATAGATAGGATACGGTGCAACTATGGTGAAGCATCACGTCAAAAAGGACACCCCATTAAGAACCCCAATGGGGAACGGGGCGGGTTTGGGGGAGTATCGTGCCCCAATGGAGCGCCCCGATAAGATCCCTAATGGAGATCGGGGCGGATTTGGGGCATGTTTTCATAATTGGATTCGGGGATGGAGGATGACCGCCCCGCCCCAAACCCACCCCATTGCCATTCCTACTATTTACACAATACTGAGACGTACGACTGTTGCATTTACAATGCTAGCGGAGTATGTTTTGGCCCGTCAAAAATGTTCGCTTAATATAATTGGCAGGTACATTATCACTTTCAAAATGCACAGTCTCATAGTTTCTATAAGGATGATGCAACATATATGTATGGATTCACAACTTTTCTTTTTCACATCACATCTAACTAAACATAAGGCACAACGCACAAAAATGTACAAACTAGGTAATTTGTTGTTGATCAAACAATTTGATTTCAGTGTAGGGATAATTATAGTTGGTGCCTTCATAGCTGGAGCTCGGGATCTATTATTTGATACATATGCTTATGCTGTAGTTTTCTCAGCAAACATTTGTACAGCAATATATCTAGCTTCAATTGCTCGAATAGGTAGTGTTAGATATTCACTAATATTGACACTCTCACATTTTGGGATATATTTATGACATACAAATTCTTGGTTTCTGTAGGAAAATCTAGCGGATTGAATAGCTTTGGCCTTATGTGGTGCAATGGTAAGAACCCCTTTGTTCAATAATTTATAAAAAAAAAAAAAAAAAGAAAAAAAAAAAGATACTTTTGACTTTTGAATCAAGAATTACTTAAAGTCAAGGTTGCAACATATTGTGCAGGTTTAATATGTACTCCGATTTTGTGGCTATGGACATGGGTCAGTGGTGATCTTGAAGTTATGGCAAACTTCCCTCACTTGTCATCACCTGGATTTCAGGTGGTGAATTTATATAGTTAAATGCAGGGTCTTTATAAAATCATAAGAAAGGTCCGAGCTTGCGTGATTTTCTTTTTCTGATTTAATTGTAAAACAATTTTATGCAGGTTGTGATGTTTCTATCATGTGTTATGGCTTTCTTGCTGAATTACTCTGTTTCCTTGAACACAACACTTAACTCGGCTCTCACACAAACTATCTGCGGGAACTTAAAGGTGAACAACAACGGTTCTGATTTTGTCTTTTATGTTTTGGAGTTTTACCATAAAAGTCTAAATTTTGACTTTAGAGATCACAGAGTATATAATGTTTCACACAAAGTAACTAGATGACAATCTTTGATTGACTAAACGGGCATCTCTATAGTTTGCCCTTGTTTAAATAGAAGAAAATATAATGTTTTGCACAAAGCCACAAAGGTGGCTAATGACATCTGTAATGATACTTCTACGGTAGCATTTTGAACCTCCAAAAGGTCAACCCATTGTTGACAATTAAAAGTTAAATGCTTAACTTTTTTGTGACAGAGGAAGGACTGTTGTTCCATGGAAACCAGAGCTAATAATATCAATCTATAACGATATTGTAGGATCTCTTTACAGTTGGACTTGGTTGGGTCCTCTTCGGTGGTCTTCCATTTGATCTGGTATATACTCATCCCATTTTGACTTTGTTAGACCGATATCAAGTATATGAAGATACAATATAATCACAGTCATATGAACATAAACGTGTAAACAAGTGTACAAGTGTATTGAGAGTGAAATATCCGCACAACTAACAAAAGGAGCAAAAATCCTTCAAGTGTTGAGGACCTTGGGTATTTATACTCCAAACCTTAATACACATTTTATACACTAAATCTATATTAGACTAGCACATAAATCCTGTACATAATATAATCCCTAACAGACTTTTGACACACAGTACCTTTTAATTGTGATCTGCAAGCTCCATCTTTATTAGACGTTCTCATGTTCTTTTTTTGTTGAATTTAATTAGTTGAACGTGGTGGGCCAATCTCTCGGGTTTCTTGGATCCTATAACTACGCCGTTTGCAAAATCAAGGGGTTGTAACCTGCAACTACAAAGGTAGATTACATTGAATTATTCTGTAGATGCTCGAATCCGTGGAGTTACTCAGTCTCGTAATCAAAACTTTAAGGCTAGCTATAAAATCACAACATATGGATTTTTGTATGATCTTATGTGTTTCCGATATCATTTGTTTAACGAACTTTATTTGAGAATTTTATACAGAAACATAACTAATTAAGGTGGTTACTGTTTGAAACAGGTTCATGACTACCTTTGATGATAGACGAGACAATTTTGTTAGACAAATATCAAATCTCCCCTTATAACTTTAAAACATGCAGCTATAACTTCGACGTGGTGTTTGCCTCTAGATGAAACACCATTTCGTTAGAACTGATTATTAATCTATTTGAATTACTCGGTTTAAGCATATACTAGCTAACACATCCTATACATCTACAACGCGTAATCATTCAACATGTATTCGATTAATCTTCAGCTTTAACATGACCATTGTTGGCAAAATGACTGAAACTTTGTAGTCAAAAATATATGAATAAACTATGCGAAAGCACAATAGAATAATTGAGATATAAATATCTAGTTAATTAGGCAGGGCTTATTATGGTCTAGTTGGGTAAGGTGTTAGATTAGGCTGTTTGAAACATATTGCTAAGTATTGAAACAGAGTGTGTGACAAATACTATAAAATTTTATAAGATTAAACATTAGTTTACCGTTTAAACTGTAAAGCTTTATATGTACTAATTGAAAACAGGACAAAATGACAAGAGACATGGCTATATGTCATGCAGGTGGTTGAAAAACCTCATCCTTCTTTTCTGCTCATTTTGATCCTAATTTCACGCCGACATGCAATTATGATAAAACTTCACTGTCCCAATAGCCCATATATATTGTTTCATTACTGTTAATAAAATTTCATTAAGAAAACAAACATCATTGCCAAACTATCACATTTGACTCATTTAGACAGTTGACAATTTCTTAATTAAAAAAGGACACATTTCATTAATTTTATTTCACGGAAGAGAGGAAATTAAGCTCAGTTTATTCATGCCAAAACTTCCATAATGAATCATAGTTAAAAAGAGATGCAACCAAACCCCATCGGCAAAAGAAATTATTTATGGAGAAGGTGAGAAAGTGTCTTCGCTTTGCTTTTCTTTCGATAGTTTTAAGGGTTGTCATTAACACGTTAGGAGATGTTTAACATATTTGTACTTAGACTATGACAAACTATATGCCTTTGACTGTTGATTGAAGTACAATCATTTATGTATGTCCAAACATTTTAATGACAGATTAACGATCTCTTTCTTTATCTCAAAGTATTTTATAGTATTAATATAGTCTCTATATATAGTTTTGTGTGTGTGTCCCATTCACTTATAAAAGGTTTGAGAAAACCATGGTTGTCTCCTTGCATCTTTTGATAAAGAAACTTTACATTATACATGCGTGCTGTACATTACTTTACTCTATACATTTGAAGAAATTAAATCCCACATAGATTTTAACAGTAGACAATAAAAGTTCATCTCTCATGATTTTTGTTCAATTTATGATATAATAAATGACATAAAATCTTTTATGGGTGGCTGATAGCAAATGACCTTGTAACATTTATTTTCATCAAACAATGTTGATATAGATATATACATTTTATTGGAACATGAATCATTATTTTTGTAAAGTTGATAAAGATTAGCAATATATAGGGAGAATTATCTGAATATACAAAATAGGTTAAATATTTTAATATTATCAACACTCAAAATTTTTAACAAATATCATCTCATTTTACAAGGATGGAGAAATTTGCAAGATTGAAATTCAAGTCGCAATATCATATTGAGAATATCAATTTTGTAAGATAACAAAATCGATTTAGCAATATCGATTTCGCAATATCAGTTTAGCAATACAATATATTTTAACTTCAAATATTGTGAAACGGATATTGCGAATTGCTACTGCGATCTTGCGAAATGGGTATTATGAGCTGAAATTTTGATCTTGTGAATTTCTTCATACCTGTAAAATGAGGTAATATTTTGTGAAAGAAAATTTTGAGTTGCCAATATGTAAAATACTTAAACAAATATATATGTATCTCAACTCTTGATTTCATCATAAATGAATTTTAAAAATCACAAATAATTTCAAAATTTAACATTCATCACAAATGAATGTTAAAAATATTTATTCATGAAAAAATCAATGACTAAGATTTATTTCCCTTCTTCCTCAAAATTTAGAGCTTCCCTGTGGATCCTTCTCTATATATATATATCTAAGTAATAATTATCCCATATATATCATGAGCTTAATATATTATTTCTCAGGAAGCATTTGTATTTGAACAAAAATCGATCCCATGGATCCTATTGGGCCCTCTTTGCTAGTAGCTCTTTTGACTGGAAACAGAAATTGAATTATGGAACTAAAGAAACCTTTGACCCCTTTTTTTCTCTCATGTTCCATTGAGAGAAATGAATGGTATTAATTTAAGATAGAAGAGTGTGTGAATATTTTGTCTGAAAAAGCATGAGAAATAATTTAATATTTTAGAAAACATGTAAGAGGGGGTTAAGGCATGATCGAATCTGTTGGGTTAAAGGGAAGCCAACTTATCGGCCTAAATCATGAAAGAGAGATGGGCCTTAGCTTCATGAAATAAAAGAAGCTTTTTGGGGTTCCCTATAAAATTAAAGAAACTATAGGGGCTTCTCCATAGATGACCTTTAATTTTGTATAAAACAGTTAAAAAACAAATTTTTTTCTTTTTTTTTTAACTTTATGAATCACAAGTTCTCGTATAACAAGAGGCAAGTCTACCACTAGTAATATTCTCACACCTTTTAAAGATAATTAAATATAAATCCCATTATTTATAAGTTTGATGAGTGGAGGCATGAAGCCAACAGAATATATTTGAAGTATATTTGTCTTTTTTTTTTTCTGTTTTTTCTGTTTTTGTTAGGTTTTAACATTAATGGTGAAAGAAACTAATTAAACCACCAAATCGAGATTATTTGATCATTTGACTACCCATTGGACCGTGGATCGTTTCAAAAATAATCAACCTATTGACCTAGAGGAAGAGGTTATGTTGGTATAACCGGTTAAGAGTATTAAGTATGGTCACTTATATTATATAAAAAAGTACGTTACATTAATACTTTTTTAAAAATCAAACTAAACTCATTTTAATCATTTGTGATGACATTGAAAGTTGACTCACTTAAAAAAAAAGGTTATTTAGAACACAGAAAAAAATTGAACAGCCTCATAATGATTATCTTACTTTAACTATGTCGAGAATCATGCGTGTGTGATAACACCAGCGTGGTCCGCCAACCACTTTGGTTTCTTTTTCATGTTAGTAATGTTGGTGTAATAGATATTTACATTGAATTATAATGAATCTCATATAAATTTGGAATATGAGTTAATAGTACGCATTGCACATTCATATGAACTTATATGAATCTGATTTCAAACATGATAGAAGCTAAAATTTGTATTGTGCTATGCAGGAACAACACCTAATCGATGCAATGTTATTATGTGCTCCTTAAATGAGGAAACAACTTTGTAATTTTTCATGCTCAACATCACAGATTGAATACATAATATATTTCATGTTGCTAGTGTTCCCACTTTTCACGAAAAAATAGACTTTTTCTTGACTATAGTTACCATAAAATCTATACTCTCTTATAAAGAATTTGCCCATTTTCTTTAAAAGTTTAAACTTTTAAAGATGCGAAATGTCTATTATACCCTTATTGTTGACTTAATATATATGGAAACTAATAAAACATTAAATAATTAAATATATACCAATTATAATTGAACAATTGTTAAAACAATTTTATTATTATTCGACCACTACTAGCGACTATCACCATCTACTATTGTTACACTTTTATCATTTGTTACCGCTGCATTGCGCGAGTAATTTACTAGTATTTGATAAACACTAAGAATGACTTGCACCTATATATATATATATATATATGTATAAATAAAGTTATTTGGAGGTGTTATAAACACCTTTTGATCACAATTGTTGATATCTTGATCATATAATCACATTTTGATCTTACAAACACAAACAAATATTATATATTTGTTTATTATCTTGTTTCGAGTGCTAGAAATAAGAATGATAATTTTCCTTTTTCGATTGATGATTTCGTGTAACCCAACGTATTATAAAGTTAAAATACTTCAATTTTAAAATGTTCAATACAATTCAAAATATATTTTCATTGCTGACATTGATTATCATTTACTTTTACACATCCAACACCTCCGATACGTGATCTAACAAATGTCATTTTGGGAATATAGATATGTTCAAAGTCTCGAACACTTTTTCTTTGAATATGGAAGTTCTAACAACGTGATTTTTTGCATCTATTAAAGGATAAAAATACGAAGTGGGACACTAGATTTATGGAAACTAGGAAGTGGAACAAAGATGAGTGTCTTGTCTCCTAAAACCAACCTCCTTTATCGCCGGCCGGTGTCCCCGCCAACGTCTTAAAAGAGAGGAGGTGGTGGTGAATGTCTTACTTTCAATATCAATCTTGATTCTTGAGAAACTTCTTTTAACAATACATTTTTTCTAATTTTAATATTTATCAATTTTAACTAGTAGTTAACTTAAAAGTGCATATATGTGTTACTCCCTCTCAATCTCACAGTAAGTACCCATAATTAAAAATATAATATCTGAAAAATGTATGATGATTACCCTATCTATTATAAATGACAATTTTATTCTTAATTTTTTAACGGTCTCGTATTAAAAGTACATTGAAGGTGAAGTAGTAAATTTAATATATTGTTTTTGAAAGTTAGAAACTTATTTTGAAACAAACAAAAATAAAAAAATAAACTCTTTTATTTTGAAAGGAAAAACATATTTTCAGATTATTTGGACAATACTGATCAATTAAGAGCATATATATATTATCTAAAGACATCAAAGTTTATCAAATATTATGGTTAATTCTATATGAGACGTTGTCCAATATTATTCATCATTTGATACTAATGCATAGTTCCATTTCTATTAATGAAGCTTTTAGATAACTCGTATATCAAATAGAATAAAGTCTTGTCAAAAAAATAAAAAAATAAAACAGAATTACATTGAGAATAGCATGCAAGAGAATGAATGTGATATATAGTATTGAGTAGAAACCAAGGCATGACTTAACCTAAAGTAGGTTTTGCTCCCTCTTGATATCATTCCATACACTATCTTATTCCAAAGCAAACTTAACCATTCGTATATAAACCTCAATTTTATCACTCCTATATCTCTTGTATCACCATTAACCCTTTCTCATCTATATGCTAGCTCTGGTTGATCTTAATTCTCTTCATCAGTTACGATCCATTTTTCATCAATAAGAATTCCGTAGTTAAATCTGCTAGCTAGCCATCTTGTTGGTAACGCTGTTAATATAATTAATGTTCATATATTCCATCTACTATCATACTTTTATTCGTATATATGCATGTATGTGTGTACATAGACTCTTTGTCTCTTATTTTCTTCTGTATATAGAATCTATAAGAGATGTCATATCACACATGATGTACGTACAATATGCTAGTGAACATTACATGTTAAAGTATAATAAGTACGGTTTATTCGAGTGTGTTGTGTATATGACATCTCATTTTCTAAATATTTTATGTATATATTTAACACTTTTTACGTAAGAAAAAGTGGTTGATGATTTTATGTGCATTTTTAACAGCAATTAGTTTATCGAGATTGAATATTTTTAAAATTCTGTTTACGAAATATGATTAATGTGAAGATCACATTCGATCACTATAACAAGTCTCTTGATCAACCCAATGAGAGAATATATGTTATCATATATTTTATGAATGAATATATTCAACTATATATTTGAATAATCTATACTTCCTTGAACTAACCTAGTCCCTAAATGGATGATCTTTTGAAATTTGAATTGATCAACTTTGACGTCACATTGATGAGAATTTGAGAGGCAAAAATGGAAGCGATGTTGGTGAGGTTCAATCTGAAAATGCATTTACATATTTGTAAAATACGATCTCAGATTGAGCCGCGCCAATATCATTTCTTACAAAATCTTTTGCTCCTCATTTGTAATGCAAAGTTGCTGGTCAATTGTAGCTCTAATGGTACACACAAACATACATGATCATTGATACATATACATATGCAAACAGCTATACGTGTCTGTGCACGAGCGTGCAGTTGAGTTTAATTTAAACGAGAACATTTTCACCTCATCCACCAATATGTAACTTTTTTTGCTATCGAAGATAATGTCATTCTGATGCATCCATTACACCCAAATTGTATAGAGAAATCCAAGAATTGGTTATCATGTTCAGACGAGTTTAATTTGGATTGCGTTGGCAGAGGTGATCCTTGATCTAAGATCGTTGATCGAATGCATTGAGATTGATCGAATCCCATAAATTGGTGATTGATCGATTTCCAGAGATTTTTTGCAGCTTGACGGTTGACGAAAATGTTAGCCTCTGTTTCGATCTCATAATCACAGCTTGGACAATTTGTCGGATGGATTGAATGCCCTTTTTCATATTATTATCTTAATTGTTAAATTTTTATAATTATGTTACACTTGTAATTGTATTCCTTACATTCTTCTTAATTTTTTGTAACTGTATTCCTTTCTAATTAGTAATATTACATTAATAATCAGTTTTTGGTTCCTCTAATTTTGAATCATTCATAGTTATGTTACGTTTTTGTCATTTATTTATTTTCTTCTTTAAAGAACGATGTAAAAGTTTGTTTTATATATTAATGTACGTTTGAACGAATTTCATGTAATCATTTTGTAAGTATATGCCACTTTATACTAAAATATATATTTGTAATGCATACGTACAATTTGAGATGATCTTGCACTTTCATTCATAATGTGCTGATTTTTCAATCTTTTATAAAGCAAAACTACGAAAAGCAGTTAAGTTAATTGATAACCACGTACATATGACAAGTATTATAACAGACATATATATATATATATATATATATTCATAATTATCATAAAAAGAGTTTCAAAATATGGCATTGTCTTGGGGTAGGGGGGGGGGGTGTAGTGCATATTTCTGAAGCAATTTTTTTGCCATTTACACACAAATTGTTACCAATTTAATTGTTTGAGGAAATCGACTATACAGAGTACTTGTTCGAAATAAAGGATTTGAAACGTACCCGAATACGTATAGTGGGAGCAGAAGCAGAAATGAAGAACCGTTGTTTACATCAGTAGTCGGGGAATGCAATCACAAAACGAAAAGTATTCATGATTCACGATTCCCTAATCGTGTTGACATCGAATGTACACGAAATGAACGAGTACTAACTTGTCTCTGTAGTTTGTCTCGTGTGTGTGTCTATTGAGTTGTTTGAGACTTGTTCAAGTAGCACAATCAAATGAATATATCATATCTTGTATATTGGATTACAAGTGTAACCATCGGGAAAGTAGACGGTCACCATTAACACAAAGTTAATGGAAATTATTTATTGATAATTGATTGCGTATCATGTATTTGCGATATAAGATAAAGGAAAATGGTATAAAGGAAATGATGAAAACGAAAATGGCAAGGAAATGGTAGAAAGGGAAATGGCTAAAAGGAAATGGCCGAAGGAGTTGGGTCGGAGGCTATGGCCGAAAATCTTAAAATCGAACTAGTTCATAGTTTGCACTAGTTTAAAACTTACATGACTAGTCAATATCACAAATGGCACATCAAGAGTAAACTAAAGGTGGAACGCGAATAAACTAACAGTTCGGAGTAAAGACAGAAGCAAAAAAAATATATAAATATCACTCACCTACTTCAAGGTGATTGGGATTCTCATAAAACATTACTCTCACTATACTTTGGTCCCATACTGAAGGAGGCCTCCGACTAGTGGCGTACAACTCGCATCCACTTAAGTGTGGTGAGGGTTGCCAGCTGAGAATCGCCAGCCGAAGAGATAAATATCTCGTTAACCTTTCGTGATATATGATTGGAAAGACCTCTTAATCCTGATGATCATTCATCTTGAAGCACCCTTCAACCATTACCAGTATTGTTTCATTTCGATGGAACAACCACATTCATTCTCTAATCATATATAAATTTGTAACTACCAAGTCAATTGTCTCAATGGGCCAATGTTTTTTTTTTCATGATCGAGAACTCAAGATATAATATATATATATATATATATATATCCTTTTTATCAAATTAATTAAAGGGGCTAAAGAGTTAGCTAGGCTCATACATATATGATATACAAATTACCAATCCAACATTATCTTTGTTAAATATTTGACACCCCAAAAATTACACCAGAAAAGTCTTAAATTCAAATAAATAGTGTTCTCCATTTAAAGAGAACGAAGTGAACAATTTCTATTTACATTGTTGCTTGCCCGAAACTCTTGGAGATGACTCGTTGAACCACTTAGATTGATTACGATTAACATTTTGAGTCGTTTCAGGGTGTTTCTTTTTACGTCTACCTTGCTGTGAGATTCGAGCATGATAAGATAAAATAGCGAAGTCATTAAAGTCCTGTAATGGGCTCAGGGCTTTTACAACTTCGTCCATTGTGGGTCGGGCCTTTGAGTCCCGACTTAGACAATTGTATGCTATTTGAGACACCTTTTGGACTCCTTTCATCGAGTAGTTTAGCTCCAATCGAGGATCGACTAATTGATAAACTTTTCGCTTGTCGGCTAGGTATGGGCGGGCCCACATAACGAGGTTTTGTTCTCCACTTGGACGTTTTTTGTCCATTGATCTTCGGCCCGTTAAGATCTCCAGAAGTACAACTCCAAAGCTGTAAACATCACTCTTAGATGTCAAGTGCCCTGCGAAAAGTACGCATTAGTAAAGGTGAGATGAGCATTTTATAACTTATATATCGTGCACTATAAGTAGTACCAGTCATAACATATTCAGGGGCGGCGTAGCCATAAGTTCCGACAACCCTAGTGGAAACATGAGTTTTATCTCCTTGTGGTCCTGCTTTCGCTAGACCGAAATCTGAGAGCTTTGCGTTATATTCCTAATTACAAGAAAAAACATAAAACATATAAATATTAATGATCATGTAACTTGAACTTTTTTTAGAAAAGAATTACAATAGATTAAATCCACTTACGGTATCAAGAAGGATGTTCGAGGTCTTGAAATCTCGATAAATAATGGGCTCGGTTCCTCCGTGGAGAAATGCTAGTCCTTTGGCTGCACCCGTCGCTATTTTTATCCTGTTAGACCACGGAAGTGGTATTGTTCCTTCAACACATTAGCCATGTTAATTACAATTAGTAAGGTGCATTTTGCTTATATTTATGTCATATTGTACATTATAACAGACAATCGTCAAGAATGCATATTGGGGTAACTTACTTCTGAAAAGGTGATTCTCGAGGCTTCCACGAGTCATGAACTCGTAAACGAGTAGGCGTTGATCGTCTTCGATACAATATCCAATGAGCTTAACTAGGTTCGGATGATGAAGCTGACCAAGAAAATCAACCTCTGCCTGCACGAACCACACAAAATATTAGTCCAAAAATGTGACGTTGTAAAACCTTTCAACGCATCGACTTTTTGTACCGTACATCACATTAATGCATGGTTGAGGTGTACTATTGACCTTGTACATCATGAGTTGTACAACATAGCCCAATCATCCAAATCCAAGACTTGTGACAACATGTCCAAAGTACTAGTACCAATGCGTGTAGATCAAAATTGTGTACTTTATAGAATAACCATGCATAATGGGTTGTACCCTAAAACCCACCCATACAAAAAGGCAAACCACTTTGTCTTCATGTTTTTATTTTTTCCTTTTACATATGAATTAAAAGTTGTTTGCAATTTCTATAGGATCATTTTAGCTTTTAGAATGTAACCGTTACTACTAATAAGCTATACTATTACATGAAAATGATTTACTAACCACCCATTCTCTATGTCCTTGAAGACCATCTGGCTTCAAGCTCTTGACCGCAACGGTGATACCCAACCCTGGTTTAGCCGGGGCCGTGCCATTCTCCTCAATCCACCCTTTAAACACGAACCCAAATCCTCCTTCACCTAATATGCTATCTGGTCTGAAATTTCCTGTAGCCGATTTCAGCTCGTGGAAACTAAATTGAAGAAGTTGGCGTGGCTTCTTATCTGATTGATAAAACTCTTGATTCGGATTTGGATCTGAAGAGTTTTGGGCTTCGTTAGGAGCACACATCTCCCTGTTGCTAACATTCAAGTAACGGGTCTCCATTGCTAAACAAAAATTAAGTCTTTGTGAAAACATATACAATCCATGACCTTCAAATACTATAAGTTTATTTAAATAAAAAGAAAATGAATTTGTCAAAAGATTTGAAGTTGATAACCTTAATTTTTGACATATTAAACGGTTAAACAAACCTTAAACATGCCTTCGAATCATAAAGATCGGAACGAGTTCTACCTAAAAGGTCCCTATAAAGTGGTCACCTTTGCCCTGCATTATTTATGCCAAATCTATGCATATGTTCTTGATCATCATGTCGATCCAGTCGAATTTAGTCTAAAACAGTTCATTAGTTATCGATATTTCAAGGGCACTTTAGTCATTTCAAATTGATAAAACCATAAGGTGCAAAAATCATATTACTTTTGCTTTTAAGACATCCCACATTAAACATCCTTGTGTCTTTATCCATAAATTTTCTTTGTCTTGTTACAAACAATGACAAGTGATGCAACTGTTATAATACACTAAACAACTTGTTTGTCTGTTCATTTAAAGGTACTTTAGTCATTTTACTTCTAAATTGCAAATCAACATTTTTTTGGAACAAAACTAGCACACAAACAGAGAGAGACAAACAAATACACAACAATTAAATCAACAACAAGAAAAAGTTTCTTTTTTCCAGAATAATACTGATTTAGCAATCTAGTTAGGCAAATACTGTATACTGTATTATGTATATAACAAAGTACTATAAAGTTGGTAACTTTTTAAGAAAATAAATAAGAAAATTACCAGCATCATAAACAAGACTGGTTCTTGGAAAAGAAGTGGCAGAGTTTCTTCTTGATTCAAGAGAAGGCTTACAAGAACCACTGCTTACACTTCGCCTTAAAACTGACCAACACCCACACTTCGTTTCCATACCCTCTATCTCTATGTATATCTTTTTTAGCTCAATAAAGCTGTTCTTTTTAATCCTCTTTCATGAAATCAAAAAAGGTTTACTTAAACCAATCTCTTTTTGATATTTTTCTATATGGGTGTTTATAATTCAAGGATTATTGAATGAAAATCAAAGCTTTAGTTGAAAAGAGTCTCTCTTCAATAATTCAAGAAATCTTGAATTGATGAGCAAAAATGATTATTTTTTTCTTCAAGCAATCTTAAAAAAATTGGTGTGTTTCATGTGGGCGTTTTTCATTCAAAAAGTCTTGAATGAAAGTAAGAAAAATGGGGGGAATGTTTTTAATCTAGTTGTATGATATGAGGAGATAGAGAGAGATGTAGGATTCTATGTTTGTTGTTGGTGTTGGTTGAGTAAAAGATTGTAGAGAAGCATCAATCATGGTCATCATCACCACCAAGACATTGTGTACAAAAACAACTTTTTTGCCCACCACTTTTTTTCTGTGTGGGATGCCTCTCTCTCTCTCTCTCTCTCTCTCTCTCTCTCTCTCTAATTACCAAAAGGAGGCTTGAAATGGGACAGTTTTTGGGTGATTTTAAAGGAAGCTTAATTACCATTTTTATATTCTTCATATCATTTTTAGTAGAATATTAAACATAGCATTAACAAATGAATCGCCTAGATAAGTTGTTATATAACTGTTGATAGCATCATCTAACGAATCTATATGGATACAAACTTTCATACGGAAGAAATATGGTTGTTACAACCGTAAAGGGCGTATTCCTCGGGTCATTTCCTGCTTGCTCATGTTACGAAAAATTTTGTCATTTTTGCACAAATATAATTTACCTTTATAAAAGGTGTGGTTCCTAAGGGAAGAGGTAAACCGTAAATATTAGTGGAGGCAGCGCTACCACCTCATTGTTTACATTCTCCTCGTTAACGGCAAAATAGTCATTTAACATATTCTTTCCTCCCTTCTTCTTTCTCACCATTCCCGCCATCTTCCAGCCAGCAAGCCGGCCACCACTGCCCGCCGCGCATCGTAGTTAACTGCCGGGGTTTGTCACTGGAATATGCAATTGGTCGCCGGAATTCGACTTTTGTAGGTGATCAACGCGTGATCTGGATCACTTATCGAACAAAGACATGATAAGCTATGGTGCATTTGGGGTAGCTAGTCGGAATCTTCGCCGGAAATAGAAACATACTTTATAAGTTTGCTTATTAGACATTGTAATTAATTGATTGAATAATTTAGGGGAAAATGAAGATTCTACAGTTAGACGTGTATTTTTTATGCTTATAGAGATGATAAGGTTTAAACTCTTACGAGTGATTATATGAAAAGTTATTCACGTCGGTAGATATCACTCCAAAGCTCATTTGGGATGAAGATGTATTAAAAATAAAATAAGAATGCAAGCTATAATCCGGCAGCCACTCGATGAGCTATGACATATTTTTTCACTTTTTCGGAGACACTTTTACCCTGATGTTAAATCACACGATTTCATTTCCCAACATATTATCAAATTTAATTATAAAGTACTAAGAGCTTAGAAAGTGAAAGACATTGTTTCTTATATTATGATATGTTATTCCGGATGATATTACGAAAGGAAACTGTTTTTAACTTTAACTTTTTAATTTTCTTTTAGACATTCAAATAATTAATTAAATTGAAACAAATAATTAATAAAATTGAAACAAATAATAAATAAAATGAATAAATTCATTAAAAATCAAAATAACTATTACAAGTTCTAAACAGATAGATTCATAAAAAATATTTAAAAAAATACAATTAAGTGTCTCCTGAATCTAATCTCGATCTCCATTCCATCTTCTCACGAATCATCACATTTACGACAAGTTGTTCGTGGGCATAGTTAAAATTCTTAGCGCTGCTTCAAGCTCTCTGGTCCGGTAGTAACTTGGCTTGTCAGAACAGATGTCTTGGAAGGTATTCATGATTGAGTCATCAAACAAAGCTCGAGAAGAAGCGGTGGAACCAGAAGACGTTTTTGAGATTTTGGTTTCATTGTTTTTCCTCGTGGACGTTCAAATTGATCATCATCGAATAACGTGACATTCAAGTTTTCTTCGTTAGCCTCCACTTCCTCGTCCAAATCAAGTTCGTCTAAGAGCACCGTTTTCAAAACCTGCCAAGAATGGAGAAAAAGCTCGTCAAAAGTATACCATATGAGATGTCTAATTCAAGAGAAAAAAAATCTAATTTTTAAGATAGAATTCTTATAATTTTTTGACTAGCCGTTTTTTAGATATTCAATTATTAAAAATGTAGTGTTTTTGTTATCTTGATGAAAATAGACGGTTGAAATTGATTCCTCTATTCTCTCTTTTTTTTTTTTTTTTTGAAATTAAAGGTGAATGTCGAATTAGAAACGTCTCAATCGACTCAGGATTTTTGAGTATACAATTGAGTCACCCTTGAAATTATTATAACGAAAATACTTATGTTATGTACTACTTAACATGTTCCTTATGTTTTATTGTTTGTGTTATTGATTTTTTAGCCAACAAAAATGAGAGCTTTATTGAAATAATTTGTGAAAGAAACCGATGATCAAGTTATCTTATAATCATAGTATTTATAGAAATTCAAAAAATTTCAAAAATTACTATAAATACTTTTATATATATTTTTTTTGCCCAAATGATAATTAAGATGCAATTAATAATAACTATATTCATATATACCTTTGCAAAAAAAGTATATAGCTAATTTTTGTTCTAGATTAATTGGTTTACTAAATAATTTAAAAGGACAATCTTTGGTAATGTTTCATCATTATATACTAGATGCTGATGTTGAAAATAACATCTTAAAGTTTAAAAGCTAGTTTGATTCTAAAAAGAGGCATATAATGAAGTTCAGTGATGTCCAACCATTCATCATGGCCTTCAAAGTGTGAAATTATATTGTTATAAAATTGCTCATTATAAGCTACATTAATTAATAAGTTTGTCAACCAAACAAATGTTTATAAAATTTAAGCAAAATCGTAAAAGATGAGCTATTTTTATTAGATCCCCTACAAAAACAAATATAATATTAACTAACCATAAGTAAATCTGATTTATCTATTTAGTTCTTAAATTATCCGTTTAATGAAACCGAAGAAGGATAAACGTGACATATATAAAACACAGGGTGTTAAATTCAACTTTTGTCATTGAGATGAATACACGAACACCAATTGGCCCAAGATATACTATTATAATTATATGGAAAAAATAGATTATAAATTGTCTGGTCAAAAACCAATACAATATATATATATATATATAAAGGTCAAGAGAATATTGAGTCGAATCCAAACATATCTAATATACACTCTATACTCGATATATCCATTATGCGTATAAATTTAACATTAAAGATTGTGATGTTTTATTTTAGCTTTTCTGAGTATTTTTGAAGCAGCTATTCGATTTCGAAAGTCAATGAGTTATGCATAAATTAAATACGTTTCGACTTTATGAATCTATAGACAGTGGTGTATTTTATTTAATTTAAATACGTATAAATGAAAAACCGAAGCGTCTTCATTTATAGTTTGACTTGGAAAAAGTTATGTTTTCCAATAGCGTAACTAGCTTGTTTAAACGTTGTCATTTAGATTATGTGTCGAACAAGAATTTTTTAAACTCGCACATTGCAATGGAATTTTAAAAGGTTATTATATGTAGTCAATGTATAATATACACGACGATTCATTTAAATTGAAACTAATAATTTATTAAATAAATTGTAAAATTAAGCTTATATGACAATGTTATATTGCTTTACTTAATTAGTTAAGTGAATTTTGGTGATGGCTCGTTATTAAGATTTATACTAAAATTATATGTATTAAACACGGAGAACATTTCAAGAATATGTGAGAAAAAATATTCATGTACAGTTACACTTTTAGAATACCAAAATCAACCAACCTGCACGTATTTAAGGTGTTTAAGTTTTCTTCGTCTCAGGCAACAATAATTTTGGTTCAAAGTTCAATGAAATAAACTAAAATAAAGTCATAATATAAAAATCTAAATCTAATTATGTAGGGAGTAATAAAGTTATAAAAACTCTCATACTAGTCCATCACATCGTACATTGTAAATCTATCCTTTTCGTCACACCTATCTTACACCACATGCATTATCTTTTTTTTTGTACCCATCTTCTTCTTTTTCTTTTTTCTGAACTTCAGGCTCTCAGTTGCATTCTAATACTTAATAGAAAGACCAAAATTCAAAAGACAACTTTCTTATATTTATGCTAAAATCTCTCCCAGCATACAACTTCAAGGAATTGATAGTTACCGACTTCCCACAATTGAAATAGTTTTAAACATGTTTAGTTTGAAGCTCGCACATATCATTTAGTATAATTTTTCTTATAAAGTTAAATTTACTACACAAATTTTCATACACAATAACATGTTAATTCTTTAATAATATTTATAATATATAACTATTATAGTATACGATATGATTGTTAATAACTTTTATAAAAAAATATATATATGATTGTTAATATGTTTTATTTTTATTTTATGTTTTTAATATAGTTAACATAAATTTTCATACAAGTTGTATTACTTTGCAACAAATTTGTTTCTTCGAAGTTAGTATTTAGTTTTCATACATTTCTTCATATAGTATTAATTTATGACAAAAGAATTTCTTTGGAACTATTTTTAGTACACATTTAGAAAAGAAAATAATATATATATTTAGCAAAGCTAAACATTTAAAAGACAAAAAACATATAAATTTTTTTAGCAAAGCTAAATAAACTATTCATCAACTATTGAATGAATAGTGCATTTAGTTTTGCAAAATGTTACTCCCTTCGTCTCAAATTTATTTTCTACAAATAAAAAATACGCATTTTAAAACAACATAATCATTACACTATATTTTTTGTAAGATGACAATTTTACTCTTACTTTTTACATACTCTTCTATGACATACATATAAAGTATGAGTAATATAGGTATTTTAGTTAATTATACCAATCAATTTTGAAAGTTGACAATTAATTTAAAGAGTTAAAAAAAAAAAAAAAAAACATTGACTTCCGTAGTTATTTTAATTTGAAAACAAATTTAATACACGTATTCTCTTATACATAATATATGAGTAGTTCGAATCTCGAAAAATAAGATGGTTGTTAGTGTTTGAATGACCCTTTCACTTGTACGCCCCAAAAATGGGTTATTTCAGTTGCATCATGGGATGCTGTGGGTCAAGATAAGCATTATGGTGGTGATGAGATGTTAGATGCTATTCCTTCTCCAAAGTGCCATTTTCTTTTTTCTTTTTTTGCAAATTTGCTATTTGCCTGGATGTTGTTGGGACCTTTAACATGAATGTTTGTTATAAGGATGGTAAGTACGATATAATTGTTTTCAACCTATAGCATCCTTAGTTTATGAGATAAAACAACTGAAAACTATCACGGGTTCAATTTCTACAAGAGGTTTTCATTTATTAGATTATTTCTCTTTTTGATGAAAGTGTATCATTTTGTTGGTTCACCATATCAGTGACCACTATATAAGATTGATTCACATGATTCTGGACGATAATGCACAGTAACAATCATGAACATGCATGGAAAAAGCAATTAAATTGCTTTTAAATTATGGTAATGCATAAATAAGTAACTCTATCTCACAAAGGTTGTCTAGATCTGAATTTCACTATAACCATAAGCACATATAGAACTTAACATAAGTGTTTTTAGAAAATGTTATCATAATTTGTATGAGACATAAAAAAAAATGCTGAAATTGTTAAAAGCAAAAGAAGTAATATCAATGATATTGTTGTCACTTGTCAAATGTCACCAATCGAACATTAACCCCTTTTCATTGAAAGGGCTGCAACAGCCGGCCTGCTGACTTTTAGATGGGCCTGGAGGCGCGGGCTGTTAGAGCTGGCCCAGAATCAGGAGCTGATAGAAATTGAGGAGCTAGTCGCTGGATTGTAGTTGCTTGATTGATCACTAAGGTTCCATTTTCATAACCCAAAACCCGTGATCTTTACTTTCAACTTTGTGCTCTCTTAATGAAAATGGTTTCTTTTTGGTTATGGTTAAGGTTGAAGGTAACAATTCTTGACATAATACAGACTCACCATGAAAATAAATAGGCATAAAGGTTGGCGGGCCCAACCCGCCCATCTACTTATAAGTTGGTCGTGTTTAGGTTAAACGCATCAAATTGTCAAAATAAAGAATATAACAAATTTAAAAATTTATGAATTGGAATAATCGTTCCTTTTACACAAAACAACTTAAACAAATTATCTTATCTTAATCTTAACTATATATAAACTATCTCCATCTATTTTCTTAAAATTAGACTCAACAATGGTTAATGTCCAAATTACCCTTAAAATCATTAATTACTTTCCAAATGAACCACTAATTTATAAATTGCAACCCTTAAGTTTTAAACTTTACATATCCTTAAATTAAACTTTTAACAATATAGTGTAAACAATAAAATCTGTGAATGTCAAATTAACTATTTGTTCCCGCAGCTGTGCGCGGACACACTGCTAGTAATATTAATGTATGTCCTTTGCTGTTGTATCATTACTTACCATGGCCCAGGACAGGTACATTCATCATCATTGTTTACAAACTATAGTATGATTTGTTTCTCATTGTTGTAGTCTGTCTATTACTAGTTAACAAAATCAGATTCAGGGTCCTTAGAGTTCCAGCAACGTAAATGTACGATGAATTGCTAACACAATCATGCTATGTGATATAAACCATTTAAACGTACCATTAAATACAATCTCCGCTTGGGTTGCTGCTGATGTTGTAGGTACGCTATTCACACACAAATATAAACACGCACATACGTTGCTATACACCTAAGGCTTTATGAAACTTAGATGCAGAGTAGTGACAATATGATTCGACATCCATACCAAAGAAGGTAAACTAATCATGATGAGTTTGGTGGATACATTACAAGTTTACAACTATCGATATACTTAAATTAGGCCTGACTGGCCAAAGCCAGTAATTTTCCTGAAGTTTCTTTAGAAGTGAAATGGTGTTCTAACAAGTAACTATTGCATAGATAGGGATTTAAGCCAATGCTCAAACGAGATTTCGCTGAAGTTTTTCTAAATATAGTCCATTAATAGTCTAACCAGTTTCGTAACTCTTTTACAAATGGGTCAGACCATGGAAATGAAGACGAAAGTGCTCGAATGTTTCCACCTGGCATAAGTAGAACAGTGTTACGACTCTTATGAAGTTATGTAAAATGTGGCGAATTTAAAGAGAAAAACAACTAGGCAAGTATGAGAGGGGTAAAATTTGATTTGTAGCATTGGTTTAGCTTTCCTAAAATGACAATTTAGGCCAAACATTGTACATGGACCAAGGACCAATGAGTGCTTGCCATCAATTCTACATTTAGAGGTGCATGAATTACATGTGATTTGTCACAATCTCCGTTACATTTTGTACCCTTATACCTTTCCTATTTTTCCATTAAAGGAATTACTCGATTAAACAGTAAACGGACCCGTTCTTATTGAATATATTGTCTCAGTCATATTTTATGAAAGTACACCTAAAAATGGCCGAAACACAACAAACAAACTGATGAACGTGACGATTTTCCTCGGCCCAATTAAAGATCGCCGCGTGTAAGAATAATTTCCCGTCAACGAATAAATTGTCGGTCAACAGACATAACGCCTACCACATTAATACGTCACGTGTATAAAAAAATCACCAAAGAGGAATTACAGGCCAACAAAACTGATGATTTTTTTAAAATATAGATTTTCGTGCAAATAGGAATTACATGCCAAATAATTCGAAACGCTTAGGTTTTTCTTCAATTTCCATCTCAAACTAGCCCACCCACCTATACACCACCCAAACTACTATACCACATAACTACCATAATAAATGAAAAATCAAACAAAAAACAAAATGACTAACTACCATGGACAACCATAACCGTCATAGTAATTTTGCTTAGACATTACAAAAAAATGTCCATCATAATTTTGCAATTTTGACCCGAGGGGAACTTTAAAATAAAAAAGTGATGAACAAACACACATATTAGACTAAAATCACCTAATGGCACAAAAATCAAGAGTTCAAAAAGATCGTCGGATTCCCCGGATGAAATTGCATTTTGGCAATGTTTTGTGGACAAGTGGTGATTTTTTGTGGGAGGTAAAATTGTTGTTGACCGGCGAGTTTTTTTGGACAGGCGGCAAAGTTTAATTTGGCTAAGGAAAATCTCCGGATTAATCGGTTTTTAATTTGTAATTTGGTGATTTTTCAGTTTAGTTTTGAGAAATATGACTGACACGTATTATTTAATGAAATTGGATGAATTAACCGTTTATTTGGGTAATTTTCTCTTTTTCATTTATAATTCTACTCTTAACATTTCATTTACTTATCTTAAACCCTTATAAAGCATTTAGCTATAAAACTTAATGTTTAAAAAGAGGAAGATCGAAAATTACATTTATACCCGCTTTCAATAATATATAAATGTGAAAAGTAAAAATCAAATCAATCTATATTTAATTGCTTCTTTTAAATTATACACCTCATAATTATCTTTATTTGAAATATAAAATAAATAACAATTATTAAAATATAATTATTGTGATAACATAAAATATAAATGACATCAGCAGACAAAATCTTACAATTATTATCATTAAGATGACTATCATTGTCGATCATTATCGTATTTTATATTTATAACCGTCGCATTGTGCGAAAATCCCACTAGTAATTTAGGGTGTCATTAAATGCACCCCTCCTCCTCTCAGCACAAATTTTCATACACACATAAAATAGTCCATTCAAAATAAACCATTTAATATATGCATCCAAGTATACTAATAAAGTGGCTCAATGATATTTTTGCATGCATGAAAGATAAATGACAGAGAATTGGAAAACCATGACTTATGCTATATCTGCCTAAATATCTTCACAACCATAGTTTTTTAAAATAAACTTTCACATATAGATAGTGTTTTAATTTATTTCAAGTATAAAAAAGATGCCCACAATAACAATGACCGAAGATCCGAAGTTTCAACTTTGATAATACAAGGTGTAAAAAACTAATTCGTCATCAAAAGGAGGGCAGATTTAGAGATATATATACTTTTTCTTTTTTTAACAATTTTAAAAGTAATGTTATTACTTTTGACGTATTCTTGTTTTCTTTTTATCTCTTAAAATAAAATTATAATAGTAATATAATTATTTTTATAAGTTAATTTTAAGTCTTGAATATATTTTTTAACCGTAATCTCTCCATTAATACTAATTAGTCAAATTGATAATGTCATTGAGAATTCATTGAATAATGAGAGTTCAAATGAGAATATGTTTTTTGTGAGTATGAGAGAATCAATAAGAGAGTTCTATTTTTCAAAATCTATTTTCCCCTCACGTTTTTTGAAATTAAATATATCAAAACTGTTAATCGAAATTTTTTAAAAGTTACACCACAAAAATTAACATTTTTGTTATTTCGATTAGACATCTCACATGATAAACTTTCAACGAATTCATTTTTTAGTGGGTTTTGAAAATGACTAATTATCTATAAACAATAAAAATTTAAATATTTTTATATGAATGACTGAATTACTAAAAGTTATATGTATAATCGCTAGGTAAATAGACTAGTTTAAAGATTCAAATAAGTAATTTGCATAAAAAAAACTTCCCATATATCTAATTACAAGCTTTTACAACCTACATGCGCCAAAAAGTTTTGGTAACTCACAGTTGTTAACTATAAAAAATTTTTAAGCATTTTATTTATATTATTGAACGTGAGCTTTAATAACTGTTCTTAATAAGTTTGTACATACATAAACTTATTGTATTTCAACAAATACATGGTATTAAATTTGTATTGTCTCACTACGTACAAATTTTGGTACATGTCTTAAAGTATTAATAATAGTCTTATCATTTCCTTCTTTTAAATATTAATATGAATGAATATGATATGATAACTAGTATATTTGACTATGAAAAAGAATTAAAAAAATTTACGTCTTTTATATCGTTAACATCAAGGTGTGTATACAATCCGGGATGGAGTATAACTTGGAGGTATGATCAATTTGGGGTTAAAGCTTGGTTTAGAGATTCGTTCAGTTGCATGACAAAAGGAAAATGAAGAGGCAGCAAACTTTAGGGGGCAAAGATAACATTTAGTCATATTTTAGGGGCAAAAGTGAGAATATAAAGATGTGGGCCGCTGGTACGGCAGAAGAATCCACAGAAAGAGCGCCGGAACCGCACGAGTGTGTTCTGCAAAACATTAAGGTACGATGTCGAATCATGTACCTCTCTTTGTTTCATTGTATGTTTTTTTGGGTTGTGGGTTTATACACCCTCAGATTTATACTCCCAAATGATTACATTTACACACACATGAGTTATATTCTTATCACACTCAATCATTACATTCACACATACAAATGTCCCATCAAAAGTGTATAAACCCTATAAGCCGTTTTTTTTTGCTATAAATGATTGATATATCAAAAAATCAATTATCCATGGGACATGTTATAGTAATTGGTAAGGGTAGAAACATAAAAAGAGGGTAATTAATTTTTGACGGTTCCTATCGACTGATATTACAATTAACGTTACAAAGGTAAATTTTGAATCTCGTAATGTATGGTTGAAAGAACATAAAGACAATAATTGAACCCATAACTTATGTCTTTTTATCGCATATCGAAAGAGGACTTATTTAAATTTTGTCATTTAAACAATCATAGGTATCGTTGCAACATTTTAAAAGTATAAATTTAAACTATAATATACTCTTAAAAATATATGTGTGAATACGTTTCTAATCACTGCCTTTAAATTTAATAAAAAAGCTTTTATCTAAATATTGTAAAAAAGATGAAAAATTCACCATTGTAAAATAATTTTTACCATTGATTTAAACACATACGTTTTTATTAACTTGGTTGAAATTGTTTCCGCATCTTTCCTACATACTAAACGGGTATCCCAGCATTATATGAAGATTTTTGGAGGTATCAGCTAATTCTCTATCTTACGTGTCATTAATATGAATTTTATTTGCTTAAGAAAAAATGATTAAGCCCTTCGCATTTCTTGCTAACGATATATAAAACTGATACCAATTTATGATCTCAATTGAATTCAAGTTCAAGTTCTTTGTCTTGTACAAGTTCCGTATCAAAGTATAAGATTTCACTGGATTAGTATTTAGCTGGATATGATGGTCTGTGATCACAACCAAGTAGTGTAGTTTCAGATATTTGGCACAATGTGTTATATAGAATGAAAGCACACATAATAAAAAACATCAAAATAAAATACAGAGGTATAGAATAGTTCCATATGGTGCTATATACAAACCAAAAGGTAAAAGTAGAAAATTAGGTTGCCAGTAGTTAGAGTATTTCTTTGACCGAAAAGCCCATAAAAACATATTAAATAGATTCGTAATCGTAGTGCATAAAAATAAGTTATCGCTGTGGTAAGTGATTTTTTTTTAAATAATTTATACTAATTTTTAAACTCATGTATATACATGATCATTTCAATTAAATTTGTTTGTTGCAATTGTATCAATTGTCATATCAAGCATACAAAAATAAAATAAAAATTTATGAATAAATTTATCATACTTTACTAAATAGATGTCCATATTAAAACGCAATCGCAATCAAATACCCTCTAAAATATGTTTATAGCAATGAATTGTATAACTTCAATGCATTTTGAAGAGCATATATATAGATGACAAATAATGATGAATAAAAGAGTGTGATGAAAAATCAATGATATAAGATCTTTAAAAAGTAATTAGTTGAATAAAAAAATAGATTTTAATTTAAATAATGAACCTAGAGGCATTTTTAATATTAATATAAAATATATTAATTATTTTAAAATATTGAAAGAGTAAAACAAACATACTTTTTAATTCTTCATATTTTTTATTCAAAATATAAAAAAAGTTGGAATAAAATTTGTTTCATTTAAATATCAAAATTTAATTTCGTACTCTTATTGAATTTCTATCTACTGAATTTTTGTTTTCTATTTTTATTTTTTGTCTGTTTTGATTTATTTAATAAATAACAATAGTAATAATATTATTATTTTTGTTAAAATTGAGAAATTTAAGAAGTTTTATTTTTAAAATAACGTGAAAATTAAGAGACCTAATTGATTGGTTGAAAAGTTTTAGTTGATGGCATCATCAATAGATATAAATATAGATTTTAAATTAAATATTATTATATTTGTTAAATGATAATTATATTATTTTAGTAAATTGTAAAATTATAACTTATAATGTCATCTTTTATTTAATTGTAGTCAATTTGAGAAAATTAACCAATCTTATTGGTTAATTGTATATTTTTCAACGTCATCAATCGATATTTATATTATATTTAAATTATATATTATATATTATTAGTCTTCCTATTACTATTATTATATTTATCTTTATTATTATTAGTTTATTTATTTTTTGTTGTTTTTGGGAATAGCCTCTCCTTGAAAAATTGTAAAACAGAAGGTGGGACATGTCCATAGCCCATGCTTATACAATAGGTATTATACGTACCGCGCACAAACATACAAATGAAGCATTATGTGGCTAACATGCGCCTCAAGGGAGTAATGTGCATCCCCCAACCTTCTCTGCTATAAAGCTAGTATATACTAATTACCTTGTGGTCCATTGAAATTCTCATCAACTTATCACTTATCTTTTATTTACAATTGTCAAAGACGAAACTGATGAACGAAATTGGAGTTTGTGTACGTAGTCCCGAGAGTCATATTTTTCCACAGCTTTCTTGAACTTTAAAATTAATCAAGGGTTCTATGAAAATAAACTATTTACTGAAAAAAGTTCAAGAAAACTGTGGGAAAACATGGCAATTTCTTCGAGGACGGATCTAGCTTTTTATGAAAGCTGCATTGAGAGCAAGCTAAGGTAAAAATCTGTGAACTTTAATTCTTCTTAGTATATATGGGAATGGATCTATATATGTGTGTAGCTATAATACACAAGCGTGTTATGAAACTTGAGCAAAATTACTTTTGTAGATGTATGAACTTTTTTTCAACGGGCAATAATAATTAGTAGGAAATTTTTGAGAAAGAGATAACACTACTTACATCAATTTGAAAACGATAGTCATTTTCTGGATGACATCCAACCATTAAAGAAATGGAAAATGCTAACGATAGCTTGGATGACATCTATCCATTAAAGTAAGAAATAGACGCTTGATGATGGATAAAGTACATAAATGTTTGAGTGAATCTTACTATGATTTGTCAATCAATTGAAAATTGCTAATTGTAGCCCTAGCGATGGTAAAGAACTAATTTTTTATGTGGTGTATGACAAAAATCATTAAATGATTAATTTTATTGTTAGTTATTATAGTACGGAGTACTAATTAAGAAATATATTTAGCAAAATCCATAATATATTTTTAAAAAAGTTTTCGCTGTCTTATGGTAATTGTTGAACTTATCAATTTAAGGAACTATGTACACACATATATTTTTCATGTTTATAATGAATACTAGCAATTAAACATTACAATTGATGTTTTTCCAATATATATATATATATATATAAATAAGGATTAGTTATTGTAAAATAAATTTTAATGTAAAGTAAATAAGATAGAATATGAGTCATCAGATGATGATTAGGTCATATTAGTTTTTTTAGAAAAGTCAAAGGTTTATTTATTCATCTCAAGGGTACTTTATAAGCTATTGAAAATCACCACCAAAGTTGATGTACAAAGATAACTTGATGCACAACAATTTATCAAAAGAAAAAAAATCATCAAATCCGAATTTAACAACTTTAATAAACAGAAACCCACGGTGATTCACAACAAATATGCTAAACAAATAGTCAATTCACATTCTAGTGAAGAAAATAATACTAACATTATAAAGAGAAATTTATATTCCATTGATGCACAATGAATCTAATTTATTTTATATACAAATTTGATAGACAACAAATTTAGAGAACATTAAATACATTTAAACTAGATGAACTAATTCATTTACAAAAATATCTGTTGATGCACAATCAAGTTGGGCGTTGATGTACAACCAAATTGGGTGTTGATGAACGAGATTGTGAAGAAGCTTTGTTTTTTCACTTATTTTCTCTCTCATAACCTGAAAATGCTATTATCACATTAAACTTCAAGATTTAGATTTTTTTTATAAAAAAACTAAAATTAAAAATAAGAAACTTAGTTTTTTAGCTGGACTATTCCTATCAGTAGCTTGACACTTCTTGCTCTAACATGAATATAATCTTTTGGTGATTCAAGAACCTTTGATTTCTTCTTTGTTTCATCATTTGTATCCTCCTTTGTTTTTTTGTCACTTTCTCTTAATTCAAATCATCATTTCCTTCTTCTTAAAACAATAAAGATTCAAATTTTATCACAATTTACAATATAATGAATCAAGAAACTTACAAATTTGTTTAATTCTTGTTACCTTTACAATAAGTGATGCAATTTCTTTAACTTTTCTTTTAGAAAATACAACCTTTCTTTTTCCTGGATTCAAATCATTATGATTCCTTAAATCAATTTTCATTTGCTCAGAAACAGAGGATTCGCCATTTGAATTGGTTTTATTATCAAAACATGACCCATTGTCTATGCAAAGTTCGGTTGATTTATTGTTTTCTTGATGCACAACCTACCCCATTGTTGTCGCAATGTCTTCACTCTCTTGCTTCATTGATTTTCACTATTATAAGATAAGGGAGGAGGGAGATGGTTAGGATTTGATGAGAGGTTATAGATGGAGTCACAATTGTGAAAATAGGGGGTTATGGTTTTTTCTTTATCGATTAAATTAAATGATAGTATATAATGATAGTAAAATACCAAAAAAAGTATGATCGACTTTAACTATAAAGGACCGTGTCACATTATCACGGTGCCTTAGTTGTTTTACTTTAGCGTATTACTTTATTTGAACCAAGAGGGATGTATGGAAGTTAATTTTAGTCCTTCATTTTCATAACGTTAATATTCATACGTGATGAATGTTATGTAAAATTACAACTTAACATTCATTTATGATGAAATCAAATGCTAAATTTACTTCCCTCATTGCTCAAAATTTGAAGCTTCCTTCTAGAACATTCCCCTGTATGTATGTATGTATACATATATATATAATATTAATTAATTTGGTTATCATCGATTTTGAAGTACATTCATCGTAAAGAAATACCAAGACAATCAAATACTAAAATCCTTTTTTCATAATTAATTTAAATCGAACTGAAGAATATTGTACTGACGCACCAATGTTTATGGCGAGGTATGATTGGAGTTGGGTGTGTTTCAGGGAAGGGTGGGGTGCAGTTGCAGAGAAGATTCCCAGTTTTCTTCATTTTCTTCTCTAATTTTATTCCTTCAATAACTTTTATATAAATATAAATTAAGAATATATAAAATAGTATTTTCTCTTTAAATATATATAGAGCGAAACTTTTATATTTGACAAGTTTTAAAGTAAAATAATATTACTCTGTCATTTGGCATGTTCTCAGTCTGCCAATCTCATGAAATCACCAAATGTCGTCTTTTTCATGAACCCTTTTTAATGTTCCACGCTAAAAAAATGTAACTGTGAGATGTATTACTTTACTAGATCCAGATTTTTCCATGAAAGCAGATATTTTACTTCCTATGTGGACAAGAAACCACTTGTCACTTCTTTGTTGTCAATCATCAAAAATTTCTTTTACCCTTTGATTTAGAAAATAACCTTTCTAAGAGTATAAACGAAACTAAAAAAGTAAAATTGATTATCTATTTTCAAAAATTGACATTTTTTTAAGAACAAACTAAAATATAAGTAATAATTACTTATTTTGAAACGGTGAAATATATTGTAATTTGTATAAGTCTACTCTTCGTTTAAACATGATAACACTTCGATCGTTTACTAACGAAATATTTAAACTCTTAATGTATCAGAAAATAAAACATATATTCATATATCTAGTTTTTGTTTTGTGGTTTGCTCCCTTAAAATTACATCTTGTAATAGTAAGAGTAGCATATTTGTATTATCTTTTGTATTATTTTTTATAATAATATAAGTTTTGCCGTTTCCAAAAAATATAATATCAACTTACAATTTAAAGTAATCGGTAAATGTAACACCCCAAACAATGAACTAAAATACATTCAGGTTTCATTTTCAAACTATGATGAACGGAGGTAATAATTTCAGACCTGTAAGGAGTGAGTGCTACGATAAATATATGTATCACAAGCCCTACATTTGAAACTTAACATCAACCATATATAGCAAATATAAAATTTATTTTATAAAAGTGAGATATTTTATTGAATAACAATGAACATTTTAAAAATTGTATGTGTTTTTACGATTAACACTTTTATTGGGACAGAGAAAGTATATAGATAGATTAATAATTACTTCGTAATTAATAATAATACAGAGTAATTATAGGAGTTATTAAACATACTAGTTTAATAAGAAAATACTACATTGAAAACTGTGGTACTGTTGTGAAAATTGTTATTATAAGCTCAACATACTAATCAAATTTATTAAACTTACTACTTAATACTCATATGACACAATTTTCAATACAGTATCATAATTTTTAATATGATATTTCCTTTATTAAACTACTATATTTAGTAATACTCTTAGTTAAAAAAAAATACATTAAATTTATGCCAATTATAAAATATAACAACGTATTATCCTTAGGTTGGTAGATAGGGTTGGTGGGTTTAGAGGTGTGAATTATGAGTGTAAATAATGGAAGGGGTTCATAGGGATCAGAGCCATGATTGAATGTCATATGAGGGACTCTTTAGTACAATATTTCTCTGCATCTTATTTAACTACAATTTATATCTGTACTTGTTTACCATTTGTTTCCAAGTTGCGCTCCCCAACCAAAAAGGTGTTTAGTTCGTATGGAAATGAAAAGTGATTGTCTTACCAATTCAGATACTTTACTTTTCTTCCTTGTTCTTGATTCATATAAATTTGCATAAGAACTTAGAACATGGTGTTCGAAACGTACTTAACTATAATTAATCAGATAAAAGAGTTATAAACTGATCACAAAATGTCATTTTACGTATTGGAAGTACAGGAGCTCGTCAACTAATATTTTGTGAGTTCACAAACTCATCAGAAACACTTTTATATATCATATGTGTTATTATTACACATAAATAAATAAGATTGGTTGTGGATTTACTATTTTTCATATAAAAGAAAATACTAGATTTCTAGTAATAAATTGTAATTTGTCGCGACTGTTAGATATACATGATCGTCGGTATAGTAATCTCAACAATATTAAATAATTTCTTTTTTTTCTCTCACAAAAAAGTTTGTTGGTTATGGTCTAGAACTTAAAATGTGTCTTTAAGAGTATTTATTATCTTGAATATGTTATTTGCATTAGTGATTGTCACATCAGCATGACTGTTGACTTATAATTTACTCAATCAATGCTTATAAAACACCGAACAAAGACTATCATTAGTCAGGTTTAGCTGATAGTTACTTTTTTTTTTGTTGTTGTTGCATTTGTATAAAAATATATACTCATTTTTAAGATAACATTTTTCTTAATATTAAAAATGTTACACCAATGGCAAAAACACACAACTTAAATATGTTTTTCATGTATTTATAATGTGTTTGAAAGTTTTCGTTTTCTTTTTTAAACATAAAATAATAAAAGCCGTGGTAGCGGTTAAATTTAATGTTTTATCTTTAGTCTTTTGTTTTGATCACAGAAAAAGAAAAACATTATAACGGACCAAACATGCTAATCAGGACTACAACATACTTATGAATGACAAGAAAGTTGTATTGGTTCTAGCTGATCTTTTCTTCTTTTGGTATATTTATAGAAATAGGAAGATTAGTCCTAGCTAGTGTGTGACTTCAAAATCCGCTTCTAACTATCTATTTGTAAATTTTTGTTAGCTTTCTGCTAACTTTAAATATAATCTCTACCGTTAAAAAAAAGAAAATTGTATTGGTGACTGCTGTCGTGACTTCTCGACGAGCCCACAACACATCCCACTACAACTCCTCCTCTAAGTGGTTAATGATGTTGTCTTCGGGGTTTTCATTGTGTTTAATTTCAGGTTACCGAATTAAATTCATCTATTTGAAGCCTTGATTAAAGACTATAAACGTACATCTTTCTCTCCAATTACCTTCGGCAAGCAATCCGTGATTGTACAATACAACCATTCAAGGCATCACACAAAAATTCGACTGATTAATTAAGAAAGTTTCCATCCACCAAAACGGAAATCTACCTCTGATGGCTAATCTCAGTCCAGTTACTAAAGATAGAAATATTGATTATATGACCCTTCACAGAATTTTAGGCATTGATGATCACCAATGATTTGGAAAATCATCTAACAATTTCTTGATAGTCGAATAATTCAATGGTTAAAACCAATTTATAATAGATTAACATTGACATAAAAAAAGTTATTGACATGCTCTAACCTTTTTTTAACAGCATGTCAATATTAATCTGACATAAATTCTACATATATTATTATGAATATGTTAATGTGAGTTAAATGAACATTGCTGTTCACATGGTCAGCCTGGCTCATAGCCTTAAGGACTATGGTTTATGATTATAAAGCGGAGATCAATATCCCAAAAAATCATTCACATTGTTCAATTTATCAACTAAAGCTAAAGTTTCCAACTCTAGATTTCATGATATAATAATGTTGTATTGTATGATTTGGACAGTTCATATTGTGAATGTATAAGATTTCAAGGCTTAGTCAGTGTCACAAGGGTGTCACAAATCACAACTGCTTTCGAATTTAGTCAGACTAACCACTTTAGTTTACTCAAGTATTTTATTTTATTAGCTCATTCTGTTGTGAGTTAAGTACATAAGAGTAACAATTCTGTAACCGAGAATGCAATCATATTTTTCATGTAATTAGGTTTGAAGTATATGATTATATGAAACCATATTGTTGCATATTCTACCTTGTTTTGACCTATAAGTTTTTCATATGTAAACATTTATAATACGACCAGAAGAAATAAAAGACCCCATTGCAGGACTACTGGAGTTCCAATATCTAAGTTGAGAGGGCAAATAAAACTTTCTTTTTTTTTAAGAATGTAAAATGTTTTAAATGTAATTGGTACCCTTAAATTTTCATTTTTGTCCTGTATAATTACAAATTTTTTGACGGAGTACCTGCCCTATGCAGCCCTTGTATATCCACCTCTGCTTAATTATTGCATATCATATTCTGATTATTTTGTTTATAATGTTAATTTTAATTTATCTATAGAGAAATATATACAGTACAAGTACAAGTCTTGGTCACGTTAACATAACAAAATGACATATATATGGTTGGTACGCAACCACATTCTTGCAAATCAGTCATCTTTTGTCCTTGAAGTTTATTTTAAAAAAATAAAATTTTTTGTATAGTTGACGGTAAAGATATTAACTGATATGTACTAATTAAAGAAAACGTATGGATGAAAGGACCTAGAGATGAAACGCAATGAAAGATAAAATAATGGTGTCCCAAAATGTTTGGCAAAGATTTTTAGTCTTGTCGCTATTGATCGAATGATCATTGCCAAATTGTTCACAACTTTTAGAGTATCATGCATATGAACTTTTTTCATTGCAATGTGATGTCCTTTGAAACTAACCCCGGTGGCAGTGGACCTATAATCATAAAGAAAGAAGATAAACAGAAGGATTCACAAGTGGGATTTAGCTATATATGGACCCGGAAAAATGTGATATATTACATATTTCAAAAGCTTCTTTTTTAACTATGTGAAAGCGTCATGACACCGATAAATGGGATCTCTGTCTACAATGTATTATTGCACTATATGATAACGAAAGGCGGTTCATTTCAGTTTTTATTTTTATTTTTTTTCTTTTCTGCAGATTATGTAACACGAGTTGCAGAAAGATTATTGATGATTTCAAGACTATTTTGCAGTCATGAAAATGGTCAAATTCTTATTGTTTTCTGATTCCCTTTGATGAAATTGAGGCTTTGTGTAAGTTAGATGGTCAAACGTGTTATTGAATTATGTTTACTAAAAACAAGAAGATTTTATTCTTAAAATGTATGGGAATTTAAAGAAAGTCACACACATTCAAAATATGGTCAAAGTCTTATATACCATTGACTTCTGTTTTCTAAATTGAGGTGACTTGGTTTTCATGCTTTGAACTTGAAGATAATCGATGGCAAATTAGTAAATCCCCAGAAAGTTAGAAGCATTAAAATAGTCAAAGTCACGTGTTTCTTACATTCTTTTACTTCCAATTGTAAAGATTAAATTGGTCAAATTCTGTAGTCAAACCTCATGATTTTACCTCTGTTTTCATGACATTCTTTTGGGTGTGTAATTGAGTTAGGGTCAAAGGTAAACAAGAACTTTAAGATGATTTGATTTCACTAACTTGAGAAATGAACATGCTAATTACACTGTTATGTAGAACCACCTAACTAACAACAGAATTAACAAGCTAAATAACAACCTAAGTAACTTAATTATAAGAGTGACTTTTAAGTCCTTGGACTATTAAAATTTACACTTTGACCCTTGAACCTATCTTTCAATATTGACACTTTTAGTCCTCTGACTTTTACATAGGGAGATATTAATATAAGTTGTAAACACTAAAACCGTTGTTAAACTCTCATGGTTTTTACTTTTGTTTGATGAAATGAGTTTTTACAAGTTAAGATAAAGCAAAATTTTAGGGGCTTTCAAGCAAGTTTGTAGGTTATAAAAATGGTCAACAAGTTCGAATGTTTTCTACTCTTGTAGTCTTGTATGAGGAAAGCAAGTTGGTTCTTTAAATACTTGAAGAAATTGTGAAGGGGATTCCAAGAAATTAGACTTTTTTCGATGAGAAAAATTGCATAAAAGATAGTTTCCGTCTAAATTACAGAACTTCATTGAACGAAAGTTTCGACTCATTAAGCAAATAGTCAGTCGGCCACAACGTCGGATATAGCTATTTAGTTCTTGCCTATAAATAATATACATACCCCTTAAACATCCAGTGAATTGAATCTGAAATAACTTAAAATAATGGAGTAAGATGAGGGAATATAAACTTACAAGCGGCGGTCATGGAATTCAACGTCAGTTATACTGATTCTCGAGTTATTTACTATATGTAGTTTCATTTTTCATATATATATATATATAATTCTAACAGTAAATAGATATTATAAACTTACTAACAAGATGCTAATAGTAAAAAGAAAGAGGTTACAAAGTGAGATGAAGGTTACAAATTCAGTTTATCTAATCGCTTACAATATTTTTACTTTACTAAGAATATGTTTGGCAAAATTAGCTGTTAGCTGTAGCTGATAGATGTAGTTGGTAGCTGTAGCTGCAAACTGAAGCTTTATTTGTAAACTGTATTTGGTAAAGTAGCTGTAACTATAATATTAAAGTGTAAAATGATTAAAAAGCTCTTAAAAGCTCCTAAATGCTAGTTGTAGTAGCTTTTAAATTAGGAGCTTAATCTTCAAACTAAAAGCTTTAAGCTTATGTATCCAAACAAAGCTAAATATTTTAAAGGAGCTTAATTTTCAAAATTAAAAGCTTTAAACTTCTAAAAACTGCATGCCAAACAGACCCTAAATAAAAGATAAAAGTTTGACTTCATCATAGAAGGCATTCTCTCCTAATCTTTGTTTGGGAGAAGGTAAGCTCTTTTTGTAGCGACATAAGATTATAAAAGTTGCTTAGACCACCGCATTAAATATTGACAAAAAAAAAATCTAGAAAGGGGAAGTAATCCGAACACGTAATAACGTTATTGATATTTATAGAATTAGGCTCATTGGAAGACCACCACCTTAAGACTTTCCGCTGCACATCCCACTCATATTATTCATCTTATTATCGAGTTATTGTGGCTTTGTGATTTGTGAACCAGGTGTGAGGTGTCAATCATTGAGGTGATCTTTGGTGACTTACACAAGAAGTTACATCTTTACATTTGTACAAAATTAAGTTACATCTTTACATTTTATCGTAGATATATGAAAAGTAAATATTACTGTTAAATTATACTACATTAACATGATATCCGAAGGCGAAGCTAAAATAAATTAATTTAAAGGGCAATATTTTTTTTTTAATTATTTTCTCATCCTTGAGATTGCATAACTTATAAATATCATTAAATACCTTTTAAAAAGTTATTTTTTACGTAATTTGAAAATTTTTATGGGACGGTCGCTCCTTGTCCAGTTCTAGATCAGTCCTTAATGGTACTCGCATGTTGTAGCCACTAGTACTCTATAACAAAAAATTTCAGCTTGATTTATATAGAACACGTCACGTCCATCACCATCTACGTGCCGCATTATTTCATCATACGAGAATTTTTGGTCAGGTGTACAAACGTCTCAAGCTCGCATCTAGCTTAGAAGAAAGTCTGGGTTCTTATTTTTATGTGAAAACTTTGAAATGAGAAAGCTTTTGTGTTACATTAGTTTGTACAATGGGTTTAATAAACTTTTAATTTTTATTTAAGAGGCGTTGTTAAGAATGACATTAATTAAAGGTTGAGCGAACAATTTTTTCACGTATTAGTGAATCTCTTGGGTGTACCTGTTGCTTAAAACTTGTAATTACTTAAAATTCTAATTTAGAAAGTCTTTAAGAAATTGAGGAGATAGAGTTTAACATCCTTTATATGTATATATATATATATAAATAAAGGGGTTGAAAGTTTAATCTATCTTCCATATAAAAACTTAGATGTATATGTCAACTATCACTAGAGCACACATAATAAGGTGGAACGTGGATCGATTCTTCGTCGAAAACGTTATTGGAACGGTACTTCAGAAGGTGTTCCGGCTACAACGTCCTACCTAGGACGCTGCTCAACCCCCTTTTTATGTTTTTCTTTTTTCTGCCGTTTTGTCTCTCTCTTTGTTTGACAACTCCATCATGAATACCTTTCAAGGTATATGTTCCGACAAGTAAAGTTACTATCGAAATAAGGATCTCGATACACAACTCCGATTTTTATCTATGTCGATGGACCATTTGACAAGACGAGACAAAATGATAATAGAAAGACAAAAAGAGAAGATTCACGAGAACATGAGATTTGGATTGGATTCGAGTTCGGGAGATGCTTGATTGTATTTTTTATTTTTATGAATCTATATTTTTAAGACTTGTAATATTTATTTTTATTTTTAATGAAGTTATTAATTCAATTTAATTTATTTTGTTATATATTTCTATTTGATACATTATTTGAATTTTCTAACAAAAAATAAAATTAAAAATAAAATCTTAAACACTATCGTGAATACTATCTATCACCGCTTTATTTTTTCAACAATATTATTTCTCTTAAATACCATTACCGAAAACTATAACATTTGAGAACCACTTCGTACTAACAACTACTTCATATGTTGAATTAGAGTGTCATATAAATAGTAAATAGTTGTGGGTTATCGTATGTGTGACGACCATGTGAATGAATTAAAGAATGAGATACACAGGTTGTTAGCATGTGTACCAATTTGGGTCTTCTACTTGGACAAAAATGCTAACTTGCATGTTGCGAATCAAATCGAAAATTAGTATGATGATATTGTGATAGGTTGTACCTTCGCTTTCACCTTTTATAATAATAATAATAATAATAATAATAATAATAATAATAATATTATTATAATAATAATAATAATAATATTATAATAATAATAATAATAATAATAATATGTAAAGTTTTAATTAATAGACAATGCACACTTTATTTTTGGACACGTAAATAAACGTATACTATGCTACTAACAGAAAATAATAAAAAATAAACTGAATATAAATATAAATATGTATATTAAACAATCAATAAGCAAAAAATTTAGACATGATTAAGTTTAATTGCAAAAGGAGTCTACATCATATCATTTAATTTGCTTACGTGGGTCATGTAAAAACCAAACATAATTCTATTTTTGTAAACCGGGTCTACATCATGTATTTAATGGGTCAAGCTGTATAAACCAAACCGTGATTCTTCTTATTATTTTCAACACTATACTCCCTTTCTTTTCAATTCTTATTTGTCATCTTTTTGTTTTGTATATAAACATGTACTTCTCTTTATATATCACTTCTTGTACTTCTTTACATCTATATTTATTTGATCAAAAAAGACTTCTAAGTTTCTAACTATATATTATTCACACATATACTAAGGACACACATGTCTAGACATTTTTTATATCTTGCATTTTGGGAATGGTTAACCAACAATTTATTAATTTTTAATATTAAATTAAAATTATAAAATAATGTGAAAGAAAAAGGTCAACTTTTGACTTGGATGATCAAATTAAAGATGATTTAACCTTAATCCAACAAAATAATTTACTAAAACAAAAGCGTTCATGTTTAACAGACTTATAGATCGTGCTTGTGTTGTACCTCTTCAAGCTAAAGCACATCATCGACCCAATAATTCTACAATTCTGTCACTTTTGATATGATATTAATTTGTATTTAAATTTGGTACCATAATCCATTAAATAAGATAACTAATGATTAATTAACCTATTTAATTTGTATTTTCTTACAAACGTTAAGATAATAATAATACATAAGTACCTAAAAGTTAATTTTTGTACATGAAAACAAAACTGTCAACTAATAATTCCAGTTCTTATGTGCTTGATTATTTAAAGTGATCCATTAATATACTGCAAACAGACCAGATTTCAGATCTAAGAAATAAGAATAATCAAGTGATTAAACAGCACATAATTTCTCAATAAAAACAAAATATTCCAGCTGGTTTTCAAGTGCTACCCTGTAAAACAAGATTGTTTTCTAATTGGGCAAGCATATTGTATATGAAGAAAACAATATATGTCCAGGAAAAGTTATTACACTATCTCGGAGTTATTTTAGTAACTTTTGTTTATTCATCAGATATCTAATTAAATTGATTGTTAAGTTCCGTTAAAACCAAATTTCTATCGTTAACCAAAGTTATAAGTCACAATAATTAAACATCTCGGTTATATGGTCGAGCCTCTCTTATTGTTGGAGGAATCCTAATGATCAACTTGCACTTCCTTTCACTTCAACTTGATTAACATGCATAACATTCGAATCATGATAACGGAAAGATTTGGAAAGTTTGAGGATTATCAAATGCTACATTCAGAAATTTTCATAATCCTCATTAAACAGTAATGAACGTTAACCCCATGTACGAAAGCATGTGGCATTACAAAAACAAGAGGATCAACTAAAACAGCCAACGCATATTAATTTGAATCTATGAATTAATAAAGGAAATACAAGAGATAACGTCCATATATTAATATATACAGATGGGCTTGGTATAAAATGATCATATAAATAGCTTTAAAGTCTAAACTTAATGTTATCTTAAAGAGCTTCCATATGAAAAACAGAAGATACATACCTTGTGGTCCATCTACATTCTAGTTAGGTACCAACCTATATATGAATTAAACACAATCTTGGTTTCTATATTGATTCATTTCATGCCCCATACATATGTGAGAGTGTATACTTACAATTCAATCTCCGACAAAATTATTGAGCTGGTTAATGATCAAAATCTGTAATGTTTGTATATAAACTCTGCAGGAATTCATAACTCGAGCTATAGTAAAATGACAATAACTTGCACTAATATTAAGCTAAGATAACAATAATATCCTTTTGGTTGGCAGATATAGTCGACTCCACATAAGGGGACACATTGGCTTCGTCTCTGAATTGAATGCCCAAAACACACACAAACACACATATAAGAACAGAATAATCAAATATTGGGCACGATCTATACTAATTAAATGGTCTTTATCATATACGATTAAGACAAAGTAATAGTGGTAATGAACAATGTAATTGCTGAAAATTAACAGTCTCAATTGACAATTCTGAAAATAATAACATCCACAACATATGGAGGGATCTAAACTCGATCACTAAAAATTGAAAACAATATTCGATATAAATACCTTAAATCATGTCATAAAAAGATTTTCGTATCACCAACAACCAAGTGCAGATACAAAATACATATGCATTTGTACAAGATAAAAATTTAACATGTATGCGATTTATTAGAGAAATCAAGACTGGTACTGCGTATATATCGATCTATAAATTCTCATTTGAAATTAAAATGAAGCCAATGGAGTCTATGTATGTATATACAGTATACATAGTATGTATAGTGTTACATATCAATTATGAAAGGGTAAAATGAAGTAAAAATGAACACTCAAAACTACATATAGAATGTAAACATTCTGTATAGAAAACTACATATAGAAAAAGAATGTAAACATGATCAGAGAAATATACCATGAAAAGTGAAGGATTCAGATCAGATCTGATCCAGAATTTGATGTATTAAGTCTGACTTTTTTTTGTTGATCCTTTCTCTGTCTTCCCACAGCTTTATTGAACCGCAAAGATCGAACTCAAAGATAAAAAGATCAATGAAGAAACATATATATGCAGTTCAAGAAAGCTGTGGAAGAACAGAAAAGGCACCAGTCTTTAAGAATTGCTTCACATCTTCTTCTTCCCCATCAAAAACCCTAATTAGGGTTCTTGGAAAAACATAAACTTCGTGCGTTTATGCACATCGAGAGAGAAGAGAGGGAGAGAGAGATGTAATTGGTGAGTTAGAGAGCAGAGTGAATAGACGTATTTATAGGAGAATAGAGGTCTTTACCACCAATCCCTAGAAGAATATCAGGTATAAATACCTGTAATCTCTTTTTTCTTATACTTTATTGTTTTATTTGACTTATCATATGTATTATATTTTATAAAATAAAAAAAGTAATATTAAATGTACATAAAGAGATGAGCATAAACTAATCTACGTATAATTCATATGTTAAATGATACATGGATTTTTACTTATTTACTTTTGAGTTTTCATATTTTCTACTAATGACTATTTTATCATATTTAACAATTAAATTTTTAAGCAGACTTTTAAGGATATATTTTCAGACACATAGAACATTTTTTTCCTTTAGAAATTGAATTTCAATACTCTTAATAAGACAAATGAGTGTCAAATGAAAAACACAAAGTGCCTAAAACGCATTATCGATCAAACGGTTCAATTTGATGGATTGATTTCATTTTGTAGGGTTGGAAATTTATAAGGAAAAACACCTTCAAAATATTTCGTTTTAGCAGGTTGAAGGGGTGAATATCCCGACACAAACTCCTTTTGTGTCATGAAGCTCATACACCGTGTTCCTATAATATTGATTGGCAGATTGGGTAGTTCTTTATCAGTACATCGAAAGCGTTTACAAATAGTGCTTTGCGGCTACATGATAACATAATCATAATAATTAGCTAAAAGTGATGTAGCATATAACGAAACTGTCACGTTATATTCACGAATTTGAGGTCAACAGCAACCCAATTTCAACTGTGTTTAGAGCAAAA
Source organism: Logfia minima (assembly GCA_963921325.1). Classification (NCBI taxonomy): domain Eukaryota; kingdom Viridiplantae; phylum Streptophyta; class Magnoliopsida; order Asterales; family Asteraceae; genus Logfia; species Logfia minima. Next base: position 42,163,719 of record OY992764.1, read on the forward strand.
CTTAGAAAACTTAGGGCATCAATTAAATCTTCGCGTTGGATTTATGTCAGTTTTATAATGTACATCCTCTCTCCACATTAGCAACATAGAAAACGAGGCTGCAATTATTGATTTTGAGAAGATGAGGACTAATCATAAGTGAAGAGGAAAAAAAAAGAAGTGGGTCTTAGGGTTTATAAGTCACACTATGTGGCATATTACACAATGCTGACATGGATTTATAATTGTAACTAGTTACACGCTGGCAACTCCCAGTTTAATTACGTTAAATGTAACTATTAGCAAGTTAAGTACACACTTCAATATATTACTTCTCTCGCAGACTTAATTCAACTCCCTGTCGACTCGAAAGCTTGTTTTGATCGGGTGCTACAAACTGTTCTTTAGTTGATATGGAGATTCCGCAATGGTTTTATGTTCCAATTGAAAAAACCTCTAAGAAATATCATAATCGACGACATCAAGTGGTTCTCTTTATTTGGATCTCAAATAGAATGAATCGTAGGAATATACATTGGACCGAATGGTCATGTAACCTGAACTTGGCTTGTTCAAAATTGTTAACCTCTGTTTTGTTGCCTCTATCATCTTGCAAGGAAGCTTCTTAATATATTTTGACTGTTAAAAAAGGTAACCATAATAAAACGTAATTAAGTACTCTACCTACAATAAACATCAAAACATAGTTTAACAAATTAATAAATAATTATCTCTTATTTAAAGTGTGATATTTTAAATAAACAAAGAAAAAGTTATATCGTAAAGTCTTAAATTTTTATTGAAAAATAATATGATAAAAAAAGACACTATTTTATATAAATATTCTTTTATCGTTACATTGTACAGACAAATGTAAAATTCTTTGTACATCGTCAATTTTTAATCATACACTATCAAACATATTCCAAAGTATTATACATTACAATATTTTTATATAGTTTATTATTATTATGTAAAGCTAAAAAATGTGTGATGTGGAGATCAAATACTCGTGACACCTTTTAATATACTTAAATGTCTTGATTATATAATGGAAAGATCTATAAGGTCCGCTGCTTTTTGACATTTTTAAAACTATTTTCCTGAGTGTTTTGCAGACAAAAGTAATATGCAAATAATTTTAATAATCGTGTAAAAAACGGGTTGACCCGGTTAAACTGGACCGTTTGTCTTTCCGGGTCAACTTAAAACCCGGTTCTGAGAACTTTGGAAATGGGTACATACATCCGGTTCGGGCGGTGGGGGTAACCCTTGTACGGTGGCACATCTGTCAGACCTCCCATCTTAATACTACGTATTTAACACTTAATTTATATGGGATTCTACGCACACATGTAGCCGCTTCGTCGTCACTAATCTGCATATTTGTTTGTGCTACTCTTAAATCTCGTAAAAACTCACATTTTCCTCCCAAATTGCTTATTTTCCCAAGTCTTCTTGATTTCCTTAACTTTGGTGTATATTTATATTTCTTTTAGAAAAATGATTCTAGAATTCCTACCGACCCAACCACATTGAGTTTTAGCATGACTAGTTGTTTCCGGCCACTTCTAAATTTACAAATGGGTCATTTATATAAGGACGACGTACAATAAGTTTCAACAAGTGAATTCAAATAAAAATATCTTACAATATTAATTAAGCATACATATAAATTTCCTTTTTAATGTATACCACAATAAGATGTACAATGTCCATCTTATAGGAACATTTGTGATGTGCACGCAATAAAATAAAGCACACAAATCACCTTCTAGCGGCCTTATATTAAATAAAATTCTTATATGGCAAATCTACTAGTATTGACTACTCAACTTTAATCTCATTTCTCTTAGATCAGAGGATAATAAAAATAATAATAAAAAAAATAAGAGGAAAATATTTTTGTATTTCTAATTTAGAAAAAAAGAAAATAAAACTCATGTTTGTCCCATATGCGATTTCTTACTTTGTTACATATTTTGAGAAGGGATAAGTTTTGAAGAAATAAAATATAGATTATGAAAAGCATGATGTGGACAATAATAGTCATAATTTAGAGGGTGTGATTATGAAAATGTAGATGGCAATAACTTAAAAGTGCATTATAATAATTGAAAAATGAGTAATGCTAGATGATAAACAAAACATACATAGCCTATTAATTAACTAAGCGAGCATGAAATCATATCTCCAATTTTTAATTCCTATAAAAATGAAGAATCAATGTTCTTGTTAAATCATGTTCTCTTACGTGGAAATACAATATATATATATACACACATATATATTATACGTGCCTCATTTACTGGAGCCTAATTGTTCAGTTACTAGATGGTTCAAATATGTACTTTGTGAAAATATCTATTTTGTTGTGTTTAATCTTAGTAGTCAATAGTCGTTTGTGTAGTGAGGTTTTTTGTGTTGTTGATTTGTAGTGACTTTTGATCCTTATGACTTTTTTCCGTAGTACTTTTGTTATGTTTTGACTGCTCTTATTTACGTCTTGTAGATGGGTCTTGGACAGCTTTTATTTGTTTTTGTTTTGTTTCAATGTTGTACTATTGATTGGTAATGATAATTATGTCTGCTTTATTAAAAAAAATAGGTGCCTCATTTGGTTCAGATATACGAATTAACAAAAGCTTGAGATTATTATTTTTATCTGTAGGGTTTCATTTTGAAATTTTACACAGGACCTTCAAAAGTTGTGAGACGACTTTGTTTATAATTTCATTTCTTTCGAATGTTAGAATTTTCTTTTTTAAGAGAATAGATATCATAATGCTCATCCAAAATAAGGAAGCATAATTGTTAATGAAAAAAATTTGCTTGACGTGCCTGACAATATTAATCTAAAACCACATTTAAATATTTAATTAGTGCATATATTAAAATAATTGACGAATATAAAAAGAAAAAATAAATAAAAATTTATTGTATAAGATTATATAGTTAAGCGCAAATTAAAAATATTCCTAAACATATAGCTTAATTTATCGAGTCATGGTTAACTCAAAATTTGAACAAAATATAACAAACAAAGGGGGAGTTTTTAGTCAAAGTAGTAGGGTGGAAAATACTGTGTTTATTTAAAAATATTTACTTATGGATATTTCTTCAATATTTTATACTCTCAATATTTTGTTTATAGTTTTCATTTTTTAAACTCTAATAGAATAAATAAAAAACAGTAAAAAAAAACCCAACCAAGTATTTTCAAAAATCATCTTCTTAATGGATAAATCAAAATTGATAAGAAAAAACAAAAACCTAGCAGCAATTGAGATTATAATAGATCCTCACTGTGAGTCGTTGATTTTGTAAGCATGTCAATTATTTCTTTTTAATTCTTTTAAGATAAAAAAAACCATAAACATGATTAAACGTGAAAAAATAAATATTTTAACAAAAGAACGAAAAATTAGTTCTATTATAGAATACAATATATATATATATTTAACAATGATAAAATAAAAGTTATATTATAAAGAAATATTTTTATAAAAATCATTGTAAATAATAATTAGTTCTAAAATAAATAATTCTACAACTAATTTGAATTCTCGAACTTTTTATCTGATGAACTCCTCGCACGTTACTAGACTAAAGAGTCTAAATAAAACTAGAAATTTGATTAATTAGAATTATTTCATGCTTAATTTTGATTTTTCTTAGCTTGCAATTGTTGAATTTTTTTTTTCTGAAAACACACGTTAATTATTTTATTAATTTTTTTTTACTTCAAGTGATTTGATTGTGATTTTACTCCATGTGTGTACGTAGATAAATGTAACGTACTTGGTAAATCATTTATATTTTGTAGTAACTAAAGTTGACGCCTTTTTAAAACATAAAAAAGAATATGACATAATTGTTAAAAAAACACTTGAAACCTATAAAATATCTTTGGAAAAGCATTTTAAAAGGGGTCCTATAAAACAACACCTAACACCTACTACTAGTGACCAAGTGGCTCAATGGGCTGCACCACCACACCACACCACTCTGTGGTCCAGTTAAAGTGATAAAACTCACACACACCCATAAAACTAGAGGGTGTAAAATTAATTGGATCTCAAAGTCCATATCCAATTCAGTTTTATGTTTATTTCCCATTTTACTTTTTATTATTATCTCTTTCAAACCCCAATTCAAAAGTCCAATTCAATTTATCGGGTTCAAGCCCAATCTTCTCTCTCCTCCTCTCTCTCTTCCTGGATCTCGAATTCTCGATTTGCAGCTCCGATTTACATCTCCGTCAGCTCTTGTTCAGGTATATATCTAATCAGATCCTTAAGTTTTGTTTCCAATTTTGTTCTTCAAACTTTCTTCCGTTTTGTGTGATTTCTTTTTCTTTCTTTAAATCTTGTTTTGAATTGATTGTTTCGTTTAGTTCTATTTGCTTGTTTCTTGAATCTGTTTGAAATTGAAGCGTAAGATTTTTTAACTGTGTTTCTGTTTTTATTATGTTCAATAAATTAAATGGCGATAATATGAATGTTTATACGAAGTTATGGAGATGTGTTTTGGTGTTTATCTGGGCTTAATTTTTTGGTTATTTTTTAAAGCCCAAATATTTTATTTAAGAAAAATAAGGGGGAAAAAACCCTAGATCTGGTTTTGGTATTAGGCTGTTCAGTTGAGCCCATTGAGTTTGACCAAAGCTTATTTTGTTTGACTTTTAAATGTGTGCTAGTGTACTGGGTTGTGTTGTTTTTGTTTCAGAAAAAAGAGTGTCTTTATATTCTTTAATGTAGTTTTTGTGTTACGACTTACGACGGTGGTAACGTTGGGCATAATTTGGGCCTATGTGGCCCTGATATACTTTTGCTACATGGATAGCATTTTAGTACGATAGCATATAAATATCTGAGTTACATCAAATATGTATTTGAATAAAAAATATGTGAATTTACACTCACTTTCTTTTCTTTCGGTAAGACATCTTAAAATAATGCAGCCGCTAAAACAATTAATCCAACCCCATGGTTACATCTGGAAGTTGTAGATAAAACTGAAAGGATATTTACTTATATTTAGTATAAGATCTTTGACATTTTATTATGTTACAAGCATATCTACTAATTTATATTCGTATATTATATTATATATATATATATACATATATGGGTTCTGATATTTTAACCTTGACTCCTATATCTTATTATTAAAAATGTTCCAGACCTTAATAGTTGATCGAACCAGATTATTTTTTATACTAATATAGTAACAATATTTGGGGTTAAAGGTTTTATTCTATTAGATCTTGTGTAATGCCTAGGGGTTGGTTATTGTGAGATAAACTTTAAGATAGAATAAAATCTAAAACGCCGAATAAAATTCAAGTATTATTAAATATCACTAAAAGGTAAAAGGAAAAATTATACAATTTATGGATTTGGGATGTTCATTAATGCACAATTTTGAGTTATAATATTTCGTGATGCAGATGCTATTTATATGTTATTCTATATATTCTACGTTAAGCTTTATTCTATTTGATCCAAACTCATAGTAGTATTGTTAGATATTTGGATATACGACACAATTTGTAGGTTGTAGTTATAGACTCTGTACCATATCTGCTCCTTACAGTGGAAATCTTTCTACTCTTATAAACCTAAGTACAATTTATATGCAAGTTGAGGTTCTGAGAAAAAGAATCCTTAAGATAAGAAGGGTAGGAAGCATTTGGAGCTGACACGTAGACGGATGCATCGTCTTTACACTTTAATGTAATGTTTTTTTCTCAAGTTGATGAATTGTCATTTTTGGTGCATCAAGGTGTAAAAAATGGTGCATTACTGCATTAGGACACATGTCAGCACCAAAATCCTCCCTATACTTTGTGCCTTCTGGACCCTTTTTACCTGATCTTCGTACGACCTACCAAGCTCCATTTGCATTCTATGACTCGGTTTACTCATTGTTGTATAATTTTTCTGGTGGAATTGATCGATCTTTTAGTGCTGATAGTAGCAAGTATTTGTTAAAGTAAAAACTTCATATCTTATGTAATAAAGTTTGTATTTAACCTAATGTGAATCTGTTTTTTTGGGTTATACGATGTTCACGTGATCTTGGTTTTATGTTTGATTAATGTCTGAAGTTGAGTATAAAATTGGGCAATTGGCGCAGATTATAATGCTTTACTAACTTCTGCTACATATATAGTTGTACATACCAGTAATTATTGTTACAATTATGTGTAAACCAGGTTAACATGGAGACAATTCCTTCTGATAACAATGCACTGGTTAACATGGAGATGCACCTTGAGCCAGTGTATCTTGGTTCCGAACCAAACAACGAAGAAGCGCAGCCAACCAAACGTAGAAAAAAGAAGTCTATGGTTTGGGAACACTTCACTATAGAAACTGTTGGTGTGGGTTGTAGAAGAGCCTGCTGTAAGCAATGTAAACAATCTTTTGCATACAGCACGGGTTCTAAAGTTGCTGGCACCAGTCACCTCAAACGTCACATTGCTAAAGGAAGTTGTCAATTCGTTCTTCGTAATCAGCAACAGGACCCATCGACCCCATTCAGTGCACCTTCGAAGTTAGCCAACGATTCCACTGGGCCAACCACTGATACACCTAAACGGCGTTACAGAACTGCCAGCGTACCGTATGCTGCATTCGACTCTGACAGGTGTCGCCAGGAGATAGCTCAGATGATCATTTTACATGACTACCCACTTCACATTGTTGAACACCCGGGGTTCGTGGCTTTTGTGCGTAACCTTCAGCCGAATTTTGAAATGGCAAACTTTAGTACGGTTCAAGGTGACTGTATAGCTACTTATCTTAGAGAAAAACAAAGTATTCAGAGCTTGATTGAAGGGATGCCTGGACGGATTTGTCTCACGCTCGATTTATGGAATTCGTGTCAAACAACTGGTTACGTTTTCGTAACAGGCCAGTTTGTTGACAACGATTGGAAGGTACACAGAAAGTTGTTAAATGTCGTGATGGAGCCGTTTCCTGAGTCTGATTCGGCTTTTAGTCATGCTGTGTCTTCCTGTCTCTCGGATTGGAACATGGAGGGACGGTTGTTCTCTTTAACTGTAAACCAGTCTTTGAGTGAAGTCGGGATCGATAGTCTCAGGGGTTTGCTTTCTGAGAAAAACCCAAATATTTTAGGTGGTCAGTTGTTGCTTGGTCAATGTTTAGCTCGTTCTTTAAGCAGAATCGCGTATGAGGCGTTAAAGGCCGGTCAAGAAATAGTCAAGAAAGTCAGAGACTGTGTGAAATACGTGAAAACGTCAGAGGTTTTAGAGGAGAAGTTTCTAGAACTCAGACAACAACTTCAGGTACCAAGTATGAAAACGCTAGCACTCGATGATCAGACTCGTTGGAATACCACTTACGAGATGTTACTAGCAGCTTCCGAGTTGAAAGAAGTGTTTTCTTGCTTAGATACATCAGACCCTGATTATAGTAAAGGTCCAACCGCTGAAGAATGGAAGCAAGTCGAAAATCTTTGCACCAGTTTGAAGCTACTTTTCGACACCGCAAATCTGCTGACATCATCGACTATCCCAACAACGAACACGTTTTTCCATGAAGCGTGGAAGATCCAGCTGGAGTTGACCCGTGCAGCCACAAGCGAAGATCCTGCTATTAGCACCATTGCTAAACCAATGCAGGCGAATTTCGATACTTACTGGAAAAGTTGTTGCTTGATTTTAGCAATCGCAGTAGTTATGGACCCACGGTTCAAAATGAAATTAGTTGAGTTTAGTTTCACAAAGATTTACGGTGAGGAGGCTGCGACCTTTATTAATTTAGTCGATGAAGGAATACATCAAATGTTTCTTGAGTATGTTGGTGGATTTGAAGGAAATGTGAAACAAGAGGACGTTGCAGGACTCGGGCTTACAGATTTCGACATGTATATCATGGAGACGACAAGTCAACAGTCAAAATCGGAACTTGATCAGTATTTGGAAGAGTCTCTTTTACCTAGGGTTCATGAGTTTGATGTGGTGGGATGGTGGAAACTGAATAAGGTTAAGTATCCGACACTCTCAAAAATGGCTCGTGATATATTGACGGTTCCTGTGTCGACTGTGGTTCCTGAGTTGGTTTTCGAGACAGGGACAAAGGAAATGGATCGATATCGATGCTCGTTGAGACCAGAAACTGTGGAGGCAATCGTGTGTGCTAAGGACTGGCTAATGGGTGGGAGTGGAAGTGAAACAGGGGAAATGATGAAGGCTTTGGTGAAGATGGAATTCCCCATTTGAGGTGTTGTATTGTATTCTCAATTTGTAGGTTGTAGTTTTTAAAGTTGCATTTGATTCTTAGGGTGATGGAGTGCTCTGATTATTAGAGTTAAACTTTCTTGATTTCAAGCGTTCTCTTTTGTTATATTTGTATAACTTCATTGATGTATCTGACCTTTTAAAACTTGGCTAGTCCCTCTTGTGTTTAGGAGAACTTTAGGCGTTTAATACGCCTTTTTGATGACTTCTTTTTTAATCCCAGGAGGAACCTTTGTGTGTCTACTAATATATATTGATCGTCGACCAAACATTATATTGAAACGTCAATGTTCATTCCAGGAGTAATCCGAGAAGCGCTGAAACGTTTCATTTGTATTAGATTTCTCCGGGCCACCTGAGCCAAAAACAGGGGATTATGGCATTTTTTACTAAATATTATCTTGTAGGTAGGCAAAACATGGATTTACTTGAAAGTTTAGGACTATTAGCCTATACATAAGTTAAATCTCTTCTTTCCAATTATACAGAGTATTGTAGTTTTTATCTATTGTTATAGTAATATTGTTACACTTGAGAACTAAACAAATATAGAAACTATATTTGGTCCTCTCATAGTGAGTTATGTACTTGGTGAGGATACTTGTGGGTAACAGGCTAATATGCAATTCGAGAAGTTGTGGTGTATAATGTGTACGGAATTATGTGAGGAGACATTGTTTTTGCGAGTTTGCATTGACCGGTGATAAAAGTTGATGGGCCATGGCCCTTCCTAATATATGTATATTAACTTTTGTTTGGGATGGGCCATGGCCCTTCCTAATGTCAATGTGACTATGCCAGTCTGACAACATTCCTTTGTATTGAAATGCAAAAAGTATCTGTTGCATACGTTGCATATCTATACCATTATGATTCATGCATGTAAACATGTTACCAACGATTTGTATCATTTTGGCCTCTTGGGGAACAAATATTGAAGTATATGTTAGAAGATAAATGTATATAGAGTCGTTTGCACGTACATAAAGTATCAAAAGTAGCATCCAATGCAAGATCGATGAATTTGTGTCACTTATAACATCTTCTTCATTCTCTTCCATGACTTGTCGGTCTCAGATCTTTCGATGATTTGCCTCTTTGACGACTATCCAATGTTGTCTTTAAGACTCGTCTTCAAGGTAAAAGATTTGCTTTACTTGTGTTGCAAGAATGTATGATTCATCTTTATACCAATCATTACTTACATAAATATAAGTTATGTTATTCCTGGTGAAACAAAGTTAGGTACGAGCAATATTATTAGTTTTGAACCATTTACATCGGAATAAAACAATGGTGCAACCACACATATAACTTAGTTCCATAATTTCTTCCATCTGACCATAATGCGTACGACCATTACTCCTGACTGTTGAAACTCCGCTATTTTGAGTTTGGTTGTCTAAATCTTTTTTTTTCTTCTCAGATTCCCCGTCTGCGAATTTGTAACTCTCATACATCTTCATGTAATCTTCTTCTTCTTCGTTAGGGATAAAAATATATAAATGAACTCTACTTTCCCATATCTCTTTTATGCTTGACTGCTTCGAACGAGCAAGGCTACTGTTTTCTTTTTTTCTAATATTTATGTTTTGATTTCTCAATCTCTTCTATAAATATATTTATGTATATATATATATATAAAGTAAAAAAAATGAATTGTCATTTAAATCCTTAGCGTATATTTTTCTTTTTTTCAATTTCTCAAATCATATCAACTTTTCTATCTTCTTCTAAAATTCTTTCTCATCGATCTTTCTATTATATCGATTCTCCTATATCTTATCTTAAAATACCTCTTTTCTCCTATTCTACTATCTTTTATTCCTACACTCATTGTTATCGGCATCAATCGCTTATTAAATTGTTGTTGCCAAACACATAATCGATGCTAAACAAATCGCCGATCCAACTAATGTTGCTGCACAAAGAGTCGCTGCTTTGCTCATGCCTCCGCAACCAAGTCGTCTTGCTTTGCTGCTGCATTTAGTTATTTTAGAGTTTCTAAAAAGAACACTTGTTTCTCTTATTTTATTTTGTATTTACCTTTCTTTATCTTATGTATATATGCTTTAGTTTGAGCGATCACTTTCCTTCGGTTCTAACTGGTGGGAGTATTAGAGTATAAAATTAAAGTCTATGTTAAGCTAGGATGGCCCAGCCCGATTGTATAGATGAGTTAGGGTCCATTAGGGTTTCTAGAATCTCTTATGTAATTGTATGATAAATATCGATCAATGTTGCACAAATACCTCACGGGGTTTTATTATTCTAAAGTGATGTCGCTGATGTTGGTGAAGTACTTATGGTAGACATTAATGGAAGAGTAATTACCAAAGACGACTTTCAAAACATTGACGACTTTATAGCAGTTTGAAGATTGGAATCCACAGCTAATCACGGGTTGGTAGTCACTGCTAGATACTTCGATCTGGCCGATGAGGACGACGACGAGGAGTGTTATAGTGAAGTAGCAATGTGCATTGCAAGCTTGGTATTGTGGTATGAGTCCAAAGAATGAGTTAGCCATTTAATGGTTCGAGGGAACAAATGTAGCTCTTCGATTACTTTTTCAGGTCTATAACCAATTTTGCTATTTCTACGTACTCAGGTTGTGTATAGAACGTTACTGGTCGGCCAACATTAGTGCCCGTTGTTGGTTCTAATACGATCATGACATCAGAACATTTTGTATCGTTTTTGGTGAGTTAGACAGATAATATTGTCTGTTGTTGGTTTTAATGTGCAAAAAGGCAATGAAACTTCATTTCCTTTTTGCTCTATTTAGCACAGAACCAGTGATTAGCAATGAAAATATCCTTATATATTAGTTAATAACTAACGGGTGAACATGTGCATATTAATTTTTATTATTGAATCAAATATGCCTGACATGTTCTGTAGAGTGAACACTCAAAAATCCCAACACAGATATTATTTAGAGATAGTATAACTATGCAGTGTTCTCATTTGTCATGAAATAATCTACTTGTTGTATTGGAAAACATCTTTGATTATGTTGCCTTTCACTTTTTTAATTTAATTGACATAACCATCACTTTGTTATTGTGAACTTATTACAGGTTCTCATCATCATCCATGTGGTTGCTATTGCATGTACCAAAGGAATTCTCTGGCCAAAGATGTTTAAAGTAGCAGCCACCCACGTTGTATCAGTTGACCTATAAGCTTGCTTAACAAATTTTTACTTACGTTTTCATGCAAGAAGAATTCGATAGATGACGTTCCTTATGTGTACATTTCGTATCTAAATCCTTGTCAAAATATAGAAAATATAGACCTGGAATTAATAGCAAATGTTTTTTTCTCACATATCCTTGTCTGTCCGAATCTATAAAATTGGTTCCAACAAATCGAAACTTCCTCTGCTTATATACTTATTGGTTCATTCAGGGTGATATGTTGTGCTGTAGTAGCTGTACTTGGGGCAATGGTTGCATCTGGTCCAACAGAGGGATGGAGTGGACGAAGTCTATGTCTTCTTGATCTATTAGTTTTATGTCTGACAGTGATTACTTTATCTGTAGGCATTGAACACGGTGTCTCTTTTCAACGCTACTATAAACTCCATTGCGTACTTCTAAATGGTATGTGTTATAAAGTACATACTGAATGAATGGTTTCCTTTCAACCACGTCATCTGTATCTTTTGCTCATTTTTGTGCTGTCCTTTTATGTTTCTTATATCAGATTTTTCTATCTCTCAGGTTTGCTCTTGGGGAAGGTGCTCCTTCATTATCAATCTAATACCAATGCATGTGCTACTTTGCATTGTTACTGGTCGCTATTCATCTCGGTTGTACATTGCATATGCTCCACTGGTAAGCTATCCATATGTTTGTGTTTTACGTTAGAATGAGAACGAAAATAACCCAATAATGCACCAGAAGATTAGAAGAGAAGACTGGTCATTTAAAATCTTCTTGTCAGCATCATGCGCATGAAATTAAAACTAAAAAGGAGGCAGGACATCCTTTTACAAAATCCCATAACTGTCAACCTGAAACAGAGGATGAGCTAAGCAAGGACGGAGCATACAAGGGCTACAGGGGACGGAGCACACACAAGAGTTTGAGTGATAGACATGGATTTTATATTACAATGAGTAATAACTATACATATTTACCTTATTGGTGCCTCCTAAATAAAGGCAATGATATTATGTTAAATGTTTTGTCTTCTTGACATTTTTATTGTGTTTAAAACTCTACGGACGATAGATACCTTTCATTTTGAAAAACAAAAATAGTAATAAGGGAGTGTAATGTTTGAGAATTTCAATTTCAAATTATTAATTATTAGTTATAATAATAATATGTAACTTCTTGTCATCTTCTTTGGCATATTTAATAGGTACTGTAAGAGCGTTTTCAACGAGAATTTTTTTAAAAGAAATTTACTATTCAAAAAAATGTATCCCCTCTCCCGATCAAAATTTTATTACTTTATAATAATAATAATAATAATAATAAAATAATAAAATAATAATATAAACTGAAAGCTATTTTAATTATTTTCCTTCTATTAAAAACTGTTACCGTTACATTTTATTTTATGTGTATATATAAACATCAATTATTCCTCCAAAGTAAATCATTTACAATATAATTTCTTTCAAAAAAAAATTTACGTTGAATTATTTCCGTTGACAACAATGTCACAGAGGTTTAACAAAGCATCCCAACATCAAGCGGTGGATCTCTCGATCCCCTAGTTAGGAAACAATCAGTGTGCCCCTCCTCCTACACAGTCAGGGGCGGAACTTGAACATTTCTTTAGGGGGGACGAAAAATCCGTTCGTATAGAAATATTGTTATTGACGTATTAAACAACCATTCATTTGATTATACAAGATTAAGTATCTAGTGATAAAATTAACAATCAAAAGCTTTCAGACAATTGAAGTCTAATTAGTTGAAGGTATTATACATATTCATTCATTGAATAGAAGGCAACACTTAAAAAGAAAAATGAGAAAAAAACTAATGAAATTGAGAATTGAACTTGCACCATTCTTGTAAAAGCTTTGTTTGATGTGCTAGAATCATCTTATCTAACTTGATTATTAGTTCTATTTCTCCTAAACTATTATATATACGTTAATTACTCAAATTTAAGGGGGGGGGGGGGGGCCAGGCACCCCTCCCTGCCCTCACTAAGTTCCGTCCCTGTACACATCGTCACACTCCAAAACCGATGGTAGATCACAATGGCCTCATTCCGAAGCAGAAGTTCTTAAAGATACATAAACGCGCCGCTGAGTCTTATGATCTTAAAAACCACAAACGTCTAATTGAGAAATTAGATGTGATTTAAGGGTGGCAAAACGGGCAAGTGGGCGGGTTTGGGCAGCCGGGTATAAACGGGTTTGGGTTTAAACGGACAAGTGAAAAAATGAAGAAAACGTTTAAAAACGAAAAAAACATAAAATTGACGAAAATCAAAAAACAAAAAATACGAAAAACGTTTAAAAACGAATAAGCGTTAAAAAAGAAAAAATCAAAAGAACAACAAAAACAAAAAATGTTTAAAAACGAAAAAACGTTAAAAATGGAAAAACGAATAAAAAACGACAAAAATGAAAAAAATGAAAAAAAGAACAAAAACGAAAAACATTTAAAAATGACAAGAAAGAACCGTTTAAAAACAACGAAAAAGAAAAAAGAAAGTTTAAAAAAAGAAAAATGAAAAAAGACGAAAAAAGTGTTTAAAAACGATAAAAATATTTAATAATGAAAAATGTTTAAGAACGACAAATATAAAAATAAAAAGGTTTAAAAACAACGAAAATGAAAAAAAAACATTTAAAAATCGAAAGAAAAAAAAACCATTAAAAGCGACAAAAACGAAAAAAAGTTTTTTTTAAAAAAAAGGGAAAAGAACAGAAAAACGCTTAAAAATTAAAAAAAAAAATTTTAAAAATGAAATTAAAAAATATTATATAAGTTGTATTTTAAAGAAGTAGATGTTGCGCAATGTGTACTCATCACCTCTACCCATATAGACCCATTAATTATTTTAGTCAAGCCCAATAAGACCCACTTTAAAAAAATCTTAAGACCATAATTACCCATGAATCTATTTTTAAAGTCCATAATAGCCTATATTAAGCATTTGAGCTTATTTTGCCACCTCTAATGTGCTTGCTAGAGATTTGAAAGGTTTGAATTTATGGAATTGAGTTTTTATATTTTCTTACTAGCGTTCAAATCCGTATATACACACGAGTCGTTTAAGCTACTAAAATAAACATTAAATTAATAAGTCATTTTTTTGACACAATAGTTCAAATTTCATAACCTAATTATGTTAATCAATGGTTACGTTTTTTATAAGAATTGTAAATGACACAGTTTTATTCTTTTGTTCATACAATTGTGTCAATTCTCAAATCACAACTTATTGAGTAGAGATTTTGGTAATCATCTTAGGACATCGATTAATTAAGAATTTAAGATGATAAATGTAGTCACATTGAAATTGATAATTTTAGTCAAGAATTCGACTTTAGATGATAGAGTAATAACTTATATTTATCCTTATTACTAATTTAAATATTTAAGATTATATATTAGTTGAAACGTTGGAGATTTTTTTTACACCGTAAATATTATCCTAAACCTATAACTTGTTAATTGAAAATGTTGAATAAAATTACCAATGTGATTCGAGATGTACGTGGAAGTATTTGAAGTTATTTTATTTATCTAAATCTATTTAAATAATAAATTAGTATAATAAAAGTATGTTTTATTATTTAATTGAATTGAATAAATGGAGATATATTTTCCCTTAATCTATAGGTATTATATAATGCGTATATAGTTTCTCTAATTGAAATTTTAAATTCAATATGCATGATGTCATAAACGTGATTCGTATATAATTTCTTTACGCATAAAAAACTTAACTTAACTTTTATTGATATAAGTACTCCTTTATGTTTGTGGACATATACAAATACATGAAATAGATTTTTTAAATTTTGATAACGATATGATATTTCCATTAAGAGTTATATAATTTAAAAAGTTTGTGACTGTAATTTTGAATAGAGCGAAATAAAAGGATTTAATTGACAAAAAAATTTAAATTAAATGATGATGTCATCATCCGCTTCTTATATTATATTTAGGATTCTTGGTATTGATATGTATGACTATACTAATCCAAGGGTTAATGTGAAACACACCTTATAAGAATTCAATATACTATATTCAAAGAAAGAAAACGAATAGTTGTACAACGAAGATTGTCGAGATTTTCAAAGAGTTGTGTGTGTTATGATTTGATGATGAAGTTTAATAAAAAGATTTAAGAGTCATTAGCTTATTCATTAAAGGACTTGTAATATTAATTACATTTAAATATTATATTTGTATAAATGTGAGAATTCTTTTAAAATTTATTGATGTATGTTAAATTTAAAATTATATATATATATGAAACAAATTAAATTTAATACAAAAATATTTTAATTAAATTTTGACCTCTGATTGTTTAATTAGATTTCAAATTAAGATGATGATGTCACAAGTATGATTCTTATACATTATTTAAGATAATCTTGATCTTCAAATTTATGAAATTGAGTTATTATATCTTGTTTTTATATATCGATACACACTATCTTTTGTGCTTAACAACGAACTGTAAACTAATGCCATGTTGAAGGATGATTAGGATTACATAGAGAAGTATGAATTTTGCAGTTGTAAATGAATATCGTCATGGAGATCGGTTCTTTTGAAAATATAGCTAATCTAATTTTTTTTCCAATCCATGATGGGAATCGCTACTAAGTTATTTGCTATAAGCTTAGAAGGAAACTAATGAATTTGATAGACAACAAATAACTAATGTGATTGACATATATGAAATATATGGTGATTTAGCTTTCCTTCTAGTAAGTACCATTCCATGTTTCATAACTTTGGTTATGTCAGCTTGTTAGGTTTAATTTGTGCATAGAGTGGGAGAATGGGAAGCAGTAGTCATGAGTCGTGTAGTTCTGTGCACCATGGTTCTAATGTGTGTACCATTGTATGATAGGTTTATTCTGTAAGCTCGGTCAAAAGGATTTCTGTTATCTGGCCATATGTTCAACTAGCACAAATTTATCTTGGATAGCTTTCAAGTTCGTCATATTGGAAGTTGTTTCATGAGCTAGCTATGTTGTAGTAAATTCAACTAAGCAAAATATGAAGTTGAAGATGGAGAATGAAGACCACAATAGTGGGAATGGAATTCTACTAGAAGGTAGCTCAGAGACTGAAGATCATCACACTTGTTGCTGATTCAAGTTGATGATTCACCAACACTTTGAAATATTGATCCTTATCCAAATTGCATCTTCAGAGTTATACAAATGTACATACCCGCTAAAGATGGTCGTTTATGCATATGGTGTTCCCTCTATCAATGTTAGTCAATTGTACAAGCGTGTGCAGTGCACATATGACATATATTGTAGACTAGTGACTTTGCATGGTAGTACATATCAGGACATGCAAGAAGCGTGTCCAGAATTCTCCAATGAGGAAGAAGACACGTTGAGGAATATACTAGCTCAACAATAAATAGATGACTTCAACTTTGAAGTCAAGTGTGAAATACATGTGAGTTTTTGAGAGCATAGTATTAGCAATTTAACATTTATGTGTAGGCAGCTTAGAGTGTGTTCTTTAGTTAGTAGTGAATGTGAAATATGTATTCAACACTTAGTGGTTCCGCTATAACTAACTTGTAATTCTTTGATTTAAATTAAATAAAGAATTAAGTTGAAAAATGTTATATGTGTCCTTATTTAAACTTGCATTTAAATCTAAACGGTGATTAAGTTAAATCAAAAGATTGTATTTACCTCCCTTCTACAACTTTCTGTTGTGGCATATTTTCTATAAGAATATGAAGGTGTACAAAAGCGAGGACCCACGGGTTTTGATACCGGATTGATGGATAAAGGAATTGGACAACACAAACAGTGTACTAAACTGAGAATTGAGTACCTTAGTCAATGTCATCATTGAATCTGAATCTAAATCTGGACAAGGATTTTGTACACAACGAGATAAAGGGATTTGTGAAATTATCAAGGTTTAAGAAAGATAAACCAGCATACGAGAATGTTTGGGAAGATGTTAGAAAGTTGGCCCAAGCCATAAGTGTTGGTTTGTGGTTTGTTAAGTAGGATTAAAGGTAAATGATTCAAAATCTCTTCTTCTTTGTAGTAATATACTTGAATGCATTAGTCATAAGAGGTGTTGTATCAATATAGAACGTCACAACATTATCTTTATCTTGCAAACACATCATCTTCTTTTGAATACATTGTCGTAGTTTAGATAAAGTTCTCTTTAAACCTAAGTATGTGATGACTTCTCCAATTAATGTGTTTATGTAAATGGGAAAAAATAATTGATTTTTAAATGATCCACATCCTTGTTTAGTGCAGGACCTAGATGGATGCGAGAATAAGGACAAAAAGATTTGTACTTCATCACCATCGAAGACCACCTTCAGATACCACGAAAATCGCCATCTCTGGCGATTACAATCGTCCCTATTGTCATCGGATAACACACAAACACTTGTTGCAATGAGGTTGACCGGAGGAGAGGGATTCAAGATCTCCAATGGGTTTGTTTAAGGTTAGATTTATTTATTTTGTTTTAAGATCTTCTATTTTATACAAGGTTAGGACAAACTGGGGATTTTCTTTCAAATTACTTTTCAATGAAAAAATCGTAATTTAATCAATATTACATTTAGGGAAAAGGATGGTGAAATTGTGATGATGATGATTTAGGAAAAAGACATGACGATGATGATGATAAGGATAATTTTTTAGAGAGAGAAAGAGAGTAAAAAAAATGGTCCTATAATGAAGGAGAAGGAAAGAAGAAAAGAAAATGACAAAGATATCCTAATGTGCTTAGAATGTGATGAAAGTTAACTGATGAAGCTAATCATAAGTTTGGACTGTCGGTGTATAAAATTTTAATAATTAAACCATTCAAATACTTTTCAAAAGTCATGAAATAACAACCGATACAAATTAAAAATCGTATTGGATTGACACAAATTTATCAATCCAAGAAAATAAAGTTTTCACGGGCGAATATTTACTCTTTCAATTTCTATTTCAGTTCTATCATTAGTTCATAACTTTTCCGAATAGATGAATTGGTCTCTGGCCGGTTTAATTATCTACAATAAAAAGCTCATCATAATTCATTCATTTTCATTTCTTTTCCTTCCCTGACAAAAACTCATACTTTTCATTATTTCTTTCTTTAATTTTTTTTTCTTTACATTAGAAAAAATTCGAGAATTTAACATTAGTATTTCCTTTTTTGAGCCAAAAATTTGGAGCACAATTACTTCATCTTTCATGTGGTCCAAAGCCGTTAGGAAACTAATAGACGTGGAGAATTTATCGCGCATACAATTGTTGTTGGGATTTCATTTCTAATAAAATTAAAATAACAATAATTAATCTAGAAATAAATATATTTTTTTAAAAACCAAATATCAAAAACCAATGTCTTTGCAATTCAGCAGTGCCTGTAACTTCACTTTAAACCATAAAAAGATTGAAAGAATTAGGGCAGTTGCTTCAGATGGTTTTGTTAAAGTGAAAACACAGGAAGATGATCTTGTGAAATTGGGTGGTTCTGATTTGAAGGTAACAAAGCTTGGGATTGGAGCTTGGTCATGGGGTGACACCAGTTATTGGAACAATTTTGAATGGGATGGTAAGTCAGTTGCCCACCAACTGTTTGTTAAAAGCCCTCTATCTTGTTAAAGTTCACTTTTTTAAGCTTTTATGTTTACGTATTGTTTTCTGACTGAAAATTGAATTGTTTTATGGTGCTCTATATTCATATCCATGTGAATTAAAGATTTCCTGGATGTTGGTGTATGGTTTTGTTAATTGTTAAAAGACCCTTGTATGATTGTATGTATCTCTATGAGAATTGGTGCTATATATGCATAGGTTAATTGAAATTTTAATGGGGTGATGGCAGATAGGAAGATGAAAGCTTGTAAGAATGCTTTTGATGCAAGTATCGATAGTGGTATAACTTGGTTTGATACAGCTGAAGTTTACGGCTCAAGGGTGAGAATAATTGCATTATGCTCATACATGGCTTCATTCGGTTTTGTGGAAAACTCTATGGTACTAAGTCTCAATTTTGTGTGGTTTCAGTTTTCATTTGGGGCGATAAATTCTGAAACCCTACTGGGAAGGTAGGCTAGTTATTTACTCGTTAGTATTCATTCTTCTCTGTGAAACATTTCATGTGTTTTGGAAGCTCTTAGTTCTATTTAAGGAAATATGTGAACATTTATGTCTTTTTTCGGTGAATTTGTATCCATTTAGGTTCTTTTAATTCAGTTTAGGTTCATGTAGACCTAGTTAGTCTACTTAGCTCTGTTTAGGTTCAATTTAAGCCACCTTAGTTAATTTTTGACTTTTGAGTCGGTTTAAATTAATGTAGATCCACTTAGGTTAAGTAGAGCATCTCTTAATACGGATTTTGGTCTTTTCAGACTGTGTAGGTCAAAACAGATCTTTTAGTTCCAGTTATGTGCATGTGAATTTGTTATTTTATTTGTTCATATCTGCATGTTTTGGTCAACTTTACCTACATTTAGGTTTGTAAAATTGAAGTTTACATTAGTCCAAAGTCAATTACATCTGCTTATGTCCATTTTGTCAAGCTAATGTAATACTTTCTAAGCATGCTTGTTATCAAATAGAACATTATCTCATATCCGTTCCACTTTTATCTGCTAAGATTTATCAAGGAACGGAAGAAGAAACATCCAGAAGATGAGATAGCTGTTGCAACTAAATTTGCTGCATTGCCATGGAGGCTTGGGCGCCAAAGCGTCCTCTCAGCCCTGAAGGACTCACTGAGTCGACTCGAGCTTGACTCGGTGGAACTTTATCAACTCCACTGGTTTGTCCTTTGAGCCTACATGTCTGTTTTCATATTGGTTTCAACTTAAATGGTATAGTGATTAACTGTTTTTTCGTTTGATTTTTCAGGCCAGGAATTTGGGGAAACGAAGGTACTTGGCTACATTTATGTATTGATCTTTAGATCCATACGTTAATGTATTGGGATGTCTCAGTTTAGACATCATATTCTTTTATCTTTTAGCAAAAAGTGGCCTTTAAAACTTAACTGACAGTAACACAGGCCTTACACGTATATAAAAATGAGTCATTTAAAGATTTTTTGAGTTGGATGTAAGATTGACTGTGACACTTACTCTAGGAAAAAGTAGCGGTAACAAGTGGATTTGTACAAGTGCCGTCTAATGTTTTTATATTCTGGTGTCATCTTTATTTCTGTTACAATCCAGTTAATGAATAGTTTTAACACACAGTCAGACAATCCTTTTCAGGATACATTGATGGTCTTGGAGACGCAGTGGAGCAGGGGCTGGTAAAGGCTGTTGGAGTATCCAACTACAGTGGTGCATATTCCATTCTTTTCCTATTTGAACTGTGAAATACCGAGTTTCAAATGTTCAGAGTATTTCTCATTGACTTTCTTTTTCTAGAAAAGCGTCTTCGTGAGGCTTATGAAAAGCTAAAGAAGCGAGGTATCCCCCTGGCTTCAAACCAAGTCAATTACAGTCTCATATACAGGATACCCGAGGAAAATGGTGTGAAGGCTACGTGCGATGAACTTGGCATCTCTTTAATTGCATATTCACCTATTGCCCAAGGTTTGACTATTTGTTTTGTTTTTGCTTATAAACTTGACATCTTCTCGATAAATAAAAATAACTTCAAAATGATATTTACCATCGTCAGATAGTTAGCTTGAACGTTATCCACCCAAGATTGCCATGTTAATGAACTCCACATTTTGCAACTCTGTCAGGTGTTTTGACTGGAAAGTATACACCACAGAACATCCCAACAGGTCCTCGAGGAAATATATACACTGCTGAGTTCCTAACTGAGGTAAGACTAATACATAAGTTCACATATTCCTATTCACCAACATACTGAACTTGTTTCTCTGTAGTTGCAACCACTTATAAACAGGATCAAGGAGATTGGACAGAATTATGACAAAACTCCAACACAGGTATATTCTATACAACATTTAAGGTGTCAAGTGAAATGAAACTTGACACATACTGGTCCTACATGATCAACCATGGAATATTAAATGTACTAGGTGTTATATGCTTGATATGGTACAGGTGGCTCTTAACTGGCTGATAGCTCAAGATAATGTGATCCCAATTCCAGGAGCCAAAAACGCTGAACAAGCAAAAGAGTTTGGTGGGGCATTGGGTTGGAGACTAACTAATGACGAAGTTAATGAGCTTCGCGATTTGGCTTCAAAATCAAAACCTGTAATGGGTTTTCCTGTAGAGAAGTTGTAAACTAAGAATAGCCAAGTTTATCTGTTAGTCATAATACATTACATATCTGTATATGCTATAGGTTCAGCAATGCATGAACTCAATATTTCTTGGTCAGACAATCATTCTATATAATCTTTGAGAGAGATGGAGTGGGAGCGGAGAATGAGAAGGGTGTGAGATTAAAAAGAGAGGTGTAAAAAATATATATATACCAAGAATGATCACTCAATCACTATAGATATATGATACAAGAATGTGCAAATGACAGTCTCAAAGGTTTACACGATATTTCTATCTTCATAAACAAAAAGATAAATAAATAGAACCATAAAAAAAGAATATAAAATACTTGACAGACGATACAAAAAAGAATTTGAATGTAATCCGAAAACATTATTTCGAGCCTCAAATGCAAATGATGAATAATGCTGACCCCTACTCCTAATTATCTTGTACAAGTTTTCGCCTGAGCAAAGACTGAGGATTTTATATGAGACCAGAATAGGGATTATAGGCTTGAACTGGCACACCTGAGCCATATGGGTGGGGGCTAGCCCCATATGGGTTAGCAAAGGGGTTTGAACCTTGTTGCAATGGTGGTGGGGCCATCATCATCATTTGTTGTTGCTGCTGCTGAAACATGAAAGCTTGCTGTTGCTGAGCCATGGCTGCCATCTGTATGTTGTGTGGTGCAGCCATGCCGTTGGAAGCGTAGAATGGGTCTGGTGCGGTCTGGTGTGGCATCATGGTACCAGCCATTGGGCCTTGTTCCCACGGGTTGTAGCTAACATTCTGGTTAGTTCTTCTGATTGCATCATCATAGAGGCTATCAAGTGTAAGTTTGTCTAGTCCTCCACCCTGGAATACAAGAAATTGATATCATTGAGTTTTGGTCCACAAAACTATCCTACTTTTTCAGTACTAAGGGGTGTTCTAGATATGTGATCGATGGTCACACTTTCACCAAACAATCTGTCTAGTCAATCATTACATTTATGTTGGAACATATAACCTACCAGCTTGCTTGCAGATGCAGTACTTCCATTAGAACTTGGAGCAGTTACAAGGGCCAATTCCCATCCTGAGGTCCCATTGACTGAAGTTGTGGCAGTTGAAGATGGTTGGTCAACTGTAATTCCAAAGCCATCAAGAATAAGGTTAACAAGATTTGAAGGCAATAGACCATCTACCATGCTCAAATTGTTTGTCATTTTCCTCCATTATTGGTAGTATATGGGGCCCACAAAATTAAAAATATCAAATGGATAAAAGGACATGTTTGCATACCAGGAATAATTGCCAAAGCCATGGAATTCTTCTGGTCAAATTCAGCGGCATCTGTAACAGGGTCATCTAGTCCCTAGCAAAACGAAATCACTAGTCATTTGGCAAGGATCCATGTATATTACTACCAAAACACAACATGATTTTGGTTTAAAAGATCCCTTATTATATCATTTTAAAAGGGTATGTACTTATTGGCATAGTCAAAATCTTTGTAATACGTGTACAGGTCAAGAATGGATGAAGGGAGCTAGTATTTAAGTTACCAGTAGATCTGGTTCTGCTGCAGGAGCTTCTACATGAATTGGTTCAGGCACAGGCTCAGCTGGAGGTGGAGGTGGAGATTCTGAAGGTTTCTCTGGAACCTCTGCTTCTTTTTTATATTCTATGGCGAAAATTGCTTTCGGTTTGCCATCAACTGCCTGCTTTGTTGGGAAGATATAATTAAGCACAAATTTCAAATTTGAAGGTTCGGGAACGCGTAGAGAGAAACCTTACCAGATCTTTACGAACAGTAGAAGCTCGAGGAGCTTCTTTCACATATTCTTCCATGGCTTGTAGAAATGAAGATGGAGGCTTCAGTATTATGAAAAATAATAATTACAAAACAAATTAGGTAGTCTTATAAGCATACTACAAAGAATTTGAAAACCTTACAAGTAAACTATCATACCTGTTCGATCTTAATGAACCTATCCCCACGACCGATGTCAATATTTTTACATATTTCATAGAACTCAGACAATCTCTCAGCCTAAAAAGTAATTCATTGATTAGCATAAATCTGGTATAAGTATCAGAAATGTAAATAACTGGTCAGAGTTATACCTGCTGCCCAGCCCTCCTATATATATCCAGAGCCTTAAGCGCATCATGCCGTTGCATTTCAAAGAACTGTTCCATGGCGATAATCAAATTATCAGAATTTATTCATCAACAGAACTCCAGATTTCAGTACAAAAATCATGGCTTACCTTGTCTACCAAGTTAACTGAACCGTCACTAATTGCAGTGTAGATTTTCATACTTTCAGAGGCAACCTGATGAAGCAATAAGACGAAGTAATTCATTAACATGTGAAAGAGGCAAATTCAAAGATTATAATATTGTTAACAGACATTACTAACCATGGAAAGTGCAAACTGAATCACAAAGTTATGAACTGCTGCTCCTTGTGGCTGCACATGACAGAAAGTACGGTCAAAATTTTAACTGGATATGCTTGTTGCAACTTTAGCATCATTAAGCACCAAATTCTATGTTTCAAGGACTGCCCAGAATAAACAAAAGTTGAAGGCTATACCTGACAGCCCAAAACACGAAACAGAAGTTGCTGCAGAGCTGGTAGTTGTTCAAGAAGCTCAGGAGTGTCGAGATCTTTGGTTCTCTGCAACACAATTCGTAGCAAAAATTATTAAAAATCATCATTTTTACCTTGAATCATCACTCAATCTAATTTGATTGAAAACATAAATAACATAGTTATCGAAAAAAACACTACTGCGATAATTATCTTACTGGGTGGTCCGCTTCAACATCATATTTCAAGACTCGGAAGCACTCCAGCCTTTCTTCCAAATAAAGTGCATAGGTTCTAACCCAACCTGAATAATCCCATGCTGAATAAAAAATCACAAGACATATTGTCAAAAAAAATTTATCGAACTTTAACAGATTGACTAATGATAACAGGATTTTTAAGGTACCATTTGGACTAGAATCATCTTTGAAGTACGACAGGTTGAGCACATGGTTTCTACTCCTTCCGTAGTTAAGAAGTTCCTCTTGAAATGTAGGATCAACCTCCCTTAAGGCCCGATGAATAACAATTAAAGTTTTCAAAGCAACCTGAATTAGAACAACTTTTGGTCAACGTCAACATGGACAACCATAATAGTCAACGCAATGGACATCAAACTCATCTCAGTTGACCATAAGAGACAACGCAGATCAACTCAATGACATTAATTTATCTTAGAAAATCAATGGACTTTAATTTGACAGATCTTACATATGGTCTATAGACATAACCTTAAGCAAACAAAGAAAGTAAGTTATAATAAACTTATCATAATGGTATAAAAATAATAATGATCAGGGTACTGAGTCACCTGGCTGTAATTAAGTAGGCAAGCCGGTAGTAACTTAATTGAAACTAAGAAAGAACACCAATTATAGAAATTGATAAGGATCTTTACAAAAATTCTTTTATTTTTAAATACTATGTGTCGCAATTATAACATAATCCATCAGAACTTTAAATTGTGAAGCCTTAGATTGACACTAACAAAAAAATAATGGCAAGAACACATACCGCCCAATTATGTGTCTTGGACAATCTTCTTGCAAGAGCATGTATGCAATATGCAACATCCGCTCGAGGTCTTGTAGCTGAGATAGCTGCAAATATAGCTGAAAATTTGAAAGACACCATTAATTCTCATTTGTATACATAACTTAGACATACACCTCTTAAGACTTCATGATAACAAAAAATACTCACCACGTATATGCTTTTCTTTTGCTGGGCGCTCAACATGGTTTGTTGCCTTAACAATATTTATGTCCAATTCCTACAAAATCCATTCCAAAAACGAACATCAACTACATAAGCATATTGAATAAACTATCAATCTATCATATCTTCTTAACTAAAATCCAAATATTAATGTACCTTGTAATCACTACTAACTTTAGCTATATTGACAGTAGTGCTGTCCTTAATCGCCCCAAGAGCTTTTCGTACCGACATTTTTCAACACCAATCTACATTAGTATTAAACAATTAATCAATCAATGAATCATTAATTTAAGAGATAAGTACCTTATATAAATCATTTTAGCATATCTTCAAACCCTAACACATTCAATTATACAAACAGCAGAGCTCAATAGAATCTATATACATATCAATCATCAATACACCAAAGTCGTAACCTAAACTAAACGAATAACAGCTGATAAAATCCTTAAAAATCTATATACAAACACAAACAAGCTATACATATAAAAAAGTTTGAACAAAAAACAAGTTGAACTGATTTTTTAACTATATGTATACAAACCCTGTAAATATTATGATATACTTACAAAATTCAGTATTGTTGAGCTGAAGAAACAGAAAATAAATGGATCAAAAGGAAGAAATTTGTTCACCTGAATGAATTTCTAGAGAGAGAAAGTGTACAAGAGAGAGACAGAGAGGCGTCTGGCTGGTGCTTTTTGAGCACCAGAAAAGAAAAGTCTACAAAAACAGAAAATTTAGAAAAAATAAAAATTCTTATTTGGTTGGCCGTCGGCGTCATGTAACATATGCCTGTCTATTAGATCACTTTATTATTATTTTAATTTTATTACTATTTATTATTATTATTATTAATTAATTATTATTCTTTGTCCTAACAAATACGTTATTAAATATGTATTTGGTTACATTTAAAGAATATAATATACTTTATCAACGGGTTTAATGTATTACTTTTTTTTTTGATAAGTATGGTGATAATATATTTATAGTTTTCTACTTTCCTTTCGTTTTTGTAATGCACTTTCGTTATTTTTAGGCACAATGGTAACTGATTTTCGCTTTTAACTTTAGAAAAGTTAACAAAAATTTTGGGCCAAAATGAAAAAAGTGATAAATTATTGTTATTCTGCATATCTAATCTATTTTACAAGATATTTCAGTTCTTACAATAATCAAAAGTCGTAGATAATCGATATAAAGTGGTTACAGTTAGATACAAAGGTCTAATTAAAAACGTATACGGAAAGGTTGCATTCATTTATAAAAAAAAAAAAATAATAATAAATAAATTGTAACAAAGACTAAAAAGATTTTATCTGAATGAACATGCTAATATTTTATAGAAAGACAAGTATCTATACATTTATTTATAGATTTATTAAATTAATCTCATCAAATATCAAATATTTTTCATATGAAGGAACATGTCATGCGATCTTAGACTAATATTCTATACAAAAAAGTTGTTACATACTTGTCTTTTATTTAACAGCATCCTATGTATTTTATTAAAAGTAGTGATTCATATATTACTTATTTTACATATATACATTACAACTAAAGCACCAATAAAGTATGAGTAGTTGTGTATATAACAATTTTACTGATATATAAATTACCATCCATTTGTGAGTAAATATCTTTTACCTTAAGCATGTAAATTAAACAAAAGTCTTTTAATGTAAGACATAGTTATATTAAAGTCATAAAAGTCAACTAAATAGTAGTTATTAAAAGCTACAACATTATGGATTAGTGTATGATTATAAAACGTCATGAAATTAATTACTGTAGTACTAGTTAAGTAGTTTAAGTAATTGTAGCTATAATAATCTTTATCAATTACACAAGTACATATTCGAGATTATTTATTTCATAATATCATCAAAATTAGAAGAAAGTAGTATAATTTAATTTAATTTAATTTAATAATACGATAATTAAATAACACATAAAAATAAAAATGTTTTATTTAAAGGTTAAAGTAAATTAGAAAATTCCAAACCTGCACTCAAATATTCCCTTTTTTATTTTTATCTCATTAAGTTACGGAAAAGGTACGGTGATTGAGTACACAAAAACATAGACACCGTATACGTATGTACAGATGAATTCAGACCGTTGGATCATAAACTAAAGAGTTCGATTAATTTAGATCGGATGTTGTTAGTGGGAGCCACTCTGTTTTTAGATCCAGCGGTCAGACAGATACCTTTGCGGTGGATGCAACAGACAAACCAAAGTTTTAACATTTATTCACTTCGCCACCTTTGAGTTTGGTATTCACAAAAACAATCCCTAAAACTTTGACTGATCTGTTTTTTTTATATATTTACCACATCGCTGACCGAAATATGAAATATAATGGTTGATTGTTAAGTAAATTCATAATCTATATACTTTAAAATTTGAGTTTTATGTTATTAATGTGAAGTCTTAATGAATAACAAATACATAAATGTGAAATCTTAATGACTCTAAAAAGAGCATGGATGACCAAAAATAAGAATCAACAATTTTTTTTAATATTTCATTTCTTTATATATAAAAAGGTTATGGTAGTTTAATTGTTTTTGTAGGTGAAATTTTCTAATGTCTTAACATTTTTTATTACGATGTTAAAAGTACTTATCAACAATATCAAAATACGTTTTCAAAATGGTTGAACTCTTTATTTTTTCTAAGTTCTCAAAGATATTATAACTTTTAATAGAGACTTTTAATCATTTAGCTAGCGATTATAACCATAGTTGTTTGGGGGCAGATTGAGGTAATTAAAGGATCAGTTAAAAGTTAGCTCAATTTTTGTATATTTTTTTACATTGGTAGATACTAAGAATCCTTTTTGGTTTTGTATTCTATTAATAATCTTGAGTTATGTTGAAACTGTTTTTGGATGTTGTTGTCCATCAATCGTAAATGTATTGTTATTAAACAAGATAAAAACTTACCAGGAGGTACGTAGTATTGAAAAGAAAATTGTACCACAAGCTATTAATAAACACCGATTTGGTACGACTCAACCCGACCCGATCGTTATCAATTAACAAGTTACACTTAATAACTTGAACAACCTTTTTATTCATACTTTTAACTATTTACACTAAACATCAAATTTTTAAAAAAAAAATTATAATACGTATGTAACGTACGAATCTAACTGACTAGTTTAACCAAATGAATGTGTCACTTGTATCTCAATCAAAATAAGACCATCTACTATCGTAATTAAGCTGATGATAAAAGTTTAAAAAAAATTAAAATGATAAGTCATCCTATTAATATATTATGTCAAAAACGGTGAAATTGTTCTATCATTTGTATAATATTCTTTTGAAAAAATCATCCGTGTAGCAAGTTATAATTTTGCGTACATCAAAAGCAATCATCTAAATTTAAATAAATATGAAGAACTGAAACCGTAACTTCTTTTCAAAAAAAATATTTTCAATATCACCTACCATTTGCAGAGGCAACTAAACATATATTATCCTCCTTTTTTTCTTTTATACTAGCGTAATGTGGTATGCTGTAAAATATAATATTTTACTATAAATTATAATTCGGTGTTAATCGTACATTATATTATTATTTATGAATTATATATAATGATGACTTAATATCGGTAGTTACTCGTATACATCATTAAGGATTCAAGAGACGATGGTAAGTTTTATGAGTATGATAAAATTAATATTATATAAAAATTACATAAGTTATATTTAAAAATATTGAATCTTAATTTTAAGAGTTTATATATATAACACACCAAATGCTTTATATATTAGTATAGACTAGTTGGTAACCAGCGCGATGCGATGGAAAATGCAGTATATTTTGTATGTCGTTTGTTTATATAGTTTTAGGTAGTTCAATTTATTTATATCTAGTGATTTTGTATTGACTAGAGAAATTGTTTCCAGTTATGTGATGCATAATAGTAAGGAAATTATTTGTTTCATTGTGTATGAATGTGATTATGTAATTGATTTTTCATAATAATACTATCTCTTAGTTAATTAATTTTTAATTGACTTTATTTTAAAAGGCATAATGAAATTTTTTCATCTTTTTTTTTATTAAATTTTAAAATAAAAAAGGAAAATGCTTAATAACTATTTTAGATAACATAATATGTGTAACAAACTACACGTATATGTAGTTTGCATGTAGCTAGAACAACACATTATGTTCAACAAAATAAATCAACAATGTTAAGATACTTTTTATTATCGTATTTTATTAACCTTTTAAATCACTCACTATAATAACATAATATACTGAACTTTTCTGAATGTTATATTTATCAATATATCTTTGTTATAAAAAAAAGTAACTTGATGGTGTCCATAATATCATTCTAAAACGAACGGAAGACACACACAAACACAGTTAATAGTAACTTATCTTGGTGTAAAAGAAACTAAAAAAACCATAATCTATGTATTACTTTGATTTTATACAAATGCATAATATTTTTTCTCTATTACAAAATGTTACTAAAGAGGTCATTTACTCATTTATAGTGTACTCAAGAACAAAAATGAACTAAAAAACAAAGCACCGAAAGTGGGTCATTATCATTAATAGAAAATTTTGTAAAGTTTGCAGAAAATATTTCAACTTTTATGCCCTCGGATCGAAATGAAATAATTGGTGTTGGAGTTGGACCCACCGATTGAGGTTGAGTTTGAGCTTGTAGTAGCCAAATATTCACAAACTTGCAAAAAAAGGACACCAAATTGTCGGTGAGGCAGTTAATTTACATATATTACCCTTATAAATATAAATACTTCTGATATGGCCATGTTAAATTGTTCTAACTAGATTTGTGCCCGATTGTTAATGGTACTACTGGTGCGATCGGAGAGGAAATCTTTTACGAAGAGAGTGTTACAAAGATTATAACACTAACAAATGTTACAAGTATTCTATCGATTGATAAATCAATCTAATACCGGTAGAGCAAATGTTTGTTTAAGCATATAACAAGAGCGACCTCGATATTTAAATTGAATATATTGGATCTAGTAAATTAGTATGTACGTTATTAAAAAAAAAATTGCATATATAAATGAAAATAGCAAGTATGAATACGAGCTTTATAGTAAGTTATTTCTTTTAATTGGATAGTTATAGTTATTTTATAATTAAATTTTGATCTTTGAAAGCGTACTCAAAACTTTGTTCAATAGTCTGTTTTATCCCTTCTTTTTTATGTATCGAGCATTTAAGTTTAAGTTATATGACATTTTTTAATATGAAATTTATAATTAAATCATTTCATTTTTCAAACATTTGACTTTAACATTACTTAATTAATATGGCGTCATTTACATTCACCGTTTTAGCCATTTCCTGTTACATGTCAATCATTTAAGCTAAAGTTACGTGACATTTTCTAACATGAAATTTATAATTAAACCCTTTAATCTTTCAAGTATTTGACTTTAACGTTACTTAATTAACATGACGTCATTTACATTCATTAATATTACATTTTTTGGTTTATGAAATCTTTAAAGTCATTGAATGCACCAGGAAAATTATATTAATTATTGAATATTTAAAATGATTAAATATTAATAAAATGATTACATAAGATGTATGTATATTGCCTACATTATATAACATTACACGTTATGAAATTTAACAAAAGTTTAAGAACTACATAAATTTATTCTTAGACAATTGAAGATATTCTTGATATATGTTTTTATAATATTTTCAACTCAAGTTATTTGTTGTAGGTATAAGTTAATTATAAATTAATTGAGGTAAGACTTCCCTTTATTTATTCAATTACAAATCGAGTCTCTAAAATTCATTTGTATTTTAAAACCACACCTGAAAAATTATACTCCGTCCGTCCAAAATAATAGTCAAGTTTTGACTTTCTGAAGTCTTTTTTTTTTCTTTTCAACTTTGACCTTAAGTATATTTGTTTGTGTTATATAATACTTGATGAAAATAATACCAATGAAAATACATTTAAAACTCAATCCATTCATATATTTTGCATCGAGTATTATATAACACAAACAAAAATATTTAAGGTCAAAGTTGAAAAAGAAAGACTTCAGAAAGTCAAAACCGGACTACTATTTTGGGACGGAGGGAGTATTAATTATAGAATCTTTAAAATGATTAAATATTATAGAATCTGTAAAAGAACTAAATATTATTAATTAAAGATTCTTAATAAAATGATTACATAAGATGTATATATTTTCTAGATTATATAACATTACAAGTTATTAAATTTAACAAAAATTTATTTTTAGAAAATTCAAGGTATTCTTGATATGTGTTTTCATAATATTTTTAACTAAATTTATTTGTTATATGTATAAGTTGATTAATGTAAGACTTCTCTTTATTTATTCAATCACAAATCGAGTCTCTAAAATTCATTTGTATGTTTATATGTCCTCTTTAAGATTTATGTTTTTTGAGTTCTTGCATCTTTAAAACCATCAGATGCACTAGAAAAGTTATATTAATTATAGACTCTTTAAAATGACAAAATACTATAAAATATGTAAAAGGATTAAATATTATTAATTATAAATTCTTAATAAAATGATTTCATAAGATGTATATATAATGCCTATATTATATAACATTACAAGTTATTAAATTTAACTAAATTAAAGACTACAAAAACTTATTCTTAAACAATTGAAGGTATTGCTGATATATGTTTTCATAATATTTTTAACTAAAGTTGTTTGTTGCAGGTACAAGTTAATTTTAAGTTAATTGAGGTCAGGTCATCATAACATCTTTTACCTAAACCATCTAAGTCTTCCATTATCTTACAAAAATCGTATTATTGTCCCTTAATTTAGCTTGTGTGGTAGATTTAAAAGCGTCTTTATATCATTGACTCAATGGGTAAACTCAGTGGGTAGATTTAAAAGCCACTTTAATTTAAGTAAATACTTTCCCTTTTTTATGAATTCAGGTTTACAATGTGATAAAACAACTAATGAATGATGATACTCACACTCCTAAGATGTATAAGGAACTCTTGTGATGATTTATGATCAAGTAAAATGGAATTATCTTATTAAGTAACCTCAGTTAAAGATTGTATTCTCATTTGACGTTTTTTATATTTCATCAATAAAATATCTTCAAGAATATAGTAATAAAAAAATTAATGTAATTTCGTATTTTCCTTTTTAATTAAATTTGGTTCAATTTTTCTTTTAACTTTTTAAATCACAAATCTAGTCTCTAAAATTCATTTTTATGCTTACACGTCCTCTTTAAGATTTATGTTTCTTAATCAAAACAAATGGAGATATGAGTTTTAGATTATTTTTCATATTATTTAGATTCATATGACCAAATGTTCTATTTCGACACGCATGCTTATAAATACATATGCATAGAGTTATCTCTTCCATATTTCAAAAATAAATTATAGTCCTTAACTAATTTTACTTTACCAATGTGTTGAGTCGCAAATCTATGATCAATTAATCACTGGAGTACTTCATAGAAATAATGAAGTCGAAACTCCTAATAGAAGTTGGGTCATCAGTCGATGGCCAACCAAGTCACTACTACGAAGATGAAGATGATACTTTGTGAACTATTGTTAATCGTTGGTCACTCATATCACTAAGGTTTCTATCACAATAAGCCTTGAAAGATGAAGAAACCTGATTATGTAATTCACTGCAAATGAAGAAGATCACTGCTAAGTAAATAATCGTTACCAAGAAATAAGCCTACTCCCTAGTGTCTTGATTATTTACTTATGCAACATATAATCATAGCGGTTACTGTGGTTAAATAAAAGAAGGTCGCTGGAAGAAATCAAGTCAAGTCACTCTACAAGAGTATGATAGCTTACAGTGAGTGAGGGAGCTCCTCCAGCGATTTCAAAAATAAATAAACGATCAAATTCAGTTCACTATGTGTATGGGGTCCTTGGTCAGCATTACATCAGAAACCCTCAAAGTGACAGGGATGAAATGTATGACATCATGCATAATTATTATTGGTAGAAATAATACATACGAAGAAGGCATGATCAAGTAGGAACCACATAACCATTTGTCTATTAGAAGAAAACCATTTACACAGTGACATGTGTCATTCTATTTTCTAGATAATACGAGACATTTATAGGAAAGTTATGTTTATAATAGAGTGACATATTGTACTTAATCGTTTGTAGCTATTATTTAAATATTTTTAGTGATAAAAATTGTATAATTACAAATTAAAGTTAGAGAGTAAAAAATTTAATGTGCAATCTTGTACGGTTACAATAAAATCAACATTTAAGTATCTTTATATATAAACGACTCAATTGAAATAATTGAAAATTACGGCATCCTTGAATGATTGTTGGATCATTTAGTTTGCATGAATGCTTCCACTAGTCTACTTTTTTTTTTCTTTTCGTATATCCATTTCAATAACAAAGCAAAGGTATCTTTCTTTGGAAAAAAATAACTTTATAGTCACGTTGACTTATTTTAATACTTCGTCCGTCTAAAATGAGTATTCATTCTTTTATTTTAACATGTTTTAAATAAATATTTATTTTTAATAATACTTTATAATATACTAATTTTACCAATTTACTCATCATTTGACTTTTTATAAAACTAATTCATAAAAACTATTCAAAAAAGTAAAAAATAAAATTATTATCTTTGATTACACAATATATTGATTGATATTGATGATATATATATTTTGATTAGAACGGAAAAAGTACCGTTCATATTCGTTAGCGAAATGAATAATTTAATATGATATTTTGTGGTATTGGATATCAACGTGGCATATTACATTAGTTTATGTGGGTTTCTGAAATCCTTAATTATATCTTTTTATCTGTCTTACCTAATATCAAATAACACAAAAGGAAAACATGTGTTACAGATGAAACTAAAGTTGATACTTTTATATATGATCTACAATACAATTTACTTGTGGAATATGACTACAAAATTATTCAAGTTTCAATCACCACACAAATGTGAGGTTTGTTTATTTGGGAATTTATAATTTGTTTGTACGTGTTTGTATTGGATTGGGTAAGTTTAAGTCTTTGGTGACACATAACTAACACACTCTTTCTTTGTATTGGATTTGGCAAGTTTACGTGTTTATATATTATATTATATTATATTATATTGTATATATAATCCGTAATTCTTTTGATGAAAAGATATTACGATATTTCAATACAATACACGTTCACATGTTTTTTTTGCTATAAATAACTCAAGGAAAATCATATTTCTATTTCAAGTTGAACTTAAGAATTAAGGCGATACGGAATTAAGATTATAGCAAAATACTTATTATCACAAATTATATTTAAAAACCATTTAATCGTCTAACTAAACTTCGAATTTACAATTACGAGTAATAATAATAATAATAGATATGATTACAAAGATGTAAATATGTAACTAATAAGGAAAGACAAGGACCAATCCAAACTTAGTTCGCCACGAAACTTTTTATCTTTAAAAAAGAAAATAATATATATATAGAGGAATGATTCATAGGGAGGCTTCAATTTGAAGGAAGGAAAAGTAAATCTGGGTCGTCCGTTAACATTCTTTAGGGACAATAACATTCATAAATGTTAACATTCCCACATTCCCACATTCCCATGAAGAATATTAATGAACATTCTATGAATGTCAGTTAACATACATGAATGTTAACTGTCCGTAAAGAATGTTAACGAACGGTCCAGATTTACTTCATCCCTCCCTCAAGATTACCCCTTCCCCATTGATCACTCCCCTATATATATATATGTCACTTCTACTCTTGTTGTCATATTATCACTACTATCGGAAACATAATCGTCACTAATCCACAAAGTTTGTACAAAGTGTAGACACGTAGCCCACTCGGATCGTTTGTGATTACATCATTGTAGAATTTACATGCTAGCAACTCGCATAGCCATACTTTTCGTTGTAGGATATAGTATGCTCAAAATTCAAACCGAATACTTACAAATTTCTTTACATTCTTGAGATACTGTCCTAATAAATTAACCACCCTACACTATAGCATCTATAGGCAATATTGCTTCTATAAAAGCAAATTAATACATATTATTGTCCGGCCACATGAATGAATCGATCAACCAAGAAATTGTAAATTCAAGTCTCTTAGAAGACAATTGTATATATGTGTAGTTTGTACATATATTACATCAGTTAAGTTGTGGAATTGAAGCTTATTCCGAGTACTATTTTTCTTGACAACATATACCCACTTAAAGTCACCATTGTTAGAAAGTAAACCCATAACTTCTCGATAAACATATTTGATACCGCTAAGTGAAAGACCAAAAAAAAATATTGAAAATGAAACTTTAAGATTGACGAGGAACAAAAACGTTATTTTCATTAAACAACTTGGTTGACAAGTTGTTCAAACTCCACATATTGTGGTTCCCAAAAGGGGCATGAAAACAAACAGTTTGAGCCGTCAATACCAGGAAATCGAACAATAACGGCAAAAGCATCTGTCCAGCTAAAACCACACAGAGACTGACTGGTACAACAAATAGTAAGAAATTTAGGTGACCAACTCCTTTTCACACCAAATTTATCATTAGACCTTTCTGGTCGTTGATCTGTCGGGCAAACCAACAGAAATCTTAGTAATACATCCCTTTTATTCTCGCTTAAGTCCGGTTTTCATATTGTAACAAACTGAATAGGGTCCACAAAAAGAAATAGATTAATAAGACCGAGTGGACCATATACATATAAGGATAAGCAAACTGAAGTTTCCGAGATCTAACACCCAGAACGTTATATCTATAGAAATACCACTTAGATGTATGGGTCATAAAGCACTTTGCAGTATATAGATGGCAATTTTGACCCACTGATGTAAATGGGTTGAATTGGATCAGACTTCTTCCCTTAACGAGACAAATGTAGATATACATAAAATGCTCTAACTCGTCATATTAAAAAAATGAAGTCTTGTAACCAGATATTACACGTTGAGACTGTTTCATACTTTCTTTCATAGCAGGGGAAGCAGGGATGAGAATGGATAACAATGGAGTAGACAATCGAGCAAAGATTACCAACTAGTTGGCAAATGGCAACTAAAGTTGTTGATTTATTACCAAAATCTTCGTATAAACTAAGTATATATTACATAGTTCCTTAACATATGACATTATACATGGATTGTGGAAGTTGCATCCTAAAATGGAGGAAAAATGACAAAATGTTGCTAACACTATTTGCAAAACTAAAATGAAGTTTGGAACATAAATAGAATAATTAAAATTGGAAAGAAACAAAAAACAAAATTCAAGATCTCTTTACAACAGCAGTTGCAAAGTGGGGATGATGGTTGAATTCAAAAGAAACCTTAAGTGATGGATCAAGAGCCCCTAATCGACTTACAAGATTAAGAGCAACGCCATTGTGTTCTGCAACCTGCTCTATGTGCCGAAGTTCTGATAACTTGTTCGTGTCATTAGAAAAACTACTCCTCAGTTCCTTTGCAATCCTCTGGGCTTCTTTGAAGTAGTTACACATTATGAGCGTCTATAACAAAAAACACCCAGAGGGTTAGCAACGATGAACAGGTAATAAACACCGCATTTTAAGCAACAAGACATACACAACACTCACGTCAAATTGTGCATGGGCTATGTACTCTCTAAATGAGTAATATGAGACATGATCAGGGATGCAAGCTTTCTGTAGGAGCTCGAAATGTTGAACGAATCTCTGAAAAGAAAATATTCTGGATTTAGTCGGTCCAGATTTGATCAGCAACACAGGTGGATAAGCAGTATTACTAAAGGTAGCAAAATGGGCAGGTTAGGTTAGAACACCTCTGTGTCAATATGGGTAGCTTTTGGTACTAGTCAGGTTGACCTAAAACACTTTTTAATATTGCTAGAGTCAAATATTACTACATAAATAATAATATTTTAGCAATTATCTGATATATTGAATGAAATTATTTAGGAAGTTTAACCATCAATACATTAAAAACACTTTTTGCATGACCTCTTTTCTTGTTAGCTAATCTTATATATTATTTTATGTGTTTTACCCATCAATTGATATATTTATTTTTGTTAGGAAATATGGTGCTTTTTGGTAGCTATACATTTATTGTATTCACACATCTATTGATATATTTATGGATGTATTTATATCTATATTAATATTTATATCTTTCTATATGTATATAATATATTTAGTTAGCTTGGTTATACACCTACATATTATACATATTTTTATATTACCTATACCTACTTATATATCGTCATTTATTATATTATGACTATCGAGTGTACTTACTACTACTATTAATATTAATATTACTATCATCACTAATATTATTATTATTAATGTTCTTTTTCTTTTTCTTTTTAGTTTTCTTCTTTTTTCTGTATTACGGGTCTCCCGGAGGTCTTTCTGGAAGCAGTCTCTTTACCTTCAGGTAGGGGTATGACTGTCTACATCTTACTCCCCTATACCCTGCTTTCAGCGGGATTGGGTAATGTTATTGTTGGTGTTGTGTGTGTTTACCCATCAAAGATAAGATAACAAGTACCCACCCAATCATAACTAAATGGATTGAAATTGCTACTTATGTGAAACAACTTTTATCATATTTGTTTAAAAGTCTTAATAAATGATTAGTCTGTTACATATGATTACAAAACTACAGTTTCTAAAACAATTAAAGAGGTTGCATGGATTAAAAATAAACTTTGGTCGACTCTTGACCAGTTCAAACCGTTTCCTTTCTAGCTAAATTCTTAATCAAACATAACCCAAATCGACCCATTCAAAAGAAAATGGGTCGACATTGCCTCCTTCAAGCCATACAGATTCATCTTTACTCATTAAAACCAAGTATAATGCACGCATATCACTTGACACTATGACAGTAAGCGTAGGAGCATTCAAAAGATCAAGTTACCTCTTGCTCTGTATTGAATGGACCCCCACACTGAAAAACTCCGTGTTCATTTCTTAAAGCAGCAATCATCTACGAAAAGTGATTAATAAGGATAATTAGCGCATAAAACAAAATTCCTAGTAGCATTCAGCATGTGCAACTCAAACACGGTATCCTCAAACATAATTTAAAATAAGTGTTACTATTAATTTGCTTCCATCAGCTTAACCTCGATGTAAAAAAGATATATACGTGACGATAGTTTATTAGATTAGAATTTAATAAAACTGCTCCAAAATACTTTCATTCCAAATCATCCCACTTTTGGGTGGAAGATTTACAGGAGACAGTCAAATGAATCTTTTTGCATACTCTTCTTACAAAAACCCAGGAACATGTATATTTTTTAATTTCGTTCAACTTCCTTCATATAATGTTTTCAAGGGATTAAACTAATACTAGTTAACAAATGTTGGAATTACCAATGTCAGCCCTTCTGCGAGATATATATGGCACTGAAGCAGCGAGACTGCAGGTGGGATTGAATGATCTCTTGACGCATCCTTTGAGGAGTCCTTTTTCTTCTTTCCCTTCCGCTTACCTGGCAAACATGTTACTGATAATATAATTTGTTGAAGAAAAGAAAATTATGAAACGTTGGATGTTGAACTTCGTTTCGTCAACTTGAAGCAAATTAATAGCTAATTAAGGTGTACTCACCAGTCTCGCTGCTTGTGATCATCCTGAGATGCATTTTTTCACCAAGCTTAATCAAGATTACATATACATACCAATACACCATGCAGTACTCGCTAGGGGAATATAGCTCTAGTTCAAAACCCAAGATCAGGAAACGTAAAGCTATCCAGTATGTTTGTTCTTCAATCCAATTAAGAATGTGTTTGTACATTTTCATGAATAAACTCTGCCAAAAATATAAGCCCAAAGTTACATAAATCCAGGGATGTTTCTTAATGATTTTACACTTTTAAGATGCTAGAACATAGAGAGACCGACAGCTTGATTGTATAAAGATTAAATAAATAGGATGATCAATAAGTGACACAGCCCAAAATTACATAAATCCAGGGATTTTTCTTAATGATTTAACATTTTTAAGATGCTAGAACATAGAAACTGGCAGCTTTATTGTATAAACATTCAACAAATAGAATGATTAAAGAATGACACATACCTCATCGATTGTAGTGCTTGTTCTTTCTTCAAACTCCTTTCTAAGAGCAAGTTCTAGCTATTGGAGCAAAAAAGGGGGAACAAAAACAATATATAAGCTATAACCATGATTATTGTAATTGATACTATTGACGATCAAAATGGATATTATTTGCATTTCACAAATGAATATAAAGCGATGGATGCAGTACCCACCAAAAATGATGCAACATGCATGATTACTAATCAACTCAATAATAAAAATATACTTCAATGCAATATGTAACAAGGAAAGAGGCAGTTACTGTAAGCAGAAGTTATGTTAATAAAAGTCAGGGAATTACTTCTGGGAAATGTTGGAACGACGACAAAATAGACAAGTCGTTGTATAGCTTAAAGTTTTTAAGATGTCAAGGGAGCAAGTCTCTTATCTGTATTTGCCAATTCGCCAACATTCAAGTCAATTTATCACACCATGTATGAAGCTGCAAGGATATGCAATGAAAGGGTTGTGAGTTTTGGTATCACGATTTCCTACTGTTTCCGGTTAAAAACCTGCCTATAGGATTACAATTGTCTAACTAAAGAGTTGAAATCTTCACGATCACATCCTAATTACTTCCTGACAGAGGAAACTTTACATAGACGACCTAACTATCATCCTCACAAGTAAAAATCCTGATGAAATCATCCTTATATCTATGCAAAAGTATATAAACCCAACCATTTACAACTTACAGCAACTTAAGGAATTAAGAAAGAAACAAACAAACAAGAGCACGATGCATACCTGCATGTGTATGATTCGCCAATCTTGTAAAACTTTCCCAAGTTGACGCCTTTGCCAAGCAGCATTTGTACACAATATTTTAAGTAAAGTTATCGCCAACTTTATCAAGCACAGTTATAATACACACACGTCATTAACCATTTTTTCAATAGGTGGAAAAATTTCACAACTATGGAGATACAAAGATCTTCACCTGACCAAGATGTAGAAAAGACTCGTTCTTCTGTATGTCAAGGTTCTTGGTAAGTTCCGGTATTGCAGCAGCTTTACAAATCACAACAAACATAGGATCATGCCCATAGAGCTTCCCATCTTGAACTAGTAGAAGCTGTCCATTTAGTTTCAGAATGAGACCCACAAGTTTAACAATAAAAAGTAACTCAATATAATCGTAAATAAGAACGAAACTCCATCAACAAAATGACTAAAAGGTAACTTACTAAATTAATAAATAATTTTTTGATTTGTGTGTATAGAGTATAGACATATATATTAAATTGAGCACAAGTGAGACCAACAATCACACGATTTGCAATTGGACCTTCACGACAAATTCTTTTAAGTTGAATCATACAAACATAAGAGTTATAGGGCAGTTTTGTAAGACCACAAACAGTATAATACAAGTACAATAGGGGTGTGAATACGCATTTGTGGTCAGCATCAATATATTTAGATAAAAATGCATTCATAGATTGAGAACAAATGGTGCAGCCAAAATGAGGAGAATGTTAAACCTACCTGTAAATGGGATCTAGCAACCAAATCAGGTTGCAACTTCTGAAACTCTACAACGAACCGCAGAGCACCTTCAAACGATGACCCTACTGGATGTGCACAGATGACATCTAGATCATGAAGCAGCTTTTCGAAATACTCAGCAGCCTGTAAAATATTTAACCAAATATTTAGGTGATGGTAGAAGAAGTAACAGAAAGAGCTCTTTCCTAGATTGCAAACCTTCTTCCAGGAAAGAAGTTTGATTGCACGGGGAGGTGTTGGAGCAGATAATCTACTGTTTAAAGTTGAATCAAATCCAATTGGTTGACAACCAGAAGCAGTCGTACTATCTTCATTTTCATCTTTACACATCCCATATCTGTTGTTGGACCTGAGAAATTCTTCCGTTTTAAGAATGCAATGGAGCTCCATCAAGCAAGAAGCTATATGTTTTCTTGCTAAGTCCAATCCTCTGCCTTGAGCTCGTCTCATACATACCAAAACATGGTAAAAATGCTGAAATCGTACGAAACCAAGTTCATGTTACTAGAGACAACAGATTCAATTAACAATAATGTGTTACTTAAACACAACAGGCGGTAAAAATCGGAACCCACATGACCCATGATATAAGTAGAAAATAAAACACAGGGTAAGACCTTACGAAAGCGCAAACGACATAACACTGCTCTGCAATATCCATCTTCCAAATCAAGATTTGTTTGTAATGGCTCGATATCTGCAATTACAATACGAAACTTCTTCAATTACAAACATCGAGTCACAGAAATTGTACACACAGCAATGAATAAACCCACCTTCTATTGCTCTCTTCTTATGTGATGGGGATTTGCAAGCATGTAACTGGCGAGAAACTGTCTCTTCGATAACATTTAGTAAGGATAAGCACTTTTCATCGCCATCCTTTTTCAATGGGAGACCAGATGTAATTGTAAACAGATCTTCTTCCTGAATGACATGTAATGCAATGCTTGTACAGATAAGAGGGTGCCACAATTGATATACATATTAAGCCTGAACTAAAGGTCCTCTAAAGTCTAAACTATTTCACACAAAATGAAATCATATAAATATACGAAATAAATGAGAGGCCATGACTCACTAAAATACCTCACCTCGTGTGTGCGTGTGTCAGAAACAACTGAAATAACTGCACTGCATGTTGAACGTATTACTGTGCAGTAAGAATTTAGCAATGCATGTGATGATGTTCTATCAGGTCTCAAAAGATAGATGCTAGAAAAAATAGTTTGGGCCAGTGAGTGACCCTTGTGCCAAGTTGCCTGCCAACAAAAATTAAAAGTTATTTAAAAATTCGGTTCAAATATATTAATAGGAGGATTCAATAATAATATAATATAGCTATAGATCATATGATATAAGCAGCATTAAAAAAATAATTAATACTAAAAGTACCTCGCACGAAAGTAGATGATCCATTACATCGATTATACAGTGAACATCTGCAGTTTTATTCAGATTCAAGGGGATTGGTGCAGCACCATCCTCAATGGCTTCATCAACTGAATAATATCTACAAACAATGCCTGAATCCATCTTTGGGTCCATTATCTAATAGAAGTATATAAAAACATATATAAATTTATTAAATCAAACATTGAAAAAAAAAAGCATGCGGCAAACTTGGCAATAAAAGTAAAGAAGAAATATTTTACTATGTTAGTAAAATAAACTTAGTTTATTACCTCCAAAGCAGACATGGCTGCGAAAAGATTAAAATTCTCTCCATGAATGAGCTCCCCATCTCGAAGATCTGCAGATGCACCGACAAGTCTTGATTAGTTATGTAAAATCAATACGATTAGTCTACAAAAATAAAAGCCCAAGTGACAAACATGTTCTGTACAACCCGTCTTCACTCAAAACGACCTTGAAAAAAATTGTAACGATATGTACAATACTCCCCCTTTCACATGAAAGCCACATGATTGATTCTACTTGATAATTGTAATGACACATGTAATACTCCCTCTTGCCCGGGACATTTTTTCTTTAAAAAAAGTATCAACT
Organism: Logfia minima; assembly: GCA_963921325.1. NCBI lineage: Eukaryota > Viridiplantae > Streptophyta > Magnoliopsida > Asterales > Asteraceae > Logfia > Logfia minima. Next base: position 42,206,883 of record OY992764.1, read on the forward strand.
GGTACGTACTCGATTATGTCACACACTTGTGCAGGGGCAGTCCTACAATGAGGCTTTCACATGCCCAAAGAGTTAAAGTATATTATTTGTTTACTATAGAAGAGCAGTTACACTAATATCGAGAACAGTCAAGCTACCTTTCTAAGACTTTCAAATCATTGATTCAAATAACGAATAAATAAGGAAACGTTCCACTTGTCACTAGACAAACAAAAGAAGCAGCTTTCAACTAATAAACAAAAAACAAAAGTGATTTACATACGATAGACGGAACTCGAAATGCCGAGTTCTTATTCAAGCACATACGGGATAAATTTCTAAACTTTAGATGTGTAGTTTATTAAACATCATTTCACTGTTCATAAATTCAAACACAAACTAATCATATGCACACCTGATACAAATAGATATAATATATATATACACTTCCTAAGCTAAAATAGCTACACAATGAATTATAGATATAATTTATCTACAAATACATCAAATCAATCAATCATCACTAGTGACTATTATATCCTACGTTTTCAGCAGTTTACAAACAAATTAATGAAATATAAATAATTAGGGTTTCAAATATAACTACCATTACAAGCTGAATCGAGAAGTGAGGAAACGTCGGTCCAGACAGTTTGGTCACCGGACGGAATTGATGGATACGTTGATTCTTCTTCGTTAACGGAATCAGGTTCTTCAACACCGTTAACTGCATTATCGTTCATTATTATTTATTATAACTACGAAACACAGATATAACAAATCTGTGTGTATATGGAAGTGCTTTTGTGTGTTGTTCCGAGTGAGAGCAAACTAGTTGCAAAAATTTGTGTTTTCAAACGAGAATGTTTGCGATCGGCTCGGGTAGGGCATTTGAATTTGGGTCGAGTCGGATCTTAAACTGGATTCAAGTCATGTTGGAGAAAATTGAAATGACAAATTCACCCCGAAAGTTTTGGGTTTCTATAAATGGGCTATAATTGATTCATTTCTTTCTTCTTTTTTGGGCCACTACATTTAACTTCACAAAAGTTGCCCATGTGATTTTGTTTTTTGTTTTTGTTAAACATATATATCCCAGCCTTTCTATATGCACATTGATTTTAAGGGATTTATGATCCAAATGTGATTTAATTCATTTCATTTGGTTGTAGACTAGTAGTAGGTCTTAGTTTCTTTGGGCTAGATATCTAGTGTGTGGCCCTGGTAATGAATGTCGTTACATCCTTATATTGCATATTCAGTTATTACATTACATGTTTCTTCTAAGATTTCGAATATCTTCAATAGACATTTGCATTATGGTCAACTTTTTTGCAAGTTTGCTATATTACATGAATCAAACAATTGTTACATTACATAGTTAGCGATGCCAAAAGACATTCTAGTTCGATGTCTTTTTGACACGTGAACATAAGCCACCTTTTCATATAACATAACAAAGTAATAAACAAGATACATGAATGATTGTAAGTCAGTCACAGCTCAGTCTACGACGACACTCATAAAGTATAAGTACAGAAACATAATGTGCCAACGCGCCAATGACCACAAAGACGTGAAATATCTGGTGACTATGCCCAACTAAATCAAACCAACCCGGCTTCCATTTCTCAGGAACTCGACTGACATAAAACATAGCTCCAATCAAGTACGAAAACCCCATAGCAGATTCAAATCCTAAAGCCGTATTCCTTTGAGGTACGTTCCAATTCACAATCGTAGCATGGATTGCAGGAATTACACCAAATAAGCCCATCGTGACAAATATCAAAGTACGAACAAAACGAAATTTACCTCTCATTCGTGTTGGAGACATTAGTACAATGACTGCAAATATGCCGAGAATGGTGATTATACCAAGGTAGACGTATTGCCATACGGGGTTACATTGAAAAAGATAATAGATTGGTGGGAAGAATGAGGTGATGATCATAACTGTGATTCCGACATAGTCTAATTGACTTAGTAGACAATTTAGGTGGTGTGAGTGGCATGAAAAGAGGTGGCATAGACTACTTGCAACGAAACAAAACATTGCACCAGCCAAATAGACAAATAATGGCCAACGTGTTACGTCTGTTAGTGGTGGTGTCGTTTCCATGTATGACGAAATTAGTTGATGAGAAACGTTCGAAGAATGATCAGATGGGAAGACCCTGTGAAAATGTAATGGGAAGTTAACATAACACATTCATATTGAATATCACATTACAAGATAACTGCTTTTTTGTCCATATGATCAAGAAGAGATATGTATAAGTGGTTCATAGTGATGCATACCATTTGGAAATATGAAGGAAGTCAGCTACTTGATATAATTGTGTCAAGTTTGCAATTGTGAGCACCAAGAATGCAACAAATCCGATCAAGTGACTGCACAGTTAAGATACAAATTTGTTTGTTAAAAAACTTAACAATATATGTAATAATATCTTAGCAGACTAGGTATACCGTTTACATAAATCACCTATGTTTTCAACAAATGATTGGAAAAGATTAAATAATTAGATGTGTCAAAACACTATATTCAGTTCAATATTGAGAATAGAAGAAAAAGTGATACTTGAATGAACTACAAAGGTTCTCTTATAGTCTTATCCCATAAAATTGTTGATAACGCTGCCTAATCTGTGTGACCCGTCTCAAAGACAATATGTGAAACACAATGTTATGATCAACTCATTTTAATGATTTAGTACCACCATGTAAATATAAACAATCAAGTTAAAGGCTGTTGTTAGAACTTAGAACATCGTTTTTTTCTTTGTTGGAAACTTCAAAAATAAAATACTTTTATTGTTAACTAAAAAACTTAATTAACATTTATTAGAACTAATGAATATTAAGAAACAAAAATATATAAATTAAAATAACGTTATCAAATCAAAAAAATTGACAGGTGTAGTTGGGTGTTGCAACAACCCTAACCTCAAACTTTAATGTGTTCCTCTTTTCTTCTCAAGTTCATATAATATTAATATAATAATATTTTATTCTATTAAAAAATAATAATTTACCTTGATCCAGCTATTCTATCCACAAATTATCAAAATCAAAGCAGATTTATTAAAGATCCAGAATTATAAGCTGAAAATCTAACATCTTAAACACAAAAATAACTTATTCCCCCTCAATTTTGTAATTCAGCAGCAAAATTCAACAACGTGAAAATGAATAAACAGAGAATTAGGAATTAAAAAGGAATGAGTAAACTTACGTCCAGACATTAAGAGTTTCATTGTGGCAAAGAAACAGAGAGATGAAAGCATGTTTGAGAGACCAATCAGCTCTGTAGTAATTCAGTATATATTCATTATCCTTCATGTATTCTGGTAATTCTTCAAATTTCAACAATCGAAACTTGTTACTCTTCATTTTGGTGTTTGAATCCAGAAATTGTGTTTGTGTTTCATCATTCATTTCTTCGCTTTCACCATTCATCATTTCATGTATATATTGTGTCGTGATAGGTGAGCTCCAGAAATGGGGAATTTAAACAGAGATATCTTGTAACGCTTCCATCTCTCTCTCATTATATAGTTTTATTTTATTTTTATTTTTATTTGTTTTGTTTTGTTATTATCTTAATTAATATAATATTAATATTAACATCTGGCGTAAAATTGAAACTTGTTTAAGTGGACTTATTTTATGTCGACTGACTTGAATCGGTTACTCAAATCATATTATTATTTTTATTTAATGTGTAACTAAATCTAGTTGGTTAAAAAAATGATATAGTTGAATTTAGATTGCAACTTAGTATTTTTTAAAAAAATAAGTGTTATTTTTTCATTTTAATTCGTTCAAAATAAGTGTTCATTTTTAAAAGTAATATACAAAGATTATCAATTTATTCATACACCTTTTCATTTTAGTTTATTTCAAAATGAGTGTATAATTTCAAAAATAAATATTAATTTTACCAATCTAGACATAATTTATTTTTTCAGAAAATTGATTTATAGAAGACTGTGTAAAAAGTAACGTAATGACTGTCATTTTTCTTTTATATAATATATCAATTATGTATTTTTTAACTTTTATATAGTCTAATTGTAGACCTTTATTATAAAATAAAGGGAGTAATAAAAGCTTTAATATCGATCTAAACCGAATCAAACTATCCTAAATATCTATAATTTTCATTAAATAGCATTCATCATTAATATTTTTCTCTTTGTCTCGAATAATGTATATCTATATATTATGCATCAACGTGTCATGTATGGGTACAATTGGTAATTGTTATTTTATTGGGCATGGGCAATTATTTATACTTGATGGTTGGAGTCGTGTTATTATTTTGAGATAGTGCATTGCATTGGCTCGTAATGATGTTTCATTTGTGTCAATTGAGTTTCAAAGTCAAGTTGGTTTCTTGTGATAGTGAGATTGTTAGGTCCTTTACCATTGAATTGGTAAATATTATGGATATTTGGTTTTGTAGAAAGGGAAAGTGATTGAATATTGTTTGTTGTGAAATAGGCCCCATAAAAAGTACTATTTTCGTCACAAAGTTGTTGTGTTTGATAGATTGTTTATGTGTTGGTTAAGTTATGGATTTGATTTCGAAATAACAAAGGAAGGAAATTTACAACATTTTAGGCTTTATATGATACAACCAAACAAGTAACATGCTAGAACAGAAAAAGGGAGATAGATACTAATGAAATGAATGTATTTATGTAAATGAATTAGGAAAGGGAAAAAATGAAGAAGTAAAAGAAGCACGCTAAATTACTAACAAGAGCATATAAAGGTTAAACTTCAAATTGTGTATATGATAAGTCATTTCTCATGTGTTAAACAAGTGTATGGGCCCATCTTAATTTATATTGCAAGGAAAAAAATGGGCAATTTGTTACTATTTTGACATACAAATAAACAACTTATAGGAATATGATATGATAAACACAACACATCAGTACACTTGAAAGGTTTTTTCCTTAACGAATTGAATTTTAGCTGAAAATCCTACCACATTTGTGTTCCTAACTTCCTTTACGTGTTGTACGCATGCGATGGTCATCTTTGGGCCATTAATGAAGTATAAATGTTTAAGACCTATCGACAGAAAGATCGTACATTCTATTATCCATGGCTCATTATATGTACTCATGGATACACTCTATTATTCAAAGTAAGTGCTATAAGGTGATTCATGTCAAGACTTAAAGAATTGACTGTCATCTCATAGTCACGAAAACAAAATTGAAAATGAATTGATCAAGGACTAAATTTTTTCTACCCTCGCCACTTTAACTAGAAAAACAAAAAAAAACATCAAAAATCTAGCGCAGGCCCACTCCATTCCGTTTTTGCTCTGTCCTAAGCCGCACGAAATGCAAAAAGACGAACGGGAGACGACGTCGTGTCTATGACGCGCTTCTGTTCGTTCGCAGGAAAACAGTAGAGAACGTGAAACGTTCTCCGTAAGAGTTGTCTAAATATGACTCACCCCCTCCTTTGCAAAACACCTACTCTCTAGCTTACAATTGCTCTCATTTATCTCTCTAAAATATTAGTATCTCACCTTTACTCTTTCTAATCTTTACAGGGCCTAAGAATAATTATTTGCCGATCGAGAAGATGTGCTTATCGCTCTAATTTGCAGCAACCAAGCTACTACTTCCTTTCCACAACAGTGTTGGTAATTGCTCGAACGGACCTGATTAAGTATATGCTGACTAGACCCGTGTTGAAGGGGAGAATTGGGAAGTGGATCCTAGGGCTATCCGAGTTCACTTTTCGGCACGTTCCTATGAAGGCGGTCAAAGGACAGTGACACAAAGGAGGTTCCTGACAATTATGACGTACAAACTGTATCTATCTAAATGTAGTGCGAGTACTAATTGGAATCGTCAACGGAAGAGCTTTTAAACTCAGCCTAGGATTCTCTTGTAACGTTTATCCCATAACGTTTATTTGATGTTTGCAGTTAAATTCAAACTTAGGACAACAAGAAGGGTATGTTTGGCGACACGTAGCAGTAGCAGTAGCAGTAAGCAGTAAGCAGTAGCAGTTAGCAGTAGCTTTTTGTTTAAGAAAAGTGTTTGGTAACGTAGCAGTAGCAGTAATTATAAAGTGTAAAATTACGAAAAAGGGCGTATACACATTATTTATAATGTACTCATGCTATTTTTGAGGGTATATAGGTAATTTCAGAACCAAAATGCTAGTTGCTAGTTGAAATGTTTCCTCATCAAGCATTTAGCAGGAAGCAGTTGGAAAATATGTAAACTCTAGTTGCTTTGTTGCCAAACAAGCTTTTCAATCAAATCGCTAACCGCTACTCGTTTGTCGCTTCAAAATGCTTCCAAATACTTGCTACCAAACACAACCGAAATATCAACATTGTCTATAGAAGCTTGACGAATTTCGAGAGCAACAACGAAGGGCCACAACAATAATTCTACATTTTTAGTTGTTTTCACGTTTTACACGAATTAGTTCAATTATTGAGGTTATTTCAGTCAAATGTACAATTTTTAACATGGATTGGTATGGCCATGTACGCACTTTTATGTCCACCTTCCGAAGTCTACTATAAATAAGTGTTAACAAACTTTTATACACACTATTTAACTGCATAACCAATAGCAATAGTGTCTGATCAATTGTAATAGTGTATGGTTCAATTGATTATGAGTGTGATATCTTCGTCACAAATAGTACAGAGTAATGAACTTGAGTCCAGACATCTCCATAATCGCAATTATTAAGTAAATCACGTATCTCTCCTACATCATAAATATATAGCTAATTGTTAACTAGTACGAATTATCGATTACCAACCTAAATTGCATCAAATAGTGTTTGATCACTTAGTCTCCAAATAAATCAGTTTCTTTTATATTCTTCTCTACTTAAGTTTTTCATATATACACATTATGTCCCTGTTTTTGGGCCCTAACACATGCTGTAAGTTGTATCATTGATTTTCCATTAGCTAATATTTTTATATTATACTATCGATGTATAATTAGTGAACAATCTGCACCATGTTGTGGGGAGCTAAAAAAATTGATAGAAAAATATGTGATTCACCTTACAGAGTTAAATTAGAATATATGTTTTAGTTTTAAAAAGATGGTATAAATTACAATGATAATAATTTTAATAGATTTTAATATTCTTCTCTTTTTTTTTTCTTTTTTTTTTCTTTTTCTTTTGACAATGATTATGTGTGATGTTATAGAAGAAATTTGTACAATATAAATCCATTAGAAGATCTTTGATCTATTCTAATTTATGATCGAATGGTTGCTTTGAACATGTATTCTTGTTAATTTACCATAATTTCACATTATAATTTGAATTAATTATTTTCTAATTATATAAGTTAGTTGATGAATTTTACAAATAAAAAATCTAATGTGGTAATTTCGGATCTTGAATTATAAATTTTAAAGTTAAAATGAAAACTCTTTATAACAGTTATAGATCGTAGATATATATATATATAAAAATTAGACAAATAATATAATTATAGTATTAATCTATTGATAATAAGCACGTATATATATTAACTAGCATAGTATTCGGGTATTGTGATGGGTAGATATATTGTTTCGTTTTCAAAATATAAAACGATTTTTAAGTGAAATATGTAGATATCTATTACTAAAATTTATAATTGTTTAATTATATATAAATTCTTATTATTTTAAATTTAGAAATGAATGTAATTTAATATACTTTTTTAAAATTGTAGTTTAGTTTGATTATATATATATGTATCTCTTTAATATTATAAAGGATGAAAATTTAAACATAAGTTGACATGTAATAATTTAGCAAAGGTATATAGTATATTGTGAAGTAGCGGTAAGTTGTAGTTGTAACTTTAGATTTTAAATTTTTCATGAATTTTTTTTCATGAAAACTATATTCTTGAAACCAAATTATTGTTTTAATCCGTATACTGGAGTATAAAATAAGAGCCTCACTTGTTGAATATGGTTTATAGTTGATTCTTCTTTTTTTTTACAGGAACTGCAGGTTCATAGTTGCTTCTAAAACAAGAAGAATATCAAATCCATAATTAATCAACACGTGGATAACATTCTATCCATACATATAGCTACAACTTTGAGTTTTATACTTCTCATGATACAACAATTTGACAGTTAAAAAATCAACAACAAATTTGTATAAAAAATAATTAAATAATTTGAACCCACTTTCACAACAAACAGAACTCACAATCACGTATTCATTCTACAAGTTATAAATGGACCCAGAAGCCGAAAATATTAACCGATCAAAACGAATAGGGTCCTAACCAACTTCACATCACTAGCAACCAACTTGCCCACGAAACTCAAGAAACACAAGTGCAGCACCATAATGAGCCAATGCACCCATGATCACAAAACAATGAAAGATTTGGTGGCTATGACCAGCCAGATCAAACCAACCAGGCTTCCATCTTTCTGGGATTCTTGTAATATAAAACATTGTACCAGTCAAATATGAAACCGCCATTGTTGTTTCATAAGCTAAAATCCCATTTCTTTGAGGTTCGTGCCAGTTTACTGTGACAGCATGAATAGCAGGTACAATCCCGAAAAGGCCCATTCCCATGAAGAGAAAAGCACGAAAAGAACGAAACTTTCCACTTGAAAGAGCCGGTGCTAATAGGGTTACAACGGTAAAAACGCCCATAGTTGTGATCCCACCAAGATATACGAATTGCCACATGGGTTCACATTGGAAAATGTAGTAGATTGGTGGGAAGAATGAAGTGATGATCATGATGGTGATACCAACGTAATCCATTTGAAGGAGCAAGAGATTTAGGTGGTGGGAGTGGCAGCCGAAAAGGTGGCATGTGCTGCTGGATAAGAGGCAGAACATTGAGCCGCCTAAGAACACAAAGAACGGCCACCGTGTAGCTAGCATTAGTGGTGATCCAATATCTATATCTAGAGGTGATTCGTGTTTTAAGTCAATGAGCTTTGGTGTATCCTGTAGTACAACACGAGATAAAGTTAGTGAGAAAACGTTTAACATTTACATTCAAATGCATCTATCTTCTAATTCAGAAACATTATTTATTATCAAAGATCAGATGTCATTGTTAGTTTCATTTGTACCATCTGATACTAGGGTCAGATAAATTTACATCATATTTTATCCTCAGAAAGAAATATTTGACTTAAAAAGTCAAAATGTATGTGTAATATGAAATGGGGTGAAAGGACTAAACATCCACATACCATGATCGCATTATGTGAGGCATTTCCACCTGGGCTTAACGGGAAAGACCTGAAAATTATATAAAAATAAAATTACAAAAATAATTATATTATATAAGCTATTATAAAAAAAACACTAGAAATCTTGAAGAAAAATGTATTCAACATCAATCAAAGACAAAACCTTGCTTAACATGTTTTCCAACCTGTTTATAAGATTCTTCTTTTAGATATTTTATAGTTTATTTCCAGTTCTTGACAGCCAGGTATCTATCATAATATTCTACTATTTTGTGAACATTGAAGGATATATAAGATATATAACCAGCTAACAAAATCAAGAACAATAAGGATATGTAATAGAGTACTACATATGGCCTATCACGGAGTTTGGTTCACAACATTTTAAGTCTAGTTGTGATAGAAGAAGAATAAGAGCAACAAATACTTTAAGTCTAGTTAACAAAGAAATTAAAACAAGTGCCTTGAATCATGCTTTATAAAAATGTAGAAGGGAGAAAAGGAATCTTTGCATACCAAGTTAATAAATTGAGGAAATCTGAAACTTGAGGCACATGCATCAAGTTTGTAATGGTCAATCCCAAGAATACAACAAATCCAATTAGATGCCTACACATAAAAAACAAGCAAACAGCCAAAAAAAATTGTCAGTAATACCATAACACAACATAAATTTTGATTAAAAACAGCAATTTAAGAAAATGAATATAGTATGCCACTTCCATTATAGGATTGCATATAGTCTTTCCATAACTTTGAGTCCTGACCCTTTTGATGATTGTGTGTGCAAAAAAGACAAGAATCACAAGTATTGTTGCACATAGTACAGGACTGGTCACATAGCATTTCATTAGCTTTTGAACTATCAACATCTCACACAAGAAAGGTACACTAAATACAACTCATATCAAATGCTACACAGGGGTTGTTTGGCATTGCCTTAGCAAAATGCATATCTTTATTATTGCATTTTCAAATGACAGATAGTCCCTTTTTAAGTGGTTGGATGAAACTGATTGTCTGAGAGTGAAATATGCAGTTCAATTTGAAAGTGGCTTATTCCAAAACACAAAATCACTTTAAAACGCAAGCCCAAACACAACTTTAAACTGTGAAAACTTTGAACTTTTAACATAGACATGAACAGTAAGTTTGTAAAAGTCATGAAACACATACAAGTCCTTATGTACATGGTACAAGTTCGGGGTGTTTGGGTACACTTATTTTATAGCTGATGGACTTGCTGAAATCTTGATTACCGATAAGCTCGTTCTTAACGGTTTATGACTGTATCAACTTTAGCTATTGGGCTAAAATCAGCCATAAGCTTAAGCTTATAACCTCATACTATGTTAAAAATTAGCTTATCGACTTTTCCAAATTTCAATAATTCCATAAGCTATAAAAATAAGCTTAACCAAACACTCAGTAATTCATAAGGAAGCTTGAAAATAAATCAATTCCTAATGATAGACTAGACAAAGATGAAATCAAGAGGCTACCAACAAAACATCAACAGCCTATTCAAGCTCCAATTTAATAGGAATATAGCAAAACCCCCCTAAAAAAACTTGGTCTAATGATCATAAACAATAGCAAAAGAAAGATACAAGTTTGTATGCATATTGTACAACAGGGTATATATACATTGAGCCTTTGTGAATCATCAAACTAACCCAAAAAAAAGTTTAAAACAGAAATGAAAGCAATAGCATACAACCAAATATCAACAGTTGTAAGCTCCCATTTAGTGGGAGTCAAGTAACTTGCAAAATATTTATTTTTACATAATATACAAACATTTTCAAAGTATTCAAATTCATTGAATATTTCCAAATTATCAAAGTTTCCCCCAAAAAGATGAAATTAGTAACATACCCATCATCAAACTTTATGAAATAATCATGAATAACCCAACAAAATTTGAATTTTAAACAAAATGAAGAGGGAGAGAGATTATACTTACGTCCATACATTTAGGGTTTCATTGTGCCAATGAAAAAGACTAAAAAAGGCTTGTTTCAAAGGCCAATCAGCTCTGTAATGATTCAAAATAAACTCATTATCCTTCATGTATTCTGGTAATTCTTCATATCTCAATAGAGGGTAGTCTTTTTGAGTCTTGTGATCCACAATCTTCTTCTTGTTCTTGCTCTTATTTTTGTTTTTATTTTTAATAAAAAGTTTTGATTTTTCATCATCATTCAAGATCTCTCTAGATCTTCTTCTATTCCAAACAGAAGACCCATCATTTGAGTTCATACTTTATTTTATTTTTAATTTGAATCTGTGACACCCACAACACAAAATACAAAAGTGTGTGTGTGTTGTAAAATGTAATCAGATTCAAAATTAGTAATGTGCTTATGTAATAATAATGGAGATGGAAATCAATGAATGAATTGAATCAAAGACCCACCCACATGTATGATGTATTTATGGGAATGAAAATGGTATCATGTATGAATGGGTAAAACGCTGGGAGAGAGAGAGAGAGAGAAATAAAGGGATTTGATTTGAAGGCAGCTAAGGCTATTGCAGCAACTACTACCTACAACTTATACATTAAAGCCACCCACTTTGCTCCATTTTTGATTAAAGCACTTGTTTGTAGATCCTTTTAAGATATTCTATTCCCTTTGCTTCTCTCATTTTATAACTAGACTATACTAGACTCCATGTAATTAAACTTTTTCTTTATGTATAAAAATGAAAATGATGATTTTTTTACTCTTGTTAAGACCTATAAATGTCACAATTTTACATTAACTTTTCTTATGAGATAGTAATATTGCTAATGATGTTAATTTAAACTTAAATGAATTTGAACTATTTTTATATGTGGATTGGTGTATAAGAAAAATGATAATCTGACTCTTTTGTGACTCTCAAAGATCAATCTCATAATTAACATTAAAATGATAAATTATGTAACTTATAAAAATTGGACCATTGACATTCTTTTCTTTTGTACACGTCCACCACTGAGTTAATATCACAAAGGATCCACTAATATATTTACAAAGATAAGTTGATATTGATTTGTACGCAGTGCAAGAAGCGTCTACTAATTAAATTAAATTTTTATTCTTTTTGATAATTAAGTACTCATACACATGAATATCAGGTGTATATATATTTATCCATGAACATGTATGTTTGTACTAATCTCGAGATTTAAACTCACAACCTTATAATTGAAGGATACATTAAAGTGTTGGACCGATAATCCTTTGGTTGAAAACAATATAGATATAACATTACAAGCAAATTTAAAAAGTTTATCGAGATGTTTGAAAACTGAAAAATACAAAAAGTTGTATGTACAAATCTATTACATATATAAATACTTACATATAGTGTTTGTTAATGTAGTACCAAAGTTAAATCTATACATTTATTTTATTTTTTTTGTTTTATTGACGACAAACAGAATGACTTCACCCTTACAAAAATAAAGTAATAATTGAAAAGGTAATGGATTGCATATACCTTATGGTTTGCTTGTAATTTGCACTCCACATGGGCTTAGATTCATGGTCAACTCAGTATATCAGAAATGGTTGTTTATAATTTCTTAAGGAAAAATAATTTATCATATAACGTACTTGTAAAAATGAAAATAACTTGTGAATCATTTATATGTTAACCAAATAAGATTTATTATATCCTACTTATAGTGGGAACAAAAATTATATCAAAACAGGTCATTTTAAATGATGTAGATTGAAGAGACTCGTTCAGTTCAATATCAGTTGTCCATTTCCTATGATTAATGAGTCTTTTGACATGACATCTAAACTTGAATTAGATCAAACTTGTCAAAGTTTTATTTAGATGGTTATTAATAACTCAATAAGGAGGTACGCTAATAATGAGACGAGTACATTTACAACATGAAATATAACGGAATTGTGAAAGAAAACATAAGGAAAGTGGGAGAGAGATTGTACTTTTATTATAATTATGTAATAATACATGATAAAATACTTAGAGCAAAGTACGTAAAGTGAGCTGATCAGTGTGGTTCTTTTACCATGTCAATGTGATCACACCAGTCTCAACATAATACTCGGCTTGTTTGTCTCTCTGGTTTGTGTTACGCAATTTTTTCTTTACTTTTTAGTGGTTTGAAAATTTAAAGTGGAATGATATTTGAAGTGGATCCCACTTTTCGTTGTAAAAAAAAACATAATTTCAATGTTATTTTAAGTGCAATGCTGATTTTGATGACTTTTTGGACGTGGTTTGTGCTACCACACCCTTTGTCGCTGTTGCTATACATTTTTGTTCAGAGATGATGATAAAATAATAAATCATGTTCTTCTAATACATAGTAATAATGCATATATGGTTGGATACGCAGATGGTTATTAAGGATTTATCCATATTAACATGATCAAATGAAGAATATTAGTCCTTTTCCTCAAATATTGGATCAAATAAACAAAAAGTAGTAACTTTAATCTGTGTGGATCTAGAAGTGACACGATCATAGTCTATCCAAATGTATTAATAGCATACATTTAAAATGCCGGTCCCAGAAAACGGTCAAGTGTGACATAAGTAGCATATTAAGTGCTACTATAAGACTTATAAGTCACGTAGATAGTATCTTAATTACAAAAACGGCCACCAATCGGCGAGACAGGTGTTGGTTTGAATGTGTTTTTAGAAACCATGTGTTTTGTCTTTTGTATGTACGCCAAGCAATTGCAAGTGAAAATCCTTTGGAAGTTAGATAAAAACATTAATCTTTAGTTGTATCTTTCAGTCACATATTCAAATTAAATATGTATACTTCTAATATACTGACATGTCACACGAGTATTGGTAGAAGAGTTTTTTTAACTTGTGTCTTCGTATATTTCTAGTTCATTACAGGATTAATTACTTAAAAATATATCATCTTAACTTTGTCATTTTCTTTCTAACGTACTTTTCTACGTCTCATTTACTCGTTTTAAATTCAATTTTTGTTCATATTTATCCATTCAGTGTAATAGGTAACTGAGATATAATAATGTACTATAATTTTTCAATTAAATAATAAAATCATTTGACAAATTTGCGTGTGCTAATTATAATTTAGAACATTGATGGAAATTTTTAATTAGGGTACGAGATAGTCTTGAAGACTATATGATAATTGTATTGTAATTAGTAAAATATATAAGAAAAACTCACTTGAAAACACATAATAAAACAAAATGGATTATAATATCTAATGGACAAAAAAGAAATCAAAACTGGACAAATTTACATGTGTTGTTGTCATCTGTGTTGGGGCCACATATATCAGACCATCAAAACATGATCCTAAAATTCCTTTGGAATATACCAGGGAAAGAAAGCAACATCAAGAGGATGCTTGATGTTGTTAATGGCAAAATGAATTGTGAAGATAGTTGCATAACACCAAAGCGCTTATAGTCGTGCGATATTGGGGTAATCTACCACGTACTTAAATCAAAATGTTATCGTATCAAATCTTAATCGAGAGAAACGTTTCCTAACAGAAAAGTTGTGTAACGAAATCGATTAGTACTTCTAATATTTGATCATTGTTTTCAAGCGAACCTCACAAAAATTTTACACGTAAATTGAATTAATTAAACACGTTTAAAATGTGATATTGTGATTTTCGTTATCAGGATTCTCATCTAAAAAACTCTCACAACACAATACCGTTAACAAGAGTGGGCCTAGAGTTTTTTGACATTCAATTTGCATACGTCATTCCCTGTAACTAAATTTAGGCCTAATTGCATGTGTGAGAGAGAATTTGGCTATACAATTAAAGATCTCTTAGAAAGTGGGTTAAAGGTTTTAATCCAACAAAGCAGTTTTAAATGACCACCAATTTTTAGCCCATGTTGATCTACCATTTTAAAGGACTCGAGTAGTAAATCAGAAATCAAAAGTGTTTAAAGCGAATTATTTGTTGGTGAGTTACAAAGTGTAGATATATGTACGTATTTATGTATTAAATATGTTAAATTATATGAAAAGTCATCCTTTCCTTTCATTTTTCCATGGTTCGAAATTTTAAGGTTACTTGTATTCCTAAATGGTTGGTTGACCATTATTTGGTTTAGGAAGTTGACCTAATTTTCTGGTAAACAATGTCATATTAAACTTGTATTCTAAGTATTAACAAGTGTATACTATTTTATAACTTACTTAATTGCATACGAAAAGAGATACCAACTTTTAATTAATTAAAGACATCACGAGGTAGATAAAGAGTTAACCTAGTTGAACAAATTAGAACATTCATATTTATTTACACGTTTATATTCACAAAATGATGTTATATAATATAAAGCTTTTGTGACTTTTACATGTACAATTTATATTTGTTATGAAGTATACATACAGAATGAAATACTTAGATTTGTGCTAAGACTCGCAACTAAATTAATATTTTCCGACATAAATACTAAACTTTATAACAACTATTATTACTACCAAAATAAAAGAGTAATATGAAGGATGCATCTAACATAAGTCCACAAATTGCTAAGATACAACAGTCACAACAATTATCATTTCACACTTCAAAACTCAAAAGAAACCGGTGAAATATGATGGAAAAAAGACGATGAAATAAATATAAACATAACTATAATATTCTTAATGTCATTTTTCAGATAAAGACATGCATATAATATCATACTAGATATGAGCTGGGTTCGGGAGAAAAGAGCTCAATTGAAGAAGACTGTAGGGAGGATTTTGATGTTGTGTGTTTTGATGCATCATTCTTTTTGAAACTCGTGCACCCCCTTTCTTTTGCATCAACATGTAACAGATGATGCATTGGCACACATCTCAGCATCAATAAAAAATGATGCACCCCGTTTATATGTGCATCAACATGTAATAGATGATGCATCGGCACACATGTCAACATCAATCCTCCTTAGATATGCAGTTTTATGTAAAACGGTATGTACATGTTTATATTAGATAAAATGGATATAAACTTGATCAAATAATGAAGCAACAAATGAATCGTTGAACCACTCTCTAGGTCATATACTCGTGGTTACAGAATCAGAATCATGGGTCATTAATTTCAAAAGATTTAACGGATCCAGTTTATCTGGATCGTTCCAACTTGGTTTTATTACCAGGTAGATGTCTAACCAATCCAACCAAACATGATCAGATTAAAGTTTTATACATTAGATGAAATAACTAGACATGACTTTTTGCTGCATCACCTTTCATGATACCAAAATCTAGAGCAAACTCATGGCAAAAACATCAAGCATCTTCTTCACGCTTTACCCCATATTTACTTCGATTGCATGATATTTTGGGAGCCTCATTTGTATTAAACATAACCCACAAAAATAGAAGTGAGAAATAAAATGAGCTTAACAAGTTTTAATGTTCTAGCCAGTTAACAAGCGACTAATTTGTTACAGGCAATAATGTATAAACACGAAAGTGAAAGAATAAGCACCAAAATCCAGCTGCTATGACTGTTGGAACTAAAAAGAGCTGATACGCTATTTCCTTTTGTTCAAATAATAATATTAACGTACAATATAAGAAAGAGTACTCTCAATGGGCAAAACATGTTCTATATACAAGATTTAATTTAACAAAATATGGACTTACCTGATGTAGCCGGTTAAGATAAACTGCAAGAAAGCCTCGATACGATATCATCTTCACTGCCCATCTGTTGTTTGACGGACTATTTAAATATGTTGCAATTTCATTTTGAGGAGTTTATCTAGAAGATTTTGTCCCAAAGAGGGAACTTGAATCTTAATCTTTTCCATTTGCTTCTAGCCAACATTGGATGCAAACCAAGTATATGTTCTGGCATGAAATCATGTCTTGTCAATATACCAACGACAGGCAGTCTCTGCAAGAGGAAATAAACAGACTTCAGAAGATGGACATTTAGCGTTTCTGGATATATAACTACAATATGCAGCAAAAAGATTCGCTTCTTATGCTTAGTCTTCCATTTCTCATCTTTATTTTGCAGGCTTCTTCCGTGGGATCCATAGAATGGAAATTCAAATGAAGTGGAACTTTATATGTGAACTAAATGTTGAAATTTCAACTCG
The DNA here is from genome assembly GCA_963921325.1 of Logfia minima. Taxonomy (NCBI): domain Eukaryota; kingdom Viridiplantae; phylum Streptophyta; class Magnoliopsida; order Asterales; family Asteraceae; genus Logfia; species Logfia minima. Next base: position 42,224,200 of record OY992764.1, read on the forward strand.
AGTATGTGAAGACGGGAAATTCATGTTGTATCTTATCGATGATGGGCCAAAGAGGTAAAACAACTAAAATAGCTATAACCTGTTACCCAACCCGTTTTGCCACCACAAATGTCAACTCATATTCAAGCTAGCAAAAATAAGTTGTGATGGTATGCATTACCGATAATATGATATTGCTTAAAAAATTTTCTACAAATAATTTTAACTCTAAGACCAAATGTATACTCGCTAAAATCTAAGTATATTTCCACAAGTGCTCCTGCGAAATGTAAAATCATCACACACACACTTTAATATTTTAATAGAAGTGTGACAATGAAAGATTCTATAACCAAATCAAGTTGCACTGACAGAAAGGAACAATCTAGAGGATCTTTGGGTTATACACTTCCGCTAACGGGTCAAATGAGTAAACCTCAAAAAGTTAGGTCAAGTGAAAACAGGTCAAGCGGGTCAAATGCCACCTAAGTGTATTCACAACGCATACAGTATTAATTTTGATCATATTTAAAGAATCTTAATTTATAAAATATACCCATACTAGATAATACCCATCTTGACCAACTAATTTTTAACTATTACCCTACCTGCCCATTTTGTCACCTCGTGTATGAACTAAAGAAACTGAACTCGTAACTAAAGCATTATGCTTACCCCAGAAGTCTTGGGCACCACCAATAGGTGTCTTAAACCGACACCCCTGAAAAGTGTAAGAGCCTTTGCCAGTGACATCGTCTCAACAACAGTATAAGGTGAAGCATTTGTGAAAGGATGCAAGTCAATATACATCTCCATTTCTTCTTCCGTCAGTTCAATATCTTCAATCTTTTCTGCTTCACCAAGACCCTGTTTTGCAAAATCACTTGCTGTAAATTGCTCTGCAACATCCACATTACTTGGAGTTGGAGTAAGCAAGAAAGCTTTCTTCTTTAGTAACGTGATAAGATGGTTCCGAAGAATCAAACCGTACAAAATCGGAGCTTCAGAATGCGGAGGCTCATCAACTACAGGAAACCCGTTGTGCCCTGCCGTTCTAAGAACGTGTACTATATTAGCAACGAGTTCAATCCCATTGAATACACGAAGTGGGCCCGAAACAACGTCACTAACAGTTAGCTGCCTCATGTATGGTTCAGCATGCGTTTCTAAATAAGGAAAGCCTTTCAATTTCATTATCTGGTCGTAAATATTCGCGTTAAATGCATCAGCCACGGTTTTGGAAACAAGAAGAACAAGCATTATCAGTGGTAGCAACAGCAAGTTGTTGGTAAGTTCTAGAAGAATAACACATAATGAAACTGTCATTCTCATTGATCCGCCAAGAAGTGAAGCAGCACCCAAAACAGCAAATAGCCCGTGGTTAAGATTCGAACTTGAACCAATTAACAGGCCAACAAGGCGTCCATAAGAAGCACCTGTCACAATTACAGGAATGAACAGACCCACTGGAGCCACGATCCCATAACTGAAGATGCTGAGGAAAAAGCAAGTGATGAAGAATATTAGTACCGATGAAGGGTGAAACTCGGTGTCTGTGTCTTTGCTAAATAGATTTTTTATTGCATCATCGTTTGTGTTGAAGAAAAGACTTGCTAGTTCATTGTATTGATGGGGCTGACATTGGAACTTCTTGTAGTTGCCAGAGCGTCCGATTGTGGGACAGGGTTCTGATGCGCCAGCTGGACAAGGTCGGCAAGATGCGAACCACGGCAACCCAAATAAGAGACACGAAGTGACGATAGAAACCGTGCAACCCAGAAGTATTTTATAAACAGTCCCTTTCCTGGAGTAACAGAAGTCAGAAATGAAGAATAACCGATACTTGAATTTTTCAATAAAAATGATAGCAAGCTACACATAACAACAATTCAATAACAAATTCAACATTTTGGGACATAGTTTAAGTAAATTGTTTGATTATCCATTACATGTATCAAAAATAAAAACTGGAAAATTTGACCCATTTACTTCTAATGGGTCGATTCGGGTTAAGGTTGATCTCTGACAGATAGAATAAACAGAAATGAGCCCAAAGAGTTTTTAATGCACAAAACCTCCAAAATAATTTTAATAAAAAATTATATTATATTGAAATAATAGAATTTTTGTAATCATATTTTTGACACACTACTTAATTGACAAAAGTCCAGTGTTTTGGGTCAACACACCCTGATCAAAAACCATTTGACCTGAAGTAGTTACACGACTGGCCCAACCTGCTTATCTTGCCATTTCTGTAGTACCTTTAACAAAGACAAATAAAGGAATTTTGTGGTCTCAAATATGTCTGGTAAACTCATTAGGATGTTACTCGTTAGCAGGGAAAACTGTATCTTTTAATTTGCTATCCTTCATAAATAGTAAGCGTTAAAATAGGACATCCCAGAAAAGAATATTTTAACAAATTTCATGGAGTAGAGGATGTATAGTTAACTATATATAGTGTCATACTCTCGTTATAAAGAATTAAACTTTCATAAAAAGATAGTATCATACTCTTGATATAACAAAAAAGCAAAATAGGAAAGCAGATGACATGAAGCCAAAGAGGGAGCTTACTCATTGATTAAATTGTAAAATCGGAGAACTTTGCCCAGTAAAAAATTGTACAAACCCCCTGCAATGCCTCCAATGACTCCAAGAAGAAGAACCGGAGGTACATCCATTAGATGATAAGTTATATCTTCTGACTTAACATCAAACATTATCAAACCACCAGTGCCAAACAGTCCACATTTTCCACTCAAGCACATATCGGTCAAACCCCGAAGCAATATTGCAACAATGGCAGTTGAAAAGAAAGCTCTCCACAAAAGGGCACTTCTCCACCTAAAGAACAACACAAAGAAATGTAAGTCACTTTTATTTTTCTTTTTTTCGATTCTGGTAAGTTTGAACATAAGTTGGGTCCATGTATACATGCATGAAGATTACCAAGATGCCATTTCTTCAAGAGCAAAAAGTACACCACCAACAGGGGCACGAAAAGCAGCAGCAATTCCAGCAGCTGATCCACAAGTTACAAGATCACGTCGGTCTCTATCATTATTGAAAAATCTGAACCATCTCCATGTCAATCCGTATTTCTTTGATCCACCCTGAGATGTTAGAGCTGCAATGCACGCACCAGTATGCACCATGGGCCCCGCCTTGCCAACATTCAGAGATGATGATACTGCCGCAATGCTGCCAACAATCTGTTAACAAGTCCACATCACTTCACATATATGATATAACTTGATATATAAATGGACAAAGACATAAGAAATACAGCAATGTGACAATTCAATTAATATCACAACTATAAGGAAATTATTGCATTTACAATGCATTCCATGATATCTTCATAGACTACAATATAAGGATAAAAATTCTAACTAAACAAATAAATCAGCAATTAATATTCTACATAATTTGGAGCACATGTATCATTTATAAGCAAGAAAAAGGGAAGAAGAGCAATTCGAGCATAAACTACTGAAATCACCTTAATTAGCAAGGTTCTAAATGAAAAGATGGCAGGAGCATCAACACCATTTAAATAAGCCTTCACTTCAGGTATGCCTGATCCAGCAGTCTCTGGTGCTATTAGAGTCGTTATCAAACAAGCAAACAAGGTAAGGCCTAAATTCGCTGCTGCAAATATGAGAAATGCTGCCCAGTACCTGCGACAAAGCATTCACAGTTGAATCAAGAAAGTCACTTCCTACCAATTAAGACTGAGTAGTCGTTTACATGTATAAAGCTAACAGTTCTTGTAACTAATAGAAGTGGAATTCAAAATATGATAAAATAATGAGAACAACTCTAACCTGTTTGCCATCATCATGTTGGAGGTAATCACAAACTTGACACCAGCAATATTTTCAATAGCTAGGTTATTGAAGAAGCCAATGAGACTGACAACAATACCAATAAGAAAGCAAAGAATCCATTTCAAAGATGTGTACTGGAATATCTGGTTCTTACTTCTGCTGCGCCAATCATGCTTGAAGACATCATTCTCAATGATCCTTAAAAAGGAAAGAAAAAATAAAATACAAATAATTAGCAAAATTACTAGTTGATGTGTACATCTGCTTGTATTGATTCATTTGGTTGACATAAATGTAGTGACATTGGAGTTTGAAGACTTGTTCTGTCATGATGTACCATGCTACAAGATGAACTATACCCTCCCACTCTAGGTAATTGGTTGGTTGGTTTTTATTTGTGAAAAAGATGTTATGACCCTAATACTTGTCTTCACCATGGCACAATACACCTACCCATGACGATTTGCCGGAAAGCTTTCCAAATTTCAAGGAAATGCACACCAATGTCATCCATTACTTGCCATCAATTGTTAACAGAAACGGTTTTTTCCCCTAATACTTCTACATTTGACCCTGTTTAGTCATTGTACAAATATCTGTCCAATTGGGTCACTAAAAGATGGATTTGTGTCCTCCTTTGTGTCATTCGGCAACCCGATGACCTGATAGATTTCTGACTTGACGCTAAATGAATGACCAAAACGGCACACAAAGACATCTTTTGATAACCCAAATGGGACACATAAAAATGACCGGTCACTTGCCACATACAAGGTTGTAGGTTTTTGGCCCCAACACACACACAAAGGTATCCATACAACTTAGCATTAATGAAGATCCATATTCTAAAGTTTCCAACTTTATCTTATTCTAACAAACTTTGTTAAAATTCTTATAGACGAAAGAATTGTTTTATTACTATTGTATGTACTGCATTTTCAATGTAACAAAATCTGCACTAGCTACTACTTCACGTAACCTGTGACCCCTTCATCAGGTAACTGGTAAACTTTCAATCATTTGACGTTTTACTGCTGATGTGGCAGCCATATAAAGTGTCACGTCATCAAAACGGCCGGGTTACAAGTAGTGAAAGGTCAGATACATACGATAGTAACAAAATGAGGGGGTGTTTGGGATTGCTTACTTCAAAGCGCTTAACTGTTAAAAAAATAATAAGTAGTGCCAACATGCTTATTATTTCAGGGTTCATTCCACCTAAAATAAGTAGTTAAAGCAGTCTTCAAAAGGGTGTTTGGATTTGCTTATTGCTTTAAGAATTAGTAATGAGCCAACACACACTTAAATAAGCAATCCCAAACACCCCATGAAAGTTGGTTACATGAAAAGTTGGTTCCTCTGTCAGCAGACAGTTTATGGCTGTAGGTTTTTTATTTTTTTCAAATTTTCAATTTTAATTGATTGTATATGAGATACAAACTGACTGTGAGTTTGGACTTATTAGTGAAGAACTTATTGGACTCATTTTAGTCCAGATCATTTATGTCACAAAAATATCACTAGTATTATTACTCAACGTAATTATTAATTAATATACTGTAAAACAAATTATATAAATTTAGTGGAGTAGAGTAAAGAGAGAGTGTGGTTACTCATAATCGAGACTTTCAATAGGGCAAGGATTGGATCCAACGATGGCAATTTGAGAAGTGGTGTTGGAGGTTGATCGCCGGAGGTGAAGAAGCGGCGCCGTAAGTGATTCTTCATCCGCCGCCGATGATAATCCATTCATATTCATATTACTATTACTATTGTTGTTGATGACTGAAGTGAAACCGTTTGACGACATACTTGTACTGAATGCCGCTGTTATGCTGTGCTATAATAATGATTGCTTATGCTATACAGCATTGCTGTTGTTTCATTATCCATCCAACTTCATTATTATTATGATTATTAATTATTTTATCATTATTACTATTATAAAGTATAATTATTTTATTATATGTCATATGTCATATGTCATATGTCGTATATCTATCCATATTTATCTATATTAATTAATGTTTTATATCAATATCTAATCTAATACGGAGTAACAACGACAAACGGGCTGCTTTCACGGTTTTACAAAACTGAACGCCTTTCTATTTATTCATTTATTTATTTTAATTTTAATAATATATTTAATAAAAATTAGTGTGAGGTGTTAGGGATTGCGAGTATGGGGTTTTGGAAATTTGTGAAAATACACCAACAAGGATCAAAATAAGCAATAAAATATTAAAATGGATTTTAGAATATTACAATAATAAATAAATATAAAAGATATTTCTGTTGTGAAAGTAGATATTAAGAGGAAGAGAATGATATATTATTCATAGAATAGCAATGCTTATATAGAGATTACAAAGGAGTATTCTCCAAATATACTTAACCTACTAGGATTCTAATTCCTATTAAATATAAACACCCATATTTATCCATAACACTCCCCCTTGGGTGTTCTTTAATTAAAGCTTATGCCTCGTTAAAACCTTACTAGGTAAAACCCAATGGGACAAAAAACCTAGTGAAGAAAAAAGAGTACATAATCTTTAATATACACGTGGGGATGCTGCCTCGTTAAAAACCTTGTTAGGAAAACCCAGTGGGATAAAACCATAACTAAGGAAAAAAGAGTGCAGCGCGAATAATCTCCCCCTGATGAACACATTAAATGAGTTCATCTAGTCGACGCAGCCCAATGTCACGAACAAGTTTCTGAAATGTAGAATTTGGAAGCGCCTTGGTAAATAAATCTGCCAGATTCTCACTTGAACGAACTTGTTGAACAATGATATCTCCAGATTTTTGTAAGTCATGCGTGAAGAAGAACTTGGGCGCAATATGCTTGGTTCGGTCACCTTTGATGTAGCCTTCTTTGAGTTGAGCGATGCATGCCGCATTATCTTTATATAGCACCGTTGGCTCTTGTCCGGATGAAATACCACAAGAATCACGAATGTGATGTGTTACATTTCGTAACCAAATGCACTCACGACTTGCTTCATGAATTGCTAGAATCTCCGCATGGTTGGAAGAAGTCGCTGTGATCGTTTGCTTTACCGAACGCCAAGAAATCGCTGTACCACCGTGTGTGAAAACATAACCAGTTTGGGATCGTCCAGTGTGTGGATTTGACATATATCCTGCATCTGCAAATCCAACTAAACTAGTTTTGCATTGGTTAGTAAAATATAAACCCATATTTTTCGTACCTTGAAGATAGCGAAAAATTTGCTTTATGCCATTCCAATGTCTCCTTGTAGGACACGAGCTATATCTCGCTAACAGGTTTAATGAAAATGATATATCAGGTCGTGTATGACCAGCGAGAAACATCAATGCTCCAATCGCACTCAAGTAAGGTATCTCCGGACCGAGAATTTCTTCATCATCCTTTGGAGGTCGGAAAGGATCTTTTTCAACATCAAGTGACCTTACTACCATTGGAGTGTTAAGTGGATGTGATTTATCCATATAAAATCTTTTCAAGATCTTTCCTATGTAAGCTTCTTGATGCACAAGAATTCCATTTTGGAGATGTTCAATTTGTAATCCAAGACAAAACTTTGTCTTTCCAAGGTCTTTCATCTCAAATCCACTCTTTAAATATTCAATTGCTTTAGGAAGTTCTTTGGGGGTTCCTATGATATTTAAATCATCCACATATACGGCAATTATCACATACTCGGATCCGCATCTTTTAGTAAAGATACATGGGCATATAGAATCATTTTTATATCCCTCTTTTACTAAATACTCACTCAGACGATTATACCACATACGTCCGGATTGTTTTAGCCCATATAGAGATTTATTCAATTTTATCGAATAGTGTTCTTGAGAATCTCCTTTACATGACTCAGGCAGATTAATCCCTTCCGGAAGTTTCATGTAAATCTCAGTATCAAGTGAACCGTACAAATAAGCGGTCACTACATCCATTAGACGCAAATCAATTCCTTCTTGTACTACCAGACTTATAAGATATCGAAAAGTCGTTGCATCCACCACTGGGGAATAAGTTTCCTCATAATCAATTCCAGGTCTTTGCGAAAACCCTTGTGCAACCAATCGAGCTTTATATCTAACAATTTCATTTTTCTCGTTTTTCTTTCGCACAAAAACCCACCGATATCCAACAGGTTTTACACCATTAGGTATTTTAACTATCGGTCCAAAAACTTCTCGTTTCGCGAGGGAGTTCAATTCTGCCTCAATTGCGTCTTTCCATTTTGGCCAATCATTTCTTTGTTTGCATTCTTTAACAGATCTTGGTTCTTGATCCTCATCATCTTCCATTACTTCTAGCGCTACATTATATGCAAATGTATCATCGACGTCGATTGCATTTCGGTTCCATAGTTTTCTAGACATGATATAATTTATTGAAATCTCTTCATTTTTAGGTACCTGAGGTTCTTCTGGAACCATCATGTCTAAAGCCTCACCAAGAGGACGTTCTGGCGTATCATTTTCCTCGATTTGACCATCTTGATTATTTGCTCTCTTTTTCTTTCGAGGAACTTTATCTTTGGAACCAATCGGTCTACCACGTTTCATACGTGTATTAGACTCATTACCAATGTGATGTCCATCTTTGACATCAATTCTAATCGGAGCATTAACAGCTGGTATATGTGACTTAGTGACTTTACTTGGGTCAGTGAATGCGTCTGGTAACTGATTTGCTAATCTTTGCAAATGAATTATCTTTTGAACTTCTAAGTCACATTGTTTAGATCGAGGATCAAGATGAGATAATGATAATTCATTCCAACGTATTTCATTTTCCAGCTGTTTTTCCTCTCCCCCTAATCTCGGGAATACTGACTCATCAAAATGACAATCTACAAATCTAGCTGTAAATAAGTCCCCGGTTGATGGTTCTAAGTACTTGATAATAGAGGTGGATTCATAACCAACATAGATTCCCAACCTTCTTTGAGGTCCCATCTTTGTGCGTTGTGGTGGAGCTATTGGAATATAAACTGCGCACCCAAAGATTCGTATATGGGAAATATTTGGTTCTCGACCAAAAACCAATTGTATTGGGGAGGAAGTGTGATAACTTGTTGGCCTGATGCGTATAAGTGTTGCTGCATGTAAAATTGCATGGCCCCAAGCCGAAACTGGTAGGTTTGTTTTCATTATCATTGGCCTTGCAATCATTTGAAGTCTCTTGATAAAGGATTCAGCAAGCCCATTTTGTGTATGAACATGAGCAACCAGATGTTCAACACTTATCCCAATTGACATACAATAATCATTGAATGTTTGGGACGTAAACTCACCAGCATTATCTAGACGAATTGTCTTAATGGGAAAATCTGAAAAATGTGCTCTTAACCTTATTAATTGGGCAAGTAATCGCGCAAACGCCAGATTGCGACTTGATAATAAGCACACATGTGACCATCTAGTAGATGCATCAATTAAAATCATAAAATACCTAAATGGTCCACAGGGAGGATGTATAGGCCCACATATATCTCCTTGTATCCGTTCCAGAAAATTAAGGGATTCATTCCCTATCTTTGCAGGTGATGGGCGAGTAATAAACTTTCCTTTTGAGCAAGCAACACATGTCATATTTTTAGACTCAAGAACTCTACGGTTCGTCAAATTATGCCCACACGATTGTTCAATAATTCTCCGCATCATTGTTGAGCCGGGATGGCCTAACCGGTTATGCCATAACATAAAGCTATCTCGGTCCAAAAACGTATGATTAATGACCGCACTTAATTCAATTTCCTTAATAACGGTGTAATATAAACCGGAGGATAATGTGGGTAATTTCTCAAACACATGCTTTTTCCCCGAAATAGTATTTGTAATTTCTAGAAATTCGGCATGTATATCATTTGTTGTCTCAATATGATATCCATTTTTACGAATATCTTTAAAACTTAATAAGTTTCGTTTAGACCTTGGTGAAAATAAAGCATTATCAATTTTTAATTGTGTTCCTCCCGGTAATATTACATTGGCTTTACCCGAGCCTTCTATTAAATTTGCACTGCCAGTTATAGTGCTAACATTTGCTTGATGCATAATGCATTTAGAAAAATATTTCCTTTTCTTGAGAATTGTATGTGTAGTAGCACTATCCACAAGACACATATCGTCATCCTCATTAGCCAATGCAACATTATTACTCATATTGCTTCAAAAATATAAACACATAGTGTCATAAATGAAAAGTATCATAATAACCAAATAAGTTAACCATAAACAGAATTTCAAATAGATGCAAATCATAACATGATAATAATACTATCAACTTATTTCTTTTGTTAATATGTGTTTTTAAAGTTTGTGGAAAAATGGCTAATGCCAAGAACTTAAGTTTTGAAAGATGTGTCATAATAAATTATAATATGAATATATATATATATATATATATTTAATAAGTATTCACAAATTATAACATATTCGGGAAAAAAAAATCATATATTCAACCCCTTTCGGTAGCTCTATTCGATTACGACCAGGAAAGGCGGTGAGGGTGGTAAGCGCGTAACGTTTTAAAAACCGACCTCATTAGGATATAAATAACCTCCTTTATCTTTCCTAGACATCGTAGTAAAATAGGTGAGCCTATTTGGAGAAGATTCATAATTTTTTTTCTTTTTTCAACATAAATGTGAATATATCTATTTCTCATATAACAGTTTAATACACCAATAATCAAAGTATAGTAGTCTAAAATATTTTGCTAAAATCAAATTAATTAATTAACATCAAATTAAACATACACAAAGCAGGTTACTAGACAGGAACTTATCACATGACCCATACAACACAATTTATTTAAAATTAAACTATCAAATACATCGTAGGCACGTGACACGTTCGTGATAATTCATCTTAGACAATTTTAAAACTTTTAGCTACCATTTATGTAGATATCTTAATTTTATTTAGCTGTAATTTGTTTTTATTATTACTATTATTATTATTATTATTATTATTATTATTATTATTATTATTATTATTATTATTATTTTCGCCTAGACTACTTTTAGTTTTTCAATTTAGCTGTTATGTACACAATATTTATCACCATCATCAAAATATTTAATATAACTTATTTTAACGCACGCACATATATATATATATATATTATGCATTCATACATAAGTCATATAACCAATCTACGTCAAATACTTCTTAAATCATGATTACAAATGCTACATACAACAACAGTTTATATTAAAATTACTGTCATCATTTATTAACTTAAATTATATCATAGATATTTCTTTATTGTATTGTCCAGTCAATTACGAATTCACTACATCAGTTTTGCTTTTTAAATTTCATCATAATATCACATATCTTTTGGTAGGATTAATCAATAGTTCTATTAGAAAGTTAATACACAACAACAATCATTTAAATTTCATACAGTTAAATATGAACACATCAAAATTAACAGGACCAACCAAATATATTTTAACTAAATATCAAATTCAAATATATAATAATAACAGACAGTAATATACAAATCATATGCTTCTTAATTAAATTAAAGCTTTATATATGAAAAATAGTGAATCAAATAAAATAGTCAATTTTAATGTGTCTAATAATTTTTTTTATCGGTACATAGTCGTACGTATAACTTATTAGCCTTTCAATAGCAAAATAAATAATGAATTTAATTCACAACTCTTGTGATAAAAGAGTTATCCATAAATAATGCTCATAGTAATTCCTTATTGACACACAATCAGATTAACACATTTATCCCATATATTTAATTTCTCAAGGTTGACAAACAACACATAAAATATACATGGATCACCTAAACAGGTGTCATACATGCAATATATCAATGTTTGAATGTGCATATAAATCATTAGTAATATTTACTTACATATGCCGGTTAATCGAATTGTAACTTAAACCCATATCAATTGCAGATACCACATGTAGATGTTAATATAGGAATGAAATCGATATCATGTGTGTATTTAATTATAACAGATTGATACATAAATAATCAATACATGCAAGAAATTTAGGAGATACCTCAAAGCGGTTGTAGGAAGACCGAATAAAAAAAAATATTCCACCGAAAGCTATATCCTCAAATTTGATTCGGTGAACTCTAATTAGAAGCTAGCAACTCACGCTCAAATTAATTGCCGGCCACTCTAATCGATTACCCGATCATTAACCTAAAACTCAAAGGAGAGTTACGTGCTGATAACGTGTTGTGAAAGTAGGTATTAAGAGGAAGAGAATGATATATTATTCATAGAATAGCAATGCTTATATAGAGATTACAAAGGAGTATTCTCCAAATATACTTAACCTACTAGGATTCTAATTCCTATTAAATATAAACACCCATATTTATCCATAACAATTTCCTAGTTTAACCAGGTATCCTTTTTATAAACTAAGAAAAACATAAGGGTAAGGGGGTGTTTGGATAATGGATTATCACTATGAGCTTATTCTTCTAAGCTTCATAACTTAAGAAAAATGGGAGCTTACTAGCTTTTTAAAAATGCAATAAATCCACGAGCCATGAAAACAAGCTAATCCAAATACCTATCTAAGTTAGAATTTGGCCGCTAGATTAATATTCAGGTTTAGCTTACTGATTCATTTTTAGGATATGAAGTCCAAAATTATTGACTGGAGTAACTATTGTAGGAGAATATGATACCAAAATAGTTTTATTAAATCAAATAAACGTTGCACTACAATTACAATGATATAATTAAAATAACGAAACATAGACACAAGAAGAAATAGTAAAGGATATCTATAAATGATAAGTTGATGCATGTGTTTAACACTCTTCCCTTAAAACAGATTCGTCATCTACATGTCATCTGTTTTCCAGGGTACAATGGTTAAATGAATAGTACAGTCGAAGTCGATAATTCTTGCATGAAGTTGCAATAAACTGAATATTTTCGTGTGTGTAAGACTTGTAGAAATTAATTTGTAGGAGAAAATTCACTTCCTTTCAACTTTTGCAAAGCTTAATTTTATATAGGCCTGGAAGTTTGGTTAGTAATTGTAACACTAATGATTCATCATTAAATCATTAAAGAACAATAATTAATTTCATATTAATGCTAGGTTTAATATGAATCTCTTAAAACTACAATTAGTAAATCATATCAAAACTAAGTTTAATTTTAGACTCTTTGATTTACAACTTTGCAAGAGTTATAATTTTGTTTCATGTATTTACATTTTAATCAATAACTATTCACATGACATATACAATAACCATACAAAATAATTATATGAGTCTAAAGTTGTCCAATAATTCTCTATATGAATGGAGAGTGATTAAAAAAACACAAAACATGCTATTAAAAGGATAATTTGAATAAAATTTTATTAGATTTATGAATTTTATCGATTAGAATTATTCCTTTTATAACGATTTCATGTGCTCAGTTGTTTTTTCACAATAAAAATCTCACTTACTATATAAACACTCTCATTTACTTTTTACCCAAATTTATAGTATCGTTCAAATGCGTATAAACATTGAATCGTGGTTTTGTTCAGGATCTTCAAGGTATGAAAGTTAAAAAATTTTGTTGTAATATTTATTTTGTTTTTAAAAAAAAAAACACGAGTCAAGTAAATGATAAGTTTAATGTTTCTGTTTATTCTGGATGTCGTTTTAATATATTAATAGCATGTCAACGTATATGTCAATAAATTGCAAAATAGGTATTTTAAAACCTCTTGTTGCACTATAAAAGTCAATTTCATACAAAGCTTTGTTAAAAATAGTTTTTCAAAAATCAAGATTAGCACTTGATAATGATTTTCATATGAAATATAAGGTGGAGCCCAGGTCCTCGGACACACAACTCACAAACGGGCACCAATTTGCGGGTTGCGAGTGGTGGGTAGTTTTTCTTTTTAAATACACTTTTGAAAATATATATATATATATGTATATATTTCTTTTTTTAGCTTTTTAATTTAATTTCCTTTCTTTATATAACTAGCTAAATGGTCACTATAAAATATACTTTTATAATTATTATCATGGTTAATTACTTAATTAGTTGTACTTGGTGTCGATTTTGAGTTTTTTAATTAACCGGATTAGATTATCCAAAAACGTTAGAGATGGGGACCGAGGGTATGTGACAACTAGTTCATTTTTGTCCGGTACCTGTGGGTACTGCGGATTTTATATATGTCGGGAAAAAAATGATCAAACATAAAGTATAAATTTGAAGAGTCAAAATCATGAATTTGTAAATTTAACTAAGTGTTTTCTTAGTATGTGCAATATGAGTCTGTGTGATAAATACATACTTAAATGATCACATACTTACAACTTTACAAAGTGAAGATTTACAGACTAATAACTTGAGAAACTGAAGATCAAACAGAGTGAAGAGTATAGACTAAGAGTATGTAATGATTGAAGATCAACATAGTGAATAATGTTTGACTGACAGAGTCAAGATCGTTACAGATTCAGTTAAATTGGGCGGCTAAAAAGGGGGATTCGAATATGTTCCTATTAGTTAAGATAATTCAAATTAAGTATTTTTATTTATTTTTCACTATATTAAGCCATAGTAATTAAGAACAATTAACACCTTTCAAATATAAATAGGTGTTCAATTGTTCATCAGGATCAATGATTTTGATTGTTGATTTTTATCTAACTCTAAGATATTCTATGTGAATTTTTTGATAAGTTTCGAGTAGGCTTAGTGCAATTGAGTTAGCATCATACTTGTAATTTTTGTGATACAAATTTTGAATTATTTAATAAACGATATTCATTTGATTCATTATCTGTGTTATTTCAATTGCTATTGTTTTCGTCAAGAAAATTTCAAGTTTGATTTATTAGTTATGTTGATACAAAAAGTAAATTCTTTAACTTAATATGTTAATCAAGTTTCGGGATCTTGTAGACCCTACAATATAATATGAAAAAATCTATAAACATCAAAATGTTCTAACAAAGAATTTGCCATCTTAAAAGTGTTTAAAAACATTCAAATAAATAAATAAACAAATCATAATTTAAAAGAAAGAGTTAACTAGTTAAAGGTATAACCTATAAACAAATAAATTTGATAATTGTAGATTTATAGGGTATATTTTTCTTTGATAGTTATGGAATTTTGCTAATTGAAACATAAATTCAACACATTTTATTCACTATATTGGTAGTTCCGTTATACTTATTGTTATATTAATAATTATATATTAGTATATAATTCTTGAAAAATTATACAGACATATACATAGGAACTTAAATGAGTTTCATAGGTTAGTGGGTCAAAAATACTGACGAGTAATAGAGCATACCTGCAATCCGTCTGTTACCCGCCAACAAGTACAAATTTTCACCCAAACCTAGGAGGCTAGGAATGTAGGTGAGAAAAACCTGTTATCCGCGGGTACCCGCCACGAGTAGGTAACCCGTAAAGTTGTACTAGTGAGAATGACAATGAGCGAGGAAAAACCTGTTATTCAGGGTACCCGCGTGTCGCTTATCTCAATCTAGCAAGTTTATTTTTCAATCTAATAACATAAAAAAATTGATGCTTTATGTCTAAAAGATTGTATATTACTTTTTCCTTATATATAAATAAGTTAGATGTCTGAGTAAATTTAAAATGAACTTTTAAACTATTGATATATAAATAAGAACAACTCAAAAGTGATTGATTAATTACATTGATATTAATAGTTAAATTCTTTAACTTAATTTGTTAATTAAGTTTTGGGATCTTGTAGACCTACAGAAAAAGAATCTTATAAGAAATTATGGGAACTTTGTTGGTGGTCACAATGAGTCATTAGCTGATATTTATACTAGATTTCAAACCTTAATAAATAATTCAGACTGTATGATATCATTAAATGACAGTTTGAAATCTATGTAAAAGACAAGTTTTCATATTTATACCTTTTCTTGTTGGAGTTGTTTGGATTTGTGTTTACTTAGGAGCTAATCTCTTATTAACTTGAAAGCCTTCTTCCCGAATTCCTCAACCTAGGATAGATTAATTGACTGTGTTGCCCCATTGACTAAGAAGGGGGCAGGCGCAACAGCTACGTGGACCCCTTCCTTTATGTTGTTGCTGGTGCTTTCCCGGGTCAAGCCAAAATTCTTTACAAGAAAGGGCAAACAAAGACTTAGCTGAATATTAGCGAAGCTATAGCTATATTGTCATAGCGAGGCGCTTCAATTTAGCGAAGAGCTGTAGTAAGGCCGAAGCCTTGCTAAGAAGGGCTATAATGCTCTAAGCTACTAGAGTGAACGACACATTTCGGCTTAAGTAGTTGTTTCATTTCTTGGTACCACAATCTAAGTTGCTTCCTAAGGGAGAGCAAAGTGCCAATGGCGCGCGAAGCGCATGCGGAATGGGCATGGAGAAAAGGAAATTTGTGGATATTCTTCCAAATACTTTTTCTGAAGTGATCACTTCCTTAATTGTAAGTGAAAAGTTGAAAACTTATGATCTATCCAGTTTATTTGGTCTTTTAACGAATTTTGAAGAAACAAAAGCGAGGAAAGATCTCAACGCTAAAAGATTAGCAAAGGATCCATTTGCTACTCTTGTTGCAACAACGAGAAAGAATAGAGAATACTTTTCTAGAGCAGATTACCTTCTAATCCCTGTAGATTCGGAATTTAAAGATGATGAAACAAAGTCTATTGAGGCAAAAATGGCTTTACTCTCATAGAAGTTGGAAAGATAGAAGTTTGGAGGTTCCAAAGTTAAATCTACCTTTGATCCAAAGAAAGCAACCTGCTACAAGTGTGGGTATACATGCCATATAGCAGCTAATGCAGAGTGAAGACTGTGAAAGCTTCGCAAGTTGATAAAATGGTAGACAAAGCAATGAAGTACAAGAAAAAGTACTTGAATTCAGCGAAAAGGGATGAAAAAGTTAAATCCAAGAAGAAAGAAAAAGCTTTGTTGGTGGAGGAATGTATTGATGAAGATTCATCATCATCAGATGATGATGATTTGTGTTTAATGGATGTCACAGAGAGCCAATTCAATAAAGATGTAGGAAAAGTAGAGAGAACTTGTTGTGATCCAGAAAGGATCGAACAAAGCATCTGCTTACAGTGTAAATAATTTTAAACTTTATTCTGAATCAGAAAAACAAAAAATGTTTGAAAATATCTATGTAGATTTCTTAACAAGACTTGATGATATTGCTGATTTAAAATCTAAACTTAATCAAGTCAAGTCTAATCAGATTTCTTAACGAAACTTTAGATTTGATGAAATTGGACCAAGTCCAACTTGTATTATTTATTTATTTTAGGAATTATTTTACCAAAAAGTCTAACTAGTATAATTTTTATTTATTGGTTTTCAATTAATCATTTTATATCCAAACTTCTTTTGTGTTTATCAAATTATTGTGAACTTTTAATTTGTCAATTTTATTAAGTTGATTGTATTTGTATTTATAACTTAAAAGAAATAAAAATAAAATTATAAAATACTGAAAACTCAATGTCTTTTAACGTTTTAGTTCTTAACTTTCAGAGAGTTTGAATAATCGACTTTTGTACTCCAAGAATTAATATTTCAACTATTTAAGTGGTGATTTTCATAGCATTTTAACTCAACCAAAAGATATTCACCAATCTATTAATCATATTTTAGGCCTATAAATTAGTTTTATACAGCATTAATTATCCATGGGTTCAAATTCAAACAAAAGATATTCACCTTTTTTTTTTTCTTTTATCTTTTTTTTTTTATCTTAAAATTATCACCTTTTTTACATATAAAAATGCTACAGTAAGTTGAATGAACATTGAACTTATCCCGGCTCGACACTCAAAACGGGTATATGATCCGCTCCAAATTCTTTTCTACAAATTATTGAAAGTCAAAATAATTTCCAAAAGAAGTCAAAGCTACCAAGTCAAATGCTGTCCTTTGCCGGCCCAACGCCATTTTTCCCGGTTCCGATTCTTTGTCCATAGACACATTTTCAATTAATTAATTAATTAATTATTTAAATTAATATACATAGAATACATAAATTAAATTAATAATAAATAATATTATGTCATTACTTAGTTGTTAGTTACGGATTAAAAGAATATTTGGACGGATCTTTCTATATCATTCACCGCCCAGTATCGTCGCTTAATTCATCATCGAAACTCAAAACCAACTTTTGTCCACTAAATTAAAATCCTACAAACACCGAAACACGCATTACAAATCAACGTACATTCAACTGTTGAGTTGCATGTGATCAGTAACTTCTTCAAGTATCAATTAATGTCGTTTGTTGTTGGATTGATAATCGGCATCACATTTGGATTCGCACTTATTTTTGGATTCGTTCGATGCGAAAATGCTCGATCCAAACGTCGTATCGCACTCGTAAGTTCTCAAATTTTGTTGTATTCCGTACACAGATACACACACTAGTTTGTGTGTAAAAGATGAATTGATTTGACTTTTATGTAGTAGAAGAACACCTAAATCATTTTTGTTATGGTCCGAGATCATGTAAAGTTGGATTAATTCTAGTAGTATATGTTATATGGTTATTAACTTATCATAGGTAGTCACAATCAACTTCATAAATTAATATTTTTTAATAAAAAGAATTTGGTTTTGGGGTCCATTGGTGTCTTGGTTGCATTACTATTGTTTATCGATATCATGTTTATTAATTCCGTAACTTGTACTCGGATTAGTCAATTGGTGTTTAGTTCAAGTTGAGGTGTTTAAATCAAGGTTAACTTAAAAATAAGCTCTCCAATTAAGTAAATGGGACCTACAACAATCACAACTTTAGTTGTTTTCGAAACTAGTTTTGAACTGATTTTATGCAACTTATTTCCATACACGCGATTTGTGATGATACAGCGCTGAATTCTATGCACCAAGTTATATTTACATGTACGCAAACACTCGGGCATTTGTAAGTTTTTTAGTCAGCTGATTACGGGTTAATTATTTTATGAAGGCAACGATAGTGGCTTCATTTGCAAGGATGACTCGTGAAGATTCAAAAAAGTTACTTGCACCAGAGTATTACCCCTCTTGGGTTGTTTTCTCGCAGCAACAGAAGTTGAGTGATTTCCCCCCTCGATTTTACATTCATCCTGTTTATTCGTTTTCACTCTTACATTATTTTTATATAAAAGGAACTGATTAATTTTCTCACTTTTGCAGTTGACGTGGCTTAATTCTCATCTCACAAAAATCTGGCCCAGTGTCGATGAGGTTAGTTTGGTTATGTGTCATTGTTTGTATGATGTATCATACTAGCAGGCTGTAAATAAGTGATTTTCAACCGGGTATTGCAGGCAGCTTCTGAGCTTATAAAGGCAAACGTGGAGCCAGTTCTTGAGCAATATAGACCAGTTGTACTATCTTCCTTGACATTATCCAAACTTACACTTGGCACGGTTGCACCACAATTCACAGGTTAAAATAACAGATGATTTCCCACTTACATATTTCTCTTGTTTTGTTCTCCTTTCATGTTTTTATATTATTTGAACACAAGCTTTTATTTATTTGAGGAAAATATGGTGTCACGGTTATTTTTTTAAGTTCTAAATAAGGCGGGCAATAGGGCATTAATAATTGCTCTTGATTTTTCAGGTGTTTCTGTTATTGAAGATGAAAGTGAGGGAATAACTCTAGAGTTGGAGATGAACTGGGATGGCAATCCTAATATAATACTTGATGTCAAGACTAGACTTGGTGTGGGATTGCCTGTGCAGGTGATCTAATTTATTACCCATCCGTGCTATTTTTTGGTTCTGATCGATGTTAATTATGCTTCACAATAATAAGCACAATTTTGTTTTTTCTTTCTTTGTGAGTAAAATATGCGATCAGTGATTATGAAGTTAAATTTTGCATTGAGAACATGATTTTGAATCAGTGGTCTCACCTTAAATAGATAATTGTAATTTACACCATGCTTCGTAATTATATGTTAACAAATATATATTGTTATTTATACAACTTATGTTCAACGACTCGATAAGTTTAGTTGGTTTTGAAACCATTTTCAATGCATCCAGGGTCTTATATATGTTATACAGCTTTTGATAATCTGAATATATCGAAAGAGTTATGATTTATAAATACATATTAATTTGAATTTATTTTGCTTGTGTAGGTGAAGAATATTGCATTCACTGGGGTTTTTAGGTTGATATTCAAGCCACTAGTTGATGAATTTCCTTGCTTTGGAGCTGTCTCATTTTCTTTGAGAAAGAAGGTACTTTCCATTTTTTTTCCTGTAAGATGTTACTTTAGAAGAGCATATATAGCGATCACATATGTACTCTAAATAAATGAGTAGAGTAGAACATAATTTAGTCTTTTTGGATGTCGCATGAGAATAGCTACTTAGTTAGCTGTTGCATTGCTATGAGGAGTTACTGATATGATATGGATTCTCAGAGCTCCCCTTTTCAGTGATTATTGAGGGTACTAAAATATTTGGTTAATAGTTAAACCTTTTTTTAAGCTATGCACCTGCATGATAATTTCAGGGGATGGGCAGAACATACTCCATTTTTTGGTATGATGAAAATCGAGACTATAATCAAAAACTGACGTGTATAAGTGCTTCGATTATCCTTGTTTAAAATTCTTTGTATGCTATGATACAGGAACTAAGTTTTCAAAACAATGACCCAATGGCTGAGAGTAAAACATTTTTATTCTTTTAAAATTTGCAGAAGAAGATGGATTTTACATTAAAGGTAGTTGGTGGTGACATATCTGCTATTCCTGGTGTTGCTGATGCTCTTGAGGTTTGAGTTTCATTGAGTATTCTAGTAATCTCATTCCCTTTTTCTTTTTTAGTTTCAATTTGCAATGCTATTGTTGTAAAATCATGTTTTGATCATGTTTTGGTCATTAAATATGTACGTTCGACTGAAGATGGGAGCCACAGCATGCATACTTATATATGCACTGTAAAACAAGGTTTTATTGTTCATGCAGAGTACGATACATGATGCTGTTGAGGATTCAATCACATGGCCAGTACGAAAAGTTATTCCCATTATCCCTGGTGATTACAGGTATGACTTTTAAATTTGAATATAGCGTATATATCCCTCAATTATGACAATTAGAAAACTTTGTGGACCGATATCAATATCATCTATTTATAACTATTTTGTAGTGACCTTGAACTAAAGCCTATGGGGACCTTGGAGGTGAAGCTTGTACAAGCACACGGTCTAACCAATAAAGATCTTATTGGGAAATCAGATCCTTTTGCTAAGTTATATATACGCCCCTTGCGTAATAGAACGAAAACAAGCAAAGTAATTGTAAGTTTTCTTCTTCCCGTTTCTTTCTGATCCCTTCTACAAGGAACAAAAATGAACTTCTTGTGGTTACTTACTATTCAGAACAACGACTTGAATCCAGTCTGGAACGAACATTTCGAGTTTGAAGTTGAAGATATATCCACCCAACACTTGACAGTAAAAATATATGATGACGATGGGCTTCAACTCTCGGAACTCATTGGATGTGCTCAGTTAAAGCTTAGTGAACTTGTGCCTGGCAAAATAAAGGATGTATGGTTAAAATTGGTAAAAGATTTGGAGATCCATAGAGACAATAAAGACAGGGGAAAGGTGATTCGTATTAATAAACCGAACCGAACTCATGTACCTAATTCATTTTATGCTTTAGAATACGTCATTTTTTTTGTTGATGTTTGTATGGTTTTGTTTGTGTAGGTGCATTTGGAGCTATTATATTGTCCGTATAGTGTGGAAAATGGGTTCACCAACCCGTTTAGTTCCAATTTTTCGATGACATCTCTTGAGAAGGTTCTCAAAAATGGTTCAGGTGTTGTAAACGGTGACTTGATTGATAGCAAAAGAAAAACGATAATTGTAAGAGGAGTGTTATCTGTAACAGTAATATCTGCAGAAGACTTACCGCCTGCAGATTTAATGGGGAAAGCCGATCCTTTTGTGGTGCTCACTATGAAGAAAACCGGAACCAAAAACAAGACCCGGGTATGTTTGTATCTTCAATATGATGTTCATTTATGTCTTGAATTCTAGCCTTGTATGTTTTTTGTCTTTAAAAAACATAGACTTATGCTTTGTTAGTGAGGAGGTGGCAAAATGGGTGGGTTGGATAACAGATCAAAATACATTCAGGTTGAAATGGGCAATTTTGAAAACGGTCCAAAACAGGTCGGTTGACCTGTTGACACTTTTTTATCCAGTTTTTTTTTTTTTTTTTTTTTTTTTTTTTTTTTTTTTGTTTTGTTAATTTTTATAGAATTTGTATTACATATGATTACAATACTAGAACTATCAACGCAATTTGATTATGTGAATTGAGGTGATTTAAGAGGGTGCAATAATTGAAATGCACATTTGGGCAATTTTGACCCGTATGAAGTGTTACATGTTTTAGCCAAGGGTTTTAATTTTACGATTTGATCTGTTGGTGATAAATTACAACCTAAATTGACCAGTTATAAGCTAAATGGATTGATATTTCCGCCTCTAGTTTGATGGATTGTACTTGATCTTACATGTTATCCTTGTCAAATTGTAGGTTGTAAATGAAAATTTGAATCCAATATGGAATCAGACTTTTGACTTTGTTGTTGAGGATGGTCTACATGATATGCTAATCGTAGAAGTATGGGACCATGATACATTTGGGAAGGTACGTCCATCATTTCACGTGTTCCTTCTGGTCATTAAATATTTTTCATAATTAATGTATGCAAGTACATAAAAATATCAAAATATATGTTCTTTTGACTTGAGTTTGGAAATAGTCTCTGTAGCTTTTCACAATGCTAACTTTATTTTGTGTGTGTTTTGTAGGATTTCATGGGCAGATGCATTTTGACACTAACAAGAGTTATATTAGAAGGGGAATACAAAGACAGTTTTCAAGTAGATGGAGCCAAATCTGGAAAACTAACCTTAAATCTTAAATGGTTAGGGCAGCCAATTTATCGCAATTCTTAGTGTTTTTCATTTGGCTCACATTGAACTGCTAATGAGGAAAGATCTGGAAAAGACCTCCATTCACTTTTTTGTTCAAGAAAAAGTTTTGGTCAGCGACTACACTTGGTGTACTTGATGTTTATACAGGTCTTGGAGATAGTTACATATAACATTTTATTGTGTAAAAAAGTTTATGTTCTTGATGCAAAATTGTTTGCATCTCAATTTTGATATTTGAATAACTTTATGATCAATTTTGGAGTGACAATTTTGTGGCGCTAGATGGTGGCGGGTAAGAAGTTAACTGGGTATGAATTAGGATTTGAATACGAACAGATACTATTTAAAGTAACCTTCGAGTTTTGAAACAATGATAATACTAAATAACATGTAAAATGAGAAGCTCAATTTAATGTCAAACAGCAAACTGGTGATCATTGAGAGGATTCGTGATTAGGGATCATTTTTGTAAGAGAAGTGAAAGAGTGAAAGAATAAACATTAAATTGTGTCCGTTTGTTAGAGTGTAGAATGACGATTTTGACTTGTAATACAAATGGTATTCATGTATAAGTCGGTAAGTAATGTATGATAGTAGACATGTTTAGGTACGTGTATCATTTTTCTAGTTAAAAACCAATTTAAAAAATAAGGTGAAAATTTATGATTTTCAACCAGAAAAAGTAATTTGTACCTCGGTAAAATTCTTCAAAAATCACTAAGTTATACATGTGCAAAATCGATAAACTAACATCCAGTAAATAATCTATTAACACACCTTATATTTTAAAAAACCAGCTTCACCACTATAGTATAAACATTTTATCTGTCAGTAGCATGATGAAGTTGAAACCTTAGTATTGGAGAATGTCATTCTCGTTCATTCTTAAACACAAAGTTGAAACTGCAATGTTTAAGCCACAACGCTAGTGGAAGGGTTTAGGTGGATCCTGTCCACCTTTTTCTTTTCCTCCTTCAAACGTATTTGTCAAGGTTATTTGTGTCGATCCCTTTTAACATTGTGTGTGACATATTAAATCACTCAGTTTAAAAATAGATCTCGATGTTGAACAAAGTATTAACTCCCAGTATTAAACTCAATATTGAGTTTAAGACCCAACCACTCCTCATGCTTTAGCTATTCCTCTTCGATTAATATATATAGTTCTTGCAATATATAACAAAAGAGTTATCGTTCATTGATAGTCAAATATTTTTAATGTAACAATATATAAAATGATTTGACATAATAACTATCATTATGTCACGTATATACAGTCAAATGGGTTATCATTTACCAACATTGGTGATATCAACCACTTTGTTCATGAGACATATTATGGATTGAGATTCTTTTAAATTGTATCTTGACATGATAGATAATGTTTAAACATTGTATAAGAGGGTGAAATATATGAGTGTTTTATACGTCAATTTTTTTTTCATACATCATTATTCATGTTTTAGTGTTGCACATGTGATTAATTATGTTGTGCATTTTCAAAATTAATGGTGAACGGAAAATTTTATGAGATGTAGAAATCACCACTCAATTTAATTTCTTCATTGTATTTCATCTTACAAAAAATATAGCACAATTTAATATATTAAAAAGTAATTCGAGATGATTTTGATTCTTTAACTTACTACCATTCTAACCAAAGTAACCTACAATCTTTCTTACCACCTTTACATTGACTAAACTTTAATTTATCAAAACAAGAGATAAACCATGAGGACTTCCTGTAAAACGACAAGTAAAAAACATGAAAAAGGAGTCGATGACCAAAATGATTGGAGGAAAAAAATATTTATCAATTTGGTGTCTTTTTAAAAATATTTACATATAAAGTGTTTTCTTAACAAAAGTATATATATATTTTTTTAAATAGTTTTTTTAAGTAAGATTTTAAGTAAATTATTTTTAACTTGTAACATTTAACTTATTCTTTTTAATTGAGATTTTTTTATATAATATTAGAAACAAATGTTATTCATATCGTGTAGTTAATAATCAATTTTAAATTTTATCATTCATAATAAATAACATTCGATAACACATTTTATGATTATATAAAAAGTATCGTACTAGAAGGACGAGTATGAAAGAAAGTTAAAAACATCAATTATTTATTTTTGGAAAGATATAAGTTTTGTAACAATGTTATTATACGTTAATAACATATAGAATGACTAGTTTAGGTTAATTTTGAAGTTAATAGGATTGAATTGATAACTTTTTCTTATGAATTATTTTATTGAAATTATGATTTGTTAGTAAAAATATAGAATCAAATATCATTAGAAAGTCTAAAACGAAGAATCAATTGAAAATATATGGTTTGGTTGGGTCTCGATTTGTGTCTTTCAATTGAAATTATGATTTGTTCTTAGGACGATACCTTTTATATAATTATAAAACGTGTTATCAAATGTTATTTATCATGAATGATAAAATTTTAAATTGATTATTAACTACACAATATGAATAATAGTTGTTCTTAATATTATATAAAACAATCTTAATTAAAGAAAAAAGGTTAAAGATTACAATCTAAAAATAATTTACTTAAAATCTTACTTAAAAAATTATTTAAAAGGAAAAGAATATATTTTCATTAAAGAAAACCCTTTATATATAAATATTTTAAAAAAGATATCAAGTAGGTATATATTTTTTTTCTGCCCACCATTTGAGTCATTCACTTCGTAGAAAAGATATTAATAAAAAAGACATAGAAAAGAATTAGTAACTAAAGAAAACACGGGCATAATCATAATGTCATCTAACCACACTTCTCAACAATCATGCCTTCACAAAAGTACACAATTTGTACACCCGAATTGGTCTTCTCTTCTCTATCAACAACCAACAATAATACATCCACACGCGTCTTTCATCTCTCACAAACCCTATCCAAACTTTTAGGGCACAATTTGTAAGTATCTCAACTCATTACTACTACACTCAATCGTCATCATCACATCAATAAACACAGAAATTAATCATGTATTTTAGGGTTTCTTCCTCTAGATTCCAGTCCAAACAGGGTTGACGATGTAATTCCAGCTTCCATTAACAAGCTTTACTGCAAGAATCAAATTACAAGTCAGGTATACACTAAACTTATTTGTTTATAGATTGTACCGAAATTAAGTTTGTGTGTATGTGTGTCGGGATTGAGTTTGGATTAAAAAGTTTTGAACTTTATTTAAGGGAAGCTATAAAGTAATGATTTATGTATGTGTTTGCTTTTAGATTTCGGTTTTATAAAGAAAAGATGCAAGCTTTGTGGTTGTAATTGCATTTGTAATGGAATTGTGCTGCCACAGTTTGTAGAATTAATGTAAACAAGTCAGGGTACGGATTACGTTAACCGTAATGCTTGATACGAGTCGGATCTCAATAATATGTCTTATGGTTACTTAGATTGACAAGTGTAAATGGAACAAGAATCATAAAGTATCGAATTTAACGCCAATTGAGGTGCATTTGTATGGGTATGAATTATAATAAGCTTATATACAATATGGAATTCGATTAAGTAGGTTCTTGATGCTATGAAACCAAAAAAGGCGTATTTAAGGAAGTTTTGTGATGATTAAGCTTTAAAACACCATATCACCAATGGATATATTTGGTCGGTTCAAAACAACTAACTCCCTCCTTTTTACTTTTACGATCTACTATCATCTGATGCATATAGGAGCTATACAAATAAGGATCGATGATCCTTTAGTTCCAGTAAGCTTACATATTTATATTCTACTCCTAGTATTAAAACATAGTATTTTACAATACAAGTTTCAATACGACATCCTCCTTAAGTCTTGTTTGCATGTGCCACCTTTTTTCTCATTGGACCTCTTTTTACAAGAGTTGACTTGGAGTTTTATCTTCACATGAGTAAGTGAAACTAGGATCAATCTTTCAAAAGTGAAACTAGGATCAATCTTTCATATTTGAAACAGATGAAATTCATCAGAACTTTTACATGGATCGCGAATGCACCTCTTGTGCCCATTAGATTAGATGAATAATATAACTAATGTTCCACTCGACTATGGGAGAATTAATTAGTTTGTGCATTTACTCATTATCTTATGGCGGACGGTAGTCACAAGTGAACTATTGAACGGAAACAAAGTTTTTGGTTAAATACGTAAGCTTCTGCCATTTTATCATAGGTTGCGGCATAGCACCTTCTTTCTCCCCTTTGGACTGTTAGCAGATAGAACATAACTAGAGTTCAGTTAGTATATTCTCTTATACTCTGTTATATACTTATACAGTGTTAATTGGCATAACTAGACCACTATATATAGTATATATGAACAAACTCCATTTTTTTTTGGATATCTATCTCCTGCTAGTATCTCTAATTTGCCCCCATCTATTGTAGTACAAGGGGTTGTTTAATTAAGTGTTAAAGTAAAGGGGTGCTGATGATTTCGTTTGCAATTTGGTTGTTTGTTATTGCTTTTTTCAGATTGCTGATCATTAGTTTTGGTTGTCTGGATGAAACTGATTATCTGGTTATTTTCAACTGAGATTATAAGTTTGATAGTAGCCTATTTGAACTGATTATTCCAAAATGTATAATCACTTCAAAACACAATCCCAAACTCTATAAGCTCTTTCAGCTCTAATCTAATTTTTTCTTTGAAGTCCAGTTTTATAAAACACTGGACTACATGATCGATTCCTTTTGATATATATAAGATTCAGGAGCTTAATGGTTGTTTCCTTGTGTTTTCAGGAATCATGATGAGTATAAAGGATTGGGTTTTGTCACAGTTGGTTTCAAACTCATTGGCCTCAGCAAGACAATTGTCTGGTTGTGATAGTTTCTTTGAAGGCGAACACCCTGCCAACGAGTTCAGCATGCATGGTATGACTCATCTTTGTTTCCGTCATAATTCGGATAACTTTGCATACGTGTTCAACATACAGACATAAACTTTTTACTGTGCACTTGTCGTATAGTATGTTTTATCTAATGTGGTTTCAAGAACAATCTCTGGTGTGGTTTTTTTGTCCATATTCAGCACTAAAGTTTGTTAATCCTTCTAATATACACTGCATGTGGCAAATTCGATCCATTTCGTCTAAATGGGTCAATCTGGATTGCGTTTTATGGTCAAAATGGATCAAATGATATTTGTAGCTAAAAGGGTACATGTCAAATGGGTTAAAAGTCGAATATAGAATCTTCTTAAAAGTGTTGCCTCAATAAATTTAGATAGTTATTTTAATAATGTTGTTTTAATGATCTTACTCGATATGTATCGATTATTTATATAAATGGACAAAAAAGTGTTTATGGGTCAACACCACCTGACTTGACCCGGCCCTTTTAGATCCTTACTAAAAATAGCCCGTTTCAACCCAAAGGCGTATTGACATATTATACAACCTGCATGATCCACCCATATTGCCACAAGAGCATGAGGAGTGGTTCAATATGGAACTCAGTGTGGAAGTCAACACTGAGTTTAGCAGTGTGAACCATAAATAGGGGGAGGGGTTTGGTGTGGAACACATTGTGGAAAGGGACCCACGGATTAATTTCAACTAATGAGATTGCAAAAGTAAAAAAATAAAAAATTAAAATTGGCTAGACCCACCATGCTCTTCTACCCAACGTTCATCTTTTAACACTGACCCTTCCACACTGTCTTCCACGCCGGCATGGAGTGGAAAACCCAGCGTGGAAGAACTTTCCACACTGAAAAATGGCTCCACTCGTGATTCTCAACATTAAAAGATTGTGTTGTGCTTAGCTGTCAATTTGAGAATTCGTGAATTATAAAAAGACCTCTTTGTTATTCATTTGTTAGGTTCTGCACAAACAACTACCTCTCCTCCGCCAGAGGCAGCTGATATAACACGTCCTTCTGTTCCCAACCAAGAAGCAGCACATCCTTCACCTCTCCGCCAAGTCACTTTCGAAAATGCCCGTCAACATCATCATACAAATAAGGAAAAAAATATGGATCCTTTGGCAAAGATCGAGAGGCTTCAGATCAAGTTCTTACGGCTTCTACTTCGTCTTGGCCGCCCACAAGATGATCTAATGGTGGCCAAAGTTTTATATCGGATCCACTTGGCAACTTTAATACGGGCAGGAGAACCAGATCTCAAAAGAGTTAACCTCAGCAGTGGTAAAGCTAGAGAGATTGCGATAGAACAAGAAACATCAGGTAACCCCGAGTTGGAATTCTCATTTTCAATACTAGTCCTTGGTAGAACAGGTGTTGGCAAAAGTTCAACAATTAATTCTATACTTAATCAACCAAAAGCCAAAACGAATGCATTCCAACCTGCTACTGATCGTGTGCAAGAGGTTGTGGGTACCGTGAATGGAATCAAGATCTCTTTCATCGATACACCTGGTTTGTTGCCTCCGTCACCAAATAATATCGGAAGAAACCGGAAGATTTTACACAAGATCAAGAAGCGTATTAAAAAATCCCCTCCAGATATGGTTCTGTATTTAGAGCGGCTCGATCTGATTAACACCGGTTACAGTGATTTCCCGCTATTGAAGCTTGTAACTGAAGTATTTGGTAGTGGAATCTGGTTCAACACGATGCTTGTCATGACTCATTCTTCTTCACCTCTTCCTGAAGGGCCTGACGGGTACCCTGTTACTTATGAATCCTATTGTACCCAGTGCACTGATCTTGTACAACATTACGTCCACCAGGCGGTTTCTGACTCGAAACTTGAAAACCCTGTTCTGTTTGTCGAAAATCACCCTGAATGTAGAATGAATATCAATGGAGATAAGATTCTTCCAAACGGGCAGATTTGGAAATCTCAATTCCTTTTGTCATGCTTGTGCACTAAAATCTTGGGTGATGTTAACAAACTTCTTGATTTTCAAGATAGAATTGAATTGGGTGTATCAAATAATAACCGAATTCCATCTTTACCTCATCTTCTTTCCTCTTTTCTCCGCCATCATATTTCAAATCCTAATGGAACCAAAAACGATATTGACATTATATCTTTTTCGGATTTAGAAGAAGATGAAGAAGATTATGATAAGTTACCTCCTATACGGATCTTGTCAAAATCCCAGTTCAAGAAATTGACAAATTCTCAGAAGAACGATTACCTTGATGAGCTGGATTATCGAGAGACCCTTTATTTAAAAAAACAACTAAAGGAAGAATTATGTGCACGGAAAGAGAAGGGATCTGAAAATGGAAGTTTAGAAGATGATGGGAATTCCAGTAACAAAGAGGAGCCTCCTGAGCCCGTACTTTTGCCAGATATGGCAATTCCTCCTAGTTTTGATCCTGACAACCCGTTGCATAGATACCGTTTTCTAGTTACAAGTGACCAGTGGCTTGCTAGGCCTGTTCTTGACCCTCTTGGTTGGGACCATGATGTGGGGTTTGATGGTATAAACCTAGAGTCATCTAGCAAAGTAAGCAATAACTTGTATGCATCAGTTACAGGACAGATCAGCAAGGATAAACATGATTTTAATGTGCAGTCGGAGTGCTGTGCAGCTTTTGTGGATCCACGTGGGCCCACTTATAGCGCAGCATTGGATGTTCAATCTTCAGGTAAAGACTTGATATACACTCTTCATGGTAATACAAAAGTGCGTGTTTTAGAACGAAATACTGCAGAATGTGGAGTATCATTGTTGTCTTTTGGGAACAATTACTATTCGGGTGTGAAGGTGGAAGATAGTTTTTTGTTAGGTAAGAGAGTGAAGTTTGTGGTAAATGGGGGTCGGATGGCAGGTCGTGAACAAGTGGCTTCTGGTGGGAGTTTGCAGGCTACAATAAGAGGGAGAGATTACCCTGTGCGAAATGATAAGGTTAGCCTTACCATGACGGTTTTGTCTATGAATAAAGAGACAGTTTTGGGTGGAACCATAGAGTCTGATTTTAGGGTGGGGCGAGGGACGAATATGTCCATCAATGCTAATCTAAACAATCAAAGCATGGGCCAATTGTCTATTAAAACAAGTAGTTCTGAACATTTGGAAATAGCGTTGCTTGCAGCTGTCTCAGTTTTGAGGGTTCTTTTAAGGCGAATGGGATCTGATAGTTCGATCACGAGAGCATCCTGAAGTTGGATGATTCAATTCGTTAATTTCCTTGAATATTATGTAGGCTTATTCTCTTGCAGTTCACTTTTTTAGTTTGTTATAAGCGCAAGTGATTTGATTCAACAGATAGGGAGGCAATAGTTGTAAATATATGTTGAGGAAGAGTTCTTTTTATAAGAGAATACCCACAAATCATATCATTATCTTGTTTCACTTTAGATTGAGTTCAGTTTCATAACTTTGAAAATTATTTTATGTTCAATTTACTACACTTTATACAAAAAGGATAATTAGCTTTTACCTAATTCGAATTATATACTTTTTTTGGTACCATTAAAATCAATATACAATAACAACTGAATAGAAGATACACTCGCGTATAACTAAACTTTCATATGTAATGTGGTTGCACATGTTAAATTTTCATTCTTTTTCAAGATCCCTTCCATTTTGATAATTTATCACTGGTGTAAAAAACCTTTGTATAAAATAATCTATTTGATCATTTTAATCACTCAAGAAAAATGGTGAACTTTCCTCTGTTTATACATTTTCTGGCTTCGCCACTAACAGATTTCGCTTACAAACACGCCCCCAAAAAAAACAGAAGTTGGATCACTTCTGTAACAAAGCTGTGATTCTACATATTAAAGGTATAAAATTAACTCAAGTGTTGCCAGATCCATCTGAGGCGCTGACAGAAAACACAGAAGACTCAACACTTGATTCATAATTCCAACAGAAAATCATCAGTAAAGAATACCTCAAACGCTTCATCCTCCCATATCCCAAAATTATTTTCATGAGGTGCCAACTTTCTCGCTCGCCTGGTAATAAAGCATTTTCTGAACATAAAACATCATGTATCCTTGTGCAGCCCTCACGATGTTCTCATTCACTTGAGTCACCCAAGCGTCATCGCACTTGTACCATTGATTACTTAACCTCAAATAAGTTGAATAGTGGCCTGCATCTAGTTTCCCTGAGTGTGTCACAACCGCAAATAACTCAAATTCTGAAGTAGATTCGTTGGAAGAATCTGGTTCGTTGCCATCCCCATCAAAGGCAAAGATCCGGTTCCCAAACCGACTCCTTAATATGGAGGACGAAAGATAAGGAGACATGTCTAAGGAAAACGGGAATTGCAGGTAGCGGTCAACCTTCCTTGACATCTTCCTTATTGGAGAGTGCTCAAATCTTTTTATGTGGAAACAAGAAACCAGTGGAAGCTTTCTTATAGACATTTGTTTGAGGGATTCTTGTCTCACTTGACACTGTTGGCAGAAAAACTTCTGGTCAGAACCTAATCTTTCTGGTCTCGTGAATCGGTCCAAACACCCCCTAAGTGTAGACATCCCTGAGTTCATGGTTTCTGCATTCCCGTTACATGAATGAAGCGGTTTTGTGGATGTTTTTCCAGAACCTTCCTGGTTAGGTACCAAATCCAATGAGATGTCTACGCAAGGATCATATGTGGTGGATGTAAAACCACAAGCTGTGCACATGACATCTGAACGCAATATTCCAGAAAACACTCTATGGGCGATACAGCAGTCTCCACTACCTGTAAGAAACATTTCAGTCAAAAGTTTGGAAAAATTTAATGAAAAATACTTTCCTCATGATATACATGGTATTCATTTCAGGCAAAAACTAAACAAAAGCAAGTGTATCAAATGTTTTACATTAACGCTCACACACCCATGTTATACAAATAATTTTCAAAATAAGCAGAAAGTTGATTACCAAAAACTGGAATAAGAAGTTGCTGGCTAAGTTAGATGTGCTATCCACCACTAATCCTGAAAACTAGGATCTTGTGCCATATCCCTATAAAGTCAGCTGGTTGAAGTTATGTAGAAAGTATGATATGTTTATACAATAAGGATTTAGCTTGACTGGCATCTAGTGGAAACCTTGAACTTCCTCCAGGCTCCAGATTATCTGTATCAAAAGATAAAAGATCCTATCAATGGCCAGCTGGGAATTAGCAAAAGAAGAGATGTGACGCAAGAAAATCCTAAGATGAACCAAAATAGGCTTTGGGAGTGGACTTACTGAAATAAAACGTATGCAAGCTGGCAGATCAACTCTTCCTAATTCCAAGAACTAATTAAAAATCCTGCAGTTGGATTACTGTTGTTACTCTTAAATGTTAACACTTACAAGCATCAAAGCTTGTCCAAGATCAGGGCTAGACTATCGATAATGACCATCCTATTCTTAGGTGACAGAACCATTGGTCTAAGAGTACTATACTATTGTCAACATAATGCTTCACGGACACTTGCAAACATTTATCCAATCTTAGGGCTCAAAGGGGACCAATGAATTAAGTATAGAAGAAAAAAGTGAACCAAGTTAAGATTCGTATGTATTATGTAGTCCAAGTAAAAATCAACTCCTATTAAAGAGAAATCACTAGTGTTCCACAACTATTCGTGTGTGTATGTCGAAGAAAAATCTTACACTCAACAACAAAAGGGCTGCATTAAGGGGCAATCAACAAAGTATCACATAACAATACACAAAAGTACCAACATGCAAAACACTTTTTGGCTGAAACTTGTAAGGCTGCTTGTAAATGTAACTAGGAGTAAAGATCAGTTGAGAACAAATACAGGCAATCCTATGAATGAGTTCCTTCTTTTCTACCAAATTTGACATGTCAAGTTCAACAACATGTAAAGCGAACCAAGTCACTTGTCCATATTCTCATAACAACAAAAATTTCAACATGATCAGGAGAACCAAACCAACCACCCCTGTTAACAACTTTCTATTCGTGTGCAAAAACTACACATCTAAATTACTGGATCTGGATAGTATGACCCACATACATAGTTAGAAGTTCAACAAAAGAAAGGAGTAGTAACAGATTAAAACTAAGTTTACCTTGACTATGAGGTTTACGCTCATCTTTGTCCACCTTTTCGTGGATAGTATGACCCACATACATAGTTAGAAGTTCAACAAAAGAAAGGAGTAGTAACAGATCAAAACTAAGTTTACCTTGACTATGAGGTTTACGCTCATCTTTGTCCACCTTTTCGTGGATAGTATGACCCACATACATAGTTACAAGTTCAACAAAAGAAAGGAGTAGTAACAGATCAAAACTAAGTTTACCTTGACTATGAGGTTTACGCTCATCTTTGTCCACCTTTTCGTGGATACCGTCAAGCATGGAAATGAAAAATTCATGAGCATCCTGCTGTTCGTAACTTGCCAGGTTTCCTGCGTGCTGCCACCAACTGGAAAACAATAGCAAGTAATCAGATGTTTTGTTATTAATTCTCCCAAATTCTCAAAAAATATCAATCGGCAACATTATTTAAAAAAAGATCGATAATGATACCTACTACATTTGGTGCAAATTTTGCATATGACCCACTTTAACATACTATCAAAATACACCACAAAAAGCTAAACATTTTTACATTGCAACATGTGTTCCTATTAAACCTTACACCTTTATTTATTTCCATTTCATATTCCCCCAAGCTTTATTCTAATATCATCACATAAGTATGATTCCAAACATTTAATACAGACCTGTATAAGAACTTTGCAGGGCTATACGGTTTCCGATCACCAGAAAAAAATGCAGAAAATAATGCATCTGTATCACATGCCAAACATAACCTCTGTGAAATCTTATTCTTCCGCTCATTTTTATTATGGTTCACTCCATTCTTCTGCTGACAAACAAACCGATTATGCCGATCACTTAAAAAATAATTCCGTAAAGGTGGTGTGTGCAACAAAGCCTGCAATACAGAATTCATAAAGCAAGTGTTTCCTAAATTATTCAACCCTTTCAATCCAACAGGAAAGTTTGAATTCGACAATGCGTCTTCATCATTTCCAGGTAACAAACTTGAATTCGTCTGTAACAATGCCTGTTCTCTCGAATCAGGTGTCCACGGCCGGTAATCCACGCGCCGCCGCTTCCTTAGGTTTTCCGGTGCCGGCACGCAAAGCGATTTACATCTGCCTAACGTTGCAGCAGCCGTCTGCGACATCACAACCGCGGTATCAAAATCGCAATCATAAACCTGATCACCACACGAACAACAAAACAGCTCCGCTCGATCCACATCAATCACGATCTCGTGTTCGTGATCCGGCGCGTGCACGTCACAAACAACAGCAGTACATGATACGCACGTGTACAGCCGTGGTGACGCGTGTCCACACGCACCGCATCGGAAAACTTCGTTTTCCTTCAGTACAGACGCACGTCCTAACGGTTTAACTCGAATGTGATCTAATAACTTACCAAACGACGTCGTACCTCGACCGGATTTGAAATAAGTTAAATGAGAACACGGCGGTGGAACAATCACGGCCGTTGATTGTTGTTGATGGTCAGAAGAAAATGAATGGTGGTCTGTATTTGACGACATTGTTGTTTTTGTTAATGTGAGATTGTGAATGCGAGAGTTAGGGTTATGAGATTAATGGATTTCAATTCAGTGAGTTTGGATTCAGATCTCATGGTTGTTTAATTTGAAATGAAATCGTGAAAATATAATTGAATGATAATATATTTTTATTGGGTTTTTTTGTCCTAAAGCATTGTAAAAATTAGGGTACGATATGATTCATTTTTTGTTGATCGAAAAGAGAGAGACGGAGATTGGGTACTCGGTTAGGAGTCAGATAACTCAGTTGAGTAATTGAGTTTTTCTTCTTCTTAAAAATACCAAGAATCTTGTATATATATATATATATATATAATATATACTTTTTAAACTTCGAGTACAATTTTTTTTTGTTTTTTTCAAGTTAAGTTATCAAAATTCTTGTAGTACTAAAAAAACTTTTGGCCCTTCTAGTGGTTAGGGAGACTCGTCATCAAGTCACCTTAAGACCATTCATAGTCGTGATCTTACATAAAGACGCATTGGTCTTACTTTGCGGGGAAAATGATTACTTGTGAATGTCAGCTATCTTGAATCTGCAGGCATGAATCAACAGCATACAAAAAATTGTATTCAAATGTTAATGAAGACCGTGTTGGAATGGAGACTCGTTTTCAATCATTGAAATCACAGCAAGGTATTGAGTCAGGTGGTGTGCACATGGTTGGGACATGGGGTGTTGGGGGTAGTGGCAAGACAACTCTTGCTTATTCTGCTTATAAGAATATCGCTCACCACTTTGAAGGTCAACTGCTTTATGGACAATATTCGAGAGGAATGAACAAAGCATGGTTTGTAAAAACTTCAAGAGAAAGTTCTATCAACTTTTTTGAAAACAGAAGTGAAAGTACAAAATGTCAAAGAAGGAAAAGATAAGATAAGAAGTAGGTTAAGTCGTGGTAACGTGTTAATTGTTCTTGATGATGTTGATGACGATAGTCAAATAGAGGTGTTAGCTGGATCCCACAAATGATTTGGAGATGGGAGCCGATTAATAATCACAACTAGGATGAGCATTTGCTAAGAAAACACAAGGTAGACAAGATATCTCTTGCCAGTTTATTATCACATCATGAAGCGATTCAACTCTTTAATAGGCACACTATAATATACTTTCACAAAGGGTGGTTTCTTATGCAGATGAGCTCCCATTAGCACTAAAAGTTTTAGGTTCTTTTCTATGTGACAAAGACAAGAATGAGTGGATGAGTGCCTTGGCCAAGATGAAAAATATCCCAAATCCTACAATCATGTACAAACTCAAAATAAGTTATGATGGACTGGAACTTAATGACAAAGAGTTATTCTTGGATATTGCATGTGTATTTAGGAGGTGGAGTATAAAGGAGGCAACACAGATACTTGATGCATGCGGTTTTCACCCTGGTATAGGGATCCCAGAACTGAGACAATCATAACTATTTCGAATGGTACGTTTGACATGTGTGATCTGGTTCAAGAAATGGGACACTACATTGTTTGTGGTCTACATCCTCGCAATCCCGAGAAACATAGCAGGGTTTGGAATTTTAAAGAAATTGAAGACATGTGTTCCATGGATACAACAACGGTCAAGGTTATTCTAGCCTTTTAATATGTACACAAATTGTGTACCGAATGATACACATACATATATACATATACATACATACCCCATGAAACATATAATATAACTCGATATAATTCTTGCAAGGTTTTATTCCAGCCTATTATTGCAGGAAAATGACAAGATTGAAGCAACAGTTATGTAGTTTTTCATCAGGTTATGCCAAACTTGTTTCAAACATGAAGAAACTAAGGTTTTTATGCTATGCCCCGGGAAACGATTTATCTGCCAAAGATGTGTTAAATGAGTTGTGTTATATTGATTATGTTTATTATCCTGGAAGTCCAATTCCAGCAACTTTTCAACCAAAGAATCTTGTTGTTCTACACTTGCCTTACACCTGGAAGTATAGCAGAGGTTCACATAGCAAACGGAAAATTACACCATAACTTTAGCTTAGACATATATCAAAACAGATACTTGGTGGTAGCATTGATTACTGATGCAGGTCTACAAAATATATTAGGTTACAATTGGCAAAACATGTGAAAGGCGTCATGCTTCTTTGTCAACTCCCAAAACATTAATTAACTATTTTATGTAAAGAAGGAATGTCCCACCATAAGACTATTTATTTGTCTGATTCTACCTTTAATTTATTTCTTGTCTTGAACAAATTTTGCTTCCCTATATACAAGTCTATCACTCCATGAGTAGCTGTGAATACGAAATATATTGTTAGCAGTCGAACCCCATACTTGCAAATTTCTAAGACAACTATATCTATGTATGGATTCATGTTTTAAATTATGCCTTTTATTATATCCTAAAATTTTGAAAATAATATGTTAAACTATTTATATTACCTAATGATCATAAAGATACTTTGCTAAATGGTGTAGTAACTAATATGTAGGCAATTTTTGACTGGTATACATCAGCATCTACCACATTTGAAAGAGGTTTACCTCTTTAATGCGAAGAAGTTACACAGCACGCCAGAGTTTGGTGGACTCCCATGTCTTGAAACATTCAGTTGTTGTTACAGTTTGGAAGAGATCCATCCGTCACTTGGATATCATAAAAGTCTAGTTTATGTATGTGTATCTGATTGTGAGAACCTTAGACCTTTTCCAACCATTTTCTGTATGAAAAAACTGGAGACTCTTGAAATCGAGAATTGTAAAGCGCTTCTTGAGAACCCAGAGATTGAAGCAAGCATGGATAACTTGGTAGAATTAAATTTGAGTGAGGTTGGGATAGAAGTTCTGCCCTCATCAATCGGACAATACTGTACCAACCTTATTTCACTAAAGGTGAACTGGTGTGAAATTTTAAAGAACATAGAAAGCATTTTTCAAGCCTTGAAACAATCACAAAGGTTACAGTTCAGACAAGTGGATTGTTTATTAAAGGATCCTTCGTTTCCACGTTTCTTAATGAAATTGGATCTCAGTATGTGTGGATTGGAAGATGGAGAGATCCCTTGTGATGTTGGTGAGTTATTCAACTTAACAGAGTTATATCTAGGTCGGAATGGATTTTCACGATTACATTTCAGCCTCTTGCAACTTACTCGGCTCAAACTCCTCGACCTCAGTTATTGCTGGGACCTCCTTGAATTGCCGGAGCTCCCATCACGTATAGCTACACTTAAAGCGAATGGTTGCCACTCACTGGAATCCATCGGAGACTTCTACACAAACCGTAAATGGTTATGTCATGACTCCCTCCTCTGTACGAAAAAATTCACCGATGCTGAAAGATTACTACAATCTATGCTCCATGTATATGCTTTTACTTTTTGGGTCCTTTTGAATCATTTAAAAACTAATAGACGGGTCCAATCGGTCCATTGATAAATTCCTTTTAGAAAACCACGGGTCCAACAGGCTATGAACAAAGGGTTGAGCGGGTTGTGCTTATCAAAATCATCATCATCCTCTTTCCAATTTCTCATGAGATGTGGGTTTTTAAACGAATCTAACATTTTTATAGGTTTGTACTTTATTATTAATTTGCAAATGTTATTTGTTTTAGCACCGTCCTTTTCTTTAATTGCTTAAAACTTAGTATGGTTTTGCTTCTGATTTTGTTGACTTTCATAAGTCAAAATTTGTTTATACAAGGATATTTATATTTTAAATCAATATACTATAATTTCTAAACATCTGGAAATCAAGTTTATATTCTACTGTTATCATTAACAAATATCTAAAACTAATTCATAAATTTCTATAATCTGCAATTTACACGCTTAGCAATTCCTACACAAATAGCTTTATTAGTAGAATGGAAACAAGTTGTTTAGAATTTCAAATGTGTGCTTAATTAACCTAATTCAAACTGTTTTTTTGGAGAGACATGGAATTAGTTAAAGATTCAAGGGAAAATAACCGGGTCGGCCCAACCCGAGTTGCTCAACCCGCTTTAAAATATGACCCGTTTGGATCCGGACCCAACCGACCCATTTTTCTGGGCTTCGGTGTGTGTGTGCGCATGTTAGATTTCAAGCTTTATATATGTACACCCAAACACCCAGTCAACAAAAATAATAATGGTATTGTGTTAATTAGGGGGAAGCAATTGAAAATCACTCTACGCAACTCCAAGTTGATGGCCTTGAGATTCCAAAGACCTTTATACCTCCTTCGCTTAGAGGAAGTAAATATAGATTGCAACTTCTACAGAATTGGTGCAATAACTTTTGCGGATTCTTAATGTGTGCTGTTATATCGGGGGCGACATGGGTCTCCATATATATCTTTGAAGCACTAGCAGGCCAGCAGGGTGCTACAATGGGCATGGATCCTGAACCTGGGTTTTGGAAGGAGTGTGACGATGATAAATATACCTGGGTGGATTATGTTTCCTTTGGTTATTTGAGACACACTAAATGGTGGGACTGCACTTCCAATGCTGTCTCGTTTTCAATTACCGGCAGGTATTATGGGGATATATATAGCAAATGTAGTGGGTTTGGGGTTAGACTTGTTTCCAGGAAAAATGAAGTTGGTCTAACAGAAACGTCAACAGATTCCTCTGACTTTTGTGATGAGAATGATGATTATATGTATAAATCAAGATCCTAAATGATACAAAGTCTGCTTT
This sequence comes from Logfia minima, assembly GCA_963921325.1. Classification (NCBI taxonomy): domain Eukaryota; kingdom Viridiplantae; phylum Streptophyta; class Magnoliopsida; order Asterales; family Asteraceae; genus Logfia; species Logfia minima. Next base: position 42,264,164 of record OY992764.1, read on the forward strand.
GAAGATTTCCTCAACGTAGTAAAAAGTCAATCATGTAAGATGAATTATAAATTTAATTCACAGATTCGATTAGTTTAGCACACAAGAATGATATAATGATTCTTGCAAAAGGTTTCATCGATTTCTATTTTGTTATTTGTAAACGTAAATATTACAATACAATCAATCCCTAAAATTTCTGGGCAGAAAAAAAGGTCCTGTTAACTAATAAAGTGACTCCTTAGCCAGACGATTACAGTTCCTTTGAAACATTGTTTTGCAAGAACTTTGGAAGGATTACAAAGTAATTCAGCAGTCCAATTTTTTATTTTTTCTACCAGAAACATCAAAGAAATACATGAAAAACCACCCGAAAAAGGTGGGGAAAACAGTATACGAGGGATAATCAACAGCAATTAACACCCATCTTTTAGCACCTATTGAACATCCAAACTAGGGAAGTCCTTTGCAAACAAGCAAAAAAGTCTTTCTCCAAAATTGCTTCCAAATAACCCATAAGATAATATAGCATACTCAATGAAAAGCTTTTGATACTTACCTATTGTCAGATGGAGCAAACGAACCAGTGCTTACATCCTTAACGAATCAGTGATTCATTTGGTTGACAATTGTGTACATAATGAGGTTTAACATGAATATTTGGACAAATATTATACAACACACAGTAAAGTACAATAGACTTCATATTTTGGCATACCAGAATTGTATCATACAGTTTGGTCCTAAATAATTCTGAAACTAAACGACATGGTTCATGTAATTTGAAACTCGAATATAACAGGGAGATTTTTATAGAGCGATCGTGTTGATGAACTTCCGTTTAGCAAAAGCCAACCACCACTTGTTTGGAGTTCCGTTGGGTCTGTATGCAACACTCAACAATCTCCCACTAGTTTCTTCCCGTATTTGCTTCAGATAATTCCTTAATAGCTCTGCAATACAAATTTTAACAGATATCAATAAAAAGAAACATCCACATACTCGTACTCTCACAACTGTATCAATTGGGTCATTTCCATTTACTTAACAAACTTAAACAGTCAATTTGGGACTAGAGCACAAGGGAAAGAATAATGTCCAAGAATATGATTTAGGTTAGTTAATTTGATTGAAAATGGGTCTAAGATGATTTGGCAAATACAATTGGGAAAGCTAATATATCTAATTGACCAATCTTTTTTGTTAAGGTACATAACTACACAAACATTTTGAACAATGTTGCCTAGTTGAACCGTAAATTTCTCAAATTCGCTCTAGATTTTAGTGGAACTAACTTGTTATGATAACTTGAAATGTCACATTTAATGTTCTAAACAGTAATTACAACTTGCAAATGTGTTTTTCTGGGACAAGAGTGGATGATCCTCGAGGTTAAACATTTTCTGATATTTGAAATTAACAATGATGATTTCATATTTTCTAGCCCGAAAATTCACTTGTTTAGAATACTCTTTTATAGACATAAACTATTGATCTACGATCAGAACAAATCTTATTGATTTTAAAGTTAAAAACTAGTCTATAGTAATTTAGAGTAACAATGCGCTCTAATTTTGGGACGGAGGTAGTAACACATGGGAAGCAGGAAAAAAAATGTATCAGTATGTATGTTGATATAAAGTTACTAAGAAGACTCTACCTGCTTCTTTATTAGACCCTGCTAACGGAAAGAGACCAGGAAAAGGGAAACCCAACTCTCCAGGTACAGGAACATCTTCCAAACCGAGGTTAATTATCGCTTTTGTCCCTTCAGCTAAGGTTCTGCAGCCTTCAAGTCTCTTCAAGGCCACATTGATATAAAATGTCAAATATATAAGGAGTTTATCAGCTGGGCTTTGGATGTCAAAGTTCTTGAAGAAAACATTCGCCCTAAAGAACGTGATTGCTTCATCAATTATATCAGTTGTAGCTGCACAAACCTAAATCAGATTGCCGCAATAACAATCTTTTTCGACCATTTTTTAATTAGCATAAAAAGGTTTGACCTTGATCAGAAACAGGAGCAGGTCCTCTAATGTGACTTTTCAAAGGAAGTAACGGGCACCCACAAGCTTTAGTAATTCCTTCCTCGTCAACAAATGTAGAATGGTAAACCTGAGAAGCAAATAGGTGTACATATTAACCTTCACTAATTGATAACTAAAAGTCATAGAATTTCTAATTTTTGGAAAAGTTACAAGATAGACTCACACACCTACCCTTCGTTGATTTTAAAACTTAGAGGTGTTATAGGTAGACAACATATCCATAAGAAAATCAAAGCTGCTAAATGTGGAACCTGAGTTCCGAATGATCCGTACAATGTATTTAATATATGAAAACTAAATCGAGAGTGTCCTCTTACCATTTTCAGTAGACTAAGACACGGCCCACAGGTTACTCACAATTTGATGCTGTGCTTCAACAGTATAAAGATTAGCCCTAATTGAATTCACTTCCTGCATGTTAATATCCATACCTTATTGGTTGTAAGATTAAAAGCATGAACAAGTAACAAAGAAACCATAAAAAAATGCATATGTACACATATATACAAAATAAAGAAGAAATTTTGTAAGAACTGTTACTCCACTTCTAGAGAGCAGTCAAATTAAAGAGGGTGTTTGGATGAGTGTGGATAATAATGTGAAACTACCAAACCATCGATAACTGTTAAGCATCTGATTATCAATTCTGAATCTTAAGTCACAATGATCACTTTTAAACACACAAGTCCAAACACCCCTAGATCTCAAGTTTAAGGAAGATAGCGATTAAAGCTAAAAGTCTATTACCAAAACTAAGGTCAAAAGCTCAATCTTTACCGAAATAAGTTCAAGATCCAAACTTTGTAGGACATGTTTATCATGAATTTGGAATACCCATATAAACTCATCACGATTTTCGGCCCAATACCTCAAATTTCATGCTCCTAAAAATCCTAATTATAACAAAGTAAAACATACAGTTCTAACATTTCTTATATAACTATAAAGTTCCAATATTTATTAGTATAAAGCTTACAACTTTAAGATGTGATAATTGAATTTATCTCCATGAAATTCCGCATAAACAGGCGCATTCATACAAACCCCATTACACAATAGATGCAAAATTCATAACAGTGATGCAATTCATTTGATGTATTGATTTGTAACAAATCAATATTGTCAAAGCCCACTTCTTGTTGGATCTCAAATTTGAATGAAATTAATAGATTCGGAGAGAAAATAAAATACCTGTGGGTGGGGAAGGATTATGTGACCAGATCAAAGATAAGATTTTTAGATCCCACGACCGGAGATGATCGAACCCTAGGTTTGTACTGTTTCTCAATACTTGTATTTTTTTCAGAAAAAAAGAAGAAGTAAATATATGATGCACGAGTTCTGTTTTTTGTTTTCGTTTTTCAGTTTTTGGGGAATTTTGCCTGTTTGGAGTTTGGACTTTGGATGGCTTATTAACTGGGTGTTTGGGATTCTCTCTTCTTTAAAAGGTTAGAACGGTGACTGTGTGACCTTTTTAAACATATGTTTATGTTTATTCTATAATTTTTTGAAAAATTGAAAAATTGAAATAAGTGAAAAGGCTAAAAAGCTTTTTAATAAGTGTTTGAATTTGATTATATATTGTGAAAATAAATGATACTTTGTAAATAGATGAAAATTTAGATAGGGGTGTGCATGGGTTGGTTTGGAGTTGGTTTTTGTCCAAAACTGAAATCCAAATCAAAGTTATCCATTTTTTGATTTCTAGAACCAAAACCGAACGGTTTTATCGTTTGATTATATCGGTTTTTGATTTTTTTGGATTCAGATTTCGGTTTCTTTCGATTTTTCTTTATTTTAACAAAAAATTGAAAGTGAGCAATAGAGACTGCACATGGATTGTAGAAATTAAATGCTTTAAACACAAATAAATAAGTAAAAATTTCTTCACTAGCAAATAACCATCAACGACCACCGAACAATTAGCATGGACATTGAAGAACTAAGAGACTAAGATATGTATTTTGGTCTTTCAGTTAGAACAAGAAAGATTGAGAGCGAAAATGTTGAGATCTAAATCGAGTTTCCTATGTTAATTGTTAGATTGTGATTGAGCCGTAAGTATGAATATTGAGAGAATGTTAATATCATAACTGTCAATAAACACACACACGAGTAGATTAATGAAAGGCTTACTGTTATAGGATACAAACTTGATATTTATACCCCTAATACTAACTATCTATTATTTATTACATAAACATGCTAAATCCTCTAAATTTATTTTCAACAATCTCCCCCTAGGATTTAGCGTGTCGATTTTAAAGAGAATATATGTTTATATCGAAAGTCGAGCCATTTTTCAAAATGTCGAATTTGATTCCTACAATCTCCCCTGATTGTAAACGTTGCTCGGATTATCTTCAATTCAGATATATAACTTTTAAGCTTGAATGCCGAGAAATTTTTGTAAGCTGAAACCACGTTGAAGCGCACTTTTTGATAATCATGTCTTAGCTTTATCTTAGTTTTAAATTCTCGAAAGCATTATGAAGACAGATCCTTTTCTTGATCTTCAATAACAACTTTTATTTTTCAACCAATTGTTAGAATATACTCTATGAAGCTTGAACTTTGAAAACACATTTTCCTAATCTTAATCCTGAAAGTATATTCCAAATGGTTGTTGGTGATGAATCCTCTTTTAACTATTTGATCTCAAGCTCCCCCTCAAACTGATGTTAATCTTCTAGAGCTTGATCAACTTTTGATTAAACCAATTCTTTATTCTCTGAATCTGCACCCCCTCAAACCAATAACTCTTCTCAAACCTATTAGAAATATGTTGTGAGATGTCATTGAAAACGGTTGAACATTTTTCATCAATGACATTTTCTTTGAAGCTTTGTCTCTCATTGAATACTTATCAAAGTTTGCTGAACAGATTTTATCTCTTCTCTTCCAATCCATCTTCTAGAAATCTCGGGCTTTTCAACCATCATAGATTTCATAAGATTTTGTAAGATTCTCTTGATTAATCTTTGAATTTTCTCTTTTGATCGTCCTCTTTCAATCTCAATCAACTATTGTTCTTCAATTCCATCACTATTTTCAAAGATCAACCATTTCACATCACTATCATCAAAATCTCAACCTTTTCTTATCACTAACTTCATTCACGAAATTGTTTCTCCCCCTCATGATGATTATGATTCATTGTAAACATCATGAATATGGTGTAATACAAGGTGTTTGAAGAATAGTCAAGTATTAACAAGCTTTCTCTTTAGACATTCTCCCCTTAAATTACTAATACCCCATTCAGAAAACTAACGAACTTTCAATCACATTCTGTTGAAAGTTGAATCTTCGATAAGTTTCATATGGCACAAAACTGAGTTTTACTAAAGTATGATCAAATCAATAATCTTGGGATAATGATGCGGAAAATGATCTTACACTCCATGTAAATCATCAATTTTGTAACCATTGGGTAAGACAACAATTCACTTGATTAAATCAAGGAAAAGTTGGTTGTGATTCCTATAAACAAATTTTAGAAAACACTCTAACTCCATGATCACATAGAGTTCCAGTTTGCACATCAATTGAAGCATTAAATGAATCAACTGAGAGACCTACTCTCAATGTTGGCTTTGATGTTAGTACTGGTAGGATTTCCATTCAATCATTAAGGAATACCTGTATTAGGTATCACTATGAATGTTCCAACATTGTCGCGTTGAAATGTAAAAGTACAATTGTGTTCTGAAAAGCGATTAATATGGATCTAGACTCTATATGTGCAAGAAATGAAGTCGGGGACTGGAGCAGAATGTCTTCTTATTTCAATATCCATAATCTCCGAATGAGATGTCGATAGATTATGTGCTAAATCTCCATGAGAATTTGAAACAAGAACTTTTTAAGAAGTACTTGAGTGGCTAGGAGTGTAATGTGAATTGTTCTCAGAACTTCGCTTCCCATTCGCTAGCCAGAGTCTTTAACTCTTTTTCTTGCTTAGTTTGTTTTTGTAATGTCTCATATTTAAGCTTCTCATTTTCAGTTTGAAGTCTTTCACGTTTCTTTTGAAAATCTTTAATCTCAGTTAATTTCCCAGTTCCCTATTTATGAACATTTTTTATGTTGGAGTAATATCCTTGAAGTTCATCTTCCAACATTGTAACAAACTCCCTTAATTCGCTTTGTGTCATATAGTCTGGTTGTGGGTTTACATGATGAATGATATAGTATTTAATCCTAGCATTAACAATTGACATCTTGATTGATTTGTTGAATGGATTTTAAAGATTTACAATTTGAAGTTGTAAATAATCCAATTCTTTTGAGAAACACGTCGATCGAAAATTTGAATTTTATCATAACGAATTTTCATTCCAAAAATTTCTGGGTAAAATCAAAATTTTCTCAAACCAAAATAAGGAAATTTTAATAATTCAAAATTTGATAAAGTAAAATTTTCCCTCCACTTAGAAAAATCAAAATAAGAAAATTTCACAACACTTAGAAAAATCACGTTTATTTGTAAGTTCTATGGAGGTCGAATCAAACTACACTTCACTTTGTATGATATCGAACCACACTGACCTTTAACTTGTATCGATCTTGAATCAAGCTATATGTATCGATATCGAGTTAGTAAGGTAACTAGCTTATACGGATGTCGATACACACTACCTGAGTATTTATGTCAAGTTTGACACACAATAAACACTTCTTATGAAATTTATGAAAAGTAATACAAGTCTATTGAGATCAATACTGAGATGCCGAGATCGATACAAACTACCTCTGTGTATCGAGGAAGAGACCAAATGAACTTCTATCAAGATCTATAGCACAGTGTATATCGAGTTCGATATTAATTGTAATACTTATATCACTTGAGATCAAAATTAACTATAATTCATGTGAATATCAATCAACATATCGAGTTCGATACAAAGTATGCAGAGATCGATACAAGCTAACCTCAGTTTATATCAAATTCAATGGCGAGTGTATATCGAGTTCTTCCTGATGTCTGTAAACATCACTTTTCTAAAATTCAAATAATTTTGAAATGATTCAATTTAAAGTATAAAACTTACACCTTTTGATTCATGATCAACTATTGAATAGAATGCTCGGTTGAATTTTTAAAACACTTCCTGAATCTCTTGAATTGTAACATCCCAAAGTTTGAAAAGAATTTTGGAATTTTAAAATAAAGTTTCTGAATCCTGCGAAGTTATTTGTTGGTGTCGCGAGTTAGAATTGTGCGACACTAAGGTTAGAGTCGTAGGTGGGATTTAATATAAGATTGAGGAGCTTAAGTGAAATTAACAATTTATATATATATGTTTACCTTCTAAACACTTCGAATCACTTCCAGAAATTGAAATCAATTCGCAAAACACGTTGTAGTGAGAGAATTTAGAGAGAGAAACGAACTTTTAGAGAGAGAAAGTGAGAATCAAGGTTTAAAATCGAAGATTTGAAGGATTGGGACCGTGATTAAGGTGGGTCGAGTAGAGGGATAAAGGGTTCAGGGAAAGAATCTCAGCGCGGATAGTGGTGTGCTTGCTACTCCTGGTAGTAAGTGTTTACTCCCGTTGAATCACGCTCGGATATTAAGGGAGTCTTTTTGGGAAAACAAACACATGTTTGTAATATTATGAATAAAGCATTTTACACGTATGTATATTAAGTGTGATTGTTATATTGTTATTTTTTTTTAAAAAAAATGTGTCTTAAAATAAACGGGTGTTACAAGTTGGTATCAGAGCATTGGTTTAAGGGATTCGAGTATTCACCATTATTGAGTGCTCGGACTTAAACTGTGATTGAGCATATGTATTTTATGATATGATTAAGGATTGTACATATATTTATATGTGTGCATGGATTATGTATTATGTAAAGATGAGACTCAGGAACCGAGACATTATGTGGGGGCTGTAGAGATACGTGACGGTGATGTGACAACTCGTACGTCTGGCCAACGTAATAGTTATCACATGCCTCACGTAAACCTACAGAAATCACATGACGTCAAGGGGGCTTGGTTGAGATTCAAGGTGTTGTGAAATGTGTATGAGGCAAGCAGAGTTTAGCTAGCCTTACTGAGATTGATTAACTGAGTTTTGTGAAAATTTCAGTATAAAGAATTAAGAGTTAAAAGAGTAAAGATGTCTAGTGATCAAGAGGTTAATCCGGGAGAGGGTACTGGCGTACAGAGCCCCAGAGTGAATGTGGAAGGAGTTTTTAGAGAAGAGATGAAAGAGATAATTGTCGAGGAAGTGGCAAAGGCTCAAGAAAAATCTCTTGCTTTCTTACTGGATCATATTTCAGCAACTATTAAAGAGGTTGTAGCTGAGGAAATACAGAGTAAAATGACAGAGAGAGAGGAAGAAAAAGAAGAGAGAAAAAGGTTCAGTTACAAGGAATTTTTGGCGTGCAATCCGCCTGAATACTTTGGGGAAACTAACCCCATTAAGTGCCACAGGTGGGTATCTGAAGTGGAGGGTGCGTTTGATATCTCTGAATGCCCAAGTCGTTTGAAGGTGAAGTTTGGATCGAGCTTGTTGAAAAGTAGAGCTAAAGAATGGTGGGATGTCCAGCGCCAGACTAAGGGGGCGGAAACTGTCAATAATATGAGTTGGGAAGAGTTTAAGAAGGTATTTGAAGCGGCTTTTTCACCGAATGCTGAATTGACAAAGATTCGGAGGGAATTTTTGTATATGAAGCAAACTACCGAGACGGTGAATGAGATAGCAGGAAAATTTCTGGATAGAGCACATTTCTGTCCTGAATTTATAGAAGATCAGCGAAAGCTGATGAATCAATTTCATGAGGTATTAAATAAGAGTATACGACAATTTGTCGATCCAGATCGTTGGTCTAGCTTTGAAGAGTTTGTGAATGAAGCCGAGAAACGAGAAATTGAAATTAACAGAGACGATGATGATTCGTCAAAGCGTAAAGCTGAACAACCTGGAGGTTCTTCAAAGAGATTCAAGTCAGAGAATGTTAGGAGAGAAGAACGATGTGAAGTACCAGAATGTAAGAAGTGTCACAGGAGGCATTTGGGAGAATGTAGGGCTGGGAATAAAGTGTGTTTTAGATGTGGGAAAGAAGGCCATTTTGGGAGAGAGTGTCCCGAGTCAGTTCATGTATGTTTTAATTGTTATGAGTCAGGCCATATGAAGTCTGAATGCCCAAAGTTGAGAACTGTGACTCCAACGATTGCCCGAGGGCAACCAACGAGAAGAGGAACGAACGAATCGGTGAGACCTAGAGGTCGATCTTTTCAACTTACAGCTGAGGAAGCTAGGAATGCCCCAGATGTTTTAACGGGTACTTTTCTTGTAAATTTAAAGCCCGCATATATTTTATTTGATTCAGGGGCTTCTCGGTCTTTTGTGTCTGAGACCTTTAGCCAGGATTTTTCTGTTTTGTTAAGTGAATTGGATGGTCCTTTAGATGTGGAAGTGGCGGATAATAGAGTTATTCATGTGGTTAAAGTTTACTGTGGATGTAGATTGGTGATTGGTGAGGAAAGTTTTATGATTGATTTAATCTCCATGAGAATGGGCGAGTTTGATGTGGTTATAGGTATGGATTGGCTTGGAAAACACGGAGCCATTATTCAGTGTGAAAAGAAGGTTATTTGTGTTGTAACGCTGAGTGGAGGTGTAATAGAGATCTATGGGTAAAAGCCCAGATCATCGTTATCTACTTGTAAATATGCTCGGATTAAGAAATATCTGTCGCATGGCTGTCATGCGTTTTTAGTGTACGTTGTTGATAGGCAGAAACGGGAATTGAAAATTTCTGATATCCCTGTTGTGAGGGAGTTTCCTGACGTTTTTCCAGATGAATTGCCGGGTATTCCACCCGACAGGCAAGTAGAGTTTCGAATTGAATTAACGCCTGGAGCCACCCCCATTGCAAAGACTCCTTACCGACTTGCTCCGTCGGAGATGCAGAAGTTGATGAGTCAACTTCAAGAGTTATTGGATAAGGGATTTATTCGCCCTAGCAGTTCACCGTGGGGAGCACCGATATTGTTTGTGAAAAAGAAAGACGGGAGCATGCGTATGTGTATTGATTACAGGGAGCTGAATAAGGTTACTATTAAAAACAGGTATCCTTTGCCAAGAATTGATGATCTGTTTGATCAACTTCAAGGTGCAAGTTTCTTTTCAAAGATCGATTTGCGGTCTGGGTATCATCAGTTGAAGGTCCAGGAGGAGGATGTGCAAAAGACTGCTTTTAGAACGCGTTATGGTCATTTTGAATTCGTGGTAATGCCTTTCGGTCTGACGAATGCACCAGCAGTTTTTATGGATCTTATGAACCGGGTGTGCCGACCAATGTTAGACAAGTCTGTTATCGTGTTTATCGATGACATATTGGTGTATTCGAAAACGGAGGGAGATCATGGGGTACATCTGCGACAAATGTTGCAAATATTAAGAGCTGAGAAACTGTATGCAAAGTTTTCGAAATGTGAATTTTGGTTACAAGAAGTCCAATTTCTAGGGCATGTAATAAATTCTGAGGGAATCAAAGTGGATCCGGCCAAAATTGAGGCGGTGATGAAATGGGATCCTCCAACGAATCCCACCGAAGTGAGAAGTTTTCTGGGTTTAGCAGGGTATTATAGACGGTTTATTCAAGATTTTTCAAAAATTGCAACGCCATTGACGAAGCTCACCCAGAAAAGTGTTAAGTTTGAATGGAATGCAGCGCAAGATCAAGCCTTTCAAACTCTTAAAGAGAAATTGAGTCAAGCTCCCATTTTAGTACTTCCTGAAGGCACAGAGGATATGGTAGTCTATTGTGATGCTTCTAGAAATGGATTGGGTTGTGTGCTAATGCAGCGTGGTAAAGTTATTGCTTATGCATCGAGGCAATTGAAAGAGCATGAGAAGAAATACCCAACTCATGATTTAGAATTGGCGGCAGTGGTATTTGCCTTAAAGATTTGGAGGCATTATCTATATGGAGAAAAGTGTAAGATCTATACTGATCACAAAAGTTTGAAATATTTCTTTGATCAGAAGGAATTGAACATGAGGCAGAGGAGATGGCTTGATTTGGTGAAGGATTATGATTGTGAAATTCTATATCACCCGGGGAAGGCGAATGTGGTGGCAGATGCGCTTAGCCGAAAAACGACGCATTATCCTTTAAAGGTTAATTCTCTGCAAATGACGGTTACGCCCAAGTTGTACGAGCGAATTAAAGAAATTCAAGGCGTAGCTTGGGAAAGAGGTGATGCAAAGAAAGAACGTATTAAAGGGCAAGAGTGTAACTTTATGAATGATTCAAGGGGTTTGAAAACACGATTTGGAAGGATTTGGATTCCTTGCTCTACTGAGTTGAAAGAGATGTTGTTGAACGAGGCACATAAATCAAAGTATTCTATCCACCCTGGTGCTACGAAGATGTATTGTGATTTGAAGAGAGATTTCTGGTGGCCAGGAATGAAAAGAGAGATTGTCAAATATGTAGAGAAATGTTTGACATGTTTGCAAGTAAAGGCGGAACACCAGAAACCGTATGGAAAGATTCAGCCGTTAGAAATTCCCGTTTGGAAATGGGAGCATATAACTATGGATCTTATTACTAAGTTACCTAAAACGCCGCGACATCATGACGCGATTTGGGTGATAGTTGATAGATTGACGAAAAGTGCTTTGTTTTTGCCAATAAGAGAAGCGTCATCCTTAGAAGTGTTAGCTGATTTGTACGTTCGAGAAGTTGTAGCAAGGCACGGGGTGCCCGTGACTATTGTTTCGGATAGAGATAGCAGATTTACCTCAAGGTTTTGGGCGAGATTTCAAGAAGAAATGGGTACTCGTCTTAACTTAAGTACAGCTTATCACCCACAAACCGACGGCCAAAGCGAAAGAACGATTCAAACGTTAGAGGACATGCTGAGAGCATGTATAATTGACTTTGGGGGTAGTTGGGATACACATCTGCCATTAGCTGAATTTTCGTATAATAACAGTTATCATTCAAGCATAGGGATGCCGCCTTATGAAATGTTGTATGGGAGAAAGTGCCGGACTCCGCTCTGTTGGGATGAAATTGGTCAAAGAGAATTGGCTAGTACAGAAGTTGTTCAAAAGACAACGGAGAAAATCAGTCAGATAAGAGAAAGATTAAAAGCCGCCCAGGATAGACAAAAGTCTTATGCAGATAACAGGAGACATCCCATAGAATTCCAGGAAGGTGATAAAGTGATGTTAAAAGTTTCACCCTGGAAAGGCATTATTCGTTTCAGAAAGCGTGGGAAGTTAGGTCCACGATTCATTGGGCCATTTAAAGTGTTAGCAATGGTAGGAAAAGTGTCGTATCGACTCGAGTTACCTAAAGAATTAGAGAAAATTCATAACACTTTTCATGTATCACATTTGAGAAAGTGCTTAGCGGATGAAACCACTTATGTTCCTCTAGAGGAGATTGAAGTGGACGAGAAATTGAATTATGTGGAAGAACCGATTAACATCATGGATGAGAAAGTGAAAAAGTTGAGAAATAAAGAGATAAAAATGTTAAAGGTTCAATGGAAACACCGTAAAGGCTCGGAATTTACGTGGGAATCGGAGAATGAAATCATTCAATATTATCCGGCCTTGTATCAGGAATGGATTGTGAGGACACAATCCCAAATAAGTGGGGGAGAGTTGTAACATCCCAAAGTTTGAAAAGAATTTTGGAATTTTAAAATAAAGTTTCTGAATCCTGCGAAGTTATTTGTTGGTGTCGCGAGTTAGAATTGTGCGACACTAAGGTTAGAGTCGTAGGTGGGATTTAATATAAGATTGAGGAGCTTAAGTGAAATTAACAATTTATATATATATGTTTACCTTCTAAACACTTCGAATCACTTCCAGAAATTGAAATCAATTCGCAAAACACGTTGTAGTGAGAGAATTTAGAGAGAGAAACGAACTTTTAGAGAGAGAAAGTGAGAATCAAGGTTTAAAATCGAAGATTTGAAGGATTGGGACCGTGATTAAGGTGGGTCGAGTAGAGGGATAAAGGGTTCAGGGAAAGAATCTCAGCGCGGATAGTGGTGTGCTTGCTACTCCTGGTAGTAAGTGTTTACTCCCGTTGAATCACGCTCGGATATTAAGGGAGTCTTTTTGGGAAAACAAACACATGTTTGTAATATTATGAATAAAGCATTTTACACGTATGTATATTAAGTGTGATTGTTATATTGTTATTTTTTTTTTTTTTAAAAAAAATGTGTCTTAAAATAAACGGGTGTTACATGAATTTTGCAAATGACAGTAGTTTCACTCATGAACTCATTTCCTTCAAAATCTGCTCTAATGAAACCTTTTCTCTTGAAATTGTTCAATCAAACAATTGTAAACTCGAATACCAATTCTCTGATACCAATTTTTGAGATCTAAATCGAATTTTCTATGTGAATTGTGTAGATTGTGATTGAACTGTAAGTATGAATATTGAGAGAATGTTAATATGATAATTGTCAAAAAAACACATACACGAGTAGATTAATGAAAGGCTTACTATTATATGATACAAACTTGTTATTTATAACCTTTATACTATGTATTATTTATTACATAAACATTAAAAACATGCTAGATCCTCTAAATCTATTTTAAATAGAAAAAATTAATAGCATGAGCGCATATGAAGCTCAACGAACACCCTAGATATTGCAAAATGTCCTATATATTAGTTTTGTGTTTTTCAAAATTTATAAGGCCCATATAATTACTACTCTGCTGAAAAGAAAATAGATCTATAGTAAATTAATAGCCCAAATATAGTCCAATAACTTATCTTAATCTTAAATATAATATGAGAATCAGATGATGATGTCATCTAATATCCAATTGAACAATATGATTATTTGATTTTCTCAAATTGACTAAAATTAAGGAAAATATGACATTATAAATCATGATTTTAAAATTCACCAAAATAATGTAATCATCTTTTAGCAAATATAACAATGTTTAATTTAAAATCCATATCTATATCTTCTAATATTATAGTGTCTTAAACTTATAGTTGTTTTCCATTAAACGTATATCTTTAAGTCATATTCTATTTAAGATTTATTATAATTTATTTTAGAAATAGTTTATTAGATTCGTACGTATTCAATGTTGATTATTTGAGATCCTGTTACGTAGCATACACTTGCTAATTTCTATATGTTATTATCATGGTACTAAATTTTCTTAAATTAGCATATGTGCTTTTACGAATGAATAACAAAAATGTTATTGTTTAGTTTAATTAGTCATTCAATTGTTAGTTAGCTTATCATGAGTTAATTAGTGAGTTAATTTGTTACTATTTACATAGTGTTTTTCTTTTTTCTTTTTTTATTCTTTTTTTAATATATTATTTAAGTTGAAAGCATCATTGATATACTATCTAATATATGGTCATAGTTTTTTTCTTTTTCTTTCTTTTTTTATTGTTTTTAATATAATATTTAAGTTGAAAGCATTATTGATATACTATCTGATATATGATCATAGTTTTTTTTTCCTCCTCTTTCTTTTTTTATTCTTTTTTTAATATATTTTTTAAGTTGAAAACATTATTGATATACTATCTAATATATGGTCATAGTTTTTTTCTTCTTCTTTTCTTTTCGTTTTATTTGTTTCTTGCAAGTTTGTAATGTGGGGAAGCATTGAATATTATTATTTATTTATAATATAATAAATATATACAAAGATGAATGATACGTTTTGAGTTAATAGTATAGCTAAAGTTTTCCTTTTACTAGATTCTTTTCAATTGATACTGTATGAAGTAATAAATAGTTGGATTTAGCAACATTAACAAATGAAACATTTTTAGAAGGAACTTGCATAGTTGCATGTATATATAATGTATGTTAATATTAAGTTTTAGATTGACTTATATATAGTCATTCAGATGTAGCTTTTCTAACTTTAAAGACATCAAAAAAGTTAATTAGAAGGTCAACGCACATATGCAAGTTCACATGATAATTAAGTTGGTTTTTATAGTTTTATTGAAATAATACCTTTTATGTTTAAATAGTGGCAACTATACATGGAAGTGATTTATGAAATTAGTCCATTTTTTATGAACAAATAATGCTAGAGAAAACAATTCATGGAAGTTCGTTTCATGTTGTTGATGGTTATCTTAATAGGCTCAATGTCTTTTATATTTCGTGTTGATGTTTTGTTAAGTACATTGTGTATCTTGTCATTTAAATGCTCTGTTTATATCTTACAGTAAGAAGATGATTTGAGATTGTTATTTTGTATTATCTTATGGGTATGATCATATTAAGTTGTACTTAATTTTTCATCATAAGATAAACAATTCACAAATCAACCTTTCTTGTTTAATGTCAAGTATACTTACATGTTGTTGTGGTTATTTAATATTGTATAATAATGATTGTACAATTAAATTTTCATGTTGCCATGGATAAGTTTTATGTCATTAGGTTGATTTTTATGTATATTTTAAGCACGTCAGTTATTTGTTTTTTTCTAACTTATCTTTGTTTTGAGATAGCCTATTTACAAGATAATGATTAAACTAGCCCCTTATATATTTATATTATTATAGTTTCTAAAAACATGCTAACAAACTTTAACGAATATATGAGAATGTTTAATAGCCATATGTCTATATGAAAACCACAATAGGCGGTGGTAATACATGAGACGTTAAACCCAAACTCAATTGCAACTTCTATGGGTGATAATGTGGCTAACCCAATAACCCTACAACTAATTATGCTAAGACGACTATACTACTTAATAATAGTTGATTTGAGATATGAGACAATCGCATGAATAAAATAGAATGTTACTATTCGATGGTGTGATTTGTGAATCTTATATCATAATAAAAGAATATCGAGTGTAATCACCGATTAAGGAAATTCAGTTAATGCATGATATATTTACGAGTATGTCAAAAAGTTTAGTTTATTAATGTAATGCTTATCATAAAGACTTTAATAACCAGTGTATATACACGGGTTTAAAAGCTAGTAAACTAATAAAACATATACAAATTTTAATAATTGTCGGTTCGATTCAGTTATTTCGGTTATTCTTAAACTTAAAACCAAAATCGAACCGTATATTTCGGTTTTTCTAAAATGAAAAACCAAACAATCGTTTATTTTAATGGTTTCGTTATTTGGTTTGATTTTTTTAATTATTTCGGTCACTTCAATTCTCGGTTTGGTTTATGCTCACCCCTACATTTAGATAATCGATTTCAAACATTGTTTGAAAAGTGTTTAGGTAAAGAGAGATTTTATCAAATCATTCTTTTGATACACATAAAATAGATGTGGATTATTTTTTACGGCCTTTTTGTAAAGTCAAAATACATTTTGTCTCAAACATCTCCAATGTACGCATGAATTGCACCTTTTTGTAATAATATAATGCAAAAGTACATAAAATAAATTTTAGTAGTGTAATGTTAAATACTGTTTGGCATATTTAAGTTTTTCAATAAACCATTTTGGATTTACTCATTTAAAAGGGATTTCGCATATCAAATACAGGGTATAAGATAAAGCACATTTAAACATCTTTTGCATTGTCTTTTTTACCTTTTTGACTTTTGATAATGTACTTTCTAAATCAAAAATTTAAGATATGTATTTGCAGAAGCTGAACATACGAGTTGTTTGTCTGTTGGTAATGAATCTCAGTTCTAGTCGATTGTTGTCTCCCATTTGTTTACCTTTCAAATGATTTTCTGGTACAAAGAGTTGAGAATTGAGTTCAAACTTCAATCTATTGTTTATTCCCTTTTTACTATTTTGCAGTTCCAATGTAGCCAAACCCCATGACAGATCAGTTAAATGACTATTCTTTTAAATTAGTGTAATCATATAAGTGGTACATTGTGTCATCTTGATCCTAGGTTGTAACATTACCACACCAATATCATCGGATCCCCTAGTTAATGTTTCTTCAATGCTAATTACAGTCCATTGCTAATTGTGTTACCTGAAACCTTTTAAATATTCCGATATCAAACTTAATTAACACACACAAGTTTATGATTGGCATATGTTTTGTTAATGTTTTAAAATCCCTTTCATATTAAATCATGATCTCCATTATTGCACGATTGTGTCTTTGATCCAAAAGTTTTTACACCCATATCGAATAATTTACAATTTGACACCCAAAAAAGCCTCGAATGCCCATATCTAGTTATATAAGGCTAGAAAATGATGATGATAAAACGTATGGGGAGTCCGTGACGGGCCCACGTTGGCGTGCCAATTCATGAATATCCCTCACAATGTCAAAAACCGCCTCTGGTTGAGCTAGTTTAAGTGCATTCTCCGCCATACTTTTGTGCTCGTCTGCATTGCTACTGAACCATCCCGCCACAATTCTAGCCGTTTCCCTTGAGCTTCGAGTGAAAACACCCGCCCCATTGTTCACAACATAAGGAACATTTCCTTTTTCCTGTTAATCCATCAAAATACAAGATTTTATTTACACTACTATATAGGTATAAAATCACCTATACCCTGATATTGAAAAAGTACTAAAAACACTAAAAACATAACAAACATATAATGTTGCATACTTGTCCTGGAATATAGTCGTTGAGGATCAACGGAAGCCCTCTGATCAACGCCTCTGCAATTGTACCGGGTCCCGCCTACATAAAAAACGAGGAAAAGGACGAAAAAGCCATTATAGATAACTCAATATAACAAGAAACACATTGATACAAATTTATGAATCATACTTTGGTTATAATGCAATCACAAGCACCCATCCATTTTTGCATCTGCTTTTCGAAACCTCTAACCTACAGAACAATGCAAAATCACACATGATTATAACGAATTAAAAGCACTTTACTTATATTTTTGGTTAAAATACATTTAATTACCTTAACAGGAATTTTCCACTCAAGAGATTCAAGAGACAATGCCAAAGATTTGTTTCGACCGCATATTATAACCATTTGTCCAAATGGTTTTCCGGTTTCTTTGTCAATCAAAGTGTCTCCAAGAGCTTTTGCGGTCTTTTTCACTGGGCCCATCCCTTCACCACCTCCCATCAACAAGACCGCGGGTAGTTTTGGATCCATTTCCAACTCTGCCCTCAAGTCATCCTACAAGTTTGCACAAAACCAAATTAAGCCCATGATAAATGGTCAAGTATATAAGAGTTAAGATTCCAAAACTATCCTATTTGTGTCCCCAATTCCATAACCACATTAGCTGAAAATAGTGAAAAAAAAGGTGTAACCTTGTTGAGGACTGCACGAGCAAAAGATGGTCTAATAGGCAAGCCAAACACACGCAACTGACTTTTTTCTAGGTCGTCTAGTACTGCTCGCTGTGCTACCTCTTCTGATGGGCAATAGCATCGGTCAACTCCAGGATGGAACCTGCTCACAGGAAAAAAAAAGTCAATTAAATTAAACTTGTTAAATCAAGATTCTTTTTGTACATTTGTGATTAGTTTTATGGACGAGGGTAATTGCAACTTTTACCATGTTCGATGGCATGTATTAAGATCTGTAATAACTGTCACAAAGATGACTTTCTTGTCTAATCCTTGCCATTTAAGAACCCACAAAGGAATGTGTTGCATAAGAGGATGAACACTGATGATTATATCCGGCTTGTACTCCATTAAACCCGCTTCAACCTCCCTTTAGTTCAAAATTTTGCCAAAAAGTTAAGAATTAGAGAGAAGACTCAATGTAAAAGGAAAATTAACAGCTCCTAAAAATTATTAGCAACATAAAAAAATCATTAGTTTCAGCTAAGAAGTTGCTAAAGGGTAAAAGAGAATGTACTTGGCGTAGAAGGCAGCAAAAGCAGCAAGATAAGCATTGTGTATCCAACGAGGAGACGTGCTATGAAACGCAACGTTCCAAAGCTGTACGTGTTTAACCATGAACTTGTATTGATTTTCCATATCGTTTAATGGCCATCCAGCATATTCTTTCCAAACATCTTTGATAAATATCTGTAAAATGGAACAAAACATATGCTAACTGAGATTTATGAACCGAGAAATGACAATACTTCATTGAACTAAGACGATTTGTATACTTTTCAGACAAAATCATTATTCAAGAGATACCTAAATTTTTCGCTTTCATTTACACAAATTTTAAAAAAAAAATCTTATTGGGATTTCCAAAAACACATCTTGGTCATATTATGGACAAAACTCTAAGAACAAGAAACCTCTAGCAACAAGAATGACCGAAGATCCAAACTCCAAATTTCTTATGTGTTTAATAGTATACATCTCGGATGGTACCTTGTATTGGTCACCAAATTCGATCTTGAAAGCATCACGAATGGCCTCAGCAGAGGCACGATGACCACCACCAGTATCACTCATCAGAACAAGCACATTTTTTGTTCTTTTAGCACCAAGCTCCCCCATTTCCATAGTAGGAGCTCTATCCTCATTTTCATATGTCAGCCTTTTCTTGTCGTTGTTACTGCTGCTGCTACCACCAACATAACCATACGCTCCAATGCTCTCAAACACCGTCTTCAAGCGATTGCTCGTAGATTCTGGTGTCTTAACCATTTTTCTCAACACTTGCAACAAAATTAATTATCTATGTCTAAATACAATTATATCGATGGTATGTATAGAAGTTCAAGAAAACTCAAAAAGACTGAATTTCTTTTAAATGTAAGACAACTCCAGAAATCAAAATAAAGATTTTCTTAAATTTAACTATTGGGTTTCTTGAACATGGTCGAAAAAGATGCATTAAACACCAAAATCTTGGTTATGTTTCAAAGGAAATTAAAAATGGGTTATTTGTTCAATATCAAGAAATGATCACCACCAAGTCACCTATTTTTAGGGTTCTTAACCGATCGGAGCCTTATGAAACCCACCACCGGAAAATGGGTTTCGTCGGCGGCGAGCGGTGGCAACGGATGAGAACGTGCGATAAGGAAATGAAGTTAGTTTTTTCTGTTAAAAGAAACTTACATATAATAGTTGTTTATGGTGTGGATCTTTATAACGTTCTTGTGATATTGGTGTGACATATGGTAACCGTACGATATTTTCTAATGATTTAGTGGTGTGACGTTTTTTCTTCTTTGTGATTTCGTTATTTTGATAACTACGCACCTTAATAACGTATTATAGAAGTACTTTTAATGTTAGGTAAACATATACTAATTACATGAATTTTGAAATGAAAAAAACGAGTTTATATAAATATTACTATATTGGTGAATTACTCGATTTATACATAATTATTTTTCGTCTCATCTGTAATTACTAATTAATGTTAGCAGAGGTTAATGAACTTTTGATACTTAATATGCCTAATTAATGTTTGTAGAGGTTACGAGCGGATACGAGAAGAATCGGGTGAAAAGACGAAGAGAAAACAAGTTATGAGCTTGATCAGAGGAAGTACCCCGTCGGGTACCCATCTCCTCAACCAGGTAACCTGTGAAGTCAAGCTACCTGCCGGGTACATTTACCTCACCCTCCCGGTACCACGTCCACCAACCGAGTACAACCATGTTCAACCGAGTAAAAGGCCACAAAGAATTTAAAGATGATTTATACTCGTCGGGTAAAGGGTCTACCCTTCGGGTACTTGAGCTAGAAGTTTGGCATCATCCGGGTACAAGCAATCCATCCAGGTAACGATGAAGGCTACCCGTCGAGTACAGATGCAGTTACGAGAATTTTTTCTGTAATCACAATGAAACCCTAATTAAAAGAGGAATTTCTCTTAACCTTTCTCTAGCGGCCTGAGGCAAGTTGGGAGCATCTTTTGGAGATTTATTCACCATTGTTGCTTAAGTTCAAGGGTTCCAAGACAATCAAACATCACGAATTAGGTTTTACATCTTTTCCTTGAAATAATGTTAATTCCATTTTATTTATGTCTTTTGTTTTTTCTAACCTAGTAATGGGCTAATTGCGTTTACATTTATTTGGATGATGTGAACTATTGATTAGGGGTGTTAATCATTTGATGTTTACAATTGTTTAATTTATGTTTAATCGAGAAACCATACATATTTGAGTCTTACATATTGATTTGTCTTATTGGTGAATTTTTTAGTGTTTATAGCGAAAGCTTTTACGTATAAATAGTTTATTACAATTGTTTGTCTATAAATGATTGTCAATACGTATTTGAGTTTTACATATTGATTTGTCTTCTTGGTGAATAGTCAGTGTTTATAGTGGAAGCTTTTACATATAAATAATTCATTACAATTGTTTGTCTGTAAATGATTGTCAATTGTTTGCAAGAGCAAGATTGGAATAGGACATGTTAATTAAACTTGAATTTCTTTGAATTAAATTTAATCTAGAGGAATCTAATTAAGTTTAGTAATTTTACGAGAGTAGTTTTACAAGTTTAAATCATAAGTTAAGGAATTGAAATAAGACTTAGTTTGTTTAGAAACCTATAGCTGGAGCAGTAGATAGCTTCTAATCATTCGGTCAAGAGGAGTGGAAGCGAGTCCTATTCTTATTACAATTTGAGAAACAATATAAGATAAACTTATTTTAACAAATATCCCGAAGTCTTTAGTGAACTAGTCCAAGTGAGTGTCGTTTTCAATATTATATCCATTATAAATCGATTTCTTTGGAGTCCAATTGCCTGCTTTCATTTACTTTTTACATTTTATTTCGTGACAACTGCAACACAATAATTCGGTTGCCATACACCAAATTTGCTTATTTGTCTTGTATTAATCATACACATACATATTCAACTTTTTATTTCACGGTTATGTAGTTCGACTCAAGCTTACTTTAGTTATACTACTATATGGTAAAATACATTTGTCTAGTTATTTAATAGTCTATTTACAATATTTTCTTGTAATAAATTTATTACTCGATTTTACATATCATTATTTGTCATAAAACTACATGCAATTAATTGATAAGCTAATACAATGACAACGTACGTTTTTTTATATATTAAATCTAGAAAATTGAGTTCACAGGATTGATTTTGAGTTCATGCTATAGAGATAACAACTAAAAACCGTTTTATAGTTACATATTAGGCAATTCATGTGCACCATTTATATGTTTGTACGTAATAGACTAATAGTACCTACCTAACTCCTAAACAAAGTTCAAACTACACGAAAACAACATAGCACTAGCATGAGGAAATTCACCACAAATCGCCGCGTCCTCTACTTAACACAATTGATTATCAAAGTAATTTCTTAAATCAGAAACCCACTAGTCGACTACTCGTTGTATTTGGTACACACATACTCATATACGACATGTGTGTATAGCGCGTAACTTATGAAATATTATCTTTATGTTTTATAAAATTTAGGTTGTAACATCGTTTGGTTGACAAAGATTATGAGATTCATTTTTAAGAAATGACTAACAAAATAAATTTCTTGAAATATCTTATAAAAACAAAATCAATCGAAAATCAAAACTAATAATGTTTCATAGATTGTTTCTCGTATTTTTAATTTTATTTACATTATTTCTTTTATATGTGTCTTTTTAAATTGTGAGACTTCAACTTCGTCTAGTTCACATAAATATAAATAAAAATTCACTTTACAATTCAAAATAAAATTTACTATTTCTACCTTAAATAAAAAGGAATATAGTATGTAAATGTACTAAAATTTACCATTTTTACTATTATATACATCAATATTTTATAAGTGCTAGTATCTCTATTAAACTTTCCAACAAGGTGTATTATATATATATATATATATTGTTGTTGATTTTCGATACTCATAATGGAAACTAATTTCATTAATACAATAGACATTTCTTAAAAAGTCTAATACACACGATAGAACTTATAAAACATTAATGCATACAACGATAAAAAATGTAAACTTTAATACATTCTCGTACCATTAACCCTAAATAAAAAAATCCAACTCTTAACTATAATTTTCAGATTGGAGTTGTTTTTCTCAAACATACACTATATATCAAAATTAATATGGATCATCTCATAAATTAGGAATTACCATGACTTTTTGGTAAAGCAAATGAATGTCTATATTAACGTTTAAAAAACTACAAATTACAGTATCATTATCATTATTTGTAATAGCATTAAATCTTGCAAGGTAATATGTATGTCATCTATCTCGAACTTCTTACCTAACTTTTGAACATTTAAAATTAAAGATCTCATGAATAATGAATTGTTTAACTCTTGAGTTCCTTGCTTTAAATAGAAGTGTTTCTTGTTACGACAAAACATGTGATTTATGTGGCATTTCTACCCGATGAATCATCTAATATTCGCATCATTTATTCCGAGATGTCAATGTCAATTATTAACATTTTATAAATAAATCTTTTACATATTATGTCAATTAAAAATGAAAATTCCAAAAAATAAAATGGATTTTATAAAAAAAGTTGTATAAAGCGAAAACTAAAACTTACTATTTAATGTAATGAATTTTTATTTTGTTACCGTTCAATGTAAAATTTAACTCGAAAAGTTAACTTGATGACGTGACACCCTTTTTTTTTATATATATATATTTTTTTCAAATTTAGCTTTCATCTTTTTACTTTTGATTATTGCTTAAAACTAAAAACAAAATTACAAAAATGCCTACATAAATTACAACATTGTATTTATCAAATCATTATCGATATTATATTATGTATCGAGTTTTGTTTAGGTTTTCGATAATTAAATGTATTAACAATTCAAAATAAACAACATAAACTTACCCAAAAAATACCACATGTCAAAAACATAATCACCTTACTAACTTGGTGAATTCACTTATGTATTAATAAATCACAAATTACAAGTTTATTACATCAACATTTGAAGTTTCAAAATTCGTTGCAAACAATTATTTTTCTATTAACATTTTGTTACATTTTCATACAACGTTCCTTTCATCAAAGTACCTGTTATCGTCATTTATGTACTTTAGTTTCAATTGTTCGTATGCTCATATTTTCCAGTTTAATTTTATGTACCAAAACGTTTGTTGCAACTTTTAGTATGTGTCTCGTACAAAATCATAATAAAATAGTCATAGATATTATGTTCATTCTACGATTTGTTATCAATTAAACGTTAATGTTACTTGATTAAATATGCAAGAGCCGTACGAAGTAATTGTTTTTTTTTTGATAAATAAAAGGTTAGGACTTGCCAAGTGAAATTGAATGGGTAATGTCATTTGGCGAAGTAATAATACGACAAATTAACAATGCCGTAAATGTCTCTCAATTCATTGAGAAAATAATGTGCAACTTCATCTAACATCCGTAATATTTACAAATTAAGTTAACCAAATTGAAATTATAAAATAACTTTGCTAAATTGAAGAATATGCATCAAATTTCTAATTGAACAACATGCAACCTTTTTCTGAAAATCAAATATCAAACAAGTACAGTTATTTATTTACGTTTTCTGTTTATTTAGTTATTTATTTATTTATATTTATATTTATCATTTGTGGTGAATTGTTTTTGTTTATCCCTTAGTAAATTAAAAATAACTCATTTGGAATAGCATTGAATTATCGGTAATATGTTGTGAGTTTTGAAGACTTTCTTGGTGTTTAATATTGATATGTTCATTTCATCAATTCGTGCGATATAAAGCGTACTCACTCCCTGCTCGTCTAATTGTATACTAGATGAATTCACACACAATTTTTTAAAATTACGACAATTATACTATTATTCAATAAAATTTCATATTAATCGTACATATTTTGATTAGTTGAAATAGAAAACGTACAACTTTTTATACGGTATTTTAATGACAATAATTTGAGGGCACACGTTACATATAGTAATTTGAATTTTGTCCAAATATTGTCAGTTTGAGAAATGTAAAACTTGTGTAATCAATCCTATCATATCGTTTTATCAGTCATATCCAGTCTAACACTCTAATACAAAAGATTGTTGATAATTTATATTAGTGGTGAGCATAAAATTCGAATTAACTAAATCATAATCAAGTTAACTGACATAAAATTATATACTAGAATGAATTTGTACTTAATTCTTTTTGGTATTTGTTCTTTTTCTTTGTAAATGTCAAACTTAAATGCTAGTAACTTCCAGTTGAATGAAATTACGTTGGCAAACAAAACTTAAATTGTGATAATTTTAGATTGACTGAAGCAATTTAGGCTAATCAAAATACATGTTGCCACTTCTACGACTTTGTAACTTTGCCCATGAATATTGACAACAATTACTGATATTGATATTACTCATTAACCGATTCACTCTTTAACTGTAACCAATCGATTAAATTTTTTAATTAACTAGAAAGTCAATTATAAGGCGTATTTAGGTAACAACTGTTCCCAACTGCCCCATATTCGACCCATATATATATCGCTAAAAGTTTTTCATATACTATTATTTTAAAGAAAAAATACGTTACATTAGGTATCATTTCATGGTGTTCTATTTGAATAGAAAAAACTCAAATGGAATTGCGTAATTCCAAATTCATTTAACAAGGTGAAGTTGTATTTGAGAGTGTTCTCTATTTTTTTTTCTTGTATTATAAGTTAGAGAATTTTATACTCTATTTGATGATTTGAATATCTTAATTAGAGGTGTCAAAAAAATCAATCCGATCCGACTCCAACCCTATTAAGCTTAATAGGGTAGAGTTTAATAGGGATAAAAAGGCATAATAGGGTTATGTGGGTTGACCCGATTAACCTGAATATATTAGGGTCGGGTTACGAGTTAAATAAAAGAATTATAATTGTAAGTTAAAAAAGTTTACACTTTTCATGAGTAAACACATACATATGGAATCTATTAGTATGATTATATATGAACTATTTGTGTTAATGTTTATGTAACATCCTGAAAATGGTCAAAAAATTTAAAAGTTTAAAAGTTTTGGTGTGGGCTGCAACACTAACACTATGTTCTTAAGTTTTTTTTTTGAGTGGAAAAGAAAAGAAGTGAAGATGAATTAGCTAAAAATGGTGTTTTTGAGTTTTATGTAAGGAAGGAAGGGAATAGAAGTGGAGGGAACTGAAGGGAAGAAACTGAAAGTTTTTGCAAGCAAAACCTTCTGCCCAAAATTGGGGTGATTGTGGAGGGAAAGAAATCACAAACGCTCCAACTACCAGCCAAATTACTAATATCAGACTCATTCACCTTCATCTAGTCTCTCCCACAAACGTAATTGATGTATAACCATCTATCAAAAAGATTTTCTTCCTTCTCTTTGCCATGATAAAGGTTTGTATTTTCATATTTCAATGCCCAATTTAGTTGATTTCTTGTTTGCTTTATGTTAGTTCTTAATTTTTTCTACGAGTATACATGATCTGCATGTTTTTTAATCACCTGTGTGTTTGTTGGTAACATCAAATTACTTGATTTTTGCTAGACCTAAGAAAAAAAATGCATTAAACAATCATATATAATGGTATGGGCTTTTAATTGTAGTAATCTCATGTTCTTTAATGGTTCAGAGACGAACAAAAAATGAGTACAAGAATTGAGAGTCATTAATTTCCATGGCATCATCATTTATAATTTTGTAGTAATTTCATCAATGATATTAAATTACTTGATATGTGTCTAGACTTACAATGGATGATAAGATATACTTTAACACGAGGACTCAACATTTAGCTGCAATTCACGTGATTTGTCTTGCGGTGGCACTTATTGCCCGTCGTAAGTTTCAAAACAGAAATCGTCTTACAGCCGAGATGATGTTGCTTAGACAACAAGTACGAGAAGAGCTGTTACACGACCTGGCTACAAGTGGAAAATGTCGGGACCTTATTCGTATGAGTGAGAGAGCTTTTAGGATTTTGTGTCGAAAGTTAGAGTGTGATGGCGGTCTTCGAGCAACTCAACGTATGACCGTTGAGGAACAAGTTGCTAGATTCTTGCATATCGTAGGAAATGATTTGAAAAATCGTTTCATCTCTTCTATTTATCGTAGATCTTTATCAGCCACAAGTAGACATTTCCACAGAGTTTTAGATGCAATTATATCATTAACAGATGAATATATTCGACAACCTTCTGGTGATATTGTTTAAAAAGAAATTCGAGAAAAAAACAGATTTTATCCATATTTTAAGGATTGTGTAGGGGCAATTGATGGGACACATGTTCGGGTGAGAGAACCTAGTAAAGATGCTCCGAGATATCGTGGTCATAAGGGATATCCTACAATTAATGTATTAGTTGCTTGTACGTTTGATTTAAAGTTTACATATGTTTTGAGTGGATGGGAAGGGACGGCGTCAGACTCAAGAATAATAAAAGATGCACTCTCTAGAGACGATAAACTACTTATTCCTATTGGTAATATCTTAACCAAAGATGGGTTATAATAACCACTTTTTCTTTCTGTTATGATACTAACTTTACTAATTTTCTAGGTAAATACTATTTGGTAGATGGAGGACTACCCCATAGAAATACATTAATAGGACCTTATAGAGGCGTTAGGTATCATTTGAAGGAGTACTCGGCCCGTTCACCTGAAAATCCACGAGAACTATTTAACCTTCGTCACGCATCATTAAGAAACTCTGTTGAACGAGCATTTGGTGTCTTGAAGAAAAGGTTTCCAATAATTAGAAGTACAACCGAACCTTTTTACTCGTGTGAAACACAATCAGATATACTTTTGGCTTGTTGCATACTTCACAACTTCTTACGTGAGGAAGATCGGGACCAATCACTAGAAGATGAGGCGTTTCAAGATACGTTAAATGCAGTACCTGATGTAGAACTTCATGCTCAAAGAGACTTAAACGTTACAGGAGAACAAATAAGAGACTCAATTGCTGCTGCAATGTGGATGGACTATTTACATAGTCCGGATGATGAAATAGATTATCTTCAGTAGTCCTCTTATGAAATAGATATGTTTAAGTAGTTGTTTGAAATTTTCATCGTACTGATGAAATAGATTATCTTAAGTATTCATCTTATATGCTTTTGTTAAACGGGTCGGATTATTAATGCAACTTATTTTGATAGCTTTATATTTTTAAATGCTTTTGCTTAAACTATTTGAACAACTTATTATTGCAACCTAATTAGACACCTTAAAATGTTTTAATTATTAAATGTTATTGCTTATACTACATGTTATTGTATTTTTTGCTTAAATAGAAAAAGATGGATGATTGAGTTGCTGGAAAGTGCAAAGAATCATGGGAGGGGCTTACTGTTTTTATTTTTTTGTGTCATATGGTTAGTTGTTATTAGTATATGTAGCTACATGACTTTCTTTTTTGGAAAACAATAAAACTTTTACGAATCACTATTGATATCTGATACTTTTTCATGATCTACTAATTATCCACCAAGTCTAGTATTATGTTTCATATGATTGGTTACTATGCAGAGATTAACCGTGAGCAACAAAAAGGATGGAACTACTGAAATGAAAAATGATGCTACTACTGGAAAGAGAGATCAATTGGTTTGGACCAACTAGATGGATGATGCATTTATTCAAGCAATGCTAAAAGAGAAACACAATGGCAACAGAATTGATGGGTCATTCACCACTCAAGCGTACACTAATATGGTGGAGGAGCTAGAAAAAAGTTTTTAAAAGAGATTTAAAAAAGGATCATTTAAAAAATCGACTAAAAACTCTAAAAGGATATTTCTCTCAATGCTATGATGTATTTAGAGGAGTTAAATTAAGTGTATTTTCATGGAACTCAAATACTAAATTAATGGAGGCTGAAGATGAAGTTTGGGAAGCATTGATCAAGGTATGATTTGTCTTTACTTTCTACATTTTTTTTTTTATATTAGTTATTGATTATCTATTTATTTAGATTACAATCTTCATTTGTTTTTAAATAGGAAAAACCCGAAGCTCTTAAGTGGAAAACCAAACCCATTTATCACTATGATGAGATGTGTGAATTGTTCTCTAAAGATAGAGCTACAGGTGTTGGTGCTGAAACCGCACAAGAAAGAAAATATCGGATGAGCAAAAATGAAGAACGATTTGGAACAATTAATGACATTGATCAAATGTTAGAGAAAAATGAGATTAGTTTGGAGAATTTCAACACCGTCGATGAAATTCAAGTAAAATCTCCAACACCTTGTGCTCCAAAAATGAAGCCTTCAAAAAAAGACCCAAAAGGTAAGAAGCATAAGTGGGAAGAGGAAGAAGACGATTTTACACTTAAGATAATGAGTTCTATCGATAATGTTTCTGCTGCATTAGATAGAAATACTAAGGTAATCTGTTTAATTTTATTTTATATAGCTATTAGATCATGTTTGTATACATTTGGTTGATGATCTTGTATAATAATTTCTAAGGTAATGGAGAGTTCCCGTCCGCATGTGTATTCAGAGGGAGAAATATACAAAGAACTAGAGCTGATGGGTATGGGACCCGATGATCTAGCAAATGCATATCTTTTCCTAGTGGCAAGACCAGAAAAAACACGAGCGCTATTTGGTTGTCCTCTTCTGATGCGTATGGTCATTTTAGAAAAGATGATACATGAAGATTAACTTTTCTGCTGGTAATGTATTTTTGGGTGTGCCCACTTAAGAACAATTTGGTAATGTATTTTGATATATTAAACAACTTATTATAAGCTATTGCTAGACTATATAAGTTTGTTTTGGTGGGTATGTAGTACTGATGTTTTGGTGTGTCAAAAACTAGAGAGATATTATTGATGTTTTGGAAGGTCCAATTTAAAATTGTAGTACTCATGTTTTTGGGTGTCAAAATGGGAAATGTATAAGTTTGTGTTGTGTTAATAGTATATTAGTTCTCAATTGCTAGCATGTTTGTTTGTAAGGTAATTGTTTTGATGGGTCAAAACGAAGTTGCAGTACTGATGTAATATGTTAATATTTTGTTTTTCAATTTACAGCATGTTTAAGGTTATTGTTTTGGTGAGTTAATAACTTGATCCCAATTTACGGTGTTCATTTTGGTGTTAATAAAAAAGGTACAGAGAACTAAATAATCAATGGAAAATTTTAAATCATTATAGTTGTGATTTAATTGGTAGGATATGTATTTGAAAGGGTATATTTGTAAAATTACTAGTTATCTTTCTTTTCCACTCAAACTTAAGAACATGAAATTATGTTTACTCCTATTTCATTTCATTTCATTTCTTTTCCTTTTAACTCAAGAACATACTTTAATAACTTGTTTTCTTTCCTTCTTACTTCACTTTCTTTCTCTTAACTTCCTTTCTTTTCCTTTCCATCTATTTTTCAACTCGAGAACAAAGTGTAAGGGTAGTGTCGCAGGTAGTGTCAGTCAGTGCGACACTAATGATAGTGTCGCAGAACAGGCTGAGTGAGATAAATTGAGGAGTTTAAGTGTAAATTACTATGTATATATATATGAATTTCGTCTAAACATTTTCAGAAACATTTTAGCGAACTTCTGAGTCGGTTTTAGAGAGAGAAACAAAGAAAAGAGAGAGAGGAAGTGAGAATCAAGTTTAGAATCAAAATTGAAGGTAAGACTTCGATTATTATGTTATATAAACATTATTGCGTGATCTGAACGGATTAGAACGGAGCAATTTGGTTATAACAAGTCTGAATTCGAGAATTTCGATTTGGGGTCTGGTCTGTTCGTCCTGCGACTTTAATGGTAGTGTCGCACTAGACCGACTCCAGACTGCGACTTTAATGATAGTGTCGCAGTGTGCGACTTTGAGGTGTTGCGACCTTAATGATAGTATCGCAGGATCAGTTATGCGACACTAATGATAGTGTCGCATGAGGTGTTGTGGCGACTTTAAAGAAGTGTCGCTAAATTTATAAAAGAGTTAATTATTTTATATGTGATGTACAGACCGGTATTCCATACGTGATAATCGAGGATACTCAACTACATAATTTTCGAGGTAAGTAATATGAGGATATAAATTGAATGAGAATATCCATATTGTAAGAGTACTTGAGTATACTGTATTAATTCAGTGATTAAAGTGTTGTTATTAGCCCTCTTTATGCCGAGTGATCATAAATGCCTTAGCCGTGTTGTTATTAACCCTCCTTATGCTGAATGATCATAAATGCCTAAGCCGTGTTGTTATTAGCCTTCTTTATGCTGAGTGAACATAAATGGCTTAGCCGTGTTGTTATTAGCCCTCTTTATACTGAGTGATCATAAATGGCTTAACCGTGTTGTTATTAGCCCTCTTTATGTTGAGTGGTCATAAATGACTTAACGGTGTTATTAATAGCTCTCTTTATGCTGAGTGATCATAAACGGGCTAACAGTGTGATTGTGAGCCCTAATTGGGCAAAGTAATTACAAGTGACTACAGTGTTTTATGAGATTTCTATCTTAAATTGTTGATGTGATTCTGTTACTTACTAAGTTGGTGTGCTTACCCATTATGTTGTTTCTGTTTAATACAGGTGGGTCGAGTAAAGGGAAAGAGGGTCTTGGGAAGGAACCGCAGCGTGATTAGTAGTGTGCTTACTATTATTGGTCGTAAGTGTTTACTCCCGTTAAATCATGCTTGGATATAGAGGGAGTCTTTTGAAAGAGAAAACTCATGTTTGTAATGTTTGTAAACGATGTGTTGTTTATATATATATATATATACATATATATGAAAAGTGTTATTTACGTTGCTGAATAAATTGTTGTAAAAAAAATAAATAAAAAAATAGGGATGTTACAGTTTATTTCAGTTATATTAGTATGTTTGAATATGGTCTATCTGAACTATGTTGATTACTTATGATAGTTATTAGCTACTCGTAAAATTATACGGGTTAACCCGAAACTAATTTTAACCCATCCCGACCAACCCGTAACCCATTTAACCCGAATTCAAACACCCGATTGCTTAACAAGGTCGGATTCCGAATAAATTTTTATTCTTAAAAACCCGATTAACCTTTATTAGGGTCGAGTTAACCCGATTAACACCCCTAATTTTAATGTGTAGCTGAAAAACTAATTTTTGCAAATAATTCATAAGTTCAAAAGTTCCAAATTTGCCACCAAAAATTCGAAACTTTATATATGTCAACCTTTTTTAATTCACATAAGAGACCCCTACTTCAATTTCATTAAACTTGCACCCCCAAATTTTATCTAAAATACTTGCAAATATTACGTAATTTTTTCTATTTCAATTTCAGTTTCTTCCCCAATTTTGCCCTAATTTCATAATACCCCCCTGAATTCCTCCGCCGTTGACGTGATCTGGATAAACGATCAAACATCTCTCACTCTAAAATTCGTCAATTTTAACCTAATCTTCGAAACCTAATTAGGGTTTTGGTTCAATCAAGCTAGCTGTAGAAGCAAAATTTGCTAAGTAAGTTACTCTCTTTCTTTCATATACTGTTTAATTTTCACCAATTTAATTTTTTTTCTTCTTTTCTATTGAACCCTAGCTCACACTTTTAGTATGTTTTTGTAATGTAATTGCTTCTTTAGTTGAATTTTATGTTTATTTTATGCAATCGGCACTCAATTTATTAGTTTGTGTGTGTAGCCAATTTATTAGTTTGTTATGCATTCTGTATAACATCCATCCATGTAATATGTTATGCTTTTAACTTTTCGTATAATGTTATATACAAACTTGATTTAGTAAGTACGTCATTAGTATTCAGCTGGCTCATCAAGTGCTATCTAATAAAGTTATTATAAGAATTTTTGCTACGAAATCAATTTCCTGTTGAGGTGAAATAGTTGTTTGTTTTGTTCCCAAAACTACTTCTATGGTCATACTGACAAGTGACAACATGGAATATATATACATTAAAAATGATTTGAAGTACAAAACTCATTTTCGTTTACAATAGATAGTATTGAGTTTTTTATCTTTGGATTATCATCCTTTTTTGTAAGGCCCAAATCTTTAGATATATTCCTGATCATTTAGTTAACTTTTGTAGGTATATGTCATGGCAAAGGGGAAACTTATTTTGATTTGCCACTCGGGTGGTGACTTTGCGACCAATGATGATGGGACCCTTTCATATAATGGAGGAGAAGCAAATGCAGCTAATATCACCAGTGAGACTCCATTCAATGATATTAAGTTAAAGTTAGCCGAGGGGTGTAATTTCGATCAGAAGACGGTGACTATCAAATACTTCCTCCCTGGAAACAAGAAGAACCTAATTGTTGTAAAGAACGATAAAGATGTAAAAAGGATGATTGATTTTCATGGGGATGCCATCACAGCAGAAGTCTTTGTAATGGGAACACCAGGTTTTGAACGTCCTACTGTTGAGGTGCAATCCAACAAGAAAGATGAGACAGTGAACCATGATAATGTGGGTAACAGGAAAAAAGAGCCTGCAAAACGAGGTAGACCACAGGCCAAGAAAGATGATAAAGTGCCAACAAGTCCTCCAGTTAAGAGGACACGTAGTGCCACTGCTGCTGCTAAAACTGCAGTGGTTTCTGATGATAATCAAGATGGCGATGATGACATGTCAGATGGTTCCGTCAATGAAACTTCCTCAAGTGATTCTTTGGACCATGACAATGAGAAGGCAGATTCTGATTCCAATTCTGGTTCTGGTTCTGGTTCAGACTCTACACTTAAAAGGTCTGTAGTTCAGAGAAAACGTAACAGCCAAAGTGAGATTGATATTGATGTTGATGCTAGCCCTGCTAGTAGTGTTAAGAAGAGGAGACGCACCCCGTTATGGAAGTTTGGTGCCAATGGCCGTCCCACGATTGTTTCCTCTCCCGATAAAGATTCTGTGGGGCCCAAATCTGGAGGAAAGAGTGGGAAAGCTGAAAGTTCTGAAGGTCAAAAGTCACAAAAAAAGAGTAGCAGGTTGGCTGATAAAGGAGATAGTTCTCGAGAAACGAGATCGGGAAGAAAGAGTAGTGTCCTGGTAGCTGATGACAGTGATCAAGAAGTTGATATCTTTTCCGGGAAAGAGCTTGCTATTTATGACGAATATGCCCGTGCCCTACCTGAAGCTACAGTTGACTTATGGAAGTCAGCCATCACTGGCGTTGGTCAGGAATTCGCTAGTGTAAATGAGTTCCGAGCTGCATTGAAAAAATATGCTATAGCAAATCGGTTCGGGTATAAGTATAAGAAAAACGATACAATTCGTGCCATTGGTGGATGTGCTGCAGAAGGGTGTACCTGGAAGTTCAATGCATTGTGGGTCTCGACCACCAAGTCATTTATGATTAAAAAACTAAACAATGTACATACATGTGACAGGGAGTCTCGGAGATCAGCTCACCCGGCTAAAAATTGGTTGGTAGGTACCATAAAAGATAGGTTACGTGAATCACCGTATCTAAAACCAAAAGAGATTGCTAATGGACTATTGCAGGATTTTGGGGTCGAGTTGAATTATACACAAGTATGGCGTGGGATTGGGGATGCTCGAGAACAACTTCATGGGTCACTTAAAGAATCGTATAATAAGTTACCTTGGTTTTGTGAGAAGCTTGTTGAGACAAATCCCGGTAGTATTGCTAACCTCGTTATTGGTGAAAAGAAAAGATTTAAGTCCCTTTTTGTGTCGTTTCATGCGTTACTTATTGGATTTCAGAATAGTTGCCGCCCTCTTATTTTCTTGGAAGCTGCTTCTCTCAAGTCTAGGTATGGAGAAATTCTTCTGACAGCAAATGCGATTGATGGAAATGACGGTTTTTTCTTGGTTGCATTTGCTATAGTAAATGTTGAGGATGATGACAATTGGCATTGGTTTCTGGAGCAATTAAGAGGTTCGATATCGAACTTACAGCCCATCACTTTCGTAGTCGATAAAGATACGAACTTGAAGAATTCTGTGCTTGCAGTTTTTGAAAATGCGCATGTTGGTTACTCCATTTACCATTTGTTGGCAAGTTTTAAGCGTAACATGAAGGGTCCTTTCCATGGAGATGGGAAAGGTTATTTAACAATTCATTTCTTGGCTGCGGCTCATGCAGTACGTATTGTTGGTTTTAAAAAGTCAATGGAACAGATTAAGCTGATATCTTCACAGGCGTATGATTGGGTCATGCAAAGTGAACCTGAACATTGGGCGACTTCATCTTTTAAGGGTGAGCGGTATAATTACATAACTAAAGATGTTGGCGAGTCATATGCTAAGTTAATGGAGGATTATAGACACTTACCAATATTACAAAAGATAGATGCTTTAATTCGTACTATAATTGATGACATGGAGGATGCTAAAATGGATGCAAGTATGTGGTCAGCACAACTTACTTTTTCAAAGGAGAAAGAATTGGAAGAAGAAAGAGTCAAAGCACTTGGACTCAAAGTTCTGATTTCTTCTGATAATCTGTTTGAGGTTCGTGAGGATTCGACCCATGTTGTGAATGTTAGTGACAGGAGTTGTACATGCATGTGGTGGAAGGAAAGGGGTCTACCATGCCGCCATGCTCTTGCTGTCTTTTCATTAACGGGTAAAAGCCCGTATGAATTTTGTTCTGGTTACTTCACAGCTGATGCGTATCGTTTAACCTATGCTGAGTCGATACACCCAATACCCATTGATGGGCCACCTTTGCTAAACCGTAGGGAAGAACCTGAGAAACAAGAAGGTGAAACGGAAGATGGTAACAAGGAAACTGGAGAGAAAACAGAGAAAGAAGAGGTTTCTAAGAAAGACTCTGAAATAGAAGGGGATAATATGGGAGAGGGTGAAAAGATGGATGTTCTGGAAGATGAGCATATTAAGGAAGGGAATGAGAAAGATGAGGGTAGTAATGTAATTGCTGAAAAAGAAGATAGTAGCAAGTTGGATGCTGAGGAAGTTGACTGTATTAATCTAGATGCTGAAAACGAAGAGGGCTGCAAATTGGATGATGAAAAAGATGATGGTGGTGATGTAGATGCTAAGAAAGATAAGGATGTTAATGTAGACGTCGAAAAAGATGAGGACATTAATGTAGATGTTGTAAAAGATGAGGGTGATAATGGAGATACCAAGAAAGATGAGAGTGGTAATGTAGTTGTCGAGAAAGATAAGGGTGGTGATGTGGATCTTGAGAAAGATGAGGGTGGTGATGTGGATGTGGAGAAAGATGAGTGTGGTGATGTGGAAGTGGAGAAAGATGAGGGTGGTGATGTGGAAGTGGAGAAAGATGAGGGTGATAATGTGAATGTTGAGAAAGATGAGGGTGGTAAGTTGGATGTTGAGAAAGATGAAAATGGTAATGTGGATGCTGAAAAAGAAGTTAGCCAGTTGGATATGGAAAAAGAAGGTGGTAAGTCAGATGTGGAGAAAGAAGAGGGTAACATGGTTAAACTTAGAGAAGAACACAAGGATCCAAATGTGCTTGTGCTTCCTCCAATTCCTACAAAATCGTTTTCTTCGACAGTAAAGAAAGAGAAAGAGAGGGATGGTGCTGAAACAGATGGAGATACGAAAAGAAAGGTAACTTGTAGCAAGTGCAAGCAACCTGGGCATTATAAAAAGTCTTGTAAGACCGAGTTATAGGTACTTAATATCTTGTATATACCTTTCAACTTTTTCTTTGTGCACTGTTGTAGTGTAACTTGAATCTTGGTCTTTCTTTGGACCAACATCTGGTGAGTTCTGTAGGTTTGTAGCAGTTTAAGAGCACGGATTTTAAATCATATATCTGAATGAAACTTCAGTTGGCTGGTAATTGAGACCATTATAATACTGGGGTCCATTTAATCTGCTTTTCCTCTTGATTCTAGTCAATTATAGTGTTTTGACTAGTTCTCATTTTAGGCAATGTGTATCTTTACGCACAATAGCAACATACTTCAATTTGTGTCCCGCTATACTTTTTTGGATTGGGTGATGTTCTAAAACCCAGAACATGTAACACTTCAAAAGGTTATCGACTGGATATGATGGATTATTACGTTACCACTAATGATCCATGACAGTAGTGCATGACACCGATATATATAGGGTAAAACAAAATAAGAGTCCAATAAAATTTAAATCAAAGGATGAAAATAGTCTAAAAGAGAGTATGTTGAAAATAAGGATAAGAGAAAACTTACATGTAACTTCTACAGTTTATGGTGAATCATGAAACACTCGATAGTCAAGATCACATTAACTAGTAGATGGTTTTACTTGATAATAACTGTTCTTGTTGAAGCTCTTGCAATTGCAATGAGCATGAGCTAATGACATTTGGTTTCTGTGTGCAATATTCATCTTAAGTACTGTATGTGTTTGAACATAAAGAAGTCCAAAATGCTAAAGAACAACAAAAAGTTGAGCACAGTATAAAGTGTAAATAGATGAGCAAATTTATTTATTACTTGGATACAAAAACTACATCCCAATTCCTCCTTATTTTTTTTCTGATGAATAATTCCTCCAAATGGATCGAAAGTTTAACACAAAAACCAAAATCTACGATTCGAACACATTAAAGACCAGATTTCTTGCCGCAAACACGGCTTACTTGTTACTATACAACTATTGCTTTGTGGCACAGAATAGCATATGGGTAGTTAACTAGTTAACTAGAGAAAAGAAGGAACCCTCAAACTAGCAATTACAATCTTTGAGGTACAAACAAAATCAGAGCTAGGTACAATCGATTATGTGAATCCAAGAGAGATCAATTGGCAGTAAATGAGCTCATACACAGTGGGCATGGAGGATCTCTTCTATCTTCATAAGGAGTTCTTGTTTCCAAACAATCTGCATGATATACATGACCACAAACAAGAACTGCAACAACAGAGGTATCACTAGTAGAAGCCAAACATAATCCACATAGCATCTTCCTTGCATCAGGAGATATTACATCAATTACCAATGTATTTGATCTAATTCTATCTTGCCTCCGTGAAGCCTTCTCCTTCCTCTCTGCAATAAAAGTAAACACCAAAAAGAAAGGATCAATTAAGGCCCAAAATGTTTGAATTTTTTAATTTAAGAAAATGTGACATCAATTTCTATTATAGCTTGCCACTTTTACGGAATAGGAGATTCAAATAAAAGCCAACGTATGACAAATCTGCGTCACCTGAACGTGACTTAGATTCATGACCAAACTTTGAAGGAGGATTAGTCTTCCCATGAGAGGTTGATGTGGCAGGACCAAGATTCTTTTGTGAATGTTGGACATTGTAGTTATGACGTGGAACCCTGAATAGCAATGCACGATTAAGATTGTGGTGGCGGTGGCGGTGATGGTTTGGTGAATGGTGGTGGGCATTTGGTGAACCTTCCTTGATATTCATGTGCGACGATGAAGGAACATTTTTCTGGTAAAAAGTAGATGTTAGAAGAAAAATGCAAAAAGTTTGCAGGGACAACTATCTTATATTGCCTTAAACCATTCATGTTAACTTCAATAGTTGCTAAGAAAAACAAATATATACAGTTTAGGCAGTAAAATAGGCGGAAAAAAAAATGTTGGAAAAAAAAACCCGACCTCTTTTAATGATGATTCCATCTGAGAGTCATGTAACTTGAAGGCTGCAATACTCGGAATGAAAATGCAATAGTCAGTTAAACGTAAGTTTTGGAAATTTTGTGCAGTACTCAAAATGAAAATGTAACATTGATTGTGGTATGAAGAGCTTGACAATACAGGGTTCTGGTATAATACAGGATCAAGGTGTTATTGATGGAAAAACCCAACTATTTGAAATGAACAAAACCTAACTAAATTTATTAGGTTACATCATTGACTAAATTTCAGCTAATCCAATTTGATCAAACTAAAATATTCCTCTGTACACAAAAACCCAAAACCTAATAATCCCTAAAATCAACCAACCTAAATCTAGGGTCTATAATGCTACTTGCCAACATAATCTAAGGCATTATTCATCATGGGTATCTCAAAGTTAACATTCAAATCGTCACATTTTTAACAAGATTAAGTAAATTCCAATAGAAAAATCTTAATTAATTTTCCCTGCTAGTACTTGTCATCAACAAGTCCACATTACAAGATTATATT
Organism: Logfia minima; assembly: GCA_963921325.1. Lineage (NCBI taxonomy): Eukaryota > Viridiplantae > Streptophyta > Magnoliopsida > Asterales > Asteraceae > Logfia > Logfia minima. Next base: position 42,303,100 of record OY992764.1, read on the forward strand.
TATACATCAACAATCTAACATAAATTACAGAATTATCATATATAAAACAAAACCCATTACAGATTGTGAACAAATAACCAAAACCCACGATAAAATTCAAGATTTTTATACATCAGGAAATTAACAGAAATTACATAATAATAAAACAAAACCCATTAAAGACAATGAAAAAACAACACAATCCAATAATTTAAAATTTGTTGAAAAATGGAATTCTTACCAGGAGGAGCCGAGTTGTTGGGGTCAGCTCTTGATTTTACCATCAACATTTCTATCATATAATGCATGTAATACAAATGTATACACCAGGTTTGAAAATTTAACGGCTATGACGAATCAGAAAGAGAAAAGGGTTTTTGGGTCATTGGAATTTCGTAGGAGAAAGAAAGGCTGTAACCGGATGTGGTTGAAATTTTGTGCTAACTATAAACCAACTGATTCATAATTACCATGTAATTACAAATAAGTATAAGCAGTTTTGTTGAATAAATGGGGATAATTGTATTTTATAATTTTTTACTACACATGTAATTAAACACCTTAAAGTTTTACATTTTAACCCTTTAAATGTATTAAACAACATACAAGTAATCCCTCATTCAAGCGGGAAAGCTCCCAAACTTATATACCGCCAAAAATACGTATCACTTTAACTTCTTTAGATTACATGCTATCATTTTAAAAATGATCTATGTTTTTATTCGTCTAATTTATATTTCTCGTCATTATATAAATATGTCACTAAGAATGACAAAAAGTCTTAATGATATTTTTTATTGTCACGTCATAATTCCACTAACCATAAGTAGAAAAAGGTTTTGTAGCTTTTAAGAAAAAACTTTTCAAATGGTTTTTCTTTGAAAACACATTCACAAGTTTTTTTATTTTAAAATCGCACTCACAAGTTACCAAAAAAGCTTTTGCTTCATGACTCGAGAAATCTCAACTTGAGATGAGTTCTTTTTTATCTGTTATCAGTTTGAGCCTATAACCTTCAATAAGCCGTAAGCTAAAGTTAGTAAGCCATAGGACGTTAAAAATGATCTTATTGGCTTTCTTCAATTTCAACAAGATGATAAGCCCATAAATTAAGCTAACATAAACATATCCAATAGTATAAACAAATGGAAAGTTGAAAGCAATTTATAAGGAATTCAGATTATTTTTTAACTTGCAGGAGCAACCTCCTTCCTCTTCACATAATACCAATATGTTGGTGTTTTCAAGATAGTCTTCGCGGTTCTAATCTTTGTGTTCCTTGGCTCTTTTGAGGGTTTCATTACCAATAGCCAGCAATGCACATATGACAGCAGCATACTCTGCAAGCCTGCTCTTGCAACTGCTGTTTCAGCATAGTATCCTTTTTACTCGGTGCTGTCACCTCAGTCGTATCTGGATTTTTTGGAACGAAAGTTGCCACATGTGCGAATGCCATAACTACCCTTGAAGCTAGAAAGGGTGTTGGAAAGGCCTTTATTGTTGCATTCCGTTCTGGTGCAGTCATGGGGTTTCTACTTGTTGCAAATGGTCTCCTTGTCTTGTATATTACTATCAAGTTATACAAGATTGAAACGTTACATAAAAGAAAATCAACTTTGGTCAAACTTGTACTTCAGGTAACAAACTTCTTGAGCAAAAAAAAACCATTAAAGTTCCAAGGTAAATCATTTAGTTAACTGTTTTGGTGTGCCATTCTAGCAGCACATCAGAAAATGTCAACTGGTCAAAGTTACTAAAAAAGTCCAACTTGGTCAAAGTTACTGTACAGATTACCTTGAAGGTGAAAATTTTGAAAGTACGAGGTTCTTTAAAGTTAGATACTTTTTCGGACTAACTGATTAACTGAAAATTAGACAACGAACAGAAGTTACTTTTTTGGACAATTAGCCATTTTAGCATGTCAAACTTTTGCATGAGCTATTAATTCTTTTGCAGGTTATTGCTGACAATGTTGGTGACAATGTTGGGGATATCGCAGGCAAGGGATCAGATCTTTTTGGCTCGTATGTGGAGTCATCTTGCGCTGCTTTTGTTGTAGCTTCCATTTCCTCATTCGGGAACAATCCTGATTTTACTTCATTTTTATGTACCCTCTGCTCGTGAGTTCCGTTGGTATTCTTGTTTTTCTGCACACTACCTATTCGCTTCTGACTTCTTTGAAGTCAAAACCGTGAAAGAAATTGAGCCCGCTTTGAGAAACCAACTCATAATGTCAACCATATGATGACTAATCGTATAGCACTCATTAGTTGGCTCACACTGCCTTCGCCCTTCTACCTTCACCATCTTGAATGTTGGTGACAATGTATTCAATTGTTGATTATGGGTATGTTTGATACTAAAATGTTAATTTTGATAGTGCTTTCCTCACACCATTTTGATGTCATTGGAGGGTATTTTAGGAAATTTCATAACAATGAACGTCTGATCAGATACAGATTGCCATATCTGCATCAAACACAGGTGATGCTTGGGACAATGCCAAGAAATATATCGAGGTAGATTGAACGTTTTTTTTTTCTTCCCGTTTTACTTGTATAACCGATGGTTGGTGCTGATCTTATGGGTATTTTTTGGTTTAGGCTGGTGGTTCTGAGCATGCACGGACACTTGGTCCAAAAGGTTCTGAACCACACAAGACAGCTGTGATCGGTGAAACAGTTGGGGACCCTCTAAAGGACACCTCTCGCCCATCTTTAAGCATCCGTATTAAACTTATGGCTGTTGAATCCTTCGTGTTTGCACCCTTTTATGCTACCCATGGTGGCCTTCTATTCAATATTTTTTAGGCAACGAAGCAATTTTTGGTTAAGTTATTTTAGGCTACGATTTATATGACATATATAGGAGTCATTTAGAATTAAATCTAATCGATGTTGATGAAAAGCTGCCCATGTAGGGGTATATAGCGATATGATTATACCAAACCCAACTCATTGAGAGTTGAATGTTGCAGTTATGACCCTGTTATTTTTCTCTTACTGTAATTGCCGTATTATTCGAGATGTGTGGAGTGATTCATAATTCAGATTGGTATTTTACTTTTTACTATTAAATGAATGGCTTTATTATTTAATTTGGGCTATTTCTGTGGCAAAAGGTTGATAACCAGCAACCCAGACCGGCCCACAATCGGCTACCTATCCATAATGTGGGAGGCATACATGACTCACTAAGCGGTTGTGGCTATGGGGGTGTCAGGGCTTGAACCCCTGACCTCCTCGTGCTTTATGTGGAAAAGATGCCTCTACCCATTACCAACTAAGCTACGCTCCATTGACAATATTTATTACATGTTAAAAGAAGTAGCTAACGAGAAACAAGCTTAAATGAACTTTCTCCAAAATTAAGCCTTCAGTTCCATGGTCAAATAGTTAATTATGTATATTTCATTTGCAACATGAACACATAGCTGATTTAAGTTTATCAAGCTGAGAAGGAGATGAAGCCAAGAGGCCGAAATTAATAACAATCAAGATTCAAGAAAACAAACAGATCAATAGATTACCTACAACTAAGGTTCCTAATCTTATATTGGTGATAGTACATAATAGAAAAGAAAACATTATGTGCTACACAAATAAACACTTAAGAGACGACTAAAAACACCATCTTCTGAACATAGTCAAATCTTGTAAGCATCGATGGGTCTCCTACCTTTCTGGACATTCTCAAAATAGAAGTCGAGAGAAAACGTGATGTTCTTGTATAACCTCGGTGTTTCATCCGTAATGAGCGCTTCCACGGGTCCTATATCCTTTTCAGTTTGCGGTAAGCAGAACATTGCCAGTGTCATCCTTTCACTTTTCGAGTTCACTGTCACTCTGTGCACTGGGCTCTTGAATATCCCATTACTCATTACCTGCAAATTTTAGTACCATTCCTATGATCAAATGTTGGTTGATCAGACTACGTATAAACTGTATGATCTAACTAAAAGTTGCAGAGGATTAAAATGATGTTTGTTTGTACACCTGGGCTTGCTATAGAAACAACATAGGCACCGTAATTCACATGAGATATAATTAATTATAACCAAAGTAAGGAATTATGAGCATCAAGAAATTACTGTTAAATTACATCTATCTAGCTTCTGTAAATTTCCAAAAATTCACCTTTCTTGTGTGTGTCTAATTGTCGATCGTAACAAGAACTATATTACTTATTACTAATCACTTCACGTTTAAGACTGGCCTGGCATAGTAACAGGTCTCTTTCCTGATATTCCCAAATCTTCTACCCTGCTTTGAACTTTAGAGTCAAATTAATTAATTTTCATACATATTTCATATAGTGATGCAGGACGCGGAAGCGAATTTTAATAACCCTAATCCAAGGGTTGATAGACGAGGCGCACCTCAAGGGAGTAAAATCCTAACAAGAGAAATTTTTTAAAAACACTGGTTTAATTAATTGATCAAAGATTAAAGAATATTAGGATTAAGCCTAGTATTTATAACAAAAGAATCCTAATCCTAAATAAAAACAAAATCCTAATATAACTCAAACCCTACTTATTTACTAAAATAATAAAATAAAAGATCCTAATATTATTATCCTAAAATAAGAGATATCTATTAAAATTAAATAGTAGGATATGTCAAAATTCGTAACACCTAAGGTTGCGTTTGGTTCGTGAAATTTTATTTGAAGGAATTGGAATTCATCAAAGAAAAGAAAATTTCAATTCCTTTAGTGGAAGGAATTTGATGGAAATTAACTTTATATATTATTCAACCAAACAAACTAAGGAATGGAATCTCAATTCCAATTCCATCAAATTTTAATCAATTTCGTGAACCAAACGCAACCTAAGTGTTAAAAAACTGAAAGTTGATGGCTTAAAAGTTGCCCAACATGTATTCAAAGGCTTACAACTGTTTAAACACCAACTAAAAAACTATAGTTTTTAGAATTCGTTTTTGTAATCATATTTAATGGATTAGTTACTCATGGTGTCTCTGAAATGGACAGAGAAAGGTCTTTAGGGGACAATCTAAAAGACCCGTTTTGACCGATGATACATCCAAACCCGTTTGAGTAGTTAATCAACAAGCCCATTTTGCCACCTCTACCAACAACCAACATACTTCAGTAAGTTAATGTTAATAGTGTAATCGTTTCAAACTGAAAAAATTCTAATTCATTTTGGCACGAGGAAAAACCATATCTGACCTCAAAAATCAAAGATTATTTGGAGTTGTCAGAAGGAAAACAAAAAAAGATTACCTCGATTTGATCACCAACATTAATAGTCAGAGCATCACGAACAATAGGAACTCGAAACCACTGATCATCTTTCAAAATTTGAAGACCTTCAACCTCTTTGTCTTGCAACAGAACTGTGATGGCTGAACCATCAGCATGTGGTTTGATTCCTAGCACTTTTTCAGGCCATTGACAAGGAGGGTAGTAACTAAATCTTGCTTGCATCTTTGCAGTCGTCCCATATTGGTCCAAAAAGCAATTTTCCTCCAAGTTTAGTGATCTTGCTAGGGCCTTAAGAACAACTTCATTTAACAATGCTATTTTAGAGCTATATTCATCAAGAACTTCCCTGAGACATCATATTTGCAATAGTTTTTATCTGTCTCTTTTCAAAACTTTAAAAAATGATGAGTTAATTATGTCATATCTAGGAGGTTTACCTGAAGTGAGTGGGATTTTGAGGCCAAAAGTGAAGTTGTTTTTGGTCTTGTGGAAAAACAGTAAGATAAAGCCTATCAGTCCAATCAAGAATTTGTTGATCTGAAAGTACCATGTCATTCCCATAACCTTCAACGTCATTTTCTTCTCTCAAGCATTTCTTCTTCTCCTCTGCAGGTGAATTAAAGAAAAGTTTGCTCATTTCTCGCACTTTCTCCAAAAATGAACTTTCAATTCCGTGGTTAATTGCCTGACATCCAATTAAATTTTATGAGAACATATATTTACAAACAAAGCTTCCCAAATGACCTAAGAGATTCATTAAAGGTTCCTTAGTTTGGAATAAACCATCCAAAATGGTTATTAAAAGTTGGAAGAAACTTATTTCATCGTAAAATAACCAGCAGTTTTTTATCCAAACACTCAAAAGTGCTAATCACCTACTTATTAAACATTCTAAGCACATAAGCTATTCAAATAACTAATCCCAAACACACCGAAAATATAGACAAAAGTATATAAATGATCACCACATGTTTCTAATTAACCAAAATAACTAACTATCACCACAGAGGCAAATATATCATCAACTAAACAACAACGAATAATTAATTACTCAAAAAATCAGGTCAAACAAACAAACTCATAGCAAAGTGATTGTAATGAAGACAGATAGTGTAATAAATAAAGAAATAGACCTGAAAGCAGCCCCAAGTTGTAAGTGCTGATTTAAGCTTATCGAGCTCCGAAGTTGATGAAGAAGTTAAAAGACTAAAATCAATAACAGGAATGTCAGCGACAGTTGCATCGGTAGTAGTAAGATGACCGTATTCTTCATGCTGTTTACGTATATATCTTTCTGGCAGTCGATTACAGTCCGCTGCTATTTCTTGAACTTGCTTCTCGTTCATTGACATTTATTTATTTGATCATGTGATTGTGATAAACTGATAACGGGTTTTTGGTGATGGGCACACTGGTCAAACTCAAAGTGATAGATACAACTGTTAGACAAATTAAGATATATACTAGCTAGGTGATATACCTTCCTAAAAACGGCTAACTTTGTAATTTTGCACTGATCAACCGCCTTTTTAAATAGCAGGTTAACTTTGAATGCAGTGTCATAAATATTTTATTGTGAGAAAATGTTATTTATTACTATGATAATGATTTTAAGTGGATATTTTAACTATAAAGTTATCGTAATTCTTTATGGTTAAATACTTGGATGTTTGATGATCTTACTATTCTAAATTTTAAAAGCAGTGATGATTAAAAATCATGGTTAAAAACGATCTTTAAAACTATTATTAACAAACCATAGTTGTTATAATGATTTTTATATATTTTAATGCGTTAAAAAATACATAAAATTGAGGATTATGTTTTTCTTTTTTTATTGTTGGATTTATCAGGTATACGTAACAGTACTCTTGTTTTACACATAATTATCTTCTTCTTTTTTTCTGTTTTTCTTTTTCTTAAATAGTATTATATATAGCATATTTCCAAATTATATTATAAGAAGCCTAAACATTTGCAAATTGGGCAAGGTAATTGTTTATATGCGTCTTTATTTTCTTAATACACAAGAAAACTAACAAATCAATACATACTATACAACTAAGGTTTCTGATCTTATTTGGGGCATAGTACAGAATAAAGGAGACTATCTTCTGAACATAGTCAAATTCTGCTAGCATCGATGGGTCTCCTACCTTGCTGGTAATTCTTAAAGTAGAAGTCGATAGAATACGTGTTCTTGTATAACCTCAGTGTTTCATCCGTAATGAGTGCTTCTACGGGTGCCATAACTCATAAAATACAGCGAATTTCGGCCCAAGCTTTCTTTCGCCTGGTCATGGGTCTCAAACGGACACTCCTAGCCCTTTTACGGCCTTTTTCGTGAACCCCCTTTTGATACGCGATCCTGGACCTCAAGAAACACAAGTGCCCGATCCTCCACACTTGGGCCTGCATCAATTACCATCTATAGCTGAACACACATCTAATGAAATATAATTTTCGTGATAGAATATTGTGATTATCATAGTCAGTTTATTTCTATTAGTTGAAAAAACTTCATTCCTTAAAAACGGGCTAGAAAAATAAAGCATACAGAAAACATAGATGTGATGTAACAGTAATTTTCTGATGTCCATGATTCCTGACTATAGTTTTTAAAAATTTATCTCATGTAAAATACAGTGCCACTGGTAGTTTCTATAGCAGACTCAGATTTACAATAATAAAGTCATCCCAATCTTTTGCAACTTTTTTAGTTAGATCATACAATTTACACTTAGTTTGGGCAACAATTTGAGCATTGGAATGGTATTAAATTTGCAGATAATGAGTAATGGGATATTCAAGAATCAAGAGGCCAGTGCAAAGAGTGTTAGTAAACTCGAAAAGCAAAAGGATGACACTGGCTATTTTCTGTTTACCTCAAACTGAAAAGCTTGGGCCGAAATACGCTGTATTTTTCTAGTCCCGTAGGCGGTTAGCCCAACTTTCGGGCCCAAATTCGTTGTAATTTATGAGTTATGGACCTTTTTATGTTTTTTTTCCTATTTTGGTGGACTTTGTTTTTGGGCTAGAGTCCGGCCCGTTTATCTTTTTTGGCCCGTTCGAAATTCTGGTTCTTTTTTAGGGTTTGATGAACATTATGGAGCAGCTAGTTTTTGTTTGAATGGAATTTCAATTTTCTCTCAATTTGAGGTGAATTTTAATCTAATTATTGGTATTCTTTTGAATCAACAATAGTTGGAGGAATCGTTCCTGGTATTCGTGTGAATCAACAGGCTCGATTTGTGTTATCTTAATTTTAGTCTACATTAGTAATTGTAATTATAATTATAAAGTTCATATAAATGTAAATGTTATGTTATTAACGATGGAGATAATTAAAAAGGGATAGTTACCTAGATATACATAATAGGTTAAGTATTTTATATATTATTTAACACAAATTTTTTTCAACAAAATATCAGCTCGCAAAGTTGCTATGTGTTTATTATACGTCCATCGCCGTCCACCTTCCTCTGTCCTCCGCCATTAAGACGTTCATCGTCATCTGCCGATTCTACAACCATCTTATTTCTTTCTGTTCACTGTTTAGTCTGTCTGGCTAGATCCGCATATTCTCCGGCTACATTTGCGTCTTCTCGGGTCAAACATCAACTTCACCTCTTCAAGTTTATGTTAATGAGTTTTGCAGTTTGTGTGTTTCTATTTTTGAAAGATGATGCAGCTTTGTTTATTTCTATGAGAAGCTCTACGGCACCCACGATTCCCAGTAGTAAGTCGTCGGCATATCGCGCATAACAAATCCTTATTAAGTAATGGCTTTTTAAGGAGGCCAGCTTACGGGCCATGCCTCTCTCTGACCTCATAACTAATGTCCCAATGTTCAGACGGACGAATGCTGCTGGAGGAGTGCAGAATAGACCAGTTGAAGATGGAAGAGTGCATGTTGTGGAGCCTAGAGCCCGGGAAGCTCTAAAGGTAAGTGAAAGTCGGAAACATAGCAGGGGTTCTGAAGCTTAGAAGAAGAGACAGTTTCGCTGTTTGTGTGGCAACGTGAGCCAACGCCAGCAGAAAGGAGGAGGAGACGGAAGGCTGTATTCCGAATCTAAGTCCGAATTGGACAGCGCATCAGCTTTGTTCCCCTTTTGATTGTTGTATCACGTGAGTAGCTAGATTTCTACTTTTATTCTTTTTCAAAAAATAAAATACAAATATTTACGTAAATAGTTGGTAAAAAAATTGAATTTAGTTGGAAACAGTGAACTTGTTGACAACAGATCTAGGTTTTGATGTTTTATTATATATGGAATTTTTCTCCACCACAGAATTGATAGCCACATATGAAGAGTTTCTTTGTTTTCTTTTAAATGATAAACTTACAAGTGAGTTGTTTTTCTACGTTTTAATCAATAATTTAAAAGTTTTTATGTTGAATTTATTATGTCTGCTAAGCTTGTATATTATAAAAATAAGTTGTGTGTTTTAGTATAAGAGTATATTTTTTGTTAAGCGTGTATCACAAAAATAAATTATGTATCTCGTTATTGAGGTTTGTGTTAGTAATAACATTGTGTGATGAGCATGTGCATCACGAAAATAAGTTGTGTATCTTGTTATTAAGTTTTACGTTGATATGTTATTAACTTTGTTTGCTAAGTGTGTGAATCACGAAAATAAGTTGTGTATTTTGTTATTGAGTTGTATGTTAATATGTTACGGTATTAACTTTATGTGTTAGGTGTGTATAAAAATAAATTGTGTATCTTATTATTGAGTTGTATGTTATTTTATCCTATCATTATCACTATAAAACGCTATACTATAATACTCCCAAATAGAACTGAAAATTAATGTTTTTGGGACTTTAATCGACTAATATTTATGTATAATTGGTGGGTTAATGATTGTGATTATTTGCTAACAATAAAATATGCATCACACATCTAATATAAAAGGTTGACTTTATATATTTCGATTTAAAATTAATAACAGTAAAGATTTTTAAGTATCAAGTGAATGTACGTGTTTTATATTAAAGAAGGCTAACACACTAGTTCTTAAATAAATTTGGTTTCAAAACATCAAGTTACATGCATGTGTGAAATTCGAAGTTACTAGAAAGATAGACATATTTAAAAAGGTAGATATTAGAAATTTAAAATAGTGAAGGAACATACGGAGGGGCGTGTGTGAGACTTCTGATTACAAACCATCCATCTCACCGTGACCTACATTCAGATGGTTATATATGGCTTTTGCCACTAAGTTCTCTTTATTTACCATCATGCCATCGGGTTTTTTTTTTTTTTAATATAACACTCGATCCAATGATCAGAATATTATCCCACCATTACTACATAATATACTTTATCATAATAACCTCCCTTTATATATATATATATATATATATACGCAACCAATGATAAACACCAACAAGAAAGTTCCTTTCAAAATTTAACAAGCAAACAAAGAAAAGAACGGAGGAAAACGGAAATATAATTGGGTAGACAAATAAACACTTAAGATCGAGCTGATGAAAAGACCATGTTCTGAGCGTAGTCAAATCTTGCAAGCATCGATTGTTCTCCTACCTTTCAGGTAATTCCTGAAAAAGAAGTCGAGACTAAATGTGACATTCTTGTATAACCTCGGAGTTTCATCCGTAATGAGCTTTTCAACAGGTCCTATATCCTTTTCGGTTTGAGGCTGGCAGAACATAGCCAGTGTCATCCTTTCACTTTTTGAGTTTATCGACACTCTATGCACTGGGCTCTTGAATATCCCATTACTCATTATCTGCAAATTTTAGTACCAGTCCAATGATTATGTGGATTGCCCAAACTAAGTACAAACTGCAAGATCTAACTAAAAGTTGCAAAATATTATGATGACTTTTTTATAAAGAAAGAATCAATTGCACCATAATTCACATGAAGATATTGTTAATAAAAAACAGTAGTAAGGAATTGTGGACATCAGCAATTGACTGTTACATTATTACAGATTCTATCTTGACAAATAAGACTGATTTGGAGTTGCAAGTTACCTCGATTTGATCACCAACATTAATAGTTAGAGCATCATCAACAATAGGAACTCTAAACCACTGATCATCTTTCAAAAGTTGAAGACCTTCAACCTCTTTGTCTTGCAGCAGAACTGTGACAGCCGACCCATCTGCATGCGGTTTGACTCCCAACACTTTTTCAGGCCATGGACAAGGAGGGTAGTAGTTAAATCTTGCATTCATCTTTGCAGTTGTTCCATATTGGTCCAAAAAGCAATTTTCCTCCAAGTTTAGTGATCTAGCCAGGGCCTTCAGGAGAACTTCATTAATCAACGCTATTTTAGAGCTATATTCATCAACAACTTCCCTGAGACATCACAGTTGCAAGAGTTTATATCTGTCTTTTTTGCAACTTTACGAATACCATAAGATACTAAAAAGTTAGGTTAATTACCTAAAATGAGTGGGATTTTGAGGCCAAAATTGAAGTCTTTGTTGGTCTTGTGGGAGAACGGTGAGGTAAAGCCTATCATTCCAGTCAAGAGTTATTTGATCTGAGAGAACCATGTCATTCCCGTAGCCTTCAGCATCGTTTTCTTCTTTCGAGCATTTTTTCTTCTCATCAGCAGGTAATTTAAAGAAAAGTTTGCTGACTTCACGTACCTTGTCCAAAAATGAACTTTTAATTCCATGGTTAATTACCTGAAAATCCGACCAAATTTCATAAATAAATGTATATGTCCACAAACAAATATTCCTTGAAATATGTTGTAAATTAGTTTTCATTGAGCTAAAGAAACTGATGGTTCATCAAGTATGAACATGTGTTTAAAAAAATGTCTAATCTATACATCATTTTTAACACATGCCTTAGGAATTTCTCGTTCCTCGTCTTTTGTCAACATATCTCTTTGTTAAACATACTTAAATTAAAGGCAAAATATATAACAAGTTATAATAATAACGTGTAGTGTGTGAGTATTTGAATTCAAAATATATACATAACAAAAATATAACTGGCCATATGTTATTATCACCAACTTTATATATGTAACGTCATAGACCATTTCCCCAAAAACTAGGGGATCATAGCATCTGTAATGTTAACGTTATGTAATAATGTTAAGGTTAAAAAAAAAGAAAATATTTACATTATTAATCTCAATTTTCATAAATAAGTATACATGACTACCAATGTTAGATCTCACCTCAAAGTGACTAAAATTTCAAAATCATTAATTATACTAACAACAAATATTAATCTAATGAAACAAACAAACTCGAGTAGTTGTAGCCCAGATATATATAGACCTGAAAACAGCCCCATTCGCTAACTGCAGATTTAAGTTTATGGAGCTCCAACTGCGATGAAGTAGCTAAAAGACTAAAATCAATAATACGAATCTCGCCACTCGTTGGAGATGATGTGTCATTGGTAGTAGCATGGCCGTATTCTTCATCAGGCTTACGTATATATCTTTCCGGCAGGAGCTGATTATTATAGTCTGACGCTATTTCTTGAACTTGCTTCGTCATGTTCATTAACTCGTTAAACAGAACTACCAAGTTGTATACTTGATTGAGATAGAATATATTTGGATTCAAGTGATAATTACAAAATTGAAGGTCAACTGAATTGATCTCGGAGTAGATTGAAATATTTAGTATGGATGATCATATATACGATTGTAGCAGATTTTTGTATGGTTATGGGCACAGTGGTCACAGTGATGGATATAAAATAAAGTGATCAACGGTCAACTTTCATATTTCGATAGTCAGCTTTGAATGGTATTTTTTTCACTTTGAGAAACGTGGTATATATTTTTATTGAGACTGAGAAACGTGGTATACTTTTTTCATTATATTGATTTAAATATTTTAATGCGATGAAGTATTCAAATTCTGGATTTGTAGTCAGCAGGAGCGACTCAAGTCTTAACGAAATATTATGATTAACAATGGAAGCGACTCAAGTCGTTTTGGGACCTAAAACGAAATTTTAAATTGAAATCTTTCGGTAATATCAAATTCTTTATCTTTCCTAATGACATTATTGTTTTAAAATTTACACTCTCCATTCACTTATGTAGATTTTCTGATAGAAAATTGAAATGGTTTTTAAATTCATTTCTTTGTTTTTCTAAGTCAAAAAGACATTTTAAGTATTCAATGTCATTGTCAACACAGATTATTTTACTTGAAAATTCTTGATAACGGAACTCTTCCTAATAAATACACAAATTCTTTTAGGTCATACGGTACTATACGACATGCCTACATTTAAGCTTAGTCACAATTAACATTGTATCCGTATAATATGAACTATGCATCCTTTAGTCACGATATTTGAAATTTTGCCTTAGTATGTTTATATTCCCTCCGTCACAAAAAGAGTGTCTTCTAACAATTTTTTTTTAATTTAGAATGACATTTTTGTCCTTATATTCAAGTTCAGTTTGACTTGAAATACTTAGTGAATGAGCTATTCAGAGTAGTAAATGATGTCATATTTGAGAGTTTAATGATTTTTAGTAGTTCTTTTGTAAATGGACATTTTTTCTTGAGATAAAAAAATAGTAATGTGAACACTTAAAATGAAACGAAAGGGGCGTGACTTTTCCGTTTTGTCATGAAGATCAATACATATGGCCAACTAGAAAAAAGAAAGAATCAGATAAGGTGAAAAACAATATGTTTCATATAAACTGGGAGGTCATAAGTAGCTAGAGCGTAAAACCTCTTTTGAGTGAGTTTTTTCTCACAAAAATTACGTTTTGATCCTTGGTAAAAACTAAGATTAGATCATGAAGAGCTTAGAAGATGGCCTATTAAGACCCTAAAATGTAAAAAAGATGAATGTTCTAGTCATATTATATATAGGGCATACAAATATAGGGCTTGAAGCCCTAACTTTAGCAGCCTTACCCTGAGTACCCCTTACCCTTGAGCCACCCTTGATTAACAACCGTCTGGGTTTCGAGTGACCAATCACATGGTTAAAAAGGATAACCGACTCGCGGACGTTACCCACTGACCGGTCTCACGACTAATATAAAAGATGTTATCGTGTAACCTGTAGTTAAAAGGGAGATGGGATGAAAAGTTTTGTTGCTATTTGTTAACCATAGTCATGTGAGTTGTTAGCAAAACCATTATTCGACTATATATTTTGTAAACCATATTTTGTACAACTCCTTACTTTTGAAACTATTTTCATGACTCGAACAAGCAACCTTTCATTCTGAAAAGATCGACCACCAACTAACTTTTATCCCGACGATTGATAGACAACAAAACTACTTTCGATCATTAACAAACAAATGAAGAAAAGAACAAGATGGATTACAATGAGTTTTCATACTTCTATAACTCCATGACTGAATCGCCACAACATCCAAAGTAACATATGTGATGTGGATAAAATACAATAGAATAAGGGGCCACAACTATTAGATCCAATGAGCTTACAGCCTTACATACAAAGGCTCCAAAGGAGGTATCTGACCTGCTGGATTCACTGTCAAATCCTTCTCATTAGATTCCATTGTTTGACTATGCAAGTTTCCGCCTTTTGCTGTCAGATGGTATTCCTCTCGTGTTCTTGATCTGCCCATTTATGTATGAATTTGTGGCCGAGATTTGAGTTCTGTGTTAAGTGTCAAATTTTCATCGATGTTGGTGTCATCTAGATTGACCAGTAGGAGTGTTATTTCATCCAATAAGACAAAGTAATACAGTTTGTAACATTATGAAGAGAGTACCTAGCATGAAGTTAAAACTTGAAAACACATCAATCATGTGATCTAACAAGAGCCAAGGTTATTCATTTTATGTCATCTTGATATCCAAACAAATACCTACTGTTGGGAACAACCCGCCGCACTGATACCACTTGGTGGTATCGATCACCACCACAACAAATCACACAACCATGTATAAATCAATATAAACAAACGTACAAACTAGAAAAAGTAAACACGCAAAATTTTGTGGAAAACACAAAAGTTGAGTAAAAACAACGGGACCATGGGGCCACTTAAATTCCACTATAATACGAACATTACAATAATGTATGCTCATCTAAATACTCTTGAATACCATCACATATATCATCACATCACTCTCAACGATAGATTACAATAGAGGAATTCTTCGGCGACGTTATTGAATCACCGAGACCACCACACGGGACGGAGAGAGACGACTCTCATAGGCACTCTCTTTTTATTTCAACCTCCTTACCTGAACCCTCACTCGATAAGACAAAAGTATATAGGCTAAAGGTATTGAGCCGAAACCTTTAGTCGAAGCTATTGGCCAAAACCCTTCGGCCAAAGCCATCATCCAAAAACCTTCAGCCAAAGCCATCAGCAAAAGCTATCGGCCAAAGCCATTGGGCAAAGCTCTTGGTTGGAACCCTTGGCCAAAGCTCTTGGCCGAAACCATTGGCCAAAGCCATTGGGCTGAAGCCATTGGCCGAAGCTTCTGAAATCCGGTGGACTAAGTATGTCAAACAAGAATTTGGAATACACATTCTTATCCAATAGTCATCTACATGTATTCAAGGATGCACCCCATTACCCAAAGTGAGTCCTATAAATAGGACTCACCCCCTCATTAATAAAGGAGACCCCAGCCTCTCTCTCTAACTCTCTCTACTTGAATATTTCTAACTTTGCTCCCAAACCGGAGGAGGCTTCCGACTCGTGGCGTACAACCCGCATCCACTTAAATAGGGTGTGGATTACCCGTTGGGAATCGCCAGCCGAGGAGATAAATATCTCTTCGGTTTGGGGCCTCTCGCGGTATACGGTTTGAAGGACCCCTTCATCTTAAAGGCCATTCATGGATGAAGGACCCTTCATCCATCAGCAAGCACTGCTTCATTTCGATGGAGCAACACCCTACAAATAGCTTCCATATATACGGGAAAAACTCAACTTGTCCACCAAGTAACTTTTTACCCAAATAACCACCAAGGGCGGCCTAACCGGTAAAAGCTTGGTACTTCATCACTGAATAGTGGGAGGTCTTAAGTTCGAATCCCGTTGGGTGCAAACACTCTGAAGTGGCCATGCCAGGTCTTAAGTTCGAATCCCGTTGGGTGCAAACACTCTGAAGTGGCCATGCCAACCTCCTGGAAACAGAGGGCTTTACATGGTTTGAGTCTATGTGGCGGTGGACTCAAACTCCATGGATTAGTCGACAAAGGTCAGAACCATGGTTAAAAGAAACTTGTTACCCAAATCAACCCGATTTCCAAATTTCTATGATTTAGGAAATTGAATCATAATCCCAACAATACATTGACAAATAAGAGTGATTTGGAGTTGAACGGTACCTCAATTAGATCACCAACATTAAAGGTCAAGGATCATGAACAGTAGGAACTCCAAGCCACTGATCGTCTTTCAAAAGTTAAAGACCTTCAACATCTTTGTCTTGCAACAGATTACAGACCTGTGATGGCCGAACCATCAGCATGCGGTTTGACTCCCGACACTTTTTCAGGCCATGGACAAGGATGGTAGTAGTTAAATCTTGCATTCATCTTCGCAGTTGTCCCGTATTTATCGAAAAAGCAACTTTCCACCAAGCTAAGTGATCTAACCAGGGCCTTCAGGAGAACTTCATTAATCAACACTATGTTAGAGCTATATTCATTAAATACTTCCCTGAGACGTCACAATTGTAGTAGATTTTTATCTATTGCTATTGAACCTGAATGACTGATTGACGATCAGGTTATAACACGGTTTTGGTATAACGGGAATACATGTCAAATTTGAATTATATATATATATAAATATATGTATTATAACAGGTAAGAAGAACCCGAGTGGTGACTGACAATAAAGTTAGGACGGATGGTGTACAAGTACTAGCCTTCAGCAGTTAAAGTAAAATGAAACTGAAACTGGATACAACCAAAATGGCGTTGAGACTGATTCCCATTTTATTTTGTACAGTTCATTCTTTAACGAAAACGTGTAAAAAAATAGAAGAAGTCTACACTTCTGGAAAATCGGGTAGGTACTTGTTTACATGCTTTTTTTCTCCTACTGTAATCAGAATACTAATAAGCTAATACACAACATACAACAATAATATAATCTGATTTTAGTAACAACTACGAATTAAAAAGGACATATAGTCAAATCTTCTGAGCATAGTCAAATCTTGCAAGCATCGATTGCTCTCCTACCTTGCTGGTAATTCTTGAAAAAGAAGTCGAGAGTAAAAGTAACATTCTTATATAAACTTGGTGTTTCATCCGTAATGAGCCCTTCCACGGGTCCGATATCCCTTTCGGTTTGAGGCAAGCAGAACATAGCCAGTGTCATCCTTTCACTTTTTGAGTTTACTGACACTCTATGCACTGGGCTCTTGAATATCCCATTACTCATTACCTGCAAATTGTAATACCAATCCAATAATCAGATGGATTGACCAAACTAAGTGCAAACTTTTATGATCTAACTAGAAATTGCAAAAGATTGGGATGACTATTTTTATTTTCATTTTTTGTACATCTGGGCCTGCTATAGAAACAAACAGTTGCACCATAATTCATATAAAGATAATTGATAAAAACCATAGTAAGTAATTGCAGACATGATCACATGTATTTGGCTTCTGTAGGTTTCCTGATATTCACTATTCCTTTGTGTCTAATTGTCGATCATGATTCATAACAAGACCTATGTTACAATCCACTTGACATTTACGCCTAACCTGCCACAGTATCAAGTCTCTTGAGTCTTGCCTGATATAAATTGCACAAAAAGGTACACAACTT
The DNA here is from genome assembly GCA_963921325.1 of Logfia minima. Lineage (NCBI taxonomy): Eukaryota > Viridiplantae > Streptophyta > Magnoliopsida > Asterales > Asteraceae > Logfia > Logfia minima. Next base: position 42,321,087 of record OY992764.1, read on the forward strand.
TATCGAATTCTCATTTCAAGTACCTTTTTGATCAAAGGTACCTTAAATTGATCAATAAAAAGTTGAGTACCTGAAATGAGAAATTTTGTAATGTTAGCTACCTTTTTCTGCCATTTACCCTTTTGTAATCATATTTAGTACATTCGTTATTCATGACATTCTTTAAAAGAGCCAAAAAAATCTTTGTAGGGCAACTTGAAAGACCCCCTTTGACCCAAGCTATGAAAAATACTCGTTATGACCCAAACCCATTTGGACTCGCTACTCAACCAGCCCATTTTGCCACCTTCACTAACAGCCAACATATGTTAGTAAGTTAAAACTTACTAGCCTAATGCTTTCGAACTTAAACTTTTTTAGATAGTTTTGGAACATTCAAAACCCATACCTGCCCTCAAAGTAAAAATATACAGTAAACTTCAATTACTAAAAATAACGCCAAAGATTTTCCATAAACTTTCGCCATCATGATACCCAAACAAATTATATCCTTACACAGTAAGACCGAATTGGGTTAGTCGCAGAGTACCTCGATTTGATCACCAACATTTATGGTTAAAGCATCACGAACAATAGGAACTCCAAACCACTGATCATCTTTCAAAACTTGAAGACCTTCAACCTCTTTGTCTTGCAACAGAACTGTGAGGGCCGAACCATCAGCATGTGGTTTGACTCCCAACACTTTTTCAGGCCATGGACAAGGAGGGTAGTAGTTAAATCTTGCATTCATCTTTGCAGTTGTCCCATATTGGTCCAAAAAGCAATTTTCCTCCAAGTTTAGTGATCTGGCCAGGGCCTTCAGGAGAACTTCATTAATCAACGCTATTTTAGAGCTATATTCATCAACAACTTCCCTGAGACATCACAGTTGCAAGAGTTTATATCTGTCTTTTTTGCAACTTTACAAATACCATAAGATACTAAAAAGTTAGGTTAATTACCTAAAGTGAGTGGGATTTTGAGGCCAAAATTGAAGTCTTTGTTGGTCTTGTGGAAGAACAGTAAGATAAAGCCTATCAGTCCAATCAAGAGTTTGTTTATCAGAGACAACCATGTCATTGCCATAACCTTCAATATCATTTTCTTCTCTCAAGTATTTCTTCTTCTCATCTGCTGGTAGTTTAAAGAAAAGTTTGCTGATTTCGTGCACTTTTTCCAAAAATGAACTTTCAATTCCATGGTTAATTGCCTGGAAACCAATGATATTTCATAAGAAAATATATCTATGAACAAAAATATTCCTTAAAACATTTGGTATCAAAGTCCTTCGGGCTAAGGAAACTGATGCAATTCCATCCATTTCTGGTATCAAAGTTCTTCTGGCCAAGGAAACTGATTCAATTTCATCCATTTCTTTCAAACTAATCATTCATTAAATCTTAAACTTATTACAAAAAGTACTGATTTTTTTATTTTTTTAATAGCAAATCAAAAGGAGAATGATATGTGTCACAATCTCTTTGTTAGGCATACGTTTGAACACTCATTTTAGGCATACCAAATTACCAATCACTTTTCTATATGAATAAATTATAGGCAAAGTATATAACAAATGATAACCACACGTTAGTATTAACGATTAACACCAGCTTTATATATGCGAAAAATAAATATAAATATACATGACTCCGATCCCTATTTTATTTAGATCTCACCTTGAAGTGACTACTGACTAGTTAACTCAAATGTCAAAATCATTAGTACTCAACTAACTATCACAACAGACAATTAGATCTATTTACATTCTGTAAATATCACATCAATTAACTAACAAGTAACAGCACATAATTCAATAAAACAAACTCAACTGATTGTAACAAAGATAGATATAGACCTGAAAGCAGCCCCAAGTTGAAAGTGCAGATTTTAGTTTTTCGAGCTCTAACGTTGATGATGAAGCTAAAAGACTAAAATCAATAAAAGGAATCTGGGCAATCATAGGTGATGTCGCATCATAGGTAGTAGTAGCATGACCGTATTCTTCATCTTGTTTACGTAAATATCTTTCCGGCAGCTGCTGCTGGTTGCACTCCGCTGCTATTTCTTGAACTTGCTTATTCATTGACAGTTAATTGTTTCTATATTTGATTAAATATTGATGATCACATAGTTGTGATAACAGGCTTTGGGTGATGGACAGTTGGACACACAGGTCAAAGTGATAAATATAAATCCAAAGTCAACGGTCAATTTTGTCACCTTGTACTCGCTCAGTCACCCGCAGTTTTTAAATACTCATCTTTGAATGCAGTGTCATAAGATTTTATTGAGATTGACAAATATGTTATTTTTTAGTTATATTGATTTATTTATATTTTAATTTAATGCGATGAAAACGAAACTATACAAGGTTGGAGTTTTCTAGTCAGATTAGTCAACGGTCAACTATCGTTTAAGAAATGCTAATAGTCCTTTAACATTACGAACAACAACTAAACGGTAAACGAACGAGATTTTTCCTATTCGACCACCCCAAGATGTGCTACTAGTTAGGTTTGAACCTGAGACCTCTTGTGAGAATATCATGACACCAACCATTATGCCATCTTGTGATGGTTATTATGAGCAACAACTAATAGTTCATAATTATATTTATGGAAAAGGGTAACCAATTCTTTGGGACCGAGTGACTTAAGTCCACTGTCAACATGGAAGAAGTGAATCGTGTAATTTACAGATAATCGAACACGGGCCGGGTTATAAACCTATAGCCTCCGCTTTTATGTTGCATGTCCTCCACCAAAAAGTTACCATCACGACAATGATTTCTTATTGTTAGTTGTTAACTGTAGTCCTACGAGTAGTTGCTAGCAAAACCATTTTTCAATAACTGTCAACAACATTTTAGAACTCCTTACTTTCAAAAGCTATTTTTATGACTCAAATAAGCAACCTTTCGTTCTGAAAAAACTTCCAAATATTTATATGAAACCATCAATAAACAACGACAACAAAACTGCTTTAGATATAAAACATGCAAACAAAGAAAGGAACAAGATGGTTTACAATGAGTTTTCGTACTCTTATAACTCCATGGCCAAGTCTCCACAAGCATCCAAAGTAAGATATGCGATGTGGGCAAATACAATAGAGTAAGGGGCCACAACTATCGGTTCCAATGAGCTTACATACAAAGGCTCCAATGGAGGTATCTCACCTATTGGATTCAATGTCAAATCCTTCCCATTAAGCACCATTGTTTGACTATGCAAGTTTCCGTCTTTTGCTGTCAGATGGTATTCCTCTCGTGTTTTTGATCCGCCCATTTCTGTATCTTGTGTCACCAGTCGAATTTGTAGCCGAGATTTGAATTGTGTATTAAGTGTCAAATTCACATTAATGGTGGTGATGTTGTCTAGATTGATGAGTAAGAGTGTTATTCCATCCTATATGACAAATTATTACAGATTGTAAGATTATGAAGCGAGTACATTGCATTAGATGAAAATTTAAAGACACACATTTAACAATTAGCGTGCATTTGCAACTGTGTTCACTGAATTTAATTATAAAGGCATTTTCTTTATTTTGATTAGAATTTACAGTTTGTTTATCAAACTTACAGATTCTTTGGCACAATGTGCATAAGAGCGCAAATTCTTGGTCCCGGTAAAATTTGTGGAGAGAACAATTGTTCCCATTAGTCGATGCCAAAGAAGAGCGCTGGTACAAAGAGAAATAGAATCACGTATTTAACTTCCAGCTTTACAAAAAAAAAAACAAAAAAAAAGGTTCTAACTACATCATTAGTAATATATATTACAGAAAACCATAATGATGTTGAATTCAGAAAGTCATAGTTTGACCTTAAAAGTCAGAGTTTACCTGTAATAATCCGGATTTGGCACAAAAGTAGTTGTGTTGAGTAATCCATAATTTCCTCCTATTAATGTTTGTCTGCAGTATGTCTTCGTGTCATAAACAGCTGACATTCCAAGCTGATCGAGATACCTGTATAGTATACATATTGATGCACAGGGTACAAGTTATGACAGCATCCGCAGACAAGTCAAACCAATCAAACAAAATGATACAACTTCACGCATCAACATGAGTTCTTTGTATAAATATACAATCTTTAGAAGATAGAGCTTTGCTTACCAAAAACTAAACACAAATGCATTAGTCACGAGATTATGGCCACTATTGTAAGCTCCACCAGCCTCACCAACCCAAGCCGATGCCGACGTTCCAGAAGTCTCTAGAATGTTCTCGAGTTGCTCAAACGTATCAACCTCACCATCAAGATAAGATGGATCAAGAATCTTATCAACTAGGTCTTTATCAACTCCTGTTTAAAACAACAATGAGAAGTTCTAAGCTATAAAATCAATTAATGAAATTAAACTGCTCTACTTTAATCTTTTTACAAAAGATACCTGCACCAAGATTGTATATATGGTGAGTGACCACATCAAGGATGTCCGTTGTTTCATTTATGAACTTCTTGAACCAACTTGCATCAAAGAAGCCTCCAGGAGCGATAATCCGTGGCTTAGGCTCGATACCAACATAAATTTCTTCTACTAAATTTTTGAGGGTCAATGTGTCAATGGCATATTGAGATGCTGTTACTTTAGTTCCAACCCCGCTTCCACTTAACTCGTTTCCTAATAAATGAAGGGTGAATTACTGAGCCTCAAAGTAATTTACTCAATCTTTAAACCGACATTAAACAGAAAAAAAAAGAAGAAAAATAGTAGATGTCACAAGATGGGCGGGCCGAGCTGGTTGGATAACGGGTCACAATGGGCTCTGGTTAAACAGGTCATTTGAAGTACTTGTGAAATAAGTCAGTTCGGGTTGACCCACCAACACTTTTGGTCCGTCTTTAAGAAACTCTTACTAAACTAATTCTTAAATTATGATTCAAAACCATTATAATTACACTAAATAAGTAGTAATCTAGATCTTTGGATCAAAATGGTAGGTTGTATAAAAATAGACTTTGGATGACTTTTATCTAGTTTGACTGATTCGGCCCATTCGACCCATTCCCCTTTCCGTTCATTCTTTTTATTTGACCAAATGGCCCATTTGAGATAAAACACAACCCTGATCAACCCAGTCTTGAGTAAATGGGTCAGAGTTGCGACCTCTAGAAAATTGTGTTGTAACCTGAAGTGATAGACATGTCACATGTCTCCAATCCATACGCAAAATAAGTTACATTCAAACACGAACATAAGCGACTTCATAAAAAAATTATATAAAATAGGCCTAAATAGTAGAAACAAGTGTTGGGGTAGATGACTTACCGAGTTCCCAAGCATACACTGTGTAATTTTTCTTAACCGTATAACGAATGAAAGATTCAGCATTAGTGGAGTCCCAAGCACCACCAGCTGAACCATCAGCCAATAACTTCCTTCCATTAAGAGCATTCAATCCAAAAATAGTTACAGCCCTGGATAGAAAAGACTGAATGAGTCGATTTAGTTTCTTAATCACAAAATATGATCAAATTTTAAGATAAGAAGATGTAATTTTGGTTACCCGGTTTTGTTGAAGAAACTATTTAGTTCATTCCATCGGGCTAGAGGCAGGCAACCCTCATTAAAACCAAACATTGCTGAGGTGTTTTGGGCGTAGGGAGTGCATGGTTCCGTTTGATTTTCAGTTTCATAGAAAAGCTCGTCTTGCAAACTCCCTCCTAATCTAATCTTTAATGGTGAAAACGCTGCATCATTATTCAGGAAAGGCAAAACCGTAAGCTATTCCCATATCAAGAATTATAATTTGACTTTGGTCTGTCAAATTAATTGACTTTTGACTCCAATATATTTAGAGTTATTTTCAAGTAGGTTCCTACTCCTAGTTGTGAATTTCATTGAACTATAAAGAGATTTTTAACATGCTGAAACATTTTAGAGTTATAACACTAAAATTATCTATATCAATTTCGCTTTTTAGAAAATACTAAGACTGACTTTCAAAAAGTCAGAAGTAGATCGCAATAAGTGACAAGGGAGTACTCTACACCTTTGATTGCGTTTTGAAAAATTGTGTTGTTAAGATCCTGCAAAGAAGAACAGCCGAAGAATAATCATATACTGATACCTATAAACTATAAATGTAGAAACCAAAATTGTGAAACAAGAATATATTCATAAGAAAATGCTAAGTAAGTGGAATCAATGTGTCACTGATTGTGTGAATTAGGCCTGTTTTTAAGTCTACATTTTTTAGGCCTATATCGCAACACTGTATTCATAAACTAAGCAAATGATTAACTTATTAACCATCTAATAGTCTTTTCACAAACATGTAACATCAAGTCCATGCAATTGAGACATGATATAAACAACCATATTATTGGACCCACAAATGAGAATGAGACATGATAAACGTCAAATGGGAAAGATGCTATGCTAACTAACAAAAGTGTTGGAAAATTACAAAAACAAGAACTCATTCATCAACGCATATGATCAAATGATTAGACCCCTGCACATCAATTCTAACCAAACGAAGTATCAATAAGAAAGGAATTAATGGTTAATATATTTAATCATGTAAACCTGTATCATCAGATAATTCATTTTTCTCGTTTTATTTGATTTTTGAAAAGATAAGGTAATCTTCTTCAAATAAAATAAAATAAAATAAATATATACCACATTGAGGAGTGAAGCATGATCCCAGCTACAAGTACCATAATCACACTTTTCAGGTGGCCACCAATCCATAGTAGCACAAATAAAATCATTATCAATCTCTGCAATCCCACTTTCCCCATCAATAATAACAGTCCCATTTTCAACTTTTGATTCCACAAAAACACACCTGAAAATGAACAAGAAAACCAAAAAACAGATACCCATTTGACAGGACAAAAAGCCCATCAATTTTGAACCTTTTTGTTAATATACACCACTATTCAATATTGAATAAAAATGTTTTCTTTTAATGAACTGAGGGCTGAAAAAAGATGGAAACTTTATACTGTTTTTGTAACAAGATTGTTGAGAAAAAGATGGGAAAAAGACTAATTCTTGAAAGATTTAGGGTTATTGAATAAAGTTTATGTTACTAGAATTTTGGTATGAAGAGAAATGGGGGTGGGGGTGGTGGCGGTGGGGTATCGTTTGTGTTTGTGCCTTTGTTTAGACTCTTCTGCTTGGTATATGATATTGAAGTCCCAACAGAAATAGTATGACTCGAGTGATGTTATACTTCTACAAATATTAATGTTCATTTATGTTAACTACTAACTGTAACCCATAAAAGAATTTCAGCTAACTTTTAAAAATTGGTATAGTGCCCAATTAGGCAATTACTTGGATGTTGTTATTACGTTAAAAATATTAAAATTTGGAGATATGTTTATCAGAATTGGAGACAGTAAGCGGTAAAGAATTTATATTAAGGTAAATAATGGTTTTTTTGACGTCTTAAATAAAGACTTTTTGATTAATTAAATTTGATTATCTAAGTTTGTCCTCTCGATAATTACTTTCTAACTTTACCATGATGCTTGATAAAACTAGCTGAATATATGCTGTAAGTTAAGTTAGATGTAGTTTTAATTGTATAAAAATGGTTGATTAGTTAGTTATATCTGTAACTAAAAAAATGTAAAAAAACATCAAATTTATAGTACTGTAATAGATTAGTGTAACATTCATTGTAATGTTGCCCCCCGTGACCATACATGAGTGATACATCACTCCACTCCTTACCTTTTTGGACAATACGGAAGGAAATGATATACTTCACTTATTCCAATTTATATATTTCACAACTAGTGTCAAAACTCGTGCAATGCACGACATCATATAAAATATAACATATTATGTTGTTTGTATTGAATCTTAACTAAAAAGTAGAATCGGAACAGAAAATGAATGAAGGTTCATGTGAAAGGTTTATGTATTGAAAGATTTTAGAAATCTATGTAACAAATAATAGGTAAGTATTTATAGCTTTATGAGAAGAGGATTCAGTTACAGTTTCAGATGTCAACACTCGGTTATGATTGTTGCAACAACATGATAAACAATGTCAAGGTGTCTTAAGAACCAACGGAACGAATTACTTGCACTGAATTTATTTATGATGGAAGTATGCGCAAAGTTGCCGATTCCCCTAAATCTCACCCGCAAAATTAGCACATCTGTTCTCTTACCTAGATATTGTAAGAGATGCGATCAAGTATTAGTATGCGTTTATAATTTAAATAAGAGACCACTTACTTCTCAATAGATAGTGTATTCCACAATACTTCTTGTTCCATCTATTCAGGTTTAGTGTAGATAAAATAAATGAATTCTTCAGTGTAATGTGTAGATACAAATTAATAAGTGATATCTTTAGTAAAAGCATAAATTTCTAACAGTAGATTTGAAGTGCGGTGTTTGATAGCATGAGATATTACGAAAACCATTATATGGTAAAACTGAAAGACTGTTTAGCCACACTCAAGGGAGTTCACCGAGACAAAAATCCAGTATTATATGTATCAATGGCTTACAATTAGAAATCAAAAGAACTATCTCCAGTATATTCTTACAATCATATTATTATTATTACTATTATTATTATTATTGTCAAAAACCAATTTACGAAGTAATATGTCAAACAATTTGAACAGCTTTTGACATGTTCTCTTTCATACTAAAAGTGTGTTGTTTACCCATTTGAAATATTACTTTATATAACCCCAATTCATGCGTTAACTAATAAACGGTCAAAATTTCCTCGTATACTATCTCAACTTCACTTTCCAATCTTATGAAGTTTGTATAAGTGGGGGACCAAGTTGCAGGAGCTATCCAAGAAAAGAAAAAGGGAATTAACAATTAAGGAAGTATTGTGTCTTTTTATTGTAACATCCCGTTTTATCACGACTATAAAATTGTTTACTTTGTCTGCAGACGCACGGCTTTTTCTTGTCGACCACGCGAGGACTTTTCAGGAGGTCACCAATCCTAGTACTACTCCCGTTCGAGCACGCTTAACTACAAAGTTCTTACGAAATCTGTTGTGCTTGTGGCCCCAAATGTGTTGTGTCTGGTAAGGATGAGATTTACCTTATAAGCCCAAGATCTCTTATGTCCACGGCCAATGTGGGATTTGCCTAAGGCGTTACAAGCACCCCCCCCCCTCTTAGGACTCATCGTCCTCGATGAGAATTGCCCCACCATCCGAACGATACATGAATCACTATGATACCATTTGTAACGCCCCCCAAAAGCTGAAAGCAATGGACTACTTGGGTATTCTTCAGGTTCAACTAAAAATCATGGTGGAAGGATACTAGTAGTCCACTATTTTAGGCTTATAACGGATTCAAATTTCTTATCTCATACCGATGTAGGACGAGTTGTTACATTTATGGTAATAGATATCAAAGATGTATATCGTTAATCGGTGAGGTATAATAACAGAACATGTTGATGGGTGTGTACGGGTGAAACTGTGATTTACAGTAATAAAATGTGATGCCTTTTTCAGAAAACTCTTATCGAATCCCAACTTTAATATATGACATAACTCGGTAATTCTTGCACTTACTTGCCTCTTAACTGGGTTACTGCATTGCCTGAGATAACCCATTATAAACTTCTTCCCAGCCACTGTAAGCAAAACCATTTTATCACTTATTTAAAGTAACTAATGATCGAAACAATTAAAAGAAATCCTATATTCTAAAAAGACAATCACAAAAGAGTTAGTATTTCTTTTATAGTATATTCTAAAATAACAATCACAAAAAATTTAGTATTTATGACCAATGATGCACCCACTTGAACAAGAATTACTAACCGTTGAACCAAAGTTCAAGCATGTAAGTATATGCTGATGGTAATAGAACGGGTATAGATAGTAATATAACATATATTATCCAGCATCATCAAATTACGCGTGTAAGCATCACATATTTAGAACAGAAAATGACAAAACATGATAGATATCACATGTTTGGACAACTCCTGTCTATTTTGTTCTGATGAAATCGAAGGGAAAAAATCATTACAATCGTTGGTTCAACTTGGTTGTTTATGATTCAACAGCACATGCACCATGTTTGACATAAGACATAACAGTGTCTTTGATTTCGTAATGCATATTGTTGCACCCATATGATGATGGTCTACTCTGGATGTTTCATAACAGCTGCAATCACTTTGCTTGTAAGTCCCTGCTGGTGCTTTCTTAACATTAGAATACATTGACCTTACAATCCCCAAGAACTAGCTTCCTAATCATGTTAGTCAATTTTTAGTTTGAAAAACCATGGTTTGCCTGATTTAGCTACCATAAATTTTTAGAAACCTTAAATGCTTGAAAGATATAGTATATCCATGGTTATTAAACAGTAGATACTCATTATCATCTTTAGTGAAGTTGTCGAGGTTTATACACCACATGAAATTTCTTGGGGGAAAGCAATTATAATGAAGAACACTCAGCTATATTATTCTTCTACTTGATGATCAGAAATAGACTTTTAGTAGAATACCATACTAAGGGAATGAAGGAGTTCAAAACGACATCCAATTTTATCCATGTTGTAACACCCCATTTGAGAGATTCAAAATTTTTCGAGAGTTATACAATACTTTTAGCAATCATTCATAACCACATTCAAGATGCTTTTAAACAAAAGAACCATTTGTTATAAGTTTAGTACAATTCCATAGGGTGTTACCAAATTATGTCACAAGGCCATAGTATAAGAGCAAAATAGGTGAACATTAAATTCATCTTCTAAATCCAGTCAAAAGGGGCATCTTCTAGCATTTCTATCTCCTAGTTCCTCGATCCTAAACCTGGAATACATGGCATTCAGAAAAACGAGCGTAAAACAGAATGTCTCGTGAGTTACATGGTTTTGGAGAATGAACTTATAATCAATTTATAGTTTTGTATTCATTAAAAAAAAAGATTATGAAAATAGGTAAAACAATTTATAACCTTTAACTTATTTGGCCATTTCTATAACAAACTCTTAAATTACTCAAAGTATGCAACTATGTACCATCTTATGGCTGCTTACAACCGCCACTCGGCATTCTCATAGCAACTTACGGCCGCCACTCGTCATTTCCATCCCGAGGTAATAACAAGTTCGGTATGGAAGCTTGACCTTGGTCTAGACCCGTTCTCACAATACTTTATCATTCACATTCACATAGGCAAACGCCTTCTATAATTACATTCACTTTCCTATGGTACATAATTGATAGGGGTGTACATGTCTTACAATCATCACATTCCTCATTAGATAAGGGTTCATAAACTTTCATAAGTCCATAAGGGGGAGAACTTTCAAGCTTTTACATAAGTAATTCATAACATTATTAATTAAGGACCAATTTGTTATATGAAATGGAAAACATTCTTAAACTAAGCCATGCACTCCAATTGTAGGGGAAAATCTCATGTACTCACCTTGGTTGAAGGGTTTGGTAGTCGACAACCTCCTGGTTGATTGCTTTTCTTCTTTAGCACCTATGGATGTCGTTCATAGAGACTCATTAGATTGGGGAGGCTTAACTTTGAATAAAACTAGTCCACAAGCCTCACAATACATCAATAGATTCAAAGAACAACCAAGTTTGACCTTTAAAAGTCAACTTGTGTATTTTCCATAATCAAGCCTTTAGAATTCATTTTATTGCTAGCAAATTCTAACATTACTAGTTTCATCTGAAATAATCATTCTAATAACCAAGTTTTAGTTACTACATGATAAATTCTCATCAATTCACCACTATTCTTCTATTCTAGTTCTAAGCATTTAAATTCGTGTAACTTCTTCACCATGATATAGAATTTGGCATAATTAGGCACAACTAAGGCCAATAGTAAGGATTTCTGAGTTTCCCGCTTAATCCATCAACATATTCATCTACATTTCCAATTTCCCCCAAATACCCAATTTAGGTTAAAGATTTAGGTTTGAACACTTACTTGAGGTGAATGGAGGTGGGTGATGTTTCAAACAACTCCTCTTTGTCCTAAAACAATGAAATCTTCCCAATGCAGCACTTCTTCTCAAAACTTCGCAATGCAAGTTGGTAGGTGAAACAAAATGAAAGAATAAATAGCATTCAGCTCGTATATTTGCTGAGAAACACGCCCACCAGGACGCGTGGAGGTCACCCGGACGGGTGACCACACTTGGCTCCCGTTTGGTTTAACCTTCACCCGGCTGGCAGAAATCCAAACACCACTCACCCGGACGGGTGGGGTCCCTCCTGGACGGGTGAATTAACCTGAAAAGTTCTCTGTCCACAACCACACGTTCGAACAACTCTTCACCCGGTGAAACCACACCTCACCTGGACGGGTGAGCCTTCACCCGGACGCGTGAGGCCAAAAATCCTGAAAATTTCCAGATTTCCTTTTAACTTCATTTGAACACTATAATTAACATTTTATTAAAAATTTCAGATCGTTACACATGTTGTAACTGTAATATCTGAAATCTACAAATTCACACTAGAACTTTAATATGACTGCATTTCTATCCATACACAAAGGGCAAAGGAAAACGAAATACCGGAAGCTGCTATACTCCCAAATCTTGAGTCACATAAAAGAGTATCGAAAAATATATTTCAAACACTTGGTATGCATACATATATAAGTGATAAACACGTGGATCAGAATATGTATAGAATGTCTTTTGATCATTCGCCGAATCGTTAGAAATATATATCAATGAGACATCAAGAATTTTTTAAACGCAGATAAATGATTACAATAAGGCACACTACAATAAAATAATCAAACATCATCAATCACGTACTACACAACCAAATTATCAGGATTAATAATAAAAAACGAATGAACATACCATTTGATGTTATATTAAGTTGGGGAAATTTGACTAATAGTAGAAGATTGAAAAAGAGGAAAAGAAGAGGAGAAGAAGAAACTGATGTCGCTATATGAATGAAGGAACCTGTCATTTTAAAACTGATATGTAGCTGAAATCTTGGAACATGAAAGGTTTACGTTACTGGCATTTATTTTAATTCAGTTTTATTACACTTCAATTTTGTTTAAGGATAAATGAGGTGGCACCTATTTTGAGCTCAAATAGGTTGAGATAATGCCACGATGGGAAAATTTTGTGATACTGACCTAGTTATAAAGAAAGATTTCATGTGAATCATCTCAAAATAAGTCTCTATATTATAATCAAAGATAAATTTTTATTAGATAAATGTGTTATAATTGCTCATTTTTTAAAAATTGTTTTTAGTTTCATAATGTACACACAACCGATTTATCGTAAACGGATCACATAACCAACACCAATTTGTATTCACCATGTTTACGGTAGATTTAAGTTTTTAAAAGAAAGAGATGGGTCATTTGGTTTCTACGTATGTTGTGTATGAGTTTTGAGTTTTTTCCGTGCACAGAGTCTATAATATACAAATGAGTTCAAAAGACTACATTTCTTTTAGAAATAAGAGAACCAATAAAAGAGTTTTACTTGATAAATTCTCACTTTACCCTCACGTTTTTTTAAATTAAATATCTCAAAAACAGCTAGTCAAAAAATTATAAAAATTATACCATAAATATCGGCGTTTTTTTCTCTTCGATTAGACCCATCTCATGATATACTTTCGATGAACCTTTTTTTTCATTTTTGGGTGGGTTTTGAAAACGACTTTCACGTGTGATAGTTGCTGGTATCTCATTTGATGGTCGTTTTCAAAACCTACCAAAAAATGAAAAAAAAAAAAATAGTTTGGTTGAAAATATATCATATGATATGTCGTCTAAAACATCTACGGTAACGGATTTGACCGAAGATAATCGAACGAATGAAGCAAATCTGTTTATTCAACACACACCTATACTAACAAGTTCAATTGAAGATGATGGATAAAGTATTTCAAATCAGCAAATGGAGCAAACACCTACTACACAAACGAAAAGTGAAAGTAAGTTCTTTATGGTCCTTGTATGTGTAGCTACAAATTTGTACGAATATGTGTTTTTATATTATGATCTATAATTGACTGAAAATCGAAAAAAGTCAAATAAAAAAAAGGTGAATGTAATATGCAGTATATATAAAATGTAGCGAATTGCGTTACCTTTAATTGTAAGAAGCAGTATATAAACAATGCAGTTATTTATTCGAAAAATATAATTGAACATGATGTAGTTTAGCAATATACATATATTGTCGTACTTATAGATGTTGCTTATGAATGAAATATGTAGTATACAAAAACTGCAGTTGTATATGTGTAATATAATTGAAAAGGATGTAGTTTCGGAATATAAATATGGTACATTAACTAAATAAATAGTTTTAGTATGCATTCTTGTTATACGTAACACAGTTTCGTATGTAAACAATATACTTAATAAGTTTTTCATTTACAGATTTTGTCAATGCAGTTGTTGCTCATAAAGAGGGTCTGCCTTTCTATAGTTGACAAGGAACTAGGTATTGGTACCCTGATGTGAATGACAAGCCCGTAGTTGGACCTATATATGATACACTAGATGCAACTTATCGTTTTTATCATGAATATGCTAAGAAATCAGTTTTTGTGTCTATAAAAAGTTCATCTTGAATACGGTAGTTGAGGGGAGTATTTATAGTGAAATAAATACGTGCAATGAATCCTCAAACCCTACACGTGTCAAATGCGTATTCAAGAAGGCCTAAATGTAACTTCTAATTAATGAAAGTGACATTTCATACTGGGATAAGGTATGGTGAATTAATTAATCCTAGGAATCAGAAAAGTAATGCACTTTTCTGACAAAGTATAATAACCAATTGTACATATATTTGTCAAAGATATGTACAATGTAATTATCTTTTATAAGTTGACATTCGGTTTCTCACATTAGGTATTTGTCAAACCCAATGTACTTTACATGGTAATAGCTTTAACAACTGGTTAATAGAGTAGTGTTGAATTTCACTTTTGTGAACTACTCTCGATCTCTGTCTTCAATCTTTGACTTGAACAAATGCTTTAAATATTCTTGATAGCGGCAAGCTCATTATAACTTCTTCATAGAATAAGTCTCTATCAAAGAGCTGATAGAACTCCAAATATATTATAGGTTACAAGAAGTGTCACTGCTGACACAAGCAGCGACAGATAGACAAGCTAGAAAAACTAAGTGTAAAGATGTTCCCTGCTTAGTATTCGCAGTGTCTATTTTACAAGTTTTATCAAGCTAATCTGCTCACTGGGCACTATCTGATAAACACTTGTTTTGTCATACGTAAATTATACAGGTGGGTATCTAACCCAACAATATGCATTTTATAAAATATAACACTCAAGTATATATATTAAAGGGTAAATGCAATAAATATGCAATGTAATGCAACTCATTGTTCTATGTATGTAAGTTACCCTTTTTATTGTCTAGGTATGCAACAAACCGAAAGAAACCGTGTCGATATCTATGCAAAGTTGATTTTTATCGATAACATTTGAAATTGCTGACTAGGCAGGCACGTATGATGCCACATGGACTTTTTTTGGCAAAGTCGTCTGCCACGTCAGTTGCATATGTGGAACAAATTGTGGCAGTATGTTGCATTTCGCGAATAATGTATAGAAGTTCAATATCACCTCAAAATCACGGATCCAATCATGTTTCCACATAATCTGTTGAAATTATATACATTTTAACATAATGTGGCCGTAAAATTTCGGCTGACGATCAAATTCTGGTAATTATTTAGTCACCTATTGCTATAATCAAATTATCCGTCGGGATTATGTCGGAGGAATAAAAGACGAAGGAAGGGATTACATTTGAGAAAGATGATATGGACGTTTTAATATCTTTTATTTTAATTTAATTCAATAATTGAATAAATAGGCTGAAAATAAAAGTTATATATGATTTTTATTTTATTTATTTCAACAAAAATGTCACGTTTTATATCACTTGTAAAAATAGTTAAATATTTGCATACATGAAACAAATTTTTGCAGTACGTTGTTAATCCGTACAGTTCATCCAATTAATATTAACCATGTCACATTTAAAAAGAAAAAGAAAAATGCTTACAAAATCAAGTTTACCGGGTTAACAGGTAACTGGTTACCATATTACCTATCCAGACACAAATTCTTTCGGTTTGTTACATACCTAGACAATAAAAATGATAGATTGTATACACAAAATAATGAATGGTAATACGTTGCATATTTATTCTGTTTACCCCGTATTAAAAGCCTCACATTTGGATATAACAATCACAATCATGTAATGTATGGAGAAATAGATTACTTAAATTTATTCATTGTAGAAGCTAGATTATGTATGTCATTGAATATAATGCTCAATCAAATAGAAGTACCACGTGGACGATCAAATTGCTAAAACAATACGGAGTAATAGTGTAATACTTAACTATAATATAACTATAACTATTCATGTAATATATGGATTCCACTACTTCAAAAGAAGATGCTAAGATCTCATCGGCTTCACTTTAGGGATCTTTGTTAGGACCGGCTTCGAGTGGTTCAGTAGCTTGGGATCCTCCAGGACTAGGAGATATCTTTGGCGGACCATTTCGGAACCTTGAACAATAAAAATCAAGAATTGAAGGGTAAAAAGGATTAAAACCAAATGTATTCGGCCAACACCCATAATTCAATTCTTGTGCAGCTTGGCAACACTTTGGCCCTAAAAATATTCGAACTTGACCGGTTCTAAAAGCCCTTCTGGTCTCGAGATAACAATCTCCTATGGTTATAAATGCAGTTCGACAATCAATAATACTCACCTTTTGGGGTGAGTCGAGATTGAAACTAGGAGTAGAGCTTAATCCTTTGTTTGCTAAGATTAGCATTGTTATGCAAATGCATGATAATGAAAATGAAATTAGGGTCATTGAACCCATGGATTGTAGTGAGTTTTCAAGTGGGATTTTGGTTGAAGTATTGGGAGTGTATATGATTTCATTTATATATATATACTCAAAGACTTGTAAATATGTAAAAGTGGAAGGGGCTAATATGATAATGTGCAAAATACATATCTACTAGTCTACTTATAAAAAAGTGACATTTATAATCTATTACTCTACACACCACAGGTTCCTTTAATTTGGTGTAGCATGGACTCTTAAAGTTATACATCACACGACGACAAAAAGTAGTTGTGTACAAAAGATACACACTTAATATTAATTTTAGTTTAGGATACAAGTATATTTTCAATATCAATATACTTTCAAAACTCAAATAATTCACAAAATAAAAAATATCATTTTTTTCTTAAACTAGTGAGTTTTAACTTCATTAATGTATATTAAATATACTTTTTTAAGTAATACATTATTGATTACATCATTATATGTGTCCTTAACAAACGCAAAATAATAATAGTAATAGTATACAAAATAAGAAAGTTATGGATGGTACGAATATGACAAAAGTTATAACTATACTTCCATATTTTGATATCATTTAGGATAAAAATTAATACATCGTCGGTGTGAAACTTTTCTTTACGTGAACGGAAGGTAAAGAACGTTACATCGTCAACATTATACAAACGTTAAAATCTAGAGGATTTTTCTTCTCGGACGTTGGTAAAATCGTCCAAAATAAACATAACCTTTTGTCATAACTATAGTTCCATAAATTGCTTTATGTGAGAAAATAAAACAAGGGTATTTTTTTTTTTTTTTTTTTTTTTTGTCTTTTCATTTAAATAACATGAACTCGAAAAAATATATATGCAAACAATTAGGTTTATGAGAAAAGTGTATTCTGTTTCCATTTGCATTGATAGAGTAGGGTTGGATAATAAACACGGTTCTTAACTCTTTGTACATGTTTAGATTAACTAATTTGTTTTCCAAAGCCATTTCGTTAATGATGAACAGTGCCGGATTTAGGATTTTCGATCACTGGTGTCACAAATATAATAATTAAAAAATTACACTACTCGGCTCAAATCACTAGTAGCAATTAATTAATTTAATGGTGTCACTAATAGAAAACCCTATAAAAATTAGACTACTCGGTCAAAATCACTGGTGTCATGTGACACCGGTACTTATCAAGTGGGTCCGCCCCTGAGGATGAATGAGAAGGTGTTTGTTTTGAATCTGGATTTGAGAATTGGAATAGGTTTAGAAAGTTCTTAGAAAAGATAACTTATATGATTCGATTGATAAACATGTTTATCTAGAAAGAGAGCATTGAATTTTATTATTATTTTTAATATATGATAAATAAATAATATAAAATATAAAAGAAATAATAAAGTATTGATAAATGAGGAAAGAGAAAAAGAAATATACGAGTGAAGTAAGGCATGTGTGTCAGCAACTCCACCAAAATGCCCCCAAACTGGTGGTTTTCTCCGAACACAAAATATTTAGACTTTAATCCTAATATCAAAATCTAAACTCCCATATCAAACATCATCAATCATATCCGAACCTAAAATCCAATCCTAGAAAGCATCAAACAAACATGTTCAATAGTAGGCATGAACAAAAATCAGGTTCCCGAAAAATCGGTTCGGGTTGAAAAATCATACCGGTTTTTCTTTTTATAAGCAAAAAACGGTTTTTGGAAAAATCGGGTTGGAACCGGTTCGGTTTTTGGGAGAAAAAATCCTATCCGATTGTAACCGGTTTGGAACCGGTTCGGGTTGAAAAACCGGTTTTTCTATATAATTCGGTTTTTTTTCGATCGTTGAGCGTTTTAGGTAAAAACAACGTATTCTTCAAAAAAAATTCGATAGAATGGTAGTACATTAGGTATGGAAACATAACTTAACAATAACTTAAAACAAAGTCTGCTAAATCTTCATAAAAATATTATTGAAACCAATAATTCTATATAATTCAATCTTCTTTGATCGTTGAGCATTTTAGGTAAAACTAACGTATTCTTCAAAAAAATTTCGATAGAATGGTAGTACATTAGGTATGGAAACATAACTTAACAATAACTTAAAACAAAGTCTTCTAAATCTTCATAAAAATATTATTGAAACCAATAATTCTATATAATTCAATTTTCTTCGATCGTTGAGCGTTTTAGGTAAAACTAACGTATTCTTCAAAAAAATTTTGATAAAATGGTAGTACATTAGGTATAGAAACATAACTTAACAATAACTTAAAACAAAGTCTTCTAAATCTTCATAAAAATATTATTGAAACCAATAATTCTATATAATTCAATTTTCTTCGATTGTTGAGCGTTTTAGATAAAACTAACGTATTCTTCAAAAAAAATTCGATAGAATGGTAGTACATTAGGTATGGAAACATAACTTAACAATAACGTAAAACAAAGTCTTATAAATCTTCATAAAAATATTCTTGAAACAAATAAGTCTTCATAATCTTCAAAAATCTTCAACTTTTATTAATCTTCAATTCTTCTAACATCTTCAATTTGGGTAGTCTTCAAATGTCGAAATCTTCTTCGGAGGAAGCCTCTCGCGAAGCTTCATCAAGAGCAATTTCTTCATCGGAAAGTGATATTTCCATACCCGCTTCCACCTCGATATCGTGTATATCTCCTTCGTATTCCATTTCACCTTCAAAATTTGAAACGTTTTGTATACGTTCCGCAGCGTCTAAGTGATCCTTCAAGCATATACACATCTCTAATGAGGCCGGTGTGAGTTTTGTTCTTCGTATAGATAGTACCCTGCCACTAAGAGAAAAAGCGGATTCCGAAGCTACCGTAGAAGCTTGGACGGTTAGTAAATCTCGGGCCATGATTGTTAGAATGGGAAATTGAGATTCCCTCATTTTCCACCAAGCCAAAATATCAAAATTTGCGAATTCTTCGGTAGGTATTGAGGATAAAAAATCCGTTCTGGTATATCTCCCATATTCGCTAGTGGCACTTTGGTCACCATCACCCCTTGCCCGTTTATGGTTTTCTTGTCTTAAACTATTATATAAGTTAATCTCGGGATCTTGGGAAGAAGATGAAGCAAACATTGTGGAAGCCGGATTTATAGAAACCATTGTTGTTGAACTAAATTTTTGAAAATAATGACCAAATAAATCTTTAAAAGATTTGTTAAAATATGATTTTGTATTTTGTGAAAAAAGTGGATTCTCATCATTCAAATCCAAATTAAAACAAATGTTATCGATAAGTAATTCCACCCCGGAAATGTTCAAACATGGGTTTCACGCGGCGGCACAACTAATTACCGGTGGTATTTCTCTAAAATATTTTCTTAGTTTTTGTTTCATGGGAGCCACCATTATTGCATATACATCACCCCAAAATTCGTATTCGCTTAGTTTTTATAACACCCCTTAAATTAAGATAGGGTTAAATTAGTCATTTGACTCGGAAGCGATGGGTAAAGTAAAATTATATATTATGTTACAAAAGGATCAAGAAATTTTCGCGAGTTTACAACATTTAATATTCCTGAACCAAACATATTTTGTTGTTCTTCAAAATCTATATACATATAATCTAACAAAACATCTATATAATTATCAGAGTTTTGGCGCTCGTCAAACATCCCTTCTAATATCCATCTTCCTGCCCAACCCACAATATAATAACAAAACCTGCAGGAAGAGAAGTGGTGGAATTAGCACAAAGCTAAGTGAATGAATGTACAACTAATAAATCAGTTTAGCATAATAATCTGTTTACATTAAGCACAGTAAACACATAAACTCAAGAGGATCGGTGGTTACTGAGGAACCCTACAGCCGCGGTGGCCCCCAGTAACACTTACCACAATCTGTATAGGCTCATACAGAATAGACCGATAACTTGGCACTACAACACAACAACACAGTTTCCAGCGACAACACATGTATCTGGAACCTGTGTTGAACACAATAGTAACCAAGTCCAATCGCAATTGACCTCTGAATAACACAGATGCCCGAAGGCCACAATTATAGCAAACAGATATTCACAATCATAAATCAGAATACATAGCCTATCAAGGTCTACATTACTCGTTGTAATCACACTATTACAACTAACTCAAATTATGAGTTGCAGATCCACTCACCTGTCTGCTACTGTCCACCTCTCAGAATTCTAATATTACTGAGTCTTCGACTGATCTGAGAATACAACAGATAATGAGTTAGTAACTCATTTCGTAATTGTATAACATACCTCAACGCATAGTATCTAGATAATAAACATTTATCAAGTTTAAATCATCATAATAGCACATTCTTACAAGCAGGTAATTCCCTGAAGTCTAAGGAAATAAGAGTTCAATCTGGAACGAAACTCGAAAATCCCGGAACGTCATTTAAAAACTGAAAAATGCCATTTTGAAGCCCAAGACGACCCCGAAAGACCAAAAACTGACTGGGCTATGATACATAGTCTCGATTACTTGGTCGATTCCTAGTGACCATGCGAATTTCATCAAAATCCAATTTTTAGTAAGATTTTCACAAAACTTAGTAACACTTGCCAATATCGCCATAACGACATTACCAATATCGCCATAGTGACATTACCAATATCGCCAAATCACTAGCGATATTGCAAGCGATATTAATCGCGATATTGGATGCGATATTACCTGCGATATTGGTGGCGATATCACCAATATCACCTAAACCAGTTCATCTGCGTTTTTTGCAGAAAACTGGGTTGTTTTCACTAAAATAATCCAAATCTTAATTCTAACTTCGATATTTCACCAAAATAACGTTCCCACACCTCATAAACACATAACCAAACATTCGAAATGCATCAATTTAACATAAAAACACTTAAGTGAATTTCCAAGCAAGATTCTCTTATTTCTAAAAACCCAAAAACTAAAAACTAACTAACCTTTGATTCTTTGCTTAAAACCACAAAAACGAATTGCAGGACTAATCTTTGATGAAATCCGAATCTAATAACGAAATTTGAAGTGATTTTGAGCTTGATTTGAGCTTCAATTGAAAGTGTGTGTTTAGTGTGTGTTCTTGTGTGTGTGTTAGAGATGAAGATGGTGATGAAAATGAGGATTAATTTTTCTGGATTTTGGTTTATATATAATGATTTACGTATACTACGATGTATTATTATCATTAATCTAGCACACGATGGTATTAGTTCTAATACTTAGGCATATCCGTATTTTAAACTAAAAATACCATAATTCCCATTTAATTATTCCTAACAATTACCCACTCAAACATTTCATATAAATTGATCCAATTAAATAAAGTAAATAAGGAAATGAATTTACCGAAAAATACTAGGCCGTTGGGGAGGATGTTACAGTTTTGAACTCATTAAATATATTTGCTTAAATACCAAATGACTCGTGGGATAATAAACACCCACTAATAAAGTAGTAGCCGTTTTAAAAACTTTGAGCAATTCGGTTATCTTTTGAATAACCTCCCAATAATTGGAGGAAAATGATGTTGCAAGGCCTTTTTGAACAAGTAGGGGTTAAAAAAATGGAATCCGTTTCTTTACATAATCTCATATAATGTTTGTATCTAGCCTTACCCGAACAAAATATATCTTGTAACATAGTTTTATACGCGTTTTTTACAACCATTATTTGTTGAACCGCTAGTCCGTCTTGCACAACCAAGTTAATGATGTGTACAACACATCTACTATGGTAGAAAATGTCTTTCAAAGGTGGTTGGTATTTTAGTATTAACCTTTGAACGGTGTTTGTATTATTAGTTGCATTATCAAATGAGATTGAAAAAACATTTTGTTCTATTTTAAACATTTTCATTACATCTCGTAACATGTAAAATAAGTTTTTACCCGTGTGAGGATAATCAAAGTTTTCAAAAGCAATGGTACGTTTCATCATTTGCCAAGTTGAGGGATCAACCCAATGTGCGGTAACACAAAGGTACGAACCGGGCAAACCATGAGGAGCCGACCATACATCGGTTGTTAATGATACATTTGTATTTAAGTTTTCAAAACCGATTATTAGTTGACTTTTAGCATTTTTTCCATAATTTAAGAGCATCACGTCTAAGAGTAAGACAACTTACATGATTATATCGCGGTTGAAGAGTATCTTGAATGACCTTAGTAAGCCGAGGGTTGTCGAAGTGGTTGAACGGCAAAGCTTTTTGAATCACAAAGCTGACAAATGCTTCTCGACACCGCTCCGCTTAGTATGTAAAAATACCCCCATCCCGTGACATAGTTGCTTGACCCGACTCGGGATTACTTTTGACTCCATCACAATACTTTGTAGAATGTGATTTCAAAGTAGAGTTGGAGTCGGCTTTCAAAAATTTCCCACAACGTTTACAAAATGCCTTAGTGGAACCATCCGACAATAACACTTTGTCGTAATTAACCCAAATCTCCGGATTTCGTTTGGTTACCAAAACTTCCACAATAGTTGGTGCATTTGAAGAACCAACACCGGTGGAAGTTGAAGAAGATTGAGTTGCCATTTTGATAGCGTTTCAAGAGAGTTTTGAGAGGAGTAGAGAATTTTTTGAGAGTTTCGTACGTAAATCGTAAGCGTTTTGAGTGTTTAAATACTAGAATAAGAAAGATTGAGTGTTGTGAATAAACCAAACCCAAGGTATCTATTTATACTAGTTTTAGGATGGCAAAATGGTAAAAAAAAAAAAAAAGGGTCAAAATTTGAAAAAAACGGCTAGTTTTGTAACAGCTCAAAAAACCGGTTTGTAACTGGTTTTAAAAACTGGTTTTCCAACCCGGTTCCCCAAAGGTATAATCAAAACCGGTTCCCAAACCGCCGATTTTTGGAAAAACCGAACCGGTTTTTGGAAAAACCGGTTTTGATCGGTTTCGATTTCGGTTTTTTTTCGGTTTCGGTTTTTTTGTTCATGCCTATTCAATAGGTATGAACAATAATCCTTTTGGGCCGGAATGGATCGGGTGGTGGCCCACAACCAAACTTATTCCAATTTCCCTCATTAACAGTATTTTATCGAGTTTTTCTAATGGAAAAGAATGAGATGGAAAAGAAAAGAAATAATGAAAAAGTTAAAATTCAAGCTTGATGATGCATCATCTATATCTATATCTATACTACATATAAAGCATGTCTAAATTGTTGAGTCTTAATTCTTAAATGGTAATTAAAATTACTCATTTACCCTTTTACACTCATAAATAAAAATCACTTTGAATAGGAAAGTTTTTACTCCAAAATCACTTATTTTCATTTTTGTTTTGTTAGAAAGAGATTGATATCATTACTTTTTTGAACTTATATTATCTATTTACAAAATTGATAACAATTTTGTTCTACATAAAAAAAAATTCATTAACTTAAGCATATAAAATCAATACAAACATATCGATACTTATTTGTAAAGTGTTTGACATGTTATTTAACCAATTGAATCATTATCTCTTAAACGGTGATACAAAATGTTATATAACTATTCAAAGATGAAATTATATATAATTTAACGAACATACTATTGTACGTAACTAAAATAGATAAATTAGGTATTACCGCCGCATTACACGGGCAATGTGCTATTTATCACAATGGATGGTTCACTTTCCAATGTGAATGATTTGTTTGATGCTTTTAGCAAGAGAATATCATATTAGTCAAATCTCAATGGGCAAACACATTTGAAGTTGTGAATAATTAATTTGAATGTCAAAATTTGAATCTCAACATTTACGACTTCTGAAGTGTTCAACTGTTCTACTTTGTAGTAGAAATTAAAACATAATTGTTCTTGAATCTAATGAGCATGTTTGTATATGTAAGAGAATTTGGTTAACCTCAAGGCTCATTAGGCTGCTTACTAATCTAAATACATATAGGGACTAGGGGAAGTTTTATCTAGTCCAAGTTTATGGGGTTATGGACTCGGATCCTAGTCAGCCAAAGGCCATGGTTAAAAAAAGGACCAGTTGAATATGACATGGCGGAGCCAGATGGACTATGTAGGGGTTTACTAACGGATTAAAACTGGAAGATAGCAGGCTAAAGCAAGTTGGTAATGGGTTAAAACAGGGTTGGATCATTTTCTAGAACACACCACTTCGGGTCGAGCCACAAACACCTCTGCTGTCCAAATTGACAGTTCTAGTTCAGTAAATTCCAAGTCCAACCCAAATTCAGCAAAGATCATTCCTTTCTTTGGTAAGGCTTTCAAGATAACTTCTTAAATATGAAAGTTTATGCAAAAGATATGCACTATAACAGGCCATCAAGTAATACCGAAAAACTCTGCCGAAATACAATTAACTTTCACATGAACTAAAACGTAAGAAAGAACACACATTATTTATCCCAGAAAACGGAATATATGCATACCAATCTTTCCAACAATATTGTTCTAAACAAAGATTTTAATGCTCCACAAAAGACATAAGTCAAAGCTAAAATGATGTTCGGATTCCTACAACATACTTGAAAGATAATTAAACATTCACCATTATCTCTGATATAACAAACTAACCGCACTTTACTTTCTCTTCTTAGCGGGTGGTTGTTGCTCTTCATCATCATCTTCCTCCTCCTCTTCTTCTTCGTCATCCTCATCATCTTCATCATCATTATCCTGTTCATCATCATCGTCGTCGTCACTTCCCTGATTACCGTTTGTTGCTGGATCCTCATCAGGGTCTCCTTCCTCATCATCATCATCATCGTCTCCCCCTTCTTCACCTGAGAAATCCTCATCTCCTGCATCATCATCTGGCTCCTCCACATCCTCGTCATCTTCATCATCATCCTCTGTGTCACTACCATCTTTTGCTTCAGGTTCAGTTTTCTCCCTCTTGTGAAGCTCAGCAAAAGAAAACCTACAATAGTTCCATCATATAGTTCAGTTTAAACTACCCTTTAATTTTTTTTAAAGCCACCATGTAAAAAACAAAACTACCTTTGACCATTTCCAGTCAATATTGGTAATGTGTCTGTGTCCTTCAACAAAAACCCTACCTGCAAGCACAAACTCACAGGATGTTAGGATCAAATTTTGATGAGTATACGCATAAAGATGCAGAGTGACGTTCAAGCGAGACATGAAACAATCTAAAAATTTAGCAATAAAAACGGGCTTTAAAATCCAAGTCCAACGTCTTAGAGTAGCCAATAACAGCAAACCGATGAAATTTGGTTTTTTGAAACATTTTATGCCAAGCCCCAGTGAACTGCCATTAGAAGAGCCCAAAAAAATATTTTGCAATTGTACAAATAACCACCCAAAGTCAAACAATAGTTGTTACTCCGGCCAAAAATACCGGACAACCAAACATAAAAAGAGTGACTTTTCACCCTTCTAAATAAACAGTTTCCAGTTGACTTGCCATATCATTGCTTGATATGCTTAGGTGAACCCAATTTCCTGAAGTGAAACATATCCTCATAACTTGTCACATCAAATCAGATTTAATGTATACTTAAAATTAAGTATATTTACAAAAAGCAATAAGAAAAACGGACACCCAGAGAATCCCCATGTTTGAAGCATAATAGCAAATAGTCAAACAGTTGGGTGTAGACAACTAGACAAGCAAAGTTTAAACTTTGATTCTAAAACTTAGATAAAGACCTAACACACCAATTACATGTTCATAGAGATTTTAAGCATCATGCTGACTTAACTCTCTGCACAATGTCAATCTCTAAGAAATAAAAAGCCAGGCTAAAAAAATTGGAAAAAAAAACCACTTTAACACTTTCAGGTCTACTAAGAAAATTTCAAGCATACCCAGAAAAAATCAAAGGGCTTTTTGCATATAGCTGCAAGTATACCTAAACAAATCCTGATTTCTTAGACACTACAACATAAATCATATATCATGAGCCAAAATCAATGAAACAAAACATCAAACACCTTGTGTGCATCCATTCATATACACGAAAAAAAAAAAAGGAAAAAAAAACCATAATGTGTGCACAGAGCATATGCTGAATAACACATGGCAAAATAAGTATATTCCTAAAAACCCCGACTGTGTGAAAACAAATAAAACTAAAAGCAAGTCACTACCAGATGTTTACACAAAAAAAAAAAAGTAAAATAAATTAGTAATGATAACAGCAATAGAAGAAGATTAGACATAGAAATCTATATGCATATACCATTATGAGAAGGCAAGCCATAGATCTCTGAGCAGACAAAATAGTTTCAAAAACCACAGCTTCAAAATCCATCTTGTTGTTTTGCAAAAACCCTAAATCAGTGCCCAATGATTTCACCACTTCCATTGTTGTTGAGAAGAAAATATTTTGAAAAATATTTATAAATAAATAATTTTACAAGGAGAGTAAAATGAAAGGACTGATGGACTATTTGACTAAAATATTGGGGTTTAGGGTTGAGATCGGTCAAATTAGGGTGTCCGCTTGTTTAAATCACAAGTTTAGCTGGCTAGGGTTTTGTGGTGATGCGTCAGATTGTCATCTAAACTTTTTAAATTGTTATACTCCCGACGTGTCACTATAATTGTCTATGTTTGCTATTTTATATTCTCTTAAATAAATTTCATTTTTATATTATAATCGATCAAAACAAAATTTAACGAATAAATATATTATTTAATTGGTAAAAAATTTAATCAATAAACATTTATAAAATTATGTGACAGTTAACATAAATACTTCAAGTGAAATGGAAAAGTAGTATTTCATATTATATTTTTGACTTTGACCGAATTTTTACATTAATATGTAATACTATTAGCATTTGAAGTTCTTCTTTTAACAAAAATTCACCAAACCCCCATTAAATGCTTGTATTTTTAATTTGCAAGTGTTGTAATCTTTATTTATACAAACAATGATAATATAGAAAAACCATGAAGGGAAATTGGTTTCGAAGATATTAGGTCGAAACCGAAAAATTCACCAGTGAAACACTAAATTGCTCAGATGATTATTACTATATGATATGTTAAAGAAGTTTACATGGTTTAATTTGACAGAAATGATGAAGAAATCGATCAGAAAGCTTCTAGAATGAAGGATTTAGGTGTGTAAATTGATTTTCCCACTCTAATCGCCTTTTTCACCGTCAATATTTAAACCACTTATTTAATTTAGGAAGTTCTTTATAACCATCTACATACCATATCGGTTACTTTGAACAAGAGATGTATCAAAAATCTATTAAACACAACTTTTACAAATCAACAAAGATTCTAAGCTGAAATTTTTATCGTTTTATTTAAGAAATATTTTTATTTTTATATTTATATTTATATTTATATTTATTATTATTATTTTATTATTATTTCTTAAAAGTCAAGTCTCAATTTTTAAAACATGAAACCAAAAACAGAAAGGGTTGACTGAGTCTTCCATCCCCCTTCTTGGAAAAACCCTAATTCAATATTGTCTTAATTATTATTCTATTCAATACATCATTCTCTGTGATCTCGATCATGTTCATCAATTAAGACTAAAATTCAATTCAAAAACTGTATAATTCATCTAAACATGTCATCAGAGATCGAGGTCGTTGACGAATCTATCGATCGTGATGCTGCCACCGGTAAAGATAACGGTAACGGTAACGGTAACGGAACGATAGAAGGAGCAGTAGATGAAGAGAGTTTGAGAGATGATGTATACAGTGCAGCTGCGTATGGTGATTTAGAGAAGCTTCAACGATTGGTTGAATCAGAAGGTTGCTCTGTTTCTCAACCGGATAACCTAGGTTATTACGCCTTGCAATGGGCGGCTCTTAATAACCGAGCTGCTGCTGTTCAATATATAATTCAGGTTTATCATCTATATGTATACATATACATACAGTTTCTGTTTCTGTACTTATAATGTCCCGATGTATCTATAGATTCTTACTGTATAGGTATGAATTCAAGATATTTGTGATGAATTCTGATTATTTAGAAATGTTTGTTGGAATTAGGATGACATTTTTTGATTGTTAAAATATGTACATAACGTAGATATAAGAAGTATTGTTTCATTTGCGATGTAACGGATTGGAGCTTGATTCGACTAGAAGGTTAATGATATAGCTGTTTCTATTTGTAGTTTAGAAAAAGAGAATTTGACACTCGTAATTGATTTGTTAACATTATTGAAACGTAGAAGTTTGATTGAATTCTACACATGGAGCAAATATAGTTAACCATCTTGTGGTTAGTTGGTTGCATCAGCTGAGACAGTATAGAGAGTGAGTTATCATTCAGAATATATCGTGTTATAAAGGTGGGAAAATATGTTTTTTACAACTTGACTGAATGTTAATGATTTACTTATAAAACTACCTTTTCTTTGAATTAGTGGAACTTCCAAAAACTCTACTGCATGAGGATGCATTTTAAGATATGTGGGCCATCTTAATACTATTTGTCACTATTATTGCACTCATTTGGTTATTTTCAGTTTCACGGTGTTTGCTTGATTCTTGTTGGATATCTTTCAATTGAAAACATTTGGATATCAATGTAGAGCTCTATCTTTTGTGTTAAAATTGCAAACAGTATTGAACTTTCATAACAAGTTTGCAAATAGGAAAGTTGTGTTGAATTTGCAACAAATGAATATCAAGTTTTCGTCCGTCACTAGGGGATTGGTGCTTTACTCAAGTTAGTTGCAAACCTTGTTGTCATATCCAGCTATTATCAATTGATTATTGGCTTTAGGATGACTATCATGTGGTAGTTATTTTATTTCTTCAAATTTTGCAGCATGGTGGAGATATAAACGCGACGGATCTTACTGGGCAAACAGCATTGCATTGGAGTGCTGTCCGAGGAGCTGTTCAGGTTGCAGATCTGTTGCTCCAGGAAGGTGCTCAAATTCAGGCTGCTGATGTGTATGGATATCAGGTTGGTGTCCGCTTATCACATTCTTCCATCCATTTTTTCTTTTGTAGTTAAGATCTATTTTAGTGTGGTTTACTTTTGCTAGAACATTTGTGAAAATTGTATTCTTACCTGCATTATGTACGGGGAAACGCAGGTTTTTGAAATGCACATAAAAGAAAGTAATCATGTTGAAATGCACATTAAAGAAAGTAATCATGTACCTGATTGTTATATCAACTTTGGATTTTCTGCAGACAACACATGTTGCAGCACAATATGGTCAGACAGCCTTACTTTATCACATCGTGACAAAATGGAATGCAGACCCAGATGTACCTGATAATGATGGAAGAAGCCCTTTGCATTGGTACTTGCATATTTTCTTGTATAAACACTTCTAACTTTGACATGGCTCAAGTTTCTCTCCGTAGTAAGAACTAAGAACAAGCTGAATTGTGAAAAGATTATCATTTCATAAAAGAAAAATAAAGTACAGTACCGGAATATAACAACTGCTACCGTGCTAACTATCATCTAACAAACTATTTACATATTCAACCCCTATACTATTGACTAATTGTAAACGATGACTAAAACATATAACTTTTACATATTGACAATGGCAGTCCCTTAACTTATAACAATAATATATTCTTCATCCCCCCCTCAAGATGGAGGATCTGTGAGACCCATCTTGTGAGCTAATGTGGAATGTTGAATTCGATGTAGAGCTTTAGTCATCAAATCAGCTAATTGAGCTTGAGAGGGGATATCAGCAGTCTGCAAGAAACCTTCTTGGACTTTGTCTCGTGTGAAATGACAATCAATTTCCAAGTGCTTTGTATGTTCATGAAAACATGGATTGGCTACAATCATTTGACCAGATTTGTTGTCACATAATAGAGTTATGGAAAGAGGAACAGGGATACCTAAATCATTGAGAAGATAACTGAGCCAAACCAATTCACAGGTAGTAGTTGCCATACTCTTGTATTCAGCTTCGGTAGAAGAACGTGAAACTGTAGCTTGCTTCTTTGTTTTCCGGAAATCAAAGAATGCCCCAAAAAGATGCAATAATCAGTTAAGGAACGCCTAGTCATTAAGCAATTAGCCCAGTCTGCATCAATGAAACCCAGTGAGTTTCAACTGGTTTTGAATGGGTTAAAATAACCCCTTGGAAACTGAGCCTTTGAGATATCTCAAAAGGTAAGTAGCAGCATGTAAATGAGTGTCTTTTGGATCAGATACAAACTGGCTGAGGTGTTGAGCAACATTGTCAAGTATAATAGCCTACCAACCAGTCTTATGTATTGACCAGGATAGGACAAAGAACTGCCTTTATTAAGTGAGATTAAGATTTGTGGGCATAGAATTTTGGATAGCAGTCGAACTAGCATATTGTAGAAGATCAAGTATGTATTTTCTCTAGTTGAGATAAATACCAGCAGATGTCCTACACACTTCAATTCCCAGAAAGTATTTGGCAAGGCTAATATCATTGATAATGAACTTTTTATCCAAAGCACACTTAGTATCTTGAATCTCCTTAGGGCAATTACAAGTTACTAATATATCATCAACATATACTAGAACTGCAGTGAAGGAGGTACCTTGTTTCTTTTTGAATAAGGAATAGTCATGCTTGGATTGAGTGTAGCCCAAGCTGGATAAAAATTTAGATAACTCCTGGTTCCATTGCCTGGAAGCTTGTTTCAAACCATAAAGAGATCTAACCAATTTACAAACTTGACCTTGTTTGGCTTTGACATAACCTTCTAGAGGTAACATATACAATTCTTCATCTAAGAAACCATGCAGAAATGCATTATTGACATCTAAGTGATGTAAAAGCCCATCTTTTGAGTTGCTAAAGCAATTATAACTCTGACTGTGGCCAATTTGGCAACTGGTGAGAAAGTATGTTTATAATTCTCCCCTAACCTTTGATTATAACCCTTTACTACCAATTTGGCCTTGTATCTATCCACTGAGCCATCATATTTGTATTTAATTTTGTAAACCCATTTAGAACTAATGGGTTTATGACCAGGTGGTAAAGTAAACAATTCCCAAGTATGCTTTTGTTCAAGAGCATCTAACTCTTTAGTCATTGCCTCAACACAAGCTGGATTACTGCAAGCTTTAATATAAGATGCTGGTTCATATTTAGCGAAGACATTTGCAAGGAATGTAACATGTTCTTGTGGAGTATAATCTAACTCCTGAGCAGAGAACAATGGATATAAAGGTTGAACAAATACATTGTTTGCTTGACTCTTGGGACCTACAAAATCCTTAAGCCAGGCAGGAGCTACAGGTGTTCTAGAAGACCTTCTTAAAGATGCAACATGAGTAGAAGGGTTAGGTACTGCAGTTTCAGATGTATTGGTGTGAGGACCAATAGGATGAGTGGGAGAAACATTCTAGAGGATCATCATCTACATATACCAGATTAGGGATGGCAATGGATGATCATTTGAAGAATAGTAGTAGAGTGATTCTGTTTGAAAGGAAAAACATTCTCCTTGAAAATCACATCCCTACTATGGAAAACTTCTTCGGTTAACAAATTTGTACAATTTGTAACCCTTTTGGTTAGGAGGATAACCCATGCATTTAATACCTTTGGGTTCAAATTAATCTTTACGTGGTTTAATAGAAGCTACATAACATAAGCATCATATGGTTTTAAGTGATGCATATGTGGGTGGTTTCCCATGCAGAACCTCATAACGTGACTTCCATCCTAAATGTTTCATAGGCATTTTGTTGTCAAATAAGTAGCTGCAAGTATGCATTCTCCCAAAATTTATTGGGCAACCCTGCATCCAATTTCAATGCTCTTGCAGTATCCAATAATTGTCTATGTTTTCTTTCCACCACCCCATTTTGTTGGGGTGTGTAAACCATTGACCTTTGATGAAGAATTCCCTTTGATTTCAAATAAGCTAGAAAGTTGTGATTAAGTATTAGAGTCCCATTATCTGATCTAATGTATTTAGGCTTAGCATTATAATGGACCTCAATATACTTAATGAAAGCAGACATTATGGATAATATTTGATCTTTAGTATGCACTAGGTATGTCCAAGTTGCTCTGCTCTTGTCATCAACTATTGTGTAAAAGTAATGAGAACCATTCAGTGCAAGTCCTTTATAAGGTCCCCATAAGTCAACATGAATCAATTGAAAGGGAACAGAGGAAGAAGTAGTACTTCTAGGGAAAGGTAATCTATGAAACTTTGCAAGTAAACAACTGTCGCATGAAAAATCTGAAACTTCGAAAGATTCACATTCATTGACATGTAGCATTTTTGACACAGATAGATGACCTAGTCTAGCATGAAGAGTTTGTAAATCCACGAAATTTCTAGGAAATACAATACTACTAAGTGCAGACTGATTATTGAAATCAAAAACATTTATTGAAGCTAAAGACGACTCTTTTAGACTGATATCATTCTTGTCCAAAGAGGTACAAGTATGCAACCATTTGAAACCTTTGCCAATAACCACAACCTTTTTAGTTGAAAGGTCCTAAAAAACACAATAAGAGGGAACAAATTGAGCAAAGAATTTTGAGAATTGAGTAATTTTCCTACTAGCAGCCAGTTGAATTTGAATTATGGAACCAAGAGAACATCCTGAAGAACAAGAGAAAATGTTAATGAAATTTGACCAGCACTAGTTACAAGTTTAAAAGTCCCATAAGGTAAATGAACTGTAACTGGATTTGTGAGTTTAATGATGGTTTTAAGCAAAGATTTATGAGGACACATATGTTCTGAAGCACCTGTATCTGTTATCCATTCATTAGACTTAACACAATCACTTTGAGATGAAAGAGCAAAGGTTTAACATGGCATGAGATATCTACATGATGCATAAAAGTACTTGCACGCGTGTTGTCTTGCATATATCCTTTCCCTTTAAACATCTTCATCATTTCCTGACACACTGTTGTAACAAGCTTTTGATCATATCCAGAGTTGCCTTACTCCATTGGTAGTTCATTTTCATAACATATATCAAATGGTGTATCTTGTTCATTACTTGTATTTACATGAGCAACAACTCTAATCCCTTTCTTGTTCCTTCTTCCCTTGTACCAATCAGAATATCCCAATTTTTCAAAGCATTGATCACTGGTATGACCATCACTGCCACAATCAGTGCAATGCCTTACACCTTTTCCATCTTGTTTAGCATCAACTCTCCCTACTTTCATCATAAATTGAATAAGTTTAGACCTTCCTTCTATTTCAATGAACTTTTCCACCAGTCCACAAGCACATTCCTGCACTTCACCACATCTACACGCTGTAATCCCATTTAAGTTGTGCAGTTCATCCCGACACCTTTTCAACTTATTGAAGTATGCTGCTATACTGAGATTTCCATGTGTGACATTGTTCAATTTCTTTTGCAGTTGATATATGAGCGGTCCATTACTTTGACCATATCTCTCAACTATTTCTTTCCATAATTCTGATGCAGACCGAGCATATAGAAAAGCTTCTCTAAAGTCGTAGAATTTAGAATCCAGCATATCACCATATAGTCAGACCTAATCCACTTTTGCAAATTTTCACCTTCTTCTAAAGGCCTAATGCAAGTTCCATTAGTGAAACCTAATTTCAGTTTAGCACCTAAGGCCATCTTAATTGTACGACTCCAGCCTAAGAAATTATTTCCATTAAAGGGAGTACTAATAAAAATTATTCCAGGATGATCAGAATTACCTATGTACAGGGGATCATGTATTGTATTCACGAAGTAATTGGTGCATTATTACCGGCATTAACTTCAGGATTCGTCATATTATTAATTCACACAGCAATAATCACAAATTTGAGTAATTTGTATGTACAAAACTCTAATTTTGACGAATCAATCTAATTGTAAAATTCTCACTGGCGATTTGAGTTAATTGAAGCTGTAGAACAAGAATCCAAACGTGCTAGGGCTAAGAACGAACCTCAAATCGAGAATTTAGCGGAATTGTAGCTCTGATACCATAAGAACAAGCTGAATTATCAGTCCCTATCTTATAACAATAATATATTCTTCACGTAGCCTATGGATTTATAATCCCATTTTTGCATCAACTATATGTTATCAAATTTTTGCATGTATCAATTCTTAGGGCTGCATATAAAGGATTTGCTGACTGTATACGACTTCTTCTATTTTTGGATGGATATAGAGGACGCCAGGACAAAGAGGGTATGGTTTTACTACATTTTCTTGTTGCTGTAGTTAACTCATTTTCTACTTTTCAGGACCATCAACTGAAAGCTATTCTTTTTTCCTTTTTTGCTAATTGTTTGTCTGTATATGATTAGTGATATCCGTTTATTTCAGGCTGTACACCTCTACATTGGGCTGCTATCAGAGGGAACCTAGAAGCATGCACAGTACTTGTGCAAGCTGGAAAGAAAGAGGATTTGATGGCAACTGATAACACTGGTCTTACGCCAGCACAACTCGCTTCTGATAAGAATCATCGACAAGTTGCTTTTTTCCTTGTAGGTATTCCTTAACACATGTAAATGAAATAGATATCATTGACAGAAGTTTGTTAATACATCTTTCTGTAACAAAGGTTCAAGAAATAAAATTGACTGTCAATACCTTTTTGTTATCTGATTTTATAGGGTAATGCTAGGAGGGTTTTAGACAAACGCTGGGATGGAACCAGTAAACTTGGGAGGCTTTCAAAACTAGGCCTGGCACCAGCACTTTTGTGTGTGATATTTGTGCTACTTATGACCTATATTAATTCAGTCATTATGGGTATTTTCATTAACTTTGAATACTTTACACTTGTTATATCACTTAAAATAAATGAGACATGGCAATTTTTCTAATTGAATTTAAAAACAGCTTCAAATTTGCCAAAGATGACCGCTGGCTCTGCAATTTTTGCATGGATCGGTGCATTTTTGGCAAGCTCGGGATTGGTATTGTTCTACCGCTGTAGCTGGTATTTTCTGATCCTTTCTCATAAGCATAGCTGTTTTCATATCTTACCTGGGTGTAATATTTTGACTGGTGGGTGCTCTTCTGGTTTTTGCAGCAAAGATCCAGGTTATGTTAAAACTAATAGGCATGATTCGCAGAATATGAAAGACGATGTAAGTTGTGTTTGGCTTCTTTTTTTCGTTCTTTTTTTTTTAAATATTGGACTAATTGGTGACTGTTGCCGTACACAAAAAAGCTTTGCTTTTCCAAATATTGAGATCTGTTGTCTTATTGTAATGGTTAGGAACCTTTATTGAAGATTGAGATAAATGATCCTGCTTTGCTAGCTGGTAACTGGTCTCAACTTTGTGCAACTTGTAAGGTAATATTACAGTTAGTCTTGTTAAATTCTATGTCCATTATTATGTTTTATTGATTTAATCTTATATTATTCTCTTATAGTTTTAGTTCATATTCGACTAATTTGGCTTTTTTTATTAGATTGTTCGACCTATTCGCTCGAAACATTGTTCCACCTGTGATCGATGTGTTGAACAGTTTGACCATCATTGCCCATGGGTGTCTAATTGCGTTGGCAAGGTTTGTTTACATGCTATTCTTGCTTTAAATATGGATGGAGTTTCACAAGATCTTCTAAACATTTTTTAAACTTTAGTTTGGTTTGCATCAATCATTATGATTTTATTGACGTAGTTGTAACACCTTTGAAAACAATGACACAGAGGAATAAGAGGGATTTTTTGGGGTTCCTTGTTGTCGAAGTTTTCGCCATGCTAATGACCGGCATAGTTACCTTTACAAGTACTGTTCTCTCATCTAAACCTTCTCTAGTTCCTACTTGTTTGACTACTTGACTTTACACACTGAAACCCCATCTTAATGCAGGAATTTTGAATGACCCATCAGCTCCATCTTCTTTTGGGGGATGGTTGAGCCATGCCGGTAGCCAGCACACTGGTGCCCTGTTTTTTTTAATTTCAGATGGTTTCCTCTTTATGGGTGTGGCAGCCTTAACTTCTATGCAAGTTTCTCAGGTATTTCCTGATATTTCATTCTAATAGTTGATCAAAGTTAGTACAGTTGGTGCTTAAATGGCACGTCAGCATCATAATTCTCTCATATTTCTTGCTGCAGGTTGGTCGTAATATCACTACAAATGAAATGGCAAATGCAATGCGGTATACCTACTTAAGAGGACCTGGAGGTCGATTTAGAAACCCATACGACCATGGTTGCAAGAAAAACTGTTCCGATTTGTTTATTAATGGTTACAATGAGGACATAGAGTTGATTGAAGAAGCAGCTCAATCAGATGAGATAAATATGATGCCTATGACCAGGAATTTGAATCAGCACAACGGAAACAGTGGTCATTCCCATCAACCGCATGGAAACAACCATGCTATTGATGTGAATGATAACTCAAAGACGCATGGCAGTCATGTTCATTCTTCTAGTTGTAGCCATGGAAATCAAGGTAAAACTAAAACTGATTCTACCCCGGTAGGGCTAGGGCTAGGTTTAGGCCGAAATTCATGGTCCATGGCTACTTAATGATTGATGATATATACGCTAGTCCTAAACTTGTTTGAGAACATCATATGTTTTATCATTTTTTTTTTATGTTTATAAGATACACTCCCAAGTTTTGTAGCAAGTTGATTTGTTGGCTTCTATTTACACTTGTACCATGAAGTTGTTTTCTCTCTGAGGTATAATTTGTATAGAGACACAATTACATTTTTAGTTATTGAAGAATTATACAAGTTACTTTTTCTTTTTGTGTATATTGATCTGTTTGTTTATTGGTGTGGCAGCTATCGTATTCTGATTCTGCTGCTTAGGATCTTACTACCTCTGCTAAGATATTTTAGAATACATGTATTTCTGAATGTAACATTTGAAATACTTGGCTCGTTAACAGTTCTAACCGTTTTGTAAACTAAAAAACACAAACTTGTCACATGAGAACTCTTTTAAGGTTGGCTCCCATTGCCCATACTTTTTAAGGGTGTGCGTTCAGTTTGGCACGAGGACCCATGTTCAATCCCATGCCACATGGCAATACACCCTAACTGTTATTGACTTATCCTGTCTTTGAGTGACTTGATTGCCATCGTTTCGTATGCACATTATGGACTAATTTGACTAAACACCTTAATATTCCCAGAACACCCATCAATTACAAAAGATTATAGAACTTTAAGTATGTAAGTTTGTTGAATACCCATCATTTTTTTTTAAAATGTGCTACTTCCATCAGATTAAAACTGCATTGGGGTAACTATAGTAATATTAAGAGCAGTCACTATGATGTGGAGCTAATATGGCACTGAGTGGTGCACGACTCAGTGTCACCATAGTGAGTGCTTTAACAAAACTGGTCAATAATTAAAGATTTATATTGATGAATATTGAAACAACATTTAGTAATGGTATTTTGTATATATATTTCAATCTCAATGTACAACTGAATCGAACAAAAGATGAAAACACAAAAAAGTTACATCACTCAATTTGACAAGAGAAGAGAACACATATACTAGACTCAAAGATGAGAACAAAAAATGTGTTCGTATGTACTATGGGAAAACAGAAGCACCGAGCTCCTTTACCTTTGTGGGAATTAAAGAATGAAAGGGGACTGTATAGCTTTATCATTGTGTGTTCAAATTTGAGGAGCTATCAACTATAATCTCTCTCACGGAACATGTTCAGTGTGAAGTCTTTTACTTTTCTGCAAGTGTAATGCCGCTGCAACTATCTGTCCACGAAAATTACAAAAGCATAATATTTTAGTACACCTCTCTGTCTAGACTTGATTTCAATATCTTGTCGAACCTACATATTGATATGTTACTTACCTAATTAAGAACTGAAGGATAACCGGAACTGAAACAAGAAGTTATGTTTGTAATATCATCAAGAAGCAGTAGTTATCATGCATGTTCTAAGGCATGAAAAAGATTAGAAACTCGTCTTCGAAGCAACGGCTCTAATCTGTAAGAAGGCAGAGCAGTTTGCCACATTTTTGCTTCATACATTTCATTCCATGCCTGTACAATCTCGTTTATATTGAATCCCAAGCCTATAACCATAAAAT
Source organism: Logfia minima (assembly GCA_963921325.1). Lineage (NCBI taxonomy): Eukaryota > Viridiplantae > Streptophyta > Magnoliopsida > Asterales > Asteraceae > Logfia > Logfia minima. The sequence goes on from OY992764.1 coordinate 42,359,889, forward strand.
CAACTGTCAACACTTACTTCCAAGCTTTCTTGACTTTAAGAACATCATTATATGGATCCTAGTTACAGGAAACAACGAAAATCAACCTACTACAATATAAAGAGTGGAGCTTACATCCAAAATTTTCTTGAAACTATGGCTTTATGGAAAACAAAAACACAATATTTTCTGTTTGCTTCCGTCTACGGAAAATGAAAATGGGATCCCAAAGTATTAATTTCTCTTAGAAATAGAAAAAAGGAGGTTGGTAACGAGTCAAAAGGATTAATTTTGTGCGGGTCTAAACGGGTCAGGTCAAACTGTAACACTTTTTTGGGAAATAATTTAAAAGCAATTCTACACAGAAATAGATATATAGATATATATAATTACAAAAAACAAAAATATTTCATTAATGTAACTCTTTAAATAAATTGATTTAAGAGGTTTATACATTTAAGTACACTTTGAGCGATTTTTTACCCGTTTGACCCATTTCCTATAAGGTTTTGTTTCACTTTGCCTTTTTGACCCGTTAGAAATAAAACCTAACCCAAATCATCCCGTTTTAAGTAAATGGATCAAAACTGCCGCCTCTAAATTTTATCTTTAAAAAGAATGGAATAATCAAGAGCTAGTGTAATCAACAAACCTTCTGGTGCATCATTATTAGAACAATGATTCTTTATCATGACAGCAATATGTGTATGAGAAGCTCCAGCAAGTTCAAACTTCTCAACAGCTATCTCCAAACATTCATGCCAAATAGGATGCCCGAGCTTATACGCCATACTCGATCTTTCATAAAGCATTGTACCCCACAATACATTCATCTGGGACCTCATTTTTGCCGCCTGCTCAGCCATTTCATCTTGTGTAAAATCTTTCACAATCGTACCCAAATCGGTCTTTTGTAACTCTAACTTCACTTTATTTGGCCTCAAAACTTCTTTAACCCTCTTCTTTTCGATTTCCTCCCAAATTTCCATACCCATTTCCATATTATCTTCGGCCTCGTTATATAACTGAAGCATTTCTGTCGAATCCCACGTTTCAAGATTAATATTAGTCCCAACTGCATAATACCAAGAAAGTTTCGCCAGTTCAAATTGCTGTTGTCCTAAGGCCAGAAAACCTTCATAGAAATCGGGCTTAATTTTAATCGCTTCTTTATAACGCTCACCAGCTTTCAAATACTCCATTTGTGCCCAGTCATATGAATCTTGAACCTCTAAAAGTACAGATTCTCTTGAAGCGTTTTCCTTAAAGTATACCCTTTTTTGTGCTCTTGACATGTGAACATTTCCCCAATTAAACAAAGCCAAAGCTACCAGTTCTTGAAATTTATCGGCTGCAACTTGAAAAAATTCTTGAGCTTCATCACTTGTTACTGTATCATCCATAGCTTCAGAGTATAGCTTCATACCAAGCTCATGAAGATCCAAATATGCATCTGTGTTGAACCCAACATAATTCTTGAAAATATTAGCAAACTCTAGAATCCAATCATCAATACAAGCAGATGAGCGTAAAAGCTTTTGTTTTTGTTCTCGGCTTCTAATATGGTCAAAGAACGGATCTTGTTCAGGGTTGACTTCAATAATGTACAGCCTAAATGCACCCTGTTGATCAGAAGCTGATGATTCAGCCCAATTTAGTTCCTCATTTGTGGTAATAGTCACCATATCACCTTCTTCATCTCTGTATTTTATAAGAACAGCCTTTGAAACTGGAAACCGATCACTTATAATTTCTCTTAATTTCATAATATCACAATTATAAGGAGTTTTTGCCCATCTTATATCTTCCCCGTATACCAACTTTACAACCCTTTTTGGCTCTTCTTCTTTGCTACTACTTGTGCTTATTTTCTCCTCCACAACCAACTTATCTTCTGTATTCATCTCATCTTTTTCAATATCTTTTAACTCTTTTGAAATCTGTTTAAGCTTTCCACTTTTTCTGTCGCTTTTATTCTTTTTCTTTTTATATACCCTCTCCTTCAATGGCTCTGGGATTGGAATAGAGTTGATCTCTTGTTGACTCTTGTTGACTCCTTCAGTCAACTTATCCTCCATACGTGCTTTCACTCTATCCACAATCTCAGTTGCCATAAGATTTTTCGGTTCAAGCTCTAACACCATATTCACATCCCTTAAAGCCAAATCAAGTCGATTTAATGCTTCATAACACCTAGCTCGTTTCAAGAGGGCTTTGATATAGTTTGGTGTGACTTCAAGTGCCAAATTACACTCGTGAATGGCTCTAGGAAAATCACTAATACCCAATTGCATATAACACGCTGCCACATTACTATGAAGATAAGAAACATCTAAATGGTTTCCCGGAAGCAATTTGAGGGCTTTTTGGTACTTCAATATCGCTCCTTCATAATCTTTTGTTTGAAACAACTTATTCCCTTCTTCTTTAAGTTCTTCTGCCATTGAAATAAAAATCATAGTGTCATTATCGTAGATCTTCGTATCGCTGTCATCATCAAGTTTATTTTGCTTTACATTGACGTTATCATTCAGTTTCGATCCTATTTTCTTGTTTTTTCTTGATTGCTTCCCCATTTTGATACTAACAAAACTAGATTTCTTCTCTTTGAACCCCTTTCGAAACAATTAGCTTGATAGTTATTTAGGGCAACAAAATTTCAGTCAAACACTAAAGGATGAAACTTGCAGAACTATAATAACTAAGATCATACACCCAAACTCCTATCCAAGATCAATCAATTATTCTTCCTTAGAATATAAATCATCAAACCCATGAACAAATTTCACATACAACACCTTTACTATCTGTGATATATACAATTCTAATAGCTCAAAGCAAAGAATGTCAATTAAGTCAAGGTAACAAACAAAAAGAAACTGAAACTAAAGTCCCAAACTTTATTTTCCTCACTCGATCAAGATTTGATTGAATCAATTGGGGATGAACTCATGAGCATAAACAAATCAAGATTCAGAAAAGATAGAAATGATGATGATCCTTTAAGCAACTACAAATAAAATTATCTTCTAAAGATCAATACTTGTTGAATGATTTGTGAGGAAATTGAATTAATTGGAATTGAAATAAACAAAAACTTATCTGGGTTGAGATAAAAATGTGATCTTTGGTTGGGTTAAACCTCAGAATTGCAGACGAGACTTCCGGGGGAAACAATTAGTAGAAGATTTGATTTTTAGCATTTGTGTTGGATTTAAACTTTGTGGATCTATTTTTGATATATAATTACTTTATTTACTTATTTATATTTATAGTTAAATTATATATTTTATTAATATTTGTTTGGTAAAGTATTTTAATAATGAATTCATTGTTCTTTTTCTTTTTCAGAGTAATAACTCAATGGCGTGCAAAAGTAAAATGGGAAAGCTTGTTGGGATAAAGAGATGTTTTTTCTCCCCTTTTTTGGACAGAATTAAAATTTAGACTTATATATATATATATATATTGCTTTATAAAATAAAATAAAAATTATTTATCTAGTATTTTTATTTTGTTATAGAAAAGCATTATTACTATTACTAGTATTTAAAGTTGATGAATAATAGGTGGAGTGGAGGACGACAATGAATATTGGGGTCCCACGTTCTTGCCTCAAGACGCGTACAACAAATTCTACTTCATTAATTGAGTTTGGTTCGAATAAAATTAATTGTGTCTAATCTATCAAGGAATGTGTCTTTTTAGAAATTGGATTTGGTTTAACTGATAATTTAGCTTCCAATAAAGCTAATGAATATGAATACAAATAAGAAAATATTATAGCGCTAGTTTTTAGTGTTGTTGGTAACACTTTCAAACATACATTAATACTTATAATCATATATACAACTTATTTTACCCAAACAATTAATTAATATGAATATAAGATTTACAATACAAACCTTGTGCAGTCTATCGAATAGAATTGCTTGTCAATACTTTCTTAGACTTTTACTAGTTTTGTTTATCAAAATATAAGTACTAATTTGGAATGCAGAATAGGACAGTCATGGCAGCCAGTAACGTAAAAGAAAATAAAGTCCTGACTAAGCCCAAACTAGCAATACGGGCTGACCCAATAGGATGCAAAGAATTGAGCCAATTTCCATTTGGACATTCAGCTAGCCTATGCCCTATCATTGCACAAAGTTGCCCTTATACATGGAAGATATTCGCATTTTAATATCCATCATAAAACGGGTCGAAGGATGATATTTTCCGTGTACATGTCAAATAAAGCAAGATTTTTGTGTTAGGTGCCGAATTTTTAATAAGTTCAAGATCCCACATGCCCACGAGTGCATTTCAACAAGATCAATGTCCATGTACGCGAAAGATTGTCTGAAACATGAGATGAAAAAGGTTTTGCTAATCAACCCTATCAAGTATTTCCTCTTAGTTTATATGTACATATATTTACCTAATGATTTTACATACATTATAATTTCGTTCGTTTAAGTTTATCACTCATCTCAGTCTCACATCTTTAACTTGACTTTAACTTACAACTAATTAATTGCATGATATCTACAAAAACATACATAATACAATTACTACTAGCCTCGTCCATTGTACTTATAATCGATACTCTCATAATGTTTAATAAATATATATATGCTATATATAGACGTTGCAAACTATTTTATAATCGAATTTCTACAAGTAAAAAACCAATTGAATCAATGGAAAAACAATGTTCATTTATCATGTAGTTGGGACCGCTCCATTTCAATTTCTACAAATAAAAAACCAATTCAATGAATACCCCTTTTTGCTTTATTAAGATATCGTGACGTGATATAATATTATTATTATTAATTAATAATATAACTATTCGATATATATTCGACGTGCCTAAATTGACAAGTTGCAAGCATTTTTCAAACGCCCTCGCCATGCTATTATTAGTTTGTTCACAGAAAAACCCAACACAGGGGTGTGCCATGTCATCATCTTTCTTTGCCACGTCAATCTGTCCATTCTCCTCTATGTTGACTTCCACGAGTACTTGTCAGTTGGCAGCTACATGACAAAATCCTCCTTCCACATCAGCAATACAGAGCAGTCTGTCGCCGGCATATTAAATCCGGTTGTACCTTGACAAGTGGGGATGGGTCCATTCGTATTACTTGCCTCTACATCAATATTGTGAAAACTGGTTATTTAGTTGATCGGATGAACGGTTGATTCTGGCTTGATCGGTTGAACTCGTCGGTTCAATTGATTTTTATTTCCTACAATATATTTAATTTCTCTGACATCAAACAAATAAAAATATTATATAGAAACATATCATGATGAATTCAAAAAATAAAGAAATATCGAGCATTAACTATATATACACGTAAAAAATCATATAAAAACGTACATACACTTAAAGCTTACACTTAACTTGAAGCATTAAATTTGTGCGTACTATTTTTTTTCTTTTTTCTTTTTTGTTACAAATAGGCAGATACATGTACACACTTCATTCAAGCGTATGTATTTTTTTTTTTTGCTGCAAATAGACAAATACATACATATACATACACTAGGACTATGATAGTTAAGGCGAATGGCCAACTTTAATTTTTTTGCAAATAGTTACATACATACACTTAACTGAATTTGTTCCAAATAGAATTGTACATAATAGTGAGTAATGAAATCAACATTTTTAAAAATATTAAAAAAAAAAAGAAAAGAAAAGGATAAATGAAAACCAGTTCAATTCTAATTCCAGTTCCCAATTCAACCAGTGAACCAGATAGTTCAACCCATTTGAAAAATGCTAAAACACAGTTCACAAAAAAACGATAAATTTAATTTTTTCAGTTCAATCGGTCGGACCAAACTAGTTGAATCAATTTCTAAAACATTGCTCTACATACGTTTCTTGTCTTCGCTTTTGAGTAAATTTGTAACCCTCAAGTTTCATAAATTTATACTTTAGACCTTATTTATGTTCTGTTAGTTTGACCACAACATTATAAACATAAAAGGACTAAAAGCTATTATTTTTTCTTTTGAGATTTTTTTTCAAATAATTATGAATAGTTTTGCACTTACCGTTTTCTAGAGTTATCTTTATGACCATCGACAACTTTAGTATTCAATAACTTTGAATTTGTACCGTTAACTATGTTCCGGTTATAATAACTTTAATCTAAACACTGGCAATAAATTTACTAGATAACAATATCACTTGTGATTTGGAGTTTGGAGTAACAGGATGATTAAGTCATATGTCAACTATTCTGGTCGAACAAAATTGTATTTCTAGATCAAGTCAGCTCAACCAAATCTTTAGATGCCGTTATCAAGTCAAGGGTCATCTCAAACGAATAAGACAAGACTAAATAGGAAGAAATAACAACAATAACCAAAAATATTTGCTAATCACCAAATCCAGCAACAAAATAAGAAGATGGTCTATTTAGAAAATGGCTAGTCAATTGATATAAATGAGAATGAGAATAAGAATAGTTAGCGCCTTAATGGTACATGAAACAACCTAACTTAGAACTTTCATGTAAATTTCAATTTGCCTCAACCTTTGTGTCAAACTAATAGTGGTAAAAGATATCAAATGATTTTTGACTTAGCAGTATGAACCAGTATATTTTTGAGACAACATCCGTACTATGTAATGAAAAGTGTTAAAAGAGTAAGAAGTAATAGTGGTCGGGTAGGTATGAAAAAATTAAAACATGATAGGGGTATTTTTATCAAATTTATAAAGTAATAAAAGTGAAGTTAAGGAAGGGTAAAATGTAAAAGAAGAATGGTCATATCTATAGTCCTTTTGTGTTTGGTACGAATCACGGCAAAGAAATGATGAATGAAAGAATGGCGCTATTCAGATTGTATCTCCCAACTGTTCCAACCACCCTCTTTCCTAATAAATGTCATGCAATCCGATAATATAACGACATCGGGTCGGATCAATTATATCTACATGTACAATTGTACATCCATTTTTAAATACATAGACGACCAATAAATGTGCAAAAGTACGTACTTGCAATATATTTTGGCATTTTAAAGTTATGGGAATGTTTGGGAAAACGGGCCAATAGAGAGAATATTTTTTTAGTAAAAATTAGTATTTGTGAATGCAACTCAGTGTTTCTAATTTCATTGATCTATTATATGTATTTAACTTTCAAATAACGCAATTGAATATATTTAATGATATTTTTGTTGATTGTCGTGTGTGTAAGATGATACGTGGCATCAATATAAGTTCTCGCATCATCAAAAATATTACTTGATACATACAAGAGTGATATTTGAAAGTTGGATACAAATAATGCATCAAATAAAGTCTAATAAATACTACATAATTAAGAGTTAAAGTTTAGTATATTATCATACAGTAATCCCCTTTTAGTAAGTGTTCGACAAATTGATACTAATCGGATTTGAACATTGTAATAAAGTGGCAATAAAATATACTCAACTAAACTCAAACACAATAAAAAAAGAAAAATCAAATGCAATTAGCTGATGGGTACTTTTAGTTAAGCTAAAACTCTTCTAGTTTAATTAGTTTCATTTTTTTATTTAATTTTTCGAGTTTAATTTTTCTATAAATTCTTTTAATTTTTCTTTTTTCTTTAAAAGAAAGAACAAATAAAAGTAACATAACATCTCATAAGCGGTATGAATGTTAAACATACCCGTATTGGATATTTGTGCATTGCTTCTACCAGCACGAACAAATACATGCCCCTTCAATCATTTCATCCTTAATTTAGAAGAGCTATTAGTTTTACTCTTCTTTTTTTTAATGAAAAGAGACCATTGATTCAACAAAAAGAAATAGACACGAGTAATGATACGGTTGAGATAAAGACAATCGAGTAAAAATAAAGTTACCCAACAAGGACAAACTATTGTTTACAGAGTTAAGACTAATGTTAAAAGTAAAAACCAGAAAATCATATAAGCAAAAAATAACAATCGAATCATGAGTCTGTCTGTACCTCATTATAAGTAACATGTAATGAATATAAGAATTTAAGTTATATCTTCAATTTGTTTCAAATGCAATTCGTGTACAACAAAATCATCTCATATTAGTCATCCTCAAATTCTACTTCTTAATATCTCACGTTTATCTTACTTAAAACATCACACATCATAGAAACACATAAAGTGCATCCAGGATTGATACTAACATGCAAAAGATCTTGACATCTCAGGTTAAATGAGCCATTAGTTCTACATGTGGTAAAAGCCTATATTAACTTCCGTGTGATTAGCAGAAATCCTTCATTTTATGATATTTATAAGAAAATAGTATCAAATCAACAACAAAATGTTGAACAACTAAACGAGCGAAAATTATAAAATATCATTAGTTACTTTTATAAAAATATTATGTTTCATATAAATTTTTTTTTAATGCCTTGTGCCGCTCTTTCTACATCCGCCACTAGTTGCTTAAATGTTAAATTTTGGTATCTAACAGCTAAGTGAGCGAAAACTTGGTGCATTATTCAATTTCTCTTGTTTCAAACGTTAAGCCTACTTGAAGCTCATACATTTTTCGATGTCTTTATTGCACTCCTACATGTCCATATTTGGTTGTTCTTGCTAAACAAATAGACCAGGCCCCTACCAAAATCACGAAATCTAATTGTCTATTGTGGGGATTAGAGAAGGATGTTATTTCAGATTGAGTATTAGTGAAAATGTGGTCATTTCAATTTTCCCCAAACAACTAGACTAGAGAATAGCTAAAGGACCACACAACACATCCTTCAAATTGAGGTATGTCCCATGAGATTTGATTAATCATATAGATTTTATAAGGGGAAATTTGATTCTATCGAAGATCTTTCTAGAAGTGTTCTTTTTGTATTCGGGTATATAAATAGAAAAGCGACACTTCTTTTTGGTTTTGCTCAATTTATTTGCTAAGATTCTAAGTGGGTATTTGTCTTATCCCATTAAAAATTTTGTGAACTCAAATAGTAAATGGTTAAAATACTATATTGAGAAAGTGTTTCATACACAATTCAAATATTATCCAAGATTATCATCACACTCTTATTCAAATTTCCTAACAGATCTATCATGTTAGGTATAATTTGTAAGTCTTTGTAAATAGATATTGTGTGGTCGATTATAAAACTTTGGAACGTTAGCTGATAGATACCTGTTGTGTTACTTACTTGTAAGGAAGACATTTATATTCATCCCATAAATAGTTTGGCATTAGAGGTTAGTAAAATGTCAGCTCTCATTGATCCACCAAACTACTTTTATCCAACATTTTTTCTTAATTCCATCAAATTACCTACAGAGTGTGTTTGATTTGCGGAATGGTTTAAAAGGAATTGGAATTCATTAACAACAATTGAAATGAGTAAAAACTAACATTTGAAAGAATTTGTATATATAGCGTGTTTGGTTAGCGGAATGGAATGGAATTAGCTTTTCATTCTCAGCTAATCTTGAATTCCTTTAGGCAATTCAATTGTAAGCTAATCTTTTAAGTTTCTTTATGCAAATGAATTTGAAGGAATTGCATTCCTTTCATTTTCAACCAAACAATATGGCGAATGACCTTTTAAATTGTAGTTCCTTTCATCTTTAATCACATATGAAGGCCCATCATTCTAATAGCAAGTGTAACACATAAAGCACAAAGCTATGTATTAGCCTTATTAATTTCAAATCAGAACTCAAAATTATGGTGTAAGTTATTAGAGCCTACAACTCAAAACTTATAAAGTGATTAGATCTTTCAGTTTCTCAATATCTTTAATATTGGACGAGTAGTTAAAGTTTTGGATTATATATTATGCATGTAAGTATATCAAGTACAGAACAAGAAATTACAACCAAAGAAAACCATGATGATGACCCTAAATCTTGTCTTGTGTATATATAAGTTGGGATAGTCCCCAACTTTTTGACCATTAATATCTAAAACCTCAATGAAGCCCTTCCTCGTGTTCACGCTTTTAGTTCTCTCAACTCTCCTTTGTGAAGCTCAAGGTACGTTTATAGATACATACATACATTCATACATAAAAACATAAACATGCATACATATCTTCATTTCTACGGGGTACTTACATTTATAGACGGTATTTATACATTCATTTAATGATTAAATCATGAAACCGCGATATGTCATATGTTTAATTGAATTACTAGAGAAATACATACTTCATTATTCTTTTCTAAAGTTATGGTATTCTAAAATGGTTCCCTTGTTTATTTGTTTGCAGGAACAAATAGAAAACTTATGACAAAAAGTACTTCTTCCACAATCAATTTCAAGGTTGGTGATTATTTTGGACAAAAAGTTTCTTGTTAACAAAATCTGTGATTTCAGTAACGTGTATATCGATTTTACTCTGTAGAATTACATGAATGGTGCGAATAACGACCCAACATCGGAGAGCAATTCAAATTTTACTCTTAGTACATCAAGAGAACGTTCAAAGCTTGCACCACCATGCTACCAAGATGTTGTAGACCTAGCTGGAATGGATTATGCTCCACCAAGGAGAAAAACCCCTATACACAACTAATTATCATTTATTATTAAAATAATAATTTAAATAAATAATCAATGTTTTTTGGCAGTATATATAATGAAATACATGTGAAGCGGATCATAACCATCTCCAAAAATGGTAACTGTGTCTTGAAGGTTTTAGAGGAAACCTAGGCTCAAGTCTCGCTGATAAACATCTTGAGATGACAAAAGAAAAAGTCTGAAACTTGTCATGGATGCCTGTTAGGCCATGTATATCTCACCAAAAAGAAGTTTGAGTTCCCCCGGTAGTATAAACATGGATCACGCTCCGTTTACCCGTTTATATGAAGCAAGATTATGAGGTTCCAAGGATGGATCAAGATAGAAAGACAAAAGCTTTCATCTTTTAGTAATTTGTTTATAACTATATATATAAAAATTATTTTATTCTTGATTTATTATAACTCTTCTGGGACTAGAGGTGAAAGTTATGTAAATATGTTATAAATGTATAGTATTACTTTTAGATTCATCATGGTTAACATTATGCTATAATAATGTTTAGAACCATAACTCCATAATTAAGGTGAGCTTTCAGGCTTTTGTAACACTTTAGTGTGATCTGTCGAATAATAAAGTAAGATAAAACAAATTATTGTTAATAAATATTCTCATTGTTTGTTTCTTTCAAATTACCCTCATGCATTATTATCACCATCCAAAAATAATAATAATAAATAAACAAAAAAGATCCAAAAACACAAATGAATGAAGTAGGTGTGAGAGCATTTATATGCGTATCCATTTTATGCCTTTAAAAATTAAATCTATCTGAGATGGACCACTTGATTTATTTTGGAGGCAAGCTCTTCAAACCTTGGCTTAATCATGGTTAATGATGACCCAAACATGTGGTGTTGTGGGCTCATGAATTTTTCCCTACAAATTGGTATATATTGTACAATAACTTTTTTGTTCTTTTCTTTGAATCAAATTATTAATTTAAAAGATGAAAGTAAAAATCATTTTGTGAAAAACAATAAAATTGAAAAAGAAAGAAAGAAAAGAAAATGAATCAACTCCAATTCACAAGAAACATGTTTTGTAACAGATCTAAAATGTGTCTTTAGCATGTCTAGCTAAATATATTTTTCATATATGTATGTAGTCAGCATCAATTAACAATAACAAATGAAGTATTTCAATAGTACCATGATCATGGGCTAGTATTTTATAGCTTCCTTTTTGTGTATATAATGAAATGAAAATACTACCATATTATTTTTAAAATTTTGAAAATATCAAACTTGGTGAACTTAAACAAACATTGTCTATAATCTATATATTTTTTAGCTAAAAAGTATTTTAAGTGGTTGTTGTTGTATTGGGTTAAAGGCCCAACAACAATTGTAGATGAATTGCATAATGACACATGATGACCAAGGCCCATATTGCTACCAAAATGGTCTTTTATAGAATTGCAAATTAGGGAGCGAGTGAAAAAGAACGTTGAAAACTTGAAATGCAAGAACTAAACTAATGAACTTTTTTTTTAAAAATACAATCAAGTCTCCACCATCTTATTAAAAAGCATGTTGTTTTTATTATGTATGGATCCCTTACTTGGAATATGATCAAATCTAACATAACTTGTTAGCACCTAAGCATATATTTCTGTTAGCAGAAAACGGTTTTTTCTTTTGAAAAATGATATATGTGCCTAATTAGGCATATATGCCTAAAAATATGATTGGTAGATGATAAAATAATTGGATGAGACTAGGAGAGAGAATAAGTGGAGTACACGTGTCAAAAACTGTATGGTTGGGCAAAATTAGTCATATGCCTAATTAGGCGGATATAGCATTACTCTTTTCTATGAATTAATGTAAATGTTATAGGTCGTATATTTGAGTTCTAATGTTTCAAACTTCAAAGAAGAAAACATAAGTAAGAAATAACATTAGCTGTTTTTGAAATCAAACTCAATACTATTATAGAGTTTAACAAAAGGAAAATTCAGTTACCATAAAAGAAATTAAAAAAAAAAGAAAAAAGAAAAGAAAAAGAAGCTAAAATTTCATTTTGAACATATCATAGAGATTTTGTTTATAAATGACAGATTAAACTATGAAATATAAGGCTGGAATAGCTCAGTTGGTTAGAGCGTGTGGCTGTTAACCACAAGGTCGGAGGTTCAAGCCCTCCTTCTAGCGTTTGTTTTATTTTACACCTATATTTTGTTGCCTTAAATTAAAAATGAAAATAAAAAAGTAAAATACATAAAAGCCCCTGAACTTTTCTGCTACATACGAAATCATCTTCCAAAACAAGCCCCTCAAGTTTGTTAATAATACAATCCTCAGATTGGAGGATAGCATTTTCGTTGATATGTACCACATTTGGATGTCTCTTATTGAAGGTTGATCTGAAACTCTCAAAAACTTAGAATTGTATTGAATTTCTTTCCGAGTTAAGTGGAGTCCTACATGGAGCACTTAAAAAAGCAAGAGCGTAACAACATCCCACTTGTTAACATCTATATTATCGATGTCCAATAATCTACCATTAAAAGCTTCATCAAGCAAATCATCGTATATTTGTTTCTTTCTAGTATGCTTATTTTTTCGATTCATGTTTCTAAGAGAAGCTGCTCCTAACGAAAGAGTGATAAAGCTACTAATATATTAATAAGCAAGAAATTTTAAAGAATGTTCACATATAAGCCAAGTAACGAGTTGTTAAAAACTTACTGATCGTGCCTTAGGTTATGAAAAACAAAGTAGCAACCATTGTACTCACCCAAAGATTTTGTTTTTCTTCACCATCTATACAAGCAGCAGAGTAAATAAAAATAAAAAATTGAAGAAAGTAAGAAATAAATTGCTTACAAAAGAAGATGGAATTGATTCTTGAAAGCCCTTTATTCATCATCTCTGGAGCAAAATATAAGCATCAATGCCAAATAAAAAGAACACAAAAAAGAAAGTACGAAATAAATTGCTTACAAAAGAATATGGAATTATTTCTTGACTTTGATCGGTCTCTATTTAGATTTGATGAAAAGGTTTGTCTTCTGTACTACTTACGACTTTATAAGCTGTGTCATTTCAACCTTCCATTCATTGAGCTAAAATTGCTTTTTACATTACATTCTTGTATAAGTTACGACTCGATATAAAAGTGTTATATATATATATATATATATATGTTTGTAGTTTATTTCTGCCACCGATCGGCATAGGCAGTCGACGTACCACCCAATTAAATTTATCTTAAGGAGACCTCCACATACCCTCAAGTTCAAAATCAAGCCAGGTAAGCAATCACATTATGTATTTCTCCATTAAAAAAAGGTTTGTTTTGACTTTTTATTACTTGCTAAATTCAAACTGAGATCTGCAACCAAAAAATTCGATATACTTGCAACAAAAAATTTCAGGAAACTGTAAGTTGACTCTGTTTGACCTCAAAAGTCAAAAACCTTACATGTTTAGATGGAGAAGAAGATGATGACGTGCTTGAAACTTTATTGGTTTATCAGGACCTGAAGCTGGGGTTACTGATTGTAGGACGAAGATGATATCTTCATTTCATTTTCATCCAGTTTTTCCCCTGGCCCTTTCAGTTCAGCAAACGCTATTTTTGCAGCTTGCTTGTGTAAATATTCATTATAAAAAAAACACAAAATCGAGAAGAGGAAAAAAAACAAAATTGAAGAAAGCAAAAAATAAATTGCTTACAAAAGAAAAAAGAAGATGAAATTGATGCTTGTATCTTGAAAGTTCTCCATTCTTTTGCCTAAGTTTTGGGTGTCTTTTGCAAATGAGGGTGAAAAACTCAGAGACATGGGAGAAAGTGAATGGGAGGAGATGTAAGGATAGAAGGTATGAGAAGGGAAGAGAGTGATCGGTGTTAGACTATTTGCTGCTCACTTGTATTTTTTGAGTTCTTCTACATTATTTAATGACCTCTGTTTGTATAATTGGTAGATATAAACTTTACGGCTAATAAAAAAAATCAAAATAGTGCTTAAAAGATATTTTAGTTATTAAAACATCACTATCATTGTCTATCGAAGGGGTGGGCCAATCATTAATAGATCTGTCAACCAACATCGTTGATGATCAATCCAATAACTATTAATAGGCCTCTATCATATATATTATTGTCAGTTATCACAGTCAACTACAGTCAATCACTACCTTATTTTTATAAATTATCGTCACATAATGTGGATTACTAACTAGTTATATATAACGAACTTAATATTTTAATTATTAGTTGGCGTGTAATCTTATTAATCGGAGTATCATATCTGTACACGAGTGGACTATAGTTTTTATTTAATATCTTTTTGATCTTGAGGTCGGTGTAACTTTTGATATTATGTCATTCATATGATGCCAACGTTGTATCAATATTATTTCTATGTTTTCCGTGCACATTGAATTTAAGTTTGTTAATGTATCAAAATGCCACTAGACAAAAGTAACATATTATAAGAAGTATTATGGTGAAACTCAATTGGTTAAGTTTGGTGTAAATTGTTCGCAATTTAATTAGTTTCTACATTTGCATAATATCAAAAAAGAGAAAAAAACAATACAATATAAAATTTTGGTTTACTAAATATAAAGTTCGATTCACATGTAACTAGTGATCTTCATCATAATAAACCCGACATCACTTAAAAAAGATGATTTCATTTACATCTTCCGAAATGTGTAACTATATATAATACTCTACTCACTTGATCGAAACAGTAGATTCACGAGACGGCGACAATGGCAACCTCGACGAGAAATCCTTTAGAGGTGCATCATCTTCATGGTACACACACGAATCCTCTTCAAAATTAAGTGCGTAACTTAGAGGATCATACTTAAAATCAGTAGATGAACGACGCCGCCTATGACTTTTTGCATCAATTCTACCAAACATGTTACGACACTTGTCTTTCATCTCTGGGATGTCAATTGAAGTATGGGATTTGATCCATAGAGACGATGCACCAATGAAAAAAATAGGACGACTGTTGTTGTTGTTGTCGTCGTCGGAGAATGATATTGGTGAATCAGAGTGTAGGGTTTCGCGGCGGTTGGCGGTGAAACAACATGAGAAACAGAAGTATTGTTTGATCTTATCTTTTAGGGATAACTTGCGGGCGTCGTCCATTTGTGTGATGAGAGTTCGTATGGCTGAGAGGATTATGATGTAGTAAGTTACAAATGAAAGTGGCGACAAAGGAATGGGACTACTTACATATTTGGTCCTTGATGTTGTGATAGTTTACGGTTTTAGTCCCTGGACTTTTATGATGGTTTTGGTGAATTATTATTAGCGTTTGGGATTTCTTGCAAAAGTCTCTATTGATTATTCATACATCTAATTGAATGGTTTTATCATTGTGATTGTGTTCGCAAATTTGAAATAATCATAATTGTTTAGGAACCCCAGTGGGGAAGCAGTCGGAATTTATGATTGATAGTGATCGATATTTGAATAATTTTGAGCGAGTATCATCATAAAGAACGTAATTATTTTAAAAAATAAGGAAAGGGATTATTCTAGTATTTTATGTTAGGTTTCTGATTGGAGTTTTTCAGTTTATGGCTTTTGGTTTAAACGATCAATATACTTTATTGTGATTGTAGGTTGTTTATTTGGTTATGAGTCGTATTTTGTTGTTTGATTACTAAGTAATAATTTTTATAAATATGAAGCTAAAGAAATACGGTTACAGTAAGATGCTACATCTAGGTTGAATAAGAAGAAAATAGGGTGACCAATGTACCTTTGAAATACCTTTGAAATAAATTGTACATGATGAGATTTAACAAAAAGTTAATCGAGTTTAAATTAACGATTAAATTGCTACAAGTCAAATAATAACCTTAATTAATTTCAACTTTTGGACTAAACATGCAATCTATAATTCTTCATAGATGAAATATGTAATTTTCACATTAAATTATTTCACACCAAATTCGGCTCAGATGTCACAACTTCAATCGAGCGATATTAATTGACCCATGTACACATCACATGGTTTTCCTTTTTTAGTGTTTGTGCTCGATAGTATAATAATTTGTTAAAGAACTCATCTGATAAAAGTCTTGTACCCTTCTTAGTCCAAGAATAAATATCTAAACAATTTGGTTATATTGCCATCACTAGTGCTGCTTGGGAGTTTTTGTATCTTTGGTTCTAATATTTCAGTTCTTTGATCTCAAAATGTAAGCATGGAAGACACTGCAAAAGAGGATATAACGGAACAACGAAATTAAGGCACGAATACAGTAAAAATCAAGCAACACGAACTAAGCATTGAGCAACAACAAGGTTTAAACTTACCCGCTCTTCGTGTCGGGATTAAAACAAAATTTACATTGTTAGTCATATTAACATTGTTGTAAAGTTTCAAAAATTAATATTACCACTCACAAAATCTTTAATAAAATTAATAATTAATAATAATATAATAATAATAGGAATAATAGGAGTATTGTATTACTACAACTTAAAACTACTAATAATAATATCCATAATGATAATAGTGTTGTTAATGGAGTAATATAATATGGATGGATGTCATTATTTTACTATTAATAATTATAACTACAAATGGGATATCGTAAGATATCAAGAGAATATAACAAAATGACAATTCAATGATAACTTGGTCAAAGAAATGTCAAATGAAAGATCATGATATTATGAAAGATTACTCAGTTAATTGATTATAAAAGGTAATACATAAACCTAGTTATCCACTACTAGTTTCATATGTTGTTACCTGTAACACCTCAATCGAATAAAATTATAAAACTATATATCATAGAAGAGTTATTTAATATTTTAACTTATTAAATAAATTTATTTAAACTAAATTGGGCATTGAGCATATTAAATTAAAGACTATGAATTTAATTTAAATGGAATGATATTCATTGTAATAACACCTCTAACTGAAAGTAAGGAATGTCAATTAGAGTATCTATGTTTATTCTAGAAACCCTAACAGTATATAAATAATTAAATATGAGTGTTTTAGGGCTAGAGGTGACTGGAGCTGGAATCATAACTTCAGCATCCATTAACAGCCATTTTCCAACTGCGTTTTCTGACCAAACGCATATACTGATCATTTGATAAACGCATATCCATACTAGTGCTCATACACTCAAAGTTTGATTGGAGAGAAAGAAGTGAGTCTAATATACAATAGAATATGTGAAGACATGTGGTGTTTTCTGGCGAAAATAAGTTTTCCGGCGAGGTAATATTTTTATTTAAATCTTTATTAAGCTGGAGGAAGCTTGTTTGTGTATTATGAGCTAATTTATGATCATTTGGTAACACATATGAACCATAACACATGGATCTCCATTAATTTTGGAAATTCAAGGTTTTTTCGATTAAGTTGATTTTTGTAGCTAGGACCGTATAACAACTTCAAAAGTACACAAATCAACCCTCCTATATGTTGATATGTGTTTGCTTGAAAAAAATAAGCATACTTAACAAGTTTTATAGTTAATTAGAATATTACTATCTCTTAGCACTGAGCAATCGAAAAGAAAAATATAAAATTATAGTGATGAAGATGTTATACGGATTATCGTACATGCTATAGCCATTAGAACACACGGAGTGGGTCGGAATGCGCAAGTTCCTTAGCCGGAACACCGTTCCTCCACTCCCGGGCAACGTTCCGGGCCCAACGTCCCCCACCCTGCCGCGGACGTTGTGTTACGGATTTAAGGTTGTTCTTTTTTCTTTTTCTTTTTTTTTTTTTAATCTAACGGTTATTTGTTAAAATAAAATAAAATAACGGATATATAACCGTTTTTTCAAAAAATACATATTTTTTTTAAACCATTTTAAACAAATCAAAACACTCTTTCTCATCTACAATACACTCAAAAACTCTACCATTATATATAATTCAACTCTTTCTCATCTACTACATTCTCAAATATTCAAAAACTCCACCATTCTATATAATTCATCTATTTCTCATCACCAAGTCGAACAACCAAAACAACCAAAACAATTCATTCAACCTAGAATTTCAATGGAACCCTTTTCAACAATATTTATCACCAAACCCGCAATCCGACTTACCCACTTTTGGCACTCCATATACACCCACTTTTGTCACTCCGTATCAATCATCATCCTCTCAAACACCTCAATTTTCATCCGAACAATTTCAAGCCTTTCTAACGTGGCAACAACAACAACAAACACCCATCACCAAACAATCGGTTGAAGACGAGGTCCCGACACCCACATCCCGTAGAAGTAGAACCAAAAAAGGAAAACGAGTGGTGGCGGAATCATCACAACCGAGATCAAAAAAGGTTTACAACAACGTGTCCGGTTGGGAACCTGCGGACAAGCTTCGGTTCGCCCAAAGTTGGGTTGTCGTTTCCGAAGATTTTAACCGAGGAAACGCGCAAACGGGAGACTCTTTTTGGTATCTTGTTATGAACGAGTACCGTGGGCACAACCCTTTCTTTACCTGCACCAAAAGACGCGTTGACATCAAAATGGAAGAAACTCAATGCCGATTGTCAAAAGTGGGGAGGCATATGGAACCGGCTCAACTCACAACGAAGAAGCGGCGAAGATGACGACGACTTTCGGATCCGGGATGACACCGATTGTCCTGGACTTTTATTAACGACTTTCGCAATTTAAGAATGAAACGCTTAAAACTTTTAGAAGTTTTCAAGCGTGGAACTTCTTAAAGGACCGCCAAAAATGGTTAACTCCCGATCCCGTTGTAGTCGGACGGCGAAACGTTCTAAAACGCCGCGAGATGGTTCACTTGGACGACTTGGACGAGGAATCAGAGGACAACCCAAATGCCGCTATTTGGTAGTGATGCATTCCAATGTCCATGGGGAAAAGCTAGGAAATCAAAATCCCAGAAGACGACATCCGGTTCCAACTCTTCTACTCGTGCTTCATTTGACGAGTCTCTCGCCGGTACCTTTGAAGGCATCCGTTTCAACAAACAAGCCTACTATCGGAATAAAGATTTGGAAACACAACTTCGAATCTTGGCTATGTCGACGGACCACTTGTCGGGACAAGACAAAAAAATCATAGAAAAACAAAAGGCTAAGATTCGGGCAAAGTTGGATTTCGATGAACCGGCGGATAAGGCACCGGAGGACACTAGTTCGGGAGACGATTGATTTTTATTTCTAGTACTTGTTATTTATTTTAATTTTTACGACTTGTAATCTTTATTTTAATTTTTAGGACTTGTAATCTTTATTTTAATTTTTAGGACTTGTAATCTTTATTTATATTTTTAGGACTTGTAATCGTTATTTTTATTTTTAATGAACTTTTATTTTTAGAACTTTTAATTTTTAATTTTTATTTTTAATGAAGTTATTTATTTTATTTAAATTAATTTGTTATTTATGTATATTTATTACAAAAACTACTTATAAGTATAAATACTTAAATAAAAATAGTAAATATTATTATATATATAGTTATGAATTTCATTTCAAATAAAATAAATAGTATATATAAATAATGTTATGTAATACATGAGTCGAGCATGTCCAGAGCTTGAGTTTGTAAAATATCAAACGAGTCAAGCACGAGCTTTACATATTAGGCTCGGAAAGTACGAAGTTCGATCTCGAACTCTATAAAATGTAAACGAGTCAAGCTCAAGCCTAGTTGAGTTATGGCTCAGCTCAAATTGTTTACAATCCTAGTAAGAAAGTTTGTCGTTAATCGATTTGGTCTTTGAAAACTCAATTGATCACAAGATACCCGATTATGCAATATACTATGAGTCGAAAAGACTCTCTATCTCCGTATAATCTGGATAGTAAAAACAACATTCATTTAGATACATATGAATCGATCATTTTTTTTATCTATATTAATATATTTGCATTTTAAAAATTAAGACTTAACATTTTCAAATTTAACTTATATAATTTTTATTTAATAATAATTTTAACATTCTTATAATTTTCACTCTTCACCATCGTATCTCAAATCATAAACTACACACAACTAAACTATCGTTATTGAGTCATTATCATGGATAATCCATGAATAACAAATATAATATATGGCTATTGTCGAGTTACTATTTTATTTTTTTATAATAAAACGTCTATGTATTAAGCTAGTAATATAATATATATACAGATCTTTCTAAAAACGGGAATGATTAATTTTGGTACGAATATTAAACATTACATTTCACAAACATATACTAACATTATTTCTTAAAATGTAATTATAACTCTCTCGAAGTGACTAAAACTACTCCACTTCATATATTATAATTCATGTCCATCTCTTCAACTTAATTTGGTGTTACTAATTAATTCATTGATTGTATGTTTATTTCTTCAGTTAAATGACTCATCGTAGACATACCTATATCCATTCATGTGACATGCATACAATTAAAACTGACAAAACAATATATGTAATTGCATAATTGTGTAACCATATCAATTAATTAGCCCTCTCCCTGTTGGACATCTCTTTTCATACTCAAGTTTTTTATAATAAAAAGGAAAAAGAAATTAACCGTAAAAATAATATGGAGTCATTTTAGAATTTTTTTAATAGGAAAAAATGGAAAGGGATGAATTTTTTCTATAAATTTTTTCCTTTCAATTTTGAGATGATTGTGAAAGAAAACCATCAATTTAACTATTTTTCTTCATTTTCTTTTACTTTCCTCCCGACTCGAGAATAAATGTGAGTTATCTTATATTACATTCATTTCTATCATTTTTTTTTTCCATCTCATTCTTTTCCACTAATTAAAAAAAAACTCAAAAATACAACTTAGTGATACTTTTAAGCAATAAAGGCCGGAGTAGGGGTAGTTCGGGATCACGAGTCCATTTAGTTTCCGTAACATAATAATTTTTTTAAAAATGATTGTGGTTTTCTATAAGTGATTTGGTTACTATCAACCTTAGATATGTTAGTCTGTCACTAATAAGCTGTTTAGATTTCTTAAATTTATTAAGTTTCCTCCTTGTATATGTTATTCAAATTTATTTGTAAATTCATTTGATAATTATCTCCTAGAAAAAATTAAGGTAGCAACAATGTTTATTAATTATGTTCTAGAAAAATCAAAAAAGGAAACACAGTTATAAGTCTTGAATTCACAATCACTTTAAAAAAGGAATCAGCCGGCCATCACTTTAGACCATGCAATTATAGTTAAGTCTTTAATTAAGAACACGAAGACCTCATTTCAGAGGACTATGGGTAACACCAATTAGGCCAAAGACCATCAAATATATATATCTTTCTCAATAAAACCTTTAAATATACAATGCTTTAAGAAGACGTATATATCGACCACACTCTCCTTGACTAAAAGACATAACATGAGGAGCCAGTAGTGTGAAAACTCTAAACTTTCTTTCATCACTAGAAAGGTCAAATATGAAATAGTCTTTCTATACATCTTCTTGCAATATAATATACATATACATACTATATATGTGTATATATAACACAAAATTCCATCTTGTCACCAACTATTATCTTTTCCATTCCATTTCTCTTCACTTTCCCAGAAACCCTAGTTTAACACACTTTTATCCCTTCATCAGATATATATCAAATCTTTTTATAACCTTATTCATTCAAACCTTAACTGTGTGTGTGTGATAACTGTGTGAAGAGAAATGGGAAACTGTTATCCAAAACCAGTTAACAATCTCTCAAACAGCAATAAAATTCCCACTCCTACAGGTACTTAATTAAATTTCTTTTATTTTTCGCCTTAGATTCTTTATTTGATTTCATTAAATTTACCACAATTTTATAATTTTTTTCATCAGTTGCTAGAAGGGATGAGAAAAAGAATGGATCCATAATCGATAACCGTCCACTCACCGTAGCAGGAGGTGGTGGGGCCACCGCATATTCCAGTGAAACCGTGCCACCTAGTGGAAGAATAGTAACACCGGATTTGAAGTGTTTTACTTACTCTGAACTCAAAAGTGCCACTAGAAACTTCGGGCCGGATACCATGCTCGGAGAAGGTGGTTTTGGTATGGTTTTTAAAGGATGGGTGGATAGTGAAACGTACGCGCCGTCAAAGGTCGGTAAAGGAATCGCAGTTGCCGTTAAAAAGTCATATCTAGGCAGCGTTCAAGGTCTAAAAGAATGCCAGGTAAGTAATCTCTTTTGTTAGCTCCACTTAACATTTTAATTATTCTTTGAAGTAGATATATTGCATGACATGCATCACGTATGGGATGATTGTATTTATTTAGGACGTTTACTTTCAGCTTTTGTAGTAGGACCAGGATACTACAAATAATCAAATATATGGTTCATGTACCAATTTTATGTAAATGTCGCCAACTAAGCCTTGTCAAGCTTTAAAAGTCATGATTTATGTTGTGTTTGTAATTTTGGTTTTCTTTTTTATCTAAATTAATTAATAATAATTAATTAAACTAAAATTTGCCCAATTTATATATTTTTATATATTTATAAAAATAATAATAATAGGTCATATGAACACCTTATAAAAAATTTCCACACACGTGTTATTTTTCGCGCTCTTTGATATTCAATTATATTTTTTTTTACCTAATAAATAATTTAATAAGTATTTATTTTGGAGATGGGGACCCTTAATTCTTGGGCCAAAAGGGTCACTTTTTATGTTTTATCAGACGGTTGACATTTTAGAAAGCAAAGTTTGCTTTTGACTTCTTCAAACTACATGTATCATAAAATTCAAACAAATTTTTTTAACAAAATAATCCAATTTGTAAGACAAATAAATAAATATTAAACCGTTCTAATTTTTTTATTTTTTCTAGAATATATTTATGTTTCTTGTTAAGTTTTTAACTTGTTTTATTATGCAGGAGGAAGTGAATTTTTTGAGAAAATTTAGCCATCCAAATCTTGTTAAATTAGTTGGATATTGCTGGGAAGATAGAGAATTTCTTCTTGTATGTGAATATATGCAAAAGGGTACTCTTGAAAATCGTCTCTTTCATAGTAAGTACTTATTATATCGTCTTATTATTATCGTAACAATCAATAAAAATATTTAAAAATAAAGTAAATAAAATTATACTAATTTTTATAATTAATTGGATTTGGCAGAAGATGCAGAACCACTCCCATGGTCTACAAGAATTAAAATAGCTACTGGAGTAGCCCAGGGCCTTACTTTCTTGCATACTACAGAAAAAAATGCTATTTACAGATATCTTAAATCTGCAAATATTTTATTGGATGGGGTTAGTAGATATTGATATAATTTGATAAAATGTATTATCAAAAATATAATTAACTGATTTTTAATTTTATTCTTTTCAGGACTATAATGCGAAGCTTTCGAATTTTGGACTCTTAAAGTTTGGTCCTGAATATGACAATTCACCTAAAGGTACTGCAAAGTACGATGTACATATCTGCATTCCGAGTAGAGATGTTTATGCAGCTCCTGAATACATAGTCGCTGGTTAGTTCTTCCCGTTCTGTTTATATTTATGTTTTTGATAAATGTTTTTAGAGTTAATTCGAACCACATTTCGTTTTTTAAAATGAAATAAAACGTAGTTAAGTATGCAGTTTTTGAAATTTGTATGATAATTAAACAAATGAGACATTAGATATGTGAAGATCTGTTTTCTTTATCTTATCTAGCCGGCTAATTATGTAGTTTAGACTAATACTGTTGAATTATCTTATACGTGTCAATGATGTGACACAATGAACCCGCACTTGCTTTCTATTTTGGACTATATGTGTTATAAATATTTCCTTGTTTAAAAAAGCTTTATACTGGGTCGAAACCTTGCGAACACTAATTTTTAAATTATATCTCTAGAAAAACAATTTTAAGACATGTAAGACATATAGCCTATAGGTCATGGTCCAAAAAAAGTTATTGAATAAAACTTATGTGATTTAATTGCAGGTCATTTATCTGTGAAGAGTGATGTTTATGGTTTTGGAATCGTGTTACTGGAAATGCTTACGGGTCAACGTGTACTTGACCGTAATCGACCTAGCTTCCAATATAATTTGGTGGATTGGGCTCGACCGGCATTAATCAACAAACGAAGTTTTATAAAACTTATGGACCCGCGGCTAGAAAACCATTACCCATCAAAAGGAGCCACTAAAGCTGCTCAGCTAATCTCCTGCTGTCTAGAACCGTCCCCTAAATCCCGCCCTGAAATGTCAGAAGTCATGGTTATGTTACAAGAGATAAGTACTATAAAAAAAAACCCTAAGGAGGTAAAGGTCCACGAAACCCGACCTTCGGGCCCACACCGTGATCGTCATTATCAATCTGCGCACCAATCTCCGCTCCATATGAAGCAAGGTGGAGGAGCCCGACCTGATCCATCACTGATCAGGTGATATTGACCCAAAAGGTCAACGGAGATTTTTGAAGTACATATGGAAACAAACCTTTAAAAGTTCAACAATACGCCAAGAAGGCCCATGCAGATAGTCCATTTAGAGGCTGTATTATGGCTTAAAAGTTGTCAAAGGTGAAACGTGTTATTTATAACGTGACTTCTAAATTAGTTGTATATAGGGAACTTAATATTTTAATAATTAGTTGAGGTGTAATCTTATTAATAGGAGTATCTTATATGTACACGAGTGGACTATAGTTTTTATTTAATTTCTTTTTGACCTTGATGTCGGTGTAACTTTTGATATCATGTCATTCATATGTATGCCAACGTTGTATCAATGTTATTTCTATGTTTTCCGTGGACATTGAAGTAATTTAAGTTTGTTAACATATCAAAATGCCACTACACAACAGTAAGATTTTATAGCAAGTATAATGATGAAACTCAATTGGTTAAGTTTGGTGTAAATTGTTCGCAATCTGATTAGTTTCTACATTTGTATAATATCAAAAAGGAGAAAAAACAATACAATGTAAAATTTTGGTTTACTAAATTTAAACTTCAATTCACTTGTAAATAGTGAACTTCATCATAATAAACACGAAACTTTAAAAAAAAAGATGATTTCATTTACATCTTCCGAAATGTGTAACTATATATAATACTCTACTCACTTGATCGAAACAGTAGATTCATGAGACTGCGACAATGGCAACCTCGATGAGAAATCCTTTAGAGGTGCATCATCTTCACGGTACACACACGAATCCTCTTCAAAATTAAGCGCGTAACTTAGAGGATCATACTTGAAATCAGTAGATGAACGACGCGGCCTATTATTTTTTTCACCAATTCTGCCAAACATGTTACGACACTTGTCTTTCATCTCTGGGATGTCAATTGAAGCATGGGATTTGATTCATTGAGACGATGCACCTATGAAAAAAATAGGACGACTGTTGTTGTCGTCGTCATCGTCGGATAATGATATTGGTGAATCAGAGTATAGGGTTCCGCGATGGTTGGCGGTGAAACAACATGAGAAACAGAAGTATTGTTTGATCTTATCTTTTAGGGATAACTTGCGGGCGTCGTCCATTTGTGTGATGAGAGTTCGTATGGCTGAGAGGATTATGATGTAGTAAGTTACAAATGAAAGTAGCGACAAAGGAATGGGACTACTTACATATTAGGTCCTTGATGTTGTGATAGTTTACGGTTTTAGTCCCTGGACTTTTATGATGGTT
The DNA here is from genome assembly GCA_963921325.1 of Logfia minima. Lineage (NCBI taxonomy): Eukaryota > Viridiplantae > Streptophyta > Magnoliopsida > Asterales > Asteraceae > Logfia > Logfia minima. The sequence goes on from OY992764.1 coordinate 42,386,030, forward strand.
TTGGTGAATTATTATTAGCCTTTGGGATTTCTTGCAAAAGTTTCTATTGATTGTTCATACATCTAATTGAATGGTTTTATCATTGTGATTGTGTTTGCTAATTTGAAATAATCATAATTGTTTAGGAACCCCATTGGGGAAGCAGTGGGGATTTATGATTGATAGTAATCAATATGCGAATAGTTTTGAACGAGTATCATTCTTTTTAATTATTTTAAAAAATGAAGAAAAAGGATTATTTTAATATTTTATGTTAAGTTTCTGATTGAAATTTTTCAATTTATTTCTTTTGGTTTGAACGATCAATTTATTTTATTATGATTGTAGGTTGTTTATTTGGTTGTGAGTCTTATTTTATTGTTTGATTGCTAAGTAATAACTTTTATGAATATGAAGCTAAAGAAATATGGTTACAGTAACAGCTACATCTAGGTTGAACAAGAAGAAAATAGTGTGACAATGTACCTTTGAAATAAATATATTGTACATGATGAGATTTAACAAAAAGTTAATCGAGTTTAAATTAACGATCAAATTGCTACAAGTCAAATAATAACCTTAATTAATTTCAACTTTTGGACTAAACATGCAATCTATAATTCTTCATAGATGAAATATGTAATTTACACATTAAATTATTTCACACCAAATTCGGCTCAGATGTCACAACTTCAATCGAGCGATATTAATTGACCCATGTACACATCACATGGTTTTCCTTTTTTAGTGTTTGTGCTCGATAGTATAATAATTTGTTAAAGAACTCATCTGATAAAAGTCTTGTACCCTTCTTAGTCCAAGAATAAATATCTAAACAATTTGGTCTAAATTGCCATCACTAGTGCTGCTAGGAGTTTTTGTATCTTTGGTTATAATATTTCAGTTCTTTGATCTCAAAATGTAAGCATGGAGGACCGGGACACTACAAAAGAGGATATAACGGACCAACGAAATTAAGGCACGAATCGAGTAAAAATCAAGCAACACGAACTACGCATTGAGCAATAACGAGGTTTAAACTTACCAGCGCTTCGTGTCGGGATTAAAACAAAATTTACAGTTTAGATTGGTTTTTAGTTACATATCTATCTCAATCTCAATTTGTTACTAAAAGAACTTTGAAAAAAATATTCACGTATTTTAATAATATGTATACATTGAGATTAACTTATTATTTTATTTGCATTATTATTTGAAGTACTAATTTTTATACGAACAAAACTCTTCCTTTATATTTAAGATAAACTGAAAGTGTTAGTCATATTAACATTGTTGTATAAAAAGTTTCAAAAATTAATATTACCACTCTTTAATAAATTTAATAATAATAATAATAATAGGAGTATAGTATTACTACAACTTAAAACTACTAAAAATAATATCCATAATGATAATAGTGTTGTTAATGGAGTAATATAATATGGATGGATGTCATTATTTTACTATTAATAGTTATAACTATAACTATAAATGGAATATCGTAAGATATCATGAGAAAATAACAAATTGACAATTCAATGATAACTTGGTCAAAGAAATGTCAAATGAAAGATCATGATATTACGAAAGATTACTCAATTAATTGATTATAAAAGGTAATACATAAACCAAGTTATCCACTACTAGTTTCATATGTTGTTACTTGTAACACCTCAATCGTATAAAATTATAAAACTATTATATAAGAGTTATTTAATATTTTAAAACTTATTAAATAAATTTATTTAAGTTAAATTAGGCATTGAGCATATTAAATTAAAGACTACAAATTTAATTTAAATGGAATGACACTCATTGTAATAACACCCTTAACTAAAAGTAAAGAATATCAATTAAAATATCTATGTTTATTTTAGAAACCCTAACACATTCTAGTATAAAAGAAACTAATATGTGTGTTATAGGGCTAATAGCTAGATCTATAATCATAACTTCAGCAGCAATTAACAGTCATTTTCCGACTGTGTTTTCTGACCAAACGCATACACTAATCATTTGATAAACACATATCCATACTGGTGCTGATGCGCTCAAAGTTTGATTGGAGAGAAAGAAGCGAGTCTAATATACAATACAATATGTGAAGGCGTGTGGTGTTTTCCGGCGAGAATAAGTTTTCTGGCGAGGTAATATTTTTATTTAAATCCTTTATTAAGCTGGAGGAAGCTTATTTACGTATTATGAGCTAATTTCTGATCATTTGGTAACACACATGAACTTTAACACATAGATTTCCATTAATTTCGGAGAATTGAAGGTTTTTCCGGTCAAGGTGATTTTTGTAGCTAGACCATATAACAACTTCAAAGGTAAGCAAATTAACCCTCCTATTTGTTGATATGTGTTTGCTAGAAAAAATAAGCATACTTAACAAGTTTTATAGTTAGTTAGAATATTACCACCTCTTAGCACTCAGCAATCGAAAAGAAAAATATAACATTATAGTGATGAAGATGGTGTACGGATCGTCGTACATGCTACAGCCATTATGAGGTCATTTTAATATTTTAAAAATTCAGCCCTTAAGTTTAACATTATAAACAACGTTAACCCTTTGAAATAAATGAATTAGCAAAACAGGGTTTTATTTGAATTATAGAGTTTTTTATTGAGCTGATAGTTAAATTCTAATGGAAAGGTCTAGACCAGGGGCAAGGTTATCCATTTATTTGTGCAGAATTATATCGATCACTTTAAGATTGTAATTGTAATTAATATAGTAGTTAATAGTTAATAGGTATTATTAACAAAATACTAGGGTATTAGGACATGCTTAATAATATAAGAGTATGTAATTCTTTTAAATTGATTAGATGATAGAGTGGAGTTATCACTTGGTTCAACGCAACATGTAGCAAAGGAGTTTCGAGGTAAATTATACGATTTTTTAACAATATAGGGGCACATATCAAAATGTATTTTTGTGAAATATTTGTAAAGTTGATTCATTATATGCACCGGTAGCACCAATGGCAGTCAATTACGACTAAGTTCACAATCGCTCGGTTAGTGTCGTTATGAACTTTTTGATACTTGGGTACGCTTGGTGTGACCCGATATTAGTATAATAAGTACTTTCAAGCATGACAAGTCGACAATCTCATTTAGTTATTTGATTGTGAACTTGTTGTGTTTGTAGTGCTTAATATGACCCAACTATGTTGTTTAGATTCCATGGATCCATTGCATTTGTGTTATCATGTTTGTAAGGGCAATTGATTGGTAATAGAAATGCTATTTAAAGTTTTAGCTCTTGGTTAATTAAACATTTTATAGTACTAATGTTGAGATTTTAGTGATAAATTCATCTACTCACAAGGCTTATTAGCAAACTCCGCGTGTGTGATCATTAAAAACTCGATTTGTATTAAAATTAAACAGGCTCACTTGAACATCATATATTTTATACATTATAAACAAAACTTATTTTAAATAATAATATATAATATATTATATAATCACATCACAAAAACTAATTATATGTATTAATACTTAAATAAAAATAGTAAATCTTATTATATATATAGTTAAGAATTTCATTGCAAATAAAATAAATAGTATATATAAATAAAATTATAATATGATAAATAATGTTATGTAATAAACGAGTCGAGCATGTTCAGAGTTTGAGTTTGTAAAATATCAAACGAGTTGATTACGAGCTTTACATATTAGGCTCGAAACGTACCGAGTTCAATCTCGAACTCTATAAATTGTAAACGATCCAAGCTCAAGCCTAGTTGAGTTCTAGCTCGGTTAAACTTGTTTACACTCCTAGTTAGCAAGTTTGTTAGTTAATCAATTTGGTCTTTGGAAAGTCAATTGATCACAGAATACCCCGATTAGACAATATACATATGAGTCGAAAAGACTCTCTATCTCCGTGTAATCTGGATAGTAAAAACAACATTCATTTAGATACATATGAATCAATCATTTTTTATTTATTTATATTAATATGTAATACATTCTAAAAATTAAGATTCAACATTTTCAAATTTAACTTATGTAATTTTATTTAATAATAATTTTATCATTCTCATAATTTTCACTCTTCACCAACATATCCCAAATCATAAACTACACACGAGTAAACTATCGTTATTCGTGAATAACAAATATAATACATCGTGAATAACCAGATGGAATGCATGACTATTGCCGAGTTAATGTTTTGTTTTTTTTTATAATAAAATGTCATATTTCACTACATAGTGCGGGTATTAAACTAATAATAATATATATATATATATATATATTTCTAAAAACGTGAATGATTAATTTTGGTACGAATATTTTACATAACATTTCAAAAACATATACTAACATTATTTCTCAAAATGTAATGATAACTCTCTCAAAGTGACCTAAACTACTCCGCTTCATATATTATAATTCATGTTCATCTCTTCAACTTAATTTGGTGTTACTAATTAATTCATTGATTGTATGTTTATTTCTTCACTCAAATGACTCATCGTAGACATACCTATATCCATTCATGTGACATACATATATTTAAAACTGATAAAACAATATATGTAATTGCATAATTGTGAAACCATATCAATTAATTAGCCATTATCGATTAATTAGCCCTCTCCCTGCTGGACACCTCTCTTCATTCTCGAATCTTTTATAGTGAAATAAATCAATGAGAAAAATAATAAGAAGTTATTTTCGAGACTTTTAATAAAAATGAATAAAAAAGAATAGAAATGAATGAGTTTTGTTGCTATAAATTTTTTCCTTTCAATTTTGAGGTGATTGTAAAGGAAAACAATCAATTTAACTAATTTCCTTCTATTTCCTTTACTTTCCTTCCAACTCGAAAATAAATGTGAGTTATCTTATATTACATTCATTTCTATCATTTTTCCTCTTTTCTTTTCCATCTCATTGTTTTCCAAAAAAAAAAGAATTCAAGAATATAGCTTAGTGATACTTTTAAGCAATAAAGGCCGGAGTAGGGGTAGTTCGGGTTCACGAGTCCATTTAGTTTCCGTAACATAATAATTTTTAAAAATGGTTATGGTTTTCTATAAGTGATTTGGTTACTATCAACTTTAGATCTGTTAGTCTGTCACTAATAATCTGGTTAGATTTCTTAAATTTATTAAGTTTTCTACTTGTATATGTTATTCAAATTTATTTGTAAATTCATTTGATAATTATCTCCTAGAAAAAATTAAGATAGCAAACATGTTTATTAGTTATGTTCTAGAAAAATCAAAAAAGGAAACACAGTTATAAGTCTTGAATTCACAATCACTTTAAAAAAGGAATCAGCCGGCCATCACTTTAGACCATGCAATTATAGTTAAGTCTTTAATTAAGAACACGAAGACCTCATTTCAGAGGACTATGGGTAACACCAATTAGGCCAAAGACCATCAAATATATATATCTTTCTCAATAAAACCTCTAAATATACAATGCTTTAAGAAGACGTATATATCGACCACACTCTCCTTGACTAAAAGACATAACATGAGGAGCCAGTAGTGTGAAAACTCTAAACTTTCTTTCATCACTAGAAAGGTCAAATATGAAATAATCTTTCTATACATCTTCTTGCAATATAATATACATATACATACTATATATGTGTATATATAACACAAAATTCCATCTTGTCACCAACTTTTCTCTTTTCCATTCCATTTCTCTTCACTTTCCCAGAAACCCTAGTTTAACACACTTTTATCCCTTCATCAGATATATATCAAATCTTTTTATAACCTTATTCATTCAAACCTTAACTGTGTGTGTGTGATAACTGTGTGAAGAGAAATGGGAAACTGTTATCCAAAACCAGTTAACAATCTCTCAAACAGCAATAAAATTCCCACTCCTACAGGTACTTAATTAAATTTCTTTTATTTTTCGCCTTAGATTCTTTATTTGATTTCATTAAATTTACCACAATTTTATAATTTTTTTCATCAGTTGCTAGAAGGGATGAGAAAAAGAATGGATCCATAATCGATAACCGTCCACTCACCGTAGCAGGAGGTGGTGGGGCCACCGCATATTCCAGTGAAACCGTGCCACCTAGTGGAAGAATAGTAACACCGGATTTGAAGTGTTTTACTTACTCTGAACTCAAAAGTGCCACTAGAAACTTCGGGCCGGATACCATGCTCGGAGAAGGTGGTTTTGGTATGGTTTTTAAAGGATGGGTGGATAGTGAAACGTACGCGCCGTCAAAGGTCGGTAAAGGAATCGCAGTTGCCGTTAAAAAGTCATATCTAGGCAACGTTCAAGGTCCAAAAGAATGGCAGGTAAGTAATCTCTGTTGTTAGCTCCACGTAACATTTTATTTTTTTAAATAGTTTCGTGTTTTTTTATAGATTAATTCCTTTTTTAATTATTCTTTGAAGTAGATATATTGCATGACATGCATCACGTATGGGATGATATGTATTTATTTAGGACGTTTACTTTCAGCTTTTGTAGTAGGACTAGGATACTACAAATAATCAAATATATGGTTCATGTTCCAATTTTATGTAAATGTCGCCAACTAAGCCTTGTCAAGCTTTAAAAGTCATGATTTATGCTGTTTTTGTAATTTTGGTTTTCTTTTTTATCTAAATTAATTAATAATAATTAATTAAACTAAAATTTGCCCAATTTATATACTTGTATATATTTATAATAATAATAGGTCATATGAACACCTTATACAGAATTTCCACACACGTTATTTTTCACGCTATTTGATATTTAATTGTAATTTTTTCTACCTAATAAATAATTTAATAAGTATTTATTTTGGAGATGGGGACCCTTAATTCTTGGGCGAAAAGGGTCACTTTTTATGTTTTATCACAGGGTTGACATTTTAGAAAGCAAAGTTTGCTGTTGACTTCTTCAAACTACATGTACCATAAATTCCCAACAATTTTTTTTTTTAACAAAATAATCTAATTGTAAGAAAAATAAATAAATACTAAACCGTTCTAATTTTTTTATTTTCTCTAGAATATATTTATGTTTTTTGGTAATTTTTAACTTATTTTATTATGCAGGAGGAAGTGAATTTTTTGGGAAAATTTAGACATCCAAATCTTGTTAAATTAGTGGGATATTGCTGGGAAGATAGAGAATTTCTTCATGTATATGAATATATGCAAAAGGGTAGTCTTGAAAATCGTCTCTTTCTTAGTAAGTACTTATTATATCGTCTTATTATTATTGTAACAATCTATAAAAAAAATTTAAAAATAAAGTAAATAAAATTATACTAATTGTTATAATTAATTGGATTTGGCAGAAGATGCAGAACCACTCCCATGGTCTACAAGAATTAAAATAGCTATTGGAGTAGCCCAGGGCCTTGCTTTCTTGCATACTACAGAAAAAACTGCTATTTACAGAGGTTTTAAATCTGCAAATATTTTATTGGATGGGGTTAGTAGATATTGATATAATTTGATAAAATGTATTATCAAAAATATAATTAACTGATTTTTAATTTTATTCTTTTCAGGACTATAATGCGAAGCTTTCGGATTTTGGACTCGCAAAGTATGCTCCTGAAGATGACGATTCACCTAAAGGTACTGCAAAGTACGATGTACATATCAGAATTCCGAGTAGAAATGTTTATGCAGCTCCTGAATACATAGTCGATGGTTAGTTCTTCCTGTTCTGTTTAAATTTGTGTTTTTGATAAATGTTTTTAGAGTTAATTCGAACCACACTTCGTTTTTTTAAAATGAAATAAAACGTAGTTAAGTATGCAGTTTTTGAAATTTGTATGATAATTAAACAAATGAGACATTAGATATGTGAAGATCTGTTTTCTTTATCTTATCTAGCCGGCTAATTATGTAGTTTGGTCTAATACTGTTGAATTATCTTATACGTGTCAATGATGTGACACAATGAACCCGCACTTGCTTTCTATTTTGGACTATATGTGTTATAAATATTTCCTTGTTTAAAAAAGCTTTATACTGGGTCGAAACCTTGCGAACACTAATTTTTAAATTATATCTCTAGAAAAACAATTTTAAGACATGTAAGACATATAGCCTATAGGTCATGGTCCAAAAAAAGTTATTGAATAAAACTTATGTGATTTAATTGCAGGTCATTTATCTGTGAAGAGTGATGTTTATGGTTTTGGAATCGTGTTACTGGAAATGATTACGGGTCAACGTGTACTTGACCGTAATCGACCTAGCTTCCAATATAATTTGGTGGATTGGGCTCGACCGGCATTAATCAACAAACGAAGTTTTATAAAACTTATGGACCCGCGGCTAGAAAACCATTACCCATCAAAAGGAGCCACTAAAGCTGCTCAGCTAATCTCCTGCTGTCTAAAACGGAATCCTAAATCCCGCCCTGAAATGTCAGAAGTCATGGTGATGTTACAAGATATAAGTACTATAAAAAAAAAACCTAAGGAGGTAAAGGTCCACGAAACCCAACCTTCGGGCCCACACCATGATCGTCATTATCAATCTGCGCACCAATCTCCGCTCCATATGAAGCAAGGTGGAGGAGCCCGACCTGATCCATCACTGATCAGGTGATATTGACCAAAAAGGTCAACGGAGATTTTTGAAGTACATGTGGAAACAAACCTGTAAAAGTTCAACAATATGCCAAGAAGGCCCATTCAGATAGTCCATTTAGAGGCTGTATTATGGCTTAAAGGTTGTCAAAGGTGAAACATGTTGTTTGATTATGTATATCTGTATTGTAGAATAACTTATATACCAGAATAAATTCAATATGAGAAGTTTTTTGTTCAATGTACATAAATTACTCAAGCGTCAGAATGGTAAGAATCACTCGGGAAAAAAACCAACATCTCTGTTTGATGAAAGAGGCACAATCTCACGGAAAGTTTGAAGGGGTTCATGAGCCAATCTCAAGCATAGAGATATCAAATGGTGTTTAGTTTAGCCACGATTAGCAGGTCTACCTCAAGCCTAGCTCGAGGTTGGCTCATTTGCATCCCTGACAACAATACTTCCGTAATGCTTGCAATTAGGAAATAGATTATTGCATTTACATCTATAACTACTTGGAACTCGCTGGTACAACAATCGGCGTTTAATAATTAGTGAATGTTGATGTTCATATATACTACTACTACGCTTGACCAAACTCTTAAACTAGTAACCTGATAAGTCTAAATATGAGTAGGATACAGTTACACAACAAGAAGGCAACACATTCTCAGAAGCATTTGCGGTGGACAACTAGTGTTTTGAAAACCGGTTTGACCGGTTGAATCGAGATTTGAAGGTTTTCCGGCTCAAAATAAACTGGTTTTCAGGCAAAGTTGACCAAGTCAAGAACCGGCGGTTCGACCGGTTTTCGGCCGGTCCGACTGGTTTTTTGGGTGAGGTTGGACCAGTTTTTGACCAAATTAACTTTTTTTTTTAAAACTTTGTAAGTTCACATTTTTTCGCTCGTAAACTTTGATTGTTCCAATTTTTTTTAAAAAAATTCAGCTTTCTTGACTTTCAGTTTTGTTAAATTATATTTTATTTTTACTTTTAAATGTACTTTAACCACTCATATATTGCTTTCAATTTCAAATTCATAAAATTTAAAGTCAATATGAAATGTAATTAAACATTGACCTCAATCAATTTTAAAAAATAAAGAATAGTCAAAAAGTTAACAACCAGTCCGATCAGCTGGTTCAACCGATTCAATCGGAACCGATGGGATGACCAATCCGATAAAAAGCCGGTTTTTAAAAACATTGTGGACAACAGATGGTCCGGATTGAATACCTCTAATGCAAGCCAGCTACAGATAAATATAAGTCAATATTTAGTCATCAAGTACTTGGCCTTGTTTGAAGGTTTTCTATGAAAGCTATGTATATTTAATTTAATTTAATTAATAATTGTACATATAACATTCGATTGATGGTTGGAATAAGTCGCGTGATAATATATATGCTACAAAATTTACTCGTGGTTGAGTATATATGTTAGGGGAGGATTCAAATAAAAAATATAAATATTATAAGAACGTAAGAAAGACTTTGAAATCACTTTTTAAATATTCAAAACATATTTTTCTTCAAAACTTTTTCAATGATTATTATTAAAATAACTTTTGCAAGCTATGATAAAAATTTTAATAAAAAATTTTGACTTTTTTTTCAAACTTTTTTTACAGTCGTTACTTTTGTGATTATTCAAGATAATCACAAAATATAACTTGATAATCACATGTGATTATTTTCTAATATAATATGATTATTATGTGTTCGAGATAATCACAAAATAGGGTTTTGATAACCACATATTTTTCATGTGATTATCTAGTTATAAAATGTGATTATTATGAATAAAAAGCTTAAAAAAAAGGTCATTAAGTTTTTTATTTTAAAAATAGGTTCCAAAAGTTATTTGAATAAGGAACTACGAATAAAATTTTGTATAATAACGAGTTTTAAATATTTAAAAATGAAGTTGAAGTCATTTTTTACGTTTCTACAGTATTTAGATTTCTCATATAAACCTAAATCATATGCTATATATATATATATATATATTTAAAATGTCGAAGTGGTACCATAATAAATTGCACCGAAGTCATTCGACCGACTTATTTAATTATAACTTAAGTTATAATTGTAATAATTATAAGGGTTAATTAATCAAAAGTGCAACGTACTGACACCAAATATTCTATGTATACAAGCTACCCCTTTTATTGTCTAAGTATGCAACAAACTGGACAATTATGTATCGATGTATGCAACATGGTGACCGGTTACTTAGACAATAGGTAAGAATGTATTTGTAAGTATTTTTCAAATTTTATAAAAAGTGACGTGGATAAAAGCTACACATTTTATTGTCTGGATATGCAACAAACTAGAAGATTTTGTATCGATGTATGCAACATGATATCTTGTTACCGGGACAAACGGACTATGAAAACGGTTTCTTCCGGTTTGTTGCATACCCAGACAATAAAATGGATAGCTTGTATACATAGAAAATTTTGTGACAGTACGTTGTAGTACTTTTGATGAATTAACCCTAATTATAATTGGTAAAGTGTTTGTTAGTTAAACATTGAAGATTTCATTTCTATGACTTGTTCGCTATCTATATTCTATCATTATCATCTATAGTTCTATATTAATGTATATAATATTTTATATATAAAAAACTCTTAAAATTAAAACTCAAATTTTTTAAATTAACTTATATAATTTATATTTAATAATAATTTTATCATTATTATAATTTTCACTCTTAATCACAGTATCCCAAATTATAAACTACACACGAGCAAACTATCATTATTAGATCACCATTATGGATAATCCGTAAATAATAAACATAATAAACGACTATTTCCGAGTTAAGTTTTTTTATAATAAAATATCATATTCCACTACATAGTGTTAATATTACGCTAGTCTTATATAATGGTCGGTTGAATTACCATTTTAACACGACGCCAAATAAATTTATTTTTGCCTCTCAAAGCGATTTTCTCATACCGGTTAAAAGTAAAAAGGTAAAAATGTAATGATCGAGTTAGGTATGCCTTTCTTATATTAGAAAGTAGACCCACCAGCAGAAACAATCAGTAGTTTGGTTAATCATGCAGCTCACAATTGACATCCTCTTCTTGATTGGCACATACTCTTCCTCGTGTAATCACTATTCTTACCTTCTTTTCCTCGAAATTTCCCCTCAAATAACTCAAGCAAACAAACAAACAAACACCCCTCTAACTCATTTTCCACTAATTAGTTAAAGCTACTTTTCTTTTTTCATCTTTGAACTCTCACTATAAGCACTCAATTACAAAAGGGTGTTTCCTTGAATCTTCCTTTTGTATCACATATCTCTATTTATAATAAATTTTTTGATTTTTTCATTTTGGCATTTCATCGGATGGCTGGAACGCTACCTGGAGTTGAAACAGCTAGAAGAAGGAGGTTACGTGGGTGGTCCGATCTGGCGTCTGTCAACGGTTCGGGTTTTGGATCTGCAAGGATTCGGGTTTCTCATGATACCCATCTCACACCCACTCTGTCTTTCTTTGTAAGTATAAGAAATTAAGGATTACTAGTATGTAATAGATTGACTTTGTGAGGTGTCGGTCAAAATTGGTGGAAACAAGTCGATTAATTTTGACGTTTTCCTTTTGTTTTCAGCAAAGGAGTTTGGTAAATCAAACAGATGAAGATGATAAGTTAGGTGGGGCAGCTAGAGAAGCTAAAGTAAGGTTGGATGGGAGGTTGCGAGGCCATTTAAAACAAGAATTCACAAGGTATGGATGAATCTCCGTGTTTTTAGCGCATTTTAGCATATGAGAAGTGTTCTTTCTAAAATGCGCCGGTGACATCCTGAATAAAGAAGCATTACTCCGTACTCTCTATCCGTATGTTTTGTAATAAAAATTGAAAATGTAAATATCCCATTTGTTCACGCGTATGTTAGTATCTAATGCCCACATCTGCTAACACGCGCCAGAAAGTTGTTTTTCGTTTTTTGGTTTCATTTTTTTGTGATTGAATTGTACAGGCAAAAAAGTCAAGAAAGATTGAGTAATGTTGGAAGAAGGTCAACTAGTACTACTTCTACAGTGATGGAAAATTTACAAGTGGAGGTTTATGGGTCAAAAAAGAAGACGCTTCGTTGGGGACGACTGGGGTTGAGTTGGAAGTCATCGAAACAAGAAGATTGTGCGATTTGTTTGGACATATACAAGGCAAGTGAGAAGGTAACTCATTTGCCGTGCACGCATCGATTTCATTCTGATTGTTTGTTACCATGGTTAGAGAGCAATGTGCATTGCCCGTGTTGTAGAGCAACTGTTTTCAGTTCCAACTGACCGTTCTAAATCAACCGAATCTAGCTTGGTCATAAAATATGATGTCTTATATCTAAAAAAGGATAACATTTTTGTGAAGGAACAAGGAAACAAGTTCTTGGAATATTCTTGTTAGCGCTTTTTACGGCCGCGCTTTATCTTTTTTGCGATTATATTTGACAACGTTGTCTCCTATCTATACCGAAATAATTTATATCTTTTAACAAAAAATCAAGTCGAAGTAACTTGGCAAATAAGTTGTGCATCAAGCAGAAGTGTCATATTTTGGACATCCTTTGTAGATTATACTTTTTATGAGGGTGCCCAATTTATAGTCATTTTTGTGTTTTCTCAAAGTTGTCTTAAAACCAACAGAAAAAAACGTAAGTCTCATATGTTTTTCTTTACTAACCTTATACAGAAGTGGTCAATAAGTTAAAACTTTCGTTTGATTGAATAAAATGATTACGTACTTCTCTATAGTAGTAGTCTTGTATTTAACTGACATAATGAATGATTAATCAAACCCAAAATTTTACAGACCACAAACAAACCGTGATCGAAATCTATCCAATCAACCCATTTGCACCCAAAAAAGATTAGTGTACAAATATACTTCTTTATTTGTTGTTTAAAAGTTGGATACATTACAATTATTACACAAGTCCTGTATAAGTCATTAGTTATAACAACCTTATCACTAACATCGACAAATTAGAGATGTATCAAACTCCAACTCCATTCATTAACATATCGTATAAATACCATACATCTTATCTTAAATTCAATATAAGAAGTAGATCGATGACTTCATCATCTCTGAATTCAGACAACTAGAAAAACAATTTTAACAAAAAAGATTTTGATAATGTCATATTTAATATTTGATCATTAAAAAGATAATTTATAAATTTGAAATGTATTATACTACCGTATTAATATTAAACGACATGTGTGTATAAACGAGTTTAAAAATTAGTTACATTCTAAACAACAATAAGTTTTGGGTCCATAAATCACTACAAATCATCGTAAATTGAAGTGAATTGACCATATAAAAATGATATCCTTATAATGTTATTCATGTTTCTTCTTCAAATAATCATCAATTGTATTAATCTCGTCATCCCAATCAACCAACCCCGTACAAGTCTTCACATGCAGAAACACTGGCGATTTTAGATCTAGTAGCAAACTCGATGACTGAGTTAGCGCTATGGTGCTTTATCCCCCAAATATCATATCTGAAGCTCGTGAGGGCTGTATTAAGAAACCAATCTCATTTCTTAAAAAGAACTTCCCTAAACAAAAGGAAGGAGTGGTGTGGACCCTTACATCAAATCACAAATTCAGGTATGGTACGTTACGCTGATCATGAAATTGAGAGGAACTATGCCGATTGGACTTAACAAACATGTCGGACCCAAAGTCACATGATGTCGAATATATTCTCGAATGATGTATATGCTTCTAAAGCAATGTTGATTGATAAGACGGCGGGAGGTGGTAGAAAATTTTGAGAGTTTGCATTATGGACCTCAAGTTATCATAATGGTAAGTACACTTTGCGACGTGAAATTATGATCTTTGTAAATCTTTTATGCTTGCGAAATAAAGTGATATTTTGTTAAATAAGATTTAAATTGATATTATATAAAGAGTGTTGATAAATTCATTATTAATTTTGATAAATTCATCAAAAATATATATTAATAAATTATACAGTACAACTTGTTAATACATATTTTTGATGAATTTATCAAAATTAGTGGTAGATTTATCATTACCCTTAAATAAAATACTTAGCCCATTTTGTACGAATTAATTATACCTATTTCTTTTTTTTTTCTTCTCTATATTTTATTGGTGTTTTACTTTTACTTTGTCCGAATTACTATTTCATTAATAATACTTTTATGTTTGCACTTTGTATTGCAGAATCTACGGCGATCAACTAAAAAGATTAAGTTTAGTTTTTCATTTACTTCATTTTCATAAGTATCTGTTGATCAGACTTTACGTAAAATTACGAGTTTGCCATTTAAGAAAATAATATTAGAAGTGATAATGATATATATCACTCATGAATGCTATCCACATAGCTTCTCTATAATATATTTATTCTATATATATTTTTTCATAATCATACATCATCGTATATCTTTATCATCTTTACGAGCATCGACTCTCACCATGTCAGCTATCCACCACCACAACCATCAACCTCGTCACCTATCTGTCACAATCCGCATAACCAATCAAGAGAGAAAAGAAAGTTAAAGAAAGAAAAAGATACCACCACCAAATTCCGATATCAAAAAATAAAAATATAAAATCATGCCTAAATAATACATAAAGAAGAAAAACAAATATAAATAAATCAAGTCTGATGTCATAATCAGAAACAAAATAAAAATGAATCAAATGCAAATTCCAACAAAAAACTACTCCAAACTACTTTTTAGGTAATGAATAAGTGACCAACTCCAGTTTTGAAAATGTATAGACAAAATTTTACTTACGGGTATAGTTTATCCGAATTTCTTTAGCCAAGTAAAATAGAGATAATAATATAATATAATAATAAGGCATTCATTTGTATAAGATCAGTTGTTAGTCGTGCATCATTATATATATTTTATTATATTATAGAATAATATAAAATATATTTAATAGTATACAAATACAAAACGGTAATATAAATCGTCACCCATAACAATAACAATAGCATTAATAAAATATGACAGTAACTATAAAAAAAATTGATTCAACTTTCAACATTGTAAAGCCTATCAACTTTCGTATGTGTACAAATTTAACTCCTCTTTTGCACTAAGAGCACATGAAGTGATGACCTAGGTGTCACAGTGTTCAACAACAATATTCAGCGGGAACATTGTTGCTGAAAAAAGAGGAAGTGAGAATAATATTTAGGACAGTGTTCGTGAATGTATTTTTTTTTTTATTTGTTAGAAATTCAAATTACATATTACAAAATAGAAACAAATAACAAAATAATTTAAATAAAAAAATAAATTCATTAAAGTAAACCTTACATATTATAATTCTTAACAAAATATATATAACCCCTTTCAATTAAATTCATTTTAATTTTAATAAGTTTTGACCTAGTTGAAATAATTTAATATACATTGCTCATTTAAAAAATGAGCTCATAAAATGGATCCGTTTTAACAGATAGTCCGTGGACTCAATTAAAAACATAACCTAAACACACATATTCTTCTTTTCATTTTTTTTCCTGCATACGTATCACACACACTACATCATTTTTGTTCTTCAAATGAAAAAGAAAACAAGAAAACAAACAAGAAAAATAAGAAGAAAACAGAAAAAAAGAAAGAAATGATTATACAATGTTTCACAAAAACGCTGTCAGAAATACCATTCCAAATTAACAAAACGTTGTTTCTGAAGATAAACGGTGACATACCCCTTCTCATCCGGTATGCTCTAACACCACCTTAAAAGGTTTACATGACAAACAATTTTCCCTATGTTATATATTTTGTTTTTATAATGGAATGAATAATTAAATGAAGTGTCATCATCAATCAAAGTCGAAACCCTTCGATAGCTTTGTTTCCTCACCAACTCACCCATAAAAATCAAGTTATTGTTTCCGGAAAAAACTAAAACTAAAAATCAAGTTATTATCTCATTTTATTTTATTATTACTTTGTCTTCAAGACATATTTATAGATCATCATGTATTTTTACCAGTTAATAAGTATTGTTAAAAATTAAATTTAACTACGTCATGCATACAAAATTTTATATTGTAAATTAGTGTACGTGGCCTTATAAATAAGAGAACATCATTAAAATTTTGTCATAAAAATGTTTGATCACAAAAAATAATTAAACTTACAATTTTGTTAAAGGTTACCGTTAGTTGTAACAGGTTTAGTCTATTTTATTATATTACTATTCACTATATATTGTATAGTAAATGTTCAAATAAAGTTCAAATTATAACAGTAAATAAACGTTCAAATTATTAAACAAAGTATATATTTCATAATAATTACTAGAAAGTAGCTAAAATAAATAAAGTTCCTAGAGATAACATATGCATGAAGATCGAAACAAACCATAGAATTTACAATTTCACTTCACGTAAACATATTAATTTTATGGAGTGTACATGTAAATACGAAAGTTATCCTCTTTGGCCTTAGTTTGAATATAAATATGTAACTCGTGAAGTTTGACTCTAAATATCTATCTCATTTTAAACACAAAATTTATCTTTTTTAACTTACAAAATACATATTTCTTTTAACTAAAAAGTGATTTAGTACTCATATTGTTTATCACTAAGTGTGTTTGAGAGATTAAACTTTTAAACAAAGAGTTGATTTATATAGTGTTGTGCAATTACATTGTGTTGTTATTTGTTGTAAGAAATATTGAGTGATTAGTATCTTCAAATTTGTAAAGGAAGACTCATTGTAAGAGTTGTTGTTTGTTGTGTTTTTTTAAGAGTGTGAAGAAAAAGAAGTAGTGTTATAGATCAAGAAGAGTTTGATATAATAACTTTTTTAATTGGTGTATTAAGATTATATGTTGAGTAATTATCTTCCATTTGTTAGAAAAAGATATCTTTGGTGTTTGGAGACTCAATTAGAATAATGTTCAAATGAGAATAAGATTTTTTGTGATAATGAGAGAACTAACATGAAAGCATCATTTGACAAAATCTCATTTTAAAATTAAATATCTCAAAAACTGCAAGTTACAAAATTATAAAAATTACACCATAAAAATCAACATTTTTTTCTACTCGATTAGACATCTCACAAGGTATATTTTCAACAAACTTTTTTTTTACAATTTTTAGTGTGTTTTGAAAATGACTATCATATTTGTACTAGCGATCAGGTGAAATATGAGTTTAGTGGTGCGAAATTACTTTCAAAATGTATCTTTACACACACATCTTGGTGTTAAATATAAAATTTTGCAACTAAAATGACGACACAGTAGAAATCTATGATCAAATAAAAAATCGCGCCAGAAAATTTATCATTTTTACGAGATAATATTAACGAGGTAACAATTGGAGTTTATAATTTCAATTTAGCACCCAAATGTCTTTCTATATTCATTATATGGTAGAAAATTCAATACTTTGAGGAAATACTAGTAAATAAAAAATTCAGAAAAAACGCGCCAATTGCAAGATGTTGTTGCGAGTTGGTCAATTAGGTGAAATATGAGTTTAGTGGTGCGAAATTACTTTCAAAACGTATCTATACACACACATCTTGGTGTTAAATATAGAATTTTGACACTAAAATGACGACACAGTAGAAATCTATGAGCAAATAAAAAATCGCGCCAGAAAATTTATCATTTTTACGAGATAATATTAACGAGGTAACAATTGGAGTTTATAATTTCAATTTAGCACCCAAATGTCTTTCTATATTCATTATATGGTAGAGAATTCAATATTTTAAGGAATTACTAGTAAATAAAAAATTCAGAAAAAACGCGCCAATTGCGAGATGTTGTTGCGAATTGGTCAATTAGGTGAAATATGAGTTTAGTGGTGCGAAATTACTTTCAAAACGTATCTATACACACACATCGTGGCGTCAAATATAAAATTTTGCAACAAAAATGACGACACCGTAGAAATCTATGACCAAATAAAAAAACGCGTCAGGAAATTTAACATTTTTACTAAATAATATTAACGAGGTAAGAATTTAAGTTTATAGTGTCAAATTAGAATCCAAATGTCTTTGTATATGCATTATATGGTAGAAAATTCAATATTTTGAGAAATTACTTGAAAAAACAAAATTCAGAAAAAACGTGCCAAATGCGGGACGTTGTTGCGACCTGGTCAATCAGGTGAAATATGAGTTTAGTGGTGCGAAATTACTTTAAAAACGTATCTATACACAAACATCGTGGCGTCAAATATAAAATTTTGCAACTAAAATGACAACACCGTAGAAATCAATGACCAAATAAAAAACGCGCCACGAAATATATCATTTTTACGAGATAATATTAACGAGGTAAGAATTTGAGTTTATAGTGTCAAATTAGCATCCAAATGTCTTTGTAAATGCATTATATGTTAGAAGATTCAATATTTTGAGGAAATAATAGAAAATAAAAAATTCAAAAAAAACGCGTCAAAGGCGAGACGTTGTTGCGACCTGGTCAATCAGATGAAATATAAGTTTGGTGGTGCGAAATTACTTTCAAAACGTATCTATACACACACATCGTGGCGTCAGATATAAAATTTTGCAACTAAAATGACGACACAGTAGAAATGTATGAGGAAATAAAAAAAAGCGCTAGGAAATTTAACATTTTTACGAGATAATATTAACGAGGTAAGAATTTGAGTTTATAGTGTCAAATTAGCATCCAAACGTCTTTGTATATGCATTATATGGTAGAAAATTCAATATTTTATGGAATTACTAGAAAATAAAAAATTCAGAAAAACACGCCAATTGCGAGACGTTGTTGCGAGCTGGTCAATCAGGTGAAATATGAGTTTAGTGGTGCGAAATTACTTTAAAAACGTATCTATACACACACATCGTGGCGTCAGATATAAAATTTTGCAACTAAAAATGACGACACCGTAGAAATCTATGACCAAATAAAAAAACGCGTCAGGAAATTTAACATTTTTACGAAATAATATTAACGAGGTAAAAATTTGAGTTTATAGTGTCAAATTAGAATCCAAATGTCTTTGTGTATGCATTATATGGTAGATAATTCAATATTTTGAGGAATTACTAGAAAATAAAAAATTCAGAAAAAACGTGCCAAATGCGGGACGTTGTTGCAACCTGGTCAATCAGGTGAAATATGAGTTTAGTGGTGCGAAATTACTTTAAAAACGTCTCTATACACAAACATCGTGGCGTCAAATATAAAATTTTGCAACTAAAATGACGACACATTAGAAATCAATTACCAAATAACAAAACGCGCCAGGAAATATATCATTTTCACGAGATAATATTAACGAGGTAAGAATTTGAGTTTCTAATGTCAAATTAGCATCTAAATGTCTTTGTGTATGCAATATATGTTAGAAGATTCAATATTTTGAGGAAATAGTAGAAAATAAAAATTTCAGAAAAAACACGCCAAATGCGAGAAGTTGTTGCCAGCTGGTCAATCAGGTGAAATATAAGTTTAGCGGTGCGAAATTACTTTCAAAACGTATCTATACACACACATCGGGGCGTCAAATAAAAAATTTTGCAACTAAAATGACGACACAGTAGAAATCAATGACCAAATAAAAAAACGCGCCACGAAATATATCATTTTTACGAGATAATATTAACGAGGTAAGAATTTGAGTTTATAATGTCAAATTAGCATCCAAATGTCTTTGTAAATGCATTATATGTTAGAAGATTCAATATTTTGAGGAAATAATAGAAAATAAAAATTCAGAAAAAACGCGCCAAATACGAGACGTTGTTGCGAGCTGGTCAGTCAGATGAAATATAAGTTTGGCGGTGCGAAATTACTTTCAAAACGTATCTATATGCACATCGTGGCGTCAAATAAAAAATTTTGCAACTAAAATGACGACACAGTAGAAATCAATGACCAAATAAAAAAACACGCTAGGAAATATATTATTTTTACGAGATAATATTAACGAGGTAAGAATTTGAGTTTATAGTGTCATATTAGCATCCAAATGTCTTTCTATATGCATTATATAGTAGAAAATTCAATATTTTAAGGAATTACAATAAAATAGAAGATTCAGGAAAAAGCGCCGAATGCGTGACGTTGTTGCGAGCTGGTCAATCAGATGAAATATGAGTTTAGTGTTACGAAATTACTTTCAAAACGAATCTATACACACACATCGTGGCGTCAAATATAAAATTTTGCAACTAAAATGACGACACAGTAGAAATCATTGACCAAATAAAAAAACGCGCCAGGAAATATATCATTTTTACGAGATAATATTAACGAGGTAAGAATTTGAGTTTCTAATGTCAAATTAGCATCCAAATATCTTTGTAAATGCATTATATGTTAGAATATTCAATATTTTGAGGAAATAGTAGAAAATAAAAAATTCAGAAAAAATGCCCCAAATGCGAAACGTTGTTACGAACTGGTCAATCAGGTGAAATATAAGTTTTATTGGTGCGTAATTACTTTCAAAATGTATCTATATACACACATCGTGGCGTCTAATATAGAATTTTGACACTAAAATGACAACACAGTAGAAATCTATGAGCAAACAATAAAACGCGCCAGAAAATTTAACATTTTTACGGAATAATATTAACGAGCTAAGAATTTGAGTTTATAATGTCAAATTAGACTCCAAATTTCTTTATATATGCATTATATGGTAGGAGATTCAATATTTTGAGGAAATAGAAGAAAATAGAAAATTCAGGAAAAAAGCGTCAAATGCGAGACGTTGTTGCGACCTGGTCAATCAGGTGAAATATGAGTTTAGTGGTGCGAAATTACTTTAAAAACGTATCTATACACACACATCGTGGCGTCAAATATAAATTTTTGCAACTAAAATGACGACACAATAGAAATAAATGACCAAATAAAAAAACGCAATAGGAAATTTAACATTTTTACAAAATAATATTAACGAGGTAAGAATTTGAGTTTGTAGTATCATATTAGCATCCAAATTTCTTTCTATATGCATTATATGGTAGAAGTTTCAATATTTTGAGGAACTAGTAGAAAATAAAAAATTCAGAAAAAAAAAGCCCCAAATGCGTGACGTTGTTGCGAGCTGGTTAATCAGATGAAATATGAGTTTAGTGGTGCATAATTACTTTCAAAAACGTATCTATACACACACATCGTTGCGTCAAATATATTTTTTGCAACTAAAATGACGACACAGTAGAAATCTATGACCAAATAAAAAAACGCGTCAGGAAATTTAAAATTTTACGAAATAATATTAACGAGGTAAAAATTTGAGTTTATAGTGTCAAATTAGCATCCAAACGTCTTTGTATATGCATTATATGGTAGGAGATTCAATATTATGAGGAAATAGAAGAAAATAGAAAATTCAGGAAAAAAGCGTCAAATGCGAGACGTTGTTGCGACCTGGTCAATCAGGTGAAATATGAGTTTAGTGGTGCGAAATTACTTTAAAAACGTATCTATACACACACATCATGGCGTCAAATATAAAATTTTTCAACTAAAATGACGACACAGTAGAAATCTATGACCAAATAAAAAAACGCGTCAGGAAATTTAAAATTTTACGAAATAATATTAACGAGGTAAAAATTTGAGTTTATAGTGTCAAATTAGCATCCAAACGTCTTTGTATATGCATTATATGGTAGAAAATTCAATATTTTGAGGAATTACTAGAAAATAAAAAATTCAGAAAAAACGCGCAAAATGCGAGACGTTGTTGCGACCTGGTCAATCAAGTGAAATATGAGTTTAGTGGTGCGAAATTACTTTAAAAACGTATCTATACACACACATCGTGTCGTCAAATATAAAATTTTGCAACTAAAATGACGACACGATAGAAATCAATGACCAAATTAAAAAACGCGCCAGCAAATTTAACATTTTTACGAAATAATATTAACGAGGTAAGAATTTGAGTTTATAGTGTCATATTAGCATCCAAATGTCTTTGTATATGCATTATATTGTAGAAGATTCAATATTTTGAGGAAATAGAAGAAAATAGAAAATTCAGGAAAAAAGCGCCAAATGCGTGACGTTGTTGCGAGTTAGTCAATCAGGAGAAATATGAGTTTAGTGGTACGAAATTACTTTCAAAACGTATCTATACACACACATCGTGGCGTCAGATATAAAATTTTGCAACTAAAATGACGACACAGTAGAAATGTATGAGGAAATAAAAAAAAGCGCTAGGAAATTTAACATTTTTACGAGATAATATTAACGAGGTAAGAATTTGAGTTTATAGTGTCAAATTAGCATCCAAATGTCTTTGTAAATGCATTATATGGTAGAAAATTCAATATTTTGAGGAATTACTAGAAAATAAAAAATTCAGAAAAAACGCACCAAATGCGTGACGTTGTTTCGAGCTGGTCAATCAGATGAAATATAAGTTTGGTGGTGCGAAATTACTTTCAAAACGTATCTATACACACACATCGTGGCGTCAGATATAAAATTTTGCAACTAAAATAACGACACAGTAGAAATGTATGAGGAAATAAAAAAAAGCGCTAGGAAATTTAACATTTTTACGAGATAATATTAACGAGGTAAGAATTTGAGTTTATAGTGTTATATTAGCATCCAAATATCTTTCTATATGCATTATATAGTAGAAAATTCAATATTTTACGGAATTACTAGAAAATAAAAAATTCAGAAAAACACGCCAATTGAGAGACGTTGTTGCGAGCTGGTCAATCAGGTGAAATATGAGTTTAGTGGTGCGAAATTACTTTGAAAACTTATCTATACACATACATCGTGGCGTCAAATATAAAATTTGGCAACTAAAATAACGACAAAGTAGAAATCTATGAGCAAACAAAAAAACGCGCCAGAAAATTTAACATTTTTACGAAATAATATTAACGATGTAAGAATTTGATTTTATAGTGTCATTTTAGCATCCTAATGTCTTTGTATATGCATTATATAGTAGAAAATTCATTATTTTGAGGAATTACTAGAAAAAAAAATTCAGAAAAAACGCGACAAATGTGAGACGTTGTTGCGAGCTGGTCAATAAAGTGAAATATGAGTTTAGTGGTGCGAAATTACTTTCAAAACGTATCTATACACATACATCTTAGCGTGAATATATAAAATTTTGCAACTAAAATGACGACGATGTAGAAATCTATGAGCAAATAAAAAAAAGCGCCATGAAATTTAACATCTTTACGAGATAATATTTACGAGGTAAGAATTTGAGTTTATAGTGTCAAATTAGCATCCAAATGTCTTTTTATATCCATTATATGGTTGAAGATTCAATATTTTGAGGAAATAGTAAAAAATAAAAAATTCAGAAAAAATGCGCCAAATGCGAGACGTTGTTTCGAGCTGGTCAATTAGGTGAAATATGATTTTAGTGGTGCGAAATTACTTTTCAAAACGTATCTATACACACATCTTGGCGTGAAGTATAAAATTTTGCAACTAAAATGACGACACAGTAGAAATTTATGAGCAAACAATAAAACGCGTCAGGAAATTTAATATTTTTACGAGATAATATTAACGAGGTAAGAATTTGAGTTTATAGTGTCAAATTAGCATCCAAATGTCTTTGTATATGCATTATATGGTAGAAGATTCAATATTTTGAGGAAGTAGTAGAAAATAAAAAATTCAGAAAAAACGCGTCAAATGGGAGACATTGCGAGATGGTCAATAAGGTGAAATATGAGTTTAGTGGTGCGAAATTATTTTCAAAACTTATATATACCATATGTGTTTACGTTTTTAAAATCCACCAAAAATTGAAAAAAAAGTTCGTCGAAAGTATGTAATGTCAGATGTTTAATTGAAGAATGTTGATTTTTTGATGCAATTTTTATATTTTTTTAAATTGTCGTTTTTTAGATATTCAATTTTTTTATAATAAGAAAATTTGTTATCTTGATGAAAATGAAAAGTTGAAATTGATTAATTGATCCTCACACAAAATTTCATTCATATTTGAACTCAACCCATTAAGAAATGTACATGTAAATATGAAACGCATCATAAAAATACGTGTATTTTTTAATTTCTTATTTTAAATGCTACTCTGTAGATGCGTATATATATGGAGAGAGAAAAACATAGAAACAAGAATATCTCACATCGCAGGGGATGTCTGTCAAGTTTTGGTAAAGTGGAGCAAGATTCATACACACCTTATTAATGGGGTGTATAAATCTCAATTTAAGGTATCACATCACACTTTTATGTCTCATCATTATTATTTTATTATTAACATTAATTTTTAACTTATTTGATTTTTCTCATATATTTTTTAAAATATAACTTTTTATAAAATTTCAAATATATCGTTGTGATGTACTTATTTTTATTTACGTTTCGATATAAATTTTATTCAAAACTGAGTCGGGTAAAAAATAATGTATTTTTTCTTTAAAAATTTCAAGTTTTCGGTTTTTTTTCGTTTTTCTTCGTCCTTTTTATGTTTTTTTCCGTTTTATTTACGTTTTCTTCGTTGTTTTACGTTTTCTTTACCTTTTTTCTTCATTTTTTACGTTTTTCATGGTTTTTTTTATGTTCTTTTTCGTTTTCCTTTGTTTTTTTTTACGTTTTTCTTCCTTTTTTTTACGTTATTCTTCATTTTGTTTGTTTTTCTTCATTTCTTTAACATTTTCTTCGTTTTTTGAAAAATAAAGAAAAACGAAAAAAACGTATCGAAACGAAGAAAAACGTTAAAACAACAAAGAAAATCGAAAAAAAAAACGTTAAAACAACAAAGAAAAACAAAAAAAACGTAACAAAAACGAAGAAATACGTAAAAAACGAAAAAAAAAACGAAAAAAAAACGAATAAATGTAAGAAAACCATTAAAAACGAAGAAAACGTAAAAAACGGGAAAAAAACGAAAAAGAACGAAGAAAAACGAAAAAAGGACGAAGAAAAACGTAAAAAAAACGAAGAAAAACGAAAAAAGGACGAAGAAAAACGTAAAAAAACGAAGAAAACCGAAAACTTGAAATTATTTTTAAAAAAATACATATTTTTTTACCCCACTTAGTTTTGAATAAAATTTTCATCGAAACGTAAATAAAAATAAGCACGCTACAACGGTATATTTGACATTTTATAAAAGGTTATATTTTAAAAGATACAAGAGAAAAACTAAAAAAATTGAAAATAAATTTTAATAATAAAATAATTATGATATGATTGGGTTGTATTACTCTAAGAAAAAGGTGTATGAAACTTAATACCTTATTTTTATTTACGTTTCGATAAAATTTTTATTCAAAATTGAATCGGGTATCTTTGGTAAATCTTTACCGACTCACATACTCAAACCCCTCTCTTTCTCATTTCTGTTTTCCCTCATTTTTGTAATTTTATATCTACTATTTTCCAGGGTTTATGTTTTGCTCAATTTCATGTTGATACAATTATTACAGCATCAATTCTCAATTTGCAAACCCTAGGTTATTAGATATAGGGTGAATATATCATATCATATATAATAATTACAGATACTGTTTAATTAGATTCTATTTTATTGTTATTATTAGATTAGATAGATGGCGTATGATTAAAATGCGTTACCTGATAATAGTTTACGCCCAATTCATATAGCTAGAACAATTGCTGATGAATCACGCATTGTTGCACCTGTAAATCTACCGAATTCTAATCCCTTACCACGTGAAGTAGCCACCGGTAGCCCTGGAACAATACCAGTTTATTATCCCACAACCGCGCCGGCTGTTCCGGATGTCGGTTCAGGTTACGTAGGTTTGAATTATGGTAATGTAGGTCCATCAGTGGCTAATTGGTTGCCACGTATGCCACCACCTGTAACCGCTGCTGGTGTAGGTTTAGTACCTGCTAAGTATGGATATAATAATAACAATAATAATAGCAATAATAGTGTTAATAATAATAATGCTAGTTTAGCGCCACACGGTTATGATCCAAATTTAGGATTGGTTAGTGGGGGTGGTAGTAACGCATCTGATCATGCTAGTGATGAGGGTACAGATGATTTGGTTTCAGGGAGGAAAGTTAAGTTTTTGTGTAGTTATGGTGGAAAGATATTGCCTAGACCTAGTGATGGGATGCTTAGATATGTTGGTGGGGTTACTAGAATTATTAGTGTTAGAAGAGATGTGGGATTTAATGAGTTGATTCAAAAGATGTTTGATTCGTATGGACGAAACGTTGTTATTAAGTATCAGTTACCTAAAGAGGATCTTGATTCACTTGTAACTGTTTCGAGACCGGATGATTTAGAGAATATGATGGATGAGTATGATAAGTTACTCGAGAGGTCTTCTGATGGTTCAGCTAAGTTGAGGGTGTTTTTGTTTATAGATGTTGAATCATCGAGTGTTATTTGGTTTAAGGACTTACAAGATAGTGGGCAGAAATATGTGGAGGCGGTGAATGGACTTGGGGATAGTTTTGGTGGTGGCGGTGGTATAGGCAGGAAGGGGAGTATAGCGAGTGCTTCCTCTACACAGAATTCGGAATTGAGCGGGACTGAAGGGGGTGTTGATAGTGTAGGAATAGATCAAGTGGAGGTGATTGGTGCAGCATCTGGTAGTGTGTTTTCTCCTGGTGGAAGTTCTGCTTCTGGTGTTCCTGGTGGTAAATCTGTTACTGTTCCAGCTTCACCCTGTCAATCTGATCATGAGGTGGAAATATTAGAAAGAACGGTTCCTGTTCAGGTACAGCAACAACAACAATTCAGGTATGAATTGCAACCACCAGGAGCCACCGTTCCACCGCCAGGACAACCTTATGTCCAGACTTATGTTGATCCCCGCCATGGGACCTTTAGCCGTACAGAGTACATTCAGGTGCAACCACCGCAAATGGGGTACCAATCTCAGATTATGAGCAGCATTGGCGCAGTCTATGACCAACCACAACTCCGTGACAATTTAGTTGGAATTGGAGTTTCCCCACATCAGTTTATTACTCCATCACATGTCAGTTTCAAACCAAATCCAAATCCTGTTCCAGTTCCGGTTCCGGTTCCGGTTCCGGTTGCAGCTCCAGCTCCAGCATCGGTTCCGGCTCCTCAGTACGTGCAGCAACAAGAGGTTCGAATGGAACATTTCCCAGAGAGGGTTGTTCATCTTTCTAGTGATCAAAGCTACACTACTTACCAACCTCAAGTTCAAACTCAGATATCTCCCCCGGTAATGACTGGACCTTATGATTTGAATCACGTTCAGGCCCTGAACAGGTGACTTTTTCTGAGGCCCGGTTACCCACTCAACAGTTGATATACCCTGAGCCAGTACCTAGATTCGATGGGTGTATTATGTGTCAAAAAGCATTGCCTCATGCACATTCGGATAATGTGGCACAAGAACGTAAAGAAAGTCCTAAATCAACGGCATCTGATGTGAATCCAGTTTATCAGAGTCTTAGAGTGGAGGATGCTAGGAGAATGATGCAAACTAACATAGTTCGAGCAAGTGATCATACAATGGTATCAACTCCTTATTGTGTATTGGTCCATCAAGTTCCTCAATGTAGCCATGAAAGTTCAGTCCAGCAGTCTGCTGTACCGGTTCAGTATCAAGCAAAACAGGAGACTGGAGTCAGTAGTGGCGTTAGTGGTGATTTAAATCCTGTTGGAGTTCCTCCACCAACTTCAAACACCCCGATTCATGAGTCTCCAAGGGAGTACCCTGCTAACTTTCCTTTAGTTGTTACTAAAGAAGAGAATGTGGACTCTGGCTTCATATATGATAATCTAAGACAAATTGATGCAGGAATGGATGATCCACAGTTATATCCTCATGATGTTCTTGTCAACAATGATCAGATTATGTTTACTGTTGAAAATCCACGAGATGACATCTTGGAAAATAGACCCATGAATCTTGATGAATCCCAGATGGTTCTTGATGCAAATTACATTACCTCCGAAGTTCCACGGTTGCATGGATTTCAATCAACAGAGTCCTATGGAGTGAACAATTTGGGTGGTAATGACACGAGTCCTGCCTTTTCTGGTGTTGATTCAGCCCGTGTGACAGGAGGAAACTTACCTGTTAGTGAATGGAATGTATACTCGTCACAGTTCGAGCCGAAGAGTGAAGCAGAGACTGTGCTAATAGACTCCCTTAATCCATTTAATGGGGTCAGTGAAACCCAAGATGGTGCAAACTCACTCTTTAGCAACCAGGATCCTTGGATGTTGGGAAGTGATTCACATTTTCCGCCACCTCGACCCAACAAACTTATGGCGAGAAGGGAAGGTGTTGGTGAAAAAGAAGAATCACATACTGGTGACACACTAATTGACCAGCCAAGTGCTAATCTGGAGTTGAATTTCGGTGTGGAACATGGTCATTCTGACAAAGGTCTGTCTTCTAGTGTTGTTTCTTACCCACTTTTTGTGACAGATGGATAATCTTTACTTCTATGGATCAATGTACTCGTAGTTGTAGGTTCAGCAGAGGAATTGATTAAACAAGAACTTCAGGTGGTTGCCGAGGGTGTGGCTGCTTCTGTTCTTCATTTATCAACTCCCTCTGATCCTGACTCAAATAGACGTGGCTTTGAAGCCAGCTGAAGTAGTGAAACTCAAAATAGTAATGCTGATGTGCAGCAAGGAACTGAAGTTGAGGTCCATTGATGACATACCCTTCTATTGTTCAATAGGGACGTCACTTGTTAGATTTTTGGTAGAGGTAGAGAGACGGACGGGTTGGGTAACGGGTCAAAACAAGTTAGAAATGCAACTTTTTCCAACTTTTTATATATTAGCGTCGAGGGTTGTTAGAAGAATTATTATTTCAATAATAATCTGGTTTGTAATAATTGATTCAAGAGGTTTGTAGCATTAAAAATACACTTTGACGACGTTTGACCCGTAGTGCATCAGAACTAGTACTGTAGATTTTACCTGTCGTACCTGTTAAATATAAAACATAACCAGCATTCACTTATCTATTAGTAAATGGGTCGAATTTGCCACCTGAAATTTTTATAGTTCTTTCTATCGTCACATTGTGGTTTTTTACTTCTGACATAATTCTGCTTTGTTTATGCAGGATACAAAAACAAAAATCCCAGAAAAAACAAATCTTGGGTTTCCAGCTTCCGATGGCGTTGGTCGTTTGCAGGTAAATTATTGATCTTGATCTGATTTCTGCCTTCATGGTGCTAGCAGCTAATGATTTGTTCTCACTTTGCTTTGTAGATAATTAAGAACATTGATCTTGAAGAGCTACGTGAACTGGGTTCTGGTACATTTGGAACTGTTTGCCATGGGAAGTGGAGAGGATCTGATGTTGCAATCAAACGGATAAATGATAGATGTTTTACCGGGAAAGCTTCAGAACAAGAACGCATGGTTCGTGTTCGTGTTCACATCATCTTATGCCTTTTGCATTTTGCTTGTTTGGTTCAACACATACCATACTACTTAATTTGTTGTTCTTAAAGAGGGAGGACTTCTGGAATGAAGCAATCAAGCTTGCAGATCTTCATCATCCAAATGTTGTGGCTTTTTATGGGGTTGTACTTGATGGTCCTGGTGGCTCAGTTGCTACTGTAACAGAGTACATGGTAAATGGCTCATTAAGAACTGCTTTGCAAAAAAATGAGAGGTAACATATTGAGCTACTTCTATTTAAGTTTTATGATTGTGAAGCAAAGATGCTGTATAATATTCAAATGGTAATCCTTGTGTTGAACATTGGTATTTGGACGATTATTATCAGGAATCTTGATAAGCGGAAACGTCTGTTAATTGCTATGGATGTTGCCTTTGGTATGGAATACCTTCATGGAAAAAATATTGTACACTTTGATCTGAAAAGTGATAACTTACTTGTCAATCTCCGTGATCCACATCGCCCCATATGCAAGGTTGGTGGTACTTTGTAGCTATCTTTCTATATGCCTATTATGTGGAAATCCAGTTTTATGCTAGTCATTGCAGTAATTCTAGGTATTAGAATAATATGACATTGGGAATGATAGTAGTCATTCACTTTTTAAGGTGTCAAATTGGATAGTACATTTACCTTGCAGTAGTTCACAGATTCATTTATCACAACTTTTTTAAGGTTTGTATAGCTGTTTCTGTCATAGTACTTCTGGAGATAGAGAGTGATTGGCTTTTTGGACTGCTGTACTTGTGTTTTCATTACAAATGAACCATTCGTCTTGCGAAAATGTCAGATACGTTGTGGAAATATAATTTGTAGGAAAAGAATAATAATCAACACTTTCGTGAGCAAAGTTGCTTATTATTTGAGTGATTTGGATACATTGTGCATAGGGTAATATTCTTTTGTATTTTTGGGAAAATGGATGGGTTAGACAAGTTAGTTGCTTATTAGGAGTTTCTTGTCTATTTTGTTGCACTTACAACTGTTGGACAGCATACACAGTTGAGGAGTGAGGACAAAAGGATAAGTAATGATTAATGGTTAATCAATTGACTAAGTTGTTTATGTGGATTGTGGAGTGTCTTTTATAATGGTGGCGTAGAACTAATTCTTCTAAAACAGAAAACCATAGTGAATTGGACTTTTTATGTGAACCTAGAAGTACAATAAAAGCTTCATAGTTCCTGATTTATGCCAGATTACATAGTTTTAGTTGTCTGGCAAGGGTATGTTTTTTCGTTAAGACATGTGATACATCTTTCTTTTCTTGATTTTCACCTTTACCTGGCTCGTGTGAAAAAGGTTTCTCTTTCTATTAAACTGGCTAAAAAGATTGGTTCATATAAAATTGATAAGACAGTTAGGTGACCTACCAATGTGAAATGGCCAAGAAAAATGAGAACTCCAATAGAGAGTCAGTATAAAAAAAAACACATTGGGTAATCTCATTTAGGGTTTGGTATTTTGGTTCTTGGTTCTCACTCATGGTTTCTCTTGTAATGTTTTATCAGCTTGGAGACCTGGGGTTATCGAAAGTAAAACGTCAAACACTAATCTCAGGTGGTGTACGTGGAACACTTCCATGGATGGCACCTGAACTTCTAAATAGTAGCAGTAGCCTTGTTTGTTTCTGCAAAATCTCTCTCTCAGCTACAGTGTCATGGATTTATTAATAACTGTTGGTTCTTAATCTTTAGTTTAATTTTTCCACACACAAAAAAAGAAAAAAAAAAAAAAAACAATATAGGTTGATGTATTCTCATTCGGCATTGTCATGTGGGAACTTCTTACCGGAGACGAACCATATGCAGACTTGCATTATGGGGCTATAATTGGTAATTCACACAAATACATTGCATAGGGGTGTGTGTGTGTATACATGCACATATTATCCCTAACTTCCATCTGGTAACAGGTGGGATTGTGAGCAACACACTTAGACCTCCAGTGCCAGATTCGTGTGATCCTGAATGGAGATCTTTGATGGAGAGGTGCTGGTCAGCAGAGCCAATAGAGAGGCCGAGCTTTACGGAAATAGCCAACCAATTACGCACCATAACCTCAAAAGTTCCACCAAAAGTACAAGCATTTCAGTAACTTCTCATTATCAAAAGGGCTCTTTGGGTCAAAATACTTAGTGTAATACTTTCTTAAATTCTCATATTGGGTATTAATCAATGGTATATCTCAGCAAAGTTGAGACAATAGATTGCCTTTCTGTTAAAATAGAAAATAGTTGCTATTTTCCTTTTGTTTGGATGCACCTTTTAGTCCTCACTGCACTGGTACATAAACAGGTCCAGTCTGTGCCCACACCTTTCACAAACCAATGTTATTGTTCATCATTATGTTGGCTACATGAATGTGAGTTTGCATTTGGGAATTGCCAGAAATTAAGTACTTAGATGTATTGAGGATTCATGTGGGATGTCGAGGTCTTTCAACTGTTTGGTATTAGCTAGCTTGCAGTTTACAATCGTGTGTATTTGAGCTGAACCAAACCAGTGCTGCTTGGTTTGTTTGGGTAAGCATGAAAAGCTTAGGCTCGATTTGGCTCAACTCATTTTGATGTATGACTATCAGTTAATGAGACTTGATATGTCAATCTATTAAGTGGTCAGAGAACTATACTGATACCGATCTTATATAAAATGTTCATTTCGATACAAGTCATTGTTGCGTTCATTTGGCAACTTGGGGTGATGAAATGAACTTGGGATTTACTTCGTCGCCGTGAACGTAACAGTAATGAATCTCACATGAATTAACATCGAGTTAAAAATGGTTTTGGTATGAAACTGCCGGTTGGGTTAGTGCCAAACTGGTTGACATGTAGCTGACAAATAATTTTAGATAAAGACCGTAAAAAAGAAATCATAAAATATAAGTAGCGAAACTATCTTTAGCATATTAAATATTAAATAATTTTATTGCTTTGGATGGAGAGTCCAAGCCAAGTTAAATCTTTTAGCTTTGTAAGTCTTTGTTTTCTGTTGGCCTTTCAGTGGTGTTGTATCGTGGGTGTGCTCCATCTTGGAGCCCTTCTTTTTTAGTTTCTTAAGAATATTCTGCTTCTCCAAAAAAGAAAAATAAAAGGATTAAAATTCAACCGCTGTATTTAAAATGAAAGCCAGCGTAGGTTTGGTGTTTCAGTTGGTTTCCTTTTTGGTTGGACTACGGAAAGAGAGTTTTAGTGCGTGTGTTATTGACACTTGACCGTTGAGAGAGCGCGGGGCCGGCCAATTATTTCCTTTAACCTTCATACCCATTTCCTCTCCTTCAATTTTTCTTAGTTATCTTCTCATTCTTTTCCTTCTCAACATTTTTCATTTTTGCCACACACAAAATCCACACGCATTTCCACACTATAAAAAAAAACACATCATATTCATATTCCAAACTAACCAAAACCAACAAAATGTCTAAACAACAACAAGAACTACAAACCTTAAACACACCATACACAACCCCAATTATCATGGAAAACGATAACGAAGGTAACTACGACGACGAAACAACATTCTCCAACGGTTGTTTTCGTCTCTTTTGCTGTTTCGACACTCCTCGTGAGGGAGAAACTGCAGGGTTTTTATATCATCAATCGGGTGGTGGTGATCTTATTAATCAAGACACATGGCTTATGAAAAGAGCAAAGAGTTTGAAACAGTATTCAGAGATTGTGGCTGGACCAAAATGGAAAAACTTTATCAGAAAGTTTAGTAAAAGACCAAAAACTAGATCGAATGCGAATACACAGTTTCAATATGATCCACAAAGTTATGCTCTTAATTTCAATGACGGTGATGTTCATGAAGATGATGATTTGTTGCCTCGTAGTTTCTCTACAAGATATGCTCCACCTTCTCGATCTACACAATTATAGTTATTACTTTTTATTTATTTTTTTTATTAAAATTTGTTTAATTCGATCATTGTATCTTCTTCCCTAATTTCTATCATTTTTTTGGATTTTATTTGTGAATTGGTAATATTGGAAAGTTCAAATTGATGAGTCCGAATCTTCTATTAAAATGGTTGATTAATTATATCAATCAATATAATTCCAAATAATTATTATATTTAATTAATTCGATCTATTGTCTATTTTTTACTTTTCAACTCTACAACTAAAAGCATCTCCAATGATAAAAGTTTTCTGCAGAAATTTTTGCAATCCAACATAAGTTTACATCAGAAAAGTTCTTAAAAAGGTTAAAAAAAGATTTTAACTCCAACAAGAAAAAGCTTTTGAATATGTTTTACTAATAGTAGCTAAATTAAAATTTTTAAAATTATAATACATCATAATCTTTTCTACCAATCTATCAGTTAAAGCATCTTCAATAAATAATTTTTCATGTTTTAGATAAGTTTTTTTTCTTTTTTTTAACCAAAACTCGAGATTTCTCGAGCTTTTGGTGAAAGACTTTTTTGCTATTTAATAAGCATATTAATCCATCATTGTTTTAAAAAAACTCTTTTAGCATTGAAGTGAAAGCTTTTTATATAAAAGGTGAAGTGGAATTAAAAAACTTTCTAACATCGGAGGTGCTGCTCTTATAAGGTAGCTAATTACATATATCGTCATTATTGATAGAAAACATTTATTGTATAATGTGGCATGAACTTATGATGGATGAGGAAAAACATAAAAAGAGTAGCAGGCTGCTATATGAATTGTGATATCACAAAATAGAAAATACCAATTCATTAATACTATTGTCACGCAGAACAAGTTAATAGACGTTGGCTAACGTTTAGTTAAAATAGCACATGGAGTAGTAGTTTAACGTTGAATTATGACTATGATTATGATTTCAGTATCGTATATAATACACCTGTTTCAAAGTTGGCTGGCGTGAAGGGAAATTAGTGGGGAACAAAAATCGGTTTTGGGGCATAAAAAGGACAAGTTGCATTATTTTTATCCAAGATATTAAATTGATTTATGACACAGATGGGATCCAAGTATTTTAATACCAAAAGTTATCGCATTGATTGGTTTTAGATTGATATATTTATATTTTTAATTGTATATATTTTGGCGCCTGATACCCATATCTGTAAATCTACGAGCTTTATTTAAGATCATAATTTTTCAGATTATTATAAGATAGCTGGTATCAATCAATCAAACTTTTAAGTAAAATAAAAAGAACAGACACGAACCCTTAAAACGAATATAATAAAATCTCTGTGTACAACAAATTATCAAGGTTTTTCTTATGTAAAAAATTTATAATTTAAAACTTATTTTGAAATCTATTATTTATTTATTGACAAAGAGATTCTTTTTAAAAGTCTAATGCTACTATAATTTTTATTATATATCTTACAATATTGAAAGAAAGTCACATTTTATAGTTATAAATATCATAATTCAGTTGGATGGATTTCTTTTACATACTTTTCACAACTACAATTACAATATTGAAACAATTTTGTGGTTAAATCCCTATATATAACTAATTGATAAATCCTTTTTTCTATGTGACAAGCTTCTGTTTTTGACACATGATTTTGTTCTATGTGTCATCATGTTATTAACTTTCTATAATTATGTATCACTTCATAAAAGTCATACATTTAGAAGGACATCCATTATTGATTAATGTCAAACCACTAAAGACTCCATAAAATATACTTAAAAATTTATTTTGAAAGTTACAATGATAGATATCCTTTCAATGGAGTAATAGTCATTTCTCACATCATTAATTGGATAATGTGTTGTATCTTTTTGATTGTATGTATTCTTAAAAGTAAAAAGTTGTTTATGTTCCATTCTCCTCCCATATTAATTTCAATGTTTGAAATACATGGATAACCACCAACTTAGGGGATGATACTTACTCTGTTTTAATTTGTAATATTAAATTAATTATATGTTTTAACAAAAGCAATTGGGACACGTGAATAACCATCAACTTTTGAGATCCTACTTTATAAGTTAACCAATATAAGTCATAGACATTCATTGTTCATTTTTCTATTTTGAAACCACTGTATATGGAAGTTATTTTACTTGACACTAATACATTGTACTTTGAACTGATATCCACCAATAACAAAATGTTAGATATGAAAAAATTTGATTATATAAATGAATGGAATGTTTTAAACTCAATATTTTAAAACTCGCCTACTCATATCCTAAAATATCAGGTTGACCCGATTTATGGATGTCAATTACAATCACATACCAATTCCTAAAATATAAGGTTCACTAATTAGCTACTAATCGATGGAAATGAATTCATTGTCAACTATATTAAGTGATTATACTAATATACTAATCAATATAGTTTTTAATATGGTAATATGGCTAATTATTGAATGTCTTTAAACCTTCTAACCACCTATATATATACATACATATTTATAGTGATACAAACTTTTGATAGAAATATATACACTTTTTAACCTTCTTATTATTCTTTGGATTTAATTCCGAGGATGAAATTAAGTCCATTCGATAATCGCATTCCTTTCTTTTAATAGAAGACAATTTTATTTATCGGTGTGTTTTGCGATGACTATCAATAAGAGCCAAGGTCAATTATTGTCAAATGTTAGTTTACTTTTGAAGAAGCCCATTTTCAACCATGAACAATTGTAAGGGTACACATGTTAATAGTCGAAGCAGTTTAAAGTTATTAATGTATACCAAGATAAGGTTACCAATTGTACAAAAAATGTTATATTTAAAGAAGTGTTTTGATATTTGTAAATTATTTTAAAATTCTCATATATATCTCAACGACTATAATTTCCTTTTGAAACTATATGAACTTTTCGTAGTAGTAGCTTATAAGCTTTTATTATTTCTACCCGCCCGATAGACAAGTTTAACACTAGTGAAATATATATTGAAAGCCTTTTTGAATTTATTGATATAAAAACAGATGGTGACATATTCACATTTGAATAAGCGTTGAATAATTAAATAAAAAGTCAATCAACATCTATAAATTCACTTCTATAAATTCTATATACGAATATAATGTTAATGATTAGTGCGTGAGAATGTACTTAAGTTTAGTCCAATCATATGGTGTATAAACTTCATTTTGATCTATTGTATGTATCAAACTTTCAAGTTTAATATATTGTGTGTATGCGATGACTTACTCATCCGGTAGCTAGTAATTTTGATGAGTGACAATCGTATAAGCGTCACGTCATAAAAATAGGTGTCACGTCGGCAATTACAAGTAATAACAGATCGAATACATACAATATATCAGAACTGAAAGTTTGATACACACAATAAAACAAAATAAAGTCGAACACACACCATAACTATGAAAATTAAAGTTAACTACATTCCAACATACTAATTTCAAAATTTTAACATTGAAATTTTAAATAAGTGTAAATACACTAAATAATATTTGGATAAAGTTAGTGATACTTTTTTGTTGGGCTTTCGTAACCGGTAAACATGACTTGGCTTCAAACGACCCAATTTACATAAAGATGCCAACGGTCTGATTGACAACCTCAAATTGTGGTCCCGCGTGTACATTTTTTAATTTGAGTTTAATATTCGTCATTTTTAGTGTGAGTTTAATATACCAATCCCGAAATTTGTTGTTAGCTAGCAGACGTTCAAATGGTGAATTACTCGGCATCAAGTGTGTATCATTGAGGTCATATTATTTAGCACTTGTAGCACAATAGACAGATTTCATTACTTCATTGTGGATTACATTTATCACACTCGGTGTGCATTAAGAACAGGGGCGGACCCAGAAGACTAAGTCATCAGTCGGTGTACAAATTTTTCTTTACGAGTATAAAAGAAATAAAAATGAACTAAAATGTACGATTTCATTTAAACCAATAAAATAAATTAATAACGGACCTCCTAATTGGATCCTCTACGATCTTTCACACCGAAAAATCACTTACGTACAAGTATTACGTGACACCGAATTTTGAGACCGGGTTCATTTTGGAGAAATCGAGATTTTTAGCGAAAATTTATACTACGCGACAAACTTCCATCGGATTCCCATGAACCCCCGGAAACCCCCCTAGGTCCGCCCCTGATTAAGAAGATGGATTATATAACCAACTTTGTGGGATCTTGATTGGCCTATAAGGAGATTTCTATATAGTGGTGAATGGAAATTAACTTACTTCAAGTAGAAAAAAATGGAAAAAACAAACATACTTGAATGTGGACAACTGGACAAGTGGCTCTAAACGTAGGAACCTATATATGGGCTTATGAAATGGGCCATCAACACCCATGGTAGCTAAAGTTCATTCTCTTTGATACCCTTCCATGTAAATATAAAAGATGATTTACTTGGTTGTACAGCATACTTTACAATGCGACAAGAAAAACTAAGCCAAAACGTCTTATTATTTAAAGAAAAGTATTATATATCCTACCTTATCCTCCTTATAATTAAAATCCTTTTATCTTTGTCACTACTATTATGCCCCATCCTAAGCAATGTTGCAACATAATAACATGTATTTTGTTTAGGAGTTTGCTGATATAGCTAACAAAATTGGCAAGATTGGTTAACCTAAGTTAAACCAAGCATATGTTTTATATGGGACACCAGAGGTTTTAATTTGTTGACCTGAAATACTTATCAAAAAGTATGAGGTCTTTAGTTTTTGAAAATTGAAACTCTCATGGAGGAAGTTTACCCAGTATGAGATTGGTGCAGTTTGGACAGTGGACTTGAACCTCGTGGATTTAGTCGACCTGCCAAACTTGGACACAGTGGTTACCAACAAACGATTTATAAGGCACGTTCGATTAGTTTTCTCAACTTGTTTTGATTTTACCTGTTTGGCTGAATAAAGATAATACATACATTTTAATATACATAGGTCGAATCAACCCCGCAAATATTTTATTTCCTAACGTTAGTTTATTTATTTGATATGCTTACAAGAGAACGACAAACATAATTATGCAAAAATAACTTATTTATTACTCATATATATTGATTGAGATAAAGTGGTATAAACTTGTTGCTAATATCTTGTTCATTGGATCATCCATAAACCTGATCTAGTGGAGTAACGGTAAGTATATTATATGCATTCTCTATCATTGCATATATGATTATGATATGCGTTTATTAATATTTGTAATTCGTAATTTTAATGCTTCTTCGAATAGCTTTTGTAAAAGTTCGTATTAAAGTTAACATGCGAATTTAATATCATCACTAACTAAGTTGAGCTTAATTTTGACGCGACATATTAATAAAATATCATTAATGTTTAGTTGTTTTTGTATTGTTTATGTGCGTATAACGTAAAATAAAGAGTTCAATACATATAGCGATTATAAAAGTTATCAGCATGCAAACAAATATCAGTTATTGATACTTATAGAATGGGAGAAGTGTTAGGTGCAACTAAGAGCACAAAATGTTATGTGATGTTATGAGCAAAACAAGAAACTGATTATGTAAATATCACATACTAAAGGATTAATAGTGTAACCTTTAAAAAGAATTGTTACTAAGAACTTATATTTTAGTGCAGTTACTGCCCATATATTATCCCTATTTATCATGTAATGACGATTGAAAATGTGGAATATAGGTGAAAATAAGATACATGGCATATTGATCGAGATCGATTTACAATTGTCTTCAGATAACATGATATATTATTAACTTCAAAACTTCCATTGTGATCAAGATTCTAATGTGATCGGTTCATCCATGTTTAATAACTCGTAAATTATGTAACAATAATGACAATAAAGTCAAATTTGATCATTTCAGTGGCTTGAATTCATGATAACAACGAGGTTACACAACGAATTCTTGAAAATCATAGAACGATAAGAAACAAGTAGGCAGAAAAAAACAGACGCATTGGTTGATGCAAACATGCTTATTATTGCGTCACACAATATGGTTAAAACATAATCACTCTTCTAGCTTCACTTAACAAGCCTCAAAATGGGCCTTGGCGAAGGTCTTCGAGATTCCGGTAGGTGTTTTCATTGTGACCTTATCACTTGATGGGTCTTCGACGTAGATCTCAGTAAGTGAGATCCATATCAAGACCTCTTTGGACTTAACACCTGCCAACTTCTTGATTTTACACTTCTCTAAGTAGGAAGTGATCTCGGTGGCATACGACACCTGCTTTCCAGCTTTTTCAAACTTGTGCTTAATCTCGTTCTTTTGTTTGATCCAAAGGAATCCAGTGTCTTTGACGTAACCAAGTTCCTCAACATCCTCTATTGGCAATAGACCGTCAGGAAGACAAAATTCTCTTAGTAGAGCTTTAGCCTTTTCCTTGCAAACATCATTTCCGGTATGGATTTCGGCACATGCTCTAATTTCAGGGGTGATTGGAGACATTTTTTGGTAAGTTTTTCAAGCTCTTTGGTTTGTTTTTTGAGTGTAGGAGAGGTGATGGAAAACTTATGTGTTTAGATGTTTAATTTTATAGGTGCTTGAATAAATATAAGCCTTGATTTATGTTTTAATAACAAAAATGCCACTCTTTCGAATCTCATATTTCTCAGTGAGTTTATTCGTTTCAACTGAGTAACTATTGTCGTTTCATGAAACTTTCAATATTAAACATTTCATCCCATGCTCAAATAAAGAAACGTGATCGTAAAATACTAACCATGTTTTGTATTTTCTGTTGAAATAATGTATTTTAAAATGAACTATACAGCGAATCTGATCCAAAATAATTTAGATAGGGTTTTGCTAATTTTAGGGTAGCTTTAAAAATTCGATTAATATCAAAAATGATCTCAAAAACTATAATCAAAGAAGTATTACTTATAGTTATTGTACAAGACAAGATAGTGCCCCTACCTAGACAGGGGTAAATTATCTATTGTTCTTATTATTTCTTTCTCTAATCGTTGAGTGAAAAAACTTGGTATTTTCACCACCATCCACATCCCATTTCACTCGAGTTTTCTGTTTTTCCATCCTTGCTTTTCCCGAGAGTCTTTCTATAACCATTTACATCGTTAGTTTTTATGGACGACAAGTAATAGAAACTTAAAATAACTAACAAAACACAATAACACACAATAAGAGTTAAAACGACCTAATCGTATGTAAATCAGTTCAATTCCAAATCATTAATTATATATATCAATATTACCAACAATCTAAATTCATCAATAATTAAAATTATTCGTAAATTAACTGTTTATATGCGACATATAATTAACAACAATTATAACGACTAACAACTTAATAAAATACACAAGTATTACTCACAAGGTCAATCATACATTCAAATATCACAATGTCAACTACATATAGCTTCAATCATCTGAATGAATACAAGTAAGCTAGCCCATAATGGTATCTAAAAGTAATCTAACTAACATGGAAAACGAATCAAACGGGAGATGAACTTTTGAACAAAGCTCTACTATGTGCCGTAGTAATAGAAGAGCTAGAAAATATTTTAGATGAAGCTGTTATTCGCCGTTTCCAACTTATGGGTGAACGATGAGGAAAAATCTGGATTTTGGTTGATATCGTACTTTTTAATATAATTCTGCCTATTCAATCAAATCATACGATTTAACTAGTTTTATATATATTTTACTGTATATTTGTGCAACCCTTGATATTTATTTCTAGCTCCGCCACTGATGGCCACTGTATTCCTAATCTACTACCAAACTCCCTCACATCCTCCATATTTAAATTACTACTGATTATTTGTTCCAAGTCTTCCATATCTTGCCCCATTGCTTGTAAACTCCCCTTTCTTCCTCGTGACACTGTATCATTCGAGACTTCGAGTACCTCCGCTATTGATTATGTGTTATACATCCACTACTCCACCATGACCACTCAATTTTTTGGCCACGCATCTATGTTTATGTCTTGCCATTGATTTTAACCGCAAGAATCGTCAGCCCTACCCTTCCTCTTTATCTCATCACACTGTGAGCATTTACCATTTTTACTCGAAGTTTTAACAATGCTACCATCATATGAAGTCTTTCTCTTTTTTACTTTGCCTTTCTCAGCACTGCTTTCTGCCCCGCCTTTATTCACGTTACTTTCATGTAGCTTAACATTATTTAGCCCATGAATCCAACTCTTGTTTTTACTTCCACTCAGCCTATTAACACGATCAAGATATATTCC
The DNA here is from genome assembly GCA_963921325.1 of Logfia minima. NCBI lineage: Eukaryota > Viridiplantae > Streptophyta > Magnoliopsida > Asterales > Asteraceae > Logfia > Logfia minima. The sequence goes on from OY992764.1 coordinate 42,428,118, forward strand.
AATATTCTTCTTTGGCCCAACAGACTCATGAGCCCCATAATTCGATGGCTCACCATTTCTTTCAACTCCATTGTTTTTCTTACTAGGCCCGTTTTCATCATTGGGCCCATCTGATGATATGATCTGTTTAGGCCCACTAAAATTAAACTGTTCTTGATTGACATTAGCTAGATCAGACCCACTTTTGTTATTGTTATTGTTCGTTGCATTAATTTCTTGGACGTTCACGTTTTCACCTACATCATCCTCGTGCATTGAGTTTTGTACCCGCGCCGCCGACATTTTAATCTTGAATCCAGTGTCACCGGCCTTTCCACTCTCCAAGAAACTTCCTTCCTGCACTTTGACCTCTGAACTTCCATCATCGAACCTTGACTCTTGATCTTCCTTACTTTTTGGATCGCCGGACTCCGGTCATACTTCTTAAGTAATAGCTTCTCAACATCTCGCATTATCAATTTGAATCGATCTTAAGTAATAACTTCTTAAGTACACATTATCAATTTGAATCGATCTGAGTTCACGTAATAGCTTCTCAACATCTCGCACCTGACAAAATCTTACGAATCCAATCTCATACCGTTCTTCAATCATTTTCTTGCCATATATATGTCTCTTCACCATCTGTATCTTCGAAACATTCCCCACAGGTTGTCCACACCCCAATTTTCAGGGAAATCAAAGAACAAGAATGATGTTATCTGATGTCCGGTCGTTCTAGTTATGTATTCTCTCGAATATGTTCTGACATTGTACCTTCCATTATTTACCGTTTGCCCCGTCGTGCCTCTCCAACTTAACCGCTCTCTCTCATTCTCGACCTCTCTCTCTTTCCTGATGATAGTTAGCTATCCAAATTTTATATTTTATTTTACTATTATTATTATTTAGATTAGATTTTGTTAATAAACATGAGTAATCATACATTCCACTATCACAAATATATAGAATCATCTCTTTTTCAAAGACTTAAACTCCCAACTTAGATATTTGAAAAGGTCACTTCAAGGACGTTATGACAATGTTTCTTTGGTTATTACATACGTATTGATGCAACATTTCTATATTCTGATATACATCACGTGAAATAAACATATGTTAACAAATAAATAAATATGATAACTAAATACAAATACCTACAATAAGACAAGACATGTTATCGAAAGTGAAATTGAGACATTTAATATTTAATATTAAATAATGATAATGATAATAATAATAATACTAGTTAATTAACACTCCCTAACGCAGAAACCGTGTGACCAAATAACGTATGTTCAACTCTTTGTTATTTTCTTAGGTGCCGTCTACCTTAGTTGACTACTGAAAAGTCTTCTGAACCCCGAAGACTATGAAATATAGAGTTTCTATTTTTTATTAACCCTGATTTGGAAAATTTATAAAAATCTCTCACAATAATCATAAATCAACCTTAGACCATGTGGTAATACCAAGTGTCTCTCGTAATTTTTTTATTATACTTTTAAAGTGTTTTACGAAAGTAAAATAATAAAACTAAAAAATTCTATAACACGATTAACTAAATAAGTTCTCCATTGGTATAGACTTTGACATGGCCCTACAACATATTGAATGTTGATTACTTTCTTCACATTGCAATGACTTCAGTATGCCCTTACGCGACTTTCACCTTATAAGTTATAACTAACTGGACCAGGAACTAACAAATTAAATATGTCGCAAGGGTAGGTCTAGATAATTCTTGTGATTACTACACAAATTGATATGATAATGTATAGATAATAATAAGTGATCACTTCACTTAATTTGGGTCAGACAACTGAATTTGATAGGTTATGTGAAAATACCATACATTAGATTTTATGAAAAAATACTTATTGAACAAGTTAATGATTCTTATAAAACTTGCAATAAACATAAAAATACAATGATATAATTTCTTAAAATTGGAAAAAATAACCCTTTTCATTCTTCACTAAAAAGCAGTTTTTTCGAAGACGATTCGGCCGTTCGAACTGAAATTTTGAAGAAAAATGGTTCAAAATAATCCGGTCAACGTTGACCAGCAGTTCAATCGAAAACCGGCCAATCAAATTGATTTTTGAGTTTTTGACTTTTTTTGAATTTTTTCTTTTAAAATGTCACGTCTTTTCACTCGTAAGTCGAATTAAGTCACCGTTTTTCTTGAAGTTGTTTATTTTTTCAAGATCTATTTATTGGCAAGACGGTTTGTCCCCAAAAACATTTTAAGTTTCAACCTCCTTGACCTTTGATTTTGACAATTTACATTGTATTTTAACTTTATACTCATTTTGACCACTCATAACTTTCTATAGAAAACTCAAATTTCAAATTTGTAAAATTTACAGTCAATATAGAGTGTCATTAAACATTAATCTTCAATCAATTTTGATAAAAATAACAAAAAGTCAACAAGCAGTCCGACCGGAACAAAGATGACCAGTCCGGTTCAAAAACCGATTTACAAAACACTACTAAAAGGTATATGTTATTCTTCAAGAAAATCTGTTGATCAAAATTTTATTATAAATCAACGCTCTCTAAAATTATAAAGTTGAGGCCCACTTCTTTTAATCATTTCTTTATGCAGGTCTAACGGTTGTTTCAAATAGATATAATGAATGCATCTCCTATCTGTGTGTACGAGGAAATATGCATGTGAAAAGGAGAGGATGCTTACATTAATACCCTTTTCAAAAGCCTTGTACGCTATCACGTACTCCACTTCTCGATATTGTTCACTGATTTTAGTTTAGGACAGGAAGCTATGACTATATATGACGCTTGTTTCTTAATAGAATTGAGATGGTACATGTATATACAGTAATACAATATAGTGTAGTTTTAAGTTTTTCTGCCGACGATTATCTATGCCCAAAATATGTTTTTTCTGTTATAGCATCTACAATAATCACTTTTGTAAATCTTATTATAAAGTTTCTTTTTTTTTCTAAACCTTTTTTAAAAAGATCTGGAAAAAACTTTTGTCCAGCGAAAAAATACCTTTCAACAATATAATTCAATATAATAATTAGGGAAGAGAATACAAAAATTTTCAACAATATAATGTAATATAATAATTAGAAAAGAGAATACAAATTTAAATGTTGAAAACTCTTTTTTATTGGAGCAATATCTTTTTTTTAAACCTTTTATAAATTTTTCTTGTAATAGATAGTATGAAAATAGCTCTAAAAAAGTGCTAATTAGAAGTGCTCTTGAACAGAGTCAAATGCCAATTTTCTACATAAAATGGGTACGAAGATTGATTGATATACGTGTTCAATCATACTAAAATAACTTAAAAGATCATTATATATTAATTCAAATTTTTCCGTTCAAGTGAAATGTATACATGCAAAGCAAAACCAAGAATCCATTGAGTGTATAAAAACCACTTAAAAACAAGTAATTGCTACTATATAAATTAAAACGAGCTAGAAGTCCATATATATTGTTGAGACAACTTATTTATCGTATTACACAAATTGATAAAGCCTTATCACTCTTGATCACGTCTTATGCCTCAAAAGCCACCTTTGGGAAGGTCTTGGAGATTCCCGCAGGTGTTTTCATGGTGACCTTATCACTTGTTGGACTTTCAACGTAGATCTCATTGAGTGTGATCCATATCACGACCTCTTTGGACTTAACGCCGGCCAACTTCTTGATTTTACACTTCTCCAAGTAGGAAGTGATCTCAGTGGCATAAGACACTTGCTTTCCGACCTTTTCAAACTTGTGCTTGATCTCACACTTTTGTTTGATCCAGAAAAATCCAGTTTCTTTGACGAAACCAAGTTCCTCAACGTCCTCTACGGGCAATAGACCGTCAGGAAGACAATATTCTCTTAGTAGAGATTTAGCCTTTTCCTTGCAAACCTCATTTCCGGTATGGATTTCGGCACACGCTCTAATTTCAGGGGTGATTGGAGACATTTTTTAAAGTGATACGAGTGAAGTAAAATATGTTGAAGGTAAGTATTAGAATGTATTAAGTTTGTATGTGTTGAAATACAGGTGATGGAAAGCTTATGGTGCTACGTGGTTTTTATAGGTTCCTCGATGAATATCTGCCCTTGAGGTCGGTCTTAATTACCAAAATGCCCACAACAAATATATTGTTTATTCTTTACCATGTATATCTTGTTTATTTTCTTTGACTTTATTCTTCTTAGCAGCCTTTGTTGTCCATTAGAACTTGAATTGTTGAATATATATATATATATATATATTTTTCTTCCTACAATGAATAATTGAACGCGCGTCTACACTATTAACATGTTTTCTATAAAACTAGCTTATGAATTATGATCCCTTATATAAGAATTGTTAATATTTATTTTAATTTTAACTGAAAAATAATTAAAACAAAAACTCTATTTGAAATAGTTATATTATTATAATATAAATATAGTACGATATTATTTGAGTGTAAGGGTAGAATGTGACTTAATATTTAAATATAAATAGATGATAAGGGATCTAACAAAAAAAAAAAAAAATCCTTATTGTAGAATTTGACTAAAAATTAGCCAATTGACCATTAAAAAAGAGACATATGATAGGTGAGTTGTTCTTCTAAAATAAAATATAGATATAGATATTGACAGATATATTTAATTATTTGTGACTTATGTTTGTATTTGAAACAATACTTTCAAGTAAAGTCTATATTAAAAGTGAATGTAGCACGAAAATAATATGAGAATTGTTTTCTTATGCTATTCTACTATTATTATTACATATTTGATCTAATGTGATTACTTATTTGAGTGACTTTATTCGTCTAGAGAATTTTGAGCTATTTATACTATTGTTTCATTACAAAAGAAAATGATTAACAATGTAAGTAGACATGTTTAAACATGTCAACTTGTCAATCACCTATTGAAAAATTACATTAATAGCCACTAGTGTAAGCCACTCTAACAGTCTAACAAATATGTTAATCATACATACGTATGAAAGTTAATTGAGAAATAAGGATACAATAACCGGAGTTTATGACTGTCGTTTAAGTATTATTAGTTAGTATAAGTGTGATAATCATTAATTTGGTCATATTAATTAACTAGTTTTTCCATTTTTTTACATTTTACTTTTTCCCTCTTAATTTAACTAGTTACTTTAAAAATACAGACAGTTTTTAAAATTGTGTAATCATTTCATTATTCTTCAATGATATGTCATCAAATGTCATCTTTACCTTTTAAAAGTTTTTTATTTTTTGCAATTTAAAATGAATATATATTTTTCAACGGTATAAAATGATAATGCATATTTAAATTGGGAGTTTGTTAATATAAAATGTATATATACTACAACGCATATTTTGACAAAACAACACCAACGACTCTGATCTTGATAGAATTAATATACTTTGCTTTGAAAATTGTGATATTGCATTTGAAACTGTGTCATATAAGTAGTTGACTAATAAGATTAGTAAAAACATTTAGTACATTGAGCTTAAGACCTAAAATAATTTCGTTAGATATGAGTTATAATACTACCTTTGAATCTGTGAAAGTTTTAGCTGATGATTACTTTGCAGGGATCAAAGTCACATCACAGTCTTCTAAATAAGAATAGCTTATGAGATCTAGAAAACTTGTTCTGTTTATATTGTTCATAACGAAAACTAGACAATCCATCAAATTTTAACATATACGTAAGTGATCAAAACTCGCGGAAATAATTCTTCAGATTCAAAGAGACCAATTACAAACAAGTAATTAGAAGTGCTACATAGTATAAAACAACGTGTCGATATTGGTTGAGGAAACACTTATTATATTGTATTACACAAATTGATCAAACCATAATCACTCTTCTTCACTTCTTATTAAGCCTCAAAAGCCACCTTGGGGAAGGTCTTGGAGATTCCGGTAGGTGTTTTCATGGTGACCTTATCACTTGACGGGCTTTCAACGTAGATCTCATTGAGGGTGATCCATATCACGACCTCTTTGGACTTAACACCGGCCAACTTCTTGATTTTACACTTCTCTAAGTAAGAAGTGATCTCAGTGGCATATGACACTTGCTTTCCGACCTTCTCAAACTTGTGCTTGATCTCGCACTTTTGTTTGATCCAAAAGAATCCAGTTTCTTTGACGAAACCAAGTTCCTCAACGTCTTCTACAGGCAACAAGCCGTCAGGGAGACAAAATTCTCTAAGTAGAGATTTAGCCTTTTCCTTGCAAACTTCGTTTCCGGTATGGATTTCAGCACATGCTCTAATTTCGGGGGTGATTGGAGACATTTTTCAAGCGATGGGATTGGAAGTATGTTTCTGAAAGTATATGTATGATTTACTTGTGTTGTGGGACAGTTGATGGAATGCTTATGGTACCACATGGTCTTTTTATAGGTCCTTATAACGAATAATGACCTTGGTTTTCGCTTTAACTACCAAAATGCCCCTTACACACACTTTCTGTTTTTTTCTTGACTTATCCAGTTATTCTTGTCGCCAGTCAAACTTTATGGTCACATTGTTGAACTTTTGAACCATTAGAATTTGCATTTTCCGCCTATCCTTGATAAATTGAACGCGCTTAATTGTAAATTGTGAACCTCTTTATACTGTAAATTACTATTGATAAATCGTAGTATATCTAACGACAGACATATCAAATCAAATAAAGTATATATTTCTTATAACATAAGTTACCATTATAACTATCTTCGAAAGCAAAACGGAGTTAAAACAAGACAAAAGGGATAGAAGTCACACTAATAGTGAGTACATACTTTGACATGTGGTATCCGTGTAGGTCCCATTTATTGACATGTATAGAGGCATTATCTCTTGATACGAGATAAACCCGAGATGAAAATAAACTGGTGATACTTAGGTCAAAATGTTAAGTCAAACGAAAGGATACAAACTATCAAATTAGTTTTAACTCGTTAACCCTTTAAAACTATAAACTTTTTACTTATACTTTTCCTCCCATAATTAAAATGTTCATTTTGAAAATGCACACAATACAAAGAATATGCATTTATCAGACTTCTACCGATTATTACACTATCCACCAATAAGTTATAAATTCAACCGAGCAAATCGATTTTAGAACCTTATTTACATGTACTTAGTCACTCCTTTAATATCCTGTTTGACTGATTTAGATAAACAGGTTTCGTTGCACGAGTCGTGTAGAAGATTGTGAGAAGATTTTTTTAGAACGGAGAAGATAGTGAGAAGATTGTGATTTCAACCCGTTAACTTGCCAACACCAATAACCAAAGGAACTGTGTGTGGGTCGCTTGATTCTAATCAGACAACGGTCAACCCGAACCCCAAACAAGATGCTCAAATGATGTGTGTGGAAGACATAATAAATTAGCTACGACATAAACATTTATTTTCAATAATATATTTGCATATATGATTGAGATCATTCATTAAAATATTTATATTGTTAATAAGACTTTCAAATCTATTATAATTTGATTGATAATTTTTTAACTAATATAACGAAATAATATTTCGGTGGCAATAAATAATAACGGAAAGATGGCCCTACCGGATAGTTGTCAATTCTGACCGTTTGACGAAATTTTATAAAATATCGATGAAATAATATATAATTCTTCAGTATATTAACTGATGAATTACGCTATATTTGTTTAAGTTTTTAATATTATTTATTTTTTTATCTTAATCCACACGAAAGGGATGAACTTTCCATATAGTGATCAGTTATGACCATTGACCGAATATTGTAAAATACTATGAAATAATTCATTGTTTTTTTAGAATTCTATTACATAATTGTTTCTTCTAGAAAGAATTAACATGGAAACAGTGTGAATAGTTTGTTACATAGTTGATCTTTCTAGAACATTACACTTTCTACAAATTTTGGTGCAAGTATTACGTACGTACACCTATTTACGTTTTTTTTATTCCATTTGGATATGTTGTTATTTTTATTCAATAAATATACCATATGTTTCAATTAATTAATTAATATGAATAGATGATTGAAATAATGAAGTTAAATATATGAATGTGAACATGAATGTTGAAAACAATAAATGAACATGAACATGAAGATAATTCTATCAAAATGTTAATCCATATCTAATTCATTATTGTCCTTACTTAGAAATCACTATCGGTGATTGTTAGGTATATATTTTAATATCCGTTCAATGTAGCGAAAAAAGCTTATTAGTTTTACATTAATTCAATATATAGTATTATGTGAAATATTTTAAAAATCAAAAATAATATGACAATACACGAAGAATACCGTTTTGTAAGTTGGAAAATCACTTTTGATAAAAAAAAAAAATTAATTGTAACAAAATAACTCAAAATTAAATATATCATGATATGTCATTGTAAACTCGATGGTCGGGTCATGAGTTGCGAGTGTCGGGTTTTGAGTTCTTTATAGAAATGTTGCGAGTTATGAAGTCGTTTGTTGAGTCTAGAGGTTTAAGTTTCACTGATTTTTTATTTTTTATTTGTTTTTTTGTATTTTGATATTTAACATTATCTACATTAAATAGAATTCCTAAAAGTTGATCAAAAATGTGAATTCCTCAAATATAGAAATTGACATCATAACAACAAAAAACATGTAAATAAATGTTCAAACATAAAATTCCTTTAAAAATGTATTTAAGAGTTCGTTTTTTTTTTAAAAGTTACAATAAGTATAAAATTGATGGAAAGTTAACTTTTAAACTATTTAAATGCGAAATATAACTATGAAAGATGGGCAAATCACCTTTAACAGTTTATTAACGTTTTCATTTCTGACCAACTTTTCGTATATAATAAGCATGTTCCCTATTAATTTTCTTGGCAGAAAAGTTTCTTTTGTGTTAGATTAATTATTACTTTTTTACGAGTAATTTATCGAGTAAAACTGAAAGACTTTTCATTTATAATTATTTTTCTTTCTTATTTATTATAATAGGACATTTATATTTATATAGATATTTTTCATATTTTCTAGAACGACGCTGCGTCATACTCCGAATTGGATTAAGACAAATCATATACTGTATAGTCAATTTAATTTGGGTAGTCAATATCTGATAAGAAAAGGTTAAAGGCTTAAAGCTACTAGTTGACCATCTCAATACTACTGGGCTGGTTTTAGACCAAGTTCAAATAAAACTAGAATCTGACCCAGATCACACGATTTTTACATTAAATATGTAAAATTAAATTTAATTAATTGTACTTGTATGTAGTAAAACTATAAAAATAAAAAACCATTCAAACCCGTCTCTACAAAAATGCGCCAAAGGCGCCATATTCTAAGAGTCCAAATTATGTGATTGAAAAATGCTCCTCTATCTATTGCCAGTCGAGGGCTCCTTCTCCTTCCCCCTCTTCAAACTCCGATTCATCTTTTTCATAGACAAATCTCTGATCAAGGATAGAACAAGACCATTTTGCATCATATCTAAGGGATTCCTTGGTTCGGGTCGAAGAAGAAATGTCACTCGATCCTTATCAAACTGACTGCATGTTCGTGAGGATGTGTGAATCATCATCTACCAATGATTACTCATTACATATAAAATTCTAGTTCAATTGTAATTACAAGTGATTATATACAAAATGACATGTGATTAAATATCAAATCCACTAATCATATGTGATTATGAGTGAAAATAAATTTAATAATATAAATCTTAGTTATAAATATTCATTTGAATATATATTAACTTGTAATCATGTATGAATTAACATATAACATAATATAATCATCCACCAATTGTAAAACTTTATCATAAATCACACGTGACAATCACATGTGATTTTATGCAATGCGTTTTTCATGACCCGTCAAAAAATGATTTTTTGTCGAAAGTATATCTTGTTAGATCTCTAACCAAAGATAAAAAGATGTTGATTTTGAATATGCAATTTTTGTAATTTTTAACCATACCATTTGTGATATTTATTTTAAAAATTCGAGTGAAAATGGGGTTTCGAATTAAACGGAACATTCATATTGGTTATTCCATTCTTCATTTATTTTTATCATTGTTCATTGAACCCACCTCTAAATTAATACTTAATAGTATAGGGAGGGATTATCGTAATTTAGTTCTTTACATTAGTAATGATAAAAATGAATATTTTTAATTTTAATTTCAGCATATCTATATTTTTTGCAAAAAGATAATACCAAAATTATTATAATTTTATTCTTTATAATATGAGATTGATGTTTTTTCAAAAAAATATATATATATGATATACAACTTAAATTTATGTATCACAATTTTTATTACTTTTAACTGTAATACACACTAAATATATATAGTGTGTATCACATATTTTTTAAAACCTTTTATCTTATATTAAAGAGTATACGATTCTAATAATTTTGTTTAATTTTTTTATTAAAAAATTAATTAATGTTAAAATAAAAAATAAAAGAGTTCAATCCTACCATTACTACCATAAAAACCAATTCTACTTGAATCTTTCCCTAAAATTGTATTATATGAAAATGATTCACGATGTGTGTGAAATAGTGACAACCACATTATATTTTTTTTCTAAGACTTTCGTTTCGACAGCATCTTTGATGGGTCTAATTCACAAAATTTATACAAAACATCTCGTTGATTTAAACCGGGCATATTTCCCACCTTTTAGAAGGCGAGTGTAGCTCCAAAGAACTTATGACACTTCATTGGATTTGAACTTGGAATTTTCTTTGAAGGAATTAAGCCCCCTGCTACTAATTCTCAATCCTAACCGTGTCACTTGTGTCACTTATGTGCTACATGAGCACTTCTCAAACTGATACAAAACCGACACACATGTGTCAACTCTGAGTATGTCACTTTAATTTTTGGACCTCACATTTATCGATATACATTTATTTATATACACTAAACAAAATAAAAAATAAAATAAAAAACAAAGTGACGCATGGGTGACCTCGTTGGCAAACTGACGAAATGCACACGAACAACCGACGCATTAGTGCCATTGGAGTCACTTTAGTGACATGCAATCGACCTACGTCACTTACTAGCGTTGCCTAAACTACTCCTTTGAAGTTCACATTCGATTTAGTTGACAGATTTGACCATTTGCTATGCCCCTGCAAACATATTATACCTTTTGTACGTTGTCTTTAAGATACTTATACAAATTCATATATAGATTATTCAAAATAAAGGAATCTTCTTTTCAACTATGTTATGTTACTTATTTTTACCGAAAGTTAGGTGGTTGAAGTGTGGGTGTATGTGTGCGTAACAACAGTATATAAAATAATGACCTGATGTTTCAATAAATTGTGTTATTACTTTACAAATGTAATTATTCGACCCTATTTGATAATTCAAAGAGTTTGTTCTTGGTTTAGGCGCAAACACAAGAACCCGTTTTGCAGAAGATTATTTCATTTCGATCACCCAACTCACTGCATATTATTTTTCTTTATATAGAGAACAACCAATTAATTAGCATTATGAGAATTAATCGGCCAGTTAATCTCCTCAGTTCCTCCATAATGTTTAAATGGTTACAGGACTGAGGCTGTGTTTGATAGGCTTTGAATGGAATGGTTTAGAGGCCCAGCTCTGATTAGGTCAGCAGGTGAAATATTTGATTTAAAATCGTGAGCCTCTGAATTGAATAATAGGCTCAGAATCTTTCAGCGTCAAATCACACCCTTAACCGTCCAGCATATGCATGTTCCGAATTTGACCGTCAAGGCGTCAATTACATCTATAATTTCTTTCACCTTACATCTTCCTAATTTATTACTCCCTATTAGTATTATATTTTTCACTTCCACGTGACAATTATTTACTTTTTCATTTTACGATTAGCATGGCCAACTTAAATATAGAACTTTAAGGGAAAATCGCATGTCAGATTCTTTAACATTTTCTAATTTATTTTGTGTAACAACTTATATATTGTACTGTATTATTTTATTTTGTCTAACTTAAATCACTGTATCTTTATCATTCAAAATACTTATTAACATATTTTGATTTATAATCAAATAATATTTTTGGTTATATAGTTATGTTTTAACTAACATTTCTTCATTTTTATAAAATATTATTTGGACAATTCAGTTCAAAACAAATCAAACAACATTAAAAGGTTAAAGTGGTAATTTTTATCATTTTGGAGTGTTGGTTCATAACAACTATCAAAGAATGAGTTTTTATTAAGAACCATATTGATTCAGAGCCTTTGAATTATTAAGTTCTTTGAATTATTTGAATTATTCAGCACACTAGATCATTCTGTTTTATCAAATGCAACCTAAGTCATCATAAGCCATTGAATTAAGTTTAATACTACCGTCTGAATAGTCATGATGTTCCTCCATAATAGTGTTCAAAGGGTTACAAGACTAAGTCAATATGGGCAATTAAAATGCGTTTAATACTACCCACTGAATAGTTGCATCGGTCATAAATTATGTTTCTACGAAGATCTGTTTAGTAAGGAGCTTTTTGAAAAAGAATTGAAGCTATAAGTTTTTGTTTTAAATAAAAAACTTCATTCCAACAAAAAAACTTTGTTTGATAATACAAGTTTAAAGCTTTTATTTTGATTCTAAAATTTCTAAATCAAACGCTCCTAAAACTAACGTTTAAATTTAGTTGAAGGTTTTGACACCTAAATTTACAATACTGCACATTAAACAAATCTCACTCGGGGTGAATACGTATCCATAGGACAGACATGCATGGTTTATTTTACTCGATTTATATACTTTTAATTCGTATACCATAAAAACGATCAAATTATATGATTGTTTTTTATTTCATTTAAAGAGAAACACTAGAAAGATCTAAGAAACTCCAAACAAGAATATACATTAGAAAATTATTTATAATATGAAATAATAAATCATAATACGTTGTAAACTAACTTATATTTATATAATGAATCGCATTTGTTGAATATTTTTATCATTAAATTTTGTAATTATTATCCTTTTTATCATTTTATATTTTGGTAATAGCTATTACTAGTTTACCAAGTACATTTATATAAAAAAAATCTACGACTTGCAGTTTCAATTAAAAGGTACAATCTATGGTAGTTTACAGCTATAACACACAACTTATAATTATTTTTATCAAAGATACCCTAAACGCTAATGAATATCAGCGGTACCACTTACCAAAAGTGAGTCAGCACTCGAACTCACTATTTGAATCCGAAATGTCATTAACTTAATAGGTATACGCCTCATACTTCCAAATCCATTAGTGTGACTATATTCCTCAATTAGAGTAAATTAATAACATGAAGCTTGTATAGCCATTAATATTCACATGATAAAATGGAATCAGTGATATAAAAAATCATAAAATCGGGTCATTAAATAAATTTTCATGCGACTATATTCTATATCTAACAAAGTAACAGACGTCCTTAGTTTTTCATTTTACACGTCGGTCACTAGTTAGGCAACCTTTGGCTTATCTCCAAATATCATTTTCACCTTTTGAAAACATCTCTCCAACATCATTTTCACCTTTTAATTATATAGTTTATATTAAACATTTACTTAATTTGTTACATGAATTGCTTCGTGTAAATTTATATTCATTTATATTCAAAGTAGATTTCAAGAACCAATCATATGATCGTGATAGTGATTCGTATGTCAACAACTATAGATATGGATATTTTAAAATTAATGATAACACCTTTTTTTTAGGTGTCCTTTTTCTAGAACATCGTATGTCATAGTAGGTCATGTTCGGATATATACATCGATCCCATTAAAATAGGATGTGTATAAGTGGCATTTCCGTAGATAAACCGAAAATCAAGGTCGTACAATAGTACAAACACTAATCCATCACTTGTCCCGAAATACAAATTAATCAAAAGTTCTTTTAAGAAGTTACACTCTATCCACCTTTGTTTTACTTCATTCCTCAGAAAAATGTCTACAATCACCCCCGAGAGTAGAGCGAGTGCATAAATACATACCGGAAATGAAATTTGCAAGGGAAAGGCCAAGTCTTGCTTAGAGAATACGGGCTTCCTGATAGTTTGTTAGCTGTAGAGGACGTTGATGTAACTACAAAGAGACCGATCTCAGGTGGGTGAAACAAAAGAATGAGATAGACCACAGTTTGAGAAGGTCAGAAGAACATCTCTTATGCCACTGGTCGAGATCACTTCATACATGGAGAAATGCAAACTCTAGTCAGTGACACATCCAAGATATTCGGTCGTTTGGGGCATAAAATTTTCTCCCACAAGATCGAAACAACATTATAATGATGAAATAAAAAATATATTGTATATTGGTTTTAAAACGACTTAAAAACTAAAATCGGTTTAAGTAGATTACAAAACATCATAAACTTGCAAATTAATAAAAGATACAATTTATCGTGCAACATCAATACATAAATATTTTAATTAAAAAAAAATTTACACTACTATAAAATGACAACACAAATTTCTAAAAGAATTATTTTTTACACTAATACACCAAATAAGTATAGGAGTATAGATATACAATTTCATATTATCTTTTTTAAAATGCAATTAGAGAATCACAAATAGCATAAGGGTCTCTATATATCCATATATATATATGGGAGGGATTAATAGGGAAGCAAAAAAATTAGGGAAGGAGAGAAGTAAATCTCAACCATTGATTTCATCATAAATGAATTTTAAAAATTACAAAAAAATTTCAAAATTTAAAATTCACATCAATGAATGTTAAAAACGTTTTTAATAAAAAAATCAAGGGCTAAGATTAACTTCCCACCTTCCCCAAATTTTGAAGCTTCCCTATGGATCATTCCCCTATATATATATATATATAAATTTGTAAGCCGCTTTACACGATGGAGTAATATATTGATGGATTTTTTTGTCTAAAATAACAATTTACTTTACATTTTTGTCCCTTAGGGTCATTTTATTATTTATTATCCTTCGAGGCCACTGAAACTTGACTTTTATGTCGTTCAGAGCCATTATTCGCGATATCCATGAAGAGATCCGATAAACAAATGATGATATGATCAAATTTATAGATTTGATTTTGTAACATCGAATCGTAATTTAAATACGTAAAAAAATACATTTGACCAACATCATTTTACGTGTTAAAACTTATAAGTAGTTTGGAACTCTAGTTGGAATCGAAAGTATTTTGTTTACATAAAACGATGTCATTTCATGTGTAAAATTTTTATTTTTTAGGTATTTAGATTATGATTCCATGTTACAAAATGAAATCTATAAACATGATCACATCATCAATTGTTTACCGGATTTCCCAATGGAACATGCGAATAATGGCCCCGAAGGACAAAAAATCAAGTTTCAATGGCTCCGAAAGACAAAAAGAAAATATACAATGGCTTAAAAGGACAAAAATGACAAGTAAATTGTTATTTTAGACGAAAAAAAAAAAAAGTTCTATACTTATTTAATTGGGTGCATATTAAATAAGGACTTTTATTTGATCACTACGTTCCCATTTCCTGGTTCCCACATCGCCCGGCAAACTTTTCAATGGAAGAACCTCTTATAAGAGTTTACTTAAACTTTCACTTGGAAGAGCGTCTTTTAAGTCTACGGGGGCCTTTTAAGTCTTCGGCTGAGGACATCTGGAAGTAAATTCCTAATTTGTGCTAAATATTGTTGGGTTGTTAGGGGCATTTGACCCCACTTGCACCACTATAGATCCGCTTGTGACTCTAGTCAAGATGCACGTTTTTGATTACTATAAAGATGAATTTGATGAAAAGTTGGGATTCGTCCTTTGTTTACGGGTTCCTTATTCAAGAAGCTTTCAATCGAAGAGGCTTCATATCTTGAAAATCCTTTCTCATAAGAAGAAAGATAAGAAGCGGTTTGGAGTTGGGGAAATAATAAAGCTTCAGGACCGGACGGGTTCACTTTCAAATTATTCAAGAAACATTGGGATGTCTTTGTCAACGACATTTTTGCTTTGTCAAGAACTTTGAATTGACGGGGTGCATTCTCAAGGGATGTAATTCCTCTTTTATTTTCCTTATCTCCAAGATAAGTGATCCGTTGCACATTGAAGACTTTTGACCAATAAGTCTAATAGGATGTCAATAGAAAATCATTACTAAAATCTTGCAAATAGACTCCTAAAGGTAATCTTTTCGGTGGTTAGTGAAGTGCGATCCACTTATATAAAAAATAGGAAAATTGTTGATGGGGTTTTAGTGATGAATGAAATTGTTGGTTAGGCATCAAAAAGAAAGAAAAAGATCATGATTTTCAAAGTTAATTTTGAAAAAACTTTTGATTCGCTTCATTGGAATTTTTTGTATTCAATTTTGTCTCAAATTCGGTTTTGGTCTAAATGGATTGATTTGATAAAGGGTTGCTTAGATTCAGCCAATGGGTCATGTTGGTCAACGGCTCACCTACTCTGGAGTTCAAAATTAAAAAAAGCATTCGTCAAGGAGATCCTTTTTTGCCGTTTCTTTTCATAATTGAGGTAGATGCTTTAAATGTGGCTCTTATGGAAGCAAAGAAAGAAAAACTATTTCATGGCATTAAAGTGGGCAAAAACAACGTTGAAATTTCACATCTTCAATTTGTAAATGACGCTTTCATAATGGGCGAATGGTCCTTGGAAATGCAAAAATTCTTTTTCAAATTCTTAGGTGCTTCTACATGGCTTCCGACCTCAAGGTAAATTTCTTCAAAAGTAAATTATTTGGGGTGAGCGTTAATCAATTGGAGGTAACTAGAATGGCTCATTCACTTTCTTGTCAACCTTCACACTTTCCATGTACTTATCTTGGTCTACCGATAGGTGCAAACATGAAAAAAGTGAAAGTTGGATACCACTCGTTAACATATTTCGGAATAAGCTTTCATCTTGGAAAGCTCAAAATTTGTATGGTGGTCGTTTAACTTTACTTAAATCGGTTCTAGGTAGACTTGGTACCTATTACTTCTCTATTTTTAAGGTGCCTTCAAAAGTTATTAACTTACTAGAAGGCGTTGTAAGAAAATTTTTTGGGGTGGATCCTTGGATAATAGAAAGATAGCTTGGATTGCACGGGATAAAATCTCAAAGTGAGCAACGTATCCATGATGACCAAATGGCGGTGGAGGTTCCGAGTAGAAGATAAAGCTTTATGGTGCAAAGTGATTAAATCCATTCATGGATTGTATGGTGGTATATGGCCTACTCAAGGTTATTGCAATAAAAAGGGACCATGGAAAAACATAATTAATCTCAACAGTGGTCTTCTCAAGTACAATATTAATTTCCACTCGATCTTTAAACGCAAGGTCGGCAACGGAATTCTCTGTTTTGGCAAGAAATTTGGATTGGTGGATCAACTTTAGCTAGTTGTTATCCTCTTTTGTATGAGCTAGAAATAAAGTCCAACTGCAACATAAAAGAAAGGATTGTAGGTGTCATTTCGTTTTGTTGGAATTGGAAGAGAACACGAAGCTACGTGCCTGAAATTGCAGAATTAAATGAAATGATTCAATTGCTATCCAATTTTTACTTCACTGACGAACAAGATTCTTGGTTCTCAGTTAATGATGAAAACAAAGTTTTTTTCTGTTAAAAGCATGTGCTTGTTGATGGAGAGAAATACGTTTTTAAACCAAATTGATCCGGTAACTTGGAACCAGTGGCTTCCAAAAAAAAGTGAACATTTTGTTTTGGCGTATAAAGAATGAAAGATAACTGACTCGGGTCAATCTACATAATAAATGTGTGGATATTGATTCGAATAGATGTCCGGTTTGTAACGATGATCAAGAAAACAAAGCTCACTTGTTTGTTCATTGCAAAGTAGCAATTGGCGTGTGAAGCTCTATGTCGAAGTGGTGAAATGTAAATTTTTCCGATCTCTCTTCCCTTAAAGAAGTGACCGGTGTTGTTGACACCATTGAGGATAAAGATATCTACAACCAATGTGTTGAAGCGTTGGTCCAAACAACACTTTGGGTGATATGGAGACAGAGAAAATTTTCAACCAAAAGAAGCCAAGAAGCCAAGAAGAGATACTTTAGGAGACGATGTAAACGTTTTTATCATATATTTGGATCTTCAATAGGTACAAAAAGCTTCATATTAATTGGGTCGAATGGTCTGATTCATTCGTTTTAATTAGTTTTTGTATCTTGTAATCCTTTTCCTCTAGGGGCTTGCTAGAGCCTTGTTTTATATGAATTCTGCTGTTAAAAAAAAAAAAAAACTGTTGACTAGTGTTAAATCCATAGAGGGGTGTTAATTTGGATCTTACTTGTTGAGATTTTCGTTGATGATCCACTAACCTAAAAGATTACCATGAAAACACCAACTGGGATTTACAAGACATTCCCTAAATAGTGGCGTTTGTGGCTTAAGATGTCTGATCAACATGTGTAATACATATAAATATATAAGACCACTACCAACACTACCGTCCTCCTTCTGTCTTCCGTCCATCCTTCACTTCTTCCATTGGCACCATTCAGTCTTTTATCCGTTTTTGAGTTTAGTCTTCCATTTCCTTCTTCACAAAGACAGTCCAAGACGGAGCATATGGTGGGTCATCTCCTTATCTTTTTGTTTTCTGTTGTATGTGTATTGAATTATTATTGATAAATGGTGAGTCTAGTCTTTCTGAAGACCGGTCATCTATTGGCAGTGTTTTAGTCTTTGTTTAGTCTTTTTGAGGAAGTGTTGGCGTGACCGATCATGTATTGGGAGTGGTCTAAGCATGTATGCAATGACGAATGACGACTTTTTGTATGCAATATTTTGCAAAGTGGTATTCATGGGTGTCACTTTTCATGTATCGAACACTGTGGTGGTTGGATATGATTTAGACATACGGTTAATAATTATTACATACAATACGCTATTATGGCATGATTGAAGTAATTATCAGTAATTAATTACATGCACATATTCTAGTTTGCGAAGAATGTAAAGCTGGTGAAGGATCTTAATTAAGAAAACCAACATGAGATCTTTTGGGTTGAACCCATGGGCCTTTCATACTTAAGAAGACTAGTCCATGGCTCCATGCATTTTATAAACTTGTTTAAAATTGATGATCATCCGAAAAGTCTACTTTCGACTACTTGTGATCAATTTAATTTTCTAAATATGCCTTTAGCTAACCACAAATCCATAATACTATTGAAACCATCCGCCTCCGCGTGTATAACCTATTGACTTTTGTCACACGCACCTGTTGCTGATGGGCTTCTAAAAATCAGATCATCCATGATTCAGGTGTATGTTTAGGAATGTAGTGTCTCATACTCTAACTATGAAATGAATGTGAACTGTGATGACAGAGTTTCTTTAAAGAATCAGCTAGCCCTGCCAATAGGTCAATATTGGATTGGACTGGATCAAATCGACTATGATCTGATCATTCATATATGATTCAACTAGATAGAATTTGAATTTGAATTTGTGATCAGACCTGTTGGCAAATGGATAATGATCCTACCAATGACTCGGTTAATCTGTGATACTGAATAATCATACAGATAGACCCGTTTATGTTTTGTTTTAATTTACCTTAAATTCAAGCCCGCCCTATACATCCCACTCCAACTTTACCCATCCCTTGTGCCCCTAACTACTAACACATCCAACCCACTATCACCACTTGCACATCCATCCGGTAGTGGCAGTGGTGGTGGTGATGATGACGGCAATTGATGGTGGTAATGGGGGTGGTGACAACAACGGTAGCTGCAATGATGGTAAATAGTAGTGGTACCAGTGATGATGATGGTGGCAGCTGTGGTGATGGCTTCATGGCGGCAGCAGGTAGTGGTGGTGGATCCTTTTCAGTGATAATAAGTTTGAAATTAGAGATGCAGTTACAAAAATGGATCATGGATTGACCCACATATTGATTTGCCTTAAACTATGGATCATTTATTCTATGAATGATTTGTTGGACCACGTAAATGGATCGGAGCGGATCAAATCAGATTAGATTCGAGACCGGATCCACTGACAAACCTAATTTGCAGTCATGTTTAGCCAAAAAATATTTCAAGTTTGCAGACAATTTGTATGGAGATATTATCGTACGTCCTCTCAACAGGACAACACATTCTATACACATATCAAGTAGCTTTAACAAATCTCTTTTCCGACAAGTCTAATTGTCACAACAACAGAAAATGATGTTCCTGGATCGAAAACATGAATAGTAATGATAAGTACGTCCCACACAAACTACACAGGTTAAATGTGTCGGTCGACCTGATGGAATTACCAAGTTAGACCATTTGGTTTACTATACATACAAAACCTATAACAATTCTACCCCTATCACCCTTCCTCAAAGATGAAACCAATCAGAAGATAGTACAAAACGATGTATCAAACCCAAATATTACATGTCTACTGAATGAAATTTTAAATTATTAAAACTCAAAAACGTGGTAATAGCTATTGTATGTATCGGCATCCTTTAAGATTAACGATCACTTGTAGCTCTGAATCATTTGGTTGAGGCCCACCTCATTTACTTCTGTACCAAGTCACAGCAAACATGTTCACATCAACCAATTTCTCTCGTAAAGCAATGACCGATTCTTGACTGGATATGTTTGTGTCAAATTAACACAACACGTTTCTTTTTACTTTTCACCTGGCATTACTTTTCACCACAAAAGGATTAGGTTTCCTACATGTTAATTTTGTTGGATAGAGAGACTTGAGTAAGTAAGCTAGTAACTCACCTCTTGCGTTTACTCTTAACAGCGGTAGAGGATGAAGGATTACTGTGCCAGTTCCTTTTTCTTTGGTTGATAAACCAGTTGTTAATCTGCTTTAATTGTAATCCTGTTTCTTGAACCAATCTTGCTTTGTCTTCCTCCTGAATAGACGTGTTTAACAAGATAAGCTTTAACATTCCCAATGGAAACAGGAAAAAAACGATGCTTTGACTTTTGACAATCAACCATAAGCAAGTAGAAGAGAATATGATGCTTACGGTAGGGTAAGGCCACTTGGAATGGGACTGCCACCATGATTTCAGGAGGGAGGTTGTATCTCCTGGCAGTTTTCCAGCTCTTCTTTTTCTTAGAATTTCCTCTCTGATGTCCACGATTTTCTCTTTATAGCCCTAAACATAAGAAGCGTTTCATTAGATCTATTAAACTTGTTAAGAAGCCAAGATGCAATCAATCTATTAGTTTACCTGCTTCAGCTCGTGCTTCAGCTCTTGCCTAACACGTTCCATTAAAGAACGTTCACTTTCAGTAGGAAGACCAAATCCCATGCTGTCTGAAACATCTAGTCCTCCATCAAATAAGTTAGCATCGCTGTCTACTTGTTCTTCATCGTCATCAGACATTGTTGCACCTGTACCCTCACCAGGTGCTACACCTGTACATACACCATATTCGATGAGAATTACTAGCGTTTTAAATAATGTATTTGAAATGGACAACTAAGTTTTAGCTTAAAAAGAGAGGGAAATATAAAAAGTGATTACCTGTTAAGCTTTGTAAAGATTGTTCTAGCTCCCAACATGCCATGACTGCTTCCATTGCATGGACACGAACATGTTGCTGTAATTGTTCTTTGAATGAAGAGAGCAGTACAACATAATGTGCCTACACAGAAACGACAAAAGTATAAGCATGTCGGACATAGTGATGAGATCGAAGATTCTTGAAATCAAGTCTAAACATCAACATGAAAAATAAATGAGACGTGGATTCCAAAACAAGACGAAAGTAAAAACAAAATAATATTTATAATGCCCTAATTCTGAGTGGAAATATAGCTTTGGAGGGGACTCCACAAAAAATTATGACTCCTTTGGAATATTAGTATCACATCATTTAAAGGTGTTAGTGAAACATATGCACACATCACATAGAGTACCCAGACTAAAGTTCACAATTAATCCCCATTGCCCACAAAGGGCCACTTTAGCCCACTAAATAAAGATAAAGATTCACAACAAACTTAATGTCAAGCCTTTTAAAAACCACAGATGTTACTATTTTAGAAGAACTAATGATTATCTTCACTGATAAGATTTAATCAAGAGGAAACTTGTAAGGTCTATCGTAATGATCAATCTATTTTAAAACTATTTCGAGTAAACATATCGTCAAGAAGCATGAAATAGCATATATCATAGCTTAGGGGCATGAAATCAGGTTGTAGGTCAAATTTTGGTTTGAAAACGGCATTTTAACTACAAATGTTCTCCAAATCAGCCAACTCGATCATAGCATCGTACAAACTGCAATACGTCATTTATAATAAATAATAACAACACAACATAATGAAGACAAAATGAGATGGAACCAATCAAAATGGTTAAAGAAAATACATATTGCGCATTTCACTCTTCAATATATTGATACGATGTGTCAAAAAGAAATCTAGATCTCAAAGTTATTTTTATTGTGACGCTTGCAAAAACTTTACAGTTAATTGGAACATCCACAACATATAAAATAGACCATCATGGAAACAGATTCTGAAAACAGATTCTGAAAACACCATCACAGATTATATTATTAGACCTACTAAAAAGAAAATTCCTGTCTTAGAACATTCTGATTCACATAAAAAATCAAATCATACCATGAACACCTATTGAAGTATCCAAAACCGCATATATTCACAAGACCAACAAATAATACTTCAATAGGTCTCTCCCTCTCTATGTCTCTCCAAAGACACACTACATGTATCATTAAATCTAATGAAAAAACATTAAATACATATATCTTGGGAACTATGCATCTAAAAATTCCTAACATTAAATAAGCACAAATTTATTTTACTCCTCATCAGTCAAAGCGGCAGAAGATAGTACCAATAGATTCACAGAATAGAGCACCATAACTCTTCAAAAAAAATGCAGTACATCCATACATACATACATAGCTGACAGCCTGACTTATGTACTTAATTCATAACTTCAATTCTTTACTCTATATATGTATATTAAATTGTCTGCAGCTGAATCTCTCATGGAGCCACCAAAACTTTAAAATAAACACAGTTTCATCTATGTTAATCAATCTATACCACCAGTATTGTGCCAACAACTGTCAATACAAATAAATACATATGCACATATATAGAAAAAACCCTAACATACAACAAAACCTTCGTATAGGAAAATGATCCACAGAGGAATTGAATTTTTTTAAAGAAACAATATAATTCTAGCCTGTATATTCATTGATAAATATTTCAACAAAACCTATTTTATACTCGATATTCAGTGGATGATATATGTTCTTCACAAACAAATATGTTTTTTTTATGTACAGAGTTTTATTTATATTATCATTGGCAGAATTCAGGGATACTATTTTTTTACTCAATTTTCACTTGGTAATTTTTTATTTAATATTCAATAGATAATATTACAGGTTAAGAGATTGCTATCGAGCTTCTCCAAAAAAGCATGTTTTTTCGTGATCCTTCCATAAGTGTGCATAGATATAGTTAACAATAAACGCAGTTTCATCTATAATAATCAATCTATGGAGCTAGAATTGTGCTAACAACTGACTGTAAATACAAATAAATACATATGCACAAATATAGATGCATAAAGATGTATCGACAGAGATAGAAAGGTGAAAGAATAGAATTACCATAAATTGATTGAGATCCTTATCATCAAGAGGCTGATTATGATTTCCAAAAACAGAGTACTTCGCAATAACTTGCTGAGATTGAGCTAATTGTGCATCAATTCTCGGCAATTGATCAACAGGAGTCGCAATTCTTAAACACGAAACATGTGCAGATAATAACTGATCGAACATCGGATGTGATAATATATCCGCTTTACACTTCGCAAATTCCCAATCTCTTTCGTTTCCGTTACCGTTACCGTTATCACTGTCACTCTGTTGATGCCGTTGACTCAATTTCATAACATTATTATTCTCATCAATATTACTATTATTATTCTCGGTAACGAACATCGATTCACGGTTCCGGTCATCGTCGTCGTTGTTATCGATAGGTCTATTCTGAGGAGATAGCCAGTGGTTGTTCGAATTCGATGAGTCAGAGTTCGTAGTTTGTAAGTGAAGGAAGCTCCCGCCGGTACCGTCGTAGTGGTGGTGGTGGTTGTGCTGCCCGAGAATTGCGTTGTTGAGCCACGTAGGCGGCGGAGATTGTGAGGTGGTTTTAGGGTTGACGTCAGGTAGAATTGAACTCAGAACGTCGTCGCTCTCAGTTAAGTGTTGCTGTTGTTGTTGCTGCTGCTGATTTGTGTAGTGTTGAAGTGCGATTTCGTGAGAAATGTTATCGTGAAATGCCATGGTGGTTGCTGCAGGGTTTTAGAAAGAGAAAGTGAAGGGGGGGAGAAGAAAAGAAGGCATAGATTGTTCTAATTATATTTTTGTTTACACGTAGATGAAGACAACAATGCTACAAACCAAAGCGATATTATCTATGGATATTCTTTTTATATTACAAATAAATAACAATTGTTTATTTCTTATTGTTGTTAATAATATTTATTTATACGGTTGTTTTAGATGACACTCAATAGAGTCTTTATGATTTAAGTATTTCACCATTCTGTTTTATATCGCACTTAATTTAATGCTACTTGGTTGAGGATGTACGTGTCGATTGTAACAAGATCCATGTTCTTTTTTGTAGGTAGAAAATGGTGTCTCCCAATTAGGTTATGAAGGTCATTTGGTAATTAATCTCACAATTTGACAACGTGAAGTCGATGTGTTGATGTGGTTATTTATATGTAAACTTTTTAATGTAATAAGGTTATCCGATGATAGTGATTCGTATATATTTTATGATATAAAGTTTTGTATTACACAATAATATAACGTACATACAGATAAAAAATAATGATGACACATCAGCACCTCTTATCATATAGTCTAACACACGTAATCTTTTTATAATGTCAATTAGAAAATAAACATTACAACAAAAACATACAATGCAAATAGTTAATGTGTTAATATTTTAGACAAAAAGGAAGAAGAAGAATAAAAGAACTCCTTGTTTATGGTGATTGTATGTTCCAAGTCATTTATCAAAATCTGAAAACCAATCGATTCAAATTGCCGTTAGTATTAAATAACCCAAGATTCGAGCATAATAGAGCTTGAACATATCTCACATCTACAAGAGTAATTTTAATGTCTTGTAATCATATTGCTTCATCGTTAGTTATTTAAGGATTATCGATATAAAATATACACGGTTTATACATCGAGGACCATGTTGTTATTTCGGATTACGGAGTACCTTTTTAGTTTATTTAATTATTTGGAATTGGGACATCACCAAATCGCAATTGAAAAGCAATCAAAAGCGAATGTTTGGTGCATTTATAAACTAGACGTTGGTTGCATTTGATATTAGAAAACTGACTATAGATTATTTTTCAAAAGCTACTTGAAAAAACCTTTTTATGAAATAATTATAAAAGAATACTGTCAATTAAACTTTATTTGTTTTTTTGCTTAAAGAGTCTTGTTCAATAATAGAGCAAGAAATTATTAAAGTTAAAATCTCATCTCGTATAAGTCTCCGGACGACTTCATAATTCCCTTGGCAAACAGCCCACCCACTATTGAATTGCATATTGTTTAAATGGTTTGAACTAGGCAACATTTAATGATTAGCAGTTTAGCGCGAAACAAGATGGACTTGATTAAAGTGTGAATGTAAGAAAGGTACAAGTGTAGTTTTGGCTTGAACAAACGTTGGTTCCCATACGTCGTTGGGTTGTTGCCATTTACCGGCAATATCCGGTGACAACGCGGCATAATCCGGGACCGCTTCAACTATATTTGTAATGTAATGCTCGACTTTCAATAAGTACTATACCTACAATATTAATGACTCATTATGTTCTATTAAATATACTCATTTTCTATTAATATAATTTTGTTTTAGTGAAAAGGCTAAAAGCAAAATCACAAAAAGTAAGGCAGTTTAGTACGTCCATGTACGGAGAATCGTAAAAAGATGGTGTGTGACCTGTACATATCATACGACTAAACAGATGTTATAATTGGTCGTCACATTGACGAAAAAATGTTTAATTAAAAGAGTTTGTTAATAAGAAATTACCAATCCATAAGTACTTCATAGCAAAATCAAGACTTATTTACACGGATTGTTCATGTAGTATGTTAAAATTGACACTCGTCGTCCCTCGCAAGTTTTTTAGACACTCATTATCCTTGTGATTACCAAATCTTGCACCGTACATCATTTGCCCAAACGGACGTTAGCTAAATCCGTTAGTTTGGGACATGTGCCGTGCACATGAGGGTATTAGGGTAATTTCCTTTACCCCTTTCTCCTTAAGGCCCCATCAAACACACCTGCTACTCCGATTTGACTCTTCTAATTCATTGATCATAGAAGTCGTATCAAATGATTGTTTTAGCTTCAAATTTAGTTCACCATCTCAATTCATCGTTTCGGCGTAAGAGACAACATCCTCATAACTTCATGAGAGTAACAGATGATCAGCAGGAAAGAAATTGTCATTTTCTACCTTGAGTTCTTTATTATGAATCTGGCATTAAAAGCTTATAAATTATAATCGCATTAAAAAATCTCCAAAACATCCAAAGATTGAATTAAATCCAACCAACAACTAAACATTAAAAATTTCAAAAAAAAAATCAAATCCAAAAATGAACCAAAGATTCAAACTTTAAAAGATGAATCCAAATTATATCAAAAACTAAAGATTCAAGCTTAATAACATGAAACCAAATCCCCCCAAATATTAAGATTTAAACTTTGAAAAAATTCATCAAGCACCCACCGTCGACGACCTGCAACACCAACCAACATCTCCAATCGCTGGAGACAGCAGAATCACTAAGCTAAAACACTGATCCCACAGCAGAAGAACGATGGGGACTAGAAGATTCCGACAAAGGTAGCAGAATCTAGGTTTCGTCGTTGTTGATTTGGTAGTGGTGGTACGACGGAGTTGCAATAGGTGGATTACCGTGGGGAAGTGGCCAGAAATGACGGTGGCGGTGGACTGGTGGAGGTTTTTTTATTTTAGGTGAAATTGTAACGGCGGGGGATGGAGGTTTGATGGGGCATTAAGGAGTATCAGGTTGTGATTTTGTAAATTGGAATTTTGGAGTAAATGAAGAAGGAATGTTTTTGAGTATGAGAAAAGAAGAAATGGAAGATGGGGCATTAAAGAGAAAGGGGTAAAGGAAATTACCTTAATACCCTCATGTGCACGACGCATATTTCAAACTAACGGATTGGCTAACGTCCGTTAGGACAAATGATGTTCGGTGCAAGATTTGGTAATCACAGAGATGACGAGTGTCAAAAAAAACTTGTAAGGAACAACGAGTGTCATTTTTAACATACCACATAAATGATCCGTATAATTAAGTCTAAAACCAATACCAAATAGTGAACCATATAAATATTAATTATGACAGAAAATGCTAGTTTTATCTCCTACAAAAATAAACCGAATAGTTTTTGCATGACGTGCATGTCTATGTACTAAACTACACAAGGTGACAAAAGCCTAATATGATAACGACATATATATTAAAGTTACCCGTAGGTCATCACCCTTTATTATTTCCTTTCTATGTACAACGAAACACCTTCTGGTTTACGTTATTTCTTTAAGACAAGTTGATTTGTACAAGTAGTGTACTAATGTTACGATATTGTCAATATTTGAATCAAAAATGATAATGACAACCTTACACTATAATAATCTGTCTCATATCAGTATAACATAATAAATTTGAGTACTTTATAAATTTAAGATAATGAGCTACTGGTATTCTTTAATCACATAAATATCGGTTAAAACACACTCATTTATTTGTATCTGAACAATTGAATGACTACTCGTAAATTTATCATTAACAAAAGTCTGAATTTATTAACAATCTTGTATATAATTTCTTAATTTTGTGTCAAAAGGTTATAAACGATTTTTTCTTTTTCTTTTTTTTTGTAAAAACAAGAAAATATTGTTCAAGAAATGATAATCTCACCAAGTGGAAAGAGTGTGTTTTGGACTGGTTTTAACGTATGACGTTCGGCGTTAAGTACAACCGACAGACGTCTTCGTATAGTTACTTGGACCACAAGGGGTGACCCACCTAAGCACGCCTCTTTATCCTCCACATGTCATATTCCGGACCCACAATGTTTGACTTTTACTAATTAAATCAAATTATTTTGTACCTTCTCCTTTTATAATTCTTTCCCTACAATAGAATAAGAAAAAAATGTTTCTTAGATTACGAAGGCAAATAGCCGATGGAATCTTTAACAAAAGTCCGATTTATGACCTAAAGTGACGAAATACTTTTTCATATATATTTACCTCTTTGAAGGGAGAATTATATTATATATTTTTACTCTAAAGTCTCCACAAATATCATATTTTCTCAAAATATAAATTTTCAAAAATGAATTATTAAAAATAATTATCAAAACGCAATTTCATACTTTTGATATTCTTTTTCTTCTACATAAAATAAAAATAAAAATATATCTAGAACAAACAAATTCAACGATTTAGGTAGTAAACATATTTAAAAATTCTAAATACAATAATAATATTATAGTTTTATGATAAATATGAAAGTAGAAAAAGTAGCCTTCCAAAGCTTAGAATGTTAACTTGTAAATTGCCTGCTCTGAAAGTCACCGGCGGGCCAGTTCTGAGACTTTTGGGGTCATGAGCATGAAGACCTAATACATCCTTATAATTTTTCTAAACAGACATACTATTTTATAAATGTTTGAAATCTAGTTAACTAGACCTCACACGCCAACTTTTATTAAACAAATAAATAAAATAATTCAACAAAATAAACTTTAAAATTACAAGTCTAATAGATAGCCTAAAATGATGTTTTCTTATGTTTTTATGAAGCAAAAAATATGCCATAAAAGACGTAATATTTAATTGTATGTAAAGATGTTAACTTTAATATATGTATTCATATATGGATATATATATTAAAGGATTATAGAAGATTGCTCTAGAATTTGTCATGTAGTCAAAATGCCATGTGGCGGTCTCTCATAATTTTAATATAAACAATTATTTAAATTTAAAAGATAAACTAAAAAATAAATTTAGATAGAGGTAGATAATATTTTATATAATATTAATTAATTAAAAATCTATGAATCCTACTCAAACACTAATTAAAAAATAATATTAAACTATTAAACTTATAAAAAATGAGTAATTTATATAAACGTGCATCGCACAAGTTTATATCTAATTTCATATATTATACATATATATTTATCAATAGTATCTTATGTATTTTTTAATTACAGAATCAAATTTCACAAACTCAAAGGATATACAATAAATTCTTTATGTATAATAATAATTGAAATAGTTATTTATTATAAAGTTAGTTGGTTATAATTCAAAATTATACTTTTTGAAATATGAATACAAGTAGACAGTTTTTTTGTCTATCCTTCTTAAAATAAAGAGAGGTTAAACTGTTAGTTTATGAAAACTAGAGGTTAAACTTTGCATATATAGAATACTATGAGGGAACTAAACAAAAACTACATAAAAGATTAGAAGTCAGGTCGTGGAAGTCTTCTTCCTCACCCATCACCTACAACTCACCTTCATACATCCATCAAACCTAAGCTTTAATTTATTTTTCTCCAGAACTTCACACAGACTCAAAAGTACAGACTCATGAACACATACTCAGAAACACATGCAGGAAATCTGCAAAAATCTGCTACTTACCATATTGCATACTTACACTATTTCAATATAATCCACATTCATCTTGGCACATTTTGGGATGTTACAAAAACTTTGATGTTTGAAAATGAAGCCAATGCTATCGTAAGTTTTTCTGCATGTGTCCTAATAAATCAAGGTTATTAGCAACTTAACATTTGCGTCCATAATGCAATTCTCTATGTACACTAAAAGGTTAAAACAATCTCAATAGCAAATATAGTGTGATTAATCGAATCATATGCACATATTTAACTTAAATAACTATGAAAACAAATTAGTCATAAAAAAGAACATCAAAACCAACTTCATTGAAATTTCAAATGATGATACAAAAATAAAAGATCATATCTAACTCACCAGATAGGACATCAAAACCAACTTCATTGAAATATCAAAAGATGAAATAATTACAAAAGATCTAACTCACCAGCAAAGAACATCAAAACCGATTCAATCAAAAACTTAACCAAAATAGAGGAGGCTCCACTTCAAACCATTAATATGTGTAAAGGAATGCAAAACTTGTAATGCATGTTTATAAATGAAAGCGGTATGACTTAAAATAGGTTTCCGGATATGAGTTCCAAGTTATGAATTGGATAAAATTGTGTGAAAGAAGGAAATGTGGGATCCGAGATTGGTTTAAGTAAATAACGTCCAGGGTTACCCTGTAATGGGTAATTTATATGTTGTTTTAGTTGATGGATGGATGGTAAACCCACACTAACAAATTCTTGTACATAAACACGATGGTGCATGTGAGGTGGGAGAGCTTGATTGTAGATAGAAACATATTATTGTATGGATTTGAAGTATGGTGGGCTAGTGTGTTGCACGAATCTTTGAATTGGTACGTATTTTAGGCAAGGGCGGAACTACCATGATGATGGGGGTGGTACGTGCCACTTGTCAATTTGTGATGTATTTGTATTTTTTTAATATTTATTTTATACTTGATGTAAAACTACTCTCAAATTTATAGTACTAACGGTCCAGTTTTCAAAAAAATTCTATGATTTAATAAGCTTAATTTCCTTTTAATGTTTTATTTTAATTAATATTACATAAAAACATATGCAATCCGTGACATTTATATCCTGGTTCCGCCCATGATGGTTATTATACGTAACACATCAAAACCGATTCAAGCAAAAACTTAACCAAAATAGAGGAGGCTCCACGTCAAACCATTAATATGGGTAAATAAATGCAAAACTTGTAATACATGTTTATAAATGAAACCGGTATGACTTAAAGTAGGTTTCCGGATATGAGTTCCAGGTTATGAATTGGATAAAATTGTGTGAAAGGAGGAAATGAGGGATCCGAGATTGGTTTAAGTAAATAACGTCCAGGGTTACCCTGTAATGGGTAATTTATATGTTGTCTTAGTTGTTGGATGGGTGGTAGATCCACACTAACAAATTCTTGTACATAGATAATGTGGTGCATGTGATGTGGGAGAGGGCTTGATTGTAGATAGAAACATATTATTGTATGGGTTCGAAGTATGGTGGGTTAGTGTGTTGCACGAATCTTTGAATTGGTACGTATTTTAGGCAAGGGCGGAACTACTATGATGTATTTGTATTTTTTTAATATTTATTTTATACTTGATGTAAAACTAATCTCAAATTTATCGTACTAACAGTCCAGTTTTCAAAAAAATTCTATGATTTAATAAGCTTAATTTCCTTTTAATGTTTTATTTCAATAAATATCACATAAAAACATATGCAATCCGTGACATTTATATCCTGGTTCCGCCCATGATGGTTAGTATACGTAACACATGTGAGTCATCCTCCTTCTCATCAATTGTTTTTCAGTGTTCTTGACTGTGGTTTTTGATGTGGATGTACGTGATAACTACCAAAGTACTATAAATGCAATTTAAAACAATTTATTAAGTGGGAATTGTAGTGAAGGTTAGTTAGTATAATTGAAACTTAAGTTCGACGGTGAAGAGAAAGACATAAATATATACATTGACAAAAACTTTTTATGTAATTAAGTTTAAGGTCCATGAGTTTTTATTTGAATTTGGTACAAGTTGAGTTGTATGCATGTATTATTGTGCGTTTACTCGTTACATAAAACTGGGATACAAAGAAAGCTACTAGAAAATGGGAGCAAATTAACAAATAGACATCAAAATTGATCGCATATCTTTCGACGATGCATCTAGAGTTTTAAGACGTTTCGACCATGAATTTGTAACCGCATGGAAATGTGAAATTAGATTAGACCTTACGACAATTGTGGTAATGATATCGGAAGCAACAAAAAATAAGTGCAATACTTTGATAAGGGAGGAGCCTAGAGGATCTATAAAGGTGGAGTCATGGATGGCCATACTTATCTATAACCGGAAAGCCTTTTCAAATATCTTACAAGAAAGGGGAGTAGGGGGACCACCAATTCCGCCAAACACTGATGAATTTAACTATGAACAAAGGCGGAATTACTATAGTGACGAGGTGGTAGGTGCTACTTGTTAATTTTGTGATGAATATGTAATTTCTTTTAATATTCTTTGTTATAAATGTGAAAGTACTCTCAAATTTATAGTATCACCAGCCCAGTTTTTAAAATTTTATGACTTAATAAGCTCAATTTTCTTTTAATGTTTCATTTTAATTAATTTTACATAAACATGTGTGCAACTTGTGACATTTGATTCTGGTTCCGCCATTGACTTTGAGTAATTCCAATGATCACCCAGATCAAGTTATAAGCCAGTGAAAAGTGTAAAGTTGATGGGTTAACAAGAAGGTGATAATTCTGTGATGATTAGCCGGGAAGTTATGATTGTGTAGTAACTCCTGTTTGGTGGTGTTAAAAACGGAATGAACTAAATAGGGGAATAATTCTTGATATGATGGTTGTTGTTGTTATTGTGTGATGATATCAATGGTTGGAGGGCAAAATGGTAAATTATGGGAGATATGAAGGATGGCACATAGGTGGTGTGATAGTGTTCTCCGGAAATTAAGAATCATTATCAAGATTCACATGGGTCAGGACGTGTAAACGATCTTCAACTTGATCTTGAAAAGCAAACGTCGTATGTGGCGGTGCTGGTGGCATTGACAACCAAACGGGCTCCGTAGCTAACCCCATTGTAGAAGAACCTACTGGTGTGGTAGTGGTGGTAAATTGCCACCGGCCATCACAAGGTGGGATGGGTGGTAGTGGAGAGCACGGTTGCGTAGTTACCTCAAACATGTTGTAAACACACTACTATATTTTACTCGATCACAAAAGGATGTGAATAAACCAATTTTTGTTCATATAATATAGTTACTTTTGAAAACTATATATGTATTTTAGTTGAAGATTAAAATAAAATATGTATTTTCATTTTCATTTCATTTTTATCATACATAAATTCATGCTCGAAGTTAGAAACTGAGTGGTCTGTGCCAAGACAAAAAGAGCCCCTTTAAATAGTTAAGATAATCCGTACAACATGTTTTGTTGGGCTAATAGAAATTGTTAAGCTAATGGACTTTTTTGTTTTGTTGAACTTATAAAACAAACTTAAATTATAACTAATATAATTGGCCCAAGTTATTAGATTTAATGATTGATGAGCATTGAGTTTAAAAACTGAACCTATATATATGGACCATTTTTGAAATTTGAAGGCCCGATAGAAAAGAGAACCATGTACAATTTCCCATTGAACACCCCCGATCTACGACACTACATAAATTGTGAAATCAAAACATTAACTCAACTAAAACTTTGATGTTTGAAAATGAGAATCTGTTTTGGCCGATCCATGCATGTCCATCATCTCATTAATTTAATCAAAATAGAAGCCAATGTTATAGTAAGTTTTTCTGCAAGTGTCCTAATAAATCAAGGTTATTAGCAACTTAACATTTGCGTCCATAATGCAATTCTCTATGTACACTAAAAGGTTAAAAACACTCTCAATAGCAAATATAGTGTGATTAATCGAATCATATGCACATATTTAACTTAAATAACTATGAAAACAAATCACTCATAAAAAAGAACATCAAAACCAACTTCATTGAAATTTCAAATGATGATACAAATATAAAAGATCATATCTAACTCACCAGATAGGACATCAAAACCAACTTCATTGAAATATCAAAAGATGAAATAATTACAAAAGATCTAACTCACCAGCAAAGAACATCAAAACCGATTCAATCAAAAACTTAACCAAAATAGAGGAGGCTCCACTTCAAACCATTAATATGGGTAAAGGAATGCAAAACTTGTAATGCAGGTTTATAAATGAAACTAGTATGATTTAAAGTAGGTCACCGGATATGGGTTCTAGGTTATGAATTGGATAAAATTGTGTGAAATGAGGAAATGTGGGATCCGAGATTGGTATTGGTAAATAACATCCAGGGTTACCCTGTAATGGGTAATGCATATGTTGTTTTAGTTGATGGATGGATGGTAGAACCACACTAACAAATTCTTGTACATAAACACGATGGTGCATGTGAGGTGTGAGAGCTTGATTGTAGATAGAAACATATTATTGTATGGGTTCGAAGTATGGTGGGTTAGTGGGAGAGCTTGATTGTATATTTCACATTGCTTATATCGAATTTGATACTTCTTAATGCATTTTGTATGTGTGATAGGTTGATGGTGAAATATGTTAAAGATAGTGATTTGAGAGAAGTTATGCAACATTGAAGGTGAAAGACATTAGCATCTATGTAGAACATAGATGTTCATCTAATGTGAAGTTAGATTAGACCTTACGACAATTGTGGTAATGATATCGGAAGCGACAAAATATAATTGGATAATTAATAAGTGCAATACTTTGATGAGGGAGGAGCCTGGGGGATCTGTAAAGGTGCTGTCATGGATGGCCATACTTATCCATAACTGGAAAGCCTTTTCAAATACGAGAAAGGGGAGTAGGGGGACCGCCAATTCCGCCAAACGGTGATGAATTTAACTATGAACAAAGGCGGAAAAACTATGGTGACGAGGTGGTAGGTGCCACTAGTTAATTTTGTGATGAATATGTAATTTCTTTTAATATTTTTTTGTTATAGTATATGTGAAACTACTCTCAAATTTATAATACCACCGGTCCAATTTTCAAAATTTTATGATTTAATAAGCTTAATTTCCTTTTAATTAATTTTACATAAACATGTGTGCAATTTGTGACATTTGATTCTGGTTCCGCCATTGACTTTGGGTAACTCCAATGATCACCCCAGACCAAGTTATAAGCTAGTGAAAAGTGTGAAGTTGATGGATTAACAAGGAGGTGATGATTCTGTGATGATTAGCTGGGAAGTTATGATTGTGTAGAAACTCCTGTTTGGTGGTGTTAAAAACAGAATGAACTAAACAGGGGAATAATCCTTGATATGATGGCTGTTGTTGTTATTGTGTGATGATATCAATGGTTGGAGGGCATAATAGTAAATTGTAAGAGATATGATGGATTGCACATAGGTGGTGTGACAGTGTTTACCGGAAATTAAGAATCATTATCAAGATTCACATGAGTCAGGACGTTTAAACGATCTTCAACCTGATCTTGAAAAACAAATGTTGTAGGTGGCGGCGGCGGTGGCATTAACAACCAAACAGGCTCCGTAGCTAACCCCATCGTAGCAGTACCTAGTGGTGTGGTAGTGGTGGTGAATTGTCACCGGTCATCCCGATGTGTGATGGGCGGTAGTGGAGAGCATGGTTGCGTAGTTACCTCAAATATTGGCAGCGTTGACATTCTGTTGACTGTGATGTAAAGCGGTTATAAAAATAGACTGTCAAATCAATACCTCCGAGCACCTTTATATAATAACTAATCAAATATCCGGTTTTGAACCCACAAGCAGAATACCAACGAAACACTTTTTTGTTCTTTTTATCTGATTATTAGTTAAATAAGTAGCGAAAACTTTTTACATATCTATATTATAAAATATTTCCCTTTCTTAATGATTAACTATTTTCTTTTTGAGAATTTATTTAACACTTGGAACATTTTCAGCTTGATTTACATATCACATTAGAAAAGTCTTTTAAATACATTATTTTTTCTTTTATACCATACATTATAATTATATGCACCTATATATATTGAACTCTCATATCTTGTCACATTACGGAAGTAGCAACACTCTATCTCATTTTTGGTCAATTGGTTATATTAATAGCCTCAATATTATTTTCTACATGAATGGAAAATCCTGTTTATTTTTACGTACGTACGTAGTAGATAACCTATAATTTTACAGTTTTTCATTTATATGTTACATAGAAATAATAATAAAAAACTGAATTCTAAATAAAGTTAAAAGTCGTAGATAACTTAAATCGTGTAGTCTTTTTTGAAGTAATCATCACTCTTTCTTTATTCTAGCTCAGTTCAATGACATTGTTTACCCACTCATATCCAGAGGCCAAACATCTCATAGTTTTTACTTTTTAAATGAAGTACTCGTTCGTATTGAAAGAAAGAAAAATAAAGTGTCTTCCACAAGCATACCGTATCATGTAATATAGCGATTATAACCCTTTTGACAAAATTATCGAGGTATGAGAAAGTTGTTTAGTGTAGCATTTATAAAGTTTGTAAAAACACTACAATATTTGACTCGATCACAAAAGGATGTGAATAAACCAACTTTTTGTCACATAATATAGTTACTTTTGAAAACTATATATGTATTGTCGTTGAAGACTAAAATAAAATAAGTAGTAGAGGTAGCAATACGCAAGATGGCAGATAAGTGTACCAATTCTACTCGACCAATATAACAGACAAATTAAGGGTGCGTTTAGTTATATTGCTCATTCATAATAACATCATCGATAACTTACAATGTAATTAATACACATTCGGATAGGCGAAACAAAAATTAAAACCTTTAAGTTATTAATTAGTGTGAGATATATTTTCTTCAAGCTACTCTATCAACAGTGGGTCATTTATTCATTCTTTCTAATGTCTGTTCTGTTAATTGATAGAATATTGTTAAAAAAAACCCGTGAATGCCCTAATATTTAATGAACATGTATATAAATGTAAATATCAGATGGATGGCAATAGAGGAAATATGGGCAAAAAATGGCAAAAGAAAATCCATGTCCTCGAGCTTATTATCGTTGCAATATGGCATTAAAAGGAGCTTTCAAATACAAATACATGGATTTTCCACTTATTATCCATGTTCTCGAGCTTATCCTAATACAAAAACATGCATTAAGAGAAGTTTTCAATACTTTTCTACAAAACGAAAATTCTTTTATCTTTTAAAAAACTATTGATAAGAAATTGTGAATTCTTTTTACAACTATACACTACCTAAACTTTTCTAATTTTCTCCATATTCATTGATGTATGAAAAAAATGTCTACGCTCTTAAGCTTATTCTCCATATTACTATAGCCAATCCAAAAAAAGCCGTGTGTCAGTGGAATAATTTCAACTTTTTATACATCTCACCATTCACCTCACCGCACCTTTTTGGCCATTAGCTTTTGAAATATATAGTTTTGAAATATATAGAGTTAATAGTTGAAATGTAGTAATTTTAAACAAAAAGTTTAAGTTTATTGACACTTTAATTAGGCAAAAGGTGTATATAACTGCTTTCAGAAGATTAAATGGAAAGGTTATGGAGCAATAGGGATAAATGACTACTAATTGTGATACTCAAGAGCAATGATCATTTTTATAAAAGCAAAGAGCGATGCACCAGAAGCAATTGTCAGCCTAATAAGAGAGAACAGTTGCAAAAAAGTCTACCAGTGAAGCAACTAAGGAATAAGCATGACACATAATTCAACAATTCTATACTCATTGAATTATGTGATGATAGAGGTATAATGTACAAATTTTCCTATGTGAGAACTCTTTAACATAATGAAATTGCATTTAGAAGGAATAGAACACTCACAGAAGCTTCTTGAGCCATGTTATGTCATTTTGAGACATCAAATGTTAGAAGTTCATCAACTTGACTAAGACAATGAAAATGAATCATCAAAAGATTCATCAACAATCACTGAAACTGTTCCTAATACACTATAAGTAAATACCACATATTCTACTTTTCATGTTGTAGATACAGACTCACCAGTTCAAACTGTTAACACAGTGTAAAGTGTTCACTCTATTAGCACATACTTATATGATCAATCTGGTAATGACTATTTAACATATCGAGATATGCCACCAGTAAAAGATGATACAAAGTTTGATACTACCAATACAAGACAAGTTTTTTTTTTTCTTTTATATTATTACCTTATTATTGTCTATACAAGTCTCAGAAAATGCCAAAAAGAATTTATTTTCTTAAATTAAGTGTTTTCTTAATTTTGGTATTAACTTGTCAAAGTTGATGGTATTGTATCCGCATACAATGTATATATCTCATCAGTTCTGGAAAAACAATCGAGTATCAAAATTACAGGGTGATTAATTACGTTATCTGATAACCTCGGGAATTAGTTTTTAACGTTGAAATGGAAGCGTATTATCACTTCATATACACTATATTTCAATAAAAAATGTAGCAAGTGCTTCATATACACTATATTTCAAAAGTAGACATGATATTTATAAATTCTAAATGATAATGGGTCTATTTATTATAAAATGTGCATTGAAGCGTATTATCACTTGAAATGAATATCAATCTAATTCAATGAATGCATATTATCACTGCAAATGAAGCGTGTATGAATTAAAACCCACATGGTGGATATTGTTACTTCTAAATTAAGAACACATATGAATATGCCATCGGTTCACAAACATTGTTGGGTATCGACTGTTTCAGTAACTAGTTTCTAATTGAATTTCATTAAAAGAACTGTACAACGGCAAGAGATGAGGACTGGGGAACGGTAGGTTTGCATCTTTTGGGGCATACGAGGAATGTATCAAATGGTGATCAACTAGTAAAAGCAAATTTAATCCACCCCACAACCTAAAAGAAAAACAGATTAAACGTTTTTATGGAATAAATGGAATAATATATAAATGGTACGAGCATCAACGTTCATAAATAATAGTATGTTAATCAAGACATGGTATACTGTAATTTAAAGTTATGCATCAACAAACATTAAGATTTCAAACATTGTATAATTATTCTTTTTACTTTTAAAGATATTTAATGTTTTATTTAAATTTTAATATGATTAACTCATCATTTAACAATTAATATTTTGAAAATGCTTTTTTAGTCAATTTTCTTATATTAATAATAGTAAGAATGAATATTTTTATTTTTAATTTCAATATAACCATACTTATTTTGCAAAATAACAACATTAAAATTATTTTTATTCATTATAATATGAGATTGATTTTAAATATATATATATATATATATATGTAGAAGTGGATTCAAGAGAGAAAGAAAATTTGGTAGAGAAAGAGGAGAAAAGTTTTTTAACCCTTCAATTCAGTAAAATAACTCTTTGATTCAGTTTTAAATTATATTTATTTTTTATTGAATAATAGTTGTTTTTTCTGAATCATAGTTTTAGATATATCTTTCTCCCCTAATTTTTTTTTCTTTTTAAATCATGATACTATATATATATATATATATAATATACAACTTAAATTTGTACATCACAACTTTTATGTGTATAAGTTGTGATACACACTAAAAAATTTATAGTGCGTATCACAAAAATTAATTGAGTATCTCATATTTTTTTAAAAACTTTTTATCTCACAGTATAAGATTTTAATAATTTTAATATAATTTTTCTATCAAAAAGTTAGTTAATCTTAAATCTAAAATAAAAATATATATTCTTACTAATAGTACCGTAATAAACTTTACCATTTCAATCATTTCAACCTTCTATGATATTTTATTATAAATAATATAATAATTATAATTATAGTTATATTAAGATTATTTTACCAGGAACTGGATATATTTTGTAAATGGGCCTTATGGGAATTCATATTAATAGATCAAGCCCAGTTTTAATTACATTTATCAGCGGCCCAATCCTCAAAATGAAAATTAAGTCATAACGAATAACTTCTGCAAATGAAATAAAACTTCAAGGGTGGTAATGTAATTAATCGTATTCGTGTGCTTATCAATCAGATCACAAAACTTAAAATCCCCACCACTCCAACCACATATCTCCGTCACCGGCGAAGTAGCTCCAATCAATTGCTCCGACGAGGTAAATTTCGAGCACAATGCTTGTATTCTGTTAATTTGATGCTGTTTAGGGTTTACGTGTAGTCCTTAAAGCTGTATAGATAAATCAAAAGGCTCGCCTAATTTGAGTATATTTTAACAGAGTTTAGTTATACTATTGTTGTGGTACAATTAATCAGCGTAGACATTATTCTTTAAAAATGCTGTTACATGATTTGAGGAGTTTTAGTTAGGGAAAATAACTTGGTTAACACATTTGGGCATCAAATTAAACGTTTTCACACTTCCAGTTTAATGTTTTAGCTCCTAATTTTGCACAAATAGGGAAATTTTCCCACATAAAATAAAATTCGCTTAAAAAAGGAAAATCGCGCACAAAAAGAAAATATGGCATAAAGTTAAAGATTTCGCATAGTATGTTAATTCTTCCTTTTCCGCATAGAAGTCCTAATTCCGCTTAGAGTTTACCCAAATTGCATAAAGTCCGTTAGTAATATTGTTGTATCTTTTCTGCCAATAAGCCCTTATTGGCGAAATTAATTTATATATCTTTAATGTCAAATATCAGGTTTCCGAGTGCAAAAACGTTAAAAAATGTGTATAAAAGTATTATCAAGGTCATTTCCTTTTAGCTCGTCGGGTTATAATATTTAGGATCTTCAAATGTTAAAGTTAAAGTTAAAGTTTTATACCTAATTAGGCAATTACTCATATGAGACTGCTGGGTTGAAATATTCACTATCTAAATTACTTGCACTGCCGTCTGATAAATAATGCATATTTATTCGAGAAAATTAATAATATTGAAACAATATCGTGTTTGTAATCATTGACTCACTAATTAATTGGACAAAGGTCTTTCGGGTCTACCCGAACAGACCAGCTTGCCCATTTGTTTCCTCTAGTTACATTGCATCTTCTTATATGTATACATGCTTTCATTTTCTATAACTTTGATAAAGCTACATATGTTTACAACATATGAAACTGTTAGATGTTAATAAAGTTTTTTCCTGTAGTTATATTTCCGGCGGGAAGGTATGATTTATTCACTCTTTTTTTTGACGAATGATAATTTGGTTTCAATTGCATTTTTGTAGCCGGGCCAAGACAATAAGGTCTACATTGAACCTAGTATGAGTATGGTCATTTAACTTGTACCTTTCTGCTGACGAAAATTTATTTCTGATCATTTTTGGTGCCAGAATCTAGAGAAAATCATACAAAATGGTACCAGCCAGTCTTCCAAGAACTAGCGGATTGCGCCTACTTTCTTACTGTAATCAAAATTGTAGTGGCGGTATTGCTTTTCGTCCACTAATTTCTATATATTCTTCTGCCTCAAATTACTACTCTGCATTAAAAGCAAACCAGCAACAAAACCGAAATAGTACACCCTCTCTATCGCTTTTAACATCTTCATATATGCCAAGAAAGATGTCACAAATGGTAGCGAAATCTAGAACATATTGCACATCTTCAAGTATAACCACTGATCCTGCTACTCCAACTACAACTTCTTCAGATGATAACAAAGGGCAAGACGAAAATGTTGTTGTTGATATGATGAAGGTAAAGGATCTAGCAAATACACTAGACATAAGGGTAGGGAAGATTTTAAAAGCATGGAGGCACGAAGAGGCCGATTCACTGTATGTTGAAGAGGTAGATATTGGTGAACCCGAGCCAAGAATAATCTGTAGCGGGCTCGTGAAATACATCCCACTTGATGATCTACAAGACAAAAGTGTAGTGGTTTTGGCTAACTTGAAACCAAGAAACATGCGTGGGGTGAAGTCATCAGGAATGCTTATGGCTGCTTCTGATGCTTCACATGAAAACGTTGAGCTGCTTGAACCACCCGAGGGGTCGGTCCCAGGTGAGAGGATATGGTTTGGAACCGAAGATGAGAAAGAGAAGCTTCAGGAAGCTGCTTCAGCTAACCAAATTGCAAAGAAGAAGATATGGGAGCAAGTGCAACCTCATTTGGCTACTACTGATTCTCGTGTTGCTACATTAGGAGGTACACATTTGATGCTAACTTCTGGTGGTTCTGTGGTTAGTAAAACTCTGATCAATGCAAATATAGCATGATCTTTGAGAAATGAGACCTTATTGGTTGTGCTATTTGTGGTATGTGGTACCACAGGCATGTGTAGCAGTTTTGGTTCTCCCAGATTGTGGTTTAGTGCTACATAATTTTTATTTGATAGGTCAAGTTTTTTTGATTGGTTAACTCTATATCTGTCATTGACATGTCATTTTTGCTCCCTTAAGCTTAGTGTATACTTAGATACTGGTAGGTTTGCTAACGGGAATTCCAAAATTTGTATGCTACTTATCATATTTTTTACTTTGAAAATGAGTGGGTGGAAAACACAAGATAGATCAGGCCATCAGGGTGAAATATATCTGATATTTAATTGATATTAAAAGAGGGTGCAAAAATGGTCAAGATATTAATATTATTTTGGTTTTAAATGTGTAAAAATGCTGCCACATCCTCTGTACAATTACAGCATACACCAATTTTTTTATGCATATACCAAACTTTTAACACCTTAATACATATGGTTCAACCCCCTGACTAATTTATAATTTCAGTGTATTTATCAAAAACTTTCTCCCAAACCAGTTGCCAAATGCGTTTCCAAATCAAAGTCATTGTTATCCTACATGAAGTCAGCTAAAAAATTCCTAACATGGCATGCCAAGTGGAGAGGAAACTGGATTGCTCATAAGTATATCAGGACCTTTATTCGTGCCCTTAGATGGAAGCTTTTGAA
Organism: Logfia minima; assembly: GCA_963921325.1. NCBI lineage: Eukaryota > Viridiplantae > Streptophyta > Magnoliopsida > Asterales > Asteraceae > Logfia > Logfia minima. The sequence continues at coordinate 42,470,842 of OY992764.1, forward strand.
AGCTGAATCCGTTTTTGGTACAAGAAATACTTTATCCACATTAATAGAATAACGAGCAAATTTCACTATTTTTTATGATAATCCCTTTCAGGAATACTAATAAGATTCTGAAGTAAGAGCACGTTGACGATGATCTATGACAAATGAACATATTGCAATCAACTGTAATGTTGGACCTGATTCCTGAGGAGCTAGAAATCTAGAATCTTTTATTCTATAAGCATGTGTGAAAAATGTTATATCATGCCAACTTTACAAGAGCATCCTTTTGTAGACTCGTATAATAAGAATTAAAGTTCTGGAGACATGGAAAGTAATTGATCCATGGTGAAAATTTGTTGCTTCTAGCAAATACTAGAACTTGGAGCATACAAAGATATTATTGGAGACTTCCATTCTCTCCTCTCGCCACCGAAGAAACATCGTGAGTAGACAGACTAAAGTGCCCAGAAACTCTTAAGGATGACGAGTACTTATTCTCCAAGTTTATCTTTGAAAACGTAACTATATTGTGTTTGGAATTAGAACAAACGTTGAAGGATTTATCGTTCAAGTTGTGCATTCCACAGCTGCAATTCCTATGGTAGGGTCTGCGCTCAATTTCCACGTTGCATAATTGCATGCATCCACTGATGACACACTGCAACGCCATTTCAGCTGCCACGTACTGTGTATGTCTCCGTACCTATGCTTAATTCTTCTTAGATGATTTATGAACCTAGTATAAGTATATGAAGCAACTTAATTAGGGTGGAAATGAAGTCCTTAAGAAAGTAGTCCACCATAGACTTGTACTAGTATCTTGGTTGGGAGCTGAGGATTCTTTCAAGTAAATTTCACAACCGTGTTATTTTATTATGAAGTCAAAGATGAAAACTTATTGACCATTTGTCTCTTCTTGGCTGTTTTCGTGTCTCTTTCACATGTATTTTGTGAAGAGTCATCATTTTGATTTGTTTTTTCTGAGTGAAAGTCTTTAAGTCATGATCTGATTGTCGCTTGTATTTTGTTCTGTCTCAGTAATAAAAATGTTTTAACAATGTATGTAGTTGGTCTGTTGGAGACTGTTTTTGTGGCAACATAAGGCTTTTGGATGTATTAGTGAGACTTGATGTTTCTTGTCCATCAAACCAGTTCCTTGTCTTTTTCATGTAATTATAAAAGTACTTCAAATTATTATGACTTATTCCGTATGTTTCCTTAATTACTAAAGCTAGGAAAGGTGAATGAAATATACTATAAAGCTATTCCTTTATGCATATTGCGATCTGCCGTACAAAAATGATCTGCCAACCATGATGGTTCGAGGTATTTATTCAGTCTCTTTAATTTGTTGGCAAACAGTATAGAATTGATGAGTCTATCTTTTATCTTTTTGAGATAGTTATGCTATAGCAACTTTAGAATATACAGCGTTGGTATTATGATCCGCCAACAGTTTGCTTTCATATTTGAAATCTATAATATATTTTAATTTATGATATGTTGGTTCTTTTGTTGTTGAGTTTTAGTTTCTTTAAAAGGTTTTTAACCCCAAACCCTTTTTTGTCCGACAAATAATTAAATGAGATAATTGTTATACACAAGTTAACCGAGAAATCAATAGGTAATACTAATCGCAGCCAAATATTGGACTATCTATGAGGATAGATATTATATACGGGTTTGGGTACGAGGACACTAAAACCTGCCTCAAACTCAACCTGTTACCATCATACATGGTGACGACTTGATCATATCCATTATTTGATCTCATGTAAATATCCATTACACTAAAGTTACCAACATCGACGTCATATATAGAACAAGTTTATTTCCAATTTAGTATTGGTAAATGTGTTTAAAAGAAGATAGACATAAAGATATGCCTAACTCGTATATTTGATAATACATAATCGCATTTATTCTCTCTTTTTTCACCAATCGTTCTACCATATCTCCCAATTATTTTTTAGGCATTTTTAAGCATATATATTTAGACATGTGCATTTTTCATTTTAGTTAAGGTGCAGTTAACAACATATAATTTCACCTAACTTAGGTGATGTTATGCTTAAATGAGCGACTAAATGTGTATTTATGAGAAAGTTGAAGGATAGAAACTCTAACGCCCCCGTGTTCGGATGACAATAAGATACAGTGGAAGTCAAATATAATAGATAATTTTAGATAAGATTCGACTATGTTCAAAACTATTATAGATTTCCGTTCTTTCAATAATGTCGAATATTATAACATCAGTCCCACTTTACTCCATATATCAATCAGAGTCCTTTCTCGAATGACATGAGATACGTAGAATAGTATGCGTAATCCCCCTAAAGCCCCTATTGCCTGTCTAGAGGAAGCGCCTAAAAGGAAGCAACTGGCCTAGATTGTTGATGTTATGGAGTTGTCCGACACTGGGAAAGAGATTGTAATCGTTGCCGAGAATAAACATGTTGTGCCGGGTGACTAGAATCCTCTAAGGTCAACTGAACTAGCTAACAATCGGCACAAGATGTTGAGTAAAGCTACTTGAAGCGTGAGGTTGATCCATAACATCAACTGCATAAGAATGCAGTTGGAGTTGATGAACAGGAGAAATCTGCTATACATCTCGATCGTCATTCTCCCCTGGGACTTATTAATTAGGTTAAGGAAAATATGAAGTTCCCCCATTAAAGAAAACAGTCAAGTATACATCAAGTCTCTAGGATTTCACATCATATCATCTATAGCCTAAAGGCTTAGTGAGGGTCACGTGTTTTGCTTGCAAAATAACACACACAAGGATGCTAATTGCTTAAGATAGCTATTCAAAATAATAATAATTAAGATCTTCGTATTAACGCTTTTCAAGCCTTCATACACATTCTCATAATTTTCATAACACCGGATAACCGTATTCAATCCGTGTTCTCATTTTCATACAACCAAACCAATCTAAGGCTCCAAAAGGCAATAATACATTTATAATATACTCAAAATCGTATGTAATGAAAATGCTAATAATGCAACATATAATTCATACCTAATCAAGTAGCAGTTAACAAATAATATCACATGTCTCATAAATCAGTTTTATAAGATAACACGTTAATAGTCACGTTACGATCTTGGATTAAGTTGCGCTTAAGCTGATTGTACCTTCACCATTATAATTTTACTCTATAATTGTATTTGTACGGGTTTCTGATGCATGAAAGTGTTTGAACTACGACTTCTATTTATACTATCATCAAGCATGGGACAGATCACCCTACATGGCTACATACTTAGCTACTCATGACTTCTGCAAGTTGGTATCTACGTGGTTCTCATCTATCACAACCTTAGCTCCTAAGAATATTACTCATCATCAATCAAACATGTTAGTCCCCATTTTGAGATAATAATCTACTAATAAAGACTTGTTCATACATCTCCCTCATCTACGTAGATATGCATGCACAGTTGATTACTTTAGTGTGATATTTACTTTCACTCTTAATAATTATCAATCTAGTTAAAAAAGGTTATTATTTTTTAATAATAATTTTATGCACCATACTTTTTAGTACAAAAGATGCTACAATAATAATTATCTAGACGTGTCATTATTCATCATAGTTTTGTTATAAAAATATATGAATTTTAGTAATTGGGATTCAGGATGTTATAGAAACAGTAAAATAGAATGCTTGTGATATGGTTGATCAGCCTTGTTGACGACACATATCTTTTCCCTCAATTAAAACTTAAAATAGAGACCGATATTATATCATGTTAGCAAAATATCTACTTAATGTAGAAAAAGTAAATTATCTATAGTCAAATAGGTGATAAATATTTATTGTTCTTCTTATAAATTTGCAATAACAGTTAATCAAAAACATCTAGAGTAAGTTAAAAGTAGGGTTAGGCAATAAATTGAATTACCGAACCATAACCAAAATTAACCAACAAAACCAAATTGATTAACCAAAAGAATTGGTTAACCATATGAAAACATATGAAACAATCAAAAGTCCAATTACAATATTCAATAAATAATAATTAAAGTTAATGAAATATAAGATATCACCACAAACGAAAACAATTGGGAGAAAAAAGGAAACTTAAAAAGTAAAGAGAAATAATATATTCTTACTTAGACGATGTCATTAATTCACATAACCATATTTCAATTTACGTGATTGCATACATCTATATCTATATATTTATATATATATTCTATATATATACACTAAACGAGTATAGAAGGTTGCTCTAGAAGTTACTACATAGACAAAATTACCTTGTGACGATCTCTAAATTTTTTAAATTAAATAAAATAAATAATTAAAGTTAGATAATATTTAAATATAATATTAAATAATAATTAAAAAATAATATTAAATTATTAAAAACAATTAATTACATTAAATTTAACAATATTAATATTATTATTTAATTTTTTTAAAGTAGCAATCTAAGAATTTAAAAATTATTAATTACATTAAACTTGATAATATTAATATTATTATTTAGTTTTCTAAAACTAGCAATATAATTTTTTGTTAATTTTGTAATTTCAAGTTACGACTACCTATTTATTTTTTTAATAATGAATAAACATTGCATTATAAAGATTGTATTATTTAGATTTCCGTACATTACATATATTTAAATTTAATATATATATATATATATATATATATAAGGGAGGGATCAATGGGGAAGCAAAAAAATGAGGGAAGGAAGGAAGTAAATCTTAACCATTGATTTCATCGTAAATGAATTTTAAAAATTACAAAGAATTTCAAAATTTAACAAAATATTTTTTAATAATAAAATCAAGGTCTAAGATTTACTTCCCTCATTCCTTAAATTTTGAAGCTTCCCTATGGATCCTTCCCCTACATATATATATATATATGTGTGTGTGTGTGTAAGATTAGGACATGCAAATATAATAAACTATTTAAGTTGAGGATAAATGAGCTAAATATATGTATTATAGTTGGGCTGATTAGGAGAGGTTCGACCTCCCAAGTCCCGTTACTGGTTTCGCTATTGACTTGATCCGCTCTTTAACCATAGTCAATTGCTTTAAGGTTCTTAATTAATCAAAATTTCCATCATAGGAGTGGATGTAGGCTATACTCACTCGATACTTAGCCCTGTTAAAAGGTTGAAATTAATTTTTTTAATTTAATTTAATAAAATATAATAAGACACAAATTTTTGTATGTTGTAATGATTTGAGACTGTAAATTAATCGATGATTATGAATGAGTGATGATTTATTAAGTTTTGTATGTGTTTAAATGGTTATATGGATATAGATAACTACAAGAGTAAGCTAAGATTGATAAAATGATATTTACTTTCTTTATTGAATGAATTTCTTAATAATAGAAACAAATTTACCCTTAATTTTAATACACATTGTCTGTTACTTTATATTGAACGAACATTTTTCATACAATAACTGGAGGAGCAACTGAGGATGGAGGCGACAATGCCTGAAGGTTGCCGGAGCAGTCCCCGATGATTGCTTTCAATATCGGCCTTGAAGATGGCTTTGTGTTTTTTAGTTTTTTACGAACAAAGAATATTGAGGGGCAGGGATGGAAATAAAATGGCTGGATGGGGAGTATTGATGTTTTAGGGATGACCGAGTAAAACAATGGATAAGTTGGGCTCAATTGTTAAGGCCCATATAAACAGGCAAAATTGATGATCGAAGAAGTCTTTCGTTCAACTAAGTCCATTAATACCTTAATGAAAAGCCCCTAAATTTGCGTCATAAAATAGGAAATTGTAAAGCACATCATCGAGTGACGTCACTAACTACAAAGACTAAAACCATCTGCCCGCCGACCGGATTGTTGCACCACAACGCTACCGCTACTTCTTAAAACATTACTGTTTGCAAATTATGCTCTTTTTCTTGCTCTTCTTCATTTTTTCTTTTATATGTTCCATATCTTTATTTATTTATTTATCTGATGAAGCATCGAAAGCCCTAAATTATACACTTCGTATGGATTATATAATTGTCACATTCAATATCAGTAAACATGTTATATTATCGTGTCTTAAATTAGTAATCATCTTAGGATCTTGCAGATTGACTACTTAATGTCAAAAGTAAAATCTTCAGCTTTATAAATAGCTATGTGTTTATTATTAAAAATAAAAATATGTATCGAGGTAACCTTCCATCCTAGGTAACCTTCCAACCATGAGGTTGGGGGTCAAGTCCTGGGAATGGGACAAATGTGAATATTCGTGTGGTAGTTTACTAGTTGTGGTAGTTTACTTTCCTTTCTAAAAGATAAAATAATGTAGGTGTATAAAGGTGAAAAATGAAGTATCATTGGAAGGTGTTGCTGATGTTGTGGAATTTGGGCTGAAAGTGTTTAATGCATCACAAAACAAGCTTTATGCTTAGCGACAGCAAAGTATCTTATAAGAATAAGTTTTTTTTTTCTTCCTTTTTTTTTTTCTTTTGACTTCTCTTTCACTGAGTGGGCTGAGTGACGTGTGCAGATCAATGCCCCGAGGATCCATCTCAGATCATGCACGTGGGCATTCAATCGTAGCCCTGCTCTCCAAAAAGAGGTGTAATTGGCTGTTTTCATGTATCAGGTTAGTTTCTACAATTTTGTGAGATGAAACCATTAGAAGGGAACTAGTAACAGTATATGGGTTACGCTTACAGGGACTATGTACAGCAAACTTCTCTGCTAAGCAGATACCACAAAAAACCAACTACTCATATATGTAAACAGCGCCTAGATCAAGCTATTTCTTATTGCTGACAACAGTCAAAATTAACCTGCATATTAACTGCCTGATACCAGCAACATCACGAGTAATACATCACCAATATACGGAAGTTGTATTGTAAGCCTGCGAATTCTGTCAACTTTAATGATTTGAATTGTATTTTTATTTACTTACAGTTCTTAACAATCTTCTGATTCTTATATGATCCCTCTACCATGTGTCTCTGTATGTATATAGCTTCAGTTTCCCTTAAAATATCAAACATCAGAAAGGTAACTTGAACTTGTTGGACTGTTATGTGTAAATTTTCAGGTTATGGCTTTCCCAGCTTTACTTTAACACAGATTAGTGGAATATAATTGGATGAATGCCCATAAGTGGTGATTGTGCAGTAACTTGTCTTATTATTATTTTTAGCTTGCTGCAAGGTCTAAATAAAGTTACAGGATATCTGTAATTTTGAATGTGATTTTTGTACCACACATGAGTATTGTGAGACAACTGATGAAATGTGTGGCGTTATACTGAGGGCTTCATTGTGTGGTATTTGTTCTTTATTAGTCCATAGGATCTGTTTGCCTAGAAAGTTCTCTGAGAGTCTTGACTAACGATAGGTTTAAACCTAAAAGGAGGGAAATTCTCGATTTTTTACATTCGTATATTACTTTTGATGTCCATGATAGGGATGTTGAAGTTGTATATAAGTTTTTCCGTTTCAATGCGTTTGTCTTTTTGGAATGATGCACATGTAGCATCGCTATAGAGTATAGAACATATTCATTAGATGGAGGTTTGGTTTTCACTAAGAGACATGGATCTTACTTTGAGAATACCATGCCAGCTGGTGGAAAAAAGCATTTAAAATTACTAATTAATAACCATTCAAAATCTTTTCTTTTTCCTTGTATAATGAAGTAAACCACAGCATATAGAGTCTGGATTTAGCTATCCTCTGGCCTAACAGCGATATGATAAATGACCTAACATTCACAAGCTGAACACTGGCGAGGGCATTAACATTAACTCCAAATATTTGGAACATTGACCAAGGCAAAAATAGGATTCCTCTGAGAACAATACAACATTTGCTCTCAGAGGTAAGAACAAATACTAGTAGAAGTGCCATAGTTTTATGTTAGTAAACTTACCTTGCACCATCTGATCTTCAATGTGCATGAATGATTTTGCTATGTACACGTTTAAGAAAAAAGTGACTAAAATAATCCTTCAATGGTTCACAATCTTAGAAACAGAGATAGATGTTGGACTAACCCTTTTTGTAATCTGTATCAACTTTAGTTCAAGCCTGGCAAATACTTGTTTCCCCACTTTTCACATGTGAGAGTGGAAGTAGCTTTACACTACTGATCTGTCATGTACATGCATTGGACTTTACTCCTTATGGATATTGATGCCGTCAACCATACCTGTTAGTAAGATATGATGACAGGAAGTAGAACATGAAATGTTCTTGAAATTTTGCCATTTGTTTCCTTGAGTTAACAGCATTTCTGTGAAGAACTTGCAATCTTGCATGATTATTTTTACATTCCAAAACATAGGAGCTGAGTGACACCTTCCCAAACTCAATACTATGACAGAAAGTTTTATCTCTCTCTCCTTATATCTGGTTAGTCACTTGGAGTTAACAACATTGAAGGACTTTATCACCATAATATTTTTTCACATTGAAGACATTTTAGAACTGTAAGTGTCGCGCCTTCCCAACATGTTTTTACCTCTTTGCCATAGCCTAAGATGCTTCTTATGTCCTTCTGTCAGGTCGCTCTCTTTGACTTGAAGATGGAACAGGAGTTTGTAAGGCTGTTTTGGGCTTTTGGCAAATGAGCATCTGTTCCATGACGGTTTCTTAATGTATGAAATTCCCTGTGTGATGAAACAAGCTTTTGGGATTTTAGCTTTTGGCCTATGCAATGCGCAAGTGCACTTTTTCTTTTAAAGAGATAATGAAGTTTCAATCCAGTTGCTCCAGTGGCCATTCTTTTTTTTTTTAGCAGGTGCATTTCTGAATATAAATGTTACACTTCTATGATGTTCTAAAGTGGTAGTTGTTTATTCGATTTAATTTGTGAATGTAGTGGCCTATACAATTGGTTGAAGAGATGCCATAGTTTTAGGTTCTCAGAAAGAGAGTTCATTGATATGTTTTTTCCCTTTGTTTGCCTTGGTAACTCACTAGAAGATGCTGTGTTTGAGTAAAGATACTGTTTAGAATGTAAACTAGGGCTTAATTATCAAGTAAGTTAGTTACATTTCATAAAGAGGCAGTTGGAAAAGTAATGCTAAACTTTAACCATGTTTTTTCCTATGTGATTCATAGGTTACTTTATCCCATGGTCCGAATATTCATGGTGTTTCTGTATTCTCTAATTTTACTGTGATTTTTTGTTTTTATCGAGTCACAGAATCAATATAGTCATATTGTTTGGATCATGAAAACACTTAACACACGTGATGAAATTGCCCGAAGTTCTAGGACCTGAGGTGTGGAAGTCCTTATTTGTTATAGGATGACGGATGCTATTGCATGCTCCCATAATTTCCAGATATTATACTTTTCTCTTTTGGTTCTCTAATGAGTATATCACATTGGGGATCTTTTTTTTATCAATGTGTATGATATATAAACCCACGAACTACATTTATGTACATATATATTTTATATTAAACTATTTGGCTGGCTTCTGAAATCTTAATTTAATCACAAAACATATGTTTCTTTAATTCTCTGATGCTTTTGTGGTCTTGCAAGTTCCTGGGTTCTTATGACTTTTATATATTTATGTGTTAGAAAGGGGGAGAAACAGACTAGGGACAAAGCCAAGTTTCAGTTACTGATAGTTAATCCGAGGGACTGACTTATTGCAATTTATATCACCTTTAAAGGACAATCTGAAATGAATGTGATGCCCAACAAATATGTATGATATAAATATGCATTAAGACCTCCAGATTTCTATTTCTACTTTATCCAACAAATTAATAATTGGAGGTTTGCGGAGACAGTTATTGCCATTTTACTCTATGGTAGTCAAAGATGCAGATTCACTTTGATATTAACTTAAAACTTTTTGGCTGGTTGAGTATGAACATTCTTGTAGTGGATTCCAGAAGTGGTGATTGTGCATGAATTATTATTGCCCTTTTAGTACTTAATCTTCTCGAAGGACCATATAAAGTAATGAAATTCTCAATGGTGAATGGGAAATTTGTACTCTGCGTGAGATTTATGGAGGCCAGATTGATGGATGTAGTGGCACGGGAAATTTATTGAGACTATCAATAAATATTAGTCTAGTGGTTATACATGGCTATCAAATTTTAGGAACTTTTCAAGAGCAACGCAAAAGTAAATATATTGAAGATGGGAATCATCTATTTGCATTTTCCTTATATCGATCTATTTTAAGAATTCTTGTGTGAATAATGCATCGGTAGAGTCATCAAAGAGCATATTCCCTAGGTAGTTGTGTTGTATTCTTTAGGCAACATGGATCTTAGTTGAGGCTGTCATGCCAGCTAGTGGAAAACGTTATAATTATATTACTGCTAAAAAGTACTTATTGATGACTACTTCACCATCATTCCAAAATCACTTAAGTCTTCTTTTACCTAACATGCCAAAGTGAATTACAAGATAAAAAGTTTGGATTTAGCATTCTTATGGCCTAGGAAGCAACCATTGTGATTTGAAATTTCAAAAGAATACTTACAAAGGTATTGACATTTACTTCTTCATGGAACACTGACTAATGATAACATAGGATATCATTTAGAGAAATATAACATTTGTATGCTTAGGTAAGAATAAGAACTAGGACAAGTGCCATTATCTCTGAGGCAAGAACAAATCCTAGAGGAATCGAACTGCATAGTTTAACGTTTGTAATCTTACCTTACACCATGTGAACCATGCATAGATGATTTTGCTATATACAGGTTCAAGAAAAGAATGACTAAAATAATCCTTGAATGGTTCACAATCTTAAAGACAGAGAGAGAGAGATGTTTAACTAGTCTTTCATATAATCTGTATTGACTTTTATTTGACCCTCGTAAATACTTGTTTCCCCCTTTCTTCTATTTAGACAACTAATCTATCATGTAGAAGCATTGAGCTTTACTACTTATGTATCAATGCCGCCAATAGTACCTGTTAGTAAGATATGATGGCGGAGAATGGAGCTTGAATTGGTCTCGTATTCTTGCCATTTCCTTCCCCGAGTTAATAGCATACAGAACTTGAGTGTACAATAATACTGTTTCACATTCCAAAGCATAGGAAATGAGTGAAACCTTCTCAAACTTAAAACTGCAACAGCAAGTTCTATGTCTTTGACGCTGCCTTGAAGGCGTCTTGTGTCCTTCCATCTGGCTAGTCACTTTAAGCTAACTAGATTTCAATGAAGGGCTTTAGCACCATAATACTTTTTCCCATTAAAAAAAAATAGAAACTGCACGTTTCGTGTCTTCTCCAACGAAAAACTGCAACCACATGTTTTTTTACCTCTTTACCATAGCCTAAGATGCTTCAATTCTTATGTCCTTCTAAGTTCTATCATTTTCTTCTCTTTGACTTGAAGACTGAACGGGAGTTCGTAAGGAGGTTGTGGCCAATGAACATTTGTTCCGTGACAGTTTCTTTGCGTATGAAATTCTGGTGTGATGAAAACAGGCTTTTGGGGTTTCATCTTTTGGCCTATGCAACGCGCAACTACAGTTTTTATGGTATGGTCTCTGCTGTTTGTCCAATTCAGACATTGATAGGCTTCCTTCAAAAACATAATGAAATTTCATTCCAGATGCTCCAGTGGCCATTTCTTTATGTTTCAATAGGTATGTTTCTGATTATATATGTGGCACTTCTATGATTTTTTGAAGTGGTAGTTGTTTATTTGGTCTTATTTGTGAATGTTGGGAAATGGTAGTAGGCTAGTAGGGTTTATATAGTACTAGACGTTGATTACGGTATTGGGATCTGTAGGAGTTATCTAGGGAGAAAAGATACTGTAAAAGTTCTACATCGAGTTCGAAGATTTACCTAAATGCTTCTATGCTACGAAGATGGAAGATCCCGTAATCCCAATAGCAATTGGTTTTAGGGATTCCATGCTGTAAGATTCTCAGAAAAAGAGTACATTGATTTGTTTATTCCCTTAGTTTGGCTTTGGTAGCTCACTAGGAGACCGGGAATATTGTTTAACATTTAGTGTTTGAGTTAAGATGCTTTTATAAAATTAAAATCTATAATAGCACTAATGACTAAACTACTAAGTTAGGCACACGTCATTGTGATGCCGTTAGAGAAGGTTTGTTAAACTTATAACCCTGTTTGTTCCTATGTGATTCGTAAGTGGGATCAGGCCTTGGTCTGAAGTTCTTTTTGGTATTAAAGTGTTTTCCAATTGTTACTGTGTTTCATTGTTTTTATTTAATCAAGAAATGAATCTAGTCCTGTTATTTGGATTAAGGAAAGTAGGAAACTCTCAGCACTTATTATGTAGTTGGCCTAATTTCTAGTACCCGGGCTGCACTTTTTCAAATTTTTTTTTATTATAGGATGAGTACTATTGTATGGCATAACTCCAATAAACTTCCAGATGTTTGACTTCTCCATTTTGGTTGTCAATTGGATGTCACATGAACTTTTTTTTTCTTTTCGATGCAGATGTAGATTCTATTTATTCTGTTTGGCTGGCCGTTTCTGAATTGTTAATCCAATGAAAACTTATGTTTCTTCTCTGATTTTTTTAGTCCGAGTAGTTTAAATAGCCTCGTGTCTTGCAAGTTTCTTGATTTTATATGCCTCGTATATATGTGTGTTACGAGGGAGCTAAACCGGCTAGGGACAAAGTCAACTAATGGCCTCGAGTATTTGTGGATGCTTGGCTTTTCTTTAATATACCTAGATGGATCTTTGGTTTTTGGAATATGATTATATGCATTGTATTTCTCGAAGCACAACCATTGCTTGTTATATTATAAATAAAGGTAATATTTGTGAAACCAACAAAACGTATGCTCCGTCATTTTGGTTGATGATAATACCTATGTATTATAGATTCTCAAGACTTTTGCAACCTAGACTTCTTTTTATACATTGACTGTTTTTATATGCCTTTAACTTTGTAATTGTTGATTCTCAATACTTTTGGCATCTTTCCTAGTACGGTAGACATGACAAAAGCATCAGGAATGCATCAAGTTATTGAATGATTTGGAAGTCCAAATATCATGTCTGATATATGGCCGTAAATATCTAGAAGTGTAGTTTTGGATGTTTTGAATGAATTGAAAAGATAATTCACTTTTCCTAGACAATTTATTTCAGTTACTGATAGTTAATCAGAGGGTCCGATTATCTGCAATTTATATAACCTTCAAACGATGATATGAAAATGAATGTGAAGTCCAAAATTATGTGTGATATATGTATCGAAACCTCCAGATTTCTGTATTTTATTTCATCAAACAGATCAAAAATTGAAATTATTGAGGCAGTTATTGCAGTCACTCGTTCAACGGGGTGGTCAACGATGCAGATTCCCTTAGAAGTTGACTTAAACTTTTTTGCGGGTTGAGTATGAACATTTTTAACGTCTTTCTTATACATTAAATCAGGAAAACTTGCTGAAGTTTGGAAAGATACCTTAAAAGTGGTGATTGTGCAAGAATTATAATTTCCCTTTTAGTACTGAATGATCTGTACCTTAAAAAACTAATTACCAGAAATCTGAATGGTAAACGAGATTTTAGTATGTTGCATGCATGAAACTTGTGGGAGGATTATAAATGTAGTGGCAGGGGGCATTATTTGAGGATAGCCGTGTCTGTCGTATAGCCGTGTCTGTCGTCTATGCTTAGTAGTCTAGTGGATATAAATGGCTAGTAATTCGTAGTAACTTATAGTATGCAATGAGACGGTAAATATATATTGAAGACGGGCAAATCTTCTATTCATATTTCTATTAAGATATATATATATATATATATTTACAAATTTATTGTAATTGATACATAAATTGTAAGCAAATTTGTATTATTATTGTGTTTGTCAGTCTTTAGCGAGTTGTATTCGTAGAGTCATCATAGATAATATTTGTTATGTGGAGGTGTTGTTTTTTCTAGGGGACGTGGATCTTAGTTGAGGCTGTCATGCCAGCTAGTGGAAAGCATATAACAACTTTGTCACCATTCCAAAATCACTTGCTCTTCTTTTACCTAACATTCCGAAGTGAATATCAAGATAAAAATTTGGATTTAGCAAACCAGGGGCCTAAGAGGTCTCTATTGAATGACTTGAAATTCCAAAACGGACTACTAGCAAATACATCTACTGAAGGTACATTGAACATTCACGAAGGCTAAATAGGTTTTTGAGGGAAATATAACATTTGAATTCTGAGTTAAGAATAAGCACTTGGCAAGTGCCACTATCTCGTGTTACTAATTCTGCCTTGCACCAATTAATCAATCATCTGAAAATGATTCACTACATATATGTTTAAGAAATAACTCATATAATCCACTAATTTTTCGCTGTTTTAGAACAGAGAGATAACTTGCCTTTCATATAATTCTTACTGAGTTCTATCAGATCCTGGAACATTCTCGCTTCCTGACTTTCGTATTTTCAGCCGAATGAGCTTTAGACACAACTGAGGTATCATGTGCAAGCATTGAATTCCCTACATACGGATCAATGCCACATTGGTATATGTGATGAGTAAGACATGATAGGTTGAGGTGCAGTGGCCTCTATGGTCATTCAGAATGGTGTATTCTTTAGGTGACATTGAGATCCTAACTTGCTCATATTGTTGGGCGGTGGTATTGTATCCTTGCATTTTCTTCCACGACTTAGAAGATTCCATTAAAGGACTTATGCAACATAATACCTTTTCAAATTCCAAAATTTAGGAATAGTAAGTCACACCTTCCCATTTGAAAAACTGCAACTACATTCTTTTTTTCATCTCTTTGTTGTAGCCTCTAACATATGCATCGAAAGATACAGATTTCTATTTTCCGTTGCATCAAAGGGATTCCTACTTGGAATATTTGGTGACGGTTATTGTCATTTTACTCCAGGGTAGTCTAGGTGGCTGATTAACTTTGAAATTGTATCGAACATTTTGGCTAATTGTGTGAACGTCCCTGTTTTGGCATACTCATCCTCGAACTAACAACATTTTGTCAATGGACTTTGCACCGTAATGCCTTTCACAATTTCAATTTATGAACTGTAAATGTAATTCCTTCCCCTATAAAAAAACTTTGAACTCATGTTTTTTTTATCTCTTTATTGTAGCCTAGCTGACTTCTTATGTCCTCCTACTGAATTTGACTTGATGATTAAATTGCAGTTTGTATAGCGGTTGTGGTTAATGAACATTTGTTCCATGACAGCAAGCTTTTGGGGCTCCATCTTTTGGCCAATGTGATGAACATTCTTCGTTTAGTGAACATTCTTCGTGTATGAAATTCTTGTGTGATGAAAACAAGCTTTTGGGGCTTCATCGTTTGGCCTATGCAATGCGCAACTGCAGTTTCTATAATATGGTCTGCGCTGTTTGTCCATTTTGGACATTGATAGGCTTCCTTCAAAAACATAATGGAATTCCATCCCAGATGCTCCAGTGGCCATTTCTTTATGTTTCAGTAGGTACATTCCTGATTATATATGTTACACTTCTATGATGTTTTAAAGTGGTAATTTGTGTTTTTTTTTTGGGTATAATTTGTGAATGTAGGAAAGTTGTTGTAGGGTTTATATAGTACTGCAATTTGACTACGCGTATGGGTTGGTAGGAGTTTTCTAGGGAGAAAAAGATATGAGAAGAGTTCTACATAAAGTTTGAGGAAGATTTGGCCTGGATGCTTCTTCACAATGAAGATCCCGTTATGTCAATAACAATTGTTTATAAGAATTGTCTTTGGTAGTCACTAAAATGTGGAATTTTGTTTGAGTTAAGATGTCATTATAGAATCTAGCTAGCATTTACTATATTGACTAAGTTAGGCACAAGTTACAACAAAGCTGTTGCAAAAGTTATGTTAGACTCGTAACCCTGTTTGTTGCTATGTGATTTTAAGTTAGTTTATGCTTTCGTCTAAAGTTTTTTTTTTTTTTTTTTTCATTCTGACATCTTCCAATGTGATTCGTGGCTATTATTAGTGTGATATCTTGTTTTTATCAGGTCAATATAAGCTATTTATTTTGGATCAAGAAAACTATTAACACAACTACCGTAGTTGGCCTATTTTATTGTATAGCACGACTTCTATAAGCTCAAAGATGTGTCTCCTTTTGGTAGTCTAGATCGGAAGTTAATGAATGTGAAGTCCAAAAGTTATGAGTGACGTAGTAACAAAAATGTGAAACTGTTTTACCAAAATATAAAAATGTGTTTCTTATTACCTTTGTGACAGGCATCAACAATTCCCAAAGTAATTATTTTTTCATGGAATTTTCAAGTGTTCTTTTAGATACAGTGTTTCATTAATACTTACGTCACTAATTAGTGCCTTCCTTGTGGTGTAGTTTCCGCTGCGTAACATATTTACTAATTGGAATATATTAGAGTTACTTTCATTATACTAGAGTAGGAGAGTGTACTCAAGAGGTATATTCACATTCCAATCAAATTGAATATGTAGGCTGGTTATCTCAAACTTAGAATCAGCATCAATTTTTGGGGTTGTAAAGATGTCATTAAGTGGTGCTTATGCAAAAATTGTGTTATAGTTTTCCTCTAATTAGGAATTAACTTTCCAGAAAAATCATATGAAATTACGGAGAACTACATATCTGAAAGATGAAAACTCTTTTATTTGCATTTCTATGTTTCTACTTTACGAATTAAGTGAAAGGGATATTGGAATTGTAAGCAAATTTGTCTTATCAATGTTTTTGTCTTTCTTTATATTTTCTTGTTTCTTTTTTTGTGTGAATAAAGCATCCGTAGTGCCGTCATTTATCATATTTCCTTAGGTGATCGATTGGATTTTAGTTGAGGATGGCATGCCAGCTACTAGAAAGCATTTTAGTCATCTATTACCTAACATTCTGAAGTGAATAACAAGATAAAGAGTATGAATTTAAGTATTCCCTTTCCCTAGGAGGGATCTCTTGATTGACCTAAAATTCCAATACAAAATACTTGCCAGCTACTAACATTCACTCCCAGAACACGGAACATTCGCTAAAAGAGGATATTTTAAGAATACTACAATTTCTTTTTCCTTTATGGAGAAATAGTTTTGAACAACTTACACCATTTGATTAATCATGTGTAAACGATTTCAATCTATATATTTATAAGATATAAAACCAAGTAAGCCTCGAATTGTCCACAATCTTAAAACAGAGACAGATATTGACTAGCCTTTCATATGATTCTTAGTCACTTCCATCGGATCTTGAATATGCTTGCTTCCTCACTTCATTATTGTAACCGAATTAGCTCTAGAAAACTGATGTATCGTGTATGAGAAATGAAATTCACTACTTACGGCGTTATGGATTAATGACCGCATAAATACATGTGATAAGTAAGTTATGAATTGAAGTCGCACTGAGCTGGCCTCTTTCATCGTTAAGAATGCATGGCATATTTGTTGAATGACAATGAACCTGCCCTAATTGTAGAGTGGTGGTCTCGTATTCTTGCATATGTTTCCTCGAGTTAACAACATTGCGTTGAAGGACTACTTTTGCACCATAATAGCTTTTCACATTCCAAATATATGAAATGTACTTGTCACAATTTCTCAGACATAAACTGTGCAACCACATGTTCTGTAAGAGCATTGGGAATACGAGGCTCTTCAACGCCTAGTTTCCCACTCCCCGCTGGCGTTGAGTTCAGTGAGGAAGGTCCAGCGTTGACCGGTTCAATGTTGTTTCTACTCCTCGCTAGTTGTGCCTGACTAGCCTTGCTCTTAGGTCCTTATATCTCGTTGGTCAGTTTGATCTGAAGATTGAACCTGAGTTTGTAAGGCAGTTGTGGCGAATGAACATTTGTTCCATAATGGTTTCTTCGGGTATGAAATTCTCGTGTGATGAAAACAAGCTTTTGGGGTTTTATCCTTTGGCCTATGCAATGCACAACTGCAATTTTTATGGTATGGTCTCCGCTGTTTGTCCATTTCAGACATTGATAGGCTTCCTTCAAAAACATACTGAAATTTCATCCCAGCTGCTCCAGTGTCCATTTCTGTTTGTTTCTTGAAAATGTTGCACTTTTATGATGTTTTAAAGTGCTATTTGTTTATTGGGTGTAATTTGTGAATGTAGGGATATTGTTGTAGGGTTTATATAGTACTGAAGTTTAATTTTGGGTTTGGGATGGGTAGTTGTAATCTAGGGAGATAAGATACCATTAAACTCCTACATAAAGTTCGAGGAACATTTGGCCGTGTTGCTTCTTCCTAACAAAGATCCCATAATGTGAATAACGATTGTTTGTAGAAATTCGATGCTATTAGATTCTCCGAAAGAGAGTACATTATATTGATTTGTTTTTTTACTTAGTTTGGCTTTGGTAGCTGTTAGTAGACGTGGAATATTGTTTAAAGTTTTGCTTGTGTTTAACTTAAGATGCCTTTATGGCTTTATAGAATCTTTTATAGGTTTTTCCTTCTATAATAAAATGTCTCTATAGAATCTATACTAGAGTATATTTATTAACTAAGTTAGGCACACATGTTAACTATGTTGTTGGAATAGTTATGTTAAACTCGTAGCCCTATTCGTTCCTATGTTATTCTTAGGTTAGTTTATGCCGTTGTCCAATTGATTGTGGGGCTTTGATATTTTCCCATTTTTACTGATATTTCTTTTCTGTATCAAGTCCTTAAACCTAATATAGGCCTGTTATTTTGATCAAGGGAACTATTAACAATCATAACGCAGTTGGCCTAGTATTTTAATTTTAGGTGTATATATAGTTACATATCTATCTATTTAGATGGCTTGTGAATTGATTATCGTATGATCAGACTTATGTTCTTCTCATGATCTTAAGTTTTTAGTCTGTGTTATTCATCCTTTTCGTCTTTCAAGCTCCTCTGTTTCTTACAACGAGTACATATGTATGTGTAAAATTATGGGGAAAATTCAAATTAAAAGGCCGCGAGTATTTGTAGGATTGATGGGTTTTCTTTGATAGGCTTAGATGGATGTCTTGTGTTTTGGAATACGAATATGTTGTTTGTGTTTCCCAAATTCAGCATAACTTTGATTTGTTTTGTTATAGAGAAAGGCAGTATGTTTCACCAACAAACAAAAGGTATGTTCAGTCTTTTCTTATGTTGATGATAATACTTATGTCTGAGACTTTTGCAAGCAACAATATTAAAACATGGCACTGACTTTGTTATATATGTCTATAACTTAGTAATTGCTGATTCTCAAGAATCTTGGCATACTTTCTAACATGGTTAAAGTTTTAACTGAATAAAATTGCATGAATTATAGTTAAGGCAACTATTATGATTATTATATGAAGTGAATGTGAATTGTTTGCTTGATTATTATAGTCAACTTGAACAGAAATTCTTGAATGACTTTGAAGTCCAAATATAATGTTTAATATACGGTTTAGAAGATCTAAAAGCCAATTTTTTTAGATGTTATGAATGAAAAGATTATTTGCGTCTCCTGGACAAATTTATTGTGATTAAGTCAGAGGGACTGACTGAATGATAGTTAAGTCATCTTCAATGGAAGATCAGGAATGAAATTGTAGTCCAAAAATTACGTCTAACGTATGTATCGAAGGATACTGAATTCTGCATTCCATTGCATTAAACAGATCACTACTTGGAATTTTTTGGTGACCTATAGTCATTTTACTGCAGGTTAGTCTAGGTGGGCAGAAAAACTTCAAAATTATATTGAACATTTTGGCTAATTGTGTGAACGCCCCTGTTATGTCTTCCCTAGCATCAAGTTAGCACAAAATTTTGGAGTCGTAAATGATGTCCTTAAATTGGTGATTTTGCGAGACTTGTAAAGAAGGAGACGCATACGAAATATCCGAAAGTCAATGAGACTTATGAGAGGATTGATGCATGGGGATGAGTATTAATTTTTTAATTTTTGCGTGTGAATAATGCATCTGTCTTATAGTCATATAGTATATTCTGTATGTGGAGGTGTTGTTTTCTCTTAGTGAAATGTATCTTAGTTGAGGTTGTCATGACAGCTAATAGAAAGCTTTTTAGCGTCATTAGTGTAAAAAGGTACTAGTTTTTATAATTAACTACATCCATCACTCCAAATGTATTTCAGTCTTCTTTTACCTAACATACTGAAGTGTATAACAAGGTAAATAGTTTGGACTTAGCCGGTTTCCTAGTTTTGGAGGGATCTATTGAATAAACTGAAATCTCAAAACACAGTTTAGGTATTAGCATTCATTCCGAGAACATGAAACATTAAGTAATGCGAAATTAAGAAAAGTCATTGTCTTGCTGAAGTAATCTTACATTACACAAGTTGATCAATCATGTTAAAGAAAAGTGAATCAGATAATCCTCGAATTGTTTATAATCCTAAAAGAGGTCCTAAAACAGAGAGATGTTCACCAATGATTCTTATTGACTTGTAACAGCTGCTGAAAGTTTTTTGCTTCTCTGACTTAATTATTTCTGTTGAATGAGCTTTAGACATCTGAGGTAGCATGTGTAAGCAATGAAATTCATTACTTACAGATCGAAGACCACAATATATGTGATGAATAGGATATGACGAGAGGCTGAGATGGGCTCTGAGGTCGTTCAGAATGGCTTATTCATTAGCTTACATCGAGTTCCAAACCGACTCCAATCTGGGCCCCGGGGGGGGGGGGGTATTGTTTTCTTGCATACCCATCCTTGAGCTAACAACATTTCATCAAAGGACTATACTACTGTTCACATTTTCAAATATGTGAACTGTAAATGTAATGGATACCGTCTGTGACCTCATTTTTGCCGTAAGCTAACTGTCTTCTTATGTCCTCCTATCTAATTTGACCTGATGATTGATTTGCAGTTTGTTTGGCGGTTGTGAATAAGGAACATTTGTTCCATGATGGATTCTTCGTGTATAAAATTCTCGTGTGATGAAAGCATGCTTTTGGGGTTGCATCTTTTGGCCTATGCAATGCGCAACTGCAGTTTTTATGGTATGGTCTGCGCTGTTTGTCAATTTCGGACATCGATAGGCTTCCTTCAAAAACATAATGAATTTTCAACCCAGCTACTCCAGTGTCCATCTCTGTTTGTTTGAGCTGGTATGCTCCTGAATGTTTTACACTTTTATGATGTTTTGAAGTGGTAGCTGTTTTTGTTTTGGTGTAATTTGTGAATGTTGGAAAATTGTTTTAGGGTTTATATAGTACTGATATATGATTATGGGTTTAAGGGTTGGTAGGAGTTTTCTAGGGAGACAACCTACGAGAAAAGTACTACATAAAGTTCGAGGTAGTTATGGCTTGGATGCTTCTTCAAAACTAAGATCCCATAATGTCAATAACAATTGTTTGTAGGAATTCCGTTCTGTTAGATTCTTAGAAACAGAGCATATATTGCTGATTTGTTTTTTACCACATGTTGGCTTTGTTAGTTCAGTAGAAGAAGTGGAATTTAGTATAAGGTTTTGTGTTGAGTTAAGATGCCATTATAGAATATATCAGCATTTACTATGTCAATTAACTAAGTTAGGCGAAACTTATAACAATGGTTTTGGACAAGTTATGTTAGACTTATAACCCTTTTTGCTCCTATGTTATTTTTAGGTTTGTATATGCTTTTGTGTGGTTTATGGCATCTTCTTATGTGACTAATAACTGTTTTTAGTGTGATATCTTGTTTTTATCAAGTCACGAAATGAATATAATTTTAGATCATGGAAACTATTAACACAAGTACTATGGTTGGCCTATTTTATCGTATTGCACCACTCCCGTAAATTAATGTTGTGTCCCCGTTTGGTACTCTAGATCGGAATTGATGAATTTGAAGTCCAAGAGTTATGAGTGACATGTGTATTGAAATCTAAGATTTGTAGCACTACAGGGAGTTGTCATTAGCAACACATAGAAAATGTGTAACTAAAAAGTGTCGAACTGTTTTAGCAACATATAATAAGTTATGTACAAATTAAGTCGGTATGAACATATTTAGGGTGACCCAAAAATAGGGAAGGAATATATTTGTTACCTTTGTGACAGACGTCAACAATCCCCAAAGTCATTTTTTACCCATAATTTTCAAAAAAGTGTAAATGAACTTCTTTTATATACAGTGACAATCCAATGTTTCATTCATATCTATTTCACAAAAGAGCACTTTCCCAGAGGTGTAGTTTCCACTTCTTTAAAGATATTACTAATTGGAATATATTAGAGTTACTTTCATTTTACTAGAGTGTACTTTAAGAGGCATATTCACATTGAAATCGAATTGAACATGTAAGCTAGTTGTGTTTGAACATTCTCAAACTTTAAACTATTACCATTTTTTGGAGCTTTATAGGATGTCATTAAGGGGTGATTATGCAGGATTTGTAATTGTTCTCTAATTAAGTAATGGTCCTTAACTTGCATTTCTATATTTCTACTTCATGAATTAAGTGGAAAGTATATCAAATTGTAAGCAAATTTGTCGTTTCAATGTATTTGTCTTTTTTGTGAATAAAGCATATGTAGCATCGTTATTGAGCATATTCGTTAGGTGACGTGGATTGTAAGTTCCTGTACGGGTCTAATTCGAATCAATTGACTCAACGTGTAGAATCCGATTGAATCAATTGTTTATATGATTACGATTGTGATTATCTCAAATGATATCTTCTTATTGATATTCAATAACGATTACAGAAGCATATAAACTCTCTCAACTAAATCACATAAATCAGTTATCTGTCTAGGCTCAAAAACTTAACCAAATGAAACTGAATCAATGCGGATATATATATATATAGTTTCAGCTACCTGCGACACTTATAGCGACACTATGGAAGTGTCGCAAAACATAGTAGTGTCGCAGCAAGTGTTGCAAAACATAGTAAAAAATGGCGTTCGTTCAAGCTAAGATTTCTACACGCTGATTGTCACGCAAATATGCACCAACAAAAAATCAGTTGTCTGTCTAGGCTCAAAAACTTAACTCCAAATGACAACTTGCTGATGTATATATATTGTTCATGCACAGTACCTGCGACACTATGGAAGTGTTGCATTTTAGTAAGTGTCGCTAAACAACAAGTGAAAAATGTCGATCGTTCAAGCTAAGATTTCTATAAGTTGATTGTCACACAAATATGCACCAAAATGGATTACAATTAACGATGCCATGCCAGCTACTAGAAAGCATTTTAGTCTTCTATTACCTAACATTTTGAAGTGAATAACAAGATAGAGAGTAAGTATTCAAGTATTCCCCTGGCCCAGGAGGTATCTCTTGAAGACCTAAAATTCCAGTACAAAATACTTGTCAACTACATTCACTCCTAGAACATGGAACATTGACTAAGGCTAAAAAGAGAATATTTTAAGAGCAATAAAACTTCTTTTTTTCTTTCTGAAAGAAGATTTACACTTGAGCAACTTTCTTTATCTTGTGTTTGTGATCTTACCTTCCACCATTTGATGAATCATATGTAAATGATTTCATTCCATATATTTGTAAGATATAAATTCTAATATCCTCGATTTTTTCACAATCTTAAAATAGAGAGAGATGCTGACTAGCCTTACATATGATTTTTATTCGCTTTCACTGGATCATGAAAATGCTTGCTTCCTCACATCAATATTTGCAACCAAATTAGCTCTAGAAATGTGATGTATCATGTTCGAGCACTGAAATTCACTACTTACGGATCAATGACCACCTTAATTCTCATCATGAGATAAGATGGCACATTGAGCTAGCCTCTTAGATCGATAAGAATGGGATATTCGTCAAATGACATTGAGATCCTATAACCCGTTCTAAATGTAGATTGGTGGTCTCAAAATCTTGCATATGTTTCCTCGAGTTAACAACATTCCGTTAATGGACTTCATAATACCTTTTCACATTCCAAAATATATGCAATGTGCGTGTCGCGCCTTCTCAATCAAACAACCACACATTTTGTAAGGGAGTCGTTCCTAACATGCCTCTTATGTCCTTTTATCGTTAGTCAGCTTGACCTGAAGATTGAGCCTGGGTTTGTAAGGCAGTTGTGGCTAATGAACATTTGTTCCATAATGGTTTCATCGTGTATGAAATTCTTGTGTGATGAAAACAAGCTTTTGGGGTTTCATCCTTTGGCCTATGCAATGCACAACCACAGTTTTTGTGGTATGGTCTGCGCTGTTTGTCCATGTCGGACATTGATAGGCTTCCTTCATAAACATAATGGAATTTCATCCCAGCTGCTCCGGTGTCCATTTCTGTTTGTTTACTGAAAATGTTACACTTATGTAATGCTTTGAAGTGTTATTTGTTTATTGGACGTAATGTGTGAGTGTAGGAAATTTGTTGTAGGGTTTATATAGTACCGAGATTTGATTATGGGTTTGGGATTGGTAGGAGTAATCTAGGGAGAAAAGATACCTAATAGGTTCTACATAAAGTTCGAGGAACATTTGGCCTTGATGCTTCTTCCTATCAAAGATCTCATAATCTCAATTAATAACGATTGTTTGTTAGAAATTTAATGCTTTAGATTCTCAGAAAGAGAGTACATTACTAGGCGTCGAAAAGTGTTTAACGTTTTGCAGGTGTTTGTAACTAAGATGCCTTTATAGAATCTTTTATAGGTTTTTCCTTTCTGAAAGAAAACGTCTTTATAGAATCTATGATATAATCATTTGTTAACTAAGTTAGGCATGCATCTTAACTATATGGTGGGAAAAGTTATGTTAAACTGGTATTCGTGTTTTTTCCTATGTGATTCATAGGTTAGATTATGCTGTAGTCCAAATGTTTGAGGTGCTTTGGTATTTCCTCTTTTTTACTGATATATCTTTTCTATTTTTTATCCAAACCTTAAACAATTATAGGCCTAATAATTATTTGGATCAAGGCAATATTAACACTCATAATGCAATCAGCCTAATTGATTTTATTGCACAACTTGTCTTCCGTAAGCTAGCACATGTTTTCCTTGTCTCTTATTATTGATTGACTATATATATGTCACGTGGGAAAACATGTATAATTGAGGATAATAGACACAATATCTAATTCTTTTAGTCCAGGTCAGAGACGGGGCTAGAAATTATTTATGGAGTGGGCGAATTTAGCTAATAAACATGTAAAAATTTGTATGCTTTGTGAATATGTAAATTTCATTGTGTTTTTCGGGGAATAGCTCGTATATTAGAGAAAGGAACTATGTATAACTAACCAACAAAAGGTATGATTAGTCTATTTTGGTGATGATAACACCTATGCAATATAGATTTTCAAAACTATTGAAACTAACATAACCAGAATATTTGGGTCTTTTCTGGCATTTGAAGCGTGAACTAAACCAACGCATGAGGTTGCAGTGAATATAGTTATTTTATGATTACGGTCAAACTGAACAAAATTCTTGAATGACTTTGAAGTCAAAATTGTATGGTTTAGAAGATCTAGAAGTCAATATTTAGATGTTATGAATGAAAAGGTTATCTGCTTTTCCTGGACAAGTTTATTGTAGTCAAGTCAGAGGACCAACTGCATGAAAGTTATGTCACCTTCCATGGAAGATCAGGAATGAAAGTGTAGTCCAATAATTATGTTTAACATATGTATCGGAAGATAAAAATTCCTAGTTTCCATTGCATCGAAGAGATTGTTATTTGGAATCTTTTGGCTGACATTTATTGTCATTTTACTCCAGGATAGTCTAAATGGCAGATTAACTTCGAAATTATATTGAACATTTTGGTTAATTGTGTGAAAGTCCCTGTTATGGCTTCCCAAACATCAAGTTAGCACGACATTTGGATTCATAAATGATGTCCTCAAAGTGGTGATTTTGCAAGATCTGTAATTGCTCTTCTAGTAGGAGAAGCGTACGAAGACTTGTGAGAGGACTGAAGCCTGGGAACGAATATTACTTTATAAATTTTTGTGTGTGAATAATGCATTTGTAGTATCGTCATATAGCATACTCTTTATGTGGAGGTTTTGTTTTTTCTTGGTGAAATGGATCTTAGTTGACGACGTCATGCCAGCTAGTTAATGGTAAGTCTTATAACTCATTAGTGTTAAAAAAGTAGTACTTTTTTCATTAATAACTACATCCACATTCCAAAATCGTTTGTCTTCTTTTACCTAACATTACTGAAGTGTATAACAAGATAAATAGTTTGGACTTGGCATGTTTCCTAGTTTTTGAGGGATCTCTTGAACGAACTGAAATTTCAGAACAGAGTTTAGGTAAATGTATTAGCATTCATTCCAAGAACATGTAAAATTGACTGATGCCAAAATAAGATATCCTTGAGACCACTGTTACTTTTTTTAATGAGGGAAGATTAAGCACTTAGGCTATGTCTTTGTCTTGTGGTAATCTTACATTACACCATTTGATCAATCATGTTAAAGAAAAGTGAATCAGATAATCCTCAAATTGTTTATAATCCTAAAACAGGTCTTAAAACAGAGAGATGTTCACCAGTGATTCTTATTGACTTCTAACGGATGCTGAAAAATGATTGCTTCTTGACTTAATTATCTACTGCCTAATGAGCTTCAGACATCTGAGATAGTATGTGCAAGCAATGAAAATTTCACTACTTATGGATTGACTATTGAGGACCACAATATATGTGATGAATAGGATATGAGGACAGACTGAGATGGCGTCTAAGGTCGTTCAGAATGGCCTATTCGTTAGCTTACATCGAGTTCCAAACCAACTCCAATTGTAGGGGGGGAGGGGGAAGGGTTATCCTATTCATGCATACTCATCCTTGAGCTAACAACATTTCGTCAAAGTACTTTGCACCATAATACCATTCACATTTTCAGATATATGAACTGTAATGTAATGCCTTCTTCTGTGACCTCATGCTTTTTTTTTTTTTTTCATCTCTTCAAAGTAGCATAACTGTTTTCTTATGTCCTCCTATCTAATTTGACCTGATTATTGATTTGCAGTTTGTATGGCAGTTGTGAATAATGAACATTTGTTCCATGACGGATTCTTCGTGTATGAAATTCTCGTGTGATGAAAGCATGCTTTTGGGGTTGCATCTTTTGGCCTATGCAATGCGCAACTGCAGTTTTTATGGTATGGTCTGCGCTGTTTGTCAATTTCGGACAGCGATAGGCTTCCTTCAAAAACATAATGGAATTTCATCCCAGTTGCTCCAGTGTCCATTTCTGTTTGTTTGAGCAGGTATGCTCCTGAATATGTTTCAATTTTAATGATGTTTTAAAGTGGTATTTGTTTTTTCTTTGTGGTGTAATTTGTGAATGTAGGAAAATTGTTGTAGGGTTTATAGTACTGAAATTTGATTACGGGTTTAAGGGTTGGTAGGAATTGTAGTTGTTTTTCTTTTTGCTCTAATTTGTGAATGTAGGAAAATTGTTGTAGGGTTTATATAGTACCGGAATTTGACTATGGTTTTAAGGGTTGGTAGGATTTTTCTAGGTAGAAAAGATACAAGAAAAATTCTACATAAAGTTCGAGGAAGATTTGGCCCGGATGCTTCTCACAGCGAAGATTCCATAATGTCAGTAACTCTTGTTTTATAGGTATTCCATTCTATTAGATTCCTAGAAACAGAGTAGATTGATTTGTTTCTTACCTTATCTTGGCTTTGGTAGTTCACTAGAAAAAGTGGAATTTTGTCTAACATTTTGTGTTTGAGTTAAGATGCCCTTATAGAATATATCTATGCTAGCATTTGGTAAATTCAATAGGTTTGGCAAAAGTCATAACAATGCTGTTGGAAAAGTTATGTTTGAGATTTATAACCCTTTTTGTTCCTTTGTGATTTGTAGGTTGGTTTATGCTTTAGTGTCATCTTCCTATGTGATTCATAGCTATTTTTATTGTGATATCTTGTTTTATCAAGTCATGAAACGAATATAGGATTATCATTTTAGATCAACAAAACTATTAGCACAACCAGCATAGTTGGTCTAATTTCTTTATCCCACGGCTCCCATAAGTGCAGAGATGTGTTACCTTTTGATAGTGTAGATTGGGAATTAGTATGTGAAGTCCAAAAGTTATGAGTGACAAGTATTGAAAGCCAAGATTTCTAGCACTATTGGAAAATGTCATCTAGCGACTAAAAGTAATAAAAATAGTATCAAAACTGTCAAACTGTTTTACGAACATACATATAAAAAGTGTATAAAGGGAATAGGTTTGTTACCTTTGTGACAGGCGTCACCAATACCCAAATTGATGAGTTTTTACCCACAATTTTCAAATAAGTGTAACTGAATTTTTTTAGATACAGTCACAATTTCAGTGTTTCAATAATACGTATCTCACTAAATAGCACGTTTCTTGTGGTGTAGTTTCCTCTGCTTTAAACATATTAATAGTATAAATTCATAAGAACTAATTTCATTTTACTAAAGTGTACTCTAAGAGGCATAATCACATCAAAATTAAATTGAACATATAGGCTAGTTGTGTTTGAACAACTCAGACTTAGAATCAGCACCATTTATTGGAGTTTAAAAGATGTCATTAACTGGTGATTATGCAAGAGATGTAATATATTGTCCTCTAGTTAGGAGTTAACTTTCCAGAACTATCATACGAAATTTCTACACACGAAATCCTTGTTTGCCTTTCTATATTTCTAATTTCTGAATTAAGTGAAAGGAATATTGAAATTATAAGCAAATTTGTCGTTTCAATGAATTTGTTTGTTTCTTTGTTTTTTTTGTTTTTTTTTTTTTTTTCAAATAAAGCATATGTGGCGTCGTCATTGAGCATATTCGTTAAGCAACACAGATTTTAGTTAAGGATTCCATGCCAGCTACTAGAAAGTATTGTAGTCTTCCACTACCTAACATTCTGAAGTGAATTACAAGATAAAGAGTATGAATTTAATTATTCCCCTGGCCTAGGAGGGATCTCTTTATTGACCTAAAATTCCAAATCAAAATACCTGCCAACTATTGACACTCAATCCAAGAACATGGAACATTGACTAAGGCTAAAAGAGGATATTTTGAGAGCAGTACAACTTTCTTTTTTCTTTTTTAATGTCTTTATGAAAGAAGAATATACACTTGAGCAACTTCCATTATCTTGTGTTTGTAATGTTACCGTACACCATTTGATGAATCATGTGTAAATGATTTCAAACTATATATTCATAAGATATAAAATCAAATAATCCTCATTATTCGCAATCTTAAAATAGATAGAGATGTTGACTAGCTTTTCATA
Source organism: Logfia minima (assembly GCA_963921325.1). NCBI lineage: Eukaryota > Viridiplantae > Streptophyta > Magnoliopsida > Asterales > Asteraceae > Logfia > Logfia minima. The sequence continues at coordinate 42,500,000 of OY992764.1, forward strand.
TGATTCTTGTTGACTTCTAACGGATGCTGAAAAATTCTTGCTTCCTCACTTCAATTTGCAACTGAATAAGCTCTAGAAAAGTGATGTATCATGTGCGAGCAACATAACTTACTACTTAAGGATCAATGACCGCCTTAATTCATACGATATGATGATACACTGATCTGGGCTTTTAGATCGTTAAGAATAGCATATTCATCAATGGCGATCCTATATCCCACTCTAATTGTAGAATGGTGGTCTCAAAGTCTTGCATATGTTTCCTCGAGTTAGCAACAACGCGTTCAAGGACTACTTTTGCACCATAATACCTTGTCACATTCCAAATATATGAAATGCACTTGTCATACCTTCAAACATAAACAATGCAAGCACATGTTTTTGTAATAAGCATTAGGAATGGGAGGCTCTTCAAAGTCGAGTTTCCCACTCCCCGCGGGCATTGAGTTTGGCATGGAAGGTCCGGTGTTGACCCGTCAACACTTTGTGGAAAATTTGTGGACCATTCTCCTTAAATATGGAAGCTGATGTGGAACTCCACACTGGTTCCACATTGTTCCCTTCTCGTACTTTAAGGCAGTTGTGCCTAACAAGCCTTGCTCCTATGTCCTTATATCTCATTAGTCAGTTTGAGCTGAAAATTGAGCCTGAGTTTGTAAGGCACTTGTGGCTAATGAACATTTATTCCACAATGGTTTCTTTGTGAATGAAATTCTCGTGTGATGAAAACAAGATTTTGGGGTTTCATCATTTGGCCTATGTAATGTGCAACTGCAGTTTTTATGGTATGGTCTGTGCTGTTTGTCCATTTCGGACATTGATAGGCTTCCTTCATAAACATAATGGAATATTATCCCAGCTGCTCCAGAGTCCATTCCTATCTGTTTGTTTCCTGAAAATGTTACACTTTTATGATGTTTTGAAGTGGTATTTGTTTATTGGGTGTAATGTGTGAATGTAGGGAAATTGTTTTAGGGTTTATATAGTACTGAAGTTTGATTATAGGTTTGGGATTGGTAGGAGTAATCTATGGAGAAAAGATACCGTAATAGGTTCTACATAAAGGTCGAGGAACATTTGGTCGTGATGCTTCTTCCTAACAAAGATCCTATAATCTCAATAACTGTTGTTTGTAGAAATTCCTTGCTATTTAGATTGTAGGAAAGATAGTACATTGATTTGTTTTCTTCTTAGTTTGGCTTTGACAGCTTGTTAGTAGACATGGAATATTGTTTAACGTTTTGCTTGTGTCTAACTTAAGATGCCTTTATGGATTTATAGAATCTTTTATAGGTTTTTCCTTTCAAAATAAAATGTCTTTATAGAATCTATACTAGAGTATATTTATTAACTAAGTTAGGCACACATGATAACCATGTCGTTGGAAAACTTATGTTAAACTCATAGCCCAATTTGTTCCAATGTGATTCGTAGGTTAGTTTATGCCATAGTCCAAATGTTTGTGATTCTTTGGTATTTCCCTATATTTATTGATATTATATATATATAGGGGACTGATCTACAAGGGGTAATTTTGGAGGAAAGGGGAAACAAATCTGGGCCGTCTATTAACATTCACAACATTCATGAATATAGGCCTATTATTTGTATCAAGTCCTTAAACTGATCTCAGATGTCTTTATAGAATCTATACTAGAGTATATATATATATTTGTATCAAGTCCTTAAACTGAATATAGGCCTATTATTTGTATCAAGGGAACTATTAACACTCATAACACAGTTGGCCCAGTTGATTGTATATAATACTATGTGCATATATAGTTAGATATATATTTATTTGGCTTGTGAAATGATTATCAAATGATAAGGCTTGTGTTTTGTCTCTAAAGTTTTTAGTCAGAGTTGTTTATTTATCCGTTTTGTCTTTCAAGTTCCTCTGTTTCTTACAACGAGTGCATATGTATGTGTAAATTATGGAGGGAGAGAGACCAATTAGGGACAAATCCAAATTAAAAGGCCGCGAGTATTTGTAGGATGGTTGGGTTATCTGTGATAGGCTTAGATGAATGTCTTGTTTTTTGGCATACGAATATGTTCTTTGTGTTTCCCAAATCAAGCATTACTTATATTTGTTTTATTATAGAAAAGACAGTATATTTGACTAACAAACAAAAGCTATGTTCAGTCTTTTCTTATGTTGATGATAATATCTATGCCTTGTTGATTCTCAAGACTTTTGCAAGCAACAAAAATAAAACGTGGCACTGACTTTGTAATAGATGTCTGTAAATTTGTAATTGCTGATTCTCAAGAATCTTGGCATACTTTCTAACATCCTTAAAGTGTTAACTGAATAAAATTGCATAAAATTTTAGTTAAGGCAACTATTATGGTTTTCATATAAAGTGATAGCGAATGTCAATGTTTGCTTGATTATTACGGTCAAATTGAAGGGAAATTCTTGAATGACTTTGAAGTCCAAATATAATGTTTAATATACGGTTTAGAAGATCCAAAAGTCCATTTTTAGATGTTATGAATAAAAGATTATTTGCTTCTCCTGGACAAATTCATTGTAGTCAAGTCCATTTTCAGAGGGACCAACTGAATGATAGTCAAGTCATCTTCAATGGAAGATGAGAATGAAATTATGTCCAAAAATTACTTATAACATATGTATCGAAGGATACTGAATTCCACATTCCATTGCATCAAACAGATTACTACTTGGGAGTTTTTGGTGACATATTGTCATTTTACTCCAGGTTAGTCTAGGTGGCATATTAACTTCAAAATTATATAAAACATTTTGGCTAATTGTGTGATAGCCCCTGTTATGGCTTCCCAAACATCAAGCCAGCACAACTCGTTGTAGTCGTAAATGATGTCCTCGAAGTGGAGATTTTTCAAGACTTGTAATTACTCTTCTAGTAGGAGAACCATATGAAATACCCGGAAGGTCAATGAGACTTGTGAGAGGATTGATGTGTGAGGAAGAATTTTAATTTTAATTTTTGTGTGTGAACAATGCATCTGTAGTATCGTCATATAGCATATTCTTTAAGTGCAGGCGTTGTCTTCTCTTGGTGAAGTGGATCTTAGTTGAGGTTGTCATGCCAGCTAATTAATGAAAAGTCTTGTAACTTCACTAGTGCTAAAAAGTATATATTTTGATAATGACTACATCCACCACTTCAAACTTATTTTAGTCTTCTATTACCTAACATACTGGTGTGTATAACAAGATAAATAGTTTGGACTAGAGGGATCTATTAATTGAACTGAATGCCAAAATGAGATATCCTTGAGAGCACTTTAACTTTTGTATGACCGAAGAATAAGCGCTTATGCAATGTCCTCATGATGTAGTAGTAAACTCACATTACACCATTTGATCAATCATGTTGAAGAAAAGTGAATCAGATAATCCTCGAATTATTTATAATCCTAAAACAGGTCTTAAAACAGAGAGAAGTTCACCAGTTTTTCATATTGACTTCTAACAGATGCTGAAACATTCTTGCTTCTCGACATAGTAATTTTCCACTCAATGAGCTTTAGACATCTGAGGTACGGAGGTAGCATGTGCAACCACTGAAATTCATTACTGACAGATTGATGACCACGATATACGTGAAGAATAGGATGTGATGGCTAACTGAGATAGCATCAAAGGTCATTCAGAATGGCCTATTTGTTAGCTTACATCGGGTTCCGAACCAACCCCGATCATAGAGGGAGGGGCGGGGGTCATATTCTTGCATGCTCATCCTCGAGCTATCAACATTTCATCAAAGGACTTTGCACCATAATTCCTTTCACATTTTCAAATATATGAACTGTAAATGTAATGCGTCCCACATAAAAGAAACTGTGACCTCATGCTTTTATCTCTTTACCGTAGCCTAACTGTCTTCTTATGTACTACTATCTCATTAGCTAATTTGACCTGATGATTGATTTGCATTTTGTTTGGCGGTTGTGAATAAGGAACATTTGTTCCATGACAGATTCTTCGTGTATGAAATTCTCATGTGATGAAAGCATGCTTTTGGGGTTGCATCTTTTGGCCTATGCAATGCGCATCTGCAGTTTTTATGGTATGGTCTGTGTTGTTTTTGAATTTCAGACATCGATAGGCTTCCTTCAAAAACATAATGGAATTTCAGCCCAGCTGCTCCAGTGTCCATTTCTGTTTGTTTGAGCAGGTATGCTCCTGAATAAGTTACACTTTTATGATATTTTAAAGTGGTTTTTTTTTTGGTGTAATTTTTGAATGTTGGAAAATCGTTGTAGGGTTATATAGTACTGAAATTTGATTATTGGTTTAGGGTTGGTAGGTTTTTTCTAGGGGGAAAAGATACGAGAAAAGTTCTACATAAAGTTCGAGGAAGATTTGGCCCAGATGCTTTTTCAGAATGAAGATCCCATAATGTTAATAACGATTGTTTGTAGGAATTTCATTCTATTAGATTCTTAGAAACAGAGTGCATTGATTTGTTTTTTACCTTATTTTGGCTTTGGTAGTTCACTAGAAGACGGGGAATTTTGTCTATCGTTTTGTGTTTGAGTTAATTAAGATGCCATTATAGAATATATCTATGCTAATATTTACTATATTAACTAAGTTAGGCAAAGTCATAACAATGCTGTTGGAAAAGTTATGTTAAGACTTGCAACCCTTTTTGTTCCTATTTGATTTGTAGGTTACTTTATGCTTTAGTCTAAAATTCTTGGTTTATGGCATCTTCCTATGTGATTCGTAGCTAGTTTAGTGTGATATCTTGTTTTTATCAAGTCACGAAATGAATATAGGCTTATTTTTTTTAAGATCAAGGAACCTATTAACACAACTAGCGTAGTTGGTCTAATTTTTTTATCGCACGGCTCGCATAAGTTCACAAATGTGTTCTCTCTTTTGATATTCTAGATCGGGAATTAGTGAGTGCGAAGTCAAAAAGTTATGAGTGACGTGTATTTTGAAAGTTAGGATTTCTAGCACTACAGGAGATTGCCATCTAGCGAGACAGAGAAAATGTGCGACTAAAAGTAATAGAATAGTACCAAAAGTGTCAAACTGTCTTACCAACATATGTATAAAAAAAAGTGTCTTACCAATATTCAGAGTGACACAAATCGAGTTAAAGGGAATAGGTTTCCCAAGTGATGATTTTTTACCCACAATTTTCAAAAAAAGAAAAAAAAAAAAGTGTAACTGAAATTGTTTACATACAGTGACAATTTCAGTGTTTAAGTAATACCTATGTCACTAAATATCACTTTTCTTGTGGTGTAGTTTCCAGTGCCTTAAAAATATTAATAATTGGTATTTATAAGAATCAATCTCATTTTACTAGAGTGTATTCTAAGGCATAATAACATTGAAATTAAATTGAACATGTATGCCAGTTGTGTTTGAAAAATGTTACACCCATATTTTCATTTAAACCAATAAGATTGAAGAGCAATATTTTCATATAAACCAATAAGATTGAAGAGTCAAAGAAACATCGAAGGCATTTACATTACAATAACATTAAGTTAAAAGTCATGCATTAGGTTTGACAAAGACAATTGACCAAATGCATCAATGTTTCAAAATAGTCAATAGTTACCCATCAATACGAGTCAACTATCAATTTCAAAAGCATAAATATCAAAAGTTTACATGTTAATTTTAACCACTTTCAACAAAAGATTACAAAACAAATAATAAGTCATAAATATATCAAGCTTGGTTCCGAATCACCCATGATCTCAGATCAACTATCCATGAGCTATGCCCTTGAGCTTTGCGTCAACAACTTTTACTTGATCACCTAAGACCCCACACACAACAACGTAAGCTTGAAAGTCTAGTGAGTACAAGATTTTAACACAAAAGCAATTGATAACACAACTTTTAAATGACAAAAGGTTTATTGAGTCTTTTCTTATGTTGATGATCTATGCCTTATTGATTCTCAAGACTTTTGCAAGCACAAAATTAACACATGGCACTGACTTTGTTATAGATGTATGTAACTTTGTAATTGTTGTTTCTCTAATAATCTTGGCATACTTTCTTAGGGTATGTTTTGTGAAATAGTTGTAGGATGTAGCTGTAGATGTAGGTTTAGGTTTAGGTTTGGAACTTTTTACGAAAAGTTACTTCCAGTAACTTTGAGATTTTGAGTTTTTCATTTGATTCTAAAACTACAGCTTGTATATGCCAAACAAGACTTTTATTTTTATAAAGCTTTTTGTTCAAAAACTAAAAGTTAAAGGTCTTAGAAGCTCTATGTCAAACAGGACCTTAATGGTTAAAATTTGAACTGAATAAAGAAATGCTTGAAAATTCAGATAAGGCAACTATTATAATTTTTAATTTAGACAAAAGTTCATTAAGTATGAATTTTTTTGAAAGTATGGGAGTACAAATCTCAACCGTTCATCTTGATCAAAATAACAAAACCCCCACATTCTTAAAATTAAATATCTCAAAAATCGTTAATCAAAAAATTATAAAAACTGCACTATAAATATCAACGTTTTTTCCTCTTCGATTTAAGATCCCACATGACATACTTTCAAAAAAATTTGTTTTCTTCATTTTTTGGTGGATTTTGAAAATTGGTAACACGTGTGTTACTGGCGACTATCACATGTGTTAGTTACGACTATCGCTTGTAACACATGTGATAGTCCTTGGTAACACATGTGATAGCCGCGGTTAACACTTTTGTTAGTCAATTGTAACACATGTGTTAACTCACAAAAAATGAAATTTTTTTTTGTCGAAAGTATATCTTTAAACTGATTTTTATGGTGCAATTTTTATAATTTTTTGACTAACAGTTTTTGAGATATTTAAATTTAAAAAAAGTGAAGGGAAGCGGACCTTTTGCCAATGACGCATTTTTATTGGAACTCCCATTGTTTAAAAAAACACATCTTGTAATTTAAGGTAAATGTGAATTGTTTTCTTGATTATTTCGGTCAAACTGAACACAGATTCTTGAATGACTTGTAAGTCCCTATATCATGTTCCATAAATGGTTAGAAAGGTGTGGAATTCTTGATTCTGATGTGTTAAAATGGAATTTTAATTTCATTTTGCTAGTCAAAGTTATGGCAGTTACTGATAATCACTTGAATTTCTGTCACATTCAATGAAGATCTGAACTGATTGAGATTCTCAAAAAGTATATGTGAAATGCCGACTAAAAAGTCCAGGTTTCTAGTTTTCCATGGATCAAACAGATCACTAATAGTAATCTACTTGAAAATATCTAGACAGTTATTACCCTTTTTTTTTTTTTTTGGTAGGGTAAGTCAAAGAGCTAGGCAGATTCATTTCGAAATTACGTTGAACTTTTTGGCTGGCTGTGTGTAAATTAGTTTTCCTGTTAAAGCTTCTCTAGCAATATCTTAGGACAACTTCCTGAAAGTTGGAAGGATGTCGTACGTCCTCAAAGGGATGATTGTGCAAGAATTCTAAGTACCCTTTTAGTACATAATCATATACAAGATCCCTATTCTGATACTGGATATCTGAAAGATGAATGATCGAGAAGTTTGTACCAGTTGAGGAGCGTTGAATGTCACCTTTGCTGTTTACTTGTCTGGATTATCTGTTCACTTCGATATTTATAGTAAGTTTGCATGAAAAGTGAGGATTTCTATATGCAATTTTATATTTCCACTTTTCGACTTCCATGGAAGGGACTGGATATGGAAATTAAATTTGTCTTTTCATTGCGTTTGTCGTTTTCTGTGAATAATGTGTTTGTGGCATTGTCATTGAGCATCTTCGTTATGTGGAGATGTTGTTTTACTTGAGCAACATGAATCTTACTTTAGGATGCCATACCAGCTGGTGCAAAGCATTTTATATTCATAACGAGTGAAAAGTACTTGTAAGTAATGAGTCCACCATTATTCCAAAATCTTTTGTCTTCTTGTACCTTTTTTAAACGCCAAAAAAGGCATATATACGTACCTAACATATAACTATAAATTACAAGATAACGAATTCAAATTTAGTCGTTTGCCATCCTTGCCACTAGGAAGGATCTTGTGAAAAATTTGATATTTCAAATTCATAATAACATAGAAATTGTATTGTATATTGTATCATTGTATCATTTACGGGTTACAAGTACATATATAGTATATATAGTATATATATAGTATATATAGCGTATAATGTTACACTTGTATACTCTCTAGTATAGACTAATACTATGTCTATACATAGTATGGTAAAATTGGACAAAATACTGGTAATGGTATTAGCATTTACTCCAACAACTTGGAACATTGGTCAACTCAAAAACAGGATGCCAGGATACCATTGGGAACAATAATACGCTCTATTGGCATTGTTTTGTGTTGATAAACTTTCCTTACACCGTCTAAATCATGTGTAAATGATTACAGTATGTACATGTTCATGAAAAATGAATCAAACGAATAGATAATCCTCAAATGGTTCATAATTTTAAAACATAGAGAGATGTTTGACTAGATTTCATGCTGAGTCCTTTCTTAGGTATAACAGTGTTTGTTAAATGGATGAAAATTTGGCTGTTCTCCATTGAAGCACCCCTGATAATAATTAAAAAAAAATAAAAGGAAAAAAGAAAAAAACCAAAAGGAAGTCTCCTATGCAGATAATTCGGAAAATGTGTAGATGAAAACAGAGAAGTGCCTAGAACAAATTAAAGTCTTAAGTATACATCATTTTCTTTGTCTTGATTTCAAGCTCTGACAAATGACTCAAGCAAAGAATATGAACTTGATTTTCAGTTTGGCTAACAAATGGTCATTTTGTTCCTTTGTTTACCGTTATCTTTTAAGTAAGAAAGTTAAAAGACGATATCTTTCAAGTAAATGCGTATACAAATTTTTATTATGAGCAAAGAAGAGTCATTTTGTAATTTATATATGAACATACAAAATGTTATGGTATATCAATGTACATCAGTATGCAATTATTGTAGATTGAGCTAAACAACAGTTGAAACTCACCAGAATGTGCATTAAGTGGTGGGCAACAACATTCATATATCTCAGCCCCTATTTATGTTTCTCTACTAAAGCAGGTAATTTTCTTTCTCTCTTCAAAGCGGTCGTAAATCCATCTTTTCTGTTTTTATGTGGTGAATTATGACATTGATTTGAAAATTGAGAAAAACCTGATATGGACAGCCTTTTTGCATATGAAATTCTCTTGTTCTTGAAACATGCTATTGGGGTTGCATCTTTTTGCTTATGCAATGCACAACTGCAGTTTCTATGGTAAGGTCTCCAATTCTTCTCAATTTCTGACACTGATAAGCTTCCTTCAAGAATACAATGATATATCATCTCCGTTGCTCAAGTACGTGACCCTCTTTTTGTAGCTTGCAGGCCTGTTTATACAACGTTTGAGTATGGTTATAATGTGGTATGATGTATCAAGTTCATGTGAACTTACTGATATTTTTATGGGGTTTAAATAGTGCTTCAACGGGACTAAGCTATGGGATTGGTAGGAGTAATCTAGGACAAAAAATCCTATTAAAGTTCGCTCGATGATATCAAGAAACTTGGCCTGGATGCTTGTTTGTAGAGTAGATTATGTTTTAAAGTAGCGATTTCTTCGAGGAATTTTGTGTCATTAGAGGTGGACTCTTGAATATTCTCGTAGACAGTATAATGACAATGATCTTTTTAGCTTGACTTTGGTGACTTAAAAGAATCTTCTTTAGCATTATCATAATATTTCATAAGTGATTTATTTATGGTATCCAGGTTTCAATTTGTGATGCAAGTGTATATAATTTTTTGCTAGTTTTAAAAATAATTCCTCCTTGAAGTTAGAGGTGTTTAAAACCGGTTTGGGTCAAAACTGGTTTGACAGGTTGATACCAGTCGTTGCAAAACGGCCATATAGCCATTTTAATCGGTTTTTGGCTATTTTTTGGTGTTTTATGGAAGCCTTTTGTCCATTTTCAAACTGAACCGGTTTCAACAGTTAGAAATACTAAAAGGTTGAAACCTGTCAAATCGGTTTCAAACCGAACTAGTAGAACTCAAACTGCTTTGAGCCAAACCGATTTCTGATTTGAAAACCAATTCCGATTTCCAAATCAATTTTTTTGAGCACCTCTACTTGAAATCACCTTAATATTTCATAAATAATGACCTGGCACAAATTATTTGAAGCCTAAAAGTTTGAACTACTACTGGATTTGGGCCAGCGTGAGTGACTGCATGTCTGCATATGGCCCATAATCCTAGAGCTTACCATATGGGTTAAAATGTTCACAAATTTTAGCCCGCTCTTTTAATTTGGTGATGACAGAAAACAATGGCCTCTTCACAGGTATAAATCTTCGATCAACTAACGTATAAATCTACTCGTTCTTTTGACAATGTGCATCTTGAGCGGAAGCTTTGATGATGCGAAGGGATTCTTCAAGATCGTCACACAACTTGTGGGGGGTTGGTATGGTTTGTTCATCAGCTGATATGACAAATGTACGTTACTTTATCGACGTAACTCACCACATGAATCATGAGTGGCTGGAATAAGTGAATATATATATAAATTTGTCAATTAACTTACATTTGGTTGACCATAACAACTTGGAGCAACGTATTTAACGGGGTGTCCATAAAACTCGATTTCTTCTTGTGGTCCAGGCACATTAGAGAACCATAGTGTTGTGTTATAAAAAACCCTATGATTCAGTTTTCCTGAAACGTATTAATTTCTCATATTAGTTATATCATTATTATTCACAAATAAAATTTAAGATAAATCCAAAACTGCGGTAACTAGAAACTTTCTGAAATGCATGAAACAAGTGGCTGCTTGGGCCAACTAACCTAAACCTACTGTTTAATATTATTTTGATCCATAAGGCACGTTTCTTTCTCGTTATTGATGCATATGTTATGTCTTCAATGACAAATGATTATAGAATTAGTCAATTTTGCATTCAATCGAACGTCGCACGTGCGCAAAAAGTTAAAGAGTATATAAAGATGTACCTTAATGCCGAACTACTTGAGAAGTAAGGTAGCAAAGAAATAAGTAAACTAGGGCTCCAAAGAAACTTTCTTGTGCTCCATTATGGCATTTGCATCTCTTACGTAATCTAGAGGATCTTTTCTTAATCTGATGTTGAAAGGTAGTAATACATAACCTATTTTGTTTCCCCATGTCCCCTGTGTATTTGTATCTGTGAAATCCTAATCACAAGTAGACAACTGATCAAATATATTGTATAGAGTAAGATGAAATGACAACACATATGCTCACATCAATCTTTGTTGTGGCTCGAAGGTTTAATAAGAAGGTTGCTCGAAAGCGAATGTTCTCAGGAATAATATCAACTTCTTTATTATCCATCTCACCTGTATGATACTATGTTAAATGCTTGAATGTGAAGCTCGAAGCTAATGGTTAATAAGCTTACCATATCTCCCACATAGGTATCGATAAATTGCAGATTGTGCGACTCCAAGTACAACGTTGTTCACGTTCTACAAAATATAAACCAAAATCTTTTTAAATAATTAATTAAGGTACAAGTATTATCATTTTTATGTTAGTTATAAAAACATTTCTAAAAGTTACTGATATTTGACCTATTAATACTCAAATTAAGAAAAACAAGTAAGCATATGTTTAGGTATAAATTTAGGTATATGCTTTTAGGCATACTAAGCATTTTTCAAACAATTAATTACTTACCACATTCAAAGAGTTTTTTACCATCAAGGCTTACACTTCTGACGACAAATCGTCTAGGTCTATGCTCTACACCTTTCGAGCCTTTCATTGGTGTTTTGGTGTCTTTCAAGAAAAATGAAGTCAGCACAAACATGTAAACAGCAACAAAAGAGTTCCAAACAACAATAAGTCTTGACCAAAGGCTAGCAACTTCAGTAGTAGTCGACTTGTTATTATTTGGAAGGGTAGGCAGAGCTTCGGGACCAGAGGGTTTTCATGCACAAGCAAGAAGGAGGTTCATCAAAGACATGCCATCACCAGAGAGTGATGGAAACGAATTACACACGTGGCTTCTGCTTCTGAAGTCTTGATGTTGAGGATATGAAGATCCCATAGGGGCTTTGTGTTTTCAATAGGTGATTTACTGAGGTTGGAGATGTAATCTTCAACGAATTTATCAGATGATTCAATGTTAAGATCAGTTTCAGCAATAATAACATGATCATTTGTGTTTACATCTGTTGGAATCCACTTCATGCTCCCAGTTTCCCTGTCCATTACCTAAATATAAAATATGAGGATATTTATTATTGTTTCTTAATAAAACAGGGTGAACCTATGTGCAACGACTATATATACTTCACCTGCAAACTGGAAAACCGAACGATTTTTGAGGGAAAATGGAAGCATATTTTCTTTAAAAAGGTTCGGAAGGATTTTTGATTTTAAACCCGTGATTCCAATGATGTAGACATTAGAACCAGGCTCATGAAACAACCGAGCCATAGGACTCAGTGGTTGCTCATGGTTGTCATTCTTCTTTATACCCTCGTATGTTTTTCATTTTTAGAGGTTCGCATACTTCTCAAACTTGGTGTGTTTTCCATGATCTATGGAACTAATATATCATGTTGTATATATGCCTTGAGTATGATATGCACCCCTTTAAATAGTTGAATAGTGATACTGTCAAGCTTATTTCTTTTTATTTGGTTATCAAGTAGATTAATAAAGCATGATGTATTTATTTAATAGTAAGTTAATCAAATTTATGCCGTTGAAAAAAAAAAGTTAAATAATAACTATTTTTGTCCTTTTTAACTATAAATCGGAGTACTATTAAATGTGCCAAAAAAATAGAATAAAAACATTTCTAATATATACAGTAGACGACAAGTTAGCTCCCACTTATTCTCTTTTATTATTTTCACTATTAATTATATTATCTTCAAGACCATACTCTAGTCATACTCTATATTTGGAGTATTGATAACTTCACTTCAAATATGACGTGTTACTATTTTTATTTTCAGTATTATAAAATAATTTAATTTAATTTATAGAGTATCAACATTTTATAAAAATACTCGCTCATTTTTAAAGTATATTGGTAGGAAATGGTGAGAGGGAATTCGACCCTCTTTCGATTTGTGTTCCAAGGCCTAAGAAAATAATTCATCCTACAACCCATCTTCTCGCGTTCATCTCCCAATTATTCGGATTCTTCTACGTGTTTAATTGTGTTTTGCCGTTGAATATTCTTGACATTCCCTTTAAAGTAGTCATAACTAACGTGGCACCATCAACGTATTCTTTCAATTGATGAATGTAAATGGAGAAAATAAGTTTTATACGTATGCCAAATGATAAAATGATTAGGCATATTATGAGATTTATATTTTAAGGAGCGTTTACAATTACTTTTTTATTTGCTTATTTACTTATTTACTTATTTTGGTATTAAATAAATAAATATAAAGAGTTTTGCAAAAACTACTAACAAAAAGACTTATAAAAACTACTTATATATTTATTTCTAAAGATTTTGCACTTAAAAATAAGCAAGACACTTATTTATTTAAAATAATCAACTTATAAATAAGCAAGCAGCGCTGCTATATTAAAGCTAACAGTAGCCTTAGTTATGAGTTTGTTTGATCCGTAAAGTGTAAGTTGTTTTTGAAAAAATTATATTTTTTTGTTGGTATTACTAGTAATAATAATTGTGATACTGATCCTAAAAAAGGTCTATTTATGTTATCAATTTGAAAATTTAATAGTTACATAAGTATTACATAACTAAATTATGGTAAGAGAGACTATAAGGGACTACTTCTATGAAAAAATTTGTTATTAGCTAATTTATTAATCAGTTTTTAGCTAAATCGTACATTAAAAAATTACTAATTATATGAAGAAAATAATTTCCTGCAAGTCTCTTTATATTTTTCTTACAACCATTCCCATCTAAAAGAAAAGGACACCCAAATAATTGTCATGGTTTTAACAACACTTCATGTGATAAATTATTTTTAATGACATAGCACTGACATGACAATGTCACATCAACTATTGAAGCAACGTCATGTGTTTTTGACTAGTAACATGTGATTCCGGTTAATTATTACATACATTAAGAGTGATTAGTAAGTTTATTAAACATGATCGAAGTTTTAAAAGTAAGATGCATACAATAGAAATTTTAAAAAATTCAACATATTTTTAACGATACTATACATCCATCATATTGAATCATAGACAAGTTAGGTTATTTTTGAACTGCATATCATAACGGTGAATTCTTCAAAGATAATTCTGAAAGCAGATATAGAAGTATTAGGATTAGGATTCGTATATTTGTATGAATTGAGATTCAAATAGCAATAAATAGGAGATAATATTATTTCATGAAAATAAAGTTTAATTGAAATAATTTTGAAAATAAAGAGGCTTAATTGTTTAATTGAAAATTTATTTTGATTGATAACATCATCAAAGTACTTTCTATAGTATATTTATTTAAGATTAAAAATTATTATTATTAGGACTTAGGATTTAGGATATAAATTATATAATATATAGTAATATTATAATAATAATTAGATAAGATATAGACTTGGAATCCAATTAAATCACGAAATTAGTCAATTACAGTGAGAATGTGAGATTACCTTCCAATATTCGATCAAATATGTATACGTTGTCAGGAGCTTAATTTGAGATCGGTTGATCCGTCAAAGTTCAGTTAAGTTTCACTTTATTATATACATCGTGATGTGATGCGCACTTATAGTCTACTACAAAGCAAAACAAAACGATCAGAGTATGAATCAGGAAGGCAGTCTTCAACTGAAAGGAAGAGTGAGCAAGACTCAATTAGAAAGCATTACTTATTGATCAATAATATTCACTTTTACCCCGTTTATCTATTTATACTACATGCATTTTTTATACACCGAATATTTTGTATTTTTATATTTGTATATTGCATTTTTTATGTAATACATATTTTTTGTTTTGGTATTTGTATATTTTGTTTTTTATAATACATCTTGATGTTAGTTGCTGCAATTTATATATGTTGCATGTTATTTTGATGTTTGTTGCAACATTTTATATATATTGCATGTCATTTTGATATTCGTTGCTACATTTTATATATATTGCATGTCATTTTGATGTTTGTTGTTACATTTTATATATATTGCATCTCATTTTGATATTTGTTGCTGCATTTTATATATAATATATGTTTTGTGTTTTTGTATTTGTTATTATGTTTTGTATACTTCATTTTAATGTTTGAGACTGCATTATATAACTGCATTTTTATATTTTGTTGACTTATTTTTGCACTACATCTCAAAAATATAAAAAAATATATTTACCTTTAAGGTTTCTAAAATCGAAAAGGGAAAAAAAACTAAAAAAAGAAGTTAAGATGGTAAAAAATTGTATAAAAGGAAAGACAAAAAAAGAGTTTGTAGAAAGAAAAAAAAAGATAGTTTTGTAAAAAGAAAAAAAAAAAAAAGGTTTCGGTGGAAATAACGAAATCCGACAGAGAGCAGTGGCGTCTGGCGACTGCTGGCACCAAGTGGGTGTAGGGGTGGAGGTGGGGGGAGTGGGAGTGGAGCGAGTAAAGATGAAGGATAGAAGGAGGATAATTAGAAAGTGAAAAAGAAAAAAAAAATTGAATAAAAAATAAAAAGTTATATTCCAAACTAATTATTAAAATATTACACTTTTTTAACCATCGATTAAAATCAATTTTTAATCTAATACTTCACATAAAAAAATTTCACTCTTCTTCTATGTGTATTCTACTTCTTTCTTGATTCAAATCATAAATTAAAGTTTCACTCTAGACCGAGAGCTTCACCCTTATTTTTTTTAATGATAAAAACAAACCTTAACACAATAATTAAGTGTGGAAAGCAAATAATCATAATAATAATTTATAGATTATAATTTAGACGGATTATAATTTAATTTATAGATTATTTAGATGAGATTAAAAATATTGACCACTCGATGAGATGACTTATAGGGACGACGTGGACTTCTTTTTGCGATGACCGGTTGGGCTCATATTTGACTTAGTCCGAATCTTTTTAGCGGTGATTAATGTCATCGTTAAAGGTATTTTGTTGAAAAATATAAAACTTCAAAATGTTTTTAGCGATGACATATATCATCAATATAATTAATCGGGGAAAAAATTTTTGAAGTCAAAATGAAAAATTAAAAACTAAATTAAAATACTTTTAACAATCATATGAGTCTAAAGTAACTATGGAAACAATTCATTCCAGAAAAAAAAAAAAAATCTGCGACAAAACGTACGTTGATAGAAGTAACCCAGAGAAAGTTTCATTTTGGAGCTAAAAACAAAAAAAAATAAAAATAATAATAAATTACTTTTAGCGATGACGCGTGCTTTCGTTAAAAGTACCACAGAAAACAATTCGTTTTGGAGAAAAATAGAAAAATAAAAATAATAATAAAATACTTTCACAAAAGTGCCCGTGTTTTTTTATTATCGTTTTCCTTGTGGTGACTAAGATGATTTTATTTCAGTAATTCATCTTGTTTTCTTCATCTAGACCAAAGCTATCATAGTTCAAAAAGGTACATGTCAACATCTAACAATTTGTTTCACTAATGACTCAGCAGATGTAAACTAACTCCATTTTAATACAATAATAGTGACCGTAGTGTTAGTGCAAACTAGTATCTTACATCATAAATATTAAGAAACCAAAATTGAATATAAGTTAACGGGCTACTTTCATTAAAACCAGTTAATTCTACGGTGGATTGATCTAGACTGATACTGAGACGAGTTGGGTTAAAAAAAGTTCATAATCTCTAGATGGGTTACTCATTTTTGAATTGGCAACAAAAAGAAAAAGAGAAACCGGAAGAACCAACTACAATTAGCAACTACAATTACCTTCAAAAGATTTTGATCAATTAGTAACTACAATTACCTTCAAAGTCAACCAATCTGTTCGTCTTAACGAAAACTATCATCCCGAGGACAATGACGAAGATAAATAATAATATTTAGATTGCGAGGATTACGAAGATGCTCGTATCCACGAAATTGATGACGAATTTACATATATGTATATAGCTAGATGATAATAATTCACCCATTCCTGCTGATAAACCATCTGAAGACCACAAAATCC